>CM030007.1:191854176-193119176 GCA_017639485.1 Pluvialis apricaria | reverse complement strand
ATATAGTATATGTGATCACTGAATACACACCACCGTATTTAATCCTAAAACAAAAAAAAACAAAGTAAAATTTTGTCACTTATTTCCTGGTATACAAATGCTACTCCCTACATTTACAATATTAGGGTTAAATAGCTAAATACCAGAATTACACTGTTTCTATTCAAAGTGTATTTTAATAATGAGAACATAACAAGGATAATAAAATTGAAGATGTAATGAACAACTTTAAAGCAGGCCCTCCAAATTTCTAGTCTTTAAAGTTAAGCTTGCTTAGCAAGCTTTTTTCCCCCCAAATTACTCAATTAACAGCAATTAACATTGGTAGCAATTATATGCACGCACAGGGAAGAGGAAGGATTGACCGTTCGGCCTCTGTAAGCAATACACCGATCTCGCAGTTTTCCAACAACAACGTCTATCATTTGCTATGTGCAGACATGAAGTGAGTAACACAAACCCTTGGATGCTTGTTGTAGGTGGGTTTTCACTTTCCAAGGGTTTATTAGAGCTTGGCAGTGAAAAGTCACTGAGGAGACCCAAGCTCACTCTGTACTGCAGGTAGTTTCACCACTGCTGCCATCCAACCAGGGCAGTCTAGAAACCACAAAGGAGTGAACCCTAACGAACAGCACCGGGGAGGACTGAAACATGTATGCACTGCTCAGGGCTGGGACCTTCTCAACGGGTGAGCCGCCACCTTCACAATTCATACAACTCCGCCTGCAACGTCTTTGCACCCTAGGTGACCACAAGACACAAAGTACAATCATTATTTTTCATTCATTTTCCAGTTCAAAGTGTCCTAAATATTGAGAGGATTGGGCCACAGATCAGCAGCATGGGGTCTTATGGTATGATGACAATAGTGTGAGTTGTGTGTCCCTCAGCATGGCACAGGGACACGTGAGGGCAAGCAAGGGCACAAGACTTGTCTTGAAGGATTGTCCTGGGTAAAGGGAGTCAGTCTGGCTGGAGTGGATCCAAGGGTGAACAATCCATTCTGCTGTCGTGCTCTGCTTCCTTCGGGGGGGAAAGCTTCAGGAGAAAGCCTAGGTGGGAACTGCACAAATACAGTGAGGGTGATCAGGGGCCCCAGCAGGGAACAGAGAATAAGTCAGGCAGCCAGTGAGCATCACACATGAAGTTCACACACACAGATTTTACTCAAAACATCTTTCACTTCATGAATGACTAAAAAAAAGTCTGTGGTTTGCAGTGATGATTACAGTTGGTTCCACTCAAAACTCAAAGTCTTTAATTGTTAACGCTATGTCAACACTTACCTCTTTTTCTCCCTCAGAAGGTTAATAAACTATGTTACAAACATCTTAGGGGAAAAATTTAACAACTTACTAGAGTTTAATATATACATCAATTTATTATTATTTAAAAAATAGCTGAGCCAGTAAGAATTGTTAATTGCTTGACCATTCTGTAATTAACTGTTGTGGATACAGACCGCTCTACCCATGTGAATCCAAGACAGATCATGTTTCGTTGCAAACAGTAAGATGCCATCACAGTGCAACACACAAATAGCCAGGAACCAACGGGTTAATAACAGTTTTTACTTACAGCATGTGACCAAGGATACTAGATTAAAAACAGCAAAGTGGGCAAATGTATTCCTTAAAGCCTCTGTTTGCAATAAACTACAAATATGCTCTCGATCCAGGATGTTCAGGAAACTCTGAGAGGTTTTGGAAATAAAGCAAGCTAGAACAGGTTGGAGCGAGGGAGGTGTCTACATCTCTGCTTTAGATCCTCTCCCTCTCCCCAGTACTGGAGATCAGTGTGTGTTTACCAGGAGGAAGCTATGACGACTATACATCTAGAGATAAAACAAGAAAAAAGTGAGTTTCAGTTCACTATTTACAACCCACTGATGAGCTGACCGGTTGTTATTGTTCATAACCATTTATCAACAATATTTAAGTCACTAAAAACCTGTTAGTATACCAACACCTTTTTTCCAAGTAGGAAACTTAAAATGAGCACTTGGGATTCTCAAGATTTATTCCAGCAAATTAAAGAAGACATGAATACTACTTGAAAAAAAAAGCCATACTGAAAGATTCCGTTCACATTTTAGTGAAGGCCGGCCAGATATTCTATACCATCTAGCACTGAAGACAGAATTCAAAAATCCTCTGTCATATACACAAGAGATGAAAGAAGCTGGAATGATTGGTGAAACCCTTCCCCTGAAAACACAGTTTAGTTTTTCAGTGTGAACTGATAAACCATCTGCCTCATTGATTCTGGTAATATTTACAATTTCACCAGAAAGATCAAAAAATTGACAGATCTCTTTTGCCTCTATCAGACCTTTGTAATTAGCGACCAGCTATCAATGCCAATCTTCATTTCAGGCTGTTCTGAGAGCGTGCCAGAGGCCACTGCCAATGGGCACAAGAAGCAATCATAGGGAAAACCTATTTTCACCAAAACCCCCCAATAGTACCACTAAAACCATTCCTCCATCCTTAATTATTAAAGGACTCTCAAAATAGAACAAACTTGCAGTTATTTCTTGCCTTCACAGCAGCCACATTTGGCAGGTTCCCAGATTCTGGCTACATACGCGCTCCTGTCTCTTGCAAAGCCAAAATGTCTGATGGGATAGAAAACAACATAGTTGTTTCTCATTTTCAGCTGCAAGAAAAAGCATTGGAAACATTCCTCACAACTGTGAGGAAGGGACCTTCTGCAACTGGAGAGCGCCCAGGCCAGCACAGGGACATGGTCTTGGTAAATCCCAGCCCTTGTCTGTGCCTGCCAAGGAGAGAATTAAGGGGTGCAGTGCTATCCTTCTCAACATCACCATCACTTTAATTTATCTCTGTTTGCTACATTTACATAAGTGTTTTTTTTTTCTTTTTACTTTTTCAAACAATATATTGCAATGTTACTGGTTCCTTCCAATGCCGTTTACGTACCTCCCTCCTCTCATGACATTCACGACAAAATGTATCAGTCAGCAAAGCAAAGCAAACGTTTTTTGAAGATCTTATTCAACCAGAAGTTTGTCCTGTGCTCCCACCCAAAATAAAGTGCTTTTTGTCCTTCCTTGATGAAGGTCTGCAGCAGCCTCCACAGCTCATCTATTCCTGGCCTCATTTATTCTAGCTCCACGTTCCTGATCTGAGCTCCAACTCGTGGAGTTCGATTTGGTCCTTCTGCACTATGTTGGCTCTGATCTGACAGAGAAGTGACCTACTGATGCTATTTTCCATCCAGAATGAGGACTGAAAAGGAAGACTTGGAGGTCTGGACATTACTGCTCTGGAGATTTCAAACAGTGCCACCTACCAAGTCCCAGAAATCCTCACTCTTCCCAGTCACTTCGCAAAGTCTTTTACTCTCACATATCTCTCCAAAATAGCTAGGTTCCACATACAAAAACCTTAGACATTGAAGAACAAATTTCTGATATATTTAAATAATGAGTTACTCCAGTGCCTGTAGAAAAAAATTGCTATTTTAGTGAGGCCCACATAAACAAGGGTTTGAGCTCCCTCTGCAGGCTCCGTGTCTGTAATTAACTAAGAAATGTTTTTCCCACGGCCACGCAGTCATAAACGAATAATGATGATGTGCAGAAACAAAAATGTTTTGACAGGATTTGGCACGAGAGTAGTTGAAATTATCATTGCTGTTGTTCTTTAAATGAGACATTTGGGGCAAATTCTGGCCTAGTATAAACAGGTGCACTCCACCGCAGCGAAAGGAGTGCCAGACACTTTGCTTCGAAACAGGTTTAGCTAATTTTGTGTTAGGTGGATAGCAACTTAAATAAGTAATGATAACAAACTACAAGAGCTAGTAGCTGGGGAAAGTGTTAGGATAAAAGAGTGCCATCAACACAGAATAGCAGGGAGATATATTTAAAAGATTAAATTTCAGCTTTAACTAGTAAAGCAGATTATGCTACTGCACCAGGCTTACGCTGATTTAGTGGTATGGAGTATCTGGAGTGTACAAAGTATTAAACTCACAAACAGAGACTTCTATCCCGTGTATCACCAGATCTGCACACTCAGGAGCTGCATCGGCTCTAAGTTTCACTGGAGCCACTATCTAATGGGATTTCATACAGGATTAGGCCAGAAATGTGGATTTCTTTGACGTTTCAAGTCCAGTCATTAAAAAGAAACGGCCTTTTTCAAGCTAATAGCTTTTTTTTTCCTTTCACATGCAGGTGAAAAAATCAGGATTTACAGACCACATATATATAATCTTGGAAAAAGCTATTCAGATTACACAGTGATAAGAATATGAAAGAGAAAATACATTTCATAAAAAAACCCTACATATTAATGTTAAACTGAAATATATATCTGTGTTTAGTAGTTCTCCTCCGACCCAACCTTTCACTGTATTTCAGTCCCAGTCTATTCTTGCTGAGAGTTCAAGTGTAAACCCGTAAGAATAGGATGGAACAATACAACAAAGAGCTTCTTTAATAGCCACAGACATAAGAAATACCAAACATACAAAAACATCAGAAAACAAAGTGATAACTAAAGATTCAGCCCCTATCTTTCTCAGCAAATGAGAGAAAAAGTAAGATTTTGACTAGATAAAACTCAGCTATTTATTGTAGAAGACGCTGTGGTATAGTCACGTGTTTCTCATTAATCATTTCTAACTGACATTCAGCCAAAATTTTCCTTGATTTCAACTGTTTATATGTCATATTACACTCTTTTCCTATTCTTGTATCTTTGAGGTCTACGCATGCTAATGTTTTTAGATAATTGCCCTATTTTTGTACTGCAGCCTCTTAGAGGTAAGACTGTATCACACTGTGGAGAGATCTATCATCTCTGGTATGCAAAGAGCTCTCTCACTTTGAGGCCAGAAACAGTATCATGGATTCACTACGGCAGCTCTGCTCTGCTCATCAGTCCACATGCACCTGAGACCCTCTTCCTCCAACACGTCTCTTCTCAGTTTGTTGAGATGAGCTGTATGAAAGCCAACTGGCAGACAGATACTAGTGATGCTTCCCACGGATCAGTACTGGGACTAATGCCGTTCAAAATTTTCGTCAACAGCCTGGGCAACAGGATGGAGTGCATCCTCGGCATGTCCATGCATGGTCCCAAATTGGGGGGTGTGGAGGAGATGTGGAAGCATTACTGGGCTGCTATTCAGAGGGAGCTCAATACGCCAGAGGAGGGAGCTGCTGAAGAACCTAATGCAGAACCTCACCAAAAGCAAGTGCAAAGTATTGCAACTGAGCATAAGACCCCATATTGGAGATGAGGAGTCAACAGGATACAAAGCATCTTTTCAGAATAAGGTCTGAGGAGTCCTGATGGAGAAGCTGAGCATGAGTTTGCACATACCCTTGCAGCTAAGAAGGCCAGTTGTATACTGTATTAGCAAAAGCATAGGCGTCAGGGCAAAGGAAATTATTTACTCTCTGTTTGGCACTTGTGGCACTGCATCTGGAGTACTGTGCTATAGGCTTCTGTACAAGACAGCAACATACTATGGTGAGTCCAGCAGAAGATCATCAAGGTGCTAAGGGAGCGAGGACATGATGTATGGGGGGAGTTTGAGAGTATTGGGTTTGTTCAGCCTTCAAAAAAGGCGGCTATGTGAGGACCCCTTTACTGTCTTCAAGGACCCTCAATGGTAAGGTGTGGGAGGATGGAACCAGAGGTGCACTGCAACGCGACAAAAGGCAAAGGACACATTCTGCAACACAAGAATTTCTGATTAGATGATAAGAAAAAATCATTCACAGTGAAGTGGTCTAACACTGCAACAGGTCTCCACACTCAGAGAGATTCCAAATCAACTAGGAACGATCCTGATCAGCCTGATCTAAGTCAACTGTGCTTTGAGTGGGGCATGGGGCCCCGTCACCTCCAGAGGGCCCTTTCTACCTAAATTCCACCAGAAGTCCATGATTTTATCCATCTGCAATCCTGGCTAATGGATATCCTTGAGTACTGTAGACATTACCTGAGCCATCTCTGGCTGTCGCATACAATGGCCTGAGGACGTATAGAAGCACTTGCAGAAGTTCTGTGTGCATGCACAGACCAGCTCTCGCACTTACTCAGTGAACACAGCAACTCTGCCAAACTAGGGACACGCCAGGTTTCCTGCACATGCTCAGATCACTGCTCCAGCGCCCGCATAGCAAGTTGTGCCCTATATATCAGCCAAGACAAACTTTGTGCAGAAGTGCTACGCTGAAACTGCATCGGTTGATTCTGTGCCTGCATGGGACTGCAATGGGACATGCAAATCAAATCATACACAGCTAACTTGGGTAGCTTTGCATCAACTTAGATAACACTGTTCTGGTAACTCCTTCTCATTCTTATGCTGCATGTATCACAATGCATTGGAGCATTTGCTCCAAACGGCTTTACACACGGTTTAAAAAAAATCTACCTAATCTAAAAATCTAATAGTCAAACTACATATATATATCATAGAATCATAGAATAGTTTGGGTTGGAAGTGATCTTAAAGATCGTCTAGTTCCAACCCCCCTGCTTTGGGCAGGGACACCTCCCACTAGACCAGGTTGCTCAAAGCCCCATCCAGCCTGGCCTTGAACACCTCCAGGGACGGGGCTTCTCTTCAAAGAGAGAGGCAGAGGGGAGCATCTGTCAGTCCCATCTGGGGCACCCTATGGCCCCAGTGGCTGATTTGGCCTAAACCACGACACCTGGGCAACCCGTTCCAATGTCTTACCACCCTCAGAGTGAAAAATTTCTTCCTTATATCTAATCTAAATCTACTGTCCTTCAGTTTTAAGCCATTACCCCTCATCCTTTCACTACATGCCCTTGTAAAAAGTCCCTCTCCAGCCTTCTTGTAGGTGTGCTTCAGATACTGGAAGGCTGCTATAAGGTCTCCCCAGAGCCTTCTCTTCTCCAGGCTGAACAATCTCAACTCTCTCAGCCTGTCCTCATAGGAGAGATGCTCCAGCTCTCTGATCATCTTCGTGGCCCTCCTCTGGACCGGCTTCAACAGGTCCACATCATTCTTATGTTGGGGGGCCCCAGAGCTGGATGCAGTACTCCAGGTGGGGTCTCATGAGAGCAGAGTAGAGGGGCAGAATCACCTCAGGACCCTGCTGGCCACGCTTCTTTTGACGCAGCCCAGGATACAGTTGGCTTTCTGGGCTGCAAGCACACATTGCTGGGTAATGTTGAGCTTCTCATCCACCAACACCCCCAAGTCCTTCTCCTCAAGGCTGCTCTCAATCCATTCTCTGCCCAGCCTGTATTTGTGCTTGGGACTGCCCCAACCCAGATGCAGGACCTTGCACTTGGCCTTGTTGAACTTTGTGAGGTTTGCACAGGCCCACCTATCAAGCCTGTCCAGGTCCCTCCGGATGGCATCTCTTCCAAGCCTGTCCAGGCCCCTCTGGATGGCATCCCTTCCCTCCAGCGTGTCGACTGCACCACACAGCTTGGTGTCATCGGCAAACTTGCTGAGGGTGCACTCAATCCCACTGTCCATGTCACCAAAAAAGATGTTAAACTGCACCAGTCCCAATACCAACCCCAGAGGAACGCCGCTCATCACTGGTTTCCACTTGGACATCAAGCTGTTGACTGCAACATTTCGAGTGCAGCCATCCAGCCAATTCCTTATCCACTGAGTGGTCTATACATCAAATCCACGTCTCTCCAATTTAGAGACCAGGATATCGTGCGGGACAGTGTCAAATGCTTTGCACAAGTCCGCGTAGGTGATGTCAGTTGCTCTTCCCTTATCCACCAGTGCTGTAACCCCTTAGATAATATAACATATAGCTATATGTTAAGTCCTTGAATCATCACCATAAAAAAACCTCTTTTTCTGACTGCAACCCTTCATGTTTGTTTTGGTTAAACAAGACTCAGATTTAAATGGAATATTTTACCTGTAGTAAATCATAGTTACAAATTACATAGTTTTACATTATAGTTACAAATTCATGAACCATTAGCTACCGACCTGGCGATCTGATACCCTGCATATAATAGCACCCACATTTTTTAAAGCATTTTTCATCAGCAAGTCAGTATCATTATCCCCATTTTTTAACAGATGAAAAAACTGGGGCATAAAATAAGGAACTGATTGGATCAAGGTCATGTAGCCAGGCAGCAGCAGAGACAGGAATAAAAACAAGGTGCCCTAACACCTAGTGCAATGTGCCTCACTGTCATTTCCTCACCCCAATGTCTCTTTTGTCTGGGTTCCTGCATTTCAATTTACCCTCTCTCGAGTGTATTAACTTACTTTGAGGCAAAAATATTCTGATTTTCTGGTTGTATGACTGCTCCCCCTATTGTGGTCTCTATGGGTACTCAGATACCTTTCTAAATAAAAGATATGGCAAATGAGATTATATGTACACTTTCTAAGATTAATTTAGTGGTGACAAAATCTTGACTTCTTCATCCCTGTGCAGATAGTTATCATGTGCTGAAAGCTTTTTTTTTACTCTTCTAGTGCTGTTAGCGTTGACAACTCTAACCAATTAGTATCTTCTTTGGACTCCACTAACACGCTGTTTAGTAGTACTCTGGATAATTAATTAAATAACAACAGAGATGCCAGAAGGATCTGGGATACACCAGTTGGTATCTTACCATATTATTTACAGTCCTTCTAAACAGCTTCGGATTCTAATTTATTTTGGGGTTAGTCTTCATTAAATACTTTGCCAAAAGTCGTAACAAAATTGCTGGTTTAATTTTTTTTTTCTCATTTTGCTCACCAGATCTGTAATTCTATCATGAAAATAATTATATTTATTTGACAGAAGAGATGACAAATTTTTCAAACACTGAAGCTCCTCACAATCCAGAGTGTCTCACTTGGAAGTCTAAAGGCATGACTACACTCCGCAGTTAAATATAACACAAACCATCAGCATTCAAGCTAGCTGCAGAATGGAGCTCAGAAACTCAGCAGGGCTTTTCAGCATTAATACCAAAATGAGCGTCTCTGCACGGACATACAGCTGTGCTATGCAGAAGTACTTGCGTGGATCAGTACTAGCTCAGGTAGAATGAGTATGTACTACATCACTTTCCATTGTAGAACACAAACACACTGAAAGCATCTTTGAAAGACAGTCTCAGTTCCCACAGACAAGTTGCAAAACAGCAATTAAGTGCCTGAAATACCAGGTGGCACTGAAGCCTCTAAGTCTATGAAAGTAATCCAAAGCTTTGCCTCCCTGGATGAAAAGACATCACTTAAGTGCCAGAAGTTCTGCTACTGTGAATGCTGAGAGGCACCACTGTGATAGCCCCGCACACTGGAGGCAGTTAGTGATTCACAGATTTGCACATAGGACCCTTCAGAGTTGCAAAGCTCACAGGGATTATGCCTAGCAGCCAAGGAGAACAGTGCATTGAGCATGAAGCACAGCAGCATGGGTACTCTTCTTCAAAAGTGCACCAAGAAGAGGAGTGAAAAGTGGTGAAAAAGCTGCAAGCCCTACAATAAATGCTGTGCAGTCCTGCAAAATGCCACCTTTGACATGGTAAATGAAAACCTTACTGAGTATCTAACAGCTCCTGGCGGCTCATGTAATACCTACTCCCCTATTTATGATCCAATTCAGCAAGGTATTCAAAGCATGCTCACAACTAAAACTTTCCAAGTACTCCCACCAGCTTCACTACAAATAGTCAGTCCCCTGAAGTTTCTTACAACACTGAACTGAGGACATTCGACGTACATCCTTGCACCTGTAACTGATACATCAAACACTACTTACTTAGAACTTCATTATATAGGTGTAAACATTGCAGTGATTCTTCACTTTCTCATTAATTCATAAAGGAAAGATACATTGAAAATTACAGATTGAAAAGGAGTTCTTTTGCAATTCTTCAAACATTTTGCAACAATAAGAAATTATTGCTTTGCACTGGGATGAAACCAGGTTTGATTTTTAAATAGAGTTTGTTTTTTAAATAGAAGAGAGATCATAAGAAACATCCCCCCTATCCAACCATAACATTTAAGACTTTTCATTAAAAATACATACCACTTGTCTTAAATTTTCTGCTCTTAATTATGAAAAATGGAACATCTCCAGGAGAGATTAGAAAAGATGCACTGCATGGTTCTCAACACCTCAGTGCCTCACAAGTGGTATATCCACACCAGATTCCTGGCAAGAGGAACACCAAACAGAATTTCAAGGGCATAGCTCATGGTTATCTCTCACCAAGAGATAAACAGAATGCCAAATCTGGGCCAAAATAATAAATGGAATATGGAAGATGGGGCACAGGGAAAAAGCAGTACAAACTTAAACTTCCTGAGAGGAGAGTGAGGCCAAAAAGAATATAACCAAATCTTGGTATGTGATGGGAAAAGCCACAGCTGAACATGGAACAATAAACTGGAGAAAGGCAGAGAAAACAGCAGCCAAAAGGCAGTCCTTTTCTTGGTACCAACTGCAGTCCCACTCAGTCAAAATATGAATGAACCTAAAAATGAGAAAGTAAAAGGAAGAAAACTAGATTTTAAGGAAGACGTCTAGATTTTGTCCTGCAGGGAATAAGGACTGCTCTTGTACAAGAGGTAGTGTGTACCTAAACCCTATTCTTTATGGGCCAAGCCTTTTCTGACTACTCCAACTCATCACAGGAACCAGGATGACAAAAACAGATATGAAGGCGTATCTATTCTACCCATATATGCCCTCCTTCAAGTAGCAGAAGACAACAGTTGACATATTTTATAAGAAAATGACATTATTTGGACAACAGGAATTTTTTCTTTTTGACGTTTGATTAAGTATAGTACCAGCTGAAAGCCCAGGCTGATGTCCCTCATCTGAATGCTCATCAGGCTTAGCTCTACCTAATTTCTCGACTCCTCTGGGGCTAGTAAGGATCTATTCATAATCCCAAAGTCACCATTTGCTGCCACTTCCAGGGATTTGGCAGCTTGATCTTTACTAGTAAATCAAATACTGCCCAGAAACACTCCTGAGCACTGGAGTATGATCACCTACATTTTAAATTGTTAAAATTGCTCTTGAAATGCTTTTCACTCATGCCAGCTAGCACTCTCCTAGACAATTTGCAGGCACAGTTCAGAAGTGAGAACATTTCAGGAACCATTCCAAATAAGCAGGTGGATCTTGCCACAAATTGCTTTGGAAGCTTAGAGAATTTACACTATAGACATCAGCTGTTCTGTGCCGTGGGACTCAGAGCATGGGGATGAACCTGGATACGTCATATTTAACAGTCTACACACAGCCTAAAAATCCAGCTGCAGCGGTACCACAATGAAACCAAGGGTCATCCTAGTGATGTTTTTGTTCTTTCACTCAAAAAGAAAAACAAAACAACAAAAAAACCTCACTAGAAACACATAGCTGCCAGCAAAATAAAAAAACACTTGCACACGTTTCCTTCCTTGATATTCTCCAACGTTCCTGAGCAATCCTTGGGTTCTGAACTATCCTGGACCTCTCCACCTCTGCAGAAGGGTGCTCTTCAGTATCTTTCTTTTCTGCAAGTGATTTTCCATTAATTCAAGTCATCTCTTTCTGATAATATAGTACAAACCATTTTTCTCAAGCCTGATCTGGTTTGACCATCGCAGGATCCTTCAGTGTACCTGCCTGATCAGCTATTCTGCTATGGCCACAGAACTTCACCCAAGTTGATGACTATCCAGTTGGTAGATCGTGGGCTTAGCCTTGCACTTGAAGACACAAGAAAGATTCACACCCAAAACTCCCCAGCCAATTAGGCACACAACTGGAAGAGATGATCATTTAAGAAAATAGCACTGAGTTGAGGATAAGGAGTTTAAAAGCGGTTTGGGGTTCTCTATCCTTCTTTTCTGATTTTGGATATCTCAGTTTCTTAATATAGGAAGAGCAGGTAGAAACTCCTTCTTGAACCTCCCTGAATGTAGTATATGCTGAAGAGAAGTTTTAAAGTTTTTTGAGTCAAATTTACTTTCTTTCAATACTCATGATGGAAAACAAATGAGGCTGACAGCTTCTTGGACCTTCCACTCTGGGTTCTAAGGCATGAGGGAAGAGAATATCCCTCTGTGAGTTAAGCATACATTGGAATGGATTTTTCATCTATTTTTAACAGTAATTTATCTAATTGCTCTGCATTGTGATACAGCACATCATGTTAAACTGCATTTTTACATGGCTGCATTACAGTTTCAGACATTTTATTACATAATCTATGATGACATTTTACTTGCTGTATTCATCCTGGAAGAACAATGCAAAAATGGCTACAACAATGCAAATGCAGTTTTCATATCATGCCTGCTTAGGATACAGGGATAATAATGTTACACAGTACTTATTAATGCTTTCTCAGTCAATATGTTATGATGTACTGAATTCTTTGTGTCATGGGGCTCAATTGCTTAGATTTGGCAGTCAGATGAAATCATAAGAAATGAAAAACAGGCTAATCAAACATAAATGTGATCCTAAATTTTTATTGACTGCATTTATCCAATGTTATCTGTTAGGGCTGGAATCTCACTGAGAGGAGAAAGGTGGAGAAGTGGATGAAGTGAGGGGAAAAAGACACATCCCTTCCACTCTCAGTGAAATTCAAAAGTTTGGGGAGGGAGTGCTGTTCAAACTCTGTTTTCTTTGCAGGGGTGACCTCATTTTTAAATTAATTATTGCCTCTGAGTGATAACATAGATATTTACATGTAAAACTGTATTTGAGATATGATATGTAATCATATGGAACACAGCAATATCTTTGTCAGTCAGGTATGAGATGCATAAAATGTGTGCAAGTGAACCAGGTCTGGTACTACGCATAGTATAACACTGTACTGACCACTTCTTTGTAAAAATTGCCTCCTAAATGTTACTAATATTTGATTAAGCATCCCATTCTAAAAATTATGCATTCAGATTTAACTGGTTATTAGAAACTTACAAAATACTTGTGTTCCTGCAGCCCCCTAAAAGGTTGTGCATCACTATCAGCTGTATACATCCTTGATTTACACGTTTTAAATAAACTGCCATATTAACTAGCAATAACCAAACAGTTTCTTTTAAGAGGAGAAGAGGCAGGTTTCCTGGAACTAGTCTTTTTTTACCTATTATCTCAACAGATGCCTCAAGTAGAAGAGTGGCAGCAGATACCAGAATTAGTTCTTTGTTGTAGCATCTCTTCCTTTTTCCCGAAGATAATCAAGGACAAGGTGGCATGAGATAATTAGCTACAAGTATCATTAGCTCCCTAAATCATCTCCATGACTGATACCGAGCTCCTGCAGGCAGCCCTGGCTTACAGTCCGCGACTCCCAGGGAAGATATTTCAACACAAGAAAGAGGCCCTACACCAGGGGAAGAAGGAGCTATGCATATGAATGACTACATCTTGCCCGGCTGATATGAGAACTCCTCAGCATTTCCAGCTCCTCACTGCTGGGGCTAAAGCAGCTTACCATAGGGGTACCAGAATGTTTCTTTGACCTCTGTCTTTTGCTTTTGGGAGTGTCTTCAAATAGGACCACTGTCTCAAAATGCTTCCATTTATTAATTCTAGAATCATTGTGGAATTATTTTTTTTAATAAATAGGTAGGGAGCTCCTTACATCAATGTAAGTGAATAATTGGCCTCCATTTGTAATTAATAACATCTGTAGACAAAGTGCTGTACCAGAGATGGAAGATCAGAGTTTTGCCCGTTAGGTTTACACCCCAATTTTACTGTACTGTTGATGTCAATCCCTGTTTTGAAATGGCATACATAGAGGCAAACTCATAATTCCCTTAGATATAGCAACAAAAGTTTCTAATTCCCAAAGGGGTGAAATAGTTCCTTACTCCTGAAAATAACACATAAATATGTATTTAAGAGCTTACCTTTAGACAATGAAGTTTAAAATTTTAATCTCAGTAATCCACTGTCTCAGTTTCTCCATCCTTAAAAGTAAAACTACTGAGTATTTATAAAGTGATTTTGTTTTCTTGGACAAGAAGGTCTGCGTCTGCTATGTATTCTTATTTAGTACTATTAAAATGGTTGCCATTTTTGCATTTTACAAGGTTAAGTCTTTACAAGTAACATGAAATAAAACTGTTTTCCATGTGGCATCTTCTTTCTAAGAAGGGCAACATTGTTAATAAAACCAATTTTGTACCTAATATAGACAATTTCACCACAAAATTTTCAGAATACATACAACTATGTTAGAACAGAATTTTATAAGTATCCATGTAAAATAATGACATCTTTTATTTTGCACATCCAGTTTCCATGCAAGTGACACATGTAAGAATGTGTTATTAATCCTGAAGAAAAACCATGAATCTTGTCAATACTTCCCAGGGCGAAAAAACTAGAGAATGCTGTTGTTACAATGAAGGATATGGCACACACACAATTTCACTACACTGACTTTAATGCTTTAATACTACTACATCTTACCAGTAGGCAGCACTGTTACATCTTTTTAGATGTTAGCAATGTTAATGACATACAGTGCCATCTGCAACTTTCTACATAATATCTGACCTTTACTTCCATTCAACCCTCATTATTTTTTCTTCACGCAGTGTTTCTATCTCCCAGATTTTATTTCATAAAAGAAAATAAGAAGAAAATCAAAATGCTGGAATATTTTTTAGCACATCAGAAATGGGAAATGGCTATTGGAATGGTATATTGGATTGCATTAATCAATTACCATAACTGTCACTATTTAAAACATGGCAATACCTATATCAAATCATGAATTACCTTAGGCAAATATCTCAGCAATGGAAATTATTCATTTCAGTATCAATTAAAACATTTAGACCTTTAAGATCTTAAAAGAACAAACTGATAGAATAAACAATGGTCCTGATCCAGAAAACCCTTGTTCAAATGAAGAGCACATGAGCCTTCAGTTATGAGAGCTGTATCTTAAATCGGGCTATTCTTCTCAACAAGGATTGAAGGTGTAAAATTCAGAACAAGTGAGTGTTATAAAACCAATAATCTGTTCTTATTAGAACTTTAAAGATATTGGCCAAACAAGTACAATGCCCTCATAACTGATAATTTTCAGTTTTTCCATTCCACAGAGTTTGTATCATAAACTAATTGGACCTTGATCTTATATTTGCTAAAAATTAAAATTCAATACTGAGTTCAATAAGATTTTTGGATGTACAAGAAAGGAAGAATTTTGTGCCGAATATACGGGTACCCAGCTGCAAAGGTTACTGGCAGGGGTTAATAAGTAAATTTGCACAGCACAGATAATGAATACTTACATTAGAATATGCAACTATTTTCTTTATATATTTGTAGAATCACACAGGCATACCCACACAAGCACACACACATATATTTATATGAATAAAAGTTTAAAAATAAACAGTGTTCTCTTAGTTCATTGGTAAACAAGATATACTAGCTTAAACATCTTAGCAGTGCCAAAGATTTTTTCCACTTTCTGTCCTACTTTCACACCAAAATTATAATTTCATATTTCATAAAAAGGCACTGAAACGTAAAATGGGCCAACATCAAAATATAACAAGGAAGCAAAGATAAATTAGAGGAATTCTTTGGTTCTTTCACTAACTAATCAGAGATATACAGAAAAGGACCTTTTAAGTTTAATGATACCTGCTCATTAAATGATGCTAAACACTAAAATACCACGAACAGCAGGGAATTTCAGTTTACATTAGAGAAAAAAATAAAAGGGTAAAAATGACTGAAGTTGGTCAGTTCAAGCTGATAGGGCACTTCAAATGAATAACAGAAGAATAAAAGAGACACTCTAGGTTAAATTAGGTTCTCCTATGCCTTTTCTTGAAAGTGCTTAACTTCACAAATTTTATTTGAATTAACTAACCTGCCAAAATCAAAGACTTGAATAGGGGTAAAGTTAAACAAGCAACTATACTTCACAGTAAGTTTACCCATTAAACAGCAGATAAAACCTCTGCATAAGAAAAGATGGGGGAAACAGTTTTAGAATGTGCATTTTTTCCTTCTCTAGTCAGGGAAAATGTCATCCCTTTCATACTCTTGAAGTAAAGCTGTAATTCAGAATAAAATTATTCAGATATGGGACTTAATTCTTCTAATAATTTGTTTGTAAGAATCCTGTTTTTCTAAGTTCAGCACAGTTTCTTTCTCTCCATTTGAAATATATAATACTTGAGTACTACCATTTTAGTGCCGCATTAAAGATATTAAACAATTAATTATACCGTATTACCTGACTAATAACTTTTGCAAATACATTGCTAAGCATTTAAAGGAAAATAAGCCATTTGAAGAATTTGTCAAGGTTGAAGGAGAAAAAAAAAAGGGTTGTAAATACAAAGGTGGCTTCAAATTTTTCTCAAAATACATGCTATACCCTATGTTAATTTTGTTTGAAGGTGAGTACATTTATCATTAAAAAGAATAAAAGGGAAGAGTTCCATTCTGTTTTTTTCTGTGCTTGCAGCTGTAGCATACTAATAAGAATACATATTTCACATAGATTCTATCTGTTCCTCCAGTGACCTAAGAGAACAAATGTCTCTGCACCTCTTAGTTTGGTATTGCGTTTTTTTGCATTCGTGCCATGTCCTTAAATTAAAAAAAAAAAGCCAAAACCCACTTTATTAAGCAGGCAACCTTCTCCTAACAGACAAGTTTTCAACTGCAAAAACTCCAGTCCTCAAAGTTGATCCTTGTAGGCTGTAGTACCTGCTTGAAATACTCTGCTGTAAGATTGACCTGCTCACTGACTAGGTTTTTAATTTTTATTACACACAAGGCTTCTAGATTTAGTTAGCTATTTTTAGCTAGCATTTTAGCAATGTGGGAGAGGGACAGAGTCAGAGAAAGAGGAGAAAGGAGCAAGAATATATTTGGGTGTACACAGGTAGCAAGCAGTTCTCCCCATCTGGGTCTGTTTCAGGCAAAGTGAGCATCTCTGTTCCTTTACATCCCTCCCAGAACCCCCCCGCCCTTTGCTGGCTAATGCTTGGCCTGAGTATGCAACACGGGATTGCGACACAAGAGCCATGATTTTGGTCACCAGCAGAAAAATAATTCTGGATTTGATTTTCAGAGATAATAAGCAGTCATGGTTGCCAAGCATGTCTCCAATCCAGCCCATTCATCTCACAGATTTAAATGCTAACCCATGAGATATGGGTAATGGTTGTCTACCTCACTGAGGGGCTGCAGGATTGTTCTCATGGCTTTGAAACACTCCAAATACCGTAAGCATGGCAGGAATGCAAACACATACAATCCCCAACTAAGAGGCGCAGAGACATTTGTTCTCTTTGGTCACTGACTGCCAATGGGCTCTTACGATAGCCCACTCCAAGGGGATGGATCTATGCCTCCATCTAAATTAAGTGCCTTCACCTTTAAACTTTATTCTCCATAACAAAGTGGTTGTATTGAAATACCATACATAAAGGTGCTGAGTGATGGGTGCTGTGTCAGCCTCAGAATAAACACTAGATTGCTTTAATATGCCACAGCTATAACTGGCAAGATACAGGACAGCATCATCCCTCTGGAAGCAATGTTAACAATTAAAAAGGGTACAGTAGCAGTTGTAGAATAACAGAGTATGAAAACTCTGACAGATGGAGTAAAACATGTAAGAAAGATCTCTGCTCTAGAAAGGTGCCATAAAAAGGCATCACAAATTAAGGATGTGTATGAGAGAAAATATATAAATAACGTGATGACCATTATGATATAGGATATGTTTTATTCCTCGCTTTAACTGTTACTTCTATTTTAGCTTTTAAGAAAATGAATAGATCACTTCCTGTGACAAAACCCAGGCAAATCTCTTGGCACTTGCAACCAATCTTACAGCATCGATCAAGGAACAATCTCATGTGTATGCTGAGAAGTACATAAAGGCTCTCCTACAGTTCACTGCAAACAACTAAGCTTACTGTAGCATAAAGAACAGTGAGTTACATCTCCCCATGCCTTAGCAATACAATCAGAGCTAACAAGGGCATGGTAGCTCAGATATGACTTTTTTGTTCACACCTGCACCGGGTTAATTCAAGTGAATACACCCAAGCGTCTTCCATTTGTGTGAAACTCAGCAGTGAAGAACTTCCTTAGAGATATTTCTCCCAGTCAGAATACCATCAGCATGCATCCGATAAAAGCATTGGTTGCACTCTGTAACTGTCTTCTTAGTCCATTCCAGATAACACTGGAGAATATTTCATGCTAAAGGCCTAAGCAGAGCATGGAAAAGATGAAATAGCACTACCAGTCTCATTGAACTGAAAATGGTATACCTTTTCAGAACAAAATTCAAGAGGCAAGTGTGGACTTTTTCATTCAGTCAGAGGGAAGGAACTTATTTAATTTTTTTGTGGTCACCAACATCATGAAGAAACCAACTTTTTAATTAAGAAATATAAAGTTACAGAAAATACAGGAAATGAGCAGCTAGAAAAAGTTGTCCTTGCTTGTTAGAAAAACTAGCAAAGGATTAGTTAAGATTAGTTAGGCTTCGTTGAGAAAGTCATTTGTAAGACAGCATTGACAACTATGTAATTACAACATCAGATACACTGAGTTAACAGCTTATTCATTCCAGTAGTAAATATGGATGGGAACAAACAGGGCGTTGTTATCTTCATTCTCATTAGTATTTTTACTACAAGTGGCTGGAAGCATCAGCTAAGAGGCCTCACTGATACAGGTGCTCTATGAACCACAGCAAGAGACACCACCACCGAAGAACTCATAGTTGATCAAAGACAGCTTGGCAGAATAATTTAAAGGAATTTTATCCTTTCCCTAACTTGCACATTTTATTATAATGATTTTTGCAGCATGTCTTACGACAAATATTTCCTTATCTACTATTCTTAACTAATTCTCCTGCTATTCTTAAATCATATTAAGTTATGTCATTGATTTTCACCAGCAAAAACTCTCTAACATAAAAGCAGAGCTGGAAAATCTGGGGTTGTTCAGCTCAAAAGGACAGGAACTCATAAACTAAAAATGCACCCCTTGTGTTCACTTTACAAATGCAGACCCATCAAGTAATTAAGTCTACCTGGTCCCCTGTTTTTCCTAGAGAGGGAACAGAAACTTGAGCCCTGAATACCACCTGCCTCCCTGACTGCCTCTCCCTGTAACCGTTTTGAGAACATTACTGTGTGTTTCCTGGAGAGTGGAACAGAAATGCACAGGGCAAACACTGGGGGATTGGAGAGGAGGGACAGATACATCTTGAAGGAGGAAGTCCCAGTATATCCAGAACTGATTCACGGAAGTTAAGGCTGGACAAGTCTGATGTATGTAGTCTGAAGGAATGTTATTCTCAAAAAAAAACCCTTACGTGCCTGGTTTACAGTTATTATTAGAATACCTGTGCATGCCACTGCATTACATTCCACAAATATTCATACAATATTTTAGTTAGACCCTTTAGCTGAATATTACACGACATTCAAGCTCTAACTGATGTCTTTAAATAAAATGGAGAGATAGGAAAAAATTCACCAGACCATCGATCAAGTTCATGCTACTTAAAAGCCAAAATGCTCTTTCAAAAAATGATGGATCGAATATTGCAACTATTACTGTACTTTGTCAAAAAGCTGAGAAGTGCTTTGGTGATGCAATTAAGACTGGGGGGATTACCTGCCACCCTGACAAGTAGTGTGCAAAACCACTTTGCCCACCTGCCTGCCCAAGAGCGTCCAACAATTTTAACCAAGCCATGAGTGCAATGCCTCTCCTTTAGAGCCCATCAAATTTACACAAATCTAAACTAGACTGCTGAAATGTGTGCACTCTATAGTACACAAATGCTATATATTAGTTTTGTTTATACTTACCTGTTTCTTGATCCTAGAATTCATTTTCTTTTCTCTTACACTGCCCACATTCCCTTTAATTTCATTCTCCTCCTTTGTCTAATTTTCTCACTCTGCTTTTCCCTTAGTCTCCTGTTTTACCCAGTTACTTCCCTAGTTTGGCTTAATATTGAAGAATATATTAGTAAGGGATTCTTTCCTATTTTGCGTTTCCACTTTCACTTCTAGCTCTCTTCTCTCTCCCCTCTTACATCCCTCCTGCTTCCCATCTCAGTCATTTATCATAGAATTTCTGTTCCTTTCAGTCCTTTCTGGCCTTAAAATCTGTGCCTCTTTATTGAAAACATTACTTATTGGCTTACTTAAAGTTGTGAAAAAGCAAGACCTAACACAGAATTGGTCTAACTGCATAAACCTGTATCTAGCATCTTATCATGTATCTGAGCAATCTGAATAGCATTTGGTCCATCTTGAAGGACAGTGTGGTATCCAAATGATTAAAACAAACACGTCCTCTTTTTTGACCAAATTAATACCCATTATATTGGTAAAAACCCTCTTCACTAACACAGGTTGCAGGATAATGTTTTCTTCTTTCAAAATAATTTATAGGCTTCTGATATTAACTTTTTTACAAATGAATCTAGTATCTATATTAGTGGTCACAATTTTTAGATATGTCCCCAGAATATATTTTAAATTCTATATATTTTAATATATTTTAATTTATTTTTTTATATATTTTAAATTATATATATGGACATTATTAACTGAGCTATCCATGACTATATGAACTGGAATTCCTTTTTTGGGGGGGAGAGGCTACCAAAATATACTAAATATCATCAAAACTGCTACAGATTGTGGAACAACCCCTGCCTAGCATCAGATCCAAAGAATGCAACACAACGTCCATTATAAATTATAAAATTATTTACACTTGAAAGCAATCACAGTGTGCTAGGTGCTTTCCAAACAAAGGACAAGTGATGTGGCTAGCATGTAATTCCAGCTAAATGATGTTATGTTTCTTCATTTACAAACTGGTAATAGTGGAACCTGCCTGCTTTGGAAATTACATTAACAAAAGTGAGAAACCACCTTTCCAGATCAATATGTTGCTTCTATAAATGCAAAATTACTATTGCCCAATGCTAAAATCTAAAGAGAATATATATTAAAAGGCTACAGAGTAAAGCATTATCTTAAAACAGACTGCCCAACAGGGTGGTTATGTTAACAATACTAGGAATAGTACTCTTTTTTCCTCTCACTCTCCCCACCATTATTTATTTGCTTCCTGCATAGATTCTGAAATAATTTAAACTGCTCACAATCCACATTTTTTGTAATAGGAAGAAGCAAATGAAATCTTACAAAATCTAAAAGGAGAAGGAAACATATCCTTTTGTACTACTGTATATGGCAATGGATTGAAGCTGGCCATTGAGATTAAGAATGCACATGATCACCTCAGTTCCTTTAGATGGAAGAGAAAGGTCAGAAACTTATCTAGGAAAAACTCTAGATGAGGTGATACAGAGGCTTCCTTTATGCTGCTTTTAAAGAAAGTCATCAGAAAGTGGTATTTGACCCTACCAAAGGTAAGCAGAGTCCAGGGATTGTCTTTAAAAGTTAGTATTCCTCAACAGTTACCTAAAAATTCAATTTGAGATTGCACCACTTTCCATTATAGCTAGAACAAAAAAAGGACAGTGCATTGTTCTTTAGCATTTCTTCACTTTACCACAATAAAATTTGACACCTGAGTTGCATCTTTCTCTTCTGTTTCACATAGATAAACCTTAGTCTTGCATCATGGACAAACATCCTTAGTGTGTTTTGACAGGTTAGAAATAACTAATTTAGATTTTAAATACTCTTATATACCAGGGAAAAAACTTTATTTGGACTTCGTATTTTCAGAGAGAAGTAAAAAGGCAGGATTTAGCTTCACATTAAAGCATTTAAATATAAGTCCTCACATGTATGTTCAGCTTCTAATAATCTGTTACAACCAAGAAAAATCTGTACTTTTTTCTACAGTCTGTGCAGTCAATGGAGCCCAGAGAGAAATGAAACTGGCCATTCACAAGTTGCCTAAATGCAGGTATCCATTGTTATTTTAGATGATCTAGGATATCATGCCCAATTTTTAGCTGCCAGTCAAGGAGGACAGAGGTCTCCCATTGGTCCTGTGTTACATCTACTAACCCACCAGAGACATCTCAGGTATCTAAAGGCATCTCTCATGACACTAGAAACTTTTGTTTAGGGAAATAAATCCCACTCTAGACACCTACTTAAGGGCAAGCAAAATCCCTCTGCAGACTCAGTTGGCTGTATTGATTAAAGTGGGAGCTCCGTTCATTACAATTTGAAACTTTGCCACCTACTGCGAGCACAGGTACGTGGGACTGGGCATGTGTATCCAGGGGCCTCAGTCTGAGAGCCAAACCTTATTCAAGATGCCTTCAGGTTTGCCAGCTGGGCAGCATAGCTAAAAATAATTAAAAGTGGTATGCACTGAATATAAAAAGAAACTGGTCCATATATGTCTGACAGGGCCACATATAAATTGCAGCTACTCAAACGAACCTTTTTTGTAGACAAGTAACATCTCCCTTGCATTTATTTTTACCAAAAATTAATATAATTAGATTTCAAGAATTTACTATCCAGCTGAGTTACACCTAAGACAATGAAGTTGTTCTCAATTTTTTCTCACGTGCAAGCCTGTAGTAGTTTTTCGTTTCCCCTATTTAAATATCCCTATTTTTCATAGATATAAACATATTGTTTAAAAAAACACAAGTTAGATTTCTATGTCACATTATCAGTCCAATTTCATAAGAGAAGATCTGCACGATCATATTTTTTCCTGTCAGTCAACCATCACTATATCCTCGGCCATTTCCTCCAAATGTGACAGAGCTTCAACTATCTGAAGTTGCTGCAGGTTTAATGAAAAAGGAAGGCAAAGGTGTCACTAATGTACCCACCAAAACAGAGGCTGTGCCACAACTGCTGTGCCACACAGACATCAGAGATTTCACGTGGATTCTACTGCTCATATAAATGGGTTTTTTTTAGAAATAAGACTGGATTCAGTACCTTAGAACAGCAAAATGTACATGATCATATTAAAATCCAGCTGCCAGAATTAGAAAGCTAAGCGGATACTAAAGGCTTATAAACAGGAGCTTTCAATTTCCTACCTCGTGTTAAAATTGAAAAACTTACAAAGAATATCTGAAATGCAACCAACAATGAATTTGAGTTTCATCTTGAAAGCTTTACGTAAAAGTGGCAAAGACTGAAGACAATCAGATCTTCAGTAGTGTTATATCTTTTGAACAATGTTATACACTGACAGAGCCCAGCTGCAGAGATTTTCCTATGTAACAGGGTTCTTAGACACCCATTTTTTCCTAAAGCTTATCTATTGTGGGTAGTGTATTTCTTTGCTACTGCAAGCAGTGCTTCATAACTGTAAGGGGCTCACAGGTATAGATGCAGGACTGCAGAAAAGACAAAGGTCTCTCTCTGCCCAAGTTATAAAATAAAATCCCTCACTCTAAGGAAAGCCTATGAGGTAACATCTTCTGCTTATCTTCTATGATTCTACTAGTATCAGTAAAGAATATTATAACAGGGGAAAAGAGGCATCTTACCCTTATCCAGACCAGGATAAGAAGTTGGACTGATATTACAAAACAGAGGAGGGGAAGAGAAATGCTACACCACCGCTGGCACAGAGGTGCTGTTGGGACAACTACGTGTGCTGGGGTTTGTCCCCTTTGGAACAAATACTGACGAGGTTCATGGGCACAGACCATAAGAGCTGGTGAACTCTTGGCCAATCCAATGAAAAAGTAAGGGAGGACACTGGTTCCTCATCTGTGAACTTTAGAAAAAGGGAAACAGAAGAGCAAACAGCATATTTGGGAGAGTAGTGCAAGTGACTCCAAAAGAAGTGTACACGCATAGGAAGCATACAGCAGGAAATATGTATTAGTGACACTCTCTGTAGAGTGTATCGGACTGTAAAAATCCTCCTTGTAGATCTCCAATGACGAGTTCTTCTCACACCACTCAAATCCTCAGGTTTCCTACATACATTCATGTCTGTCTGCATGAATGTCTCCACTCAGCAATTCAGAGCTTGTTCTGCCATAGGTTTTAAGTCTGTACATTAATGTGAAATTAAAAAATACAAGAACCATTCTCACACCTACCATCGAGTGACTAGTACCAATTCCTAATAATATCAATGTGTAAGAAAACATTGATACAGTACATCTTATACGCTGATGACTGTACGTTCATATTCATCATTACACTCTGGCCTCATGTGAGGTTTCCTAATCAGCAATGCATTTGGTTTTTTTTCTTTCCTCTCTGGATAATAATTCAGAAAGTCTTTCCACTTCTTTATCTTTATCTTGCATAGGTACTCTGCAAAGGGAGCATTCACCTATTCAGATATTTTTCATAATTATGCAACTTCGTAAAGAGAGCATCACTAAATGCACCATCTCTGTAAAGCAGATATGCCATGTACATCCTCTCTCTTTTTTTTCTGCCAAAGCAGCTGGTAGAATTCTTCATAAACCAATGAAGCAGAGGGTAAATTGGGAATACCAGACATGACAGGAATAGCCGTAACTCCATTCATGTCAACAGTGTTCACAGGGACAGAAGGTCTTTTTCCAGTCAGAAAAAATAAGGCTAGTGCATATCTGGAGGAGAAATAAAGCCTCCAGAAAAAAGGTACTGCTCCGCAACACAGAGCAATGCATTTCCCTTATTCACAGCTGATTAGCAGAAAATAAAATACAAAACACTACCTTTTGTAATTGCATTGAATCCAATGAGTGAATGTTAAGGATTTCAGTAAAAGTAGCCACAAATACCTTGTAAGCTATAGAGATATTGCAGAATACTTAGAGATTACTTACCTCATAAAATTCAAAAGCAGCTAGAAGCTCAAGGTGGTAATCAAACTGATTTTACAATTGATTTTGTTCTTTTTCTTAGCAGATGACAGTGATGCTAGAAATCTTGGATTAACATGTATGATTTTGGATCTCAGGAGAATGAAGTCAGTAGGACAGCACCATGGGAAAAACAGGTAGAAAGGCAGTAACATTGGTCAGTGCAATAGCGCTCTGGGGTTACAGAGGAACCTACTGTCTACAGGGGGTATTATGAGAATGATATTGGGCAATAAGGAAGAAGTGGAGAAGAAACCCGAGCAGGCAGAAAGGGGCACATAATTAACATCTATTTCATATGACTGCACTCACCAACAGAGACCACACAACACTTACTCCCATGTATGCCTTTGCAGCAATTAACATGTGGCTCCTATCATTTTGGAGGATGTTTCCAGAACCTGAACTATACTGACAAGGTCTAGAACAATCCCTCACTTATCAGTGTTTTGAGTAACTTGGGTGAACCTAAGACTGGATCCAAATGCTTTGTCACTGCTTACCTTCCTTGAAAGAAATACAATCCACCTTGTCACAATATGAGGAGGTTTTGGAAACATTCCTGTTCTGGCCTCTTATAGTAAAATACACTCCTGTAGTTCTGCCGAGCAGCTACACTGGCAAAACTGTAACAAAAATCTAGAATATACAAGGGCTCTTCCAAACATTTTTAGTAGTCAACATTTTAGTGATGGCTGTTCAGATGAGCTTGGGCATGCTATTCTCTTCAGACAGCAAAAAAGCTGATACCTTGGGCAGTCAGTGCACAATGGGAATGCAAGTGTGTGAGATCATCCTAAACCAAGAACACAGTGAGGAATATCTAACTGCATGTCATCACTCAAACAGACACTAACTCAGTCAGAAGCATTAAAAAATGGCAGAGAGGACACATGCCAAGAAGTTACTGCATGTGTGGATGAATGGGGTGTGAGAAAGCAGTGAAAAACTAATGACAATGGAACAGTTAAACTAGTAATACAGGTGTAGTCATGAAAATGATAGAAATGATAAAAACCTTTAACTTCTATGGTAAGCTAAAGCAAATTAATTAAATTGCAAATTGTGTTTGTGTGTCCATGTCTTACTCTGTAAAAGAAGGAAAAAGAGAAAGAAAAATCCAAACATACAAAAAAAAATCCCAATGTAAGCAAAATTCTTGACATTCATCAACAACTGGAAACCTAAAGAGGGGTTTAAGTTAATGCTACATATGATATTCACAGAATCACTACATATATGATTTTGTCTTTCCTGAGCAGGTGAATGACATTACAAGTCAACCACCTAGAACAGAAACTAAAGATCTCTTTAGACAGAACGTAAAAAGGAAGGACATGGAACACTTGCGGGTTTGGTCAGTGCTCACCACATGTTAGAATAAAAACTTCAAAAAAACTGGAATTATAGAGCAGAAATAAAGCAAAGGAAGAGAAAGGCAGAAAATCAGTACTATAAAATCCATATGCTGATTGTAACTTTTAAAAAAAGAAGACAAAACCAAATAAATCACAAGTAAAGGAAAGGATAGTCTTAAGAGGCTGCAAGGTTTTTTTAGAAATACACTGAGAGTTAACAATATTTGAGTCATGCTATAGCATCTAGGCTATTCTGCTTTGGAAAGGCCTGATATTAGAGACACAAGGATAGCTTGAAGGTACGCAGTCTGACTGGAGGCTGAGAGCTGTGACTGATGTGCCCATTAAGAAACTGACATTCAAAGGACAGCCCAAAATCTCTTCCTCCGTGCAGGCCAGGGTGAGCACTACATGCTTTATTTATCTCCTCTATCCCAAATAAAATTTGAGACTACACCTGTGGAACAGGGCACATTTAAAAAGGTAAGGTGGGTAAGTTGATTAGCTAATTAACCAAGCTCTTATATACAACCCATAGGGAGCATCTCAAATGCATAGGACATTTTTTGTTATTAAAAAAAATAGGACAAGGAAGATTTATCATTAAAATATATTTCACTAATTATACCACCTGGAGTTCCTTCCACAAAACAAACTTTTAATTAGAAAATGTGGGTTTATAGAAAATGTTTGGTATAAAAGTTTGATTGTTTATTAAAAGAAGAATGTGGAAAGTTCCTTGCATGCTAAGGAGCACAGCTGTACCGCTTCAGAGGGTGTACTTTGTCTATTTAAATGGCTCAGGAATCTCTTCAGAAACTATTGCAACTTATTTTTTGTATCCTCTTTAGGAACAGGAGAGGCAAGATAAAACAGGTATTTGTTTTTACTGACGGAAATGCTTCACTAATTGTAGACATACAAATTATTTTCTCTTTAAGGAAGTAGTAAAACCTGATGATGCCTTTAACATGAGTCAACCTGAGAAGCTGAATACTCAAGTCCCATACAGGCCCTTTGTACCAGCGGAGTGTTGCAAAGTAGCTGCTTTCTTCCCAGAAGCATCAATCACCTCGTTCTCCATGCCCGGAGAAACTCAGCTCATACACTGCAATGCACTATCTGTTGCAAAGCACAGCCTTGCACTGGAGATGTGGCTACATCTGCCATGTATAAAATCACTTAAATTGCTTATGGAGTGTCTTAAGGAACAGCAGCAAAGCACTGCTTTTAAGATACACGTTTTTGATGCCCATCTTCATGCTCTTAAAATAACACTTCATCTCTTTCTTTCAGTGTACGAATATCGTTTTCAAAATAGCATTTGTTAAAATGTTTCTGAATTTATTTTTTTTTCCTGAATATTTGTCTTAAACAAGGAGTTAAAAGAAAGTTACTGGACAGGCAAGGGAAAGCTGCATGACTATATGTGGTACCACAGGGACAAATCCGTCTTTCACACATCCCCTAACTTAGTCCTCATACATAGGAGGAACCGTGAGGTCCCATCTCTAGAGCTGGAAAAAGGAAGCGAACAGCAGTCCTCCAAAATCGGGAATGATCAAGGAAAGAACAATGACCTGCATTTATTGCCGGGTAGCGCTCCCAGTTGAGTTAATAAAGTTGTGGCCTAATTAAACTGAGCACTTCACATCTTGTTTTTCTTCTTGCATGGCCAGGACAATTAAGCATCCTTTGATGTAGAGTGCTCTGAGGAAATCTCCCAATTACTTTATGAACAATTTTTGTCATAAAGCCTGAGAGAATTTACTGAAACCACCTACAGTGGAATGAGGCCAGAACCAATCAACACTGGATGACCAGACTTAGGGCTAAAGATTTTAAACTAGAGGCCACTAAGACCACAAGCAACACATCATACAGAGAAATTTAAGCTCTAGGAAGTGCTAGTCGGATACAGTAAGCCGAACAAAATTCTGTGGAAATTACCCAGTTTCACTCCTTGAACTCCCTGAAAGTGTTGACAAATACCAATTTTCTGTGTATTGGAAGTTGTACTTTACTCTGACTGTATTCTACTTGAAAGGTAAATTAATAATACATGTAACTGCTCTGCTTAATCAAATTGAATAAGGCATTTTGTTACTTTTTACCAAAAATAAGCAAGGATATTACTAATTCCACATCTTAGTAATTTAAAATAACAGTTTATTAATCTAAAATCAGTGTGTTATGGACATAGGATATTCAAACCTACTGTTATCATAGGCAACCATGCTGTATATTTTCCTCTATCAACTGATCCGTTTCCACCTTAAAACTAGTCAGGTTAACTAATGTATTTGAAAAACTAAATATATAGAAGAAATAGTCTTAGAAAGCAATCTACATATATATTCTAAGTATATATATTTAAATATTAAACTGTATATTCTTTATTTTAAGTATCATAAACTCTGTTTCATTAATTGGTACATGCAATTCATCTGAATTCAGATACAACTTTTTTTAAAAGCTATTTTCATATGGCAGTAATAGGGAAATAATAATTCAAGAAAATGAACAGAACCAATTATAGTGCCTTCCAAATTTAAGAAAAGTATCACTTTCATATTGTTCTAACATTTAAAAAATCTTAGGTCCAAACTATTGTCTCCATCCAGTGTCCACTTGTGGAGACAAAAAAAAACCCAAAACCTAAAGAGAACAATTATGCAATTGGAACATCTAAGATCTACTTTCTTTCTAGCATAAGTATAGGATTTTAAACTGCCGTCTGTTATTACTTATTTTATGCATGGGGCAAAAATTGTTCTGTGAAATTTGTTTTGATTGATTGTCTAGATAACTCAGCTCTCTGGCACTGAGTCTTTACAATTAAAATGTGGATTAAGTTTTAAAGATGGTGGTATTATTCACTTAACTAACACAAACTGGGCAGAAAATAAATAAATAACAACACCCCAGAATAAAATCCCCTATCAGGTAATTCATCATTAGTACAAATTAGCTCTAAAATGCATCACAGGCGAGTAAAAAAAACTTCAATTATTTTTGTCTTACAGTATAATAATGAGTCTTGACTAGGAAAAAAAAGATACAGTAATTTAGTAATGTTAAGATCTACCCACTGGAAAACACCACTACTGCTGTTGAAATATTTTAAGACATATATTCCATTCAACTCCCCAAACAAATAGCAGACTGTACTTCAAATGCATTGCAAGACTATTAGGTAATCTTTTTCTTTGTTTAGATTCAGTAGGGTTCAGTGACAAACATTCATCTTCTCTTTCTATAAAAGTTCCTGGTTTTTTGCTTAGCTAAGAATTGCTTTAGTTTTAGTAGCAACTCACAATTTACTTCACTATTTATTAGCCTCACGCAATAAACTTCAAACAAAATGCAAAAATGATCATTTAACTATTTTAAAATTATGAATTATTTGTTCTATGTTTAGATCACACAGTGGAAAGAGCAGTTACATCTGTAGGTAGGCTAATAGAATCAGACACAAAGCTTCTGAAATAAACCAATACCAGCTGCTCCCATGCCTCATTACTCGGCAGTAGCTGCTAGCCTGAAATATTGTACATTGCAGAATCACTGGCTTTCAAAAGCCACGCAGAGTTTTGAGAAGATGTAGCAGTACAAAACAGACACTTCCCTCAGACAGAAAGAAAAAGAAAAGTCCTATACGCCAGGGTATGTGTTCAACTATTTTCCATTCTAAGGCACACATATTTTCCACCACAGTGCATTTTACTTATTTTAACAGGTGAAAGCAATTAGATTTTAAAATTATCACATCGACAATGTTCCCCCTTCTAAACAAACAATTTAAAAATTCTAAAACTAATGAAATATCTTTTTGATTAGTAACACATACTTTGTGCTTACAGCAGATATTGAAGGAGGAATGACAGTATTATAACCAGGGTCTAATAATTTAGATCACTAAGAGAGGATCTATTAATTAAAAAAAACAGCTTGGCTCCAGATTTACAGTGCAGTCAAAAATGCTATGCACATATACAGCTATAAACATGCTGTACAAAAACAGAACTTCTAAAAAATAATCGATTTTCAAAATCCTTATTAAATTTGTTGGGCTTGCTGTACTCCGCAAAAATTAGATTGCAACAGCTAAAACTCTCAGTACAAGGTACTGTCAGACCCTCGTCATCTAAAACGGTCATTAAGAAAGCCTAAAGAGATTCACCTTCTCGAAACACAGAAGTAATTTTAATGTAAGAGTTTACACAATTAAAATTACACAGGTTTAATTTCCAAGAAGCCCCAAAGAATTCAATATTCCATGGCTCTCAGGACTCATCTTCAAAATAGAGGGTTAGTTTTAAACGTTTAGGTAATACATTTGGTATTAGAATTAAAAACTTGAGTATGTTTGAAAGAACATTTATATTCTAACAGAAGTCAATTGTATACTTCTAATTTGCCTACTCTGAAGATAACATTTTGATATACACAAATTAATTAAGCAGAAAATTATAGCAGACTTTGCTTTATTTAAAAAAATATTCAACACGGTGTTCAGTAGGTACTCTGGAGTATCATTTAGAGGCAGTATGTCACAATATCATTCTTAATTTTAAAATACTAAAATAATGAAATGCAAGTTACGTGACAGTATATGTTTCAGAACCGCATTGTCTTTTTATATCAATCATTAAGTATTTTTTTCTAATATCTGTTATCTCTAAAACTGTCCTCTGCATAATAAAATAAATTCAACTCACCATTTTCAGAATAGTAAGTGCTTACTGAATATTATTTGCCGTACTCTCAAGTGGAAAATTATGGAAATGATTATATGAGATCTAAAACGTAAGCAGTCATAGAATCATAGAATCATAGAATGGTTTAGGTTGGAAGGGACCTTGAAGATCATCGAGTTCCAACCCCCCTGCCACAGGCAGGGATACCTCTCACTAGACCAGGCTGCCCAAGGACACCATGTTAGGAAAGGTAATACCTTATAAGTTCATCAGCTAAATTGTTACCCATTTAGAGATTTTCTTGACTTTCCAATGGTATGACATGGTCAGCACTGTATCTTAGAAGACTATTTAATGAATTTTCAAATCACGTTAATTTAAAAACTCCCTAATAAAATACACAAATCCAAGCTGAAAGATACTGAATATTTTATTTAAAATACAATATTCAGCTACTTTGAAGAAATAACTTCATTTTCAGTGAAATCAGGCCTCTCTTTCTTCTCTATTTGTCAGATTTCACATAAATTGTACTCAATATCCTGGATTGCCTTTGACAAATAAAAAATAATTAAGAAAACTATTACCAAATAATAATAATTAAAAAAGCTTCTCGTGCCAGAAAGGCGGCACAGCATCAAGACACCTGGAACTCAGGTGATTTTTTCACTGCTGGACACTCATCTTATGAAGTAATCAGGCACAATTTGCTCCACCTCTAGCAGAATTACGGCACAGCACAGCTAAGAAGTCTGGCAATAAACCAGTTCAAAATTCAACGTTACAGTGATATCACTTATATTAATGACACATCCATGTATGAAGGCGAGAAATACATTACCAAGTGAACACAGAGAATAAAAGAGTGTCATTTTTTGGCGTTACTGTGTCGTGGCACTTAAAAAACATCTGAAAGTATAACTACATTCCCAAACAGCAAAGTTTACTAATAAAACCTGAGTTACTGTCAACAGAAGGTTGGTTAAATCATGGCTTTTCCTGCCATTGCTTCACTTAATCTCAGGAAGCCCAGTCCTATCCGTACTTTTAGGGAAATATCTACAGGCTCTGGATCAGACAAGGCAGCATATTAAAGCTGGATGTGTTCATTAATATACTGCAAACACTCCATATTTGATCTCTAAGCAGAAAACAGAGGCCCACTAGTAATGTTACAAGAGCAGTCTCTGTGCTATATGCCAGCCAGATCCCTAAAGTGGAAGTTATTAGCAAAGAAAGGCTAAGAGGAAAACCAAAAGGTGTCAATAAAAATCCACAACCATTCGGGCTTAAGAAAATAACAACCAATTCTTAAAATGTAATTGGGAAAGAATAAGCATTTAGCAAATCTCAATTTGGGAAAAAGGATGACGTTTTATTTAAATCCAGAGAGATAATTTATACCCCAAAAGTATTAAAGCCATTGGAGAGCAATTAAAGGAAAAGGAATTCACTGAAACATTAATGTGGGTTTTTAAAAAATCTTGGAATACTCTACAAGATCAAGAGAATTGCAAAAACTCAGTGTGGTGTTCGTGTTTATGAAGATCAAACCTGAGAAACTACAGGCAGGCTGACATCAAGCCAGTATAAATTCTGGAAAGGTTGAGCAGTAAATAATTAAGAAATGATAGCATAATTCATTCACTTGCAAGTCTTGTCAACTAAACTTGATACCATTTTTTATGCTATAACAAGTTTGGCTAATAACATTAACTTGTATTGTCATAGTACACTTAGATTGCTATAAGATTTAATCTTGCATGACATTTTCAAGCACCATACAAAATCAATACTCTACATTACATGGATTAAAACTGTTTAAATACACAGATCTTGAAAACTGTAAGTGGAAAATTGTCAGACAATGTAGGGTCTCTGAAGAACTTTTATTGTCCCAAATTTATTACTTTCATTGTAAATCAGAGATTATTTTTTTCTGATGACCTCAGCCTTGATACAATGGGAAATATCAATCAAACAGATGGGCCCATCCTCATCCGTGTAACTCATCTGAGCATCATACAGCTAAAATGTACCTCTCGAACAGAAATATTAAAACTATAATCCAGTTCATTTATATAACAATGGGTTAAGAGATAACTTGCTTACCAGCTGTAAGTATAAGGCAAGAGGTACCTAACAGTAGACAGCTGTTTAATTTAGCAGAAAAAAGAGCATTTTGGAATCCAATGGTAGCAAGCTATTACTTGGCTGTGTTCATGTAAAAGTCACATTTCTGTATTTCTAAACAATGAAAATAATCCATTAGCACGAGCTGTTGACAGATACGGTAGATTATCTACCTTTCCAAATCTTTATTAAAAAAAACTTTGGTATCTTTTTAAAAGAGACGTCACATTTCAAGTGGAAGGTGCAGTCTCAAGGAATACATAAAGTCTTTCAGCAGGTTCTGAGACCCACACAATGCAATGACTCCAAGTAAATTAGTAGGACTAGATCACCAGTCTTGCCACAAAGCAACCTGCAAAAGGCAAGAGAGAAAAGCAAAATTTGGCCTTGACACGCAGGTACCAGAGGTTCTCGAGGACAGGAAGAAGTCAGTAACTTAAACAAAAGGAATAGTGTATAGCTACTTAATAATCCCATCTTCTGGTTTTCTCCACAAGAGGCAGTGCCGAGACTGAACCTACAACTGGAAAGTTTGACAGTAGTCAAATCTAGACCATATAACTAGTTTCTCTACACTTAAGAATGCAGTTTTTTACTTCAGCAAAGTAGTTTAGAGCAGCAGCCATAAGAGGATTGGACTGCCCCATTTATTACAGCCCAGCTGCGCCTTAAGGACACGGGCTGGCCAGTTGCATTACTGAGGCTCAGAAAGGCAACACAGGTTATGAAGGATTTTTACACACATACTTCTTACTGCAACTTCAGAAGCAATCATATTTTACAAAGACCATATTTTACGAAGATGGAAAGGAAAACTTAATTAATTTTAATGTGTTCAGAAGGAGGGACAGAAATGGTAAGAGAACCTAAAGAAACACAAGACTGAATCTCTCCTTTCAGCAACAGAAGAATTTAATCTCTGATACTTACCAGAATGTGCTAGGGATATATATGCATACAAATGGACAGACAAACCTATCTGAGAACGAAAAAGGAAACTGCATTTGTTATTTACCTGATTAACATTCTAATAGAGATACAGCATACAGAAAGTGCTGTGATTTTTGTGATGAAATAACCAAGTTTGTCTGTGAGAAGCAGAACTAGCAAAGCTCAGGTTTCTTCAGAAACAGTGTCTTGAAATTTCCTCGTGCAAGATGTATTGCTTCTCCTTCCTTTTTACTGCAATTACTTTAAGTTCCTCCCCCCTTCCCTAATTCCTTCTCTTTTCCTATCTTTCCTATTCCCTTTCCATAAGAGGAATTCTCTCAGCTGTCTTCTACCTCAACTAAATCCCAGCTGGCCAAGAGACAGCATGTGCTCTGAAAACTTCCATAGAGACTTGCCGATTTGCTGCTGAATAACCATGTACTGACTATGGGACTAAAAGAACAGCTGATAATAGTTATTAAGCATAAATTCAGCATGGGTGTCATATTGACATATTCGTTAGGAAACCAATCTAAAAATAACTTTTTTCTTTTTCCTGCTGGAGATTAGTTGGTTTAGTAGGCTGTTACAAATGCTTTTCAATTCCTGAATATTTTATTCCAAATACCACAATCTGATCACACAGACACAAAATCTTGGGTTAGACTCTATTGAACACTATTATACAACTGTGATGAAATTTGGCAATTCAGTCCCACTTCCCACTACCTGGAATATCCTCAGAAATCACAACAAAGCCCAGTCAATTATTAGATTTGTGGCAGATGCTGATTAGATAGCCAGATTTTAAAATGAATACGCATAAACACATTCCTCACTCATATTCTCACTGACTAAGCCTTCCTTCTTCTTATCTGCCAAGCAAAACCTGTATTTCAAATTCCTTTTTGAAATCCTTTTTAAAATCCACTTCTTTAGGAAGTCTTTTCATCTTTTACCCATTTTACCTCATGTTTGTATTACACTGCACAAAATTACAGCGCTACTTTTTCTTCTGCTGCTTTAAGTAAGGATTCAATAGAGAAGAACTCAAAAGCTGAAGGATATCTTATTCTGCCAGATCTGGGAACAAAATCATATTGCAGGTAGGTACAGGATGCCGGTCCTGGGGGCTTCCACAGCATGAAGAAGGCTTTCACTTTTGGCTGATGAGGAGGTCATGAACTGAATGCACAAACCCCTAAAGTAGGGAGTGAAAGCTTGTAGCAACAATTCTTTAGTTGTTGTTGGGTTGGGGGAGGTGGGTGTGTGTTCACAGCACTTAACCCACAAAGTTCTATCGAGGGGCAGAAACTCTCTAAAAACATGCATTCGTGTTATTGGGAAGCACAGCGGTATATCTTGGAGCTTGCAGAAGACTTGTTATTTATCTATAAGATAAATAGTATCAAGCAGATGTGTAGGTCCTGCCTCATTTGCACTTTTTTGACTCCAACTTCCCCTCTTCCACTAGAAGTTGTCTCTTAAAAACTTTAGAGTGTACTTGAGAGGTTAATGTGTATCTTTTAATTCAACTATGTGAGTACACTAATGTACAATGGACTGGTATCAGAAACCTAAAAGCTCTCTAGGATATCTGGAAATATACCATCCAGACCACTGAGAATACCCGTTCACCTTACTGTGGATTGATATATATTGATAGAAATATGTAAGAAACTTGTTAAACCCCTGCACATTTACAGATTAATATTTGTGACTTTTTAAAAATTATTACACTTATTTGAAGTTGAATAATGCCAAATTAACCACACCAAAATGCTATCTGCAATTATTTTAGAATATATTTTAAATAATCATGAACTTTGCCTTTTTGCTCTGAAAAGTGTAGATTCCTCACTGACTATATTATGCTCACTATGAGATCCCCATATACAAATTCCATACAAGAACAGAGAATAATTCCTTACAGATCTCTGGAGTTTTTCAAATCTCTTTTCTTTTTATTAACAAAAGGTTTTAAATAAGAAGTGTAACAGGTTTACAGAAACCATTCAGAACAGAAAGTCTACAGCTCTCAAAAGGGAAATGCATGTTTATTTACAACCACCTCTATGTGTACATTTATCTTGGTAATAAGAATAAAAACCACAGTAATTAACAATCTAACAATGGCAACAACAAAAATAATGTATTTTACTAAACTCAAATTTAGAATTTAAACAAGAGGCATTTAAAATAGATGTAAAATTTCATTGGAATTAAAATTGCCTATCTTTAAGTATAGACTCACTATAAGATATTGACATAAATTTAATAAAAGCAGTATTAACAGTAAAGTTTTAAAGAAAAAATCAAACCAGCAATCCATTGGAAATCACCAAATATAAAATGAGAACCAGATTTAATTTAAGTGCTAATCAGGTTTTCCAACCAGGAACCTTTCAGGAAGGGCAAAATACTTTCCCCATTTACTTTCACTCCACTTCAGATCCTTACTAACTCAACTGGTTCATAGGAACAGCTAAATGAAAAAGCTGAGAATGGTGACACTGGAGGAGCTGTACTTTTTTTCCAAAGTATTGAAAGGAGCATATCAGAATCAGTTCAGACTAATTTGTTAGTCTGAACAACTAATAATATATAATACTGTTTGCTAAATACCAGTTTTACAAGCAACTAATTGTTGTGACTTGTAATAGATTTTTCTTACATACCTAATAAAGATGAGGTTTTTTTAACTTAAAAGAATTTTAATTTACTTCCTGTGCATTTTTAATCATTTTCCAATTTTCTCTGGAATGAAATTATATAAAATAAATACAAAAATGCTTCATTTTTAAGAATTTAATGTTAAAAAAGTATACCTAAGAATCAAAATAAAGGGATGACTTGTAAGTACTATAGTAAAGGTTGATAACAAAAAGCAGCATCATGTTCAGGAAAACAACTGAAGTAGAAATACTAACATGGTTAAAGATAACTTACAAATTTAAACTGAACCTGATCACCATTTATCAAAGAAAAAGCATTTGTTGTTATTTTCTTTTAACAAAAAAATATAACAATTGTAAATATATTGGGGTGGTGCCATTTTAAAGAAGTAACTCATCATTCTCATGTACTAACATCTCAAAAAAACCCCAGACATTATACACAAAGATTACCAAGTTTGAGGTTTACCACTCTATTAAGGAGAAGTTCACATTTCCATTTGTCACTGATCCCCTATCTGTCATACAGGTCCTACCAAATGTTACATGATATTGTAATAATAAAACTGAAAATGTAAGTGCAAATGTTTCTGAAACTGGAGGACAAAGTGGCTAAAACTCAGGCACTAAGTTGTTACCTTAAGACAGCTATGAGCAATGATTTCAAGAACTTTTTCCTTTAATTGTAAGACAAAAAGAATAAGGAATATTTTAGTCTGTGTTTGTTATTTTACTAGTTGCTCTCACGCAATGTCTTCCATGATCCTGTGCTCCCAACAGCCTATTTACTCCAGCATAATCTCAACACACATATTGTTTCACACCCCTGGGACACCACAATCCCAATGCCTACATTCGGTACCTACTACTGACATATTTTGATTTGGACAATATTGTTACGGATTTCCCTGGTTAAGTTCCCTGGTTAGTCTTGTATGATTACGTAAATTATTAATTAGGAAAACCACAGTATTAAATCAACAGAATTCCTAATCAATCATCTGAAAAAAATACCGTCACTCACTCTAAGCATGATATTAATTATCAGAAACCATGTACCATCAGAGATTTCATTCCTAAATTAGAAGACTGAATTTGACTCAGAATTTACTTTTTGAACAGGATACATTTTATGGACTCACAGTTGCACTTACATTATGTGGTAATAACATTGATATTGTATTCTTGGCTGTTAAGTAAAAAACTTTCCATGAACACGTGTTTTTTGGCGTTCTTTATTCTATTCTTCAAACAGGCTGAAATTGCCAATCAGTACAAAATTATCCCTTTGTGAAGAGATAAAATTTGTTAAAAACTTGGGATTTTTTTTAACCATAATGCAAAAAGAATACAACAACATTTAGACTTTTTTTGGATATGTAATTTAGCGTTGTTTAAGATCAACGTACACTTTGAAAAACAAACCTATTTTCAATATAATCCACCATCCTAACACTTAAAAGGGAATTCACATTTAACAGTAATTTCAATTTTCCTTTTAAAAAAAGAGTAGCAATATAGAATTTCTTGCTAGTCTACGTGAAAGCAAAACATTCATTTCAGAGCTGTGATTTTTGTAGTTTCTAGCTCATTCTAAAAAGTAGGTATTGATAAAGGCTTGAATTTATTTTGAATTCACACACTGGAAGTAAAAAGTAGTTTGTTCTGATTTTGTAAATAACTTGTGAAAACATCTGAGAGAAAAAAGTAAAAGAATATGTAATGCATTTTCAAATAAAGATCACTCATTAAAGTTCTAAGTCAGCATGCTGTAAGCATCTGTTGGAAACATTCATTCCTACATCTAGACGAAATGAACATTTTCTCAGTAAAGGGTCTACTATGCAAACCTAAATATAGCCATCTTTTGAAATCACACATGAGCTTTAATCAATATGTAATTTACAATTAAGCAATTATTTTCCGATTTACAAGCATTACAAGCATAACAAATACGATTAACCTCGTTTTTCAGACACAAATTAGCTCAATTAATATACCCCACCTATATGTCACTATGAATCTATGTACATTTTTCCATTTTGATTTTTAATTGGATATGAGACATTGCTCTAACGCACAAGTAAAGATCTAAAGCTAAATTATTTAAGCACCTACACATTCATTTTAAAGCAATGACATGCAAGTGTAAAGTTTTGTGTAGACAAACTATGCAACAAGTTGAACAAATATCTAAATTAAATTAGAATATACCAACAAAATACCATATATGTTCATGAGAGTTACAAGATGAAGAGTGACTAATAAAAAATTCTCCTTAAAACAAAGTAATTCTGTTCTCTGTGCTTTAAGGAGTGAGAGTTATCATTCCAGCCATAATGTAGGCAGCCAATGTCATAATCTAGCTCAAGGAGTTATAAACTCTCTTAAGTCCTGAACCATCAAACCCAGTTTAGACATCTGTTTCAGGCTGAGTCCTTCTTTATAAATATCTATTTATTTCTCTTGACTATGAGTGTCTAGATGATGGTCTCAGATCTAGATATCTACACTATGGGCATCTGAAGTTAGGTGAGATGAATCCCGATCTAAGGTTTCGTAAAGTCATTTTCTGGTACTTGTTTCTGACAAATTGCCCTTATTTGACAATATATTTGGATGGTATTTGACTTAGAATCTTTTTCTTCATGATTCTACTGTTACTTAATTAATATTTATTAATGTATTCCTTGTTCATTTATTTAACTGTCCTTTGTACAGTAAAGTTTAACAGGTATATAAAGTAGTATTTTTCCTGTCTTTATCTGTCTAAAAAGAAAGGATAAATCAAAATAGTTATGTATGAACTTAGCACAGTTCAAAAGCTAATTAATGTTTCAGATGAGAGAGACAGAAGGAGATTTGCTATTCACTCACACTATTTGGCAAAAAGATGTAATTCCTAGACAGACAAAAGTCTGTTAAAATTATTGTCTGTAAAAAAAAAAAAAAGTCTGTAAAAATCTGTATCTTAGTGAAGTCAGTTAGTAATTCCTGTTCACCCCTAAATATGGGGTGTACCAATTAATTCATCTCTCAGGATTTTGAAAGTAAACAAATCAGACATTTGAGGTTCAAGGAAAACATTTTTAATTGAGTTCAATCTCAATCTTTATTTTAATTCTGTCAGCAAAATAACTGATTTCAGTTCAACTGGAACATTATAAAATTTCAGTTCATCTATGACTACCAAGAATTTTGTAGGAAGTAGGCTCCAACTCCATTTAAAAAACAAAATTATATACATCTCCAAGCATCACTTTATATAAATGCATGTATCAAATTCACATAATACCATACTGTCAGATGAGTTAGCTCTTATAAAATGAAAATCCAAGCAAACCCTAAAATCTACACAAGATTGCTAAATTCCAAAAAACTGAAGTCTACACATGCTTAGATGAGTTGCATGAAATAAATATTTTGAAGTCTTTTATCTTAATTAAGAATACTCCACTGCATCACAGCTCCTAAATAATAAATAAAGTGGAAGATAAGTCAAAAGGAAGACACCCAGGAAACATCCCAGCTCGGACTAAATTAAATGCCCATTGATTCATCAGTTGTATCACTGATTGGAGTGATATATTCAAACAGCATTAAACAACAATCTTTACCAAAGGCACAAAGAAAATGGTCTTCTATAGGATAAAAGAGAAGATCATGGCATATATAAATAATTTGATAAAAGATGGAAAATAAAGTGCAAAGATAAGAAAAGTTGATGAGTAAAATTAAGTTGTATTAAGTTATTTATGATTTTAAGATAGGGCCCTGTGCCAGGTGATGTGTTGATGTAAAAAGCTATCCCAACTTTATCGACATGTTGACAGACATGGATGACCAATGACCACTAAAGAAATGGTCTTGGCTTACAAATGAGAGTTGAACAAACCTAACATGTTAAAATTGCGATAAAAGAAGCAAATCTAGTATTATCAAATTCACAAACAGAAGAAGAGAAGAGAAATCATTAATACACCAGCTACAATGCACCTGTCTCCAGTACCTGTGTGCAGACTCTTCCTGCCCCTGTTTCAAAGATATGGTAAAACCAGAAAATGTGTGTAAAAAGGCCAGCAAGTATGATCAAATGCAATAGTTTTGACTAGTTTAACTACTACTTATTAGTCTGGGGAAGACATGATCGAGAGAACGTATAAAGAAGTAAATAAAACTGTCACGAGGCAAAGATAAGCAAGAGATGACTGTCCACTGTCTCTTTCCATATGAACATAAGATGGTATCAAATGATGCTGATGTTGGGTTCAAAACACACCAAAGCAGGTGTTTCCTTACAAAGCATGGATTCAACCATGTAATTCCTTGATGTAAGAGACTGTGGATGCTAGAGGTCACTTGAAAAACAAACTGGGGGGAAAAAAGCATCAACATAAATTGAAATCAAGCATCTCCTCTGTCTGACAAAGTCCTTGAGTCATTAAAATATTCCGCCTGTTTCACATGCTCATCTTCTCTTCCCTAGCTGTATGCTGTTGGCCATTGTTGGTGACAGACCACGGGGAGGGATGGGTCTTTGACCCTACACAACCACTCACTCCTACAGAGGAACACGCATACTGAAGCCATGTTAGTGGCATTCTAGAGTACTGGACTAACTGCACTTTCATCACAGAGTTTTTGTGTGATACTAAACAAGTGTTAAACATTTTTTTTCCTCAGGCTGACATAAATTTATGTTTCCCTTTCTGAGGAGTCTAATCCTTAGCCTAATGTGCTCGAGGTGACAGGACGTCAACGAAAGCAGTGCTGTGGACAAAGTTTTTGCAACACTTAGTACTCCAAAAACACTAGATCACAGATTCCTTTGCATCTTAGTTTGCCATTCATAGAACACAAATAATACCAATGCCTTCCTCCAATGATTGTGACAATGATTCTGGAAATGTTTAGAAAGCATTCACAAAATACAGTGAAAAGTAATGTAGAAGAGCTCATCAGAACGGCTTGAATGATGTGCCGTAAACAAGGGAAACTGTCAAATGTTTCTGATACTGAACTAAAATACTGGGTAGCTTCTTATTTAGTGGTTAAATGGTTACTAATTATTAAATGGTCACTAAACGTTGTGAGAACTGAATGAAGTAAGGAGCCCTGCAGCTTGTACACACAAAAGGACTAAATCAGCACTGCACTAACTACATTTCCACATTTTTGAGCATTATTTTGTAACCTTAACAAAGATCCTTAAAAACAGGGTTACTTGCAATAAATGTATTATTTTTGCTGAAATAGAAGCTTCTGTTAGTGCATGAATAAACCAGAGGAAAGTCTCCACTTCATGAAAAATGTCTCAAGCAGTCACTGAGATTTTCATAAATGATGTCCACATTAACAAGTAGACAAAGCAACAAGAGTGGACCAATATTACCCATACTGCAAATTCATCATCCACTTTATATATCCCTTAGTGGATTTTACTTTAGTCTGGTCCAATGTCTTGAATGTTCTCAAGATGATGCAACCCACTTGATGTGCTCTTGGAGAGCATCTTTCCGTTTACTTTCATCTAAAGACATCCAAACATAACACAAGACAGGTCTCCAATGTAAACCCAGGCATAGCAGCAAGGATGATCAGGAGATGTACCTCAAAAGCACACTCCTCATACAAACTAAAATTAAAACAATAATTACAAAATTATCTAAAATTATAATAAAGTGGATATTGCAAATCAAAAATGTAAGAAGGTAGGCAATGATATTGACATGTCATTTTTATTTTGTTTTATTCTCCTAGAATGAATGCATAATAAAAGTAAAGAGCATCTGATCACAGAACAAAACTTATACTAAAGTGATGCTAGATTACTGACATGTATGGGGAAAAGATTTGTGAATGCCTCATAAAAATAAGATTATCTAGAAGTTAATGTGATATTAATGTCATAAAATAAATATTTGAGGGAAAGCAATTAATTCAACAAGTACATTTTTAGTCTGATTTGCACCTATGAAATACTAACTTGAACTCAGTGAACCTGCTATTTCAGTGTATTTGGTTTTAATTTAGAAAAGTGGATAATAAAGTGCAACCAAATTGCTGACATTTATTTATTCATCATTCAGAAACAGAACCCAGAATTTGGGAATTGTATTCGCATTACCTACTCTACTTTATTGGAAATTTTATTTATAGTTAATCTTAACTTAACATTGCAAACAAGGTTCCTAGCTGCCTTATTTTTACTTCATATCTTTTTCTTACCAAGAGAATGAAAGGCATGTTTTAAGTGTTTTTAATGAGAGTTAATTTTTTTAACCAAAGCTAAAAAGAATTGCTACTGATTTTAAAAGAGGTCTATGAAGTACTAAAATTATGATGTTCTTCATGCTTTTAAAAAAAATTGAAAAGAAATTCCTGCAATGAATTCTTTTTCTAATGTCCAAAAGTTTTTTGCATACTTATTTTTATTATTTAGCAACTACAAAATATAAGTGTAGTACATAATAACATTAATTTAAAAAATTACTATTCATAATTCAATTACTCAACTTCTAATGAAAATGATGATACAGAAAACATAAAAATTAATTACTTGTATGAATTCAAATCTTCTGCATAAACTGTTTGCTGGGGGTATTACATCCCTTTTACAGAAGCATTTATTTGAACATTTTAGTTTTCTATGTTACTCCTAAGTTTTAGAAAAATTAAAAATTCTGTATTTTATCAGTTCTCTTAGAACACAATAGATCAAAATTTTAGAATGTGTTTTGACTCTGTAGAGATCCAATCTGGGGTAAAAATTGCATTTGAGTAGTAGCAGAGATTTAAGTAACTAACAGAGTAATCCTTAGCTGTAAAATTCCCAACACCATCAGACCAGGATTTCATGAAGGTAAGAATAATCTGTCATTTTAAGTGCCATTTATAATTACACTTTTATTACAAACACCTTGTTTTAGCCTTCTACATCTCACAAACTTTGATGGCTTTGAGTCCTGATCAATGAACTTCAACCTCCTTAGCTTCAGTATGTGAAAAGGAAGAATAATTTTAATTTTATAACAACTATGCTGCCTCTTTGAGGATTAGTTCGATAGCCTAGCCTCTCTCTCCCTTAAACTGACTCACCACTGATCAAATGGAGGAAACATGCCCATTCAGAGATCAAGATTCAGAGACATAGGACAAGCAGATTACCTCTGGATATGACAGCAAAAGTAAACGGATTAAGAAGGAAATAAAACTCAGGCTTCAATGAACTTGGTGGCAAAAGACTCCAATCAATTTCAACAGCCAGACCATTTCCCCCACTGATGTACATAAACTGATTTTACTTTTCATAGCATAACTTTGGATGTGATACTCAGGGCTTTATTTGAAATCTCACAATGTTTGGTATTTTCCTTAAAGCTTCAACTGTTGGAATCTAGAAATTTTAGAAGAATTCTCTTTTGTTTTAAAACATAATTTTACAGTTTTCATGGGTACAGATTAAAAGTTTAAAAGCCTAAAACCTAGAAAGTTCAGAGCCCAAAAATCAGATAAAAAGAATAAAGAGCATATATTTTAAAAGCCATCCTAATGCATAAAAGGCAAAAATCAAAATTTGAGGTAGCCAACTTGTAATTCCATTAAACTATTTAAATACCACAAAATTTTTAACTGACATTGCAGGAGCTAAAAGCTTTTTTTTTCTGTTTTCTTTCTTTCTCTGTTGGCAATATGTATTGCTAGAATACTCATATACTTACTCTTACATCTGATCCTCATTACGAGTGGAATCAATTCTCAGTCATGGTTTTCATAACCGCACTCTGAATAGCTGCTCCATCACCAGCAGTTAAGCGGTATTCAACAGTGGTTCAGAGACCTGTTGTTGAGGCTTATTGTCAACAAAAAGCACTTTCTCAGTGATGGCAAAACCTATGTATAGAGCTGGAAGGATGAGTCACAGTGAACGAAGTCTATGACAAATTTAGCATTACTTTGTATTTATGCTTTATTCACAGAAAGGAATGACTTTTTACAAAACTCTTCATCATTTGGACCTATCTGTTCAAACCAAACTCAGATTAGAACTTGGTCGTGTACTGGTTGCTATTATTTGTGCTATTTGGAACTTCTTATTCAGTACTATCTGGTTCAGGATACAAATCATGAAATTTACTGATTATTTCTTGATTGAATGACCCAAACAGCAGAAGTCGGGGATGGGGGAGTGTTTGTCATCAACAGGTCACAGTTTTAAATGTTTGCTCCTCTGTTGCTTAAACAGAAATCTCAGGCATATCTATTGCAGAACACACACACACACTCTCCTCAGATTAATCTGTAACTGCTAATATGCTAACCTTATACGTAACAGGAAATGGTAATACAGTGACTACCAGCTGATCAATTCCTAACCAGAATATTGGTATGTATTCTCGATATGGCTTTATGCAAAAACAAAGGATTTATTTTTGCAACCTGTTCTACTGATGATAAACTTCATTGTATAAAAGAACACATAGAAAATTGATCACAGAATTTAAGACTGGTGAAAAACCTTTCAATTTCTTCTGATTTCTTGTACTTGGTCATTTAAAAGAACAACCTTAAACTATTTGCAAATGTGTCTAACATAGTATTCCACAGGTAGTTGCTTATTCTAGCAACTAGCACAGATAGTTGATTATACAGAAGGAGGAACCACAAGACAGTGACAACTAGTATGACTGTACACGTTTTGACTTAGTAAATTCAAAACTACTTTAAAACTTCCCAAATTATGACTGAAATATGATTTTTTAACTATTTTTAGCTCGCATTCTGGGTAACCTGGACAGTGGCCACTCAAACTCAACTGCTTTCTCTCTTTCAAGACAAGGGAAGGACAGGAGAAATCTCAATGCAGAAAGGTATGCATATTTAAGTATCAATAACATGTTATCTTGATAAAGCAGTTACAAAACCAGTAATTGCAGGAGCACATTAAGCTTTAATCACCAAAACGGCAAACTTATTTTACAATTTCCACACTTGCCACCTTTCTTTAAAAATAATATTATGTGGCAAAAATTGTAATATGCATTATCATATTATTTCAAAAAATATTTTAGCGCCATATAGTAATATTAATTCATCCACATTGCAAGATATGTATTTTTCATCTTTATTTGAACCATGGCTAAAGAACTTGGTTTTCTCTTTTTTCTTCCAAGTCTACAGTAGTTCCGTTTCCATATGGTATAATATACAGATATAAGCCCTAGTATAAGCAATTGAACTTTTCACACCCTCAAAAGCCGCAAAATCAGATGGTCTGTGGTTTTTGCAGCTGGTGCACTGCACTCATATTGGGTAGTGTCATATGAAAAATATTTCACTCCCCAAGCCCTAAACACAGTCACTCATTAATGAAATGCAGGCAGTACAATGAGATCATATAAGGTATAGATTTCAACAGCCATACTAAAAACAGTAAAGGAACACTGAACAAGAACACAAATCAAGTTCCTCTGCCAGAACAGGATTTTTTTTAAAGGAATGTCTTCTTAGATTTAACATTTGCTTTGAAAACAACTGCTAACCACTACCCAGAAAAACCTTTAGTACAAGTGTTAGCAGACTAAACAATCACAATTTGGCAGAGGAAAAACAGTAAATAACTTCAGACATAGTTACATTACAGGATGTCTCACCCCAATACGCCACTATCAAATCACAAAATGATTTACTTAATACCACATATGGAATCTGCTTACTTAAGAAAATAAGCTGTCACCAGCGAAACTTTGTTTAAAAATAATTTCAGGGCTGAGGTTTATCGAATTTCACTTTAGTTTGTTTTTACAGAAATCTAAAAAAAAAAAAAAGGAGTAAGACAGTCTAGTTGCAAAAATATTATATTAAGCCCACTTACACAGAAAATGTACTCTTAGGCAGAATTTTTAAACTCTATTACTAGTACTATTCACTAAATGAATGACCACAACTTTGCACTGTATGTCATGACATTTTATTTCAATAAAATTTATCAAAATATATTATTTCTATCTTTCCCAAATGATACCCATCTGTTTTCCTCAATCTGAAAGCATTCTTTAACTAAGAAAAGCCTTAGCAGCAGAAATAAACACCAGACAATACAGCCAAGGTACTTTATGGACTTTATTCTCTTCTCACTGACTCTGATACAACTCTGTGGACTTTAGTGGCCTGAATATGATAGCTGTAACTGAGCTAAGTATAAGCCTTTGTGCAGCTACTTTATAAATCTGAGGACTATAGCATGTTTGTTTTATCTGGGGAGAATATCTGGGGAGAAAGTATATCCAAGCATAATAGGTTATAGCTGCTATCTTTCCCTTAAAAGCCAGTGAGGATATACTGGTAACAAACGGCTAACTAATTTGTATCTCTATCACATATTTGTTTAACTTCTAAAACAACAGTATTCTGAAAATCTCATGCAATTGGGATATAAATATAAATCAAATGGATTACCTGTAATTTAGTAATTGAATAGACCAGGAGACTCAAGAGGTTTTTTCCTTCTACTCCTCACTCTTCTATGCTTTTCTTCTACAATGTAGAAGAAAAAAATTCACTGCGATGCTTTTGAGAAGTAACTTTGCATTTTATGCATAGGAAGTTATGATTACTTTTGCTTTGCAGTAATTACTTTTGTAGTAATTTATATGCTTTTAATTGTCCGAGATCAGTCAGCACACAGGACTTACTAAAGGCTGTATCTCTTAGCCAAACAAGTATACAGTGCATGAGATAAATTCCTCCATTTATCTGCATCTGTTGTCCATAAAATGTTTATACGCCTCATTCCTGCCACCTGGCAATAAACTCTAGCTTACACTTGAAACACTACACGGAGTTGAAATAATCCATAGTACCACAGCTCAATACAGAGAATTAAATATGAGCTAAGAATAGAGCTCCTGTCGTATTAATCCTGTACCAGTACCGATGCAAAAGCCTACCAGGAGTCATAAATACCACATATATCAGGAAACAAAATTCTGCACATTTTCCAGCCGCGTATTTTGCTACAAGTTTCCACAATTACAAACCATCTGTTTAAAAAAAACTCAAACTCAAAATAACAAAGCACCCCCAAAACCAAAGCTATATTAAAAAGCAATAGAATCACAGAATAGATCAGGTTGGAAAAAAACCATAAGGATCAGAGTCCACCTCCCAGACTATTAATATTACTATTAATTATTACTAATTACTATTAATAGTTATAATAAGAAGGAACAGAAGCTGAACTTTACTGTGAACTTCAACGACAGAATATTAACAGTGTATGTAAAGTTCTCCAATACCGCTTACTGTAAGTACCTCATAAGAAAATGTATTACACACTGTGATCACAATACTTTAAAAATACTTTTTATGTTTAAAGCTGCATAGTAAGTATGCCAAGTTTATTTCAAACCTTCAATAACAGGTCTTCTCAAATCAAATTCTTCTACAACTAACTTAAATCTAGAAAAATTGGTCCTCTTAATTTAGAAAATTATATAAAGTAAAATCAGAAACAATCTTCTCTAAATACAGACTGTCTCCATTTTTGTAATATCATGTATCAATACAGTATCATGCTTCTTAAATAGAAAAGTTAGGAATTTTTAGAGTAACTTTGCTTATAGCAATAAAACTCCATCACCGTGTGTTCAAACAAAATATTCAGGCATATAATCTACGGCAATCTTTTACTTACACCTGGTTTTAAGCAAACTATCCCACTTGACTTCAGTGAAAAACACTTTTTGTGTGTTAGCTTGCAGAGCACCACTCTAGGACTTCAAAGCAAGAATGATACAAAATTAACATCAAAAATATGTTATGGATTAGAATGGATTAGAAACAGGCAAATCAGGAAGTCTCAGAATGTAATTGCAAACAAGGAGTTATATTAAGGGCATTTGGAAGAGCCATCTGCCGTGATAGGTTACTGGTGCCATACTGTTTCACACTTTTATCAACAACCTTCAAGAAAATGCAAATTCAGTGCTGATGACGTTTGCTGACAACACAGAAAATAATAATGAGGAGAGCCAGCTACTAGAATAAAATGGTCTGAATCTCTGAAAATACTCTACTTAAAAGGAATACTTTTCCTACCACCGCACATGTAAAGCTATATTTCTAGCTACAAAGAAAGAAATCCATATTCAGAGAATGAAATGTGGTACCTTAGAAAAATTACAGACTTGGAGTGACGATGCATACCTAAGTCCCATGGCACACTGGTCAAATGGGCAAAGACCCTTGACAGCAGAAAGAATGGGAAAAGGAAGGTTATGCTTTTTTAAATCCCAAGGTAACATAACCACTGCAGAACACTGTGACCAGTTCTAATGTTCACCGTAAACTGGAATAGTTTAAGACAATCCAGGTAACATGAAAAAATTTCTTATATATTGAACTCCAGGAGTATTCCTCTATTCAGGTTCTCAAGAGGAAGGTTAAAAGCACGTGATAAACAGAAATTTCTTCACTTCACCACATGATCCAATGACTGCAGGCTGAATGTAGAGCCACTCGGATGAGAAAAAATGCTCCCTTCTTTAGCACTGAAATTAATTACAAAATGTCTATGGGTAGAGCAGCATTTTAAAACTTCAGTAATCACCTTAATCTGTCTTAACTGGACTATCTTAACTGATCTGCCAGCCAGATGAAGAAAATCTGGAAGCAGTAACTTTAACTTGAATAAAATAACTACCTTTCTGTACGAAATGTGATTGCCTATTACACTCTCCTGCAATCCCGTTCCAAAAGCAGCTCCAGGGTACAGTCACCATTATTTTTTAAGACAAAGATGCAGCTATTTTATGGTGGCTGTGGGAACACTTGATGACCCAGCTACCATTTATATCGATGTTAAAGCCATTGTAGATATCTGGTCACAAGGAATTCGATACCAGATCAGACAATACAGTTACTGACTGGATTGTACCCTTCTGTTTCATAAAGCACAAGAGGAGGTGCAGTCTGTAACATTACCCGCTAAAAGTATCGTATTTACATTGCAAAAGAATGTAATTTGAAAATTTAAGCATACATAATAAAAGATGAAGTAGACATAGTAAAATTTTGTAGCAGTGATCTCCTCTGAGTAAGGAAATAGAATGATTTGAAAATAAAAATGAGTGTCTACTGAAAATCAGAAGACCAGGTAGGAAAACTAAAAATCTTCCAAGAATATTAATACTTCATTGAAACTGAAGGCATTGTATTCACAGGATACCTTCATTTACTCAAATATTTGCTGGGTAACAAACTAAATCTCACCACAAAATGGCCTGACTTATGCAGAACACAAGCTTGTATGCCAATAGTAAAATATCCAAGAACCTTTTATATGCTCTCTCTCTTAAACAGAACCAGAATGCTAAAGGCATGATTAAACTTAAAATAATGTAGAAAAATGATGTAAAGAATAAATCTATGACTCCACAAAAGTCCTCATATACAGAAATATCACTTTTGTAGGATCTAAGACTAACGCAAAATTTTATGCATATCATGACACTCACATTGATCAGAATATGACTGGATACGAACAAACAGACTAATGATAAATGATAGAAAGCAGAGGATGGAAAAGAAGTTCACTGATATATCAAAACATCCAGTTAGTATTATTCTTATCTAAGTTCCTTAATGATCTGGAAATGAATGTGAATACCAGCACCAAAATTTGCAGTTTATAATAAATTGGAAAATGCTGAAAACAGCCAATGTAAACACAGAAATTATGTTTTAAAGAAAGACCTTAAGGAAGATTAAAAACACCAGTTCAGCAGCACAACACAAACTTTTTCAACTAGAAGAAAAATTATTAAACTCTCGGATTCAATGGGATGGAACAATCCTCATAATAATATTCAGACATCCCTAAGTGTGCTCCTGAATAGCAAATTGGAGATGAAAAGGAACAAAATATTATGACATGGCAGAGGACAGAATCACAACACAGAAACACAAAAACATATAGAAGTGCCATCGTCTGGAAAAGGAGGTCTCCTGTACCTTCACACGCATCTGGTAATACATCACTTAAGCTTAGCTGGAGTCCCAGTGTACTGCAAAACCCCAGAGTAGCTGGAGTCTCAAAGGACTTTAAATCTTCTTAAGGGAAGAGGCGAATCTCTTTGCTCTTCTACAGTGCACAGCACAGAAGAATCCATGCTCATCAAAGCTATTACTTGGAACTCTATCTCAGTGATTAGCCACCGCAGGCCAAGCAAACAATAGACTAATGACCAGAAGAAGGATACAGTAAAAAAGAGGTCAGTAAAAGATGGGGCTCACAGACAAAATGGTATAATCAGTTAGGGAATATACAAGCTCTGGATCTGACCAGAAATGTTGCATGTAAAGTAAGCTACAGAAAAGTAGTTGGCCTAAATAGCAATGAGTGAATATTTCAACTGTTTGTAATAACCAATAACCAGCAATTACATTTACTTAAATTCTTTGTTTAATAACAACCATACAAGATGCACTGATCTAACTGCATCTACCTTTTATGGGACAGGAGAACCATGCAAAAAGCTTGCAAGCATATGAAAAAAAACAAGGCCAATGAGATAATTTAATTTCTCCAAACTTTCCACTAGCTCTGCATATAACAATTCTTCACATATAAAACCAAGGCTATTAAGGAGACCTTCTTTTGACTTGTTCTCAGCTCCAACATCAGAATCCATACCAAAGCAATGATCAGTTGCATATGTTGTGTGAACTTGTGAAAATCTAACCCAAAATATAAAGAGGATAGTTCAAAATTCTGCATCGGTTCAAAATTCTGTATCTACAGGGATGGGATCCCTGTTTGGGTTTCTTCCTCTGAGCTGCAGTGTGCTGGCGTGCCCTTTGCAACACCCTTGAAGAGCCCAACCTGTTCCATCTTCCTCCGCGCCATCTCTAGATGGCAGCAGCAGCTGTGGCTCCTAGCATCAAACCATTTGCAGTGAGGCTAGACTGATTACTCTAACACAAATATATGTTTAGTTATAAAAGGGAGAATTTCTCTTCTCTCCTAACTTTCACAAAAAATTGCTCTTCTTTAATCACCATATTTAGAGATGATTACAGATGTCAAATTGTGGTCCAGTTACTAAATACTCAATTCAGTGAGAATGTTGCTGAATTAAAAAGAAATTTTAATAAACTCGTGTTTCAACCAGGTTTGATTCCTTCAAAAGCACAGATGAGGACACGGTCCTCATTTCTTGAAAACAAAATAAAAAAACACCTCAACACACACTGTCTGAGCTGGGCAAACTAAATAACATGGCAAATATGCGTGAAAGCCAGACTGTTTCCATAGTTTCAAAGAGGAAATGAATATGTATGATCCTCATTTCACTGACAGGAGATCATATCAAATTACGAACATAGACAAAAATAATTCCTAAAAGTAAGAGTCATATTAGTTAAAATAACTGAAACAGCAGGACAAGAACTGGCCTCAGTAACTACCACAATATTTGTAGCTTCCCCAAGTGTTTCTGCTTCCAGCCCACCACGGAGAGAGCGTTCCTGAGCTGCAAAGCAACAGGGCTGATGGAGAGGTAGCACCAGGCGAGCAGGGGCTCTTGCAGGATGTGGCAAAGGAAGTCAAATCAGGGCAATACAACCTCCAGGTCTCTCCTTTTCTCAACTCAGAATTAAAGAGGAGAGATCCCTTAGAAGATCTTTAGCAGGAAAAAAAAAAAAATGAAACATGGGGGGGAACCCAGACACGGGCTAGATGGTTAGAAGAATCTGTAGAAGCAGCAGCAGCTGCAACATCAGCTCCCTGAGCGAAATTTCAGTAGGTTTTACGGGGGCAACTCAGTCCTGTTTTGGTTGGAGATTTGGTCCAACCCTCTGTTATATTCCTTACGTTTTCTTCCCATAAAACTTAAGCTCATACCTCTTAGTTTCTTCTCCCTGGCCTTCCCTTAAATTTCAGCAAACAAAGCAAAACAGGAAAAAAATATGGAACAAACATCATGAAAACCGTAAGACACATTCACATGACAAACTAGCTGGTACCCTCCCATTTCCTTTCTTTGATCATCGCATTTCATGTATATTAATTCATTTCTAGACTTTCTTCTGGAAGAAGGTAAGCAAGGTAGCTAATTATATTCAAGGAGAAATCCAGGCACAATTAAAAGGACAACTGGTTCCTGGAGCCTGCAGCATTCCTTCTGAAAGAATCCCACGTACTGAAAGACAATGGCCACATTGTTTCAGGCACTCTGAACGAACAATTCCCCCAAAAATACAAACTCTGCCTTAAGCCGCAGTGGTAGTACACCTAATTCAAAAGCTAGATTTATATTATAAAACAGCCCAGGCTCAAGCATCATACGGCAATTGCCCATTACCATTTAATCCTGGCCAGTGTCAGCTAGCAGTGTCCCAGGCAATGCTCAGCCACAGGTTGTGAGTCTGCACAAAGCCAGGACTGCTCTCAACACACAGGCTGGTGGAGGCCTCCCTGTTTGGGCAGTGAGGATGGGCAGCGAAGGGAAAGACAGTGTAGCAATAAGGACAGAAGACATTGTGCTCCTTTCCTTTGCGGGTGGAGAACAGGCCTTGGCTCAAACCCAGGCCCCATGATCCACGCAGGACATGCAGTGTCAGGCTGCTCAATCACAGGCTAGCCTTTTTCTAAATGGGCACAAATCACTCCACACAACCTGGCTGGGCCCACAGACTGCCTTTTGCACTGTAAATGCAGCCCCATCATTCTGCATCTGCCTATAGGTACCTACCTTCTCTTTCTTCCTCCGCATCCTACGTAACTCATGGCAGGGTTTCTCTAATACCTTCTGATTTTATACAATAACATTACCACAATAAATGTGAGCTGATATTCAGTGTTCCGTAGGGCTACTTACAAGAAGTGCACTTCAATTCACTATTTCCGTGTTAAGAAGTTTGGATTTGTGTCTGTAACTGTGAAACACAGGCAGGAGAGGGAAAAACATACTCATGTTTGGAAGTGTCATGTACAAACCAACAAAAGCATGTTTCCACATTTATTCCTAACACTATACTTCTCCTTCAATACACAACCTTTACCAAAATTCCAAGAATTTGGGCTTTATACAAGAAATGCAAGAAATGCATTATCTCTGATAAGAAAGATTTTGCTTCCTAAATTCAGTGGCTTCACATATGCAGGCTTCCTACTGCTCTTAACACCCATCATATGGAATAGCAGTATCAGCTGGCAATCCTACTTGTCCTTCATGTAATGTAGTTTACTGGTCTCTTACTCTGCACACCACCACCTCGGATGGGCAAATCTCCCTTTGTCCCACAGTGACTCCTATTTGTTACTGTAGCAAGAAGAGTATCTCTGTGTGCTGTTCCCTGACAAAATGAACTCCACTCTGCAAATTTAGACTCCAAAATCTTCACCACAGTGAATAGAACAGACTTATTTCAAAACAAAGTAAAAAAAATCAAGCACAGACATAGTGCTTTTGGAGGAATTCTTTTCATGCGCAAACTGGAAGATACTGGTCCCAGCTGAAAATCATGAGCTATCAGGCATCCAACTCAAATACTCATACTTACATTGCCACACACATAGAAAACTTCTACCCAAGCTGGGGAACTCTGCTGCTTTTATTAACAATAGACATTAAAGGACTTGAGCTGAAAACTGTGCAAAATTCATAATAACTAATACTAACTGTGGCAGAACAATCACACTATACTGCCTCTAGGAAATAACTAGAAACAAACTATGGAAACAGATTAGGGAAAATGGTTACAATCACTGACTGTACATGTTTAAAAGATAAAAGGATCATTTTGCCCCACTTTTCAGCCCTAATACTTAAACTATGGCAAAAGAAGAAAATAAAATACAAAGAAAAAAATCTAGAGTGTGTAAAAGAGCAGCAATCTTATTACTATTGCCTATAAGAGCAAGAATAAAATCATATACATTTCATTTTCAGATATTTAATAATCTGCCAAATAGTGACAAGAAAAAAAAAAATTCAAGTGCCCCTATTTTTCCCAGGAAGATCTTTTTCTCTAAGTTACAGAACCAGCAAAACAATTAGATCACTGAAATCTTCTTAAAAATTTGTTTTTACAAAGACTTCTTAAATAGACTTGGTTTAAAGTCATGGCCAAACATAACAGCTTTAGAAAAGTTCAGTGTATATTTGAAAACTGATGCAGTTCTCCAAACTGTTTCATGTGCATCATGTATAGCATACCTTAAGGCAGTGTAGCCATGATATGGCAAAGGACGAAATCTCTTTAGCAGTTAATTGTATGTTTTCTTACTTGTTTCTCCAAAGGTGAAAAACACCCACATAAAAGAATTTATGTTTTTCAGTTATTTCCATCTTTATTACGTAGAAAAAGGCCAAAAAGCAATTTCCCCTGATTTCTCTCCCCAAAAACATATGGAATAGAGACAGAGGTTACCTGGTTTCTTAGTTTAGACTCTGGAGGATAATCACACCTCTCTTTTTATTTTTTTCAAAAAGAGCTGGAGGTCAAATGAACTGGAATAGGAACTTTCCAGTTGGAGGGATGAAAATATTGTGGTTTGTTTTTTTTTTAAAATCTGACTTTGTTTTCCAAAGGAAAGCAAGTTAAATCAAGTTAGGTTAATTTAAATGAATTCAAAAATTTTAGCAAATAGTCTCTCTCCTGTAACTTTCTGCACTTCCCTAGTACACGATACCAGTATTTTACTTATTTTCCAATGTTCTAGAAAAAAACTGAAGTGAAATTCTCTCCACAAAAAAAAAAAAAAAAAAAAGAGAGAGAGACAAAACTGGTAAGAACTGAATTGCTAAAGGATCAGGAACATCAAATGGAAGACAATGATAAGCATTCATTAAGTATTTATATCAGGGCATTAGCCTTTAATAGCACAAGTCTGCATACAAGTCTTACTTTCAGAAACTGCAGTCTAATAAACTGTAAAGAATAAAAGTAACAGTTTTAGGAAACTCAATTAATAAAAGAAGTCATGTGGTGAGAAACAACTATGTCAGAACAATGCACCTGAAAAACTATGTTGAAAACAATTGATCAGTGGAAAAAACCCATGGACCACTCAGCGGCCAGGCGTATCTAGCTCTTCTCAGAACAGCCCCTGAATGGGAGGGAAAAGAATTTCCCTGTATAATGCATTAATTCTTTCCCCTTGTATAATCCCTATCTACCACCTCTATTTTGTGTTGGATCAAAAAACAATTAGACATCAGTCCACTTCGACCAGATCTATGTCTGTTCAAAACTACAGCAGGAATAATGGTCCATGGGCTCTTCTGCTGGTCAGTTATCACCAGCGTACAACAGGAGACCAAGGAGTGGGAATCTGAAGAATGGCCTGGGCTATTTATTTCATCATGTTTTCTGACTGATCTGTGAAGCATAGCAGTACTTCATTTTAAAGCGTTAACTGCTTCAGAGCAGTGCAGAAATATTCTTTAACTGTGCAATAACCCCAATATTGGTTTTAAATGTCCAAGGTCTATGTGAAAAAAATCAACTAAATATATTATTGTTTATTACATTATTACTTGAAAATTAGTAAAGAGCATTATTTTATTTATAATTATTCTGGGTTTATGTTACAAGGATTACTGTTATGATCCTCTTACTGTTAAACTTTATTTTTCTCATCCAGAAACAAGCTGAAAATAGAAAGAGTGTGAATCATATGGATCAAAGACTATCCATCAGTGTGTCACACACCATGTGGCATTGTGTTTTGCTAAGTCAAAGTCATGCTCCAAGTTTCAAAACTTCAAACAGCTGAAACACCACAACATTCATAAAACAGAACTGAGCTACTGGGAGTAAGAAAAAAAATACAAAAAAGGTAACAGACCTCAACAGCAGATAGTAAAATTAACATTTCAACAGTTCTTGCCTTTCATCTCAGTCTCCATAGTACATTTTTTCTGGAAAAGCTACGATTTAGGTTTAGAAAGATGCAGAATTACATAAAACATCTGGAATATGGGACAAGGAATATTGGCTTATTATCCCTGGTGGACCCTCCCTATGAAAAATTTAATAGGTCTGTTTTGGTAGTTTTAATCTCCAGAGCACCCCAAGCTATGTTATGGAAACATCATCTTGGTAATTTATATTAGAAAGAACACCTGGTGATGAAAGCAAATATACCCTCTTTAAAATTGTGAGTGATTTTTCTTTAATCCTCAAACTTTTCATCTTCTTAAATATATAATTTTTAACAGCTTGACTAAAAATTAGTTTTTGTATCTTTGAGACTGATCACATTGTAACCATTGTGAACTTACACTATTTTATTAGAGAGCTACATTTCTTCATTCCTGTCTTCAGAGAACAAGTCATTTTGTCTTTACTTTGACATTGGCCTTTTACAGATTACAGAGGAAGCTCTGTTGAATCTTATATGAATATCACAAAATCACTTAAAATGTTGTCCGTTTATTACTGCACAGCTTCGAACATTAAGGGAAAAAAGAACTGTTAAATAGATTTCTAGTATTTTTATTCCTTTCTTGTTGCTTTCTTGATATCTATTATGTTTAGTATACAGCTTCAAAATACCTAGTAAAAATCTATAGATGAAAGCAGAGAAATTATTTTCCATTAAAATCATTAACTGAATTATTCGGAATACAAATACAGTTAAAATGCTATATAACTGAAAGGAATTTAGCATACACCTTTCTGTTGTCACACTGCCGTATGTTTTATTAAAAACCCCACATTTTTAACTGTTGCTAATTTACTATTTTATCGATAAATGGGAAATTAATGAAAGAATCTATCAAGTACCAGCCAATCTATAAAACAAGTTACTAATAAAAATGCATTCTACACTTTCAAGCTACAATTAGGTTTCCACTTATCGAATTTCTAAAGAAACAACATATGTACAAATTAATCTGTTTTTATCATTTAACATGCCTCACTTAAAATATATCCTAATACACATCATGTATTTTCTAACAAAAAAGCCCATAATATAATCTGTAGCCTATAAAGATTTTCAGAAACATTTTTTTTATTAATTTGACACTGATACGCCTCCATTTCTAATATCCCAACCCTGCAACATTTTAAATGCAATTAAAAGTGGTTATGAAAGAGTGTGGACTTCCTTGTGAAGTAGGAAATCACTCTTGTGATTAACATGCAAACGAGCTCATGCTGGCAGAATAGATTGGGGTTTTAAAACCCCAATTACTTTTGTATGATTATCTATTTACCCGTACACAGACTATTTTCATTTTTCATCTAATACAAAGTCATCCTGCTTACATTTTTAGCACAGCAATTAATATTTACAATAATTATGACATCAAGCACCATTGAGAGTATGCCAAGTGAATCATTTACCCCGTTTTTTAATATATATGTTATTAAAGTAACATCTATGGTAATATATTGCAGAGGATGGAGATATATTATTGGCCTTTATACACAATCCAGTTTAATACAACATTCTATTGGCTTTAAATTTAGTTAAGGGGCATATTATTTTTAGTATCTGAGTAAGTCAAGTGCTGTTCGTTCAGATTACAGATGCCAAAACTTTCAAGTCTGTAACTGCTTTGTATAAAGTGTAAGGTTTGTTTAAACTTTCACAGTAAAAATAACAATAAAATTACTTCCTCCCGTTTTTCTTTTCTTTTTTTTTTAGTAATAACAGACAATTCTTAACTTTCACTAACACACTTTGATTCATACCTGCTACAGAGTGCACATATACACATTTTTTCCAGACTTCTAAAGAAAATTATAATGCATTAATGACAGGAACTATGGTAATGGAAAAAGGTCACCCTCTTTTGAACACCTTCTGTTTTAAACCATTATATATAAAGACATTTGAGAAAGCAAAGAATTAAAAGGCAGCCTTTGTGCAACCCATTACTGAAATATTATAGAATAATCTATATCAAATGTAGTGGAATAGCAGATTCTTTTGGATCTAAATTTACTGCAGCCATAGAAATGCTTTTATGCTTATTATGTATCTGCATGTTGATTCAATTATTAAAAGAACACCTGACAGCAGACTTACTTAATTGAATTAATTAAACTGGATGAATAATCACAGAATTACTATTGTATGAAATTTGTCCTGAAAAGTAACACTGGCATTTTGAAATTGCAAGTAATTTGAATGGTGAAATACACTGAGCAGAGAAGTCTTCACTTACTGTATTCTGAAATCCTTCACCTCACACATGAACAAATGTGAGATATAAATGAATAGACAGCTGTGAGTAATGAATGCTTTTTCTTATTTATTGTAATTTATTATGTGAGCCCAGCTATGTCACTAGATCTTTTTAAAAGTTTGCAAAAACATTTGAAATAATAGTAATAATTTTTATCTCTTGATCTAAAATAATACAATAGACTGGACTGTCAGATACTGAGCAAGAGGTAGTGTAACACTGAAACACTTGTGTAAAACAGTGTTTCCAACCAGGATATCTAGAAAAGATTTGAATACGTCCAATCAAAATTATGGAAATATTGTTTACTGACTAAAGCAAGCAAATTAAAGATGTTACATGATTTTTAAAACATTTTAATAGATCAATACAGTGAGCTTCTACCACTGATTTTAGCAATAGGAGCAGTTTTCTTTAGCAATTAAATGCTATGACATACTGTATATAAAATATTCCTTTTAAGGTTTTCTGAAACCATTTTTGTTATTATTTAAAACCAGTCTACTGATGAAGTTCAGAAGAATTTATTATACCCTCTTCGATTTACTTACATTTGATAATTCATTAGATAGAAGTGAAATTTTACATGACAGATTTTTTTAACATGCATTTTCTGTTGCCCCTGCTTTCACACCAAAAAAAGACAGAGAAGAGCCTTGCACTGCTCAGAACAGAAGTTTACACTGGCAGAGGACATTCCTGGAGTGCAAGCACCCAATCTGGCATATATCCAAGCCCCAGCTATTAGCTCTGCATCACCAGTGGGTATTTTTCTTACTTCCTATTGCAGGGGTTTGGTTTTGTTTTGTTCTTGCAATGATCCCCATAATAGCAAAATATATAAAATTAGACTATTTTATATGACAGAATGGTGGGACCAGGTATTTACCTTACCCTAAAATAAACTGCAGCATGGTAGAATCACAACCACCACCATTTTTGTCTTTTTTTTAAAATCAGCAATGTGTTTTCTCCTGCTAAAAATTAACATTGATGAATATACAAATAGAAAATATTAATTTAGAGGTGATTATTAAATTTATATTACTAAAAAGAACATGAACATTTATAGGTATTCAGTCAGAATATCTAAAAATGAAATAATACGACATCTAACATCTATATACTATAAATCACTGATTTTTTTACATTCATATTTTCCCTCATATTCTTACTTGAATATAATTCATTTTACAAATATGTCTGATCCTGCCTCTGACCTTACTACACTTTAAGCTCTTTTCTGCTCGTGGAAAGCTAATTTGCATTTTTTAAAAATGTGTCTGTATTAATGATCTAATTTACCACAAAAAGGCTTTATATTAAATACAAAAAGGACAGCCATTAGCTTTCTTTCCACAATAACATCAAAACAAAAAATAAAACATCTCATTTACACAACAATTAACAGGTTTTTTTCCTAACACAATGCTAAATGAATCTGTACAGTTCAGCATTCATAAACATTATATATTGTGCAAAATTCTTGCTCTACAATCAAGATAAGGAATATTATAAATATGCAAAGTTTTACAAAACACTTTTCTGAGAAATCTATACATCCATTTTAATACCTATATTAATAACCACAGTGGTTAGATTTTTCTTTTACATAAATTATACAAAGTACATTGGCATTACATACCATTTTAATACCAGTTTATTATAGCTTTATTTCATAATATTGGAGGTGGAAATGGAAACAGTGCCATCATGTGATACTTTTCAGGCTACTTCACTTCTTTTATTTCCAAGGAGTGAGTCTGTTGCTGCTATACAAATAAGAGTTCCTAGAAAAGCACGCAATGGCAGTATAATTTATTATATGCCATGTTGTAACTAGGTAATTTTAGGTATTTTTATGCATCAAGTATTGAAAACACCTTCTAAATCTGCAAACATAAACAAGCACATGATCAGTACAAACGTTACCTAGCCCCTTTTATTAAGAGTTCACAAATTATCCAACAGAGTCTTGTGAAATTCTTTTCAGTTTACAGTCAAGATATTAATCCGAACAGCTTCATTTTTACAAAAGAGCATGGAAGTTAAATTCACTGGTTTTAATTAGTACTGGGCAGGCTACTTGGAAAAAAAACTAATACATGAAATCGTCACAGGCGTACAATACCAAAGCCAAATCCAACTCATATTATATTTACTATTTTTAATGAAATCAGGCACACGGTCATTTTTTCTTTTGTATTCATTTCATATTGAAATAAAGGCATTTTTCTCTCCACTGGTCACAATAAACTAGGAAATCCAGACTTGATGCTAAAGATGTGTATTTCCACTTATCCTTCCCTCTTCCAGAGATCAAGACAACCATTTGACAACTGCTTGGAATCTAGAAATGCAAGTAATCTATTACATCTGAAATCCCACTTTACTGCACAACTCACAGCTGCCAAATCTCAAACTACTTTACAGTAGTGTATTTTTTAAAGATACGTCTTTATAGAAAATAAAACCCTTATAGTAAATTCACCGATGCATGGGTGAAAGTTGATGAAAAAAGCATAGGAACTGTAACTTTTAAAAGCAAGCACAGATGCTGGATATTGCTTATGGAGTTTCAGAATTTATAGAATATGAACAATGACTGAATTCTCCAAGATTAAAAATCCTCACACAATTTAACTGCCTGCTGTCCCACAGGAAAAACCTTGCTATTACGTGCTTATTTGTAAGCATATGGGCACATAAAGCCATTTAAAAATGTTTAGATTTCTTTATGTAAGACTCAAAAATTCATGGTATATGCATTCAAGCCATATATATGAGTTATGCTCAAGTGTGTTTTGAGTCTGAAACAAACACAAGGGGATTTTATAAACGTCAGCATATTCCATGTATCCAGAACTCCATTTATGGGTCAGCATTACAGCTGGTGAACGTATCTGCTTTTGCTGAAAGGTAACAAAACAAACCTTCCACCCTCGAGAACCTTCAGAGAGTAAGATTCAAGACCAGAAACATTAAATATAAGAAAAATACTGCAGTAAGAAAAGAACAGGGAGAAATAATATTATGTTCTTACTTAAATTTAATGTGTACTACTTACAGATAACATTTTATAAATTGCTCAACTAAAGCAAATTGCATTTAGCAGGTTGGAAGGCAGGCCAATTGCACTGCATAAATACTGATTTGTACACCTAGTACAGGGAAGTTTAATTTTTATGTTTGCAACCAAGAAAGCAAGTTTTTGAAGAACAAGCTAAAAAGAAAAAGTGAGAGCGCTATTGTTATTTATTCTCCAAAAACCTGACGTTCTCATTAGTGCCAGCAATAACCACCCTGACTCCCAACCTTGACAAGCTGGTTAGAAAACTGATTTGACTGGAGTTTTACCAGCACAAGTGATACATGGAACTCTTTGTATGGTAAAGTCAATCTGTAGCAAATTATTTATTCCCTAATATAGGGCTTTTTAAAGCTTTTTTGTTCTTGCTGGTAATTATCATCCTTGACGATGATAAACATTTCTCTTTTTCTATGGTTAGGGTTTAGACTTGGTCCCCCCCCTAAGGGTCGAACAATCAGTAACAATTTCCTGTCATCATGAGACACACAGAACCCGCATCAGCCCTTGCTACATAGTTTTATTATGTTGATTGTGAACTAAATGATGAGTATTAACAATATCACCTTATGAAATACTGTCAGGATACAGAATCACAGAATCTCCTAGATTGGAAAAGACCTGTAAGATCATCTAGTTCAATTGTTAACCTAACACTGACAAGCCCGCCACGAAACCATGTCCCTAAGCACTGTATCTACACGACCCCTAAATACCTCCAAGGATGGGGACTCCACCACTGCCCTGGGTAACGCGTTCCAATGCCTGATGACCCTTTCAGTGAAAAAATTCATCCTAATATCCAAGCGAAACTTCCCTTGGGGCAACTTAAAGCCATTTCCTCTTGTTCTCTCACCTGTTACTTGTCAGAACAGGTCAACTCCCACCTCTCTGCAACCTCCTTTCAGGTAGTTGTAGAGAGCAATAAGGTCTCCCCTCAGCCTCCTTTTCTCCGGGCTAAACAACCCCAGTTCCCTCAGCCGCTCCTCATAAGACATGTGCTCCAGACCCCTCAACAGCTTCGTTGCCCTTCTTTGCACACACTCCAGCGCCTCAATGTCCTCTTGTGGTGAGGGGCCCAAAACTGAACACAGTAATCAAGATGCAGCCTCACCAGTGCCGAGTACAGGGGTAAAATCACCTCCTCACAAAAATCACCTACTCACAAAGCTGTCCAGAAACAAGATGATAAACATTAAGCACTAAGCAAAGGAAATCATAACCCAGTGGGGCACCTACTGGTTGATCAACCAAGACATTTGAGAAACCTAGAAAAGGAAGCCAAAACTCTGCTCATTTTCAGATCCCTTCCCTGTCACCCCTTCAGCAGCTAGCAGAAAAGGAATTTGGACGTTCGTTGTGTTCCATTATTTCCTGTGGTGCCCAAAACAGATGATCATTTAAGACTGAGATAAACTATGCTGCAGATTAATACTCTGAACATAAGTGAAGAAGAATGTTCTACATAAACATTTGCAGAAAATCTACAATTTTGAACCAAGGGACAGGCTGCATTACCCTATGGGTGAAAAGACAAAATTACATCTCTTATCTGTATTCTTATTTCTCTATCTCAGAAATCCAGTTTTCTAGATAGAATTCAAAACAGCAGAATGAACACCAAATATTTGATGGGGAAGCTCTAATATCTCACATTCCTAATTGAGAAGATCCAAAATTAAAGACAGTATTGCTAACTGAAATGAAAGAACGCAAACACTTGTATGAATCAAACTACAAATGCCCTTAAGGCATCTCATCCCACTAAAAAAACAATTTATTCTCAGATCATTCCAATTTGGAGGAACTTGGAGGAAAACTCCAAGTTAAACTGAACTTACACTGCCATATTACAGAACATCTTACTTTCCCCCTCATCCAATCTTCAGTTGGACAATATTACTAATGGTACGGATTTCAATTCTGTAATATACTGAGACCAAGACAAAGGGTACTTTATTTCAAAACTGTAAAAAAAAGAAAAGTAGTTTTTTAACTTTTTAGTGCTGAGACCTTTAGATAAACGTGTCAGCTAGGAGTCAGATGGCAGACCTGTAGATGGATAAGCCAGAAGGCTAATATTTATCTAACCGTGTCGCACCCACCTATTTGAATAAGCCACAAAATCTGGCTTGCCAAACTACTACTTTAATTGCCCGAACACAGAATCATTGGACTCAGCTGGATCGAGATTAATTGGGACACATTATGTAGAACTTCTCAAGAAAACTATTAGACATTCTCTACAGTTTTGAAAATTTCAGAAAGCACAACTTTGATCAGGTTCTGTGCATACAGTTACACGATCTCCTTAATTTGAGAAGAGACTAAAAACAGACAGATGACTTCCCCCTACTTATCAGGCACATGAACAGCAAACAACTTCAGCTAGTGTGTAAGGCTTTCTCAAATAGAAATATTGTTGTTCATGTTAACTTTCCAACCCAAACAAAATGTCAGATGAAATAAGATACACTGTCAGAAAATAAAAATAAGCCATAAGTGGTGGTTTAAAAACAGGTTCACTAATACCTACAGCACCATATTCCATCACCTCAGTGCCACAGGTTGCCTTATAAAGAGTTACATTGTAAGGTGATAATGGCTGCCATCATTCACTGACATGGAGTTTAGTGAGAAGAGGAGAAACTAGGAGTTTACTCAGCACTTGTCACTCAAGTTAAATAGAAGGTACAGCTAAATGTGCTTTTGTGTAGGGACAGCTGAAACAAGGCTCTGAGTGGAAGCAGCATGCATATGCCCATGTAGATCTCTAGTTACAGGTTACAAAGCAATGTATATCAGGATGTATGAGACATGGGAATATTTCACTTAACAATGAAGCTCAAAACCATGCAAACTATCAGTCTTCATGAAACAGTCTTTTATAGGGAGCTCTAAAGTTTTGTGGAGGAAAAAAAATTAAGAAGCCAAGTAGAAAGTTGCAGAAACTGTTAATCAGAAAATATCAGACGAGTACCAGAGTCAGTGTAATTGAAAATATTTTTGTATTTGATAAGAATATTCACAATCAAAAGGCAGAGATGGTCAACATACAGCTAAATATGACTGGACGTATTTTTCTATCTGTGGACTGACAGAAAAAAGGAAAATCCCTAGAGGATGAAGTCCTGCAAGCTTTAAGACAGCTTTAGTATAGAGTTTGATGTGTGCAAAAGACACAGGAGGTCAAGTAATCCCCTTATGGTTAGAGAATATATAGTAAAAATTCTATTTGCTTGTAAAGTCTCTTTATTTCACTGGTCTTTCAGATAAAGTATTACGTTTAAGTGACACATGGCCTGTTAGTAGGACACACTGGTTTCGGAATGGTACCTACTACAGGAAACCTGCTAGAAGAAAAAAGACTGAAATATAAAGCAAAAGATCTGACACAAAAAGAAAAAAAAAATGCTTAATCCCTAAGTTGCTCATTTTGGGGTGGAACATTCCTTCCACTCTTACCTTAAGACTTTTTTCCCATCAAACTTACCTATGTTCTGCAAAACCTGCCTCTCTGTTGAATGGATACCTACTGCCAACCTTTATTCTATTTGGAATCCTGTTTTATAGGAAGAGGGAAAACACTTTCTTTTTCAATTCCTTTATGCTACCTGCAGGGTTTCTGAAGGGCTTCTAATAATAATTCATTGGAAAGAACACACAATAGTACATTCTATCTCTAAAGAAGCCTTGATGCTGGTTCCCATACTTGGGCACTCATTGCCAGTTGATGGTAAGACTCCTAGGAAATTAATACAACTCTCAGAAGCAACAAGAAGCTCAAGATAAGTTTAAATTGTCTTCTGTTGTCATTTCTTTTAAAGTGGAACAACCACAACGACTTGCAGTTTCTGAAAAGAAAGTGTTTCCAGCTGCAACACAGGAACAACACAAACACAACATCTAGCAGTTTTTTGATGTTATTTTCAACTTCATTTGACATAGAAATAAATTAGGCTGCCAAACATGGAAGTACTGAAAGACAGAAAGTGATCTACCAGAAATTGTATCTGTTCAGCCTGTGAATATACAAGAAGAATCAGGTTTTAAGACAGGAAAACCAGCACTGACCTCAAGACTATACAGGTGACATTTTCACTGTGAATCAACACTAAATCAATTTCCAGTCGTGTCTTAAGAGGAACATACTTGGATTTTGGCTGTTCACAGTATTTCACATTGAGCCATAAAACAGAATTCCTGAACGACTTGTGCTTACAGATCACAATTGCACTTCAAAGCTGTTGTGTTTACCCCCAGCAGAGGGGTGCATTTAAGCAAGTGAAAAAGCAATTTTCTTTTACACATAGCTTAAAGTGCTTAGGGGATGTTTTTGAATGACATGTAACATATTTAAAATATATTAATAATTCTAACAAATATTAAGTCTACCTGCAATGTTTGCCTCATTTTTTTGTAGTTCCTCATGTGCCACAATGAACAACAGCATAATGCTGCCAACTAATTGGGATGTGAACAGTGAAGTCTGAGAAGTAGACCAAAATTTCACAACATCATGATAAATATGAGGTCAGTAAATCTGTGTAATGGAACTGCTATTATGATTACTTTTTTAAACAGGAAATTTTTTGTTTAATCTTCTACATTAAAAGAATGCTGAGATTGCAAAAGCAAAGCATTCAAAAAACAGAACATGCCTGAAGTAAAGCTGTTCATATAGCATTATTTCAACCTCTTTCTTCATGACCTTCTCTCCATTCTTTGTTACTATGTGCACATTACTTGTTTCCCCAGGATCTACACTTCATTACTGGCACTGGATAGATTAAGTTTTGAAGATAAACTGTTTTTTATAAATACTTTTATTTAGAGTTATTTTGTGCAGAGACTGTTCTCTCTGTCCTGTTCTCCCTTTGTTACTGAAATTGGAAGGGATGTCACCAAGCTATGCACACTTTGGAACTGGAGGAACTTTCTAGGGAAGACAGAATGCCATTCAAAGATACGGATTTCTGCCACAAGTCATGAAGCTCCATAAAATTAAAAAAGATGACAATTTGCCATTCAATACAAAATTATTTCCCTCCTAGGTTGTCATACACATCTACCATTATGGCAGATAGATGAAAATAAATGCAAATCTTCCTCAAAAGTTCATGCATAGTCTCTGGTTACATGTATGGGTCTCCTATGAAGTCTCATAAAGTAATGAGCTTTCACAAACATTTTACTCCTTTGGCCAATATAAGCCAAAAATCAGAAAGAAATAGTCCACAATTCACCTCCTACTAATTTTTCTTTCTCTTAAGTGAAAAAAATCACCTTTTAATAATTTAATGTCAGAGTAAAGAAAGACAGCAGTAATTCTTTGTAAAACATAAACTAAACTGTATTTGAAGGAGCAGGGATTCCTACCAAATTGCACAGATTAATCATGTGATGCAATTTTCAAATGAAACTCTTGAATAACACGTCACTAGCAGTTGTACACTCCTAACTGCAAGCTGGACATGTAATAAATAAACAAACGAATGATTATGGGTGGAGGTAAAAATAATAACAAAATCAGGTAGTTCCATGAGCAACAGAACGTATGAATAACAGCATGGGTATACTTAATGCTGCAGCCTTTTTCCTCTGCAGATGCACTATTTTGCATGTTTTTGTTACATAGTCCATCTGTTTCGATGGGTATTAATATCTTTGAGGACTCTACTTCTCCACCAAATTTCTTTGAAGTTGGTCAACAGGTTCAAGAATTATTGTGGGGGACAGACAGACAGAATGACTGTATCAACTTATAAAACTTCTGTTTCCTTTCAGAAGTACGATAAAAATAGCAAATCTAGGCTATGGTAAGCCTAGAGATAGACAATTCCACAGCAGGGCACTTTCTGCAGGGAAGGGCCAAGCCAGAAGAACACAGCAATTCAGTGTTTCATGTCTAGCAGTAAGAGTTCTCAAGCCAATAAAACTGTCATAACACGATAAAAGTAGGGAAAGAGAGCAGATAAAAATATACCCCAGTACTACATTAAGGTATTAAAAAGAACATTAAACAATTAGAATGTTTTAAATAGCATGCTTAAAGGAAAAGAGAAATAACATCTTTAATACATCATAATTACCTGTTGATAGCAACTTTTGCTTAATTCTGTAAGAAAATCTCAAATAGTTCTTAACATAAAGAAGAGCTTGCTTCTTTGGTTTCAAACTATAGCCTGGTTCAGCAGCAGAACATGACAGACCAAATTAATTTAACTGCAATGCTTCAAATGGAGCTTTATCAAGGATTAATATACCACAGTACTTCAAATTGTTATGATGCATGTGGTCACCAGCTCAGGTGCAGTAACTCCCCTTTTAGTAATGTCAGTCATTGCTTTGAATACTCCAGTGCACTTCCCTCACCTTTTTTTTATTCATCAGAAGAAAAGCTGCTCGTAAAGAACGGGTGGTTGTTACAGGACCAACTACTATAGTATAATCTCATCATTTCACTTCATTCATTGTGTTGTTCAGTAGAAATCAAGATTAGGTCAAAGAAGATTAGCAAATATCTTACACAGAACACTACCGTTCAAAGTATCCTAAGCATCAGGTTTACAAAGGAGACCAGTACTCATTCATTCATTGAATCTTGTTCCACATACAGGTAGACCCATGACATAATACAGTGCATTCAACACATTCACAAGGATGAAGTGTTTCTTCCCCCCTCACGTCAGTATCTCTGGTAAACAAGTAGCAGAAGCTACAACTTCATTTGGTGCACTTACTTTATTGATAAGAAGACTGCTGAGGAACTCATTCATTCACACTAGACTAATGTTATATATAAGCTAGTTACATATCCTAACTTTCTCTTTTACTCTTATGTAACAGACACAAAATTTATATTCACCTTATTTGGTTAATGAATGAGTTTATCCAAATATGAGTTACAGATATAGGAATTTTCACAATCTTCAGTGGCATCACAAAGGAGATGTACAGCTTTGCCAATTTAAGTCTAAAGCAACTGAACATAAATCATGGTTTATATTTAACTAACAAGAATGATTTCATATCCAAGATATTGTAGTAGAATTAAATTGTATAGGAAGAGCCACAACATCATTATAAAAGCTAGAACATACAATAATAACACAAGAAATGATGGAACCATGAATTAAATGTCACAGTTGCTACACACGTTCAAGTAAGTAAACACCTGTTTTCACAAAAGATTTTTCAACTGGAAATCAAGAAAAAAGGAGGTGGAAGGAAACAGAACAACTAAAGAAATCTCTAACATTCAATTTAAAGTTTAAGATTCAAGATCTTTTTTTTAAAAAAAAAGGATTCCGTTATAGATAAAAATTTTGAAAGAGACCACACTTCATCAAGCCATTTAAAGTAACGATACTGCAACTCACTGAAGAATCAGCCACAATTAGAACTGAAAAATTTCATTTAAACATATACTAATCATAGCTAGCACAGTAACACCACCTGCACCCTATGCATGCGTTTCACGTATCACAATATGACAGCGCTGAAACAGGGAAAACTTTCCTTCCATTTTTCGTGTACCATTTGAGGACTTAAAATGGAGGTCTTCAGAGACAAAATCAAAATAAAATAACAGGGAAGAAAAAAGGAAGTTGCTGAAGCAGAAATGTGGACATCAATATGAAACACCGCCTGAAGACATATGAATTCAAGACATAGGTATATGCATTCAAAAATAAAACAAATAAAACACAAATGCTGAATTATGGGACTACATTTCCACCTTGATGTCCTAGTGACTACGCAAAGTAGGCAAGCTTTGCTTTCATGCTCTATGACCTCCTAAGAAGCTCCTCAATTGTATTACAGCCCACTAATTCATAGTTGCCTTGCATTTGTTCTAACTGTATTATACTATTATGGATGTTATTAATATGAATAATATGTAATAAAACCACAGAAGAATATTAATCTTTGTGACATCACTGCATACTGCTCTAGAACTCTTACACTGTAATTACTATATATTTTTATACATGTAAAGCTACAACATCTTTACACATCTTGCCTTCCTGCCAGAGATGACTGTTCCAACATGGAATCATCTTAGACCAACAAAACGGGAAGGAATTAAGGTAGCGGAACCATCAACATCACTAACAACGTCGCAGGACACAGAGTTCAGCATAGATTTTACTCACCATCTTCAAAGAACTTTACAAGATGTGCTTCCTGAATTAATTCAGAAATGTCAGAAGACAAGTTATTATACACTTATTCGCCAGAGTTTCTTCCAGCCTTTATGTCTTTCCTCCATTCCGTTCTGACACCATTAACAAGCTCCATCTGCCTTTTCTGGATCCTGAACCTCTCTTGTACTGTGTCCTTTGTCCTGAACAACATCTTTTCTATTAGAGCACCTAATACTTATTCCCATTTCTCTGCTATATACATGTATGATTCTTTCTATACTTACTTCAGAATTATTCATTCCTATGTACATTTTCCTCTCACTGCTATTTTAATCCCTAGTTCTTGGGGATCGAGAACCAACACAGAAAGATCAAGGACAGCTGGGAGACTACATCTGATGACTCAGCATAGCTGCCTAGCACCATACAATATAATTTTAATTAACTTTTTTTAATCATCAATACTTATGACTTATCCCAATCATCACCACCGGTAATCATCATTCCATATGTTATAGCTTCTTAAAAAGTCCAAAAACTTTAGTCCATTTTTCTTTACACCACCATTTTACCTATTTCTTATCAAAAGCAACATAATGTTCATCACAATTTAATATAGATGAGTGAGTTCATCCTAGAAAAGCTGTCATTAATCTGGCTGATTAACAGTAGAAAAATTAGTGACAAATTTGAATGGCAATAAAATGTAAACATTCTTATATCAATTTAACAATATCAAATTCAGTTAAAATAAGTTCTGAAATGTCAAACAGGAGACTACCTGCGTCTATTCTGCATGGAGTTCTGCTGCACTTCTATTAAGGCAGAAAGTGAGATACAAGAGAGACCTCCTCAAAGCAGCATGATAGATCTAGACAGTAGAAGAGGTACACTAAGCTCAAGCTAGTTTTTCGTGTTCCTTAAAAGACCTAGACTGAGGTTTGGGTACACTGCAGTCACTGTTGTGACTACATTTTCCACATATTTATTGGACCTAGCCTTAAACTAGCCAGCCCAAGCGCTGTGACCCATGTAGCCATAGCTCTGATGAACTCAGCACAGGCGGAAAAACCTGCCTGAGAACCGGAATAAATATGCAATTACTTAATTGTCTCTGTACCTCCAGTCCCACAGATGTAGACATACTCTGCAGGAATCCAGATCACTTATAAAGGGGAGAGTGACTGGCTGTTGAATGAAACCCCCTGAGCGCCCTTGGAATATCTCCATAATATTGAGTGTTAAGCACAGAGTCAAAAGAAAAGCAGGAAACAACTTTGCCTTTATAGTGAAACCAGATAATTTAAAGATGAACAGAGAAAGCAGACCCCTAATATGACTATATCACATACTAAAATTCAATAAAAAGGTATAATTTTTGGAAAAGTACTTTTAGTATTTGGCATTATTATTTTAGTTACTTTTTTAATATCTTTACACACATACATAACTCTTATTAAAAAAATTATTTACGAGAAGGTATCTCCGAGATCTGACTATTTACAATATCTTCTCCATTTTATGTGTTTTCAATTAACAATTATTGACATTTTGGGACAGAAATACTTGTTCCAGGACAGAAAAAATGAACTTTTTACACCAAATGGTTACAACAGATTGACACACATAACTTACCTGAGCGCGACATTGTACTTCACAATGGTATTTCAATAAATCAGGCTCTAAAATATTAATCACAAGCACTGATTAAGCACTACATTTTAGATGAAAAATATTCTGCAAACTCCCCACACAAGCATTTTCAAAGAGATGGGATGGGAACTGAGAACTCATGAGTAGCCCCAGGCTTGGAACCTCAGAAAATTAGTGTATCAAATTCAAACAACTGGAAATTACAGATGGCAATTCTTGTTTAAATGGATCAGAAAATCTGTAATCTCAGTATTTCCGTAACTTTTCCATCTTGTACAGTCTATTTTAATTGCCAGAATTTTTCTGCTTTGTTTTTTTGTTTGTTTCATTTGGCTGAAGAAAAATGTTATGGGGGGAAGGGAGAAAAACAAATAAACAAACAAAAAGAAAATTATTATCTTACAGATTTTTATCTAATTGTTCAATAGATGAGAAAACATAATTCCACAAATTACTTCAATAAACCTGTGTTTCCCAGTGCATGGGTTCCACATTCCATAGATGATAATCCAAAATGAGCAGACATGACAAGAAGGTTTTCATAATAAGATGATCCCTTCTGCTTTCTCTCACAGTTGGACAAGCAGTGTAATAACAAAAGCTGTTGATCTTTAGGGGGTTTCTGTACACAAAAAAAATAGTTCAAAGCTGACTCATAGCACCGCAGTCCTCTTTTATGGGTTAAGATATACAGTATAGCAGTACCTGTAGAGACTGTCACTGATAATACAAGACAGACAACATTTTTCTAAGAAGTGCTCCTGGGCTACTAACAAACTAGGTCTCCAATAATACCTCTGGTATGAAATGAATGAAGGACACCAAATTTCAGAGATATTACTTAAGACTTTCTGCAAAATCAGGATACACAACTGTATCAAATATGAGTTAATTCAGTTGTATAGACACCCATAAAACACAGTAACATGCATTTCAGCAGGTAAGCACATTCACTGTCACAGATGTATTTACAGATCCCTAGTAAGGATTGTACTATAGCTACTACACACTTAGTGCTTTATATTAGGAAAAATTTCTTCACCAAAAGGGTTTTCAAACATTGGAACAGGCTGCCCAGGGAAGTGATGGAATCACCATCCCTGGAGGTATTTAAAACACGGGTAGACATAGTGCTTAGGGACATGGTTTAGTGGTGGGTTTGGCAGTGTTAGGTTGATGGTTGGACCTGATAATCTTAAAGGTCCCTTCCAACCTAGATGATTCTATGATTAAAGCTACCTCTGGCAGGTGTACACATACAATGACTGTTCTCCCAAGTGCAAAGCAATTTACAACAGACAACATTGCACAGGCCATATGGTCATATTTCCATGATCACGAAGTCCAGAGTGGGGCTTTTGGTTTTGGGGGGTTTGTTTGGTTTTTGTTGGGTTGTTTTGCTTTGGGTGGGGTTTTTTTGGTTGGTTGGTTGGTTTTGTGTTTGTTTTTTGGGGGGGGGCGGCGGGGACAGTGTTTGTTGGATTGGTTTTTAAAAAGAAGACTATTAGGAGAATCCACCTTAAATCTTACTTATATTTTAGTCCCATTATGCTAGGAGTTACCATACACTGCACTTCCAGAGCATTTTCAATAAACAAAAGCTTTGAAGTTTAACAGATTATTAAAAATAAATTTGTTTTCTTATACATACTTTCCATAGTAAATTTCCTCTTAGACACCAGCACACAAATAATTGCAGAAAAAGGAGGGTCAGACTCAAAACATAACAACTTCATCATACCTGTACAACATGTGTACTTAAGACAACAGTTTCCAGGTGTGACAAAGTAAAAATTACAGATCTATAGATCTATACGGAATTTCCAAAAGCAGTTTTTAACCAAAGAACAAAACACAGGATCAATAAGCTATTCAATGTGGATAGAATTTGGAGAAGACCAATGGTTCCAGAGTCTGTTATCCTTTCTTCCACAAAAGCCAAAACTCAGCAGACTTAATTGCAAAGTTTACTTACTGTGCAAACTTCATGTACATCTCTTATTGTGGGACATATTACCTATGGCTGTCAATGAATGCACATGACTGTTCTGAAGAGGAAACAATCAAGACTTCTTATTTCATGGGTTTGCCAGTGTACAACTACCCTTTTTGTATAAAGTTGCCTCCATTAACTCGCTTTTTATGGGATTTTTTATGTCTCTGGATACAAAATGCAATGATTTTACTGTATCAGTCCTGAGTTTTATTTCTGGAGGAATTTGTTCAAGAATTTTAAGTCTCAAGAGTCTTTTCTCCTTGAAATGCAAAGAAATGGGGTTCTACAAGTTTTTTATTCAGGGACCTTCCTTGACCTTGACTCCAATTATGCAAATCACCTATTGCAAATTCTATTTCTTGGTGCTTCAAACAGCTACAAAAAATAGATATCAATGTGTAATACTCCAGATTAATGATGGTGATACTGCAGTTTGTCTCAATAAATAGATGTAGTTTCCTGAACTCTGCTTCTCAGCTCAGAATGGGATCATACAGAATAAACTTGCAATCATATTTGGCAGAGGCTTCTGGATACTATGTCCTCCAAAAGTTGACCTTTTTAATGTATTTCTTATTGAATCTTATAGTTTATAACAGGACCAAAGGGAATAGTACAAATCACACCATTCTTGCCCCTAGAAAAAGTCTAGGAGACCTTTTGAGCCCCGGTACCTAGAAGGGGACAGGACAGACCCAGAGTATAAGTGCCCCTGCCTTTTGCTCCTGCCTTTGCTTCCCTGTCACTAAGGGATGGCAGGACAAAGACAGTGGTGCTTTAGGAACCTGTAAACTCCTGTGTCTCACTGCAGAACCTTCCAGGAATACTGTCTAAAAAGAAAGACTGCACTTCCCCTATGAATACCCATGCAATCTCTTTATGAAAGTACTACAAAAACATGTTATTTGTGACTGCTGCCACAGTTTTCTTAGAATAGAATAGAATAGAATAGAATAGAATAGAATAGAATAGAATAGAATAGAATAGAATAGAATAGAATAGAATAGAATAGAATAGAATAGAATAGAATAGTTGGAAGGGACCTACAACAATCACCTAGTGCCACTGCCTGACCAGTTCAGGGCTGGCCAAGTTAAAGCATGTTATTAAGGGCATTGTCCAAAAGTCTCTTAAACACTGACAGGCTTGGGGCATCAGCTACCTCTCTAGAAAGCCTGTTCCAGTGTTTCACCACACTCTCGGTAACAAAATGCTTCCTAATGTCTAGCCTAAACCTCCCCCGGCGCAGCTTTGAACCATTCCCATATGTCCTGTCACTGGATACCAGGGAGAAGAGATCAGTACCTCCCTCTCCCCTTCCCCTCCTCAGGAAGCCGTAGAGAGCAACAAGGTCACCCCTCAGCCTCCTTTTCTCCAAACAAAGTCCAAAGTCCTCAGCTACTGCTCATAGGATATGCCCCCCAGCCCTTTCACCAGCTTTGTTGCCCTCCTCTGGATGCATTCAAGAATCTTCACATCCTTCTTAAACTGTGGGACTCAGAACACAGTATTCAAGAGTGCTGTTATATTTTGTCACTGATCAACCCTTTACACTAACATCTACAGCACCTACTAAATGATGACAGAGGTGATGCCAAAACTAAATAGTTCTATTATTTTTCATCCAAAATGGACTTCGCACTTCAAATACGTATCACATTAAGCTGTTTACTGCTAAGCAGTAAATGTCCAGGTGAGCAAATGCAAATGCCAACAAATGAATACTGCTCTAACTTTAAAAACGTCTTGGAAGAGATGACTATTGATATATACAGTCCTAAAAGATGCTAAGTATATACAACAATTCAGCCGAAGATCTACTCACAGTCTTAAAATTAAACTTACATATTACCAGGTTGAGTCCTGATGGCTCAAACTTTGTCAAGTCAAGCCATAGATAAACGTATCAAGCCATAGATAAACGTATCATCAAAACAATTGATGCTTCTACAGAACTCCAACATTATTCTAATCATGCTTAAGTGTTCCCATTGACAAAAAGGTCTTTGGATGTTCAGCTTCAGCAGAAAAACCTGCAGATTTCCTGCATTTCTTTTTAAATTCTAGTCCCTTACTAAGCCGTATCTGCATCAGTAGCAGAGGGGATACTACTAAATTAGTATTTTTCTGGAAAAAAACTCAAGGAAGTGGTAAAGCAAGAATGGCAGCAGGGGTCATTCACAAAATAAGTGGGAAGAAGAATGTGGTATATTTCCCAGCTATCTTAATTAGTAATGAAATTAGTGTTATTTGATTTGCTAATATGGTGAAAAAATGCTGTGGATACAAAGAAAGGAATGAAATCTCAGAAATACTTCCTGTACTTCACACAACTTCATCTGACCTTGAACAATGCTGGTGCAAAGAGCCCAGACAAATTAGATTTTACATTTACAAGAAATTCCACACCGTGAACATCTAAGAGTGTGAAAGCCTCCTGACAATTTTTCCAGGTTGTTCTCAAAAACAGGTAAAAATTTCCTTGCTAAAACATCAATCGGGGCCCAATGGGAGTTACTTTAGGTAGGCCTGAGGAATAAGAAGCTTCAGAATTACGGCCTTTCCGTCACAGTACAGCAGCTCAAGAAAAAGGACAAGAGCAAGGGATTAGGGAAGCTTAGATATTGTTCACAATTCAAATTAATCTTTGAGTAGATGATGGGTTACAAGTGACAGATGAATAAGGAAGCAGAATTTTCAAGTAAATGTTGCTTCTGTTGTTCGTTGCTCCACGGCCAGGATTTTCTTAGCTGAACTACAGTTTTCTCAGTGCCTGACTGATGCAAAGATCGACAACAAGGTGTAAATTTAAGCTAAAAAGCTTACCCTCATTTATATAAGAGTTAGAAACACATGTTTTTATTTTCTTACTTTTGAAGCAGAAAGCTGGTAAGCCAAGGGGCAAATCAAGCAGCTAAACTTACAGAAAAAAAGACCAATAAATACTAGTGTCTGAATTCTCCTAGAAGTCTCTTTCAGACATTTGGAAAACCCTTCCATCAAGGGTAAAAGGTCAGATAGGCATGCTCAAATAGCTGGTGTTACATGATGGCTCATCTATACTGGATAAGAGTAATACAGTACACCCAGAAAAGCCGAAGTAAACATAAAGTATCCTATATGTAATTATCCTTTATGTAATTGATTAAAATAAATCATTTTTTTTTTATAAACACATAGGTACTAAATTAGTCAATTAAGGACAAGCTTTATCCCTTTCTCTCGAAGTGTGCATAAATATCCTTGACACAATGAATGAAGAAAAAAAAAAACCCAAACAAAAAACAACAACCCAAATCAGTTAAAACTAATCATACCTATTTAAAAATGCAGAAAACCAAAATATGAATAGTTTAAGCAATCATGTGTAGTGTATTTAGACAGCCTTTTGTCATACTATGTTTGTTCTGATGTGTCAAAGCAAAAAATCTGTTGTAATAAGTGTAATTATTTTAATCGATTTGAATGAAGCTGTTCAGGACAGACTTTTAAAGCTACTTTATTACACAGAGTAAGATAGAAGCAGTATTTTTTAATTTCAATAAAGAGGTTTAAAATATTTTAATAAATGCCTTTATGTTACAGGATTTTGCATTCCTGAGACGTAAATAAAACAATAACTCTGTAAAGCTCACAGAATAACTACATAAGCCATTTTACAAGGAGGATATACTTTTCCTTCTTTTCAGTGAATGTATAAAGCTCTCCTTCAAGCTCTTACTAAATCTATTGATCTGTGAAACACAGGGCACTCCAGGGAGGCAATTCACTTGACGTTATATATCAAATGATGAGATGAATAATGATCATACCATTTGGTAATTAAACGTCTTACAAACCTTTTAACTGACTGAACGTCAGAAAGGTCAAATGAGATCAAACTTATTTTTTTGTTGCTTTTAATTCTTTTCTTATATTAGCAATACAAAAGTCATATTTAACAGTAACTATAATACTACGTGGCAAAACCAAGTAATTAAACAACATACTTTTCATTCCTATATTATTACATAGTTTGAATATACAGAGAAATTGTTAATTCATCCAACAGTCCTATTATAATCTTAATTGTTCAGCTTTCAAAGAAGTAGCCGCTCACCAGTATAGTGCAAATAGCTAGTGATGTTACTGGAATAAGGGAAATGAACAGCACATAGAGAAAATCTAAAATACACCAAAGCACCAAGCAATTAAAATAAACCTCCTTTATAACTTCCTGTATAGTTGTAGGAATCTGATTTTTTATTAGAGGATGAGAGGCCGTTACAATAATTTGAAGACACTGTCGGGGTTCTCCCCTTACACATTAATTTGGACATTTTATCTATTAAGTAATCTTAAGTAATCTTACATAATTACTATCTATATAGTAATAACTTAAATGTTTGACACTAGAAACAAATCTGAAATATTTAATAAAGAAGTCATCTACAGCTGTAATTTCATGAAAGGTTTTGTAGTTTGCCTGTAAATTTGGGCAAAGGCAATCAAAAAATTCAGCAAAGATAGTTTTTACTATAGACTGCCAACACTGTTAAACTCAATTGCCTCAGTGACTAAAAGTTTCTCTCCAACACCTCTGCCAAACATGCGGTTCCCAGAAAAGACAGTATCTGTTCCCATATGACTTTGGCATAATCTGATGGGTTGTCATGAATCAAGGCCTTCATTGTCAGAAAGAATAAACCGCTCCATCTTCATGCAAACTACCATCAGCTTTCACTGCCCAAATAGACTCAGATCCCAAACATTAAAGAATCTCTTAGGATTTTCCTCTAGTTAGTTTCCTAGAAAGCAAATAAATCTTTATTAGCTTGTGACAAAAACATCCAATGTCTTTCTCAAAAACAAATTGGGACAGATTCAGTCAACTTTCACAAACATACAATCGCACAAACACACAATCAAAATCTGAACAACACAAACCAGTAACAGCTTATATGTATATTACAGTTCTGTCTTGTAGAAGAGCAAACTGGACACTCTCAAAACCCATCCTTAGTCTACTGAGGCCAGTATCCCTGTATTGGCCCAGGTGCTTCTGCACAGCTAGAGCGAACCCAGAAAAGAGAGGTTTCTGGGGCAGAAGCTGAAAGAAAGAGAGAGGATTTTTACACAGCATCTAAAGAAGTAAGGCAGCAGATGAATTTGCCAGCCAAAGGACAGAATTTTTCTGGGGAAGTCCCGCATCCATGCTGAGGACTGGCTGTTACTATGGGATGTGAGAGAGATGTGGGAGATGAGATACCTTCTTAATATCAACTGCCAGTTGCTCACAGCACTTTGTCTTTCTTTGTCTTGAGGCTGGGAACAGAGGTCAAGTTCGCAAAATGAAAAAGAGGTAATTAAATCACATGCTCTATCTTCTGGGATCTTTTAAGTATTGGACAGGGTATTCAAGTTCGTAATGTAATAACTTCAAAACACTGTCCTATCAAATACATACAATCAATCCAATATATAGGTTTTTCAGGCCTAATAAATCAAATAAATTTTAAATACCTTGAACTAAAAATATTTCTGAATTGCAAAATTAAAATAATATAAATGATATGATTGCAGTAACATTAATACTTCCTCAGATCTCCATTTCTCATATAGTCCAAAAGTACAGCATTCAGCAAATCTTTGAGAAGCAGAGAAAGAGCAAATACTCACTTTTCTAAAAGTTCAAGATGCAAAATTTGACTGCAAAAATGTTACTTTACCATAACTAACTGGAGTATTCCATCATTTTTTATAACAGGAAGTAAAAAAACTGCAGGACTTTCATAGCAGAACAACTTCCCTTAAAAAAGCAAATAAACAGGTGCTGAGATCAAACTTATTTTAGGAGAGTATTATGCATCTGATTTCAGCACTGACCTGTGAAAAGATGTTCTGTGGAGGCTCCAGGGTTTCAACATATGCTCACTTAGCAAACAGCTGCAGCAGTTAAGATGCTCCTGCCCTCTCCCTCCTTCCTACACTGTTTGTTAGTTTCCCAATGCCAGAGCTGCCTTCTGCCACTCAGCAAAACCACCATACTTGCACTCCTAAGGAACTTTTCTGCAAAGCCAAGTATCACGGTTTAAACTGCTATGGATTTTCCACTACATCAGCTGGGGATCCTTTCCACATTCATTTCCATTTTCCTATTTGAAAGTGTCAGGTTGAAGAAGAGAATGGAGAAAGCAAGCAAACACAAGTTCTGGTGTAGGGGCAATAATGAATTTCTGAGAAAGGACAAAGATACCTAGAACTGCAGCACCTGTTCATTAAATAATTATGTGCTTTAGTTATTAAAAGGATTATTGATAAAGATGAGTCTAATACTTCTGCAGTAAAGAAGAAAGATGTACAAATAGGCACGCTTACCTTCCACATTCCTTATAACACTACTGCTCAAAAAGGCAAATGCAAAATGATTCTGTCATGAGAAGCCTCTAAATATTTTTTCCATTCATTTCAGTAAATCAGTTCAACATATCAGCCTTATTTGTAAAATTAAAACAAATAATGCTGTCATTCATTTAGTCCTCTTAACCAGTATAGAGAAATCTCTAAGGCAAAATTCTAGTTTAGAAGTTCTGATCAGATGATGATGCAAAGATCACAAAATCTTGACATTATTTTTTTTAAATGAGTAGTAACAACTGAATTTGAGAAAAAGTACACCTACCTAAAATTGAAGTAAAAGCGTTTGACTGGGTTGAGTAGAAATTTTGTACGTGTTCCGTATTCTTTAATAAGTGATGGAGAGAACTGGATTTGTATTATGTCATGAAAATGTATCGTACAGCAAACAGAAAACAAAGTAAAAACTACTGGTAAATGGCCATGTAAGAAAGTTTCCATCTTGAAAGGGAGAAAGCTAAATATTCACCAACTTGATTGTATAATGTACTGTTCAGATAATAAATACTAGTTTCAAAACTAGTTAGTTGCAAAATATTTAAGACATGAGGTCACATGTCTGTGTCATATCACACTATCCATGTGCTCTAATTTGAAATGTTTAATAGTTAACTTCACCAAAATAATACAGAACGATATTATGCTGCAAATTCAATCACAAAAGCCCAGGGACATCTATATGTATTTCAATAGATCTAACCCAAAATTTAATTTAGTTTCTTTTTCAAGTATAACAACACTGAATTAAAATTACAGTCCATTTCCCATTACTGTAGTTACCTATAAAGCTATACTTAACCAAAGTATATAGATTCTGGAATTAAATTTCTATTCTGTACGTGCTAATGTACCATGTCCTACACCTTATTATAGAGAAGGCACTATATATTGTTTAAATGACAGCAAGCAGTTGTAGCCTCGCAGCCTAAGAACACGTGCCTGGTATTTTCTTTCACGAAACCCTCACTGGATCTGTCATAATTTACTGAATCTTCATATAGGTACTCGAATCTATACCCATATGTTTGGATATAGGACCAGAACCACCGTAGGAACCAAAACATGACCTATTGGGCTTCTATAGAAGACTCAAACTCAGAAAAAAACAGTAAAAGTCCCTTCAAACATTAAACTTTGAACATTAGAATTTTGTAAAAAAATCTGATGCAGTTAAGCACGCTTTTCCCCATCAAATCACCAGTAAAAACCTATCTCCTGTAGGCCGTGACTGACAACAATTACCACTAAATAGCCATTTTACAGACTACATTAAAAATTCTGAGACCCAGTTCCTAAGGGACAGTGATCTTTGTCCATTTCCTAGATGACAGTGCCCACATCAAAAAAAAATCATTACCTCTTTCTTTGCTAGATCCCATAATGCATTTTCCAGAGAGTAGAAATCACTCCCCAAGACAGTTAACAAGCACCACTTACAAATACAAAACTCATTTAAAATCAGCTTTTTAGGGAGGTTAACTCTCAAAGCAATCAAATAAACATCTCTTCCATTTTCAAGATCCCATTTATTTTCAGGAATTAGATCTGCTGTTATTTCTTCCATATGAAGTTACTTGTACTGAATGGCTTGCTTTATTGCCTACATGTTGTGTTGGTTTTTTTAAATAAGAATTTTAAATAGTTAGTTCATCGCATTTATTATGGATTAATTACTGGATAAGGTAACTTTGAAAGCATCCCAAAAATATAGAACATTTTTTTACTGTGCTACTGGAAAACACAGGAAACAATAACATGAAAATCAGCCTTTCAGAATTACTTCAGATATGGCCAAATAAGAGACGATGCTGAAAAAACAACACAAGTAAGTTGTTCTGAGAAATACAGGAAACCGCATTTGGTTTCTTTAAGTTTTATAGACATCCAAAATAAACTACTGTTGAGGTTTCTATTTCTCGTGATAAAATTAGCTTTTATTCTGTCTAAGTCAATCTATGTTGGAGCACTCACAGGTCTCAGCATTTTCTTCCGAAAACTGTGGTAATGCTTAATGGCTTTCCAATTTAACTACAAAAATCTACGAGAGAGAGAAAAGAGTTCACGACACAGAAACGAGCAGTGGTTCATGGTCTTGGATCTCCTACCAAGGGAAAAACCAAGGCAACTCTATGTATATCACGGAATCACAGAATGGTCAGGGTTGGAAGGGACCTCTGGAGATCACCTAGTCCAATTCCCCTGCCACAACAGGGTCACCTGCAGCAGGTTGCACAGGACGGCGTCCAGGCGGGTTTTGAACGTCTCCAGTGTGGGAGACTCCACAACCTCTCTGGGCAGCCTGTGCCAGTGCTCTGCCACCCTCAAAGGAAAGAAGTTCCTCCTCCTGTTAAGATGGAACTTCCTATGTTCAAGTTTGTGCCCGTTACCTCTTGTCCTATCACTGGGCACAACTGATAAAAGACTGTTCCCATCTACCTGGCACCCCTCCCTTAAGTATTTATAAGCATTAATAAGATCGCCCCTCAGTCTTCTTTTCTCCAGACTAAAAAGCCCCAAGTCCCTCAGCTTTTCCTCATAAGAAAGATGCTCCAAATCCCTAATCATCTTTGTAGCCCTTTGCTGGACCCTCTCCAGCAGTTCCCTGTCCTTCTTGAACCGGGGAGCCCAGAACTGGACACAATACTCCAGATGCGGCCTCACCAGGGCAGAGTAGAGGGGGAGGATGACCTCCCTCGACCTGCTGGCCACATTCTTCTTATGCACCCCAGGATGCCATTGGCCTTCTTGGTCACCAGGGCACATTGCTGGCTCATGGTCATTCTGTCGTCCACCAGGACTGCCAGATCACTTTCCACACAGCTGCTCTCCAGGAGGTCAGCCCCTAACCTGTACCGATGCATGGGGTTATTCCTCCCCAGATGCATTACCCTACACTTGCCTTTATTGAACCTCATCAGGTTCCTCTCTGCCCAACTCTCCAGCCTGCCCAGGTCATGCTGTATGGCGGCACAGCCCTCCAGCATGTCAGCCACTCCTCCCAGTTTTGTATCATCAGCAAACTTGCTGATGGTACACTCCATCCCTTCATCCAGGTCACTGATGAATATATTGAACAGGACTGGACCCAGTACTGACCCCTGAGGGACACCACTAGTTACTGGCCTCCAACTGGACTCTGCACCACTAACCACAACCCTCTGAGCTCTCTCTGTCAGCCACTGTTCAATCCACCCCACTGTGCATTCATCTAACCCACACTTCCTAAGCTTGCCTGTGAGGATGATGTGGGAGACAGTGTCGAAAGCCTTGCTGAAGGCTTATAATTAAAATCTAATTAAACTAACGTTCTCTGTTGCCTCCTTCAAAAGACACTTTCTACGAGCTTCATTTCATAGAAAGCAGAAGAGGAAAGTAAGAAGGTTAAAAAAAGGATTTGTGGCAGAGTTTTGTCTTCCTCTAGTCCCTCCCACAGAAAGACAAAGCTGTTGATGACCCTTTTATTCTATTGCATGAACAGAAAGAGCACCATAGAATGAATGAGAAGAGACTTCCTTCAGGAGGATGGGAAGCCCTGTCTTGTGTCTTCATGGTCACTAAATTTTGCTTTTTAAGTGTTGAAATTCTAAGTCTGGAATGGCTGTGAGAGCACTAAGAGTTTGGCCAGACACACACAGTCATTAGCATGGCAACAACAGAAAAGAGAAAAGACCTCTCCAGAGCACAGTTGGTGCCAGTGCTCTGCATTTTAAGTACAATAGAGCAATTTTCCCTCTTAAAAATATGACCAGGGTGGGAAAAAACTGAGAATATCATTCACATTTCTTAGATTTGTTCACAATCATATTGGAAATATGATTTTGACCGGCACTGTCCCTGTGACTGCACAAATCAGCACAACTAGCTGTGCATGCTGCCTAACAGTTAATCTGGAAATCCATCCTTACTATGTTTTTCCAGTCTGTCAACTCACTCCTGCAAGTAATTTTCAAATAGCTCATTCATAATTTATGTCAAAACCAACATTCGTGAAATCTCATGTGAAATCATCCTATCATTAAGTACCAATGGCACAATCTGTTGTAATAAATTTCTTAACTTTAAAACATAGAATATAATTGATATTTGACACCAAAAAGAGCAGATTTTGTTTAAACATAAAGAAAAACACAAAATGAATATATTTGGTATTTAAATTACTATGTTTTCAAGGTGGAAAAAGGAGCCTGCATCTGCAAACTTTGTTCATCTATTTTTAACTTATTTTATATTTAGTTCCTTTATTTGGAGTTTGACATAATTATTGTACTAAACTAAAACACAGGCGTCTTGCTTTCTTGAAGAAGTGGTCCAACTAGTAAAAAGGAACCCACTAGTGTGCTAAAAAGACCAATACTCATCGTTGTCCAGATAAAAGAATGAGAGATATATATTATCTGTTGCATCTTAACTCACTTATTATTTTTAGAAATAAGATAACACAGAATAACACAGACATACTACACTGCTCATCTCCAGCAATTCTTTATAAAATAGAAGGGCTGTGAAGAAAATTTGAGGTTTGTTGACCATTATTCACAGTTTGTCACGATAGCTGTAGCAGTTCATCTTTTTTGTGTACTGCATTACACATACTTTTAGAAATGTCAGGGCTTATTTTAGCTACTTCACTTTTAATATTCAAAATTATGTCACTCAAGTGATTATTAAAAACCTATAAAAGTAGCAATCTATTTCACATTATTTCACATAGCTATTCTCTCAAATAATAAACTCACCCTCAGTTAATCTTGAAGATCTTGCAACGTACTCTAGAAACAGTACCACACTTTTTTTAAAATCAAATTTTAAATTTATGGTTATCCATCACCAGTGTCTTAAAGAATCAGAAGCAATAAAAAAATAAAATCGGCATACCCATTAGTCTTACACTAAAAAAATTCCCTCTGTTTGAGAGAAGTAACAATTTAAACACCACTGGAACTTCCATTGGAAATGATGATAATATTTCCAACAATTATAGTTTTGGTGAAAGCTATTAACAGTTTAACATGAAGCCAGCAGACAACTTTTCCTGGTATATTGTGCATAAAAAGTATTCCCATCTGTTTCAAAGCTTCGGCTTTTTCATGGGCTTAAACCTGTCAAATTATTCCATTTGATTTCAGAGAATTCTCATATGGCAATCTATTTTATTTACTTTATCTTCAATAAAATGGTTGAGTGAGCATTAGCAACTATGAGACACAAGTTTCAATCAGTCCTCTGGCAAAGGCGTCAATCTACATTAGACCTACTGTGCTGTGAGCTGCAGCCAGAAAGCTGGAGTAAGACAGGGCAACAGTGAATGAGTGAGCAAGACCTAATAAAGCAGCAGTGAAGAGAGAGAAAGTTCTCCCTAGGCACTACCATACACTGCTTATATAATGCGTGTGCCTAGTTCAACACACCAGTAGCTCCTTAATAAAGCTGACAGCTAAAAGGGAGCTTCAGACTCCAACTTTATTTTACATGACAACTACAGTAATGGTCCTCTGTTCTCAAGCAGGCCACATTCAGAAACCTGTATTCAGTTCAGTTAAAAATTAAGAGTTCTCACCTCTTTCATTCATGTCACATAGAAAAAAGAATCATAAAATTATTAAGATGCACACCATCCCTCCTCATTTCATACAATTACTTGAAAAAACATGAGATTTCAAATAGCTTTTCCTTAAAAATTTCTATGCTAGAAACCACAAAACAATCAGTGTATTGAGCAATAACTCATTTCTGAAGATGCTATCATTAAGGACTAATTCCAAGAAATGTGGGGCATCACTCCCAGATGCCGTGAAAATATCACCCAAAGCACAAACTTTGTAATAAGCGATGCAAGTTCATATTTGATATGGGCTGTAAAAAGCAGATTATTGTAATAGTGCTCTTCCGAGCAAATCATACCATTAAGACTGTACTTAATATTCAGCTGAATTGAAAAGCTGGTCAGTTTAAATCCATAGTTTGATATCTCGTATAATCATTGCAAAAATTTACTACCTCATAGTTCCAAGCCACAAATTCGATTCTATCAATGTAAACTACTTTTTTACAAAATTTGCCTTCAGGTTCCCCCAAATCAGTAATTTACAGCTATTCACAATCACCCTGGAAAGATAATTCAAAATTCTACAATAAACAGTGTCTCTGTTATAATACATTCGATTAAAATGTAAAGTACTGTTTATGTTTCAGACTCTTCATGGTGGAAACCAGACTGAAGACAAAGCCCATCAATCCCCATCCAATTACTTCTTGGGAAGCAGATACCATCTTTTCCTTTCAGCATTATGCTGTGTATCCTCCTCCCCTTCACCTACAGCAGTATCAAAACCTATTTGCCTTCTGACCAGACATGTGGAAGGGTTAGCCTTCTTTGTGGACAAAGTTAACACCAATCCATTATCCAGTTGATGGAATGACTTGCACATCAAATGTTTCACATATCGGTCATCAACATGATCACCAGCAATGAGTCCTTACACAACTCTTGAGAGAGTTCCAGTTCAGCTGCAAGATAACTACATGAGATGTACTTTTGTACTAATCTAACAGTATTATTATGTTTGTCCTACGCAAAATAAACATATATAGAGAGACTGAATATTTGGTAGGTACACAAAATGCATACATACACAATATGTGTACGTGAGTCATGCTGTTTGAAGTCCTGTAGTACCAGGAAAAAACAGGAATGATCACCATGTGTCCTCTTCCACAAATCGCCAATACAGGACAGAAGAACTAGATCAATTTAACAGTAATTAATACCACAACTACAATTCAGTTCACTAACACGGAAAATATTCATACTTAGAAAAATTCCTTAGCTTTTTTTTCAAAGCCTAATTAACTCAGAAAATCCAGGTTTAACTGTACCACTAATAGTCCCAAAAGTGTCCATTTAAGCCATCAGTCCAAAAATGGAACATTTTTTCTCCGCTTTCACATTTTTCCAGTATGGATTTTTGTCGTAGTTTCAGTTTTTCCAACTCTAACTCAGTTTTCTAACTCCTAAACAGTTAAATGGTCTACTGAAAGACAGTACAGGAAGCAAACAGAATTTTTCTCTCTGTTAATTAAAAATGTACTCATGAATGCAATTTTATTTTTATGTGTTTCTATCACTACTTTTATGACTGAATCCCAGTTTTCAATCAGTGCAAACACACCATGTCCTGCCATAAAAAACTATCAACTCTAAATGACATACTGAAGAACTAGCATTCAGAATTTACTACTATTTCCTCATGGACTACAAAAACATTCCCTCTCCACTTTCACATACTGCAAGAAATAGAGACCAGTGCTAAAAAGGCCAAAAAGATTTTTGGCTTTCCTTACAGAAAGCATTTTTATAGATTGTATTTAACTTAAACTTATGGAACAAAATAATGGAGGAAACAGAATAACAGTTACTTTCCTCCATATGCCTTAAGTTCCAGACATACTGGAATTCAATAAAATGATACTGCCAAACTATCATAGATGCACAAGTCAGTATTACTGCATTTCTGACATTATTTGGTACAGAACATAGTAAATTTCCAGAAAAAAATATCCTTTAAAAAATAAAAATCTCTTTATTGGCTCACCAGATTTCAATTACTACACAATTACTACACAGTTTCTATCAAACCAAACAGTTCTACAAAATACTGACGCTGTCTATGAAGAAACTATTTAGTATTACTACAGACAAGTTACACTGTTCAGATATATGTGTACAAATATGTGATAGAAATCAGTCACTATTTCCATTGCTACCTAGAAAGCAAAGAATCTGACCTTTTTTACTGTTTTCTCCATTGGGTAATATAAGAAAAAAACACTCTTTTGCAAATATATTACTACATATTAACATACAGCCATACACAAATTTATATGTGATGCCTGTAATGTCTACAGTTTCCCTGTATAGTGCTGTATAACCTTTGGTTTACAATGTTGCTGAAGCTAATATTGTATCTTTTCTTCTTTTTATAGTTTCACCACATTCATACTGTACCCTTCAGGCCAGTGCTTGGAAGAAGGTGAAGGTGAAGTTAAATCGGAAGAAAAGAATTCTCCTTTCTTATTACCCAGTGGGTAAAGACAGTTACAGTGAAACACATACCAGGACAGTCGGTCTTGTTTTGCACTGCTTTGAATTAGGTTAAAAAGGTCTGTGCTTCCTCCAGAGGGTGAAACTTTAGAAAACTTGTTATAAACATAGTTTCAGCACTAATTACTCTCATTAACTCCTCTCGAACTACTTCTTTCTCTTGCCCTTCTGAGCCATCAGTCCATGACGATGGATATATCAATATTATGGAGTATATAGGTATATTTGAATATTTCAAAATACCTTAGTAGTTACTGCACATCGCATATAGGGAAACAATGCACATTTACTTTGGAAACAATGGTGTACATGGAAGCAATTGGGTCCGCTTCCTATTATAGTGAGTTAGTTTGTTGTACCCTGTTGAAATCTGCATTTCTAAGATTTAGTATCAGGCACCAGATGAGCATACCTTGCAGTTTACACATTAAAATACTACCTAAAATTTTGAATTTGAAAAATTCTGGAAATATTCTCAAGAAAATTTCTACCCCTCTAGGAAAAGCGAAATGTGAACAATGGCAACACCCAACATGTAAATTAATTCTTTCTTGCAATAGCAAGTAAGAAAAACCTGTAATAGATCCGAGGGGCTTGCTCAGCTCTCATCTGACACTAATTCCTTCAGAATGTCCTTTTCCACATCTCTCCAAGTTAAAAAACTGATATCCAGTTGTATATGATTCACTCAAGATAGCTGTGAAGGTCTGGAGCAAAGCAAGGTATTCAGTGCAGGCATGCCAATTCCCAGGGTGGTACTATACTCACTAACAGTGTTTCTTCACAGGCAGGTTCAGACTATTAAGGCACAAAGCAATTCAAACGAGATTTGAACTCATGGTCCTTGACATCATGGAATATTCCTGGTTACCAATGGAATAGAGCTCATCCCAGTTTCAGGAAACCAGGAATATCCAAACTCAGGGGTTCATTGCTATTTAATCTTGCCTTTTAAAATTTTAATTTATTTCAAAACATATTTATACAAATATATTCCAAAAGAATTTTCTAACCAAATTAGCTTAATTATCATACTCCTAATGTAGCTGATGTAACAAAACTATACAGTGAAACCTAACTCCAGGGTTCCAGAGACCTTGGTGAGAGAACCATGCTTTCACTTATTTTTGTGGCACACACTGAAAAAGCATGTAGGAAAAGCCTGCATGACTTAAATATTCTCTGCTATCTAGTCAGAATACAAGCAGTCATACATCTCAGTGAGTCAGAGGAAGCAGAGACGGTCAGAATATGGATTGGTCAGCAAGAGCAGCAATTCCAGAATAAAAGAAAGTTGTGAGAAATAATACTCAGGACTCACCTGCTTCTTCTAAGCCTCAAAACGACCTTTTAACTTCAACCTTGAACTGAAGTGATGTCCAAAATCAATTCCAGTACCACCATCCTGACAGGACAAAGAGAAGCATTTATAGCCATTTAGACATCATTTAATGAAAAAAAAATAGAATTTGGCTTTATCACAACCTCTAATTAGTTCCAGATGTGCAGAAGCTGATTGATAAGTATTCTGAAAGAAAAAGGACGGAGTTATAATTTTCAGTTTTTCTATTTTGACATAAATATTTTCGTTGAAAGACCAAGCAATTGAAAGAGAAAGATTCTCTTAACAAATAGTGAGCTTAAGTGTAGTCCACAAGGAAATATAATTGTTCATCAAGTTTCTGCCTTGCAGTAGAGGGACAGATAAGGCATCACTCAAAGTCTAGGCTTATTTTTTTTTTATTCTATTTTTATTATTAAAGGACCTAAAGGCAAACATGAGGGAGGCTTCCCTGAAGTAGTTTGTTCCAGACAGAGAACTGCACACAGTATCACTACCAATAAGTTCATAGGGTCATGTGAAGGAAGGAACAAAAGCTGGGAGACAGCATGCCAATGAAATTTAAATCTATATGCATTTTAGGAAGGACAAAAGGACAAGTAGAAAGAAAAAAACAGCTTTGAAGCTGAGACTGCAAGACTTCATTGAAGGGAGAAGGTTGGACAAGGCACAAGAAATAAAGACCATGCAGGTCTGTAGAAGGTATAATTATATTACAGTTATGCCTGAGCACATTTCTCTTTGCTGAAATCAACTGGCACAGAAAATGCTACATCTATGCTAGTATAGTCCCATACAATCCAAAACAGAGGGGATGCATGCAAACTGTCTAACGGACATGGTCGAATAAATATCTGGGAATTTTCTGGAACAATGTTAGTTTGCAAAGACCAAAACTGTGGCAGAGCCCTGGAAATAGTTCCAAGTATTGTTTAATTTACTAATATAGACATAGCCTTAATGCCTGAAACTCTGCTACTTCTGAAGTTGATCCTACCAGCCTCTTGACGATGCCTCTTGGCAATTCTCCCTTGCTGACAAGGTCAGAAAGAAGCACACTGAAGAGTAAAATGAATGTAGAATTTTATAAAGAAAAGACTGCTTTCCCACAGTTTAAAAAAAAAATCTGTGTTCCAACTGGCATTATTAATACACACTTTGTTACAAGATGTTTGGACATTTAAAAGAGCTGCAGTTCTAACTTCTTCCTTTGTTTGTAGAGTGTAACAAAACCTGCTGGGAAGGTCGAAGTTCCTAGAAAACTGAAAGCTACCTGGCAGCCTCTGTAGTAGAGCAAGTGAAGAAGGAAGAGCAAAGAATGACAGGCTGGAGGAATAAACACTACGTGAAACCCCTGCACAGTAGGACAGCACTGGGAAATGAGAAGGAAATCTTATGACTCTTAATACAAAGAGAAAAAAGAAGAAAATGTTAAAAACAGGTAAGGATCCTAAGGCAAATATGAGGAGGTGAAGGTGTGTGGCAACTCTTAAAAGTTGGAAAGTAAAATATCTGTCAATGAAACTTTGCTTGATGGTGATATGTTCACTCTGGATCCAGAATGGAAATGTCCAACCAAATGAGAGAGATGCGTTCACCTTACTCTCCAATTTCCCATTAAAAGATTGCAGGTGTAGCTATGCTTCTAAATCTTTGAAGTTTCTTGAGTACCTGAAGTCTAGACAGAAATAGACTTTATGGTTAATTCCTTTGTGCCAAAAAAAATTTCAAAAAAATCAGTTTTCTTAGCTTGGATCATATTGAACATCACATTTTGCTTCAGCTCAGAAAGCAAGCCAAGATAGCTATGATATATGAAATCTTACATCAAAACATTACCTATTTTGGTGAGATACAGCCTTCTTAGAAGAAATTTTTAATGATAAAATTTTATAATAATTATTCTTAATATGAAAACAACCACACTCGTTAGTCTTGATCATTAAAATTTTATCTTTGGTCTTTTTGAATTATCAGGATTTCTACAATTTTTCAGAAGTCAGTAGGGAATATTTAAAGCGGACAAGATCGCACACAGTAGATGTGACAGATATGTCACAGACAGATGGCAGGCCTTACCTATCAACTTCCTTTTTACCAGCATAAATCTTCACCTTTAGGAACTTATCTTTTGACCTATATTTCATTTAAGCTAGATTCCAGTGGTTTACCTGATGAAGGCAACTGCCTCTTAAAAATAACATTATTTTTGTTATAAACATTGATTTGTTTTGATTTTTGTTTGCATCCTAAAACGTGGATCTGAATAATTCCAGTTATTCCATCTTAACACTTAACATTTCTCTACTCTTCCTCCAACTGAGCTAACACATTCCATCCCTTGGACCATAGTACATAGATCTTTAATGTCATTGTTTACCTATCCCATACTGACAGTGCTTACAGACATATTTTTTTTCTATTGTTCAATATCTAACAATTCCACCTGAATTCCATCTGAACCTTAAAAGTTTACAATCAAATTCACAGAAATTGCCAACCAAGGCCTTAAAAGCATCCTGACAGAATTTCTTTTTTAAATACAGTTGCAGTGGAGGAAAGTTCAAGCAATTTTGGCAGCTCAATGTAGCATTGTTTACTCAGGTGGGAACACTCTCATCATGTGAACAGTAGAACACAATTGAATTGAAAGTCACCTGCATTCCACTCAGCTTTGACTGAGATTTTTAAGAGGCAGCTGCCTTCGTCAGGTCCCTAAAATTTGAATTAAACAAGCAAACTTCTGTAATATCTGAGAAAGAAAAAGTGCATTGGTCAACAACTGAATTAATCTGATATGTAGATGCTTGTTAAAATGTAAATTTAGAGGAATTCTAATAAAATTTTTCTCCAAATAGTAAAATGTATAACAATTATGATCACCCCGCTAGCACAGAAGCTAGATAGGTGATAGATTTTGAACACTGACAAAGTTATGCAGTTGGTAGCATTTTGTCATACTGCACTTTTTACATAATAAAGCATTATTCATTATGAGTACAACTAACAGAATTTGGCTCTTATTTATGTGAATTGTCACAGTTGTTTCAGAAATCACTAGAATATACAAATAATTTAATTCAAAATGAAAGCCAAATTCATTCCTAGAGGAAGACATTCCTTTGAGACTTGACTTAAATAAATGAATACAATGCCCACGTGCTGCAAGCTATTCCCTTTAACTCACTCATTTATTTGTTGCATTCATCTCTCAGCTCATTTTATGTTTAGATCACAAATCATTAGGATAAGCTTACCTGTTATATGTTTGAACACTGCCTCTACAACAACATTTTGATTTGAGACTACATGCTCTTATTCATTATCTTGCCTTGTTGGTGGCCTGTGGTCTTTTTTAAAATGTAAATAACCACACCAAAGTGCACTACAGCTCTTAAGCAGTTGTACTATTCGACAAATCAACAGCCATTCTGATGTGTCTCTATTTCACATAAGACCTACTTGTTCACATTTTTGCTATAGTAAAAACGGTTCAAACTGTGCATTACTGCTTTAAGTGGGTATTTGTATCAAATATTCCAATGAAGCACTACTCACTGAAACATTCAGGAATATTTTAGAACATGGTTGCAGGCCACCTATATAAGGTATATTTAGATATACTTGTTTTGAATCAGATAGATTGGGCCAAAGACACAACTGGTTTCAGTAAAGCAAGTATTACTTGCTAGAGAGACTATTAGTTTAAAGGCATATACATTCACTGGTATCCATAGCTTCCACCCTTCCATCACATAGCCCTCCCATGCAAATAAAAACAAAAGAAGGCTTAATTCATATTAGGACTTCTGAGCAAGACTTAACTTGCACTATGTCAATGGGACATCCCGAATTTTAGTTGAAAATACATCATTTACAACCAATCTGTAATGTGCATCTTCTGAAAGTATGAAACAAAAATGTTTAAAGTTACTTAATACTCAGACTATGTATTTTTAGTTATATTTAAACTACTTAAAGACATTAATTTACACTACAAAAAATATGCATTTTTAAAGAATATTATGTAAATTACAGAACTGCAAATAGGAAGAAAACATTCCTTTTCTTCCTGAATCCAAGTACTGAGTTAGACAATTTCTGCGACAGAGAAATACTCAGAAGCTCATAACCAGATGAGCACTACTGAATGCCATTAAAATTAACAAGAACATGCAAAATAAATTAGTAGTTATGTTTTATAATCATTCCAAAGTTAAATGAGCCTATGAAAAGACCTTCATAGTACTGTGATCTCATCAGCCAATTTTTACATGCTACTCTACATTACTACTGAGACAAATGAACGCTGGATTTTGTGGGCCCAAAGAGAAGAACTGTCGTGGTGGGAGAAGCAACCATTTTTTTACCTGGCACAGAGAAAATAATGAATTCTTAAGTGCTTCTTGAGCTGTCAACCTTCCCCAACTATATAATTTACAAAGTTTTTAACAAAAGCTATGTACTTGTAAAATTTCACATTATATTCTGTACCACTAAAATTAATCTTGAATTTTCCGAAAATGGAATTTGCTAATCAAAATATCTATACTCAATTAATCACAACAACATGCAACTATACAAATAAATAGGTCAAGGACAATAATAACATTTAGAGACAAGCATTAAAGATTTAGTATTTAATGCCTTGGAAATTGGCAGAAAAAAAAAGATGACATGAACTAAATATATCATCAACTTCCGATATGTCCCATTTGCTTTGTAACTGATTATAGGTTACATATAACTCTTCTTGGGGGGGGGGGGGGGGGGGGGGGGGGGGGGGGGGGGGTGGTGACTGAGGAAGGAGGGTGTTCCATTTAGGTTTTACTTATCCTAAAGGTTAACAGGACACTGATCACCTGCACTTATCAAGACACACTGGAGAAAATAAAGACAGTACAACTAAATGGGAAGCCTAGAGCAAAGGAAAAATCACCCCTCCTCAGTCCTCTCTTCCGAAACCTCCACAGCAGCTTTGTCTGAATAGTTGGGTATACAGACTAAACCACCCCTGAGGCAGGTCTAACTTGCTTGACTTGCACTCACATGATAGATAACCCATGTTGACACTAATCTTGTAAGTATGCACAATACCAATATCATATTCATGGAGATTTCTGAACAATTTATCCAATATGCACAGATACCATGCCTTTCGTTATCTTCAGGCATGTCTGCCTTTCTTCTGAAAACAGATAATTTATTGCTCAGAGAACAACCACTTTCCACTTGTTGTTGAATTTTCTTATCATAATAAACTGCAGCAGCCTACAATAATTGGGGGAGAAGAACATAAACAAAAATGAAAGCAATGAACTATTCCTAAATAGTTTGATCTACAATACCACAAACACAATGGCACTGCATTTTGGTGATTTATTTCCAGAATTACAATTTGTTTCTCCCATTTTCTCATGTGACATGATTAGAAGGGATCCAGGAATATCATCAGATGAGAATGTAGAAGTGACAACTTTAAAAAGTATTGTCTCATAAGAGCACATATATGGTGATCATCCTGGGTTGCCTTACATATCTAGTTTTTTCTTGTAAGAAGACGTATGTACAGATTTATAAATCAGTAACACATTAAGTCAATAAGCACTTGACCCTTCTGCCATGATGCATGCACCATATCACAGACTCATTCACTCACAGTAGGAGGTTGTCTAGTCCAAACTCCTGCGTAAAACAGCACCTGAATTTTGACTGGGTCACTTAGGACATCAGCCAGACGCATCTTCAAAACTTTCAAAAAAGGCAATTCCACAACCTGGCTTCCCTAGGCAATCTGTTCTCCTGCATAATTGTCCTTTCATTGAAAATCTTTTCCCTTACGTTGAATCAAAACCTTCACACATAAGAGCTCCACACATTCAAACTGCTCCTTCACATAAAGGGCAACCTTCCTACCCCTTCCTCTGCCTGACTCTTCTGTAGAGCTTGCATCCATCCATCACTGAGTTCCTACCATTCAACTTCTGGTACTTGGCAGTTTATTCCTATGATGCCATAGCTCTGCGTCTGCATGCAGAGCTCTAGCTTCTACTGTTTCTTCCCCACTCACAAAAATCCCATCTTAATAAATAAATTGAAATCCCAATAAATAACCCAACAAAATATAAAAAATTAAACCGTCACAGAAAACTTCTGGGGGAAAAGAAACACAGAACAGTTAAACTCCACCCCTCAAACAATGCAGAACCCACCTAATCAATCAAGATACACAAAATATCCACAAACTGCCAGAAAACATGACACACACACCTCTTTAGTTTCTGAAGGCCAAAAGGAGGGAAAAAAGAAGGTAAGCAAGCCAAACAAACTGCAGGGGGAAATGGAAGACAAAAAAAACAAACCAACAAACAAGAGAAGGTTCTAAGACAACCTACTTGGGGAACCACAGTCTCCTGCCAAAGGAGCCACCGTGAAAATAAAGAGGCAGTTGTCCCACCAATTGCTGTTATCTCCAGTAGCTGACTGTTGACCATCTGCTGAGTAGGTGTTTCCCACTTTGGCTGAACAGGGGTTACTCCCTTATCAGCATGAGCTTCCATGGCCTTACCACATCCTCAGTTTGGGCACCTCAAGGATTGCTTACACTGCTTATGAGGTTGGTTTAATATTGATATGACCACCATGGTTAGCTACAGATAATTGTCACAAACTAAATGTCCGTAAGACAATTGGATCCTCACAGACATCCCCACCCTAAAACTGATATTGGCATGACTTTGTTTTTTGTGTCTTTTGCAAAGAAGAGAGGTGTATGTCTTCGATGGCATATGCCTTCTCAGACACCCTGCCCAGTGACCTGAGTAAGAGGCCTCTCCAGAGGATGCTGCTGACACATCTCTGCAATCTGCTCTTTGGTTCCCTACTCAGAGCTGCATTGAACTGTAGAGACTAAACTCTTACAGGCCAGACCTCCCTACAGACACAAATGCACAATCAAGTCTTCAGCTATGCTATATTTTCATATCGACCACTTCAGGTTACTGGGCAAGATTGAAGATTCAAGGTTTTTTCACAAAAGTTAGAGAATGACTGCTCTTGAGTATAAGATCCATCTGGAAGTGAACAGTCCATTCTCATTAAACAACCCAGAGACTCTCCTTCAGCAATGGCCAAGGAAGACAACACTGAGAAAGACAGAGGATATAAACATAACCCATGCTTTGAACCCATCCCTAAAGACACCTAAGAAACAGAGCACCTTCCTAACACTGAAAAATGTCCCTATAAGTATGGCAGATAAATATTAGGGCTGTTAGATATTTCTGCCTGTCTTGTACGAGTACACGTCACATCAGGGTACGACCCAAAGTAAATTTCTAGCCACAGTCAATAACTGCTTTGATGTAGATTGGAATCTATGTCCTTGAAGGGGCAACAAAAGCCAAGAAAAACCTACCACTGTTTCAAAGAGGGTCACTGAATAAAAATGAGTAAGCTTGTTACAGGGAAGAAAAAAGGGACAGCTATAAGAGTGACATCTTTACAGGTGGCACAGAGACTGATTAAAGACACCTTTTGCAAGCTCAGAAGAAATGCATACAACCTATCAAAAAAGACTGAGAAAATCCAGAGAAGGGAGCTGTCGTGAACAAACAGGATGAAGGAGGTTATTATAAAGAAAAAGGCACCCTTCTAAAAGCTTAAGTTGTGTCCAAATGATGAAAAGAGAAAGGATTGTCGTCTCTGGAAGACTTAAATATAAATACACAGGAAGGTGTCAGAGAGCTGCAGGGACTGGCACCTCCCTATGGGCTGGCAGCCAGGAGTGGTGGCAGCTGTCCATGGGCAGGGCAGGACCTGGCTGCCCTCAGCCAGAGAGCATGGTGGGCCAGGGGGCAGCCAGGAGCAGCCCCAGCCCACAGTATCAGGCACCTCGGTGGGGACAGGCCAAGGCTGGGGGTCAGGACCAGGCCTACAGGGGAGCCTGCCACATACCGAGGAGCTTCTGCCCATGGCTGACAGAGAGAAGGGGCCACAATAGAGGCATCCACAATGGAGAAGACTGGAGAAGTTACTAGGCCCAACACTCTCCTTAGAGAGAAACATGAGGGGATCTGTCTTAAAATTGAAGTGCCATTAGAGAAGACAAGAACAAAAAGACAAACTGAGCTCTAACAGATTATTTCGCTGGAGTATATCCCACCAACAGCTCTAAAGGAACATGAGTATGAAATAGCTGAACTTATAATAATGCACAAATGTCTGCTTCAAATTGTCTTAGTATCTAAGAAAGGCGGTAAATATGAAATCAATAAAAAAAAAATCTAGAGAAGATCCAGAAAACTACAGATCAGTACACATGGAGTTCACACTAGGCAATTTGGTATAGACTACAATAAAGAATACGTGTATGTCAATATATATGACATGTTGGTAAGGAGTCAAAATTCCAGTATGACAAGGAAAGCCATGTCTCGGATGATCACAGTTTTTTGGAGAAGTCACTGAGAACATGGACAAAACAAATCCACTTGTACATCAGTCATGCATTTCCAAAAATCATTTTACAAGCTCTCTTACCCAAAGTCTCGAAGATGAACTAAACTGCATGGGAGAAACAAAGGGAGGTCCTTGCACTGCTTAAAATAATTAAAAGAGAGGATATTAAGAATAAGTGCCCATTTCCAGTATTTCCCAGAAGGTGATCAGCAATGGAGACCCAAAGCACCTATCTGTAAGAAGGCCAGTGCTCTTCAGCATATTCAAAAATTATCTGGAAAGGGGATGAACCATGATGTGACAACATTGTCTCTGGCACTAAACCATGGGTAGTAAAGATGAGGGCAGACTGAAGAATTGCAGAAAGAAGATATAATACTGAACATGAACTGATAAACAGCAAATAATATTTAATGATAAGAAATGTACAATGATGTCTATGGAGAAGAAACAATGCTAACTGCAATGACAGCTAAACAACTTAAAAATGAGCATTTGCAACTATAAATTATGGTCATGTGAAAATCTCAGCTCAAACCAAACCAGAAGTGCTAAGAAAGGCAGGGCGGGGGGGATAAATAAAAAGATCATCATGCAACTGTATAAATTCAGTGGAAATGCAACAGTATCTAGAACCTAGTATATAGCTCTTTCTCCCTTTCCCTCCCTAGCCAAAAAGGTTACCATAGACCTGTCAAAGATTCAGAGAAAAACAGAATAGTCAAAAGTACAGATGGCTTCCATGCAGACAATAGCTATGTAGGCTATGACACTACAGGTTGGAAAAGAGATGACTGAAAGACATATGAAAAAAGTCTGAAACACGGGAGGGGCACGGAGGAGGCCAACACTCCAGCATAAGAATTAAAAAACCAAGCTACCAGACACAGGTTCAAAACAAGTAAAAAAGGGTGATTTCTTACAAAATATACAACTGAGCTACAGGACATTAGAGATGCTAAAGTCCTTGGTGGATCTAGACTGGCTTGGACCTCAAACACGACTGTGGGCCACCACCCATATGCTAAAAAGTTTCTCACATCACTGAAGTACAATATATAAAAAGTTGCAAGCATGCAAAAGGTTAAAAACTTTTTTAAAAATAAAAATAAAAGCTAGATAGAAATAAGTGGCTTCCCAGAGGCCAAAAGGCACTAATAACTACAAATGGTTAGAGCAAGCTGAGAGGAGAAGAGACTCATTTTCAAGAAGGGCTCATTTTCAGGGACTTTCAGACCCCCAGCTGTAGCTATGTCCAGTTCTCAAGAACCCCATATGTTCCCCATCTTCTGCTGTGCACTCACTTCCACAATGGGATCTATTTTCCTCCTGTAAATTAGATGACCCCAAAAGCACTCACTGATGTCCTGTTCCTCATCTGTAACCAATGAATGACACACTCACCAAAGAGGCCTTGTTCCTAGGAAGCAGCAGATGTAAATTGAATGTCCCCTAAGTTCTGGACAGTGACTTCTGCTACTAAACACTGACTCTGGCCACAGCAGTGGTATGGCTGGTTACTGCTGGTTAGCAGAGACCTGTGGCTTACTAGACATAACAGATAATGTGCCACTATCCTCTCTGAATGTGCCCTTGAATTCTGAGAAGGGACTCCAGGTCATTTGATTTGACTTTTACTCATCACCATTCACATTACTTTTGGTGGTAGTCATTTGATACCGTTATTTTGTGCACTTGCATTTAATTATCAGCAGCAAAAAAGAATGAAAATAGTAGCCACTGATGCCATGATAGGACAGGGTAATGATGGACACTTGATCTTTCCTACTTTCCAGTCTTTTATGCTCATACAGTTGTTATGGAAGAATGATGAAAACCACAGGAACTGAGTGCTTGGAGCAGGAGAATAAGGGGTGTGTCAGAATGCTGAGTACCAGTGCCTGGCTTGAGAAGAAGGGATAAGCTGTCAATAAATGATATACAAGGTATTTCAAACATGAGCCAGAATGATCTTCATCTCTCTCTACACACATGCAAGAGTTCAAGCATACATAAAAGGGATTGTGCGTGAGCTTTGTACACAATTCTGCAAGTGAACTAAAAGGTACATTTTCAAATCTCTAATCTGCAAAGGATCTCAGCTGTAACACAAATACCTGTTTCCTTAATAATTATAAACAAAAAATGCTGTAAACTGTTATCCCTTTACAATAATATTCTTATGAATGCTTCACAAATCGCCTTTTTTTTTTTCCTTAAAGATACCTGTCCAGCCTACATGACGCGGGTACATAGATGTACCTCAAAGAAGTTGATCCATTTTTTTTAGCAGACATTCTCATCAACAAAACAGGATCTTCCGTTAAGAAAAAAAGAACATTTCACAAGTAAGTTTTTATCCACCTTTCTGTCAAAACCAGCATAAATGCGCATAGTAATTGTAATTTAATTGAAGTCACTGGTGTTATACTAACAGCTAACCGGTATGGAGCAGGAGCAGGATAAGAACATCAATAAAGACACACGAGTATAAATCTAGTCCTGCTGGTCTCTCATATCACTCCTTACCAAAATTAAGTATATAGTAACTTGCAGATAATAACTTGATCTTTTATGAAGAAAAATTTGCATAAGTGATTAGTTTCTAAGTTGGACCTTAGGTAGAAAAAGTAATTATATGCTTTTTAAAATATTTGTTACTTGGCCGCTCTAAGTAGTTGCTCTGCAATACCCTGGTTTCGCTCAAGCCACACTTTTCTCAGATCCAGTCTGACTTCTGGGACAAGACCTTTAAATTGTATGAAGAAACTTTAATTCAACTTTTGAAAATATACTGTACACAGGGTTCAAACGTTGCATGCAACATTTGGGAACTGTCTCACATACCTGCAGAATTGCAGTACAACTCTTCACACTCAGTAGGTTTCTGTACGGGATCCCACAGTAAATACAGAGGTAATATCTTCTACAACTATTTTTAATTACCTTTTGGACAATATTGTCACAGCAGCAAAGCCTTTTACTCAAGTGATTTAAACCAATGGTAAAAGCCAAAGGAAGAGTGATCAAATCTTTGATTTTCATAAAATAAGAAAATGTATTTCTTCATAAAGAAGCAAGTGTGCAGGAATCAGTTTAACCTATTTCACAGGTTAAAAAACCCAATAATTTTCAAACAAATGAAGGGTACAAGTTAATTTAGGCATTTATACAAATTCTCATTTCTGCATCAACTTTCATATTAAATGAGTAAAACAATTGCCATAGCAACCTCCTGCACTGTATGATGCACATGTTGCTCATGAAACACAAAATATCTTCTGTCTGAAACATACAGATCAAAACTTAATGGGAATGTGGATAGCTTTTATATTTTAAAAGCAATAAATTTTGTTGGACAGGTATTTTTCTATTTTTATGCTCATCTTGTGACTTTCTTCAATCAATCAATCAATCAATTTTACATTAATAAAATGATCCTCATACAAACACCTCCGGGCACTGTACAAACTCAATATAAAATAAATACATTAAAATATTAATAAGATAAACTACGTGGGTTTGCTTTCCAAAATATTAACATATATTTTCTTTTAAAGAAGGATGACTGAAATGCATATGGTAAAAGAATCCTGGCAGGTAAGAACTTCACTTCAAAAAGGTACAGTGTGATTACTTTTGCCAGTAACACCGTTCGCTTTGGCTGTTCTAGAGCCAACGAATTTTAATTTACAACAACTGACTCAATATGATCCTGTGGAAATTCCTGTCAGGGATATGAGTCTGATTCAACGTCCCAGAAGGAATTTTTTTTCCACTGACCCACTATGACTCATTAAAAACTGCCAGGTAACATACCGACTCTGTTTGTAAATTGCTTTCATTTTTATATATAACCAGTGGCACAAACATATAGTCTCTAACCCTGAAAAAATAAGCACCCTCCACTATAAAATCAGGTATATGAAACACAAAAACTTACATTTACATTCCACAGAGAATTCCTGCATAACACCTAAACTTCAGCTTTTTGTTTCCAGATCTTACTGTGCAATGAACAAAGGCCTCTCCTTGCAAGAAAGTAGTTCATGTTTTTTACCGTTCTATCAAGACAGTAATTTAGCTATGGTAACAATATGCTTTAACTATTTCGGTTTTGTTTTTTTAGACCAAACAGGCCAATCCCCAACTACCCTCAACCCCTCTGTAGCGTGTCTCCCTTCCCTGACCAGAGCTCACCAATGTGAGCAGCGCTAAAAGCAGCTATCTTGATTTTTTTGTTCCTCACTTCACCCCAAAAACCTACAAAAACATGCCACATTGTGCACGTCGGGTTCTTTTTTTTTTTTTCTTTCAGTCATGAATAATTATCTCCCCCGCAACAGTACTATAGATTATTTACCGCACATTATATATGCTGGTGTCAAAGGTAAAGTAAAAGAGATTGAAGTCATGGGTTACTGATGTCATGAAGCATTTATTTAAATATGAACCTGCTGCCCTGAACTGTAACGTAAAAAAGACCCTTTCAAAAACTGCCTGCCAGCAGTCTCAGAAAGGCCTTGTGTTGCATACCGCCTGTAGGAAATTTAAACTGTCCTTGATTTAAAGCAATTGAATCTTTTCAATGAAATACAAAACATAAATTTAATTTCATGTGATGTTACCATTAAACACTATACTATAAGAGGTGCTTTCTGAAGTGTTACTAGACGGAAGAGATTTCCAGGGAAGCTCAGGACTGATGTAACTAGGCTACTCTTCAATAGCAAAATTCCCACTGATTTCAGCAGAACAGATTTAAAGCCAGAACTGAGCACTTCTGAAATTCTTTTATTTGTGAATTCCATGACTAGAATTCATGCAATGCTGTTGTATCTGTGATTCCATCTCCGCTGCACACCTTTTGGTAGATATCCTATAAGGAGAAATAAATATAAAACTGACATCATTTCCGCTTCACTAAGTCATCATTCTGTTGACTCTACTGATTGTAATAAAACTCTGTGCCTGAGACAAGCAAACAAGATCTGGCCCCTAAGTTCAAAATATTCAAAACACTCTGTCAAAACACTCTGAATCTAAAGATTCAAGGCATCCATTAAAACCAGAATAATTTATTACGTTGCAAAGAATAGAAAATACCCTTCCTCTTGGTAATTCTGGAAACATGGCAGGCTCTACTCAGTTGCCCAGAGCATCCAAGGTAACCCCAACTGGCCTCCAGCTGCAATGCAGAAGGGTGCAGGTCTCCTATGTCATATCTACCAGTGCTCTCAGGATACCTCAGATTTGCAGGACACATAATCAAGCCCACCACGTCAAGTATAAAACAACCGGGCTACATTCAGCAGATTTTACATTATTTTTGCACGGCTTCAGTAGTGAGCAATTATAGCAACATGTAAAGCTGCTCAGGTAAATTCTTACGTTTGGAAGCTCATCTGAGCCTTAACCAAAGAATTCTATACTTTTACCCTTGCTCTTTTTGCATTTTATCCACTTATTTATAAATCACTTTCCTGATGCCAAACTCTCTATATGATCTGTTAAAATGTTACCCCAACTAATTCATATAAAATACATGCTAATATATCTACACTAATTGCAAAGCAAACACACAAATTTTGCTGATAAATCCAACTTTATTTTCTCATGTGCCAGACAGATATTGAAACAGTGTTCACTGACATGCAGCAAAAAAATATATTTGCAATATATTTTTAATCTCTTCCATTGCTGAAGTCAATAACCTCTGACCAAAATTACTATGGCTATTTCTGCGTTTTCTCTTTCAATCATTGAAGTGTAAAATAGAGGGGTTTTGGCTGGTATTAAATGTTAATTCCAACACAAGTTTAAATTTAGTGTTCCTAGTGCACCTCGATGTTATATATGAAGAAACTCATAAAGCAACAGGTGATCTGAATTGTCTGACTGATTTCGGTTATTGCATGAAGTGAAAGTACAGTACTGCAATTTCATTTAGTAGCTACAGTTATCAATTTCAAAATTTCCATAGAAGTAAGGTATATAAAATTTTCTGAAAGATACTTTTCCTTAAAAAAAAAATTCACCCAATTGGAAGATGGATTTTCTACTGTTTCTGTATTTCTCCTCTCCTTTTCTGACACCCTACTTTATCATCACCTCCTAGATGGAACAGAAATACCCATCAGCTTCAGATAATGTAAAAACTTTGGATGGCCAGTACAAATAATGGACTACTCATCGCCATTTACAGGTTAGTTACTTTAGCATATATCACATTTATTGAATTCTAAAGTGTGTTTCTAATAACTTGTTTACGCACTCAAATTTTACAACCCCTACACAAACCAGAAATGTTTGCACACAGGAATTTCTGAAATAAGTTGTGCTGTTAGATTGACTCATAATATTTTTCCATTTTTGACTGTCATTAGAACTCCGCAATTAGAAAAGCAATCAAATAATATGCTGACAAAAATCTGCAGCTGCCATTATGCCCTCTGTGATAGAAATATTTTGCTACACATTGAAAAATCCATCACCATCAGATGTATTCTGGAACTGTGTGTAGTCTCTCTAAACAAAAGGCAGTTTAGAGATATATGGAGACAATGTAACAAGACAATTTACCGTATATTAGAAGAAACAATACAGCTGCTGTAGCACAAAGAGAAGCGACTAATCTAGTATCATTAGAACTTCTGGAGTCATGTTTTCTGATGGAGTATTCTACAGTGAATCAACAAGTACCTTCTGGGAGGCGCGTAACTATAAACAGGAACTTGGGATAGTCCTCAATGAAACCTTTGCCTCCAGGACACATAGATGGGATGGGAGAAGCATGAGGAATCCACCACTACCAGAGAGGGGAGGACAGATCTCCTGTCAGTAATAGATACCTCCAATCTTCTCACAAAAACAAGACAACTATCAATAAAAGCTGTCATCATAGCTAAGAGAATGTGAGGACACCAGCACACCAGTTGCATAAAATAAGTCAGGATTTGATGGCAAGACCAAATTCCTAACCAAAGCAAGCTTTGCTTTTCTTTTTAAATATCTTTATAAACTTCAGTCACAAAGAATGGAGAAAGATCAACTAACCTTTCGAATGGAACATGATGAGCCAAATGGTTGCTGCCTCCAACCAGACACAGATCACCCTTCTTCACCTCAGGAATGCAGTACCTGACTGCAAGAACAGGGTATCCACACAGCTCGTTCTCTTTAATGCCAACAGCTTAAGCTGTTTCGCACAGGATATTTGCTTTGTGGACTCCTGTAGCATTCACTATGTCATTACAGCGACTTTCCCCTACTGCAGATCGAAGAGTAGCAGTAAGAGATGAGGGATTTGTGACAGGTAAATGTGTGTAAGGAACCAGAACTACTACCGTCATTCCGGGACCAGTAACATAAGACTACAAGCACCTCACCCAACTCTGCCTAGTGCTGCTATCAGTAGAGCTGCTGGGTAGGTAGGCTTACAGCAAATTTCCCATTTTACCTATGGTATGAGAAAGGGATGAGACTAGAATGCTGAACATAAACCTCTTCTAAGATACAAGATGTAGTTGTCTTGCTATCTTGAGAAGTAAAACGGTTGTGTGAAGAGTGATCATCAAAAAAAAAAAAAAAAAGGTAGCACACTGGACCTAGTCCTTTGCTTTCTCTTTCTGACTCTGAAAAATGTGTTCTTAAAAAGGCAATGTTCTCAGAGATAACCACCAGAAAGCTGAGCATAGATATATTCTCTGGTTTTGATGTATTTGCAAGTCTTCTACAGCCCAATTAACTCTTTCTACAAGGTAAAGATCTTGCTTTGCTTTGCCTCTTGCTGGAGAAATTAGTGTGATATTCCTTACTATGCCCAGAGGTGTGCACCAAAGTGATTCACAAATTCTGCAAATTGCCTGAGCTCCAAAGAACAAATTTCTCATCTAGAATAAAGACCCTGAGCTTGGAGGTACTCTGAGTGGCTTTTCCAGTCTTTTAATGAGGTAAATCAAACTGCCAAGAATGGCAACAGAAATATGAAAAGATCTCTGCTGCAGATACCTTTTGGATCTTTTCACTGCACCAGAGAGGATAACCTTACTGAGACATACCTGAAAAACATTCAGAGTTCCCATTTACAACTAAAGACTCACTTCTCCTATATGCTACACAAACAGCAAAAATACAATTTCCCAGAGACACAGGCTAAAGGAAACAAAAACAGAAGAAAGACAGAAGCAATGATTAAACATGCTATCAGCAGGCAATCAGCATGCAGGCACATTATTATTTCTTAGTAACAGTTAATTTCCTTATATGTTTGCTTTAGTCTTGAAAGAAAAAAAAAAGTATGCATTTAATTGAAATGCTCAGTAGCTTCTTTCAATATTCTGTTTTTATAAATCAAATGCATTTTATGTATATGGATATATTTGGCATTTTCACTTCCATTTTTTTCTTGTTACTACTGTAACAGTAATGACAGCATTCATTACTTATGTTCAGCTTTTGCCTTTCAGTTCTTTAATAATCAGATTTCTAATAATTCTTCCCTATTCAAACACTGTTACAATGTTTATATATTTCTTTTATAGATATGTTATTGTCGCTTTCCATAATTGTTTTTGTGTACTTACATTTGAAAACAAGCAAAATAATACCTAAAGACTGTCAAACAAATCAAGAGTATTTCTGCTAAAATGCAAACATTCAGTAATTTTGAGAGAGATTTTCCCCCACATTCTATGATTTTCTATGATTTTGAATATTACGTTTTGAAGCATTCCATTTATATGACACTTTTACACTATACTGTCACAAAATTACAATCTAAGCTATCACAAGAATTGCTCACCAGCATAACCACAAATACAAGTCAGGAGTGACAAATGCTGTGTTCACCCATGAACAAACAGTATATACTACTACACTTGTGATTTTTTTCTGTTATTTTTAATGACGATAAAATTGAAAAATATATATTTTATACCTAAATATATGACATACCATCAAGCTCTCCAGTTTTGCATATTTTCATGGTTGAAGAATAAACTCCAGAAAATATTAACCACCCACAGAGATCACCTTGACATGCTTTTGCTGCAGAAAATAGAACATTATACAAACTACTGAAGCCTGAAGCATACTCAAAACATCACATCCTATTTGTAAAATGCACAGAAAGAATAATGGGATCAGTAAGAACATTTAAAAAGTAATGTGTTACATTCATTTTTAACCGTAGAAAAAAAAGGTTTCTCAAAAAGTAGGCATACTTACTTTGCAACATGATCAGAACTATGCTTAACATATCTGTTGGATAAATTTTGCTTAGTTTTACCCATACAATCTCAAAGACATTAAAAAGAAAAATTAAGCCATAGCCACAAAAACTGTGTATGCCTGACACAAATACCAGAGGACAAGCTACTGGACAACCAATGCCCTTATATGAAAAACTGGAAATCACATCAGAACTTCCCAAATCCACATTTGAAAGGAACCTAGTATTCAATTTAACATACTTTGAAGGACAACAACATTTGTAAAAGCCTAAATCTAAAAATCAGTGTACTTCCAAATATCACTGTTCTTGAATTGAGAGAAACTAGTGTGAAGATTCAGGATGTACTTCTCCCTCACAGGTTCATGCAAACTGCCACAGGACTTCTGGCTGTAAATAAAGGTTTATGCAAGTTAAATCCAGTTATGATTTTAAATAAAATTTGTAAAAGGAATTGCAAAGAAAAAAGTATAGTATTACAGCTGTTATAGTAAAAATCAACCTTAGTGACTCAGGACAACACTTCCAGTCCTAAATTCTGAGGCCAGTATACAAATTCACACAAATTCAGGTTGGTTATATTAGGGTTGTGATCAGTGGTGCAGAGTCCATTTGGAGGCCTGTAACTAGTGGTGATCCCCAGGGATTAGTACTGGGTCTGGTCTTGTTCAACATATTCACGACCTGGATGAGGGGACAGAGTGTTCCCTCAGCAAGTTTGCTGATGACACAAAACTGGGAGGAGTGGCTGACACACCAGAAGGCACCAGAAGGCTGTGCTACCATACAATGAGACCTGGACAGGTTAGAGAGCTGGGCAGAGAGGAAGCTAATGAAGTTCAACAAAGGAAAGTGTAGGGTCCTGCACCTTGGGAGGAATAACCCCATGCACTGGTTCAGGTTAGGGGTTGACCTGCTGGAAAGCAGCTCTGCAAATAGGGACCTGGGAGTCCTGGTGGACAGTAAGTTGACCATGAGCCAGCAACATGCCCCTGTGGCCAAGAAGGCCAATGGTGTCCTGGGGTGCATTAAAAAGAGCGTGGCCAGCAAGTCAAGGGAGGTCATCCTCCCCCTCTACTCTGCCCTGATGAGGCTGAGTCTGGAGTACTGTGTCCAGTTCTGGGCTCCCCAGTTCAAGAAAGACAAGGAACTACTGGAGAGAGTCCAGCAGAGGGCTAGAAAGATGATCAAGGGAATGAAGCACCTCTCTTATGAGGAAAGGCTGAGAGACCTGGGTCTCTTTAGCCTGCAGAAGAGAAAACTGAGAGGGGATCTCATCAATGCTTATAAATACCCAAAGGGCAGGTGTCAAGAGGATGGGGCCAGACTCTTTTCAGTGGTGCCCCATGACAGTACAAGGGGCAACAGGCACAATCTGGAACACAGGAAGTTCCATCTCAACATGAGGAAAAACTTCTTTATTTTGAAGGTAATGGAGCACTGGAACAGGCCGCCCAGAGAGGTTGTGGAGTCTCCTTCTCTGAAGACATTCAAAACAGACCTGGATATGATCCTGTGCAACCTGCTGTAGGTGACCCTGCTTTGACAGGGGGGTTGGACTAAATGATCTCCAAAGGTCTCTTCCAACCCCTGCCATTCTGTGATTCTATGATTCTATAATACTAGCCCGTACAAAGAAAGGACAGATAATGTAATACAATTATAATGAGGCAGTAAACAAAATTGCAGCACATAAACATGGAAAAGACCCATTAATTCCTGTAATGTATTCACTGGCAAGACAGCAGTCTTCGTTTTCTACCACAGCAAGTATTGAGATACTCAAGAACTTGATGGTCTTCAGCAACTTGTCTTGGGACACTCCAAAAAGTCTATTAGATTAGACTAGCTAGACATGTCAAAAGGATTTCTGATATTCTTATCCCAATACAGTCTTTCTATGCTGGTGAAAAAAAGAGAAGGGGGGGTGGGAGGGGAGCAGGGAGAGATAAGAGAGGAAGAAGGGAAGGGAGGGAAGGGGACAGGTAGGAGGAGAGAGACACAAATATGTTTCATCTGTTTTAGCTCACTTAAATCTTTGCTACACTCTAAGTCTCATACTAACTTCACTAAATACAGTGGTATGAAGACATTCCCTTCAGTCCATTACAAAATAGCCTCATCATCTGGCAACAAGAGAAATCCTTAAGGATTTGGCACTCAAAATGACACTACTGAAGAGTACATTGGTTGGACGCTTCCTAAACTTCAGTTTTATCCCTTCACAGTTTTTGTGCTAGAACAAACCCCTTTCAATTTTTTAAATAGTTAATATTTTCACTGGTTTGGAAAGAATTATAGGTTTCAAGTTACTACCATTAACATTGTCGTTGTCTCTCCACATCACCTCTTTCAAATAGCTTACTGTTCTGCCAACACCTGGGGAGTAAGAACAGAAACTTCAAAATCTGTAAGCTACTGTGGTGGAGCAAGGAGAAGACTGACATGGAAGGAGCTAACAGGACACTCAGGGAGAAGCTAGATGAATTTTGGGAGGTTACGTGATACATTTGTACAGAAATTGGTAGATTTAAGAGTTGCAGTGCTAGAAAACCTTTCTGTTTCACTATATGTTTCATGCAACATTTGTTTAGGTGTTTTGATGCATCATTACTATAGGCATCAAAACTGACATTTTGCAAATCACTAAAGCTTCAAGCATGTGAACTACAATTACACCTGCTTTTAGGCTCCCTTTTTATTTTTTTCCGTGATCTGTTTTATTCCTGGGACTATCGCTCTGCACATGCTGTAAAAGTCAGTAGAGCTCAAAAGTTTAATCTAGGACTCTGATGGAAACAGGCTCGGTACTCCAATTGCATATTCTTGCCTGAATATTTCCCTCCATTTTATTCCATTCCTTCCTTACAAGGAGCAAAATAAGTTGATTGTATTTCTCCCACTGCACCCCAAAATTGTGTGTTCTCATTTCTGCAACTGGTGTGTCTAGTGGCAACCAGCAACAATATGACAGACAAAGGAGAGTGGAAAGAGCAGCAGCAATAGGACCAGAATATAAAGACCTCTCATAAATACCTCTAATGATGAAGTAAAAAATACAGCTGTGCCAAATGCTGCTGCTCCACAAATCTCTGTATCCCTGAAGTCAGCATACTGTGTTGCACATTGGTTACAGGAACTACAGTATCCACTAAGCTACATAAAGCCATATTTGAACAAGCATGGTTACTGCAATATCTTTTCATATCCAAGGAATGCTAAAATTATATGAGATCAATTTCAAATTATTAGAAAAGTGCCTCTCAGATGCATGTCTACACTTTTGTTGGACTGCCTTTTTGCCTTATCCTTTCCTTTCTTCTCTCATGAAATAACTTACCACTGTGACTCTCAGGATCCTTTCAAAAACTGGACTCAACACATTTTGTAATTCCACAGGATTTCACAATAATCAGATGATTTTTTTAGTAAGTACTTTTGTCTGTCATCTTCAGTGAAAGCAAAAACTATCTTTCAGAATGACAAATGAAGCAAAATAATGTAAAAACTTAAGAAATTTCATAAACATGCTCTGTCAGTAATATCTACTACTGGTAGAGTTTACAGTGGGAGAAAAAGGAACCATTAAGAGCAGATCCTTATAAATTCCAATTACGTTTGTGGGTTTTGGAATATATCTCATACATTTTGGCAAAGCTTCACTCACCTTGTAGATTTCCAAAGTAATCGACTGAGTGAAACAGGTGCATGAAGTAAAATTCTATGAGCAATTAGCTGCTGAAGTGTCATCAGTCAGATACTGAGAGCTCTTTCACGTGCATTGTCACCGCACTCTTAGAAAATCCTCAATGTAGTCATTAGGGAGGAAGAAAATTGAGACTTATCTCAACAGAAGAGGCACACAAAGCATTTAGAAAAAGCTGCACACAAAACGTGGTGCAACATGAGTTCAATTATCTCCTTATGCTACAGTATGAGCATGCAGGATGCGAAAATAGAAGGGAAATAGTACAAGTACTAAGATGCAGCCTGCACAATAGGGAGAGCAGTTAGGTAAAGGGCACAATAAACCATATCTGAGAACTGTAGTGAAGAAAAAAAATACAAAAAGGTGTGAGAGCGAAGCACCTGAGGGCACCATGTCCTGGAAAGCAGTTGTGTTTGGAGGATTATGCTGGGCCTCAGACCAAGATCTTTTATTGGCATAAAATGGGAAAACTTTTTAAAGTTTTTTTAAGAATTCTGGTGCTCACTTAATTTTATTTAACATTTAATATATTTAAATAAAGAGAGTTGAATTAAAATCTTCATTTTACCATAATTATATGTCAACAGTTTGCTAATGGTATTTATCAATATTTGAAAATATTGACAGCAATTCAAAACTTTTGTAAATTATGCTGAGAAGCCACATGCCAGAATCACACCCAGCCAGTAATTTCCTAGTGCTATTCAAATAGTGGTAGACTACATTATACTTTCTTACATCCTTATGTTAATAGTGAAAGCAGTATGCAGCACAAGCAGGATCAGAGGTCTAAGTACGTAAGACGTAAGAGTTCAGTCTCAGCCAGGCATCAGACTTGGTGCCCATTTACACACTAAGAACATTAATTTGGGTGGAAAAAATAAAGGCTAACCTCTAATCGAAACCTAGCAGAGATTGCTCAGACCCTTGGTATAGTGGTTCTTTTTTTCAGTAACAATCAATCTTGCTGTTCAACACTGTGCAGATACAGCTCAGCAGAATATTTATGGACATGTGCAGCATCTTTTTGGAACTAACATAAAATTTAGATAGAAATTATAGGTTCACACTTCTGAAACATTTATATTTAAATAAGACCCAGCATCTGATAAAAACACTACAGTAAGGTCTCCATGTCTTGGGGCATGGGAGACAGCAGTTGAGTTCTACACATTGTTTCCTGCTGTTTTCCAAGTACAGCCAGGGAGAATTTCTACACATTTATATGGAAAATTCCTGCTTCATAACTGTAAGTAGACAATATGAATTGATACAAAAATTTTATTGGCCAAGTTCACATAAATGCCAAGTGTTCATTCTCAAGCAATAATTCCAGCATAACTAAAATCATGTTGAAATCATGATATGCAAAGCTGTTTTCCAACTCTTTTCAAGATATTCAAAGCACCAAGTATATTCATGAATATTGATCAGCATGAACTAGGATCATCAGTCCAGTTTAAAATGACATCTGACTCAAAGTGACTCTAATGACTCTAGTAATCTTGTGTTGAACCTCTGTCATCCTAATCTTAGAGAACCTGCAACATATCTAGAACCAGTTCGGACCAATTTAGGTCCCCAAGCGACATTAAGCAACAGAAGCCTCTGAACAGTCAATGGAAGGAAAGAAAAAGACGTTTCTAAAGTGTCTGAAGAGATTTACCACAGAACCCTACAGTTGTCTGAAGTGCTTTCTGAAGGAGCCTGTCTCTCTCCAGGGACTATTAACAGATTTTATATTTTTATTTTATACTAGCCTGCTAGCTTAAGCACCTAGAATTAGGCTGCGAGAATATACTATTTTTCCTTGTAAATAGACACTTTGTAATAGAAACTACTGAAGTTGTGTTTTCTTTTAAAAAGTTGAGAAGGCAATAAAATACTTCCTTCACATCTCTGTTAATATGAGACTTTTGATCTTTATGCTTCTGTCCTGTGGCGTCTTTATTTAAAAAAAAAAAAAAAAAAGAAAAACACCACAGAAAATGATCTTCACATAACAAGCAATGTGTTTACTGCTTCCAGCACAGAAAACCATCCGCTTATTATCTTTGATGGTATGAGCTTTTGCTTTAGCCTCTGCTAGGCCACCACAACACAGTGTCAGCAATGCTGCTCACAGGTGTACCCAGAATAGTACATGACAATGCAGAACGAATTTTACACTAGTAAAGACTGTATCAATGCCACCTTTAGAAGACTTCCCAAGAAGTGGCGATGGCAGGGCAGAAGGCAGGCTGAAAGATTAGAATCTACACTGCTCCCATTTTTGGACAGTTTGCCCAGCGTTTGCAAATACCCTGCTTCCTAGTTTGCTGTTATTTAGTAGTCCTGCATTGAAACACTGTTGCAGTATTCAAGGATCTCCATTAGGATATGTTCTCCCTGTCAAACACCTCCATAAAAGTGGAAATATTAAAAATACAGGTCTTCCATGCGCATCTGATAGCTCAGCTACTTAAACAGATGTTCTGGTATTCAGCATCAAAACAGTTAAAGCATGTTTTGCATCTGCATTACAAACCTCACATCTGGTACATAAACCAATGTGTTTGGGTAACCAGTAATGCTTTCACCAGCCTAGCTTAAAACAGTATCTGACTAAAAATGTCTCCTGTAAAATTTTGGGATGAATCTCTGCAGACCTAACCTTTATGTACCTGCAACATATCCCTAAAAAGTCAGTTCAATTTATCAGGACTTCACATACCATTAGACCCTAACCAAACATATTAAAAATGCAGATGTCAGCTTTTTAAATAATATCTGGTAAAGAACAATATGAAATATTTACAGCTTTACACAACTCTTTAAAAATGTCTGCTTTCCCCAACACATCAGTCACTTCTCATCACACTGTCAGTGTAACTTCATCATGGCACACTGCACTGACGTAGCTTTAAGTTAGAATGGAAATTTGATAGTCTTTTAAGAGTATGGAGACTTTTTTTAATCAGTTTTAAATAGACAACATACAGGTGTGCATACATGTCAGATTCTTTTGGGATTTTGTTTAAATTCAAGCCTTAAAAATAAATATTATTATATAAAGAACATATAAAAACATATAAAAATAACTACAGAAATTACAACAACCTGTAAAAACTTCAAGATTAAATTAAAAATACTTAAATTTACTTTTGAAGCTTTACAGAAAACCAAACCATTTTAAAAGATAACCCAAAAAAAACCCATGAGGGGAAGGAGGGCACAGTCCTATTGTCATCAGTGCTGCTACAAACTCTTCTTAGGGCTAAAGGAACACAGGTTCTATGGCAAAATTATGTATCAATATTTTAAAAGATTTTGAAGACTGATCAAATCAGAGATCTTTAGAGATATGGCAAAAGAATAGACCGCAGGAATTTAAAAAAAAAAATAAATTAACAAAAAGGAGTTGAGCTTAATGAAGACAGGAAAACACACAACTGAAAACTGACTGATGGCACAGATCATTTGTCATCCGAATGACAATCAGTTTCTCTTCAAAGAGAATAAAAAAAGAAGTGAGGATGCAAAAGGCAGTATTAGGGGAAAACAGAGCTAGAGAGAAAGACTAATGGTATAAAAGCATTTTCAAAGGTATCAACGTATGGAGAACAGACTAACAACTAAAAGCATTTTAAAAATGAAAAAATGAAAAAAAAAGGATTAAACGGACATTTGCCTTTTTTTTTAAATAATTTTGTGATATTTAGGTTTCTGAGGTATTATAAGGAGTTCATACTTTCAGACTTGAAAAACAGAAAAAAATGAACAGTGGTAATTACTCCCTAAACATTATAGATGATGGAGTTACAGCTTCTAACACTTCCTCCTGCTCTCCATGCCATACCCCATCCAGGGAACAGAAAGACATCCCCACAGCTGTGTGAGACTTCAGTTAGGTAAAGCCCAGCTGGTTGAGGCTACTGACTTCAGTAACATCAGCCAACACCCACAACCGAACCAATCCCCAGCAAAAACTACGTGCAAAAATATCTGATAAAAACATCTAAGTTATGGGCATGCACCCACATCGATTTATACTCCCATTTCAAAACACTGGTGCAATGTTTGGTCTTGGTTGCTTGTAGCTATTCAGACAGTATTTGCCGAAGAGCAATCTGAAGATTTCCTATGCAGAACAGTTACTCCCTAGCTGATGGCCTTTTTCAGGATTAAATCTTGCCTGCCCTTCTAACACTTCCCACGTAACCTATACTTTAAAGCTCTGCCTCTATAAACCTTCAACCCTGGAAGGTGCTATCTCATCCTCCCATATAGTCACCTTTCAACTGGACCTATATGGTAGACAGTAGACTTACTATCTCACACTCCACATATTACTGCCTTTGATCCAATCTCCTTTTTAATCACACAAAGGTTCAATCTTCTTTTGGCTATCAGCAGCAAATTCACACAGTATCAAAACTGATAAGAGCCCTAGATGTGCTATTTCGTGACTCTTCCAGAGTATGACGTTCTGATGACATCTTCTTGTTCCTGGCAAGGGTATAATTGTTCCATGCTGAACTTGGCCCACAATTCAGCTGCTATCTTGTACTGAGTCTCCACATTACTTATCACTGCATAATAAATTAAGCTGGTCAGAGCCTTCAAGACAATGTTTTTCAAGAAATATAGAAAAGATTATAGGAAGGGGAAAATATAACACTACAAAAAAAGCAGAGAAGAAATGAACAGAGGAGCAAGGGAACATAGGTACTCAAGGCAGGTAAGCTTTTCACAGGTATTTCAGCTGGATAGCAACTTCAAGCAATATAGTTTTATAAGTGTTTATTAAAAAAAGAAAGGAACGAAAAAACCTTCAGGAAAATAAATACAATAGGGACTCTGAGTGAGGCAAATCAGAATGCTGCTTGGGGTCTTTGCTTCAAGTCCAAAGGGTCTTTTTTTATTTTCTATATGAAAAGCAGAAAAGAAAAGAAAGTGAAATAAATAAATAAAGCCTTCCAGTTTTAAGCATACACACACAAGCATTCGCACACACACATTCACTCTCTCACACACACAATTTCAGAGGGGACTGAACTTCAGTCTACAGTTATTAATCCTGCAGTCTTACTGTAGGGCTGTATCACAGGTGTTTTACTCAGCTCCCCATATATCATTCTTGTTTACGAAAACAGCTCAAGAAGTTTTCTCATTGCTGAGCATGCCTATAACAACATATTTTAAGACAAAATCTCCTAAATATGCCCTTTGATGTTTTTAGTATATTCAGTAAGTTTTAAGCAGGGAACTTCAAATTTCTCCCTTTATATAAAATTCCAACTCTTTTTACTATTTCACAGACTCTTAGCTGGAATTTTTATTTAATCAGTACATTTGTTATAACAAATAATGACTGTAGATATATTTCGTGATTCTGGACAAAGTCAGCATAGCACTAACAAATTAAATAATGACCGCAGGGATGACTTTGCTAGTGTGCAGGTAAAGATTAATACAGAAATCAAATCTTATCAAAAATAATATTCAAAAAAAGAACAAGGCAGACACAAGTGATACTTGACAAAAATAAGACTGAGAATTTCCAGGAACAAAGAAAATTTTTGAGATAAGACAAACATCTATGACAATTTAAGAGACTAATGAGAGTGAAAAGTAATTAAATTGCATATACTTAGAGTTTAAAACTTAAGGAGCTAAACAAAAGATCCTTCCAAAAATACATATATAATGGAGGCCTGAGACACTCAGCTTCTTCAACTCCTAGAACAAGGATTCTTCCGAGTAAGTTTGTTCCTGTTGAAGAATGTTGCAAAAGCACAGTAGTACACCCACTAAATAACTACGGCAAAAAAAAGGAAAAACTGCCAGTAATTAAATACTAGAGCCCCCAGCTGGTAGATTTTAAGCTACGTGAATGAGGAAGAACATTTATTGAGCTTCAAAATGCATACAGAATGCCACTGACACAAAAAGCAAATACAGTCAAAAGGAGTTTACTTCATAAAATGTACCTAATACGTGATTTTTAAAGAAAGACAGTTCTTCATGTGAGGGAAACACACTTCCCAGATACAGAGATTTATTAACCATTTTGATGAAATACCTTAAAATTATTCTTAAACAATAATAATATGTAATTACCACATATTGCTTTGTCATAAAAATAACCGAGAACCAGATAGACCAACACATGATAGAATTCTCAACATTTAACCTCTGACCACAGTCATATTTAGAATCGGCAAATGTCCAAAAGCTCTTCTTAGTTCATGAATATGTGATGACCTCCACAAAATGAGCAGATTGTGTTTGCATTTGTACCAGACAGATGTCAGTAACAGGAGATACACTAGTTATGCAGAAGTATCTTGACCCTAAACGTATCCAAATGCATTCATTTAGATTATGTCCTTACACATCAAACAACACTGAATAGCAAAACCGGCCTGATACTGGCCAATAATAGTCCCGTGCACTGCCCAGCATTGCCTTTAGTGGCCTTGCCCAAGCCAGCACGATGCTGCTTGGTTCTTCTGTCCCTCTGCCTCCAGCCCTTTGTCCTTTCTTCTCCATTTCAGCCCATGCCTGCATCACTCCCCTGGCTCCAGCTGGCTCAAAGGGAAAGAACTAGGGTCCCAACCTCCACCAAGCCCCGCAAATGTCTCCGCCTCCCCAGAAAAGTGATGGAGCAGCATGAGGCAGCCATGAATTGCAAAGGCCAGTAGGTCCTCACTGAGCGCACAGAACAGCGCTCTGTGCTGAGAAACATGATCACACAGAGAGAGAGAAAGAGAAAGAGAGAGAGAGAGAAGTCCTGTCTGGACAGATTCTCATTCTCCAGTAAAATCAACTCAGCTGAGGTGAAGAAGGAGGTTTAAGAAAGGAGAAAGAGACCTTCACATACAACCACAGTCCCAAAACTACCACTCTTCTGTATTACAACACCTGACACCATACTGTTATAAAAAATCTAGTGCCATTGTCTATCACTGCTGGATGCTTAAAAAACAAAGATTCAAGACAATCAGCACGACACAGTTACCCATCAACTGGGGGCCTAACGAGAGCCAGATTCTCTCTTTTTGTGCAATAATGCTCTAGACAACATGTAGAAAAACACCGCCAACTATTATGGTAATAGGATGACAGGGAAGTTGAAAGTACTGCATGGCAGCAGGCTCACACTAAAGAGAAGGCAGCTTTCCCACCCTTCAAAATTCCTCAGAAGCAGAGAGCAAGTTTTAGTCAGTTAAAGAAATTTGAAGAACAAGAAGAATTGCCTGTGACACACTCCCAGTTGAACAAAACTCTACAAAGTTAAAAAACCCCATGCTTTGAAAACATTCAGAGTCATACTGAGGAGGCAAAGGAACCGTTTCAGTACTTCTATCTAAGCTTAAGGACAGGGAAGTGCAGCAAAGGTGGGTATAAACACAGGTAGAGACACTGCCCTTGTACAGCATTAACTGTTTTAAGGACAAAGAAATCTCTTGAGAAGTATCCCTTTTCTGCAAGCGACATTTCTCAGAAGGTTAAAGCAAATATGAAGTAACATCCTAAAAATAAGAGAATAATCTCTACTTCTCTCAAGTTTCTCCCTTATATGACATGCCTCAGTTTACTTGCTTACGGGTAATCGTTTTGTCTTTTTAATAAACACCTGACTGGAGATCTTTGTGAGTATTTGCAGTAAGCAGATGAAGTATATGAAAGCGCTATGGTAAGAATACATACACATGTATGAAAAATATTATTAAAAAAAAAAAATAAGTGAAGTTGAGACAATTTGGTATTAGAAGTATGTGACATGTCAGAAAAGTAAGAAATACAATTTAACCTACAACCGTGTATAGTTTCATTATTTTGCACACTCAGGGCAGGATGCTATATTCAAAAAACCTCAATTAAACCCGTACTATTTTTATTTTATTTTACTGATTTTGCAAATCTTTGTTTATTGCTGGAGAGAACACTGAATCCCACCCTCCTCGGGACTCATATGCCTTTGAATGTTACACCTCTGTAGTTTCACTCCAACTGTGCTAGAAATTATTTTCAGCTGGCCCAGAGGCACTGTCGAATGCTCTGCACTGCCATGGGCAAGACCAATATTTGATAGCTAACTTAGGACTCCTGCTGCCTGAACTGGTAGAGAACAAGCATGTGGTAGAAGTGATGAGCTTGTTCTCCCGAGGGTAGGGTGCCAGCTGTACTATAAAAGAGAGATAGTGTGGAATTAATAGTGGCCTCACAGGCAGGCTGTATATTTTGCCTTTCAACAGAAAAAGTCATGCCTTAATGGAAGCTAGAATGGACAAACGAAGACTCAGAATGCAGAAAAGAACTGCTACCTTGAAAAAGGAATTTATTTCAGTTTTGTGTACTTCAGTCTCACTATTGCAGGATGCTTTTCAGATGCTTTGAAGGACAGTTTGTGTTTAAATAAGCCTACAATATAATGACAAACCACTACAGAACTGCTACAGAAAAGTAAAGAAGACAATAGAAGCAAATTCTGTATATGGAAACTTTTGATTGATGCATGCAAGAAGGCAGAAGTGGGCTTATGATAAGGATGCATAAGCGAATGCAGCAGAAGCTTTTTTGATGAGCTCATGAAGTTCCCTCATGGGTACAAAGCTGTGGAAAACGAAATATAACTGAGAGAAATTGTCTCCAAATATGTGGACAAGTCTGGAAGTACTGGCAAAGCAGAATGAACAGGCATGACATACAACTTGATGATAGAAAAAAAAAATCCACAAATGGCAAAGTTCAAAGATCAATTTCCTGAGTTTTTGGATCTAACAAACAAACTTCCTCAAAGAAAATCAATGTAGCATTGATACTTCATTCGGTTCCACAAACATTTTCCACCCCCTCACAATCTATTACTGGACTGCTCACCACATTTGGAAAGCACCCATGTAAAGCTTTGCGAGCAGCTTAAATTTGAGGCAAGAGGCCTTGAGAAGAATATAAAATAGGAAGGGATATGAAAATGTAAGCAGACTAAAAGAAGGAATTCACTGACTACATTTTGCTTTAACGGAGGCAACATCTCATTTACAAACCAACAAAAAAAGAAAGAAAGAATGAAATTGCAAAAGTTAGGACAGAGGCAAGAAGGTCTGAATAAGAAATTTAACAGGAGGATTGAAGGAAAAAAATGGAGCTGAAGGACATTAAAAAAAAGAAAGTGCAAAAGCTGGTTCTGGTCAGGATGTATGAAGCATGAGGAAAGTAAGAGTAAAAAATAACCCTGAGTCACTAAAACTGAGTGACAAGAAGGATAATGTTCTTGTCATTTGTGATAGAAAGAAAGTGGATAGAGTTCTGTTTTGAAATGATAAGATAATTAAAAGACATCATGTTAGAGATCCAGCCTGAGACACAGGATTAGATGGAAGGAGCAATAACATTGGTGGAAAGAAAGATTTATCATAGAATCATAGAATAGTTTGGGTTGGAAGGGACCTTTAAAGGCCATCTAGGCCAACCCCCCTGCAATAAGCAGGGACATCTTCAACTAGATCAGGTTGCTCAAAGGCCCGTCCAACCTGACCTTGGATTTCCTTGGATTTCCAGGGATGGGGCATCTATCACCTCTCTGGGCAACCTGTTCCAGTGTTTCACCATCTTCATTGTAAAAAATTTCTGCCTTGTATCTATAATAAATCTACCCTCTTTCAGTTTCAAACCATTACCCCTTATCCTATCACAACAGGCTCCGCTAAAAAGTTTGTCTCCATCCTTCTTATAAGCCTCCTTTAAGTATTGAAAGGCCACAATAAGGTCTCCCCGGAGCCTTCTCTCCTCCAGGCTGAACAACCCCAACTCTCTCAGCCTGTCTTCATAGGAGTGGTGTTCCAGCCCTCTGATCATTCTTGTGGCCCTCCTCTGGACTCTCTCCAACAGGTCCATGTCTTTCCTGTGCCGAGGGCTCCAGAGCTGGATGCAGTACTCCAGATGGGGTCTCACCAGCGCAGAGTAGAGGGACAGAATCACCTCCATCAACCTGCTGGCCATACTTCTTTGGATGCAGCCCAGAATATAGTTGACCTTATGGGCTGCGAGCACAGATTGTTGGCTCATGTCCAGCTTTTCACCCACCAGTATCCCCAAGTCCTTCTCGGCAGGGCTGCTCTCAATCCCTTCATTCCCCAGCCTGTATTGATATTGGAGGTTGCCACAACCTGGGTGCAGGACCCTGCATTTGGCCCTGTTGAACCTCATGAGGTTCACACAAGCCCACTTCTTGAGCTCGTCCAGGTCCCTCTGGATGGCATCCCATACTTCAGGCGTGTCAACTGCACCACTCAGCTTGGTGTCATCTGCAATTTGCAAGTCATCTGTATAACCATAACAGTAAAAGCAATGCAAGTGGCTAAATCACCCGGAAACAGAGCACAAAATGAAAAAAAAAAAAAAAAAAAAAAAAAAGAAAAACCCAAAAGTCCAAGGATACAGTATTGGCAAATCCCAGGATGAAGTATGAAAGACAGAAAGCAAATACACTGAAAAAGGCATTGAAGAAGTCATAGATAAGAGAAGAACGAACAGAGAATTATTTCAGTGGCCATGAAGATAGTAAAATACAATTAAATCGCACAAAACGAAACATATGTCAGAGGCTAGAACTGCACTAAGAACTGAACACGAGTAAAGCCATTGAGACTACTAGCAGTTTTCCCATGAGACAGTAAAGCAGTACAAGCAAATGTAGATAAAGAAGCATTAGACATCATCCAAATACAACTCTGCTGTTTACAAGGAGCTAAACCACAACCAATAGATCAGTAGCCTTAACACTGATGGTGGTGGTGATTCTCTCCTAGGCTCAAATGCTGCACTGAGTACCAGTATCAGTAGATGGAACTGCAAGAATCAAATATTATTTCTGCTCCTTCAGTTTTTATTTTCCATTTTACAATTAAATTTGCATAGAGCACAATTCTGCATGTTGGAGTCTGGAGTTGTCCCACTTGCTATTCAACAATTATTGACACTAGATTCAATGCTGTAACCAGACGACAGTACAGGTAAAATTGCTGGTGATGACTCCTTAAGACATGACATTTTCCCAAAGCTGCTTTCTCATCTCATCTGCCTTCTGGACCAAGTGATGGGAAAAGCTGGATGAACAACATTGCAGCATCTTCCTAATACATTTCAAGATTTATCTTGCCTGTCTCATTCTTCTCTTCTTCAAGCTATCAAATTTTCCAAACTTACTATAACTGCCATTGCTCTTCTACAGACTCTTTAGTTCATCCCCATCCTTTCTGGAGTGCCCAGAACTGAATATATTAATCCAGATGAAACCTGGACAGTGCTGAAAGATTGTTTCATGCATCTTCTACAACATATTTCATTTTCATTATCCAATGTTTGCACTTTTTCCAACAGTATCACATCAGCGTCTCATCTTTGGTTGGGATTACCTGCAATCCTAAAATCTTTTTTCTAAGGAACTGCTACCTAGATAATTATTCCTCAATCTGTATTTATTCAGTCAATTAGCCTTGACTAATGCTAAGCATAGCATTCTTTCATTTCAGACCGTATGTCCAGTTTCTACCATCATTTTGAGTTATAATGCTGTCCTCTACTGTTGCTTTCCCCCACCAAGCTTGCTACCATTTACACATACACGCATGCTTACATACATATACAGAAAAAAGAAATAAAGGAGAAGCCAGTCTGCCATCGACTACTACTTGACTTGACAAAAAAACAAATCCAAAATATCAGAAACACTTTTGTGGTTCCATAACCAATAGCAAGAATTAACCGTCCGAGACAACTACCGATGCACAGAACTGGGTAAAAGAGTTCACTGAAGAGGTTTTCACTACATGTAAATACCTTCTCAAAATTCTCATTATCTTTAGGTTGTGTCACTCATTCCTTACTAAAACAAAATTTAAGGAATATAGAAATCATACAAAAATCACAATCCTCTTATGTCTTTCTCTTACAGCCATGAGACTGCACAGTGAACAATTTGGGTACTTTGTGGACTTCCTCAGGACCATCCTGGTGATGCTGAGACATGGGCATCGTGTAGAGACACCTGCAGGGCTCAGACCCTCACCACGCTCTCACCCAACAGCAGCCTCACAGGGGGCACACAGATCACAGCCAACACGGCTAACTCCTTCCTCAGCCTCTGGTGCCACAGACGTGCTGCCTCACTGGGGACCCAACATTGCCTAAAGCCATCCCAGGACATGCTACAGTTCTGCCAGAAATGCTGCTGCCATATGCAGTCTTCTTTCCAATGGAGGAAGAGGACAGCTCTTCCAGAAACAACCTTCTCCTCCAGGAACAGAAAAGACTCTGTCCCTTGTTCATATAAATGGGAAACAGACCATCCACCACTGCTTGTGGTCAGTGAAAGATATGATAAATCAATCCTGAACAAAAATGTTTGTTATCGATGTTCACACAAAGCATTCCTGTGAAAGGGTTTTCCCTTCCCAGAACTAAGTTCAAATGTGAAACAAATCAGCAGGCAAGAAACTTAAATGGACAAGTAGAAGCTATTTCATGTCAAATGCCACTCAAAATGCTTGTCCAGTCTGGAAAACAATTTTATATGGGCTCCTCATTTCTGCGTGAGCACTTCTGTGACCACAACAAATTTTAAAAGTAGAATTTGGAAAATTTTCCTGGACTACAACTCAGACAGTCAGTTTTCCCATTTTCACGTACATTTCCCTGTTTTACTCCTTTGCTTGAATGCTGCAGTGAGGTAGCACTGGTTGGATCTTATTTTATGTCTATCTTGTTGGTATGTTCAGAGAAGTCACTGATCATGACTAAATCCATTTTCTATTGGTTCTAACAGATGTTTTTTGTCATAGTTATAGCATGTTGAAAGTATTAAAAATTGGAAGTTCTTCTCATTAAGCAGTATCTGATGCAGACTGATGTATTTCATAAAGATCATTTTTGGTATAAATAACAAGTGGGATACTGGGTATGCTGAAGAAAGAAAGACCTGCCAAGCCACACTAAGAACAGAAATATTTTGTAACTGTTTTCAATTCTCCTCCCCCTCTACAATATTTTTACTGAACAAAATGAACTTCAAACAAACTCTGTTCAGTCTTTCAGTACTAACTTGAAGTAAGGTCACGTAGTTTCATACAACATACTTAGCATAAACTTTTCAAAAAGTGCTTGGGAAGGGCTATTTTCAATATTCAAATTACTGTATGTGTGTAGCTGTAGCATCCACAGCTTCAAGAAAATATGAGAGGACTCTCATTAATATAAGAAGAGGTGATTGTTGTTCTTAATTTTTGCTTAGATTTTAACTTTTCCAGTTTTAAAGACCATTATTAAAATGTATTTATTCTTCAGTTATTTTTAATCATAATATTCAACTGAAGTTTGGGTCAAAATAAATAACCTGGCCCAAGGGCCTATTTTGCAGTAAGGTCCCATTTCAGATTTTGCTGATAACCTCATGAAGAAATAATTAGAACATTTAAAGTGACAAATTAAAGCCAATGCAATTAGCAATAACCCTCATGATTACTTAATATTTTCTAAGTGCTTTTCAAAAAGTAGTGACAGGATTTTATGCTACAAGATAAAATTCTATTCATGTGGAGAAGTGAATTACATATGTTTACCATATTAAACAGGGCAAGAAAAAAAATCAGATGGAGTAAAAGGATATTAATAAATTATCACTAGGGAGAATTACCAAAGTAAAATATCCACCCTGTCACTTGGTTCTGTCATGGTGGTCTGCGAGTCTCGAACTTAGGCTGTCAATGCCCAGTCAAAATAAATCTCGATTTCCATCTTTAAAAGTAGTGTATGATCATTTTAACCAATTTAAATTATAACATCTGATCAAAGAAACACATCTTAAAAACTAGTTTACATGCAATATTCTGTGGAATGATCTTTTTCCTGTAGAACAAAATAAAACTGCAAGGGACCCAAAAAGAGTCAGGCCTTTGCCCTAAAGACAAGCACGTACCGCAATTCTCTGAATTTTTTTCTTCTCGCTCAGAGAGTATCATTCGTGGTTCTTCACTGTTCTCAGAATCCCATACAGCACAGTCTGAAAACAGTTCAGGGATCAACAACTACATACCACACACACAAACACGTGTGTATACCTGCATTTACAGATATGAGACTCTATTGAAAGAACTCAAATTATCAATAAACCTAAAATTTTTCACTCTTCCTTTGGTCTTCTTTCAATTTAGAATGGTTTCAGAATAGGAAATTAAATTCTCTAAGAGCCAGTGCTGCAGTGCTGCTTGGAGAAAAAAAAAAAAAACAAAACTGTTCTACTTGAAATCTGTGAAAAGATTTCACATCAACCTCCAGGTCTGGAAGTAAGAATAAACTCATTAAATCCAAATAGACTACTGCTCAACTGAGAAACAACTCACTTCAGAACAAGAAATATCTGTTTGACTGGTTAGAGACAGGAAATATTTTATTTTTCTCACCAAATGATTATTAATAACAAATATACTTGAATAAAGTAAGCACATGAAAATGCACAAAAAGATTTGCAGTAGCAAACCAATTAGTGCTTTATGCAGTATCATTTATACGTGGGATGTGAAACAAAGTACAAGTTCCATGCCTCTATGGAACACATACATACAAGCTAAAACAAAAAAGCCAAAACCTAAACCAATCTTCCATTATAAATGTGACATATTAAAATAATGAATTTATAAAAAAGATGAGCCTTCCTAAACAGTATCAAATATAGTGTCCAGTTTTGTATGTGGACTACAGGTTTTCTGACACATTCAGACTCAGCAAGCAGTGTGCTTTGTACTCAAATGCAGATAATATTAAAGGAGACCATACAAGCACAGACTTTTCCCAAAATGGAGCAGAAGGGACTCCTTTCCCTTTGCATAGGACAGAGGCTTTTTCCATCCTCCCTGCTCCTCTCCCTCCATACCCAACCCCAGAGCAGAGAGAGAATGTTTCTTACGCTCTCCATTAGCACACAAAGGCCAATGTTGATATCTATGTGACAACTCAGACCCTAGGATATCATCTAGGATAGATTTTCTTCATGTGGGATAGGAATACTGCAAAGGAAAACCATTTTTGGGAAAAGATGTGATGCACAGCATTAAAATAATAAAGGTTGGTTGTTCTAAGGTTTTTTTTTCTTTTGTACCATAAAGTTTTTGCGGTACTGGGACCTGTACTATTCAACATCTTTGTTAGCGACATGGACAGTGGGGTAGAGTGCATCCTCAGCAAGTTTGCTGATGATACCAAGCTGTTTGGCGAAGCAGACACGCTACAGGGGAGGGATGCCATCCAGAGGGACCTGGACAGGCTGGAGAGGTGGGCCCAAGCCAACTTCATGCAGTTCAACAAGGCCAAGTGCAAGGTCCTACATCTGGGTCGGGGCAATCCCAAGCACAAATACAGGCTTGGCGGGGAATGGCTGGAGAGCAGCCCTGAGGAGAAGGACCTGGGGGTGCTGACTGACGAGAAACTCAACATGAGCCAGCAATGTGCCATCGCAGCCCAGAAGGCCAACCGTATCCTGGGCTGCATCAAAAGAAGTGTGGCCAGCAGGTCAAGGGAGGTGATTCTGCCCCTCTACTCCGCTCTCGTGAGACCCCACCTGGAGTACTGCATCAGCTCTGGAGTCCCCAACATAAGAAGGACATGGACCTGCTGCAGCGTGTCCAGAGGAAGCCACGAGGATGATCAGAGGGCTGGAGCACCTCTCCTATGAGGAGAGGCTGAAGAGTTGGGGCTGTTCAGCCTGGAGAAGAGAAGGCTCTGGGGAGATCTTATTGTGCCTTCCAGTACCTAAAGGGGGCCTACAGGAGAGCTGGGGAAGGACTTTTTACTTGGGCATGTAGTGATAGGACGAGGGGGAATGGCTTTAAGCTGGAAGAGGGCAGGTTTAGATTAAACATTAGGAAGAAGTTTTTCACTTTAAGGGTCGTGAGGCACTGGAACAGGTTGCCCAGAGAGGTTGTTGAAGCTCCGTCCCTGGAGGTGTTCAAGACCAGGCTGCACGTGGCCTTGGGCAACCTGGTCTAGTGGGAGGTGTCCCTGCCTATGGCAGGGGGGTTGGAACTCGATGATCTTCAAGGTCCCTTCCAACCTAAACCATTCTATGATTCTATAATTTCCTTCTGTTAATCAGACTAAGAACATAAAATAAGCAGTGCTGATTATTGACTCTGTTGGACTGGTGGAACCAACACTCTAAACTAAGGAGGCACAGCCCACAGTAACGTAGCACAGGAGCGACAGCACCTCTGCTTGCTGAAACGCCTACTGCTGTTGAATGGTAGAGTCTTCTCTCCTGCCTATATATCCCCTTTTTCACGTGTCTGAATGTTGGCAATACAGAATGTCTCAATGTGCCAGTTAGCACATATCACCAGGCAGTACTGACTGCTTTTCAAGTCACTTGTAATTGAAATTTTACTCATAAAAAGCCTTTGCTTACCAGCCACCATGATTGCTTTCTGTTTTCTTAAAAATATTAGCAAAAACAGGCTTAAAGCAAAACAAAAATGTGCTTTGTTGCTTAGTAACCTATTATGGAAGTTTTAAACTCCCTCTCAAGTTATTTTAGATTGGTTGACCATTCCTCCAGAGAGAAAAAATCTGGCTAACAAGTCAGCAAGAAACCCTATATTCCTCTACACCAAGCAAAATAAATTTCCTTTATTTTTAATTGAAGAACAGCAACAACCTCAGCATCTGCCACAACATCTTTGTACATTCTGCAGTGATCTCACCAACTGGAAAAATTACTTTAGCAGTCACAATATGGACAGGAAAAATGTCTAAAAGTAGCTGAAGAGTTTCAAGAACTTGCATGGGCAGACCTTGAGCACCTCTGCTTCCTTCTTCATTATTTCATTTAATGTTTTAAAATCAGTTAGGATGACACAATCTCAGGCATAGAAATATTTTCATATCAAAACCAGTCATCCCTGGATCACTGCTCCTGCCAGTGGATTTGAGTCAAATGTTGTTTAGGCTGGACGAAAACCCTGTGTCCAAGGACATGTTCAGCACTGTTGAAGGGACACTCAATGCGGCTCTCTCCCACAAAGGCTGGAAGCCGAGCTCCATACTCACGTGCCGCTGGACACAGACACTGCACCCTGCCAAACCAATGGCTCTAACAGTACTTTAGAAATGTCAGCAACACACTCCACTGTCCGATGAAGACATCCTACACATAGCTCGATACTTAGGTAAAACACATGGCCACTGATGCCTGTCCCAGGCAGCTATCTATCCCACCGGCTTCTCGTTCCCTTTCCTTTGCCTACAGCACAGCCTTCCGTGCAGGAGTACCGAAAATTTAACTGAAATTAAAACATTTTAGTAAAATTTTTAGTTTAAGTTTTCTTCTTTATTTGAAACTCTCAATTTTCTGTTTTGAATACTTTCTTTTCAAATTGGCAAAATTTTATTAAAGATAGAGAGAACCCCTAATTCCACTTGCATAGATGCTTCTGTGATGCAAATCTGGTTTCTTGATTTCGGTGGCTTTTACAAGCTTCTGGTGAAATCCAAATTTCTTTTACACCAATATTTAAATGCCTTTCCACTTCCCCATTTCTCACAGATTTGCAGAGTGGCTCACTGAGTCCTGCTCTTGGGTGTACAAATTTAGTACCCTGGGGAAATACGGAGACAGTAGTTAAACTTTCTCTTTGGCAGGCTTCTCCTGTTCAAGTCTTATGCCATCCCAAAAAAATTATTTAGAAACTTATGTAATCCTGAGACTACCACCTCAATGTACGAATCTATACAAAAACCCGCATAGAAGAATATTGCAAATATATATTTAAACTGTGAAGTAATACAGTCTGCATTTTTTAATTTTCCCAGATTCGCATAATGCTCCCACATACAGGCTTCATTCTCCATTCACGTTACAGATAATGAAAAGTAAATTAAAAATTAAACATTAAATACAAAAAAACAAAGTTTGTATCAGACCTGGGGAAGAACATTATTATTTACATGGAAAGAAAAGTGTCCTTTTTAAAAATGCAGAAGTTATTAAGTAACTACCAACTAACTACAGAGTAAATAACTTAATTACATATTTACTGGCTACTCTGAACAATCTCTACATTAGTCTTTTAAATGAATTTAAGTAAATGCTTGTATTCAGTTATTTCATCTTCTTTTCTCAAAAGTAAATTATAATAAAGTCCATAAAAGACAACAGAGAGATCTGCTGTTTTCTAAATAATGCATTCAAAAAAACATTTCAGACTCAAAAGAAGAATTATAAAGCACGAGACAGAGCTTGTGGATTTCTACGCATGAAAGACATCTGTCAGGATGGAGAAAGCAAAAATTAAATCTAGCAGCGTAGTACCATGAAATACTACAATGATAAGTGCTTTTGGTTTGAAACACAGGATGTGGTATCAGGGAAAAAAGACTCAGGTAAAATGTTTCAATGCCCACTAAAAAGTAAATACGATTTTTCTTTTCAGTAAACAGAGAAACGTTTCATCTTTCCCTTGAACATACCTGAATCCTTTCTGTGTTTATTTGTTTCTAATTCCACTGGTAACATTTGTATCAAGTTTTCCTTGTGTGATGGCATACTAAAGAAAAACTTAAAAAAAAAATTAAAAGGACAAAAACAAAGAGAAAAAAAATCAATGAAAGAACACAATGTTAAGAAGCAGTAATGTTTAAGAGAGAATCAAAGGAGAGGAGAGCAGCTAAAAAGACTGAAAAAAGATAAAGGGCAAAGGATTTAAAAATTAAACAGAAGGAAAAAGATTAAAGAAAGAATGGCAAAAGGCAACGCAAAAGGATTTAAGAAGCCAGTATAAAGAAAAGACATTCAGTTATGAAAAAGGAATAGCAACTACTATGGGAAAAATACTTGAATATAATGAATCAAAAAAATGGAACGAAAAAGTTAGAAATTAATTAAAAGCAGACAAAGTTAGAAAACTTTCTTTTTTCTCCATGAAATACAGGAAATAAATACACAAGATCCAGTGAAATTCTAAAAGCCTGTTTCTATTATATACAACATCGTTCAACAATTTTCCTGTTTTAGTCATTTTAATGATAGGAAAATAAAATACAAAGCAATGCAATGCCAATTATTTCCTGTGCAGCTATTTATATGCAGTATGTGTAAAGCTGAGAATAAAATGCATCACGATCTAAAATACAAAATCCCTTTACTTTTATTAATACTAGTACTAAAATTCAAGGAATTTTTCTGCTTTATATACGGTTTCAACTTCATTATAAAGATCATTATCATTAAGAGTTTCTAAAGGGTTAATAAAGCTTACAGCTGCTTATTTTACAGTCAGAAGTACTGTATGGCAAGCAGTTAAAGACAACATTATAGCAACCAACAGACTGACTGTACTTTGTAAAAGTTGTAATTAAATTACTGCTAGTGATATCATCCCTTTAAAAACTTCTAATAAATGTGCTCTTGCTATAGTGCAAATACTTTTTTTCCCAGCAAAGACAGACTGAGAAAAGTTGCAAGAAAGAGAACACACTCAGAAGATAGGAAGCACAGAGACAGTTCAAGGGTGGTGCTCTCTTTTGAACATTATACCTTATATATGTATTGTGAGTTTTTAAAATATTATTTATATTATGTAACTTAGGGGATCGCTAGGTGTTAATTTCAATATTTACCCCACATACCTTAATTTTCTCTCCAAGCCAGTAACACCCAAATGCCAGTTAGTTTCATCGCACACACAGCCTTCATTTAAAGGTACTAATTTTTTTCCATCTCTCTCTTTTTTTAATTTCATTGACTATCTCCCTGCTCCCTGGTTTTATTAGAAAAAAGTAAACAGATTTTCAAATTTCACCTCTCTATACTATTCACTATTTTATATACCACTTACCATGTCACCTCTTTTTTCTCTACTCTCAATACTAATCTTTTTAAACTCTATTAATATGAAATCATTTTCGTGCCTCCAATCATTTTCAGTGGCCTTTTCTGAACTTTTTCTGTTCCTGAAATATTTTTCCGAGATGAAGTAACCAGACTAGACAGACTACTCAAACTGAAGGCGGAACAACACTTTATTTAAATGCATTATAATACTTGTGGGAATATTCTCCAGACTACTTACAACCCCACTTTTTTTTTTTCTTTTTGGACATGACAATATATATTGAACAAACATTTTATGTGAACAGAACAAAATAACACCTCTGTGTCATTACTCGGTAGAGAAATTTAAAATGTTTAATGAGAAGAAGTAGTCCAAATTCCCTCTCAGCATGCGCTGCCATTTTGCACCACCCATAGTTAATTGCCTACTGTGCTGAAAACTGATCATTAATGCAACTTTTTGTTTTTGCATTCCATAGCAGTCTGTAAACCAGGCAGGTAACATAACTTCTTCCCCTAATTATAAAATTTCCTTTTCAAATCTGAAGGATGTAAGATCAACCAGTTGTCCTTAATTTACTGAAATGTCATGGAGTCTGAAAGACTGGAGAAGGACAGTAATGATTTACAGACAACACACTGGATTTCCTCAATCATGTTTTTTCAAGCTTTTTAGTTTGTAAGAATTAACCACACTTTAAATAAATTTACTATTAAAATAAGGCTTTGTTTATTCAATACAGCAATTTCCACTGTTTTCCTCATTTCTCTATCTCATCACTTAAATATTTATTTTGAAGTTGATGTACACATTACCTTGGTCTGTTTTGTCCAGTGTTACAAAAATGAGGACAAAGAAACTAATCCACATTATCAATTAAAAAAACAAACCAAACCACAATAAAAACCAAACACCATCAACCGCAATAAAAACCTTCAAGCTGAAATCCACACCTATTAACATCTGTGCCACCAGAGATTCCTCTGAATATTTTTTGTTCCAGAACTAAAATCTCCATCTACCGTCCCCTTAGACAGAAGACTTGCAAAGCAGGACATTCCAGACAGGTAACAGCGCATCCTTCCATTTGATTGATAACTTTTCCATAAACAGTAACTTTAAGCTTAAAACTTTAGCCCTGATAGAAGGAAGTGCTGTAAAATGCGACATTTAATCACACGAACCCATCAGAAAACAGAGATGTCCCATGAGGTGCGATCAATAAGTCCTGTGTAGAACACTGTACACACACAGCTGATCATACACTAACTCCGTGTTGTAATGTGCTGGGAGATTTTTTTGCAAGCCTGATGAACAGGTGTTTCTCATTTCAGGTGACTGGAGAGATTACTTCAACTATGGCACATGAATAACTTCATCAGCTATAAAGAAATTAATTCTTCATTCTTCACATAGCTAATCTCACATGTTCCTTTACTCAGTCCCCAAAATAATACAAAGCCCAGGAAGAGATGTGCTTACAGTAAAACAATATGTGATGTGCATTCCCGACAGGATTCTTTCTGAAGAAGTGACTGTAACTTTAAGATCAGTGTAACTTTGTAGAATATACCTAAGGTGGATTGCCCTGGATCAGAGAGCTGGCACTCAAGGTCATATATACAGCAAATAAACTAAATGAAGCACTGATACACATGCTAAAATATTCACTGGATTACACATACTGGGACCGCGCACACTTAAAATCAATACAGGATTGGGAATTCATTTTCCATATACATTTGGCTAGGGCACTGGTATGAGAACGTTGTTTCTTAACGAGTATCTTTCCAATTATGGCTATATACCCGTCTTTATTAAAATTTCTAAATTTTTCTCAATGTATATGTTTTCTATATAGATATAAATCCAAAATTATCTTTTACTAGTATGGAAAATGTTGCAATAATACAAATGCCACCAGACTCACTTTCAGGAACAAATGGGTCAAAGAGAAGTTTGTTTCTCACATTTTTGCAGTTCTTCTCCTAACAATGGACAAATTAAATAGACAGCATTTGCTGAAAGACATTACAAAACTTTTCACATGAATTAAAAGTCATGGAAGACACATCAAAGAGATGCAAAACACATTTAAATGCTGGAAAATACTCCAGAACAGTGTAAAATTTCACAAAACAAAACAGGGAGAAGGTACCTAAGATGAGTATGAATAGAAGCATGTGGTCCAGGGCCTTATTTTTAAAGCACCCTAATTGCAGCTGGGAGGAAGGAAAGCAGTGAAAGCTCTGCGATAGCTTTGTAAGAAGAAAACTCAGAATAGTTGTACCCCAAGTAATGGTGAGTTCAGAGGTAAAGGGAAGAAAATAAACGAGAGAGTAACTGCAGCAGCAGGTACAGAGCCCGGGACAGCTTCTGTGATTGCAGGCTGTGCACGAAAGAGACAGGGGAGGAATGCGATGTTGAGAGAAGATGTGAGAAAGTGGAAACATGAGACTAGAAAGCAAGCAAATATGCATAGTGGGACAGCTGCAGGGTTCAAAGGTACTGCACAAAACCTATGTCAGTGGCAATGGGACTATCTTTAGCAAGCCCAGGCAGACAGCAATCCTTTTTTTTCCACATTCTGTATTTCTAAGGTTTTCCCTACTTAAGGTACACAAAGCAAAACAAATTTATTTTCTAAATGGGAAGCTTGCATGCTACAGAAGCTAATGCAAATCGCCAGAAGCAAGTTGGACAAATGAGAAACTCCAGCCCAGAGAAAGAGAGAGCAGAGTCATGCTCGAGTTTCCAGTTGAGAGCCAGATAAAAGTAGGAGAAGGATGAAAGAGAAGAGAACTTAGAACAGCGTGTTTCTCCAGTACAGCAAACAAGAAACGAGGAGGAGGCAAGAAGAATAAGCGAGCAGTGAGGAGCTGAAGACAACAACGTAGAAATGGCTATGGAAAACAAAGGGCAGTTAATAATATTATTTGAAGGTATGTCATATAATACAGACTATCATTATTATTATTTACCTATTTGTTTGCACCAGAAGAAAAGCACAGCAGTAGAAAGGCTAGTAAAAGGAACTGGTATTTGCATAAGAAAAATAAATCAGTGCTTGCACAAGAGCTGCCTTATTGTCCTACCTTCTTATCCCGAGTTCCAGTAATATTTACATTACATGACCTCAAACAGCTATACAAGGCAAAATCCTGCTCATAACATTCATGCAAGAAGCCCTACTCAGGTTCTGGTTTCATGAAACATCCTACCTGACTGAGCAGAATTTGATTGTATACACCTGTGGCAGCTATGCTTCCCCGCTTCAAAATGCACTTCATTAAGGACTTCCCCATTTGTCTTTTCCCAAAAAGAAACTGATGAGTTGGAATTCAAAACATGGAATTTTGATAAACTCCTTTCTTTTCGAAATAATTCTTAATTGGATTTGATTACTTGATACTGAGAGACACTCATACGAACATACTTTTGAAGAAGAAAGTATTAATTAAAACAGCTATATTAGCAAAGACTAAGGGTTTTCTTAGTAATGAAATACAAACCACTTCCCTATTTAGAGATGACCAACTGCTTCACTTTTCTTCTATAAATACAGTGACTACTTTTGACTGTGTAAAGTACCTTTAATTTAGAAGAATGTTATAAAGTCATTCTTAGTCTAGTGATTTCAGTCCAATTCTTGATTTCACAAAAACAGGTATTTTTGCTTCTGCAGAGCGGAGGACAGACTACTGAGATTCATACAGTTATTTCCATATGGTGACAGTGCCCTACAGTGCTCTTAGGATCTCAGCTGGCTGGAATCAGGGCTCTTGCTCCAGGCAGTTGGTATTCTAGGAGCTGGACCTTTTGCATCCAACCACACTTCATGAGGCAGATGGAGGCTACATCCCATGGTGTAGCACTTCCAGCTCCAACTTCAAAATTGCAGTGGTCACCTCTGTTTATGAATCCTACAATCTACAGATTACAGTGATGTTAAGATGATCAAGTTCCTTCTGCTTTTCTGTTATTTGAACTTCAGTACAAGATTATTCTTCATTCTTCAAACTCAGTAAGAGCTATGCTTGGCATTAAAACAAAACCACCCATATCAAGAAAATATGCACAATCTCATGCAATCAAAAAAATTTTACTGTCATATTATAGGAAAGAATCAAAAGTTTTCAGCATAGTAATTTTATCCCAAACTTGCCTCATTTTCAGTGAGATCTATTATTACATAGCAAACATTATATATTAATCATATAAGAAAATAACTAAATCAACAACTGTAATACTTCCATCCAAAAAGAGGGGGCAGTATATACAGAAATGTCATAACAAGCATTGTAATTCTACTCGATCTAATTTATAGTTACTTAACTGATTTATAGTATCAACTGTTTTTATTTCTTAATTCTCTTCTTTCTTTTCTACATGTGTTTTATACCACCTCTTGATAACAGATGACATTAAACCATTCCAGCAAGAATTACCTACGATGGCTATCATGACAGAATACCATGCGAGTGACGGCAGTAAATACAAGTTTTGCCTTCATTTCTAAATGAAAGTACTAAAAAGTGAGTACTTAAAGTTTTATTGAATCATCAAAAAACTAATTAAAGTGGCACTGATGAAGTGGCTTTGAAGAGCTGCGCAGTTTCAGGTGAGGCACACTGGTGGGAGGGCACCAAGCTTCAGGAGGTCCACCCCACCACTGCTCCCATCAGGGTGGCATGGGTTCAGCTCAAGGCACTGCATTTTGTAGGGAGGGAGGCGAGAGAGATTTCAGCAATACAAACCAAGCAGCTAGCACAAATGATGGGGGGGGGGGGGGGGGGGGGGGGGGGGGGGGGGGGGGGGGGGGGGGGGGGAAACAAAACTATCTATGCTCCAGAGTAAGGCTTCCTAGCTTCAAACTTTGTGCGTCTGTTCATGACTGAAAACGGAAAGACTCTGGAGTTTTGGAGCTGTGCAACAACCCACAGCCAGAACAAATAAAGATAATCACCTAGCAATAGAAAAAAAAAAAGACTTCCTCTCAGAGAAATACATGGAATATTTCACCAAAAATCCTATTAGGGTACATAGCGTAAAAATATTCACATCGTCTCCTGTTAGATAAGCAGAAGCTTTAGACAGACACGCAGTGACAGTCGACACATTTATGGAGAGTGACGGAGCTGCAAGTGTGATATAGGAGCTGGCAAGTTTTCCAGGCTTGGCACACCAGATGAGAGGGTTTACCTTTTTGACCGGGGCTCTCCTACAGTGAAGCAACACTGAGTGTCTTGTACAATTTGGTTAATGCAATAAGCTGACAAATAACTACAGGATCCCAACGTGTAAAGGGATTTCCTTTCTGTTATCTACTTTCCCATTCCTTCACCATCCCTACGTATTTGAACGACGTCACTCCTCATTTTTTGTTATCTTACTTTTCATATTAGTCTCTACATTATGAAGTATCAACAAGAAAGAACCACAAGCAATGAAATTTGATGTAAAATCTTTCAACTGACATTAAGGTGTTCCACATTTGTATATGGCTTATTTCAGAATAACTTTTTATACAGGTGAAATTTCAAAAGAGAGCTGGGAGTATACAACCAAATGGTCTGGGCATTACTCTGATGCTTTTTTTCCTTGAAAATTCAAATGATCCCTGCAGGCAACCGACAACTGCTAGATCTGTGGAATGTGCTCTTTGAACTGTACAAAAGCCTTCAGCCTTTCGTGCATTGCTGCAAACAAAAACTGCCAAGAGTAATTATTTCTCAAATCTAATGTTATGGAAGTGTTGCACCATTTTTTTCACAGCTCTGAGAACAGCTGTAGAAAAAGAAAATTTACAGGAGGATTTCCCCGCAAAAGTTATATACTGCATTTATCACCTTCTGTAAACAACTGATACAAATGAACAGCAGTCAAAATTCAAAGAGCGCCACTCTTTCTTTGGTGCTCTTACAATTATATTTCTATGGAAAGAATCAAAGGAGTACGTGGAAGGAGTCCTCCCAAGAATGACTTCTCATCCTTTAGCCTTTCTGAAAGAAAAAAAACACCAGAACTTATATCAAAAGCACCAAACAGCGCTGAGAGAACAACAGAAGCTTGAAAATTAATAGTTCCCTTCCCACATTTTTTCTTAACCTACACTTCTGTATCTAGCGTTCCTACAAACATCCATATATTAAATGTAACTTGGTAGATACATTGCAAAATACAGGCACAGCAGTCTAGATGATCTCGTATGCATCTGTAGTTCTAATGAGAACTGCCTTGGTTTTGAACACAGATGTATTCAACTTGCTGAACTGAAAGCATTCAAACTTTACTCATTGAATACAGACATACTCAGTAATATGACTTTTATTACCGACTTCAGCTGTATCTGAGATTCTTAAGCTAAAGATGACATTGAGGTGAAACCAACTGCCCTTAAATAAAAGTTTCCACATCTGAAATAAACGTTACCCAACCATGAAGACGCCCAAATTCAAAACAGTCATTTCTGTTTGGATTGCAGAAGTGCCTTGCTTTAGAAAGCAAGCTATTTAGTTCCAGTGTAAACTTCATTACAATTCAGACATGAGGTGGAGCACTATCTACATGCCAACTAATTCCCAAAGCAGACCTAAGCTCCTAGGTCTTGTCCAGGATCCCTCGCCCACACCCACACGTTAAGTTAGCCACAATATCCTGTTTCAAAACAGGAGGAGAAGGGACCTGCAAACAGCCCTATCCAGGGAGACCAAGCTCTGCACTCTGGACTCTCTTCCTCAGCCTGAGCAGACTCAGTCAGCCCACAAAAGCCTCTGAAGATCCAAGCTGTGAAATAGTCCAGATGCACGTACTCTCCAATTGCAATCCTTAACTGATACCAAATGAAGGTGAGCCACTGCATGGCAAAAAAAAAAAAAAAAAAAAAAAAAAACAACAAATGAAATACAGGATCCAGAAGGAGATCAAAGGAAAAGGAGCCTGACTCTTCAGCTTGATCATGTGGACAGGATGGACCAGATGAAGGCATTTAATGTGCTTACAGTTCCTTCAGCTTCAGTGAGGGCCAAGAATTAGAATAAAATCCCTGTGTCTAGCATCTCCAGTCGGTTGCAGCATCTACAGGGAATCCTTCTCAATGAGCAGAAGCAATTAAATTTTTCTCAAGTACAGGAGGTTAAATACCTGAATCACCTTGCTTGTGCCACATCTTTACTTTAGCCATAGTTAAGTTGCACAGGCAAAAAAGACACTCTGAATTACATCCTCTGGCACAAAGAACAACAGAATCTGGACCAGAATAAGGCAAAGCACCTCGAAGCTGCTAAGGGGCTATGCGAAGCAAAGGAAATTAAAGCCAGCGCCCCAAAGAGATGTTCCTACAAGACAGCTGCGGAACAAAGCCATTTAATTCATGCATTAAGAAAAAAGTAAAAAGGTTATGCTGCAACGGCACCAAGGAAGATCGAATTCTTAACCTTTCCAAATGTATTTTGTGCCACTGCTCAAAGTGAAGCAGCACACAGCACCATGTTGTACTGCTACTTTGGTTTTTCAATAGCATGCTATTGTCATAACTTAGGCAAACATCTGCATTCAGAATGAGAACAGGACTGTCTTGCACAGAGGCAAGGTGCAGTCAAGGCACGGGTCACGGACAGGGAGCAGGTCCCCTCTCACTGGTGAGAGCTCCTGCAGGTGACAGGACACATTCGCTTTTCAGCTGCAGCAAGATACAGCTCCTCAGCAGCAACTTGCAGCAGGGCGAGATGAACCTCCTGTAAAGCCACTGATTCACCAAGGAAGTTGGTCAGTGGTGCACCGCGTCACATGCTGCCACTGAGTTTCTACAGATGCTATAAAAGGCCGAAACTGTGACGCTTTACTTTCATTTTAGAACTCTAAGAGAGACAGAGTATTGCTTGGGGACAGGCAACACCCCTCTGAACACCATTCCATCCCCTGGAGGCTATTTGCTTGTGTGCTTCAAACATAGACCTCTGTTATTTTAAAACTAGAATATATCTTTTTTCCTCTTTTTTTTTTAAACTGTCTTTGTGGTAAGTGAATCTTGGTCAAGCTTCAGTGTTAACATGGCTAATACAAACACCAAAGAGCAGACCACAGAACTGCCAGTGATGAACATAACGACATTAAGAAGGATGTGGTCTCCAAGTTCATGGTAAATCAAGCCAAGGCAAGCAAAACTTGTAACGGAGAAACTGCAATGAATTTGAATTAAAGAGTGCAGTGGCACTGTTCCTCCTTGTTGATCTTTTCAGCAGGACAGCAAAAAGCAAAATAGTAAGTATGTTCACGGGTTTTTAAAAGCATTCCATGTAAAAAGCAACAAAACGTAAAGTACGCCCATAACACCATGAGTGAGAAGACTGCACTCTGGGAGGCACAAGAGCTAGGCAGCTGCTGCTGCAAAAGAGACACAGTTGCTGTTTTAAAAAGTTACAAAGTAAGCTGAAAAATGCAAAAATTTGGCATCAAAGCAGACACAAACACTACAAAATAAATAAAAGCACACTCTATTTTTTGATCAGTTTCTAACATATGTAAAAAATAAAAATACCATCAGGTTACTTTTGATATTGTTAAACTTTTTTCAAGTAAATTAAGTAGAACACCTCTTAGTCTTACTATTGTTTTACCAATAAGGTGGGCAAATGTTAGGATTTGCAAGAGCAAAATCAGTAGGAAGGTTTGTTGAAAATAATCATAGAATCACAGAATGGTTTAGGTTGGAAGGCACCTTAAAGATCACCTAGTTCCAATCCCCCTGCCCTGGCCAGGGACACCTCCCACCAGACCAGGTTGCTCAAAGCCCCATCCAGCCTGGCCTTGAACACCTCCAGGGATGGGGCTTCCACAACCTCTCTGGGCAACATGTTCCAGTGCCTCACCACCCTCAAAGTGAAGAAGTTCTTCCTAATATTTAATCTAAATCTACCTTCTTCCAGCTTGAAGCCATTCCCCATCCTCCCATCACTACATGCCAGTTCTGCTAATCTTAAAATAGGCATGATAAATTCAATTGTTGTGAAAAAAAGCACTTTACTAGTGATTTATGTAAGAGTAGTGATGCCTCATTTTCAAGACTTAACAGGCTTCTTTCTAGATTTCTTGAACATATCACTGCTGTGGACGCTGTAGATACCCAGATGCCACAAAGGTAAGGAGTGTTTAGACCTAAAGGTGCTTCCATACATTGTTTATCTGGGAAGTGTAAAAAACACGTGTGGAAAGCAAACATGGGATAATCTGTTCCTTATGAAGGTTCCCCCATACTTACTAGAAATTTGCCTGATAGCAGTCATTCCTCTCTTGATGTAAACAAATTCAAACCTGTGGATCCACATGGAAGCATTAGTGTAATGCTATCTTCTGCACTTCCTAAAACGTGACTGATTAAAAGAAATCTGCTAAAAAAATTATGCTCTTGGGTAGAGGGTTTTAATGCCAAACTTTAGCCTAAGGCACATTTCAAAGCCCAAAGGAGGGGGGAAAAAAGACTTTATGATGGTGTCTCGATTAAAACATGTGTGCTGCAAGTGTCTGTAATCTAACAAGAATATTTTCTTTCCTCAAATTCCAGGATTCCTGTAAGTAAATAAAAATAACCAAATGGGTAGCCCATAGCATTGCTACGGCACGGGGTAAAGGCTAGTGGACATAGTTCTGATTGAAGTGAGTTAACATTTTAATACTGTAAAAGACAATAACCTGAGAAAGAGAACTCCCAACTTTTACTGTGAGCTATGATAAAGGAATTCACTAATGGTCTCTGCATTCCACACATCAAGTCTTGTATCATCTTTCTGATTTTTTCTTAAAGAAAAAAGTCAACAAAGCCCACTAGAAGCTGGCCAAATGCAACATATCTCAGCCAGAGGGCAGTTAACTATAAAATCAAAGTATAAATGAACCACCAAGACTAACGGTTTCTGGAAGGGGCCCTCCACCTAGAATAAGAAAATGGAAACCAGTCACAAATTTAGAAAATGCCTTTAGAAATCAGATCCCCCATAATGAACCATAGTTAGTTCAAAAGGAAACCTCCTCTCCACTGCTCGTTTTTTATCTTATCCTACAAGTCCCTCCCAGTCCAAGTGTATTTCTCTTCTGCGGGCTGTCAAGGTTGTCAAGAAGAGGGCCATGTGTTTTGCAGAAGAACAGCCGAAGTTGAGAAGACTCACGGATTAAAGAGAATTTAAGGTCAGAAAGGACCATTAGATCATCAAGTCTGACTTCCTACAATATCACAGAATATAAAATTTCAGGCAGTTACCTTATTATTAAGCCCAAACACTTATACTTGATTAAAGAATAAATTCTGTTTTAGCTAAAACAATTGTTTCATGTCATGCTTTTTTCTGTACTAGATTAAAGAGCTCTTTAGAGCACCAGATATTTTCTCTCTGTGAAGGTATGCTGTAATTAAGTCACTTCTCAAACATCTTTTTGATAAGGTAAACAGACTGATCTCCTTAAATATTTCACTGCAAGGCAATTTTCAAGCTCTTAAATCACTTTCATAATTGTTTCTGGCACCATCTCTAATTTTCCAAAAGGTTGGGTTTTTTTCAGCTGTGGCCACAAGAACCATAAGCTGAAATTCAGTCTGTTTACCAATGTAGTATAAAAAGATAAATTCACATCTTTGCTGACATTTGGCTGCCCGTACAGCCAGCACACTTCTTTGTTTGCCGCATAGCATACTGTGTTTCCTCTCAAGAAAAGATCATACAAATGAGATTTTCTTTGTGACCAAGCAGTGTACAAGCAAGTATCAGCAGCACTTGGCAATAACAAGGAACCTTAACTACTCAGTCATTTTTTAGGAAAGGAGACAGCAGGACGCAGGCTATCCAGAAATGTGTTGGCAACCATTTTTGAGTACAGAAACTGAGGAAAACACGCAAGGCAAAAAATGTTTTAGGTTTTACTTCAACCTTTGAGAACTCATTGGAAACGTGGAAATTGAGGGCAGCCTCACTGAAAGTAACCATAACATGACAGAAATCTCATTTCTAAGGAAGGGAAGGAGAATAAAGTCAATCGCGATTACAGAAGAGGACTTGGATAAATGGAGGCCAAGATCCTGTGAAAGGTAACTCGAAGGGAAGAAGAAAGAGTTCAAGAGAGCTGGCGGTTCCATAAAGGAGTAACATTTATGGTACAAGAGCAAACTAAGTCAGTGTTGACAAAGGCTAAATCACAAACTCAAGGACCTGCAACTTAAGGAGAGTACAGATCCATGAACACAAGTATGTGTGAGAGAAAAACATGACAATACAGGGACAAAGTCAGAAGGGCAAAACCAGAAAGCAAATATAACTTCCAAAAAATTGAATTAGTAGCAAGAAAGCATTTTTTTTACATTCCTTAATAGTAACAGGAAAAGTCAAGAGAGGGCTGACCAGGCTATTCACAGAAGATGCAAAGACAAATATATTTTGCTTAGTCTTTGATAAAAAAAAACAAGTACAATCTGATAGCTAAAACCAGTGACAAAAAGGGATAAAAAAAAATAAGAGTAGTAGAAGCAGGGAAACGGATGAAGAGACACTTCAGTAATTCAGATGCTGTCAGATCAGCTGAGCCAAATCAAGCTCATCCTTAGGATAGGTAAGAACACAATGTTGGCTTGTGCCATGAAGCCAGTTGAAGAATGCCAAACTCCAATGCCTTCAACACCTGACTGCACTGAAATTTTGACAACCTGTCATTTATAGCGTACTCAAAACCGAATCAGTGAATGTTAAGAGTTTAAAATATCCTTTATTTTTGAAATATATTTTTAACTCAAATCAATCCAGGGACTAAGGTTTTCTACCCTTTTATTACCCACAACAGCTGCACTGCCTCAATAGGTAGGACAGTTAACTGCAGTACAAGGGGACTCAAAGAGAATTAATTGAAATTCTCTCACAGCCCATTAGTGATATTTTCAGAACTTTTTAGAGAATGGATGAAGTTCCAGAACAATGAGAAGAGAAAAATCCAGTGCCTGTCTTAAAAAGGTAAAAAAGAGGAGGTAAGGAATGCCAGACTTGTCCAATATAGTTTCAGTTCCTGGAATATTCTTGAGAAAAACAAGACCAACGAGATTTTTTTTTTTCCTTTTTTACAATAAGGAAAATAAATACCTGCCAATATAGTTATTGTCATGAGCAAAATCTGGCAAGCCAATTAAAGTTTCTCCTTTAATAGAAAAATAGTTTGTGAATGGGAAAGAAGCAGTGGATGACATATAAAAAGGAGTGGATGACTCATAAAAAGAAGCTAAGGTAAACAAAGACTAAATATCAACTATTTTAAGGCAAATACAAAATGAGTTCAAAAATTTTATGTAGAGACCAGTAATAAAAGACCAGGTATTAAGAACTGGGGCTGAACAGCAGGGGTCCACTGCCTGTCTGGTCCAACTGGGTGTTTTCTTTCATAACTTGGACAGTGAAATGGTCATCCATATAGAAAACTGTACCTGTAAAATTCTCAGATGATGCCCGGTTTGAGAGAAAGGAAGGCAGGAAAACATTGCGGGTTCTTCCTCCATGGGGTTTACCAAAAGTAATAGGAAATTACATTTAATTAAAGATGTACACACATAAAAATATCTTTTAATAATTTTGAAGAGTTATTAAGAAGCATGAGTTGGTTCTGAAGCAGCTGAACTCACGATTACACCAAACCGTTTAAAACACATAATCATTTGATTGTATTGCATCAACATATAGCAACAACAGGCTCAATCAGTGCACTGCACTTAGACCTATGTTTTGAAGTACATCCCAGTTTCTTTTTAACTGTCTGTCTTCACCAGGTTTTTCTCAACTCTGCATTAAGTGATACATAACACAGGGCCAAAGCCACAGCCTGGAAAATGTTAGATACTCAGTTCTGACCATCTCACCCTTCAAACACATTGTACTACCAACTGTTGGTGATTCTTGGTCATAACTGCTGGGACAGAGTGAGCCAGCACTACTGGAACACTAATAGCATAACTGACAGCACATTTCGGCTTGCTGGGATATTATCAGTGAACTTTCTGGGGGCATGTGGCCATCTGGAAGACACCTCATTCTTCCCACGTACGTTGCGGAATACATGCTGTACATTGCTTGCCCAGTCTTGAAGGCTTCAGGTTTCCCTCACCCTCAGCTCTTATTCGTGCAGATGCCACTCTTCTACCTCACCTGGCCAGCTGATTTTTTGCCTAGGCAGCATCATCAATGAGGAGCTGCTATCAAGGGGCATGTCAATTCATGTACCTCATGTTGCGCGGACAACATTTCAGCAGGTATGTCACCATGGAAGGGCAGGGCCACTCTACTGATGCTCTCCCTGCCAGAAAGCAGCATCCATGCCATAGGACCATGCCAGAGATAATTTAATCTCTTCCCCGTGGGACCAGCGGACACTGCCCAGATGGCTGTCATGAGTGCTGTGCAAGAGCAGCCTGCAACAGCACTATAGATACAGCTAACACATAATTGTGCTATATTAACCAAGCAACCCTCCATGCTGTTATAGAAGGCCCATTGAGTTTGGACTGATGGACTTGATGCCCTATTTATTATGAGGCAGCACAGAATATGTCGAATGAATGGGGTGGTAATTAGCTTTTTATTGCACTGAGAAGTGTATTGCGTTTGGTTAATAAAATAATAACTAGAAAATATACTTTTTAGGAATATAGCTGCAATTATGGAAGTATACAAACTTCAGAAAAATATGTTATGTAAATACACTTTAGTAAAGAATTTAGGCAAGGCATCTCAGAAGGACAAGAATAAATACATTAAATGATTTTATTTAGAAAACATAAGCTAACGAGGACCTAGATATGTAATATTCATTATTCCTTATTATTTGAGGTAAAAATATAGGGCGAAACTACAAAATGGTAACTAACCGAGCTTCCTATGTTCATTGCATATTGAATTAAAGACAGTCTTTACCCTTCTAAAGATGAAATTGTTCCCCTGCATTTGCACAATCTGATTCCACCCTGATCACCTATTTGATCTTCTTTATCAGATCACGCAGAACGTGCAGGAGAAGAAAAGAACCATTTCCCAATGCATTGGCTGTCAAGGTATTAAATACTACCGCTGCTGGATTTTACATCCAGCTAATTTCCCTAAACACACCTCCGTTGTTCTGTCCATCTTTGACACACATGCACTGTGGTCAAGTTACTGCTGCTATTGATACCTAGAATTTTGCATTTCTCAAACGCAGCCCAAACATTGCATCTATAGGGTTTTTTTGCATTTAATTTCCTAGGTTCCTTTTAGGGCAAAAAAAAAGGAAAAAGTCCTTAAGGCAATATAAGCACTTAATCCAACTCAAATACTAAAGAGGACATAACCTTTTAAATCATCTTAAATATTTACGATGCCATAAGCTCTTAAACTTCCTGGAATACTTAGCCTTCCTTAAAACCTCACAGTACTCGAAGTCCCTAGAGCAACATAAGCACCTAAACTGCTTCAAATCCTTCCAAAGGACACAACCTTTAAACCAACACTCAGGGTCTAATTTTTAGAAATATTTTTGTTTCTTCAGGCATAATTCTGCCTGGTTTTGTCCACAAATCAGGTAGCTATTTAAGTACTATTCACATGCTTCCCTTGACACAATACTTTCATTTGATGGAACACATGCATGGAAAAGACCTTGTGCACCTGCCACACTGGGAAAGTCAACGCAAGTAATGGAAAGGATTCCTTTGGTGCTAAACCTGGCCAGCATTCAGCTTCACAGAAAGAGAAGCAACAGAAACACAAAAGAGTGACCACAGCCTTCACAGCACCTTGTTCATACCTTTAAGCAATGTCTGACGATGAATGAAACCAAGTTCATAATATTTCACCATCAACTTACGGTAGCCATCAAGAAATCACAGCATTTGACACCTGCACCAACAGCAGCAATTGTGATGTCTGGGTGGGAACCCAACAGTTAAGTGTTAAAAATAGTGCCAGGATACAAGCCACATGTAAGAAGTATTCTGTTAACGTACAGAAGCACACACTACTTCAGAACTTTAATTCTTCATCATGGTGTTGCCCCCCATTCATCTTTTAGCCCAATTTAACAACTGTGTTGTGAACTTAAGTCACTCTCTCTCCTTCCTCCGTAAGCCTTTCAGACAGGTCTGGACTGAGCAGAAAAACCTTTCAGAGTAAAGCAATCATCTTACATATGCAATCTTAAGAGGCAAAGGGCCTTCTCCTTCCAGAATTTCCTGGTTCAGGCTTTTGTTTCCTATAGCTTAGGAAGGGAATTGTCTGTGTTCCACTCTAAAGGATCTCTTATTTTTTGTTCCAAGAGTGAGCAGAACATTAAGTGAAACAGCAGTGCCATAGATGAAATTGAGAAAAATTACAAATACTTGGGTTTTTTTTATCTTGAAATTCACATGACAGGTAGTAAACGGCAGGTCAGAGTCATGTTGCTTGCTCTTAGGAAGTAAGTAAAATGTTGGCTTTTGAGTAATTCCTAAACACAGCATTTGGATTTTTACATCTTACTGTTTCACAGTATGCTACCAAAGTAACTATCTACTGACTCAGTTTGAAGAGCTCAGGAACGAGTAAGGCATTAACTCAGTGCCATACGTAGTGTCATGGAAACAAAATATTGGCTGATGGGCCAAAAGCAAAGACTTTGATAACTAAGAGCTCATAAATCATAGTTAAGTGTCCAACGAAGAACTACAGATACCAGTATACAGCAACCTCATTTACAAACACTGACTAGGATAGAAAAACACTAGAAATGTGCACAACAAGATTAGAAACCTGGGCACAAAGCAGTGATACTCTCTTCAGAAAAGCAGACTAAGTGCTTCATCTTACAAGCAATGAGTAGTACGTACTACAGCCGCTGCCCTGTGCAAGAAAATACCTCATCAATATTGCTGCTATCAGCAATACTCTTTACTACGCGCCATACTACATTCAGCATAGTATACATATACATATGTCTACATGGGTGTAAATATACATATACACACACACACAATTTATTACAATACATATGATAGATGAAGAGGATAGAAGACTATGATGAAAAGATACTCAACTTTTGGCTTTCAGTATTAGCTTCCACTTTTTTTCCTATCTATTGATAAACAAGCAACAACTTTGCTATCCCTTCATTTATCACATAAGCTTAGAAAAGGGAGTTGCAAAGGACAGCCCTCCACAGGTCATCTAGTTCCCCTCTTTAAGATACCTGTTTAAAGTTTCCCTTAGAAATGTGAACAGAGAAGGTGAGATCAAAATTCAAAACATCACCATTTAAATGACAGTTTTAATGGAAATAAATAGACTAGATAAGAATAACTCCTGCCTCAGTACAGTTTTAAACATACGAAATAGAAATAGCCCACTTGTCATATGAGTTCATGTGAATATTTGAAAACATTTTCATTATGGAAGAGACCTCTATAGCTATGAACTCTAATCCACTATCTGAGCAAAAAGTGGAAACACTACATTACTCACAGGTAAGAAAGGGGTTTTTTTATTTGCAAAATTTTAATGACAAGGATCCCTGTGGTGTCAGTTAACTAAGAAAACTGCTACATTAGGAAATAGTGGAGCCCAGCAAGAATAGCCTTGTACAGCAGAACAGCTGGAGCCAAGCACTTTACACCCATGCAACATGTGCTTCAGGACATTTTATTTTGTACTTTTGCGTATTTTTTGGTCCATTTTTGGAGTACTTGCCCCTGTTTAGCTTCATCATCAGGAAGGTTCAAAAGGGAAGCTCGTTTATCCTGATACTTGTCAAATGCAGTCCTGATTTGAACTAAAATACTAACGGAGATGCTACCGAAGCCTATCAATACTAAGATGATAACCATTTTCTGTTCTAGGCATAAGACCACATTATTTTTGTTTTGTACAGCAGTTTGTAAAGATTTCTTTTGCTGTGGCAGATTTCTATCTTTTATCTCTTCAGACAACTGAGTATTTCCAGCCACATGCAGGGACTCAGCTTCATAAGCCAACTCCAGTATAGGAGCAACTCATTTACAGACAATGAAGAGCTTTGGAATTTAGCTGTAAGGCTTCAAACCAAATTTCTCCAAAGACACAGGAGGTCTCAACTTCAACATACCCAAAGGCTTCTATTTCATCATGAATTTTAGAGGACTTTACCGTAATATATGCATGTTAGGGGATTTAGAATGATAAACTTCAGCATGCATGCACTAAATTATTGCAAAATCAATTAAAATTCATCTAGAAAAATTTGATCAGAGTCACTGATTTTTGCAGTTGAAAAAATAGGAAGTACATCTTTTACTAACATATGGCTGGGGATTGCGCACGTGAGACTGCACAGTTTCAGATAGTTCATCTGGAGCCCATCTCCCCCATGTTCAACATTTTCATCAGAAACAAGAACTGAGAGATAATGACCTCTTGGGGAAGGTTGATGACCTCGATTCTGCTCTCAATAACTGTCTCAGAAATCATTTATCATATCTTGCAAAAATACAGGTATAAGACGCACCCTGAGAATCAAAATACCATTTAACTGCTCCACTGAAGAGCTCTTTCTCCCTAAAAGACCTGATGACAGACCATTTTTTCCCCTGAGCAAAGATACCAGCTAAAACTGTGTTACTTTCTCTGTCAGAGTAAAATTAGGGGAAGGAGGTGGAGAGAAAGGGGATCACATTTTAGTTTTATTCCACTGATGCTGCTGCCTGTCACTAAAAGATGAAGGGCTGAAATCCCATCAGTCTGGATTTGCAGATCTAAGGATGAAGAATTAGTATTTTTCTGTTTTTGCAGAAAACTCCTTGATGTATGGCTCCATTATTGAATGTTAACAGCTGCAGTTTAAATTACAAATGAGGTTCTATTAGCATAACCCTTACTTGGTTTCTATTTAAAAATATGATTTTAGCCAAAATTGTGTCAGTTGAGAACCTACATGTTTTCATTTGTTGCTACAGATAAAGGAGAGAAGCAATTTTGTATTTCACTACCACAAAATAGGAGGTCTAGAATTGCAAAAAACATTAAAGAATACTTTTAAGATACTATTGATATCTCCTGCAACAAAAGGGACAAGAGGCGAATGAACGGCCCTTAGCAATGATGTAGAAAAAAAAGGCCTTAAACAGGCAGCAGTGCTGATGGAGCAAAAACCAGTGTCTTTTACAGTTGTCTCTCCAAACCAATTTTCTAAATAAGATTATTTAAAAAGCCCTAAATTACATTGTGGAACAACTGTTTAATTAGCTTTGGTTTCCATCATGGATGTTTTCATCAAAATACACTACACAACAGATGGTTTCTGCTCTTATACTTTGCAACTACAGTGTTTGTGCAACTACCTTCTTGCCCTTGAAAAGCTGTTTGTGTTTAATGTATCTCGTACCGATGGTTTTAACACATATAAATATGCTGGTTTTCTGACATAACATATATCAGCATATCGGAACTCATGAAATTGTTACTCTAAATGGCCAGGTTCCAACTGCACTGTGTTCGCACAGTGTCATCTTCTGTAATATCACACAGCACTTCAAACTGTACAATAGCAAGTGACGACAGTATTCGTTCCAGGCATCTGCAGGTAACTCTTTTCATGCGAAGCAGTCAAAAATATCATCTTCATCACAGAGCACAGTCAACATCTGGGCACGATCCCCACATGGCTCAGAGGATGCACATAATTCAATGGCAGAATCCGAAGAGACCCAGCAGCCAGAGCCAACTATCACTGCAAGCAGCTAGACAATTTCAGATGATTTTGGGGTTGGAATGCTTATGCTGGATACATTGCACACATGCAACTGAAGCTTCCTGAATTATCTGTGTGCAGCATCAGCATGCAAACCAACATACAGCCAAAACGATATGGTATTTCTGCATTCAGTCCACCTAATGATTTAAGTAGTCTTAGAGGTACTCCACAAGGGGTTAGGGTGATACTTAATTCATTAATGTTTTCTACAAAGTTCTTTGAAGTCCTCAGATGAAATGCAGTGTATTATTGCTATTACTATATATGTCATGACTTATGCCCCAAAGGATCTCACCATGCTTTGTTAACTGTATACGAGAATCCCTTCATTACCATTCAAATGCTTCTACCTCTGAAGCATAACACTGCAGTTGTTTACCAACAGAGAGTAATCCTATAAAAACATTTACTGATCTTATATGAAGCATATTGTGTTCCATTGCAAATGCATGTGTCATACCATTTCCAATTCCCGAACGGCTCAATGCCAGGGAACTGTAACTGCATGAAGGAGGACACCAGAGTCTATAAAATCATCATTTCAGCAAAAGGCGTCTGCTTAGCTGGCATCCTTATTTAGTCTATCACCCACCTTTCACTCCCTTACACCACAGGAAAGATATCTCAAATCAAACTAATACGGCTCCATCTCTCACAAAGTAGAAAATGAAGAAAATTGACAGGCAGAATGGGCATAAGGTCCAATTAATCGATGCTCTCAAACAAGTAATTCAGGAACCTAACCATCCAAAATCTGCTGGAGATGAGAGAGATTATAGAGGCTGAAGAAATGAAGACATGCTGCTAAAAGGTTTTCCTTCCACTCTTGCCTGCTTTGCAACTCGAGATAAGACGCATAGCACACAGGTAGTTTTAGAAAAACTATCAATACATATTTATACTTTTTTAAAATGCCTTCAGCCATCAAAACATCTTTCCCTTTTTCCCTATTTGAAACTTCAGGTTGCCTTTAATTTTTGAATCAAATCCACAGTGTGATGGGAACTTGATTTGCTACCTACACAGAACGGGATTGACCTCATGTGAAATTTTCTATTACTAAAAAACCCTGCTGATTGGGATGCCCGTGCTGTGGACATTTGCTCCATTAATTTTCATGCAGTCATTAATGAATTTCTTTAACGGATACTCCTCAGGTTTACATACTCAGATTCATTCAGTGGACCCAGTTATTCTCAGCCTGGTGGATCTACTCAGTTTGAACCCTCTAACAGGGTCAGGACAAAATGTCAATCATAAAAATAAAATTTATAGTTCAGTACAAATAGGCACAGTTCTTCACTACTCAAACATCCTCTGTTTAGTGGCACCTTGGCTGAACTGCCCTTTTCATTTTCTTAGAACTAGGGTCTTTTTGGTGGATTTTTGTGATAATGCATAAAATGCCATTCAAAACTAAACATTCTTAAAGTAGCAGAAGGATAGGAATATTACAAATCCAACTCAAATAAAGCCAGACAATCGTGGAAAAAAAAAAAAAAATCAAGCCTATAAAACTTGTATCAACTATATAAAAAGCCAGCTTGTCAGCTCCAGTGAAGTTCTGCATATATATCAGTGAGAATCTTGGCCAGCAAGTACTGATATGACAGTGTTTCCAAGAAAAATATTTTGCTCATGTTTACAGCACATGGCTTACTGATACTGAGATACAAACACTGTTGAATGTTATTTTGTGCAAATATTATATTTATATATATAAATATATAAATAAAATTACACAAAATACCTAAAAATTATTAACATGAGATTGTTTCCATTATCTGAGGTCCTTCTCTAGGTCAATTTGCAAGTACTCTTTTAAAAAAATAAATCCCTTTCTCAGGTTGAATGCAGATTCCAGGAGTCAGGTATTCTCTGTAATTTTACAGTATTATACATGCACTCTGCTACTATGCAATACTTAACTAAATGTACCACGTTTTAAATAACGATGACAAGATGGAAACAAAATGAAAGAAACTTCCCAGATACAAAAAGTAATATTCAAAACAAAATGAAAACTGAAAGAAAAAATTGATACACCCCAATGAAGTTAATCAATCAGCGTAAGTGGAAGTACAGAAATACTACTTACAATAAGGAATCATGTGCATTTTTCCTGCAACAGGACAAGTATAATACTGAGGCCACCTTTGAAGCATATTCTACTGTTGTCCACAGTTTCATAATAGCGATGTTAAAAACACATATGAAGTAATTCAGGTAAGTCTGGCTGTCCCAGGTAATCATTCAAATACATGGCCGTTAGCCACAAAAAGTCATCTAAGCATAAGTTACACTAAAATTTCTTTGTCATATGCCTATATCTTAACTAAAAAGCAGATAAGAACGTTGTACATTCCTTCCAATGCCTTTGAGGTCCATTCAACCATTCCACGGCAAGAAAGTGCTCCCCACATACAGCCCTGATTCATGAATACTGAACTGAGGAAGGTGGTATGTTACCACCCAACGTTAGGTGATGTAGTTGCCGTTACTCAAATACAGAGAGCAGTTTAAAGGACTAAAGAAATCTACAATACCTCAGTACAAATGGAAAATAGCATTTCATCAGCATCTCATTTAATAGAACACATTATCAATATTAGTTGATAGTACAGCAATCTTTTTCAAATTAGAGAATCACCTAATTACTTGCCTTTAAAAATTAGCTAAAAGCACATTTTCATCTGTTATATTAGCACCAGATTTTTTCATTCAGTCTTTTATTGCAAGCTATACTAAAGCAACAATGCTATAATCTCGTGATAAATCACTGTTACTACCTTACCAGAAATTAAGTAACAACATACAGTTAAAACATTTGCATTTCTCAACCTCAAGACAAAATATAAGACGAAAAAACCTCAAAATCTATTGATATTTCATAGTTAATATTAAAATGGCATTTGAAGAGCATTTTTTAATGGTTACATACAATGTCTAAGCAATATGGGAAATGTCCTTTTAATAAGCTTGTGTGTATCACCATAACCACAAAGAAATAATTTAAAAAAGAATTCTGTTTACTCATGTGAAAGCAGGACGTTTTTGTCAATGTCAGCGGTAACATTCCTGCCTCTTAAGTCTCACATTATGTCACATGAGATGGAATTTATCTGCCTTAACATTTAATAGAACAGTTAGATGTCTAAATTTGTGCCGGCCACTTTAGGCTTCTTTTATTGTCAGTGACAAGAAACAGGCATCTCCAAAGGATGAATCATCTCATCTTAAGACAGACACAAAAAGAGGCTATGGGAATCCTCCCCTGGAAGCCTCCATCTCTCTTCACTGACTAAAGAATTCTACAGTGACCAGCTCAGATTTACACCACCTATGTTTTTAGATGGCTAACGTTAGGGAAAATTAATCCCACTCTCGAAATACTTCTCAAAGAGTACATGCGAAAAGTAAGAGTAAGATGCAGAAAAACAGAATTCTCAACAAGCGTCAAAATCAAAATACACTGCCCCGGAAAAATTCAAAAAACAAGACCCTTTTGTGAAAATAACAGGGGATCTGTACATTTGAAATGTCATACAGTGTTTGATCTCCAAGCCAGGACAGACTCAATCATCTCTAGGAGCTTAAGAATATACAGAGAATATTTTGAGAATATGCTGACAAAGTAATATGCCTCTTCTGATTATAAGTAAGCAGCAGTTTTCCAAAGCTTGTAATTCAGTGCAAAAGGACAGACATTCAGAGGCATGGCAAAAGGCACATCTTACAACCAATTAAAGTTTCACTCTCAAATTTCAAGTCCTTGCTCAAAAGCAAAGCAGAGAGTTCCTAGACCCTTTTTTTAGAACATTTTTTTTTTCCATTTTCAGAAATGATACACCCATCTCACAGAAGCTTTTGCAAAGACATTCAGCCTATAGCAAAACTGCGGACAGAAAATGTCTGCCAAACTGACTGAAGTTGAAATTCAAGAAAACTGGCATTTGAAGAGAGGGCTCCTTTTTCCTAAGTATTTCAAAACACAAGGAAGCCCCTGAATCACACATTCATAGAAGATGGAAGACTACATTGTGAATTATCACTGCACATTTGCCCAGTTTTTACATGTTTACATTGGCATCCACTTGAATTATGGACTGTCCCAGAACAGCCATTTGCAAGTACCTGAAAACAGAGTTTATAATGAAATTGTCAGGCCACTTTATAGCTCTCACTGACATCTGACAAGACTTCAGGAAGACAGCTATTTCTATTGTGGATTAATGGATCTCTCCTCCAAGGCTTTGTCCCTAGTTTTGGTTTGGTTTTTTTTTTCAACACAAAAAGATACTAAAAATATATCTTCCTTCCCATGGATCAAGTGAAAAAGATACTCATTTTAAACATCTAACATCCCCATCATGTGACTGTCCACATCACGTGAATTATGGTGCTAATTCATAGCTAAAAAATATTTTCACAGACTTCAATGTGATTTTCATAGTTATATTCACAAGTCTTCAAATATAATTTAACACATTTTAAAAAGCTCGCAACTTCTGCCATCCCTCATCTTTAGCCAAAACTTAAGTAAAAGCCTAAACTGAATAGCTAAATACATCAAAATAGGAAAAAAATAAGTAAATTTAAAATATCAAAAAAATAAAATAGCAGAATCTTGTCTGATTTTGCTTGCCTGTAAATATTGCCAGAATCACAGAATATCTGAGGTTGGAAGGGACCTCAGAAGATCGCCTAGTCTAGACCCCTGCTCAAGCAGGGTCAGATCCAGCAGGCTACCTGTCATCATGTCCCATTGGGTTTTGAGTATCTCCATGGATGGAGAGTCTACAGCCTCTTTGGGCAATGTGCTCCAATCTTTGACCATCCTCAAGGTAAGGAAATCTTTTATATTATGTTTAAATGGAATTTTCTGTATTCAGTTTGTATCCATAGCCTCCCATCCTGTCACTGGGCGCCAATGAGAAACGTCTGGCTCTGTCTTCTTTCCACCCTCCCATCAGGTACTCAATGTGAGACTGAAATGTTACTCAGTATTTTACTGTTCAGGAAAGGCAAGGATCTTGTGCTTAAATTAGTCCAACTGCTAATCATACGGTATCACCCAACCCACACATCATGCTTGGTGCTATACAAAATCAGGCTAGCATTTTTAAGATTCAGAAATTATGTATGTATATATGAATTATACTGCATCCTGCCTACACTATAAATTACTATAAGACACCTGCTCACTTGCTAGCCATTTGTGACCATTTCCTGGGTTTGGAGATCTGAATTTTAATTTACAAAGGATATAAAAGACATTGCACTACCACAGTGTGAAATGCACAGCAAAACAGCAGTTCCGCATTAGATAAGAAGTAAGGGTGCCTCACTCAAGTTTTTTCACTCTTACAAATGGCAGAGCACTAAAAATATCTACAAGGTCTGAGACTATAGCTCACCAAGCAATTTAGGCTGCAGAGACTAGCACAGCTGCCAAAAGAAGCTATCGTGCACTCCCCCACACTTTTGGCTGCTAATTCCCACCCTTTGTACCAGTCACAGCCCTTGGACAGCCATATGGGAGACGGTTGGGATAAACCCAGCTCAAAACAAAACCGTACAAATAATTGGTTATTTTCAGCCAGACCTATTCTCCAAGTTTACGAACAGCTACACATGCTGAGGGAAGACGACAATATGGGGAAGGGAAAAAAAGCTGGCACTGCTTCTTACGGAAACATGCCAGGTTCAAGTGTTCATTGAACACAGGCTAAAGCGAAGCCATCAACGGAGAGACACAAGCTACTCAAGGGGTAATATTGAATTCCCCAGGCATTACTTTTAGGATGAGCTAGATCGGCCTCTGGAGATGCCTGCTTCTCTCCCGACGGTAAGAAGAATCTAGGATGACTAACTGAGATTTAGCTGCTTAGTTTCTATATACCTAAATTAACTCAGATCTAGACGAATAGAAAATGGTAGAAAAATTGTGACTTTTACAGCACTTCATTTCCATTAACAATTGCCATTTGGAAAAAAAAATGTTTTATAGCTCACCATCACACAAACATAGGAGGAGTATGTATTTTCTGTATGCTCCACAAATTTCTTCCTAAACCATGTTTACATCTATAAGCAATACATTTCAGTGACATGGTACTGTGTTCCTCCCACAGAGCATATAAACCCACAGCAGAAACAGACACAGCCACAGTTCAGTTATAAATCACTTACATTTCTTCAGAGTCACTTAGTCCCCTTGCTGGGCTGTCAGAAGAGACAGTCTTTTCCTTTTGCTCAAACTGGTCCTCCTTCCAGAAGTGGCTGTCACCTCTATGGCGGATAAGGACAAAAGGTCCTTAACTTTTACTTGAAATTATCTAAGGGTAAGAAGGGAAAGGAATACAGTAAGTGCAAGCATCCATATCGTGTTTTACAGCAAGGTATTACGATCACCTCTTTAAAACACACTTCAGTACATTTACAGGGCCACATTCTTACACAGGTGTACTGCATACCTTGGAAGAAATCCCACATGTTTTACATCTCTCTTTCTTTGAAACATCTAAAGTAGTCATGACTCCTAAAGTAATCCCATACTCCACTCCTGAGATTCATAATAACAAGATTATACTACTTTAAAAAGTCTAAGTGTACAAATTAAATTTGCTATTACTGATTATTTATGTTACACCACCAAGAAATTTTGAATACTTTTGGCAGGGTTCAAGCAGGCAATCACAATTTGCTGGACACAAGTTCACTGGAAACAGTCTTGGTTACCCATTATCGATAAATATTCTAATCTGAATCTTCTGTTAAACAAACCAGCTCTCTATGGCACTACAGCTCACGTTCAGAAAGCGAGACCCAGAGTTTGATGGATAGCTCCATGAAAACTTAACTCACTGCTCCATCAGAATCAAAACCACAAATTGAATGTTAAAAATTAGTGGGAAAGGCATAAAGAACAAGGCATAACACATCATTTGCCACTGTATTATTCCCCATCTTGAAAAGCGTGCTCCACTCTGGTGTCCAACATAGAGCACAACACAACAGAATGGTTTTCAGGCGAGGAACAATTCCATACACCACAACAAGCCAGACTGGAAAAGAGACAACTTAAGGAAGGGCTTGATAGGAGACTACAAAAGCTGAAGACAGAGAAGTTGCACAGACATCATCTGTTCCCTATCCCTTGAACTCAGGAGCTGGTTAGTGAAGGTTCAAAACAAAAAGCAGGAGCTTCTTCTCCACAAAAAGGGTAACAGAACTGTGGACTTCTTTCCGAGGATGCTGTTGATGCAAGGAGTTTTCATGAGTCAAAAGGAAAGCAGAAGTACCCTCTAGAAGAGAGCCCTCACTGGAGACAGAGAACGGGCTAGGCAAACCATGGGTCTGAACCAGGCTGACCAGTCTTGTCTCCTTGTGTATTCATTTATGCTAGTGTCAATTCAACAAATTCTTATACGCATTTTACACTGATATTCACCACACAAGAACCAGAATTACAGCATTAGGTACACACAGAGTCTAGTCTTACTTGCATTTGAAGTACAGGCTAGATCCTTTTGAACTGCAAAGTGAACTCCCATGCTTCTCTATACTTTACTACATGCTTAATAAATTTGATTGACTTTTCCAAAATAGCATCACCACAGGAAAAAAAAAAAAGAAAAAAGCAAAGTCTTACTGTAAAGCAGCAGTAGCCTTCCTCTCCCTGGTCCACAGTCCCAAAGCAGTCAGGGCAGAGGGCTACAAAGCAAGGTTTTGCTTCTCAAGTTCTTCGCTGGTCCCATGTGTTTTGAGTCTGTAACTTCATCCATGTGTTCCCACTCAGTTCAACACTTATATAAATGCAGGTCAGCATCCCCATGCCCCAAGTTTCATCTCAAAGCAAACCTTAAAAACGATATACTCTGTATGCCAATATCTCCTCTTTTGCTTTAATCTCTAGGATACAGCAGTGTTTCTGATTTATTTTGGGTAAGTGCAGATCAATTAAAATTCCTTCAGGGAAGCCTTCTGAACCAGCAGAAAGTGAATGACTGTCATCAGGAACAAACACTTTTTGCTGTCATGGACTGGCATGTCACTTTTGAGCAAAAACTATGTTAATTAATTCTATCCATACCTATCAGGTGTACCAAAGGAATATAACCAGTCCTTTCTGCTGTCTTGCTAGATACAGATCTTTGTGTCTCTGAACTGAGTATCCCTATATGGAGACTTATGCATTGGCATATTATATGAAGAAGCAGCCTGTACTAGCACAAAAAAACATAACAGGACAAAAATAACTTTGTTCAGACATCAGTATGCAACCAAAGTCCCTTTTGCAAAATGCACAAATTAATACCCTCACGTTCCACCCAAAAATCAGAAAGTTTCCACTACATCTACACACAGACCTATTTATTAAGATCCTTTTTAGACCCTACAGTGAGGAATTTGAATTACTGATACTTTTTTTTGGTCAGCTTGATATATCGGATCAAAGTATGTTTACTGTTCTATCTATTCCCCCTCATCACTTCTACACTCTGCAAAAGAAGAGGGTGCTACGATGTTTGCTGTTCTGTTTGCTCCTGCAGCCCAAATGGCTACACTGAGGATGAAAGAAAATTCACTGTACAGCATGCTAATGATCAAAGACCCATGTACTACTGGCCTATAGCAACATTTTAGGCCACCTCCCCCTTCTAGCATTTGCCCAACTTCTCTGTTTAGAATGTAAAATCTTAAGGGTAGGAATATAACCCATCCAGCTGAAAAGAAATCCAAGTTCTGTTTGATATCCTGCACGTCGCTGTGATACTAACTATAAATAAGAGCGAGCTGTAGCAAACAAGAACTGAATGCCTTCAAATTGATAGATGAGCAAAGACAAGCTTCTCGCAAAATTCAGAGAGGTGGACTCCAGGTATACTACAGAAGGTAAAATACTATTGCAGGATAAACCCTTTAAAAACAATTTGGCAGCAGTAATAACAATTCAGAATTATCATCACCACTACTGGAAAGAAAAACCATGAGAACAGGTATTAGAAGATGGCTGCCGAATAAAAGCTGTGATTCTCACTCTTTCCATACGTGGCTTCAAGTTACAATTAAAAAGTTTACAAAATCTTCCCGTGAATATGATCTTGGCTCTCTCACACAAGTGCATGTAAAGGGGGAAAAGCTGATACACAATTACCTCAGTTGCAAGTGCTGGGAATCAACAGTTACCCAAAAAAGTGTGTAAACTAAGAATGCTTTCTTTTCAATCGCTTGTTATATAATCCCATCTGAAGGTTAAACGAGCATTCATGCTTGCTTTAAAAATTTATTCCATATATTCCCCAATTCAACTACACCCCTCCCTGGTGGAAATGCACTTATATCAAAGACACATGAAGAAATTTTTACATGAAGAATTTCTTAGCTTATGTTTTTGGTTTTTGAAACAGCACAGTGATACAAGCAACCTACAGGATTAAAGAGATATACATATTCCAGAGTACACATATATTAATTTGGGATATTACAAGCTACGCTTGTGTGCAAGCTCACACTATTTCCGTAAGTTACCTAAGATACAAAGTAAAAGCTATACATGGTAATGTGATCTTATTAGCATTACGATTATGGGACTTTTTTGGCAATTCATAAAGCCACAGCTGTGTTACAAAGCCATCCCAAATAAGCATTGATAAAATACTTTATCCCATGACTGCCATGTATTTTTAGATTATGTTACAGGAAAATGCACTAGAGAAAAAGTATTTGAGGACTAACCACGCAGGCAAGTTTCTCAATTGTTTTGGGATTATACACCTTATTTACAAAAAATCCAATGGCTCAGGTGCCTGACTAAATATACTATAAAATTCTATTTTTGTTCATAGGCATCCTATTAATTTTACTTTCAACATCTATAGTCGATTGGGTGAAACTAAGCAAAAGACTAGTGCAAGATTTGGGCTGAATCATAGCGTATAAACAATCAAGGACTGGACTGGAAATTTTGGTTTAAGATTGAATAATATTTACGCTAGTATGTAATTGTATAGTCAGCCTATTGTAGTATTACAATCACGTGTCTTTAGTACGGTGTTTATCTAAAAGCCTTTACCAAGAAATCTTATATCACAAAAACATAAACTCTCCAAAAACAATCACTGCTTTGCTAGTAAACACTGGAACCTCCATTAAGAAAGACGTATTAAAATACAACAACAAAAGACACAAATATATCTGTGCAAAGGTCCCTTCCAGCCGATCTCTGGTGTCATGGTCCTAATCTGGAAACAACATAATGAGTAAACAAGAGATCAGTCACGATGTAAATAATAAAAGAAGTGAAGGTGCTATACTGGAAACTTCCCTAAATTTTGTGCTGTTAAACTGAACCAAGCTGTTTGGTTTGTTGGCAATTTAAGGAAGATTATTAAGCTGTAATCAAAATGTAATACTTCAGAAAGTATCAGAGTTGGCACTACTTCCCTTCTTTCACCTAATAAAAAGAGAAATGTAGGACAAATGATCTATCTACAGGTAAAATGGTTTTTCTACTACTAGAACCCATGCATTGCTGCCATTATGACAACCAGTAATCTTCTCTATATGTTTTTATAAATATCCTGCGGGACCTGAAAACACCCACTAAAATTTGAAATATTTTAAAATCTAGTCCTCTCATCAGTTATATACTGAACTCTTCATCTTCTGGATTCAGATTGACATTAAGAGCTAGAGAATATTCCTCATGTTTCTCTTGCAGATTCATTCGTTTTATTTAAAAACATACTGACCAGAACAACCTTAAACTGAACCATGAGGATGGACTGGCATGAAAAAAAAGGTAAGACCTGTATCCAAAGAATTCCCTGGATGGCTAGCTGTCTACCATCCCAAAGTAACCGCTATATACGAGATGATAGAGGATGGAAGGCACAGGCTAACTGGCTGTACCAGGCAGTCTGCCAACAAAGATATAATGCTGGATGTGGGACAATCGGACGGAATAGTTTGTGAACTGTTGTTAAACTAACACCCAAGCTTAAGGAGGTCAAACAGATAGTTGCAATCTTGCGTAGTAGTTCTCGTGGCAGCTATGGCTGGGAATATTTTTCTCTAGCAATCCCCAGTGGGAGGAGTGCCACCTACTTTCTCCAGTATTCCTTCCAGCTCTATCTGCCCTTCTCTTTCCACCGTCAGGCTGCCAACTCGACACAGGGTCGCACCGCGCAATCTGAAGAGACGACTGCTAAGCGGTTCGGTGTTATTCTAGACATGCAGCGTCAGACACAATTCAGGGCTCTGCAACAGGCACTGGCACTGACAGGACGATAGCAGGAATTCAGGTTTTGTTTTTTAATCCACCTCGTTTCTAAATGGCTTTGATCCCGATCCCCTGCGAGAAGATCACTCGCTAACATACAGTACTGCTACAGTGCTGCGGCACTCCTAGACTGGGGGGGTGCAAAAGGTTTCTCTAGAGGGAGAGATGCAAGAAAATTCATTCAGTATTTTTTTCTCCCTTTCTCTTTTTCTTCTTTCTTTTGCCTCCCACCCTCCCTTTTGCTGAAAACGCTCTCCCCTCCCGCAGCCCTGTGAGGAACAGGACACTCAGATGGAGCCAGCAGGGACAGGAGCACAAGAGGCGAGCATTCAGTGACAGCCAGGATGCCTCCTTGTCACCTTAGGCAACGCCGGGACACGGGAAGGGCTTAGACGGGATGGAGGAAGGGTCAGTGATGCTGAAGCCAAAGGTACAAGGGCACAAGGTTTGAAAAACAAGAACTGAAAAACAGGATTGATAAATTCTGGAGACCAGGACAGGCCAGACAGTAGAAGCACATGTTTATTTTGAGGGGATGATTTAAACTGTTATACAAAAGAAGGGAGGCCTAATCTAAAAATGTGACCACCACTGTGGCGGACTTGCTCTTGTGGACCTACCTGTCTGCTCCTGGGTGCTGTAAGCACAATGACATCCTTGGGACATCTTCAAATCCAAAATTTCCCTTATGAACTTTGGCAGATTGGGATGTAATTAAACATTCAGATACACCGTGGAGTTTTCTAGGAAAGTTCGATTTATTTTATCGTCTTTGTTATACTAGCTGGTATATATTTATTTCACAAAGCAGCAGAAGTCACCTTCTGAAAGATTGTTATTTGTATTGTCTACTTCATTTTACACATGCAGAGCACACAGTAGTTCTGGGGCACAAAGGCAAACTTTCCAGAGAGGATACAGGCGCAGAATGACTTCGGCCACTCTACACTGGGGCTGAAGCAGCCTTAACTTCCCTCACCTTCCTCTTCACCTCCAGCTCCAGCTGCAGACTCCCATTCCTTCCTTGTACTGACTTGCAACAGCAAGGTGAGACACATCAGGGAGTTCAACTATTTGAAGACATTCCTGCAAAACCAGTGATCAGCTTTTTAACAAAACAGGGAGATCCCTGCCAGGGCAAGAGAGGAGTGGGGAGATGTGGCCTGGATAAAGGTGGGACCACGTGGCCGTGGTGTGGTTTGGCTCACCCTGTGCGTCTGGGGGCACAGTCTGAGGAACACTTCTTCCAGTTGGTGGAGGCAGCTACAGCACCACCTCCCCCTTCCCAGCACTGCCCACCCAGCTGTGCCGCGGCAACTGTGCACGGAGCTGCACGGTCAGCTGTGCTCAGGAATTCGTCGGGATGAAAAGTAGCCTGGCAAAATATAAGCCGTTTTCAACCATATAGAGTCCACCTCGCAGACCCACAAACAACTGCACGAGCATCATCAGAGGTATGGCAATGAGGAGAAGGAACCAAAGGATACTTAAACCAGCACAACCACTACAGAAGCATTTACCACCCCGTGATCTAATTAGCCTATGGACTCCAGCAGTCAAAAGCTATCAGATATCACGGCAGCCTACCAAGTGGCGTCATCCCCAGCTGCCTCCGCTCCTCTCCAGCCTACAAAGAAGCACGAAGACCCGCACTACAAATGAGCTGGAAGTGCAGTCCTCGGGCACAGGTGTGGGCTCTCCGACAGCAACCCAGGGACAAGGACGGGCTGCACAAGGGCAGCAAGGACTGCAGCATTAAAATGCGGCAGCTGCTGGTTTTGATTTACATGTCTTAGAGAACTGGGCCCCATTACTAGAGTGGATGTACACCGGCCTGGCATGCTTCGCTGTATTATTGCTGTATCGGTACGTAGGTATGCACGCACTTGCAACTGATTCTCTAAATAGCCCGTTATTAGTATTTATATTACAAAGTAAAAACTAAATCAAGGCAAAAGGCTAAGCTTTTTGGCCTTATGATTAGATAACTTTTTTAAAATCCCGAAAGAGACCCTAAATTCTGCTTTATATCACTCTTCATTTTAATCATATTTGATTTGCACAATTTATTTATCACACTTTTTCCAGATGACATGGCTGTACTTTAGCTAATACAAAGTACAAAACTTACATACACATTGTCAACATCATTCACGGGCCACATAAACACAATTGTTGTCCATCATTCTACTAAACTATTGTCCACCTTTTAATAGTTTTTTTTAATAGATACAGGAGGGTGATCATTAAATGAAACCTTAATATGAGCTATCAGTTTGTGAACAGAGCAGCAAATATGGTATGACTGAATTCACAATTCAAGAAATTCTATTTTTGATATTTAATAATTTTAGATTTGCTTATGTATTCATTTTTCCCACAATAAAAAAATACAGAATAATTAAAAAAAAAAAAAACACACACTTGGAGAAAAACAGGGAAAAATACCTTATCTGCATTTCTCTTGCAATTCCATTTGGACAACAGTATTTCCTAAACGTAGCCTATTCACTGCTGGATATGTAATTACCTTCAGTTCATAGTCTAGACGTTAATGCTTTCGTAGTATTTAAGACTCCTTGTAACATGCTTGCTGCTTTAAGTAAGCAAGGCTAAATCTTGACCAGATAAATTAGCAAAGAATGCAATAAAAGCTGCAATAAAAGAACTTTATCCTCCAAACCTTCAAGTTGCTGCTAAATGAGATTTCTTTGAAATGCAGATCAGTTGAACTAGATTAGTGAATTTTAGCTCCTGTCAACATCATAACAAAATACAAATACAATTGTTCACTGGCCTTATCTCCATGCTTCCATCTGCTGCCTTGTTATTTACTTTCCTTGATTTACTATGCAGATCTAAATAAGACACATCAAGGAGGGCTTACAACACAATGGCTTCTTAAGCTTTACATCAAGGTATTTGAAACTGAAGCCCTGAAAGGGCTGCCATCAAAGACATATCTCTAATGAACTTCCATATCAGAGAAGGTTTGGTATTTAATACTGCTGTGAAAAGAAAAAGCTACAAATCAGAATGGCCTATGAAGGAAAATGTCTGCAAATCTTGATGAGATTAGCACCTACCAGAATTAATATCCCAATAAAAATGATATCTGGTTCCTTGAAGAGTTAAACTTCCAACCTTTGCAAAAATAATGCCTAGTGTCAGAATGGGAAAACTCAGCTGACAAGGTCGAAAGGTCAGGGCGGTATTCTTTTTTCTCCACAAAATGTTCAAAAAGCATTTTTGCTGGTGGCTTGATTAAGATACTGTTGACAAACTAGCCTTGGAATGAAATAATTAACACAGTTGACAGTGCCACTATGGTACTTTCCGCAACAGCGGAATTCTACAGTATCTTTTAAAAAATTAGCAACAACTTCATGGCGACACAGCATAATCTAAAATGACAGCATGCAACATTTGTTCATCAATTTTACTATTTCCCTTTCTCCCCCACAGCAATCTATGGCAGTGCAGGATAAAATCTTCTGTCAGTTTGCTTAAAAAAACAATCCTTAAGTGCCATTTCTATTACATGCCACAACCCTATTTGCAACGTGCAATAAAGGGAGAAGTTTCCTCCTCACGATTTCAACTCTCTCTATATATCTGATAGATTAAACAAATATAAAAACAGCTTAAAAGTTTCCACAACCCACGTGTAACCTTGTGCAGTAAACCATCAGCTCTCGCAGCGTGCTGCCGTTTGACAGGAATTTTTTTTCGCTAGGCACCAAAGTACATAAGCAAATGATACTTTTCTTTCTTAAGAAAGCGTTTCAATCATTTATGTTCTTCTATAGCAAGGGAAGATCCCACAAGCATGTTCCGTACCGTGGATCAATCAGCTCCAAACCGAAGTAGACATGTTGTATGCTCCAGTGCCTGGAAATCATGCTGCAGGCTTCCCAGATGATGAAAACGGAGGTATGCAGTGCAGGGGAGCCCCACATGGCACCCGCTAGCTTCTGGGCATGTCAAACTTCACAACTACCCTACAGTCAATGACAGCAAACACCTTCCCTTTTCTTCTCGCCTCCAAACATACACTCGTCTTTCTACCCTCCTTCCAAATTACAGGCAGTCTTCCAGAAACAAAGCCCCCAAACAGAAGCAGCGTCCCACGGCTACACTGCAGAAACCACAGTTGTCTTTTTGCGAGATTTCATTTCATACGGGCTATGTTCCAGGCGCTCTTACAGCCACGAGAGACCGCTACCTTTCCCTGCTTAATGAAATGACAAAACAACAGATTTGCATATGTAGAAGCAGGTGCTGTAACAGGTTTGACTACTCTTGACCTAAAGCATGTAAAAAAGATTTATCAGCAACAGCTGTCCCTAAGGTATTGGGGCTCTGACGGACAGTCAAAACTTTACCATCTGCACCGCCGTGTGTTAAAAATGACAATCTGAATTAAAAGCTGGTCAACAAATCTCGTATAACTAATGCCTTCCGTATCCCCATCCATATGTTGAATTCCCAAGATACACAACACTTGGATTATCCATTATAAATACCAATCTTTAAATCTAAATAAAATAAGACAACCTAGGAAGATGTGAAAAGGAAGTCTGTGGGAGTTGCTACTTATTCACGAAACACGCATTTAAATAATACTTTGAACGTACATAAGTTTGAAATGCTTCAACAATTTCACATCATCATATAAACAGCTATTCTTTTAAAATAGCATTATATCTGTTTTCAGAATTAAAAAATAGCTGTAAATACTTACATAGGCTAATTTGAGGATTTACAGTGCTACAGCATTGTTTAGCGTGCGGATTATTAACCAATACAATTTTTGTTTAGCTTAACTTCTGGGAAGCCTTTCTTGAATGCCTTGACAAAAAACCTGATTGACTGCAAAACATTTCAGAGCATCTCTGTGTTCTCTGAACAATGAAGGTATCGCAGGCAAGTGAGGTTTCTGGTTTATGTTCTGATTTTTCCATACAAAGAGGAACTGTGGTTTTTCCCCTGGACCAGGGGAAGGAACCTGAGAGTCTGAACATGACCCCTTGGTGAACACAGTGACTTGTTCTGGAGCTATGCTAGCAGAAGGTAGCACCATATGCCCCGAGCCCCAACTTGGATGCTCTTTCTACAGTCTAATGTGCTTGTCAAAAGATGTTAAAATCACAGATTTACTTTCTCTGGATACACTTTATTATTGTACAAAGTAAAAAGAAAGGATAATATAATTTATATGACTTATATAGACTCGCATCCAAATATACTTCCACTGGTTTAAACTGGGAGATCTTTTTTTATTTGTGAACAGTTTCTGAGGTGTTTAACATTACAGCAATCTTATGCCTGATACCAATCACTGCTATTATAACTCTTATTGATTACAAACTAACTACATTCTAAACTTTAGCATTAATAATTTTCCTTCTCATACAAGTGTGGAAAAATACAGCTCATTAGCCGAAAATGAATGAAAATTACCACTCTTTGCTACACTGGATTTCACTGAACTTTTTAATTTATTTTTTTTTAAGATTCAGAACAGCACAGATTTTATCACTGTAATCCAGGCAGGAAAATTACTAAAATAAGAAAAAAATAATCCATGGAGGACATACTGGAAGCAAATCTTAAATAACAGAAAATGTCCTTCACAACATTTCTAATGATAATTTTAAATGTCATGGCACATGTAAATCCATTCACTTTGTGTTTTCTTCTTTAGTTTTTAGAAGAAAGAGAGGCATTTTATTTTAAATATATATATGCACGTATATATTTGCAGGCCCTGATGAAAGACAGGAGGCACTTTTTTCTCAAGTGAATAATAAAACTATCTTGCAGAATTTTGTGAGATTCAAGTGATCCTTCAAACCGTTACAATTTCATGCAAAAACAATGCAGACTTGAAAAAAAAGAAATACAATTTATTTACTCGCTAGGTTGTAACTGTCTGTTGAGAGCTACAGTGATCCCCCTCAAGAGCATAAATATTTAGACAAATTTTAAAATGTGTATTATATACTTGACAGAACATATTTACATGACAGCTCAGAGCTTAAGCAATCTGATCAGAAATATTTCCCCTATAAAACAAAGTCAAGGCAGAAAAAAAAAGGAGCTCAGCCATGTAAAGAGGCTTGAGATTAAAAACATAACCATTTAGAAACAGATTAGCCATTTAAGTGTTTGCGTCAAAATTGTGATAACCTTCATCCTACTTCCCGATTCACTGGATCCTATGTATGAGTTTATGAAAATCGAAGACGAGCAGCGTACGGCATTAACTCTGTGTCTTCTTTTACTAAGCCATCTAATTGCCTGCTCATTATCTGCTGTCCTCCACTCTGGCAGGTGCCGTGTCCTGGACAGGCAGGATGCCTCAGCATGGCATGGCATGGCATGGCATGGCATGGCATGGCATGGCACGGCATGGCATGGCATGGCATGGACTCGATGATCTTAAAGGTCCCTTCCAACCTAGACGACTCTATGATTCTATGGCATGGCATGGCATGGCATGGCATGGCATGGCATGGCATGGCATGGGCTGCCCAGCCCAGTAGGCCACCCAGGGGATGATCCAGGGCTGAGGTAGGAAATCACACCTCTCCTGCATGGCAGAAAGCTGGAAGCTGGCTCCTGCACAACATTGCCAAGATGATGTCCAAGAGCGACAGAAAAGGTGAAAATAAGCCTTGTACAGCCTGCTGGCCCTTGGGGGTGAGGGGAGATTCCCGCCGGGTCTCCCCAGCATGGCTGCTGCAGGAGCTGAGGGCTCATTCACCCCTCCACAACCTACTGCGCTTTCCCTTGGCAGTATTCAAACGAGTTACATATTTTGGGATCAGATATTGAGTCTCGGGGTTTGTCTTACAAAGCAGTAACAAGCATATTCATAGAATCATAGAATGGTTAGAGTTGGAAGGGACCTTGAAGATCATCGAGTTCCAACCCTCCTGCCCTGGGCAGGGACACCTCCCACCAGACCAGGTTGCTCAAAGCCCCATCCAGCCTGGCCTTGAACGCTTCCAGGGATGGGGTCTCCACAACTTCTCTGGGCAACATGTGCCAGTGTCTCACCACCCTCAGAGTAAATAATTTCTTCCTATCATCTAATCTAAAGCTACCCTCTTCCAGTTTAAAACCATTACCCCTATCATTGAGCCCAATTTTAAGGCACCACCATGACTGCCAGGAGGACCCTCCCTCCGACAGGAGACCAGCTGCCAAGGGCGGGAGACCGGGGACCTCAATGCAGCTGAAGCAAACTGCCAACCCGTGAGAAACACGTGTACAGAAAAACCTGGTAAAAAAACTTACAGGCATAAAATCACACTGTATTCTCTACTTTTCAAAAGGGAGAGGAGAGGGGCTTTGTAAGGCAAACAGAGCCAGCTCAACGCAGCCATGGGACACTTCAATGTGAGCTGCTGCCACCAAGCAGCAACTTACCAGAAAAAAAAGGTGTGAAAGGTCTGTAAGAATATATGTATTGAAAAGCTATCCCGTGAGCAACTTGGACGACCATTTACACTCTCACCAGGGAAAACAGGTACCTCAGGGGAACTATTTAGGTTAAAAGAAGGTGCAAAAGCAGAGACAGGAGGGATTAACAAGGAGTGGACCCAGAGCCAAACAGTAAAATGGAAACGCCTGCTCAAAGCAATCAGGTTTGGACCATCTTTACTCACTGTGACGCAATACTGAAATCAGATTTGTCCTACCTAACTTTAAACAATTGGTACCTAACACGGAGCTCCCAGCAGAGCCTGTGTCTCTCCCCGGTACGGTAAGCTGGGGAGCGTGCTGTCCCGGTTCAGGAGCATCACTGCAGTACCTGAGGTCTGAAAGGATGAATCCAGCCAATGTTAGGATGAATCACAAGAGGGAGTAGACTGCAAGAAGAAATTTTTTTAACGAGAGAAGGAATTGTTGGATACTCTTCTAAATGTAATGCAATCTGAGTTAAAAAAAAAAAAAAAAATCAACTCCAGATCACAGATCTAGTTTTACATTGAATGTCATAAAGCATAGATTAGATGAATTACATACTTTTTTTTCATGTATTTTGGGCTCTTTAAATGCAGTGACTATTAACGTTGAATTCTGTGAACTTAAGGGTATTTGTTAAGTTAGCTATTTCACTTAAAAGAACAAAACATGTTTAGTTATACTTAGCTATAATTTTCACTGTTTAAATAAATCAAAAGCTAGGAAATGGTGGTGAAAAAATGCTGTGAAAAAATGCTGAGAATATTTGTTTTAAAAAGCCCCAAAACAAAAAACAAAACCCCACCACATATGGACACCATGTATTTGTGGATTATAAAAAACCATAATACTTGTCAAAGAAATTATTTCTCATTCTACTCTCCTTCCAAATTATAAAGCAATCATTTAGACTTAATAATGGAAACTGTTGCCTTTTGTAAAAAGATGTGTGCCTCATAATGCACACAGAATGGTTTCTTCGCCCAGACTTGTTTACTTAATATATTGAGTAACATACAGAGGTAATCTTTATGCTTGCAGCATATAAAATCTAGATTATTAATATTTTATATTAAAATAAGGTGCCAATTAGTGAATTTTCAGATATTTATCTCCCTGCTAAAGTCTACTTCCTTATCATTTACACATAGCAACACTCTCAAATTTTAAAAGCGGGAATCTTAAAAAGTGGAAAAATACAATTATAAAATGTTCTTTATTTGCAATTAGATTCCAAGGTTGCAGAATACTGTATCTGTCCCAATTTTACAGAAGTGCTTAAGGCATCTGCCAACCAAGTTTCAAGAGGATTAGCTGTAATGAAAATGCAACATATGTAAATACAACCATGTATTTAAATGTCAAATATTTCAAACACAATAGAAAAATTACAAATTCCAAGTTATCTTTCCAAACATATAATTCTATCAACTCCTTCCATGAAAGATAAAAACTTTGAAACAGCATTTTTATACTGTACAAAACACACAATGTGGCAATACATTGTTAGCCTTCTTAATGTATCTCATTATTTAACTGAATGGGGGTTTTTTATGAACACACAGCATACTCCACATTTAACACCAATTCCACATACTTCAGATTCACCTTGTAGACTCAGAAGAATCTTGGTCCTTGTGCTAAAGCTAGCAAAAATAAGGTATGCTATGAACTTTAAAAAAAGCACCTTTTCCTTTGTACCCTTTGGGTATCTTGTTTACTTGACATGATGTATAATAATAGCACACGAGAAAGAACGCAATTACACAAGAAAATAAAACCATGCAGCTAAAACTCCTTTGACTTCAGACACATTTTTCTCATCTCTGGATGTGGTACAACCTTGCTGTGAACTATTAGGTTTCCACTACTTAGAGACAGACGGTTTCATACTGCTCAACAGAGATTACTGCTGTCTATCTAAATAGGGCTTACAGTGGCATCAGCATATTTTATTAACTCAGAACCATAAATCCTATTCTTATATGCTCTCAAAGACCAATACTCCTAGGGTCAGTTAAATTTACAACAGCGTGGCACCTACCAGGAGGAAGCTTCAAAGTGAGGATATGCTCCTTTGCAATAGCCCCCCAGAAATTCTGGTACCTATTGAAAGTTTAAAAAGCCATACCCCAACCTTGATATTAAACCACAGTTTCCCAAGCAGATTCTTAGCTCATTGCAACCTTACATGGTACCCCAATACACTCTGTAATGCCTCACAACACAGGTTTTCTTTGTGGTTCAAGAATTCTCCCTTCTTTGCATGGTAAGCATGTACCTGCAGGCTAGCAGATCTTAACATCCACTCTTCTGTGACAGGGACAGTGAACACCTGTAAAGGAAAAATCTCCACATTTTTGAGCATCCAATGAATATTCCTTTATATTCCATTGCATATCAGTATGTGGAAGTGCTCTTATTAGCACCAACAAAATTATTTTTGCATATATTTCTCGGCTATCCTCCAAACTCGTAGAGGAAGAGGATTATATCCTGTATATACACTGTTAAGGTCTGGATAGCAAGATGAAAACAGAAAAATCAAAGTCAAGGAACTAACAGCCTAACCAACACAGAAATTTTCAATTATATTCAAACTACACACCAAAAGATCATTTTAAATAAATGGCTGGTGTCTACTTACATGTACCTTTATTCTACTCTCTCTGAATAAGCGGACCAACCGTCACAGGTGACTCCCAAACAAAATTTTGACTTTACAGGAGCAACGATGCAGCTTCCTAGATAAATACTGTTTTTTCACTGAGGTGCACCAAACATCATTTAGCTCCAAGCAATCTTCAGAAATACAAATCACATCCTAGTGCCTCCTCGGGGGAAGAACCAGCCTTGGCATCTCCCTCTGCATCGTTCAGTGACACTAAACTCTGCAGGGTAGTCAAGCAGTTTCCACAATGCAAGAAAAACAGAAGTGCTGCAGAATGCTTTGCTGAACTTGGGAACGCTAGAAGAAAATACATACCTAACTCCATCAATTACTCTATTTGTCACCTTTTTTTTCTCCCCAGTAAGTATCCTAAATCAAAATCAGACACCAGGAAGGTGGGTTTGCCCCCCTTGTCAGGGCAAGTCCTGCACACTGAGGAGAGTACTTGAATCCTTTTCTAAGAATGGATGACAAAGATAGAATCAATTCATATATCAATAACTATTGTAGTATCACTATTATTAAATACCTATAATGAAATAAGTCAATGACTCTTTAAAGAGCCCTTCCTTTTGCTATAAACAGCCTTATTTAAAAACATAGAGGCTGTTATCAAAATTCTACAATTTGGTCATCTGATTTTAAAGTAATAAGCCAATTTTAAACAAGATCTCAAAGTGCAAATCATTTACTATTTTATCATTTTTATTGTAACACAACACTATTCAGTGGAACTTCACTCTCAAATACCAACTTAACAATTCAATGCTATCACTGCTATGAAGAGAAAAACAGTGAGCTTTGAAGCCATTTGATCTCCTCATATCAAAACTGCAGTCTTGTACCGATTTCAGAATCTACTTAATTTGCTGTTTTGCAATAAAAAAGTAAAGAGAGTATAAAAAAGCAAAGTGCCAGAAGTAAACATTTTGATCAACCTAATTCTCTTTTAAAAAACAAAACTCCTGCTGTTCTTTTTTAGAAAAATACCTTGACGTTTAAAGACAAAATAATGGCATGTGTGTGACTTGTTTACATCAGATAGAAATAAACCCCTCCTAAATGTAGACAGCACAAAGTTTTCTTTTGGTAGTTTATGAATAATATTTAAGGAAATGCTTAAAACACTTAGCAAATCTTTTGACAATTTAGCAACCTCATCAGTATAGCTGCTCAGACACCATGGTGATGTGTATCGTATACAGACTTCTGAAAAAGAAGCACCAACTCAAACATGAACATGTGATTTTATCTTATAGAAAAGGGACAGGGTGCAATTATATGGCATGTAACAAAGTAGGTGTTGCAGCATCATATGGTGTACCACCCAGAAAGGGGAGAAGTGCTGAGTCGGAAACACTGATGACTTGCTACGATGTGCATGCCAGCAAAAATATGGTTTGGAAGGAATTAATAAAGTGGTTGGCCCTTGAAAAAATAATAAATACTTTAAGCATGAAGACTTACAATAAATATGAAATTCAGCTACCCAAGTAAAATTACACAGAAGGTCCTTTCTTCAGATGCATCCCAGCCTGCATCTGCATGAATCCCATGCTGGCTTTGAGCAAGCTGCCACAGCCTCTGGTTTCTTCCACCTCAAACTCCGTTAGTTATTACTAGGTTTTTCAATTAAGAGATTTCACCATCAGACAACCATCACTCCACCCAATATTTTACAAGAACACCGTCCCCAGATACAGTGGCCACTCACAATGGTGTAGGTGATTTTTTTAAAGCCAAGGAATGTTCACAAGATTGTTTCTTGAGATGGGGCAAGAATATTTAACAGCCCACTACTACCACAAAGTGAATGCTCTCCCCTCTTCTCCCTCTGCCTTCCCGTGCCAGCACTGGCTCCCATTGCTTACCTTATGCTGTCTACAGCCATCTCAGTTCCCTCTGTGAGCCAACCCAATTCACTGGAATAGCAGAAATCATACTCGGGCTTTTTGCCAGGTTGGTTTTCCGCTGCTTTGCCGAGTTAATTTGACCCACTGAAGGGTCAAATCCCAGATCCAGCTCCAGATCCAGCCCAAGAGAGGTTGCAAGCCCACATATGTGAGAGGAGGGAAGGGGACAGCGCGCTGAGTGCAAGGGACCAGGGGGAAGCCCCCCTCCAAGCTGGCAACGGCGTACCATCTTGAGATCAGCTGTCTGTAAAACTACAACTCCACTCCACTCCAAACCTGATTAATCATCTCCAGTTCATTACTTACAATGAACCTATTTCTAGTTTGTCCATAGGTTCCCTCTCCACTTTCTCAAGCACGGGAGCTTTTTTCTTCCCCCAAGACCTAGCTCAGACTTGCTTCTCAAAACATGCTGGGTCTACTGTTCTGTATATGTCATCAGAGCACTGTCATCCAGTAGCTCCCGCACCTACTGCAATCCTGGCCAAACAAGCCCAGATTCACACTTCTTCCCACCCTGATGGTCCCTAGATAAGTCATGATGGTTCCCAGTGAGCCAGGTGCCTTCACAGCATCCTCTAATTGAAATAGCTGCCACATGTCCAACAAAAAGGTTTTATTTACCAAAAGCCTACATACAAAACATCAATAACTCACAACACTACCTAACTGGCTCTGTGCAGATCAGGGGACAATTTGAGGGTTACAGTCAAAATGCTACTGTCTCACAGTAAACAATATCTAAATTTGTGTACTGCTTCCTTCTAGTTTACACAATAGAAATAAGCACTGGGTTTGTGAGTTATTTTTTTGTTTATGTACTTAGGAGAGGTGGGGAGGAAACAGAACAAGAAAAGGAAAAATAGAACTTGTTACTGAGCCATCGTGTGTCCCATTATAACGACTGCTCTTGGATTTACCAAATAGATTTACGCGCACATATATGTAATCTGGTGTTAGGCTCACTTTCAGCCTGTGTTAAAGCAAATCCCATAAAAGGGGGGAGAAACAAAACTACTTTGTCTCTAGTGTGCGAAAAGGCTGCTGCAAACCAAAACACCAGCTCAACACTGATAACTCTTAAATTATTTTAATGAGGTTTTGAAAGAAAAGTCTCACACTTCCCAAAAGTAAAAAAGCAGGAACTTGAGCAGAGACATGGTATCTGGGCACACATTTGGAGAACAAAGCACCATTTGGTCCTGCTAATAAACTGCAAGCAAAACTCCCAGACATTATCTAAAGGTTATCTTCGAAGTCGTAATGGTCTAAGATCTCAGGGGATGACAGATGGGAAAAATAAAATTATGAAAGTAGTAGAGACAGGTTTCATTGGTGACATTGACAGGTTTCCAGGCTACTACCTAGCTCCAAATTAACGATGACTAAGCCTTTTGTCATCAACAACTTGAAAAGCTGTTGTTCAAGCTTTCAAAGCTTTAAACTAAGCTTTAAAGATTTTCAGAACACAGGACTTTTTACACAGACTTCCTAACTGAAACCTTGTATATAACAACCCTCCTTTATGGAAATGTGGTTTTCAAGAATTATTTATTATCAAGCTAGAAACATATGCTGCCAAGTGCAACCCAAGATCCTACAATGCACACTACATACCGTATATTGCCAAAGAATCTGCAGGAGGCTGCAGGTCCAGACCTAGACACACACCAAGCTGCTGATGCATAAGTTTCTTGGCTTCCAGCTGTTTATTCAGCCCGTTTTGATTCTCCCTACTCACAGCAAAGCACAGGCCAATATTTTACCCATGGCAAATATCCACAGTTTGTCCAGAGAAGCATCTATCTTCTCCCCTCGACAGTTGAATTAGTTCACTATTAAAAGTACTATCTGTGGTACTGGGAAGATGTTGATTTTCTATGACATGCAGCAACCAGAAAAGTGTAAGATATTGTTTTGAGCACAAGTAAGTTTTTATGCAAATTTAGGCATTATGGCAAATTAAAACTTCAATATGGTGACATTAGTGATTCATGTAAACTGCAATGCCTTACATGATAATCTAAGATTAGAGACATTTTTTCCAGGAGAAAGAGTCTAGGTTTCCTGTTCCATATTACCACAAACCCAAAGGACCTCTGCTACCATGAGACTATCAACTTGTCTACCCTCTGAAATCCTGGAACTGCAAGAACTACCTGCAAGGTAGCTCCAACAGCCGATCTTTGCACAACAGCTCTGCTGCTCAACTCCAGGTGCAATCCCACCGCAGCTGAAGTTTACCTGCCTTGCTGTCCTTCACGACCTCCTTCCTTCCCAGCCTGCTCCCTTCCATGTTTACTGGACTGCTGCTGGCTGGACTGCTTCAGAACAACACAATCAGCAGAAAACATCACAAATAAAACTACAAAAAAATAAAACATATTTATCAACTTAGCAGGCTGAAATAATTTAGCAAAGCCTAAGAAATACCAGAGTTGATGCATGGAAATTAGATTACACTGAAGTGAGACAGTATCACAGAGTTTACTGAAGAATTCAAATCAAATTATTTTGTATCAGTAATCTCAATTTCTCCACCTTCTTTCAATCTCTGGTTTCTCTTACATAATTTTTCATTCCATTATTTTAAATTTACAGAAGTACCTTTGAGATCCTCCCTCTGACAATTCTTCATAGTCCTTTCCTAGTTCCAGTCCCTTCAAATGTTGCTCCGCCTTTTGAATCTCCTTCAGAAAGAGGGACAGCTTTCACACAGTACAAGCTACAGCTCTCCTGCTTTCTTTCCATCCGTTCATATTCTTTATCATTATGTTTAACAGAACGAATGAACACTACAGGTTCCTACTGAACAAAGAGATTTACAACAAAAATAGAAAACTGAGATGGCACTAAGGCGCTGGAGTTTATAGGTAGCTGCAGGAGACAAGAGCACAAGAACACCTGGGAAAAAATAAGCTATGATATTTAATGCCAAGGGAGTACTCTCTCAAAAATCCTTAAAATTTCTCCTTTTTGCTGTCCACAATACCCAGCAGTCACAGACCTCCTGATGTAAAATATTTCACAGGTATGTCAAGAAGCCGTACATGGATACAGGGGGTTTTATTACAAGCCAACAAGATTTCAAAACATGCCATTTCTTTTGTAAGAAAGTTTTGGGTTTTTTTTACTAGCTTATAACTTTCTAGTTTAGACCCCATAATATGTGTACAACTGAGATTCACAGTGGTGTTGCCAATTCTCAAACTGTTATTACAAATATTTTTATTCCAGCTTTCATACTTCCTATGTAACTCTAGAATAACTTCATGCCTAAAAAAAAATCTGTACTTCGTATCAGAGCAAAGTTCAAAAAATACACACCTGAAGTCTTCAACCTATGGACAAGGTTTTTTAGAATATCAGAAATAATGGAAACTTCATACATTCCGATGCCTCTGAATTTTATATGAGTTCCTAAAAGCATGAGGTAATGACTGAACTAATTTTACTGACTTATTTTACTTTCCCATTCTGATTTTGAAAGGTGACACACATAGCATTCTTTAAATAACAGGGACCAAGACAGAGATGAAAAAATGTGGTGCTTTCTTTATATAAAAGAGAAACTCATTTTGTTACAAGGCATAAGGAGCGTCACAGAGCTAAGCAAAAGCTGGAAAAAAGACAAAAGATTGTGCATGTCCACAACAAGGTACAAGGGTTGTTCGTTCTCAGTGCTAACTAATGCATCCAAGTTTACGACGTAGGATGTCTACAGAAAGCTGGCATCGTATCAAAGACCGTGGCTGCACAGTTGAGAATTTTAACAGTGTTTGACTTGTTTTCTCCATTGCTTTAAGAAGGTTACATCATTTTGTCAGTCTTGAGAGTATCATAACAACTAGGAATTCTTTATGAATGATGTTAAAGACCTTTGCACAGAAGGAAGGCACTAACATAAAAGCACAGGAGAGGTGCAAAAGGTAAGCACTTCTTGCCAGAGGAAGAGTCCTGTCTCATCCCTCTCACCTCCTCCCCTTCTTGGTAGGTGTCCATTTGAATGTCAGCATCAAGGGAGGCAGCATGGGATAAAAGAAAGCGAGAACTTTGATGGTACTTCCCAAAGCTGCTCACCTTCTGTCATGGTTTCAGCTGGGACAGAGTTAACTTTTTTACTAGCAGCTGGTATAGCGCTATGCTTTGGATTTGGGATGAGAAATACTTTTGATAGCACACTGGTGGGTTTGGTCATTGCCAAGCAGTCAAGGCCTTTTCTGCTCCTCACACCGCACTGCCAGTGAGTAGGGTGGGGGGGTACACAAGAAGTTGGGAGGGGACAGCCAGGACAGCTGATCCCAACTGACCAAAGGGATATTCCATGCCATGTGATGTCATGCTCAGTATAAAAAGCTGGGGGAAGAAGAAAGAAGCGGGGGCAGGTTTGGAGTTATGGCGTTTGTCTTCCCAAGTAACCGTTATGTGTGATGAAGCCCTGCTGCCCTGGAGATGCTGAACATCTGCCTGCCCATGGGAAGCAGTGAATGAACTCCTTGTTTTGCTTTGCTTGCGTGTGTGGCTTTTGCTCTATCTATTAAACTGTCTTTATCTCAACACACAATTGTTTTTCTCACTTTTACTCTTCCGTGGTTCTTGCTGCTGACTGGGGTTAAACCACAACACCTTCAAGAAGCCCCAGCTCCCCGGATGGGATGGCAACACTTGCAAAACAACTTGCAATGAACATAAAATCCCCACCTGAAATGTGACTTCAGAAATTTAAGTAGGAGGGGCGAAACAGTGGAGAAACACTCAGCCACCCAGTTTAAACTAGAATACTGTTTTCTTTTATTCCCAACATCATGCTTCTCTGAATAAATCTATTTTTATTTTAATATTAAGCATATTTAGCATCGAGGGCAAGCCGAATCAGAGTGGAACAGACATACTTATCATGACTACTCAAAGAAAGTAGCGTTTGGAGGGAGCACCACGTGTGCTCGGGGACAACAGGGCAGGCACAGCCCAGTCCACCTCTTCCAGGGAACAAATGGCTGAGATAGAGACAGCTACACCCCAAAATATCATACACAGGAACCAAAAGGAAGTCAAAAGAGCAGTTATTAGATAGGAAGACAAACAACTTTAGACATCAAAAGTTTATTTTCTGTGATCCTACAATTGGTTACCATTCCTTGCCTTTGTAAATGCAGGTTTTACGTTACCTAGAAATAATTATTGCAGTCATCCAATGATTTTCCAGTATCCAGCAAGACATACTTAGGCTTGTGTAAATTTCCGTCTATAACTTTCTGTGCTTACTGTGATTTGTTAATTAGTTTTGCTTCTTTAAGATAATTTAACAGGCATTTTAAAAATCTGCACTCAGATCTTCTTCACTGGATAGCAGAACACACATAATGTTTAATGAAATATAGTAACGACATACTCCAGTAAGCACATAATATTTTAACTATATGCTATGTGATCAGGCTACCAAGTGGAACTACCATGTCTATGCCCACCTATTTAAAGCTCCCACATTTCAATGCTCAACAATAACATTTCATCAATTTATTTATCTTCATAAGTCAGTCTCTCATATGAAACGGTATATAGTTTACAACTGAGCAAACAGAATGCATAATACCCAAATAAAAATCAGTGTTAAACTTCAAACAGAAGATGACTGGCAGATGACCAATGTGCCATTATAACATCAGTACCAAGGTTATACCTAACCTTAAGAACTAAGCCTTCAAGAAGAATAAATGACATCTAAGACAACCAAGGGTGGTTTGTTCCTTGAGGACATTCAAAGCAATACTAGCAGTGGTCCTATGCTGACATAAGAAACAAATCAGCTAAAAATAGAGGCAATGAAAAAAAACACAAGAGCCAGCAAATACCATCTCTCAATAGCAGATCAAACTCAGCAGCTGAACTGAAGGTAGTAGAGGACAAATTGATTTGAGAATAAGAAGTCATGATTTCCAGAGACAGCTGTTACTGAATGATGTCTCTTAAGAGACAGAAAATTTAATGCTTGTTGGAGGATTCAAGAAGTCCACTATCCCCATCCCTGTTAGACATCAGCATGCTGTTAACTGGCTGAAATAGCCTGTAATTGCTATTGTTAGTAAAGAAGAATAGTAGCCACTTTCTTTCTTCGGGCTTCATATAAATGCACAACCCTATACAGAGAAGAGGAGAGGGATGGGGAGGACTGAGATTCTGCCACACACTCTTTATTGCTGCCACCCTGTTCTCACAGGGGAGAGCAGTGTTCATCAGGGGCTACGTTTGCTTTCTTCTCTCTTCTCTTTGGTGCTGATGCTGACACACAGAGAGATTCCACTAGAAAATGGCAGCACTGTTAATTATCAAAGGACACCCTGGGCTGAAATTGTGCTGGTACATACTGTACCCCACACCTTCCGGAGCTGCAGTGCTGTGCTCTACAATTAAAGCTTGTGCGGCTTCTAGCCTTTAGCATGTTTCAAAATAATTCTGAGAATGCTGAAGGTTACTTACTAGCCACTGGAATTTTTCATGGTGTGTAATCCACAGGTATTTTCACACTCTGAGAAACACCTTATTGCTTAAGAGCAAAGAAATTTTCTCCTTTGCAGGACCGGTAAAAGGTCTACTTTCATGATGAGAGAGTGAGAATACCAAGAAGGGCATTCCAGGTGGCATTTTAGTTCCTGCTCAAGAAATACAGAACTTCAAAGGACCCAGAAGGAGATGGGAAAGCCAGGCAAAACCAAAGCAGGTGAGAATAATTATTATTAAAAATAAAGTATGTAAACTTTACATTTTTCAGTTGAATGACAGTCCACACATACATTGACACTGCGAATGGCACCAAGCCATTAAGCCTCCATCACAAATAACCTAGCAGAGGACCTCAGAGGTTTCCAGGCAAATAGCAACGCCATCAGTCACCAGTGTCTCAGACACCACCTAATGCCTGAGGAAGATGTGGATGCATTTCCACGTGGTCACTCAACAATTATTTGGGCTTCAGTAGAAAAGTCCTGGTCAAGTTAAAAGATCCTGCTTTGGCCATTCACTGCAGATCTTGACACCAATCTCTGTTCAGTTAGAGGGCAGCAACCATAGCAAAGCCTTTGATGCTTTCAGCTACAGGTGTGGAGGCTCTGCTCATTCTAATAAACCAAAAGAGCCAAGACATACACTCAGGTACTGAATCTGGGAATACAAAACCATAGTATTCACTTGCGCTGCCCTGACATCAAGTGTCTGAATGAGGAAACTTGCAGGTCTGAGGTTTAGGAGGAAAAACTGGGAGATTAAGATAAAATGCAGCCACAAATGGAGAAAAGTAGAAGTTTTCCTCTACACATACCCAGCCTTCAAAAAAAAAGTGTATGGAAAATACAGGTCTGGACTTACGCCACTCTTCTTGCACCTTCATGGAAAGGTGGAGCCGCGGGTGGGAAGGTAAGTGGTTACAAGGCAGTCCCGTGTATGGCTAGGTTTAAATCAAACCAGCCACTGGACAAAGCAAAGCTAGGTTTAAATCAAACCAGCCACAGGACAAACACCTCAACAAGCCTAATAAAGCCTTTGATGAACCTAGAAAAGAAAAGGGCAGAAAACGGAGTCTCTCTCTCAGTGAGAGTAAGCAGCAATGGGTGACAGATGGGCTTTCACAGAGCTAAGGGAGAGCTTTTTACACCAGAACTGGTAACAAACATACTAAACATCAAACACCATTCTCTAGTATTTATAGGGACTGGTCTAACTGAAGTAGAGAGTAATATTCTCACATAGTACTCACAAAACACTCAGAAAGCTTTCAGAAGTCTTCAGCACCCACATAGTGACAGTGAAGTAGTTTGGGAAAGTAGCAAAAGTCAGAGAGACTAATCTGTGGGCAACAGTTACGAGAAACAGCAGATATCTTTCAGGTCTTCCCCACATAACGAAGAAAATCCAGACAGTCTTAAATATTCTGGAGAACTGGAACGACCAGCTCAGACTTCTTATGGCCTAAATTCCTAGCAATGCGATCACTGGATGAAATCCTTCCAACATCCCACCTGAGCATGGTACCAAGAACGTGCCAAGAGAGAGCCTGCACCCTGACCTCATCTTTAGCAGAAGCATGAGCACCTCCTGCCAGTGCAAGACGTACAATGGACTTATGCTAGGCTGACTTCCCCTTGGAAAGACGCAGATGAGGCAACCAGAACAGATCTCCTGCACACTCTCAAGAAACGTGACTCTGTTTGATGGATCTGACAGACAGATGGACAATCAGGGAGAGCAGCTAATCCTTTTCTCTATGGACCAACTGTATAGGGCCCTCATGGAATGGAGAAGATGTTGCATATTTCTGCTTGGACATGACATCCTTTCATGAACCCCAGAGCTTGGAAATCTCCTGTAGATGTATTTCAGAGGCACTCTTGAGTTCCAAAACAAGTAACATGAGGCTCATGCTACTGCACAGACCTCAGCTCTTTGGTGATGAGATCTATCTTCTGTGATCCCCAGGCCAAACAGGACTTGCCAGGCATCACTATCTGACTGGGGAAGGAACTGGAGGAGTATTGTCTTGTGGCCTGATACTGCCACCACAGCAGAAGTCTCCCATATTTTTACAAACAGTAGCTAGCCTGCTGAAAGGATACCAAGTGGAAGAGCACACGGAGGGGAGACAGTGTTAGGTGATGCACAGCACGAGGCATCACAGAGGTTAGCTGGGAAGCGTATTGTCAGAAAAGGAAAGCACAGACTAGGATCTGTTCACAGACAAAAGAGCTCTCACAAATTGAGAGTTAATAGTTTCTCCAGTGATCCCAAAGATTTGCAGTAATATAATTTTTGATTCAAGTGTTCACCTTGGGACCCAGATGCTTGGAAAGAGACTGAGTCATTTGCAGAGATTCAGGTTTTGCACCTTTGTGGCACCCTTTATCAAGCAAACAATTGTAAAAGTAAATGAAAAGAGGCACACAGAGAAACAAGAAGTTAACAGCAATGACTGCTGCCACCACGATGAAAACTTTGAGGGTTACAGACAGGACATGTGGGAAGACCCTGAAATGAACACAGTTACCATCTGAGAAGAAAATAAACTATTGACAAGGGGGCAGATTTATAACTATATGAAAATATGCACCTATGATACTAAAAGTTACAGACCACCTACTGAACAGCCAGACAAATGCTACCTAAATCCATACTAAATTTCAGACATAGGAATAGGGTGCCAAAACACCCTTTCTCTCGGCAAGAAACAACCTCTGTATAATCCACTCTACTGGGGTGTGCTGCAACTGGCTGTAAGGCACCCGTGATGTAAAGCAAAATCCTCCCACAGATAAGGCACGCTTTCATGAAAAGGGTTTCTGAAAAAGGACACAGGAGTGGGGATCTGCAGTGAGTTGCATCACGCAGTCACTGTTCATTATGCCTGGGACCCAAACATCTGATGTTTTGTTATACCAAGATGGTAGAAAACTTGTCGGTCTGGCCACAACAACAAAAAAAAAAAGAGTGGAAATACACCTTACAAAGGCAGAAGGTAAAGAAAAGCATAAGCTCCTGGAACTACTGCTGCTGTAGGTTTCCCTGCTGTGGCAGGGAGGTTGGACTAGATGATCTCCAGAGGACCCTTCCAACTCTGACCATTCTGTGATTCTGTGATCTTGTGAACAGCATCAGTCCTGCTACCTGCCTCTTTGCCATGACCTGGCAGAGTTAGTCACTACAGTCACTACAACGATCTCAGCCATAGTTTAGACTGTTCAAACCGCCATCTGGAGCAGGCTGCCTGAAGAGAGCATGGGGATTATGTGGGAGTGTCGACCTGCTTGAGGGTAGGGAGGCTCTCCAGAGGGATCCGGACAGGCTGGATCGATGGGCTGAGGCCAATAGTTTGAGCTTCAACAAGGCCAAGTGCCGGGTCCTGCACTTGCGTCACAACAACCCCATGCAGCGCTACAGGCTTGGGGAAAGGTGGCTGGAAAGCCACCTGGCAGAAAAGTACCTGGGGGTATTGGTCGACAGCCGGCTGATTACAAGCCAGCAGTGTGCTCAGGTGGCCAAGAAGGCCAACAGCATCCTGGCTTGTATCCGGAATAGCGTGGCCAGCAGGACTAGGGAGGTGATTGTCCCCCTTGTACTCAGCACTGGTGAGGCCCCACCTCAAGTACTGTGTTCAGTTTTGGGCCCCTCACTACAAGAAGGACATTGAGGTGCTGGAGCGTGTCCAGAGAAGGGCAACAAAGCTGGTGAGGGGTCTCCAACACAAGTCTTATGAGAAGAGGCTGAGGGAACTGAGTTGTTTAGCCTGAAGAAAGGGAGGCTGAGGGGAGACCTTATCGGTCTCTACAACTACCCGAAAGGAGGTTGCAGAGAGGTGGGGGTCAGTCTCTTCTCCCAAGTAACAAGCGATAGGGCAAGAGGAAATGGCCTCAAGTTATGCCAGGGGAGGTTTAGATTGGATATTAGGAAAAATTTCATCACAAAAAGGGTTATCAAACATTGGAACAGGCTGCCCAGGGAAGTGGTGGCATCACCATCCCTGAAGGTATTAAAAGACTGGTAGACATGGTGCTTAGGGAACACGGTTTAGTGGTGATTTTGGCAGTGTTAGGTTGATGGCTGGACTCGATAATCTTAAAGGTCCCTTCCAACCTAGAAGATTCTATGATTCTGTGATCATTTGAAGCCTTTTTCCTGACAAAATACAGGCTTCTTTCTTAGGATACATGGAGACATGATGTAGGAATTGGGTGGCTGTCGCAGCTTTGCAGGAGTATGGAACTTCACTAGTCCAAGAACTGAAGAAAGAGGAAACATCTAATAGGAGGTCCCTCGCAGATGTCTGGAGCCAAGATTCTATCACAGTTACAGAGACTAGCAAGAACATTGTGTCAACCACTCGTATCTTAGAAGACAGTAGAGTACAGTCTTCCAACGTGTACAGGGAGGAGGTCTGGAACAGGCAAAATCTTCCCCAACAAGATGAAACTGCAATGATGCCAATGAACAGACTCACTTCCTCACTCAAGTAAAGGTCTGATGACCCCGGTCACTGAACCACAAACATTCTTTCTTCCTGAATACAGCAACTGCTTCCACGGATGAGGAGTTAAGAGGGATGCAGAGAAAGTCCACATTCCCTGGAGCATGCTGTTTCTTGCCAAGTCTTCCTGGTGGCAGAAGGAGAGTAGGCTGGAGCAGAATGTCTGGCTCTAAAATTACCTCAACGGGGGCAGTCTCATGCAAAATGTCCATGCATCAGGCTTTATCATGGTTCTACCTCTTTATTAAGGGGAACCCTAATATAGTCTGTGACCACTTAAGTAGGCTCTTGAAGGAGAACTAGTCATCATGTTTCCCCGTACTCCCTCAGTGCAGGAGTAAGACAGGTGGTCCAGATATGATCAACAATCAGACAACATTGTCAAGGTGTGAATATTGTACACGCACTCAGCGGTAAGAAAAAATTTGATCTTGAGAAGGCAAATATAGGACCGTAGGACAAGAAGAACAACAAATCACTGTTGCATTGTTAGAAAGCTTTTTGCCTCTGTAACACAAATTGCTTCTAAAGAGATTTCTGTATAAACCAGATTAACACAAATTTAACCAGTGATAACTCAAGTAAAGTCTTTATAAAGGAGATATATACAAATTTGAAACAAATTTCTCAAATAGTATTTGATAATATGTAAATGTGCTTACCATGTGGATGCAGGTAAAGGACACTATGAAATGCCACAACAGGGAATATATCTAGTCACTTCACAGTACCAAGATCTTTTATTCAGATTTTTTATTTCAGGTATTAACTGAACATCAAATCACACAAGCATATGGCTTTAACTTCACAGTTTATTACTTTATTTGTCCACATATTTCCTTTTTTCACATAAACATTGCTCTCACATTGTTTTCATTTTTAAAATTCAATTCCATAACTGGTGTTTGATGACAAGGCCCAAGAGGAAGCTCTCCCACGAAACCATAAAATCTTTCTTGTTCAAAATGAAAGCAGCAGAAAACTTTGAAGCAAATTACTGAATTCAAACTGCTTTTAAAAGCCAGAGAGAAAGAAAATCGCAAAATTTCCTCTCAGAAAAACAAAACCACCAAAGTTTTAGGACACTATGTTATTTTTAAAAAGTCAAAATTCAGACCTGCGGAGCAGCGTACTCTTAGCAACACCAATCTGGATTCAATTCAAAAAAGAGTAATGCTGGCTCATTATTGTTGAAGTTATCATGTTAGGAAATACTGCTAGTTAAAGATAATAGTCTCTCAACTCAACCATAGTAGTAAAGATATAGCTAAATTAGACTACATAAATAATTCATTACAAGAGGCCTGATTTTGCATTATTTCTGTATTACTTTTAAATTGCAGGTTACTCTCATGGATAGTAGAGATTTTTATTTGAAGATTCCCATGATTTTTGGAACTTTCTTGGGCAATACAGTGCTGTCTTGGTGTTAAGAATTAAGTAATCTGCACTTCAGGGTTCCCTTCTCCATGCACAGACCGCACATAAAAATAAGAGGAAAACACGTCTCCTATATTTTTAATCTGTAAGATTAATTCTTAGCCCATCTTGTAAAATCTTCTCTTAAAACATGCTTCTTTAAATTACTAAAGTTTGAAAAAATATTTTTCCAAATTAAAATAAGTGGAATTACTTACAGAATTAACATTTTTTTGTTAATAACTCAATATGTTTTAAAAGCCAGCATAGAAATTCCAGGTTTTCTAGTAAGAAATTTTTCAATACTATAAAGTTTTTTGCATTTCATAATCAAAAAGCATACGTAGCATATTGAAATGCAAACATATTAAATTCTGTGAAATAATTATCCTCATCAGCATACGACTTCATAATTTTGGTAGAGCTACATCAACAAAGTTTTATCCAAACTGCATGGCAAGAAAAAGTCATTTTGTTTCACACACAGACACCAAAAGGAGGTTTACTGGAGGACCAAAATCATTATTTCGCATTCCTAAACACAAGATGGTATTCCTACGACTGCTAAATACTTTAGGTTTTTGCCCAAATAATACACCTAACCTTTAACACGTTGTTAAAAATTGCAGCCAGTACCAAAAAAAATGGTTCTGCCTGCAGCCTAGACCTCTTTTGTCTTCGTTTCAGGTCTCCTTCAGGACAAAGCGGTGCAGAAGTCACTGTGGGATGGCTGCATACCACTTTCCCCCCAAGGAAAGTGCACCTCCCCTTCCTCAGCTCCTCTCTAGATGCGCCAACCTCTGCCTCTACCTGCGCAAGCAGAGAGGACAGAGAAGCCACTAGGAAGCAGAAACCCCTTTCGGAGAGGTCACTGCCATCACTCCCATGCCGTCCGGGCTGCCAACTCCTCCAAAACCCACTCACTGTGCCAACTCCCCACTGCCTTTGGCTGCTGCACTGCCCGTGGCCACCGGCCGGGCAGAACACTCTGGCTGCCAGCTGCCCTCGGCCCTGGGACGTGCCTCCAGCACTCGGGTGCACCTGCTGGAGTGGCCGCAACCAGCATCAAAGTATGAACCTGTTTTTCACACAATTTGAAGTCTAATAATGCACAAAGATAGATGATATTTGTCGATACTGGAGATAAAGAGTTTACGTGCTGGAAGTCATAAAAAAGCTTTGGAAACAAGCAGTCCACATGTGTTTTTGTAGGAATGTTATGTATCAGAAGCCAGTAACCACCAAAATGGGAGAGATTTGTAAAGGAAGTTTATGCACTCTTTGAACTGCAGACAAAGTAACTTAAGATTATCTTTAAATTCAGTGCCATAGATATACAGAAGCAGAAATAGAAAATAATCAAATTGTGTCTCAAACCATTTTAAATGAAAAGTTTTATGGATAGAATATACCATATGCGGTATTGAGTCATCTCTAAGTAATGTTGGTCAAGTTCAATTAAGTAGAACACATAATTTCAGTGAACTGCGATCATCATTGTTTCAAATTAGCATAAGTACAATATTAATTAAGCATTCTTAGAAAGCAAGACAAATTAGGTGTGAAGGAGAATATGAAATACCCATGATTAAAAAAACTCCCTACAAATCTTCTGCAACACTGTTATTATAGACTAATTTTTTTTCTTAATTTGACATGCTAAAGGTTACTTCCTATCATATGTGTAAGACACTACAGAATTTTTAGACCAATATATCATAGTATGACAACACCATCACATTAGGCAACTAAGCATGTCTCTTTTGCCATCCGCCACTTCTGTCAGCTATCCTGAGCAGTTCACTAAATCTTCCAGTGGAAAACGATAACATGCCATTACTTATGTTCAAATGATATGCTTTTTAACCAGGATCTGGTAAACAAGCTCTGAAGCACTCCATTAAAGCTGTCCAGAAGTTCTGCAACCGCTTCACTGGAATTAGACAAAGTGCACGAGGCAGTCATTAATTGAAAAGAAGCAATACAATGAGCTCTTAGATCTATATTTAGTATTCATGTCATTTTGTGCATCTCTTCACCATACAATTTTTAATACACTGACAGTTTTGTAATGGTAATGCTGGACAGCTTTGTCAAACAGGTATCTGCAACCTGTGACCTGCATTGTAGCAGGCAGCAGAAGACATATGAGATGACTGTTTCTGCTGAAAGGGCTCAGCATTGTACCAGGTAACTCTGAAGACTTCCCACTGGAGAGGGGTTCACTCGGCTCTGCTGATGAAGAAACCAGAGTAAACATCAGCATTAATATGGGTGTCAGTTCTCTGAAGAATGTCCTTCTAAATCCTATAATGACATGTCCAGCTAATACAGTTTTCCTTCCAGAGCTTCCTACAAACCTCTTCAAGACTAGCTACTTGGAGTACAGACCTACAAATAAATAAAGAAAGGTAACCAGACAAAAGAAGAGCTTTTGAAAGTTTTCTTTCTCCTTTTGTTCCATGGACCTCCAGTTTTCAAAATTAATAAGCGGTAACTACCAGAAAGTAGAGAAAGGAGAACCACTGCTATAAAAAGCTTCACTGATTCTTTTTTGCACAATAACATGAGAATCATTTTATAAAATAAAGGATTGGTTTTTCTTAAGTTTGTGTCAAGTGTCGGCAGGAACTGAGATGCAGCTAAAATAACAGGGAAAGGTAGAGAGTTTTTTGTTATATTCTTTTATCAGTCCAATTAACTATGGAAAGAAAAGCCACAGCATTATACAAGCTAGCTTCTCTTCATACTTGTTCCATTTCACAGAAGACTGCTTCCCTTTCTGTCTATATTTTCTCCTCCTTTGGGTTGCCTGTGCTTTTAAATGCACCACACAACATCTCTGTCAATCTAGCCTAATTTTGGTTCTCTTTAATGTCTTTCCACCACAGCCCCATAATCATCCAGAGATCCTTCCCAGAAGAACCACAGCCAGAGGTCAGTGATCTTGGGACTGCCCAACAGTTTGGGTCCTTTTCTCCTGCCACCGCACAACACGGGGCTTTCTACTTCTGTGGGAGCTAAGCCCAGCCAGGACTGGTTTCAGAAACAGCTTTAAGAGAAAATACACTACACGTATGACTTATCCTGCTTCTCCTCACTCCCACCTCTTCTCCTCGATGCCCCATCTCAGATTTCTTGTACCAGCCCACAGTTCTGCTTCTTACCTGCTGTTGAGGGCACGCACCAGAACCTTTTCTTATAAATCATAAGAGAGCAGTTAAGCAGAAGACGGGATTTACATTGAGCAGAGGGAGAGTAGAAGATGTCTACCTGGAGAAGATGACAGGTAGACAAGACAGTGATGTCATGATACTGCTGCTCCTGAGGTCTGTACCAACACGCATGAGTTATCATGGGTATAACATGGTAAAGAGATGGAAATCAGTAAAAATGTAAGGACATTACACTATCAGTTACCTTACCTCCAGGAACATTAGTTTATTTGAGAATGAAGACTCAAGGAAGAGAGAACCTTCCCAATTTCAATCATTTGACTATAATCTGTGCTGGGAAAGTAAGCCGCTAGCCAAAAATCCCAGCTCATAATGAAGCCTTCATGAAACTTTCAGACTGTATCACTTCCTTGGCATGGAAGGCCAATGGAGGGAAGACTAGAACAGTTGCCAGATTTAAATACTGACAGATTTTGGCAAGTTGTAGCATTGATGGTGGACTTCCGAAATTAAAGCTCCTTTTCTTCCATTGGCCTAAGGCCATTAGAGGCCTGATACAAAAAAAAATTTTTTTCACCAACTAGCCTGACAGGCCAAGCAGCTGCTGAGCCATAAATGAAAACTTTTATTCCCCAAACCAAAGTTATGGTTTTATAAAATCACAGAACCACAGAATGGTCAGGGTTGGAAGAGACCTCTGGAGATCATCTAGTCCAACCCCCCTGCCACAGCAGGGACACCTACAGCAGTTGCACAGGACGGCGTCCAGGCGGGTTTTGAATGTCTCCAGTGTGGGAGACAAAACCCTACAATTACTCCACTCAGTTCCTCACATGGGCTCAGACACCTTCAAAGTTAGGGGATTAAAAGAAATTATCCATGTGGAATGGAATCCTCCTTTGCATCTCATCTCTCATTTGGGATAACAAATACTGGTAAAACAAGAAAAAATATGGAAAAAACATGGAAGACAAATTTGTGAGGAAATCAGGGGAGGGGGGCAGTAGTAAAGAAACAAAGAATGAAGGAATGGCAAAAAATGAGCTGCATATGACATGCAGAGTGTATTTACACTACATTTATCAAATTATCTGGAAAAAACACACGTCCATTACAACAAGGAGAAGAAATACGTGTATGTATGCTCTATGTAGCAACAAATAATATTTCACAGGACAGGGAACACCTTCCTGGGAAACAGTAACTGTGGAAGAGTTACGGTAGCTACTCAGCATAAACATGAACTAGCATGGTCAAAGGACTAATGTCATCTTTGGCTGTATAGCCAAGGAAATGTAACTAAGAAGTGATGGTACCTGAACGTTTGACACTCTAACATTTCACTCCTACCGAAACAGCACTACCACTCTGATAGCCACAATTCAAACGGGACACTGCTCAAACGGGTAGGATTCACAAAACACACTTTAACCACCATTAACTGACTGGAAAACAGGCCTGGCAGTGAAAAAGTACATCTGTTTACCAAAGAGAAGATTATAGGATGATTTAACCACAGCCTGGAAGTACCCAAATGCAGGACAGAAGCTTAACAGTGCTGTTTTATTCACCTTCTCTAAGGAAGGTGCAACAACATCCTGGAAAGCTGAAGCAAGACAAATTCAGAGGAAAATTTAGGGACAAGGACTGAACACTGAATTGCTAACCACTACAGCAGGCTACCGCAGGCTACAAAGGATTTTCCATCACTGGAAGTTTTCCCTCTCTTTATCCCCCCCTCCACTGAGATCAGCTGTTTTTCTAAGAGGTATGATTTACTCCAATGTTTATTGGCCTTAAAGCAGAAACGGAGGAAGTCCTTGCCACAAAGGAAGTCATACCCAAAGATTACAGTAGTTCTTTACAGGCTTAAAAGCTGTTAAAGTAGGACAACAATAGCTCAAACTTCTTTTAATCCTTTTTGCCCTCATGACACGCTGATCGGCAAGGAGCACCTGCCAGGGACTAAGACCCTGCTCTACTCGGTGCTGTATAAACACAACATATAGGTAATCCCTGCGTGGGAAAGCTGAAAACCCAAACATATGACACAAGACAACACAGGTGGATTCAGAGGGAGAGCGGGAGGAAACAAGGAAACAATATGGGTCAGCAGGAAAGGCAGGAGCCCGCCCATCCGCGGCCCATCCATTGTCACGTTTTCTGTAGGCAACACAGCAAGGGAGAGTTTTAATGAGGGATTTGAAGTCAGACAAGTTTAGACCAAAAATAATTTTTAGTAGTGAGGATAATTACCAGTGGAGCAAGTTACCAAGGGCTGTCATGGGGTCTTCATCACCAGGAGTATTTTAAAACAGCGTTGATTTTTTTTTCCCAAAAAAAAAAGACATGCTCTACTTCAAATAGAAATTAATTCAAGAAGTTCTATAGCTACCATTATGCTGAAGATCACAATAGTCCCCTCCAGCTTTACAGACTGCATTTTCCAAGTAACTCTTGCCCCTTTAAAAAGATGTATCATAATCTCACGTTAAACAAAATTATTATGATCAGTTTATGAGTCCCACAAAACCAATACAATTATTTATAAGATGCATCAGCTACAAGACCATCCCAGCACTTGTTTGCACTTTTGGTTTCATTCCCCTGCAATGAAATAAGTAAACATATAGAAAAGTGGACTTCACGAAGCCCACATGCCTACCATACAATTAGGTCACATACACCATTGAATCAATTGTGAAGTTCCCCAATGAGGATCATAAAAATATTACAAGAAAATGACAGTATCACACTCATGCTGCACAATGTACTTTCCTTTAGAGAAATAAAATGAAATCAATGAAGGGCAACAAAGCTGGTGAGGGGTCTCCAACACAAGTCTTATGAGAAGAGGCTGAGGGAATTGGGTTGTTCAGCCTGGAGAAAAGAAGGCTGAGGGAAGACCTTATCGCTCTCTACAACTACCCGAAAGGAGGTTGCAGAGAGGTGGGGGTCAGTCTCTTCTCCCAAGTAACAAGCAATAGGGCAAGAGGAAATGGCCTCAAGTTACACCAGGGGAGGTTTAGATTAGATATTAGGAAAAATTTCTTCACAAAAGGGGTTGTCAAGTATTGGAAACAGGCTGCCCAGGGAAGTGATGGAATCACCATCCCTGGAGGTATTAGAAGACTGGTAGACATGGTGCTCAGGGACATGGTTTAGTGGTGGTTTTGGCAGTGTTAGGTTGATGGTTGGACTCGATCATAAAGGTCCCTTCCAACCTAGACAATTCTATGAAACACAGAGAAAGACAAAAAAAGTCTAGAATGTTTAAGAAGAAAGAAATCTGCAATCCATTCAGAAAAGATAGAGAACATTTGCTAGCGGGTTAAAATAACATAAATATCTAACAAGAAGGAGCATAAAGAAAGGACTGACACTGTCTGTGTTAAAACATTACTCAAGTTCTCAAGCTAATAAGTCAAAGAGCTTTGGGCAGTACTCAGTCACAGAATCACAGAATAGCTGAGGCTCGCAGTGACCTCAGGAGGTCTCTAGTCCTCCTGCTCATAGCAGGCTCAACTATGAGACCAGACCAGGTTACTCAGGACTATCAAGGGGTCAAGAATTTAATACTCAATTTAGGAAGCAAGGACTTAACATGCCTGATACAACGACCACAGTAACCACATTAAGCATACAAGTAAATAGGTTTATAACATAAATAAATTTGTGTTTATCATCTACTCATTAATACATTTGAAAAACTTGTGATTTGAGCATCCTAAAACTACCACATGGGGAAGGTTTTAATCAAAGTAGTCCTTTTCAGATAGTACTACATATATGACTGCACACAGATTCCTTTTAAGAGCAAGCTCATGTTGCTGGATAAATTCCAAAATTACTTAAACAGCATGGCTTTGAGGTAGTATTACAGTGCCCGTCTTCCCAACAGCAAAATTCTGAACTAATCAGCCATGGTTGGCATCTATGAAATCCCTGGAATAATAAAAAAAAAAAATATTATCGAGTAAAAACTTCTGTAAAATAATGTTTTGTATGATAGATGTTTTCTAAAGCGGTTTAACTAACTTTAAAAGCATCCAAGCTAATAAACAACACATTAAGAAATGAGTAACAGGCAAGGTAAAAACATAAGAGGAAAATGAAGTCTTGGTCAAACAGTTAAAAAGACAATGGAAAGTGCCCTATTACTGTATTTGCATAAAAATCACCACGTTATTGGGAATATAAATCTCCTAACAAGGCACTTTAATGCAAAGATAACAAATCAGCATTCTGAAGTGTGCTCTGTAGGTCAAAACAGATACTGTCATGGACTACTTTAAAAGTTTCTTTTGCATTTTCACTGACACAGACCTAAAATATAATAACACAATTAGAGCTACTAAGGTTGACCAACCTTTGTCATGCTCTTTCAGAAACACTTTTGAGGATGTTTAGTAAATATATACATATTTGCCTTGCGAGTAGAAATACACGCTACTAAGAGCTTTTACCTTTGTAACACTTGTAGAGAGTGCACTCAGATTGTTCCTCACATTGGCACGTGAGTATGCACAGCCAAGCATGTTTAGTTCATTCCAGTTTTTAAAAATCTTGACAGGTATCTTGAAGGATCAACAAAAACAGAGGAACAGGCCAAAGTAACATATACGCGGACTACATATGTGGAAAATCTGTAAGAGTCAGCTTTTCATCTTTTGAGTAATAAATGACAACTAATAAACATCATTTTGGGTAATAAACCACAACCACATTACTCACGCCATCAGTGATGCCTTGTAGTAATACACAACCATTTATTTTGAGGTAGGTGTGATGAGTCCTTCACCTAAGCAAGGCTCCATCACTGCTACACGAAGACACGCATCAACTCTGGATGCCTTTCCAACTATGTTAAATTTAGTGAAGTTTGAACAGGACTCCAGGTAATCCCTGATCAAATGGCATTAATACAGACATTTGACAGTAAGCCACTAATGCACCTTGAGCCAGAATTCAAATGAGAATTCACTCTGTGGCTACCACATGGCGCTGGCTCAATTTGCAATTTTAAGACTCTGCATGGAGATAGCTACACCTTTGTATCTGCCAGCTACTGGGACAAATAGTCTTGCGAACCATCTAAAGAGTGATTGCATCCATACAAAAGCAAGACCCCTTCTAATGTTGAGGCACTGAAGGAGCCTCTATCCCAAGTATGGGACTTCGGAGGAGAAAAAGGAAAGACTTAAAATAATTTCCAGATTAAAGAAAGTATTATAGATAAAGTTTTAAAAATCCTGAAATAATACTAGACTGAGAATATATATGTATCTGCCAATCTCTTCGAAAAGCATTCTTGCAACAAAGAAAGTAACTTCTGAACGTAACCATTTGAACACAAAAAAAACACATTTTTACTGTGAGGTGGCTGAACAGAGGAAGAGGTTGCCCAGACAGGTTGTAGACTCTCCATTCCTGGAGACAGTCAAAAGACAACTGGACAAGGTCCAGGACAATCTGCTCTAACTTGCTTGAGAAGGGGACTAGGCAATCTTCAGAGTTCCCTTCCAATGTCAACAGATTCTGTGAACTTCATGGAGGAGTACAAAAGTGAATAGTCACTAAAAGCTTTAAGATAGGCATCTTAAGTACCAGACTTGCATACATTTGTGCATTTGACTCCTTAATATCTTAACCAGAACTTCAAGTAATCTACAGAATTGAAATGTGGGTTGGTATTATTGGTAAACAGACCAGGATGAAACTCGGAGAAATCCTGAGTGATTCAACTAAGATACTCAAGACTGTGTGGGACAGAAGTCTGGATCAGGTGGACAGATGAGGACAGCATACTGGGAATACGGTCCACTTCACAAGTCTCTCCTGGAGAGGTTTCTGCTACTGATGTTCCCTCTAGTGGGGAGAGTCATCCAGCTTTCAAAAGGTAAAAGAAGTGAGACTCACACTAACTTTTGGCATATTCCCAAAATTCTGCATTAGCAGATCTTGAAGGAGAGGCAGTAACCTCTAGTTATTCCATGTAAGGTGATTCATCTTGGTATCAAAATTGTCTATACCATCCCAAGTCCTTTTTGTTTTATCTCAAAGAGAACATTTATGGGAACAGGGAAAAGGTATGTATCTTTCTACCTGGCCAAAGGAATAATAATAAATGCAACAGAGACTAACATCAACCAGAAAAGGTCGAAACCTTTTGACAACGTCTGATTTATGAAAATCACTGAAAAGCTTCTCCCAGGAATGTCAAATAGCAGTCTCCCATTCATGGTGCCTCAGGGTGAAGTGGCTCAGTTCAGCTGGCAATATGATCAGGACACCCCACATGTGGTACCAACACCTTGTTCCAACACCTTGTACACCAATGTACCATTTGCAGAACTTAACTTCTTCCCAGAAAAGAGAATCAGAACTCACACTAGCTTGCCAGGTGTTATAGTACATCTGACAGAGTTTCTCACTTGTACACGAATGTGATGACCATGAGGAATGGGAATAGAACTTCTCAGAAGCATGCTGACTTGAACTCCAAGCCACTGATGCAGAGATCTTCAGACCATGACACCTGAAATGCTGTCCATCCAAGTGGAGAAGAAGAACGTACTTCTACTTAGAAAGAAAGAGATCTAGATGGGACATGAAAGGGCACTTTACAAAAGGCACTACATGTGAGTAGTAATATTTGTTCTGTAGTACTACTTAATTATGTGGTAATACTTAATGACCTTAGACTAATGAAGTATCTTCCTAGATAGCATCCCAGTCCTATATGCATGTCCAGTTTGCTTCAGAGGCACCGCGTGGTATGATGCATTACACTACTGCCATATATTCCCAGGAGAGCCTACCAGGACTTTGCAAGGGAGAAATACAGTCCAGCAACTGAGTACTGCATGGCTAGAAGTGCAACCTTAACAATTGTCAGCTTATGAGAACATTCAGTACACTGCATGTGAATTCAGTTTCTGAAGATTGAAGATCTTGAAGTCCATTTTACCAGAGCCTAATAAGCAGGAAACATGAAGTAACTTCCTTTTGAAATTAGCAAAGCCCTAGGTAAAAAACAATTTCTGAAAAAACTTTGGGGATGAGGTTTTAGAGCCTCTGAGCTCTAGAAGGTCAGGAGAGAAGATCTGAGAAAGTGATCTGTCATTTTCTCCTGAGACTTCACTGAAGGGATACAAACAAGTATGTTTTAAAGAAGGAAGCACAACCATGCCACCTGGGTATCTGGCACAGAAGGTGGCTTATCACAACTGGGTGGTAGACTGACGGCCTTTGGGATTATACATATACATATATTCCAGAAACAGAGAGGACAAAAACCCAAAACTGATCAAGTGCATCTCTGGATATCCTCCTTTCTTACGTCTCCTGGATCTCCTCACATCAAGAAGAGATATCTTCCAAGTGCGAGACCACAGTGGTGAGGTGGCCTCAGATGAGGAGCTGATATCCTTTGCCACCAGACTTGTTTGGCTCATAAGAGCAGGAAAACTTGCTGAAAAGCGTTTCTAGCCCTGATGAAGTGTCCCCACAGCAATTACTCTGAATAACTTCTGTTGTGTTCAATTTTGAGTACCTTGAAGTACTGACGAACTTTAAAAACATATTGTCAGGAAGTTAAGTTATAAAATAAGAGACTTGAAATGAAGGCTTGAATGGATCAAATAAATGTACAGATTGGTTACACAATAAACTGTCAAGAATATGGTGATAATCACCTTATCTTTCCAGTTGCATGGAAGACACCACAGAGGAAAAAAAAGAAGCTACTTAGGTTGGTTAAAGCTTGTAACTAACTACAGCAAGATGAATCAGAGAAGAAATTTATAGGTAGTACTCCCATACATATAAAGCAACCAAGAAAAAATGAGTTTAAAAAGTCCCAGGTATTATTTTCACTAACACTGAAGAAGGTACTTTATCTGAAAACAGACTGAGCAATCTACCCAAGAATTAAACACGTATTAGAACTGAAACAAATAAAATAATTTTAAAAAGCTCCTCCTACATTCCAGCTACAAGTTTTCACAGTACTGTGCAACAAGCAAGCACGGAGGTTTTACAGATCTAGTTAGGCAAAAAGAAAAGCACAGGATTGGAACAAACAATCTGAGTCGCCGTGTGCAATCTTTGGCTATTTAAAGCAACCATGTCATGCCAATTTTGCTGAGAAGACCCCTTCTTTGAAATCTCCTGTTCCCCTCCGCACCACTTGAATGCTCAGTTCTGGCTTGAACGCTCTCTCTTCCACCCTAAATTTATCCAGGGCTAGTTTACACTCATTTGTTCTTGTTCTAACAATGTCCCTTAGTTAAAACAGCTCTTCTCCCTCCCTGATGCCTTCTCTGCCTTTCCCTAACACAGAAATATAAAAGAGAAATCATATCCTCTCTCAGTTTTTGTTTCATTAAGCCAAACATGTCACACTTTCTTAGTCTCATCTTGCAAGATAAGCTTTCCATTTCCTGATCACCCTCGCAGCCCATCTCTGTTGCTGCTCCAATATGAAATCATTTTTCCTAGGGAAAAAAAAGTGTTAGGGCTAGTAGCCTGTTTGTCCCTCCCAGTTCATGCCTATCCTCAATACTCTTTTGTGTCATGTCCCCAGAGTTACAGTTCAGATTTAGGTGGCGTCTACTTTACACCACAGTGACAAAAAAAAACCCCAAATACAGATTACATATTATTTCAGACATGATAACAAACTACCTTTTATAAACACTAACTCTGGGAAAGAAGCACACAGTGCTTATTTGTGTCATATGCTTAAGTACCACACAATCTTTCCCAACCAAGTGACCACCAAGAAAACAAAGCCTTCTTCTAAGTACTATAATAAAATATATTCATACTAGCAACCCATATGTTTTTATTGCAAGGATGTTGTAAACTGAGTTTTCAGATTCTGCATATACCTGCGCATTCAGAAAAACTGATTTAGCATAGGTTGTAGCTCAGTTACCTAAAGCAGATGTGAAGTAACAAGCTGATCTGAACTGAAACTCATATCAATTAATGTACATCTAGTTACTTTCAAAGTGACCCAAGAAAGTTTGAAGTGGTTTAGCGCACAGTAGCCATGTTCATTGCACATACCCCACTACAGACCAATCCCTCCAGCTAAAACAGGTTAGGGATTAGAGAGAGTGCACATACAGGTACCTTTGCTAATTCCCTTCTTCTCTGGGAAGTTTCACCTTAATATCTCAGCTTTCCTACATGAAGAAAGGCAGAGCAAACCCCCAGAGATGAGGCGTGAGTAGTATGGTAATGGCAGCATCTTACACTGATAGTGTAGAGAGAAGTACTCTGTCTACGGTTTGACGCTTGGGAAATTTAGGCATCTAACATCAACCCTTTCATTTCCCTTCCTGGTGTCACTAACAACCATATAAGCACCTCCTGACTCAACAGAGACACACACTGTGCAAAGGCAATGGCATCCACATGCAAACCTGCACAAAATCTTAATTTATAGAGTTTCAACCCCTATTAATTTTAACAGATCACTCAAGAGTGATTCAGTTGCTTAAAAAGTGATGGTATCATTACTTGAAATAATAAACATTCTGCAAGTAATTACTAAAATGAATTACATGTCCAAAAGACTGGAGTCCTGAATATAAGCGACAGCTTCACATGCAAGACATGCAACAAGTACGATGTCTCATACTTTAATATAAATTAGTATTCCCAAATATTACTCTCCCCCCAAACCAAGGTATTTATTATGACAAAACATTTAGTCTTTGTTTTGAAACAGACTTTTACAAGACAATGCTGTACCTTCCAAATATTTACATTTTTAAAAAATCAAAACCAAATGATCCTCTGCTACATACATACTCAAGAGTCAAGACGATATTTGTCCATTAGCCTGACAATGAACAGACACGTAACAAAAGCAAGGTGTTGAACTCAGCATAGGTAACGCCTTCAAACTCAACTGCTAGTAGTGAATGAACTTGCTGTAGTAGCAGTTCTTAGCTGATTAACAGATCAGATAATAACTCATCCATTCATTTCCAAATGTTCTACCTAGAAAGTGCTCCATGAAGAAAAATATCTCACACAAAAAAAACCCTTAACAGTTTCATTCTGAAAGCTTTCTAACTATCTGATGGACAGGTACCATACTCAACAGTCTACCTGTACTACTATTATGTTACACTCCAGAACGGCTATTTCTGTCACGTTTTAGGTACGCTTGTTTTTTTAAACTTGTGAGAGACAAAACACCTCTACTTAAATGATGTTCTTAACAAGAGTCCATAACTAGCATATTTCAGCTTCCAGCATGACAGCCTTCATCAGCTAAGTATGAAAACAGGGCCTAGGAATTCTAATTCATAGTGCAAATAATTACAGCACTTATGATTCACCCCATACCATGAAATGTGATTTTTATCACTGTAAATACATTAGTTTAAATTTAAAACAACAAAGCAGCCTTTAGATTATTGTTTTCCAAAAAAAATGCAAAGGACAAAATTAACTCACCATTAATGCTTTGGAACTAATAAGTCTAATTTTTAAGTGTATTGAAGCAAATGGATACTTTTGTACTGATGTGAGTAATTAAAGTACAAGAGCTTCACAGACTCAGAGATATAATGCAGCCCTTTTATCAAAAGCAGTCACTCTATCTCGGCCTGACAGTTAACAGCATATGATCTAGTAAACAAATACTTTCACACAGTACAAAAGTGCCATTAAAGGCCAGAACTGTCAACACAAATTCCATTCTTACAAGAGAAAAAAAATATATAAACTGTTGATCACCTCTGGTTGCCTTAACTAGCATGGAGGTTGTCATGGAAACATTTCTGCGAAGTTCACAGTGATGAAACACAAACACTTCCAGTTTAATTGCTATTAGGTTTAGCATACCAGAGTTTATTTATACTCAAAGAGCATTATGATAAAATGCAGTAGAAAGTAAAGCTAGTAATGATCTGGCATAACAAAGCCAACGGATTTAAAAAAAAGAAAAGAAAAAAAAAAGAAAGAAAAGCAAAATAAAGCCAAATAAGAAGACTTTTTTATTAGGCTGAAACAAGACAAAAATGAATTACCTCTTTCCCAAAAATATTAACCAAATTTTCAGCAAGAACATGACTTGTTCATGACATTTTTAATGTAACTGTATTAACATACTGACAAGTGAAGTTACTAAAGAAACGAACCGTCTTCAAATAAAGCAGTATATATTTGAACTACCAGATATGTAAGTATTTATTACACAGATTCAAAACAGATTCTTAAAAAAACCTGTTGCATCATTTCAACTTCTGTAGCATACCTCATGTGAATCCCATGTATAGGCACCTCTTTTTTCCAGACAGAATAGACTTAGTCTTGCTGTTTTCATACCAACAGAGCTCCCACAGCATAAATGATAATTCTGTTGTCCTTGCAGACAAATTGAGCCCAATGAGATTTCAAATAATAGGGCTGACTGACTACATGAATGTAAGTCAGAGAGGGCTTAATTTTATTTCATTACAATTAATGGGGATTCACTTTTACTTTATTAGAATTAAACAAAATTTATAGAGATGCATGGAAGTAACTACCTAAAATCTGCAGGTTCCTTTCATTACAATCTAATTTCATTTTTTAATAATACTACATTCATTCTTAGTGCACGATTTAAGTTAATGCAAAAGCTTTAATAAATTCCAGTGACTTTTTATCTGCTTTCATTAGCAGAAGTTTACTCAACTCAGCTGACAGCCGGCAACACTGAGAAGCTGAACAGAGGTCAGGGGTTTGGAAGCACGACTGGAACCAGTCAGTGCACTGAAGTGCGCAAGGCATGAGTACAGGAGGAGGATTCAGACAGGGTGCTGCGGGGGTAGGCTAAACATGGATGGGGAGCAGGAAAAAGAAATCAAGTAAGATGCATCATGCTTACTTTACAGACATCGACAAATTCCTGGCTGCTGACTCCGGCATACAAGTTTGGGAATGCAATCTATTGCCCATAACCTGCCATCAGTTTTTGTCATTCGCATGAGTGATATGTTTTGAACAAAGATATGGAACAGACAATGATCTATAATGAAATAACTATATTTTTAATCATTTTCCACTACCTGCTTGTTATGTCTAATATCAAAGCAAAAATACATTCATCTTTACAATTACCATATTTATGCCTCTTAATTCTGTTTTTTCTTTTCCCATTTGCCCCTCTTGCCTCCTATTCATTCTCCACTTTCTTTCTTGCCGATGTTCCTGACAATCATCATTCTCCCCTTCCCAGCCACAAAAGTTATCATAAATGAAATTGTTAATGCTGAATTTTAAAGACCATCATTAGGTTTAGAATGAGTACCTAAAAAAGGATTAATAAAGAAAATGGAATAAGGATAGAGTTAGTGTTTCATATTACCAGCAGATTCAGGAAAATAACACAGTAACAAGTTTACATTCTCAAGATTACAATTATTATCCCAACGTGAATATATGTATTTGAAATGAAAGCTTAGATCTGGAGCAATTTGAAAAATACCACAAACATTTTGGTCAAGTAGCCTCATACCCACCACACAGAGAATAATTTCTTTCACACTACCTTTATTAGCTAGCTATGCTTCAGCTACTACTACATAATTTAGCTTCTAAGATGCTACTTCCTGTTAATTAATAACATGCTTCTGATCTATACAAACATTATTTCTGTGAAAATTACTGGAAGACAGCAGTTTCTTTAACCTCGATACGCTATTCTGCAGTATTACCATGGTCATTACTGCAGAATCCGAACGTACCCAGTTCTGTCACTGTAACATATTTGTCTTCTGGCCCTCTTCCCATGAGGGAGAAATATGCAGATGAGTGTCCTGTTTTGTTAAAGCCTTTTTCTCTTCTACTTCTATGAGTTATTTTGTCCTAGGGGCTACTGGAAAGTTGGCCTGTTCAGAGAATACACATACAAATAAACTCCCATGTACTCATATTAAAGACAAAAAATACTAATTTAGCAAGACTTTGGATTAGGAGTGAAATATGATTAAAATCATGATGGTCTTCAGTTCTTCTTTCTCCAAGACTTGGACATCCCCCTGAGCAAGGTCTCTACTCTGCACAAAAGATCTTTAGCCTTTCCATCACAGCGAGCTCCTTTTTTCGAGAGAAGCCCAGTGATCCAACACAGGCTCTACTCTCGAGCTCACGGGTAACCAGGCCAAGAACTCTGAAAATAAATACCAAGACACCAAACATCTTCCAAAGTCATGTGAGGAGACTTCAGAGAAATCAGAAGACAGATGTATTTAACTGAAGATAGCATGTACTGCCTACTTCAACATTTCCAACTGCTACATCTTCACATCCAGTTGTGCCACACTGGCAGTACTGAACACAGAGCTTGCAAAAGGTATGCATACTGAAAATTACATCACTGCCTGACAAGATGGCGGAGTGTCCTAGCTTACAGAAAGTCTTAAATCCAGGTAAATTCCTCATGAAAAGACACAGCTGGGAGTTTTTATGCATCCGTTGAACAGGTGTGTCACAATTGTTCATAATACTTCACAATGTGATTTATGAGAATATATCATTATTCCAAGTAATACTTCAGTGAACTCTCTGAATGTGTTGTCTAGGGAGTGCTTGATAGAAGGTTATAAAATGTATGGTTTTGTCCCCAGCTTTGGCAGTGACATACCCGAAATGATACCTTCGCATTCAGTCGTCTTAGCGGAAGCCCATTTAGAAAAGAACAAACACCACACGCTTTTAGCTCCATCTGGTCCTGGGAAGGACCTCCCATCAGGAACACGTGGTGGGAGATCACAATGCCATTCAGTCTCAGACACATCCCAACATAAGCTCATTCTGCTGGTGGAAGGTCTTGCAGTGATGAGGACCAACACCACCTCACACTGCTCTGTGCTGCCTGACGTGCCTCCGGCTGATGTAGCAGTTTCTTCTACTGAAGGTCTCCATTCTGGCTGCTTCTGGTTACTTTCTTCGTTTCCTTGGGTTCTTCTTCCCAGTTCAAAATAAGACAAGTAGTGGAACAGAAGCTGCTTGGGAAGGGCTGGATGGGAAACTGGCTTATAGGCGAAAGCCAGAACAGCTGAAGAGTCAAAAGGCTGAGGGACTTGGATCTTTTCAGTCTAGAAAAAAGAAGACTGAGGGGGGATCTTATCAATACTTCTAAATACTTAAGGGGAGGGTGCCAGGTACATGGGAACAGTCTTTGTTCAGTGGTGCCCAGTGATAGGACAAGAGGTAATGGGCACAAACTCGAGCATAGGAAGTTCCATCTTAACATGAGGAGGAACTTCTTTACTCTGAGGGTGGCAGAGCACTGGCACAGGCTGCCCAGAGAGGCTGTGGAGTCTCCCACACTGAAGACATTCAAAACCCGCCTGGACGCCGTCCTGTGCAACCTGCTGTAGGTGTCCCTGCTGTGGCAGGGGTATTGGACTAGATGATCTCCAGAGGTCCCTTCTAACCCGGACCATTCGGTGATTCTGTGTAATTATCTTTTGATTATTAAAGTGAGAAAGTTGAACCAGCAGCATGAGAGTGCAATGTTTCAGTGCTGACAAACTAACAAATGAACACAAAAAAAGGAAGATGAGAAAAGAAGACCCACTGCAGGCTTTGGTAACACATGTACTTGAAACAACTTGTCCATGAGCTGCCGTTCTCTGTTTTGGCTGAAGAAGACAAGAAGCCAGAAAAGGAGGCAGACACAACTGAACACTAAGCAGCATAGCCTCCTGATGAAGAGGCCATGAAAGTCAGGAAAGCAGGACTGGGAGTCCAGGACTCTGAGAGTGAGCAGAGCTCCCTGACAGCTTTCTTCTTGGTGGCCCCTGTGTGAAAGGTGAAGGAGCTATGGGGGAAACCTCACCTCCGTTTCAGGCTTTTTCTCATCTGTTTCCAGTTCCTCAAAAACAAAATATGACCCTAGGCACACTTAAACCACATCTTTTCTAGACAAAACCAGTCACTTTGAGCCCATTCTAGTGCCCTGCATCCTCATGGCAATGAAGAAGAAAGGTGCAAGAAGAAGAGAGAACAAATCCCATTAGATTATCAAGATCCCTGATCATTTCCTTGCTTGATAATAAAAAGCAAAATGAGATATACTGAAGATGGAAGTGGAACATCGGACACACTCCAGTATGCTAAGTCTTAAACATACTTCAGTACAAATGAGAAAAAAAAATCCAACTACACTAGTAGGATCTAGAGCCTCTGTATCACTGCCCCAAGTGATTAAAATTCGTTGAACTTTAGGCATTTGTTTCCCAAGAGATTAAATATTTAAGGCACAAAAGCCTTTAAGATTATGACTGTTTACCTCATTGGTGGCAGCATCTTCACAGGTGAGCAACAACAAGCTCATTCTCACTTTCACTCAAATTCATTCTCTCTCTCAGTAGAACGACATCGCAAAGAGAGAGGATGGTATCTTCATTTTAAAAAATTTACTTGTCATATTAATTAAAAACTGCATAATCAAATCATTTAAGTTTTCTTTGTAACACAATGGCAGTCTGTTAGGGGCAGTTCCAGAAACAAAAACAGAAGTGAAAGGAAATATCTGAGAAAAATAATTGATAAACTTAAAAAACACTAATTGCAACGCTCTTAATACTGTTGCTGGCAAACATACACTAGCAAGTTTACAGCTGATGTGTTCCAGGCCACACCAAAATTATGTATGTGTAAAATGTTCATAATAGTGTATAAAAAGTCCAAAATTTATTAAGGTTTCATGCTGATCCTCCAGTCTGGCAAATGTTTGTAAAAAGAAAAAAAACCACAGTGTTAAGTAAACATTTCAGGCCTCAACCTTCTTTATATGCCTTTGAACCTTTGCTTTCATGTGCAATACCTGACAGCCCACTGAGAATAAATGCTGAAAGCCCCAAAGATGGGTAAAACAGAATTTCTGACTCAGGAAATAAAGATCAGCTGAATATGATTCCCATATGGCAAACCAGATCAATGGAAAGCAAGACCAAAATTTACAATATCTATACTGTGCAGTACAACATGGAGGTTGCCTTTTATTGCTGGTAGCAAAACTCCCAGTGGCCAAGAATAAAAGCAGACACAAAGATTATACATCCACTAATGGTGAACTCTAAAAATACACATTCATAGATTTCAGAGTAGAAAAAGGAAAAAGAGAAAATTTTGAGCCTTTATTTAGTGTTACTGAATACCAATCAGCAATTAGAGCAATCAACTTTCAGCACAAAATCCGGGATTATTAATATAAAGGCATGTTTTCAAAGCCAAGGGGGGAAAAAAAACCCAGCAGATCGGATTACCTGATATGAAAAGAAACACTCTTTGCTGTAAAACTGAAACAGCTTCAAGGCTACTTTTGTGATAGCATGTGTGGCTGAATGTGAGAGAATGTATAACAATATTATTACTTTTATTTCAAGATTTCCTGTAAATCCTCAGGTCATGCTCATGAAGACTTTCTTAAAAAGCAATGATAAATCTGAGGAACAATTTTCAGAAGTTGAAAGAAAGACAATGGGCAAGGGGGAGGTGATCAAGCAGTCCTCAGTGACTGAACCAGCACAGCAAACACTCCGACTTGGGTTAGCAGGAATCCTCTGCCAGGAATCCCAAAGCAATGCACCTAGCTATCTCTGCTGGGCTCTCAGAGGGCACAAGTAGTAAGAAGTCTGCAAGTAAAGGAAAAAAGCTCAACTTTTCAGATTCTTCTAATACAGTTCAGATGGAAACACACTGAAGGGAAAGTCTTAAAAAGGCAAAAAACTACTGACTGGTTTTTTTTTTTTCTTTTTAGTAGATATACAACAGACCAAATTAAAACGACATTAAAACACTTTCAAACTTCAGTAAAATATTTGCTGTATTCTAACTTTAAAGTCTCAACAAACTAAAATGAAACCTCACAGTGTCTCGGACCTACTTCACATTACCCTGCTCCACTGTTTTGCATTTGAGAAAAAAGATGGCCACATCAATACGAAAGCCCCGCGGTCCCCCAGACACCAGAACTGGCCCAGAACTGGCCATTCCAGGATGTCCACAGAGACATGAGGTTGGAGGTCAAAACTAGGAACTTCATAGCAATATCATGTCCTCAATCCCTACATAAATAAGCAAATGAAATACCCTGATGCTATATATGGACACAAGGATAATTTGCCTAAGCATTTCCAAAACAGTTTTTCCAGTAGGTGGAAATATATCCTACCTATGTAAAATAAACACTGTACATGGTAGAGATTCTACTGGCATCCAACCTGGATGATCTTCATAACTCCTGGTTTCACCACTGGGGAGCAACGCAGTCGAGCCAATCCTGGCTCTGAAAAACTAAATACTTAAGCACGTTACTATGTGTATTAATACATGTTTTCTGTGGTACTTCATCAACAATGGTGTGAGATACTTCAAGCATACCCTTAGGCTGTAAATGCTGCCACCAAAGAGCAATACGGAAACAGCAAAGAACAGTAACATTTGAAGAACTTTATGAAATATCTCTTCCATGAGAGAACTGATAAAGAAGGACCTCGTAAAAATTCTGGACCCCACCAGCTCACCACTCACCTGGAGCAGGTTATTTTCCCCCTGTCACTAACAGCACACCACTGCTGTGAGCTGGACCACAATTTTGTGCAGTTAGAAGATAGAGAGTGTATAGTCTCCTCTACAGGACTAATAAGCTCTCCTCTTGCCTCCTTTCTTGGGCAACATCACTATTCATTTAGGCCAAGAACTGCAGCATCATCTTTGACTAATACATCTCTCAGTCTTCGGACACAGGCATCTAGGCCCTATAGATTCACAAATTTACAAAAGATTTACATGTAAATATTGTAGGATCTTTACAAACACTACCTTTAAAGTATGTCTCTCCACTCAAACTGTACAGCTATTATACTCCCATCCCTCTTATTTCAGATCTTGTTCCTATCTTTTGTTCTAATCTTGACAAATGCAATCTCGTTCCACTGACATAAATCCAGTATCCCATTATATATTAATCACTTATCTTCCATGTCAAAGCCTACCTATCATCTCTCATTCCATATCTAGAGGAAAACTCCCTTCTCCTTTAGGTCCAGGCTGCCAGCTTCCATCATCTATGTGTTATTTTTTCAATTAAGTGTCTTCAGGCTTTTTATCCAGGCTGACATCTCACACATCTGTGTACGTCCACAAGACTAACTGATTAACCTCTTTCAAACTACTTTGGCAGGAGACCTCTGGAAAATTTTAAAACAGATTATTTGTCGATATGCTATGGTAACTCCTTGTTTTCCTGTCTTCCCTTGCCTGTTTCTACCTGTTGCCTCCACCCATATGTTTTAATTCTTACTTCTGGGCTGGGACTCACAGTGGTTCTGTGCACAGCACCCAGCGGTGGCCTCCCAGTCCACGTCCAGTGCTCTATAACAGTGCCAAAGGACAGAAGTGGAATTAATGAATATTGATATGCCAATAAGCACACTAAGCGCTCTCCTGCTTCCTTCAGAAGAAAAAACAGTGGTCAAACGAACATTAACATTGATACATTTTCTGGTTGTAAGGGACTGCTGGTCTAATTCCTTCATCAAATTTGCATGTGTGCTAGAAAAGCCCTTAAATCACAACCTAAAGTTTCCCAGTGAAATCTACTTTGAAGTCCTTAATAATGCCTTCTTGCAAATAACTACTCTTCGTGTTAAAAACTGTTCTTCTCCTAACAGACTTTGTTATGCCCTTATAAGGTGGACTGACAATCCTCTATTACCAAGTTTCTCTTCTCCATATAGTCTCATTTCCATATAGTTTTTTAAGAAACTATCAAAAAATAATGTCAACACCAAAAAAGGACGGATGGAATTTAGGCAGAAACATCAAACCTTGTTAATCCTATTTGAGATATATTTTTATACATCCAAGGGTATAAAGTCCCAATTTAAACTTAAAATGTCCATATTCATCTGATTAGGCAGCATAAATATATGTCTTTTTCAGAGTCACAACTTTCCACTCCGGATACATACTCCAATATTGAAAGCAAAACCTGCAGTACTGTCTCTAGATGTATGCCCTTGTATTTGCTTGTACTTAAATACTTTATTTGGTCAGGGTTCATATACTATTCCAATTGCTAAGGATCATTTCCTGTCTTCTTAATTATGTACTTGTTTTGTGTTTTATCAATTGACATATTTCCTCTCTGCTTTTTAAAATTTTTCATCAGCTTCATATTTTACTTTCACAGAACTAGCAAGTTAAACATCCATGACACCTTCAAGTCATAAAAAATAAGTCCTTCAAAAATACCAAACTATTATTTTCACCTTTATTATTCTGTATTACTTTCTTATAGTTTTAAAAACTTTTTTCCTAAAATCAAAGTTGTTGGAGGAAATGAAGCAGTGCCACTCAACAAAAGCAAGAGCCAAAGCAAGAAAACTGTTATCACGTGACACACAATTATGAAAAACAGTTTCAACTCTCACTTTTGAATCAGATGTTCAAAGATTTTCAGTATCTAAAAATACAGCACATCCTTCTCCCACATTTTCATCCCTGTGGTATAAAAATAAGAATTAAAAAAAAAATTAGAGACACACCTCCAAACTGTAAACTGACTTTATTTTCCATCCCTCTTTTACAAGATGAATGGTGTTCCTACCAAACCAACTTCCCACCCAGCATGCAAGATCAATGCAGCTCTAGCCTCTGCTCTCATGAGCCCCAGCTGCGGAGGGTGGAAAACTTGCACACTGCAGAAGATGTGGGGTACCAAGCTTTAATAGCCTGATTCTGTAACACTCGGTTCAGGAAGTTTTTACACATCCTATTAATTATAATAATATCAGTGAGGCTTACCCAGCAAACAAGCCAAAGCAGCTGAGCTCTGCAAGAAGTTTTTCAAAGGTATAATGGAGTTAACCAAAGGGCATTAGTAACTACTGAAGGAAAAGAGAGGGGGGGATAATAAAAACAGGCAATCAGCTACAAAACATGAGATGAGACTTGAAGGCTACTATTCCCTCTTTCAAGCATAAGATTGATTTTCTACTGCATCCCTAAGCAAATTACTTGAATCTTTAGCCTTACAGAAATCAGGTTCCACTTTAACTTTTTCCTGATACATCTGACATTTCAGCTGACACGAGGCACTTTCCATTGTACAATGATTTCGGTAAAAATGTGATGGTTTCTTGTGCTACCATTGTATTTTATGCAGCTTCTTCACTTTGTGGTATAACTCTAGTTAGGCAGAAGTTTTAGGACTCTCCTTCTCTGATGAAACGCTCCTTTTCTAGAATCATCCCCTCCACTGTTAGGATCCACTTTAAAAAAGCGAAAGAGGAAAAAACACTGAAAAAGCACAAGCAAGCAAAAGCAAAAAAAAAGAAAACTTTCAGAGCTACAGTCCTCAGAATTAGCAGTGCTCTTGAAAACTTCCAAAAGCAAAGATTAGAAAGGATTACAGCAGAGGAAGGTTTCTTTGACCCACATTCTGGCTTCCAGAAGTAAGTATCTCACAGCAGGATTACAAGGCACACTTGCTCAGCGCCCCAGCCCCAAGAAGGCATTGCGGCTGTGCGGGGCATCACCTGCCTTGGCACAGCTCTCCTCCAAAAGCCCGGCCCTGACCATCCAGGAGGGCTACAGCTCCAGCTCTCACGCTCTGCTTTTTCCAAGACCTGTATTTTTATAGCTGAACATGAAATGACTTAAAGCACTTTGGAGAGCTAGAAGTAAGTTAAGCTGTCTGCATAGATATAACCTTTGGATTTTCTGACAGTTCTACATCAACAAAAATGCACCGTAATCCCAGAAGTTCAAAAACCCTTAGCTAGTCTCCTTAAAAAATGGAGAACGGAAGTTCCCTTCCCTTCTTCTTCCTTTCATTATAGGCAGGATTGTATTTCTTTTTTCCTGTTTCTTCTTTTCTTTTTTTTCATTACTTTGAACATATTTTTCCATCTGGCCTGTCTTAAGATTTCAGAACTCTCCTGATTGCCCATTACATCTGTATGTGAAAATTAGTGTGCTGCCAACCCCAGGAGGTCGATTATGCGTTTTCCTTTACATAGACAAATCCATACACAGTGACAACAAAGCTTTTTTGTCAACTAGGAAACTATTGGTGAGACAGCAGAGGAATGTGAGGCACCAGGATTCCTAGTTTCTACTTTCTAAGAGCGGCACATGGTCAATCAAACACCTCCAAAGATGAATGGTAACAGCATCTTCCTTTGCATCATCAGCAATGACCGGGTTCCACCCTCTGCGTGGAAACCATGGGCTCCCACTTGGGCCAAGTTAACCAAGCCCATTACCATTAAGGGACTAATCCTTTGTAGTGAGGGTCGCATTGCATCAATGTGACTTACCCAAGCATTCAGCGTGGTGCGTGCTTTCTGAAAGGCAATGCGGTAAAGCAGATGGGCCATGGGTCTCCCTCCTAGACTATGTACCTGAATCGTATTTTACATTTTGTACAAAGTGACTTTAGTCCCAACATTCATCCATCCATTTTACAGGTAAGATTACAGAGAGTTATCTCCTTTAAAGAAAGAGTACTAAGCCTTAATGAATAGTAATTACCAGGGAAGGCATATGCATTTTAACAATATTCAATGTAAGAGATAGGCCTATTATTCTTGTTTCTATTAAATCTGCCTTAAATAAAAAGATACTCAAATGAAAACAGGATGATCTTTTTCTCTTTCTAAATAAATAAAATCGCATAAAAGCAAGAGCTTCCACAATGGACTCTACAGCAGGTGCAGAAATTATGCTTCATGAAACAAATTTGCACTGCTTAGTATTTGTTTCAGTTTGCAGTCGTTTGTTATTATTTTGAATCTTATTTATTTACTTAAATATCTAAGTTATTAGTGGTCAAATTTAACAGCCCATACAAACATACAACCATCAACAGAAAACTAAACTGAAAAAAAATACAGTAGTCTGCATGAGATTATACTGAACTGCAAACACAAGTGGCAAAAGCAATTAATCAACCTTAAACGAGCAAAAGCCCTAGATCAACAACAAGGCTTAAAACAAATTAAAACTTTGCAAGTGGGCACAGAAATGGCTTTTTTATTTCAACTATACTGAATTTTAAGAGACTTCAAACTGTTAAAACTGCAACCCAAAACCAGAAGCACTGCTTATGTAGTTACTCGCTATATATTCATGCTGCTAGAATTTTTTTTTTAACTTTGTCCCAACAACAACAAAAATGCAGGCCTTAAATGAAGTTCACAGTGGAAGAAGCAATTCCTTTAATATTATATCACAATAATCAAATTGGTCAAGTCAAAAGCACATTTTAGAACACATCAATTTGCAGTACAGCTAACAGTTGGGTTTTGTTTGGGATATTTTTTTGCTTTTGTGAAGTGTACTGAAACTGTATTTGCTGCAAGTACTTCAAATTTGTCATGTAGAAATCAAAAAGCACAGTTTTCATGTATCCAAAACATGTTTTGTGGAAAATGGATGGTAGAGCTGGAAGCAGTTCGGATACAATTACTAGCTGCTTTACACAGGCCTTATTACAAGATGCACACGCACATGAAGTAAATTTAACTTAAAGAATTTCTTTTAAAGCATTAGAAAATTCCAGGATAAATTATGAACACTTATGTACTAGCTAATTCACTTTCTCTCAAATCTTCTATGACAAATGGAACAGTACAAACTACCACTGTACACAAAATGCACAGAAGGCTTTGCAACAATGAAATCTAGTGGATGCACTTCAGCAATAACATGACTTCCACCTTTCAAACATCACATCCACATTAAGCCTGTAGATACACTGCAGGAAACATCAAAAAGACAGGCCTCTTACAGCAGGTTTTTAAGGAAACCATTCCCATTTTTTTCGATAATTGAAGCAAACAGATGATTTGGGGACTAATTCAACAAGAATTGTTTTCCAAATCAACATCATCACTCCTTTTTTTCATTCAGTTTTCTTTTACTGGATACGCATGGCACTTTCAACTTGAAATACAATCCAAAACAGCAACACAAGAGGAGAAAAAAAGCATACTCAGTACCCGACTTTGATGCTGCACAAGGAGGAAGACCAAGAGCTAATTTGCAGCAAAGCCCAGAGAAGCTGTTCCATCCTGTTGGCTTGATGTCCCTTCAACTCATCTACTACACTTTTGAAATCTATGTCAAACAGGTTGGCCAAAAGAAACACTGAAGTTTACCATTGTAAGGTGATTCTCCACTAGCCTTTCACCTGCCTTTTCCATTCATACTTCTTATTTCCCCATAATCTTACTGAGCTGGGATGTCCCGGTTGAGATGAAGAAATGCACGGCAAATGCTGTTGCAGATTATGCACCACTAATCACAGTCTTATATGCAGGCACAGAAGCCTTCATCCCAACCTTGTGGTCTGCAGCCATCTGCAGACCTGTACTTCTCAGTTTAAGGAGTAAAGCAGTCTGTCTCTGACCCCAGGCTGCAAGCTGTGGTCACTGGTGAAACAAAGGTTCTTTGTCACACCGAGAAGTAATCCAGCCTGAGCTGGAGAGTACCTGACTCTGAGAAGAGGGAAACCCTCCGTACTCTTACTCCAGGAGAGTCCCCTAACCACCAGCCTGCTGGAGTGATCAGGGAGAAAGCTTTTGGCTGCTCCTCTGGTGAGGCTGGTCCACAGCGCACAAAATGTCCATCAGGAGGCCAAGTATGGAGCTCACCAGTAACCATGTACTGGTACACATGACAGAGACAGGCTGTGGTCCTTCCTCAGGAGATCTGTGGCACAGCACATTCAAGTCCCCAAATAAAGCGTGTGAAACAACACCAGAGAGAGACTGCATCCAACACCTCTGCCTGGTCCAATTGTGCTATTGTATTTCTTGTTGATCTCCATCATGACTCAAGTCCATTTTAGAGCTCAAAGGGTTACACTACAGTTATACCTCGACACAGTATTATGCAAATTAATAGAAAACAGCGCGTTAGATGAGAAATACCCTGCATGAAGAAACAACCCACCAAGAAAAAACACTGACACTCTCTTAAAGAATGTATTTTCCCATATACTTCTGCTCTTAAGAGCTCAGGTTAAAAGTGTAAAGTGAACACTTTCCTCATGCAGTTCAACTATCATTTGTGTGAAAGGCTAATTTAAGAGATATCTAATTTCTCTCAGAAATAATTTCTGCACACATTTAAATAATTCACAAGAAAAGTGCACTGTCTACTGAGAGGATGATAACATTTGTTTAGATCAACCAAAAAGCCAGATGTGAGCAATACTGCAACACCATCAAAAGAAATGGGTTTAGCTGATTTTTCTCATTTGGACAGTATCTCTTTCATCAGGTCATTAGCTTCTTAATTTTTCTTCTGTATAGGTGTCAGGGCTATCACAAAGCGGTGCAGAATCCAGGCAGTTAGTGACAAACATAATGATCTCTGAACAGATAGGCAATGCAAAAACCTGCTTCTGCTCTCCTTTGTCCATACAATCCTAACTTAGATTAAGGAAACGCTTCCGGTCCTCATCCAAGGATCTCCCTTCAGAGAAGCCAACCTAGTTCTCGAAGCTACCGTGCCTGGAGTAGGGCTAATTTCTCAGTCTCCAAAGCCTTTCAGCAAGTGAATGGGAAGCGGTAGATAGATTAAATTAGAAGATCAGAGTTTACAGTCACTGAGCTTCAGAAAGCAATTTACTGGCATTCTCTATTTAATTATATCAACACCTCATAACCATTAATGAATTTATCTTTACTGCACTGAGATTAAGTAACTCTATCGTAAAGTTCCACAAAGAAGTCTACATCTGAGCCAAGAATTATACCTATAAATTTTAGGATGGCACTTTGTCTACATCATCATCATTCTTCACAATGCTAAAAGCAGTTAATTTCAGCCTCATGAGCCGTGACTGCTGCCCCCTTCCCCACCTACTTAAGATAAAAAATGTTTGTTTCTCTTAAGGCCATTCTTGCCCATTACATCCCTATTGCTGTGCTAAACCCCGACAACAGTTTATTGAACATCAGAAAAACAAGTATTTTTCAGTTATAGGCTGATAGCGTGACATGTGCAAGACCTGCCCCCCCCCCCCAACCCACAATGCCCCCTTGAGGCAAAAAGGAAGGGAAATGAAAAAGTGGGGAAAAAAGAAAAAAAAAAAGAGAAAGGAAAAAAACAAAGGCAGGACAGTGGGAAAAGAGTTTTCTGCACTAACAGGGGAAAAAAGAAAATAAGAATCCAAATAAAGACTGTCCACACTTATGACACTCCTCTTATCTTTCTCTGCTTAAGCAGTCTGTTGTTTTTTTTTTTCCCTGAACTCCTTTCTGGTATGAAACTTCATTGCCTTCACCACTGTTTAGAGCAGTTCCAAGAAGGGTACAGGGGGGCACAGTCTGAAATCCTTTATGTACACCAAATTCTACGTATACACCTAGGTAACTGGTGAAAAAAAAAAAAAAAAAAGGAGAAATACTTAATTTTAACTTACAACTCTAAACCAACCCACATTTCTACAAGGCAATCAAAGGCAGACAAACTAATATCCATAGATATGAGCAAAAGTACCAACATCTGTTTTTCATAAAAATTAATCTTTAAATCTCTTATAATCTAGTAATCCTTACAGACCTCCAACAGACATGGCCCATGCCTATTTATCAAGAATTAAACAAGAAAGTAAAGATTTCTGGGAGGCTTTCAATTTTGTGCCTAAAATCTTGGGTTTAGGTTGCTCTACTTGAAATGCAGAGAACGAACTGTGTGTGATATATCTACTGTATCCAATATGCTTTTTGTATTTTTGCGTGCATCAGAAGTACAAAAACTATCTAGAGACAGTAATTTGCACGAGGTTAATAATTACCGGTAAGAAAGATATTGGAGAACAAAACAGATTTTCTCAATATACCGTACCATCTTCTGCTAGCAGGCACACACAAAACACAATGAGAACAAATTACATTCAGACAGTACTAATGTTCAGGATTTTAATATCGCTCTCCTTACTACAACTATATAAAACTCTCTGCATAAAGGTTACCTCTAACACATCTTCCAACTCTTAAACACATTAAAAAACACCCTTATTACATTGTACATTTAACCACAACACAAGAAAAGGTTAGCTCCCAATAATAACCTTATAAAGAAAGTACAGTATCAGTTAAATGGATTTTAAGTAAGGGTCCAAGATCATATTAGGCAGCAATTATAAGCTACAAATTGTATTTCATATCTTCAGCAAGAGTTAGCACAAGTCTTGCTGAGTCAAATCTCTGCTATAAAACCCCTTGCCATGTTTTAAATGCTGCAAGCAGCTGAGCCCTGAGGGGTTAAAGCTAATGCTAAAGGTAAAGGCTTGAGGAGTTGACCAGATATCTCGCGGCCATAGATCTAAGCGTGTCAGTCACGAGCAAATATACCGTACCGTGTTCACCACTGAAGGCCAGGAGTAATAGATCAAGTTCATCAGCTGTTGCAGAGCCTACCAGGCCAGCAGCAGGGCGAAACATTATTTTCACTGTGCCTACAGCGATCTGAGCAGTAAAGGTGACACTGGATGGTGACTCACTATTTCCACCCGCCAAAGGAAAGTAAACGCATTAAAAGTGTTTCTTCCAAACAACACCTCCTGACAAAGAGGCCCCCTAAGCGTCAGGACTCAGAAGAAACAACGAGCGAGCCCATTCCAATCAGAAGCCCTCAAAGAAGGAGCAATCTCTTACCACAGCCCCCTAGCTCTGCACAGCAGCCATCCTTGCAGCCTGACCCAAAGTGTCACCTACGCACGCCACGAGTCACCACTCTCGGCAGCCAGGCTCTGAGCCCGCACCTCAACACCAAGAAGGTCCCCCCCAGCCCACCATGGCAAAGACCACATGGACTTCCCCACTGGAGGAGGTCTCCAAGAGGAGCAGCTTGCTCCCTCCCAAGCGTGTGGCGCGAGGCTCGAGTCTGTGTCTTGTTTTGCTACCGAAGCATTCCAGGCTGTGTCAGTTTGGATTGCAACATAAATATTGTGCAACTGCAGACTCCTTAGTTCCAATTATGGTAATACTGCAGGTGACAATGAGAACGGTATTTTTAATAGTCTGTGGTCACATTCTGCTCCCACTCATCTGTGACTTAGATGAAGAGAAGTTCAGCTAAAGGAAATTTTGCTGAGAACTGAATTTGGAGCAAAACTGCATGCCTAACGGTGACTTGAAAAAATGGTGTCTTCCCCATTCTGGTAGTAATTTAGTGGTAGCAACAAAGACCCAAATGGCAGTCACTGGATAAAGAAGAGTATTTATAAAACTGTATTTAAATGATACATAAGTTTAATTAGAGGTTTTGATATAAGCACTATTGATTCACAAAATGTACAGGCGCCTATGTATAATAAGGCTAATAGTTTCAGTTTAAAACTGAATTCTTGTTACTGAAGACAGGTACTGAAACAGAGGTGAAACTAGCTCTCTACTTAACTCCAGGACAGTAGGTTCCATTTTTACACATAATTGAATAACATAAATGTATTCTTCTACTGAGTCACACAAAGATTCAAAGTACAAGTGCCCAGCCTGCAACTCAGGAGGACCAGTCAAGTTATCATGTAGTTTGCTCCATCTTTCTCAGACCTTACAGTAACTCTCCTCTCACACGACAACCAAATGGGGAGGAAGTCTCAAGAAATGAAAGCAAGGTCCAGCCTGCAGCCATACCCTTTCTAGAGGAATACGTAGCGAATTACTGGTGTTTGTCCACTACGTTGCAAGCCCAAAGTTCCTGGGAAGTGCCAGACTTGCTGCCTAGTCACACTAGCACTGATCATGCAGCATACAACACCCTACAGCCACAGCACAAGATGTGTCATGGTTGGCTGAGTAGGCTGGACACCACTGATTCAAAACATGTATATACGCTCATCTTTTAAGGAATGTCCTTCTCATATGCCTTTGGATCCTCACCGATGATGTACCTGACTGCTGTACTCTTTAAGATTCACTTACTGTAAAAATGGAAGTGAACCCTTGAAAGTATTTAAATATTATGAAAAATTCACTTTAAGCATCGATTTTTCATCTTAGTGGTAACTTGCCCAGAGCCTATCAACAGTTGTTGTAAGAACCTGTATTGAAATAAAAACCAAAACCACTTGGATTTGGCTTGAATACATGCAAGCGGTCCATCACCAGCCCCATTCTAGGAGGCATTAAGAGCAGCTAAATAGCCAGTACCTTCTCAACCTCAGACACCTCAGTGCCTAAGTCAAAAGAATGGGTCTTCACAGGAACTTCAGAAAATCTGGGATCAGGGCTGAACATCTTGGGAGATGTTTTTCACCATGAGTATGTGGCCATCCTCTCAAGTGTGTCCTCTCCTGAAGCATGAGACAGGTCAGGCTTCAAGAAGGGCACCTGCATGCCCCAGGAGCTGGGACGCTCATTCTGAGCTGGAGGTCCTGCCAGGCAGCAGGCTGTCACCAGCGGATCGAGCTGCTCCACCACTCCCCACTCCAGACCCCACTGCCGGTCCAAGCCCCCCTCCAGACCCCACAGCCACCCCAGGGGTTGACCAGCTGCTGGGGCATAGCAAGACACCAATGCCGCAAGCCATGCTCAGTCCAGAAATGAATTCAAACCTGGTCTGGAAGCACCCTCCCTGCATTTTTCCAAGGAAGATTTTGGAAGGGCAGGTTTTCTTATCACAACCCTTAAAATACCTCTTGTACATTGTGAAAGCCACCCTCCAGCACAGTCAGTTCCTGCCCAGGAGAATCCCACTCCTTCAGCAGATTCACTGTTTTAGCAAAGGACTGAAATTGTCTTTACTGACTGCACTCTTCTTTAGGATGTTTTCTGCCCCATAACCTGAGACGCAGTAAATCCACCTGATACATTCATTTTCCTTCTGAAAGCCATAGCCTCCTTCCTGGAAAGCTGTGGCTAGACACAGGAGTCTCTTAAAACAGAATTAAATACCAAATATGTCGAAGTTTTTGTCACAATACGCTTAATTCCTTTTCTTAAGCAAATGAATGTGCAAGGATTTATGACACTGTGTGAAACTTCTTCCGTATACTCAATACAGTTATCTGTTGAATTACTGACCATACGTATTCTTCAATGTACGCTGACAGTTATTGTGTACCGAGAACAATTTACAGGCATCATCACAACATTAAAAGTAATTTAAATGCATTCAAGACTGGTAACAAATGAGTCTGAATGAATTTCTGCGTGAAGGCATTTCATGATCTTTAGCAAAGTACCACCCTAATATTTTTACAGTTTTAGCACCCATATATTCCACTAATTGATTTTCAATGATGAATGATTTTTACCAGATACCAAGGAGTCCTCAGCACCCTTCCTCTTGCATTCACCGCGCCGTACATATGATAATTGTTTGCTTTTCATTGAATTAAATATGTTCTTCTACAGAAATGAAAACATGTTGACACAAGTGAGAAGCAGTTCACCAGCTATGCGTATCTCTGCAGTCCATGCACACCTGACTGCATTAGGTTTTTGTGTTTTCATTTTTAGGTCATGAGAATACTGTAAGTACTGTAATGAAACCACAATCCTGCCTGTGTTCTCTCATAGAGAAGTGCCTTGAATCATAAATATTTCAATTATTGTGTTTTAGGCTCTAGAAGACACTAGCCTGTCTTCTACACACTTTTCTTCCCCTTTATCTTCAAAACAGCTCTGTCCCTCCTCTGCCACACCAAGAAAGTGATACTTTGATTTGGAGTAATTAAAAATCAACTTTCAATGCAACAACTAATAAATAAGTTTCCAAAGACACACACCGGAATGAACAAGATCTAATATTTAAAAAATAGCACTCCACGGCACTCAATTGTGGCCAGCACAAACCGGCGTTAACTCCTATGCCTGCCAGGTCTCTGCCTGACCGCGGGCGCAACGCCGGCGTGCAAGAAGTTAATTATTTCTTCCCACAGATTGAGAGAGAAATCTATCTCATATATTGGGCATCAGATAAAAATCACACCGTTCTTTCTTCTGCGAACCCAAGCTGCCCTCCTCCCGGCAGCGCCGCCTGCCCCTTGGCTGGCTCCTGCCCAGCCACATGTTTTCTCTGGCCTCTTTCCACAGCCCTCCCCAGCTCCCCATTGTTTGTGTGTTGTCCCGCTCCTTTCCAAAACCTTTCGTGGCTTCCCACCGCTAACCCGTAAAATTTCCTCTACATTATTTGTACATGGAAAAACTTGACAGTTTCTGATCTGATTGCCAAGTGGTTAAATGTCAACTACAGGTTTTATTACACAGGTAATACCCACCGCTTGTTTTACTAGGTGGGTTACAATTCCAGGAGAACAATGCGCCTCCTCAACGTTAATAGTGAGAGTTGCAAAAAGGGAAATCAACAACATAATTGAGAGTAACTTTTTTTACAAGAAGACTTAGCATTGACCATACAGCAAAGTTTAAACGGTGTTTAGGGATATTCACCTCTCCTCAATTTTCTTCGCTGTTCCTGGGCAAATTCAAAATCAACATCTGATAGATCCTTAGCACAATATTATGCCTGAAATAACTTGGCAACTCTGAGATTGTTTCTCCGATCACAACTTCCTTGCTTTGCAGACTGAATTATCCAATTTGGTCCTGTTAGAGAAGCAAAACAATACACTACACTTGTACAGATATTCTCCCTCCTTCCCTCAAAGGACCGATCGCCAAAATCACAGTGGTAATATCCACCAAGATCACACTGTTTTAACCTATACACGTGTCGAAAATGTAATTTGTCAAATTATATCAAATACAAAAATTCAAATTACATCAAATACAGAATTAATATTTAAAAAATATGTATCATGTTGGTTTAGGTTGAAATAAGGAAGATGGATAATTGAATAACAGAGTATTTAAATTTACTTAGGAGGGAAATTCTGACCAAAATTGCAAATACGCATCAAGTTATGAGAGAAAAATTAAATTATTCTAATAGGACCATGTATCTTCTTTCAACAAAACATCAACCTCAAAAGGTATAGGAAATTTTTCACTGAAATGTAAATACTTATCCAAAGAAATAATGTGCTTCGAAAAACCCAACAACTTCCTAGTTATATATAATGATATACCACCTCGCCTCAGAAAGTGCCACTCTTCAAATGAATTTCCAATTTTGGGCCCAATACTAAAGAGTATCTCCCACAGGGACAAGGCTGGCACAGGCCCACTGGAATCTTGGTCGTCCCCACAACATCCTGGAGGCAAACCAGCCGAAACGGGGCTGAGATCAGCAATTTAGAGACATACTTAATTTCATGCAATTTGCAGCCATGGTCTGATACACAGCAGAGGTCCAAAGGACCAGCTCGGTGAGCAAAGGATCTGCAGCATCTCTGTGGACCCTGCAACCACCAACGGGCAGGAAACTTCTCACAGCAGAGACACCCCACCACCCACTTTCAGCACCTGATGCCTGTAGGAAGGAAGGAGAAGACCAGTCTCTTGGCAAACACGGATGCTCCACAGATAAGCCAAAGCCAGCCTGTGAAGCCCAAAGAGGGCTTGGGATTTATGATGGAGATCTGCAGTTGCTCCTTCCACTCCAGAAGGGCCATCACAGGGCAGCGGGGAGGGCAGGCAGGGGGACACCGGGCAGAAAATGTCCCTTCTGCACATTGAATGAAGGTGCTGCCTGTCCCTTAAACCAATCTGCCTGTCGTTCCCTTGCACGGCCTCATCAATTCGAAAGTCATCTGCATTACCTATAGCCACAGTGAAGCTCTCTGCCACACTTGGGGCACGTTGAGGGTACAGCTTGCAGTGTCTGAGGGAATCAGCTCTGCCCTCAGCAGCCAGCCTGACTAACGTACATATTTAAATAAGACACAAACAGCAGCAAAACCCTTTCCAGCTACAGACATGTGATTACTATTTGCAGGAAGAAGAAATAACTAACTAAAGGGATAAAAAGTTAAGCCTACCATGTTCTTATTCCCCCTCCCGAACAACCTCTACAATTTCCTAAAAAGACTTAAGATAGTTAATAGCATAATACAATGTGCTTAACGTTTTAATTTCATTTTCCTTAGAAACTGAAACCTTAGGAACTGAAACCATGATATTAAACACAATTCCACACATAACTCACTCTTCAAACTTTACTTTCTAACACCATCCCAAACTGCACTTTGGTGAACCGATAAACATCGTAGCAACTGTTCATTAAAGAGATTATTTTCAGCTACTTCAGTGATGACAGCATAGGCGAGCTATTGCTGGCACTTTTAAATCCAGCTTTCTGACATAAAACATGATCTTGCCCTTAAAACACAAACCTAGTAGAAAGGGAGGGGGGGAGCAGAAAAGCCAAAACAGATGCAAATCTTGCATCAAAGGATAGATTCCTCTCATAATTTGCAGTAAACATCTTGGAAGATTTTAAAAAGTAGTAAGTGTGATGAAACTAGTGAGAGTCTCAGAAAGGAGAAAAAAAGATGATCAGTGTCAAATGATACTTGTGGGACTGCTCCTTGTTTTTATGTCAATCTAGAAGCTTTGAAATTTCAGTTTAAAACTACCCTTGGAAATTATAACAATAAGGTAAGTATGCTCATTCTGTGAAGGAGCAAATGTGGAAGAAAACCTCCAAACAACTAACAATGATGTATGTAAGAGGAATTTTAAGGTTAACTTTAATTTAAGAGGTTAGTTTATTGCAGCTAGCCTTTTCTATAATTTCATCTTTTTTATTCAGTTTTTCTGGTGCCACTAATTTACACATACAATGAAGAAAGATCTCAAGTCAAAACAGGACAGGGAACGGGAATCTAAGTGACAAGTATTTCTTCTAACAAGGACTAGTTGAGAGGTATGCTACAGTGGCTTTAAAAAAAAAAAAGATAATTTGCATTACTTCTAGACCCACTAGCTGTCACAAAATTTAAAAAGGGTAATCAGTTTGAGTGTACCAAAAATTATTATTTTGCAACAAAGCTGATAGCATTTTTCAGTTTGACCGTGATTTGCAATTTTCTCCAGTCAAAATCATTCCATGGGTACTTCTCAGTGACCTATGTCCTAAATCATTTTCAATTCCTACGAGCAAGTGACCTCTTCACGATCTGACTCACAAAGAAAAAACACGATGACTCCCATGAACCATTCTTTTTCAACCAGCATCAGAATTTAATTTCTCCAAAATAAACCTGGTAAAAATAGAAATGGAACAAAAGAGTACTCGGTGTTCAAGAAATATTAATTAATCACCCTATCAGAAAGATAGATAAATACCAGCCCTCACATTCTGATGATGAAAAACAAAGAGGTTAAGTGACATTTTCAATGACACATAGCAAAACACTGCCACAACATGGATCACATCTCAGAAGTTTTCTATTGTTTTCAGCCCACTAGCCTTGAATAACTCCTGTGCATGCAATGCTGAATCAGGTATATTCCTCAGAATATAAAAAGCTTATTCTAGCTCACGTAAATCAGTCCAGGGGAAAAAAAAAAAAAGCTTATGCTACAGTAATTTTTTTTAAATACATTCGAGTCCAACAAGAACTTTTCTAAAAATGCACTGGAGTCTGACAGGAATGTTTCCAAGCAAATACACCTTTAATCTTAAAATGTTAGTTTCAACGCATTCTATTACAGAAAGCATCTAAAAAATGTAAAAGCAACAGATGATTACCAAAAAAAAAAAAAAAAAATCAGTCACTTCAAAAACATGAAATCCAACACCTGACTATTGTACAAACCCTAGTGCAGCTTTAAAATAGTAGCATGTATTCACTAATTAAAACATCCTGCACTTCATATATTTCTTTTACTCTTCCTCACACTCAAAAAACTCTGATTGTGCTGTTCCCCACAGACTCTTTGGCGATTTTACACAAATCTTCACTAAACAGAAAGCTACAAAACATTTAGGTTTTTTTCCTCTCTCAAACATTATAAACACTCCATGGTAGCAAAGATCTTGTGACAAAACCCAAGAATCACTGAGGTTAAACTAAAAACAAAGAAATACCCAAATATTTATACAATTGATTCTCCTTAAGCTCCCTGGCAAGGTTACTGTTAAATCTTAAAGCCTACACCAACAAGGCCTCACATGAAGCAGTGTATTTCAGGTGCTATATATTAACAAAATAAATTAGACTGTCTAATTATGTATCTTTTGTGTGTCACTAAGTGACCTATCAATTGGCCGAAGGTTACTATATGTGTTTTGTAAATGCTGTATTTGAAACACTCTTTCCTTTCCCTCAACCGTTTAGTAATCTCCTGTTCTGAGTAGTTAAATGAATGATTTAAGTATACAAAAATGCTACAGAACACTACCGTTTTGTAAGAACTACATTAAAATAGCAAATTACTGCAAAACAGGGGTCTTTTCAATATCTGTATTTAATATGAACAAATTATTATAGTCAGAAAAAAACCTTAAATTGAAAATAAATACTAATTTGAACACTAAAATCTATATCTCACTCAAAAGGGTTTAGTGTAGCATTAGAGAAACCGATTTAATAATTAATCATATTTTCTTTAGAGTAATATTACTAGCAGTAATGTTTTTCCTTAATGGTTTTAAATTACCTAGCACAGAGGGGGAAAAAAAAATATTAAACCTGTCAAAATCTCTTAAAACTTTGTCTCTGACTTCTTTTTTCCCCCCACAAATGAAGGTGGGTATACAGACACCGTGCCCAACTTCCTCGTCCCACGTTTGTAAGAAAATTTCCAAGGGCCTGATCCAAGCCCATTGAGTCAACGGAGCGATTCCTACTGATGTCCATGGAAAGATTCCCACTCACTTGAGCAAGTTTGGGGTAGGGGCTTTTACACAGGGAAAAGACCAGGGGAAATCCTCTCTGGAAAAGGAACTTTTGTGTCGCTCTCTGGAAGAAAAGTACATAAACACACACGGCTTCTTAAAAATAGAAGCGATTCCCAGGTAGAGATTACTCCTGCTCTTCCATCTGCAGCTCTGCACTCTCTACGTACAGATGATGATACTATAAATTTAGGGTGGTTACTTTCGAGATTATTTCCCCCCCCCCGGGAGAATACACCAGCAGCCCGCTGTCTCTCCGGACGGCTTCTCCCAAGTTTCAAAACGCGTTGTTTTTCCCTTCCTCGCACCGACTTACCCGCCCGCAGCCCGGGCTGAAACCCCATCCTGGGACCTCAACCCCCGCCGAACTGCGGGAAAGAGAGCCAAAAAAAAAAAAAACCCACCCCAAAAAAAACGCCTCACGCACCCTCTTTACCTTGGCCGGGCGAGCTCAGCTGGGTGGCGAGCGGCTTTCCAGCAGGTTACGGGGGCCGAGAGCTGTGCGGGCTGCGCACCCCGCGCTCGGCGCGGCAGAGAGCGGAGCGGGAAGGCACCGGCGCTCACCCCCTTTCCCTCCCCTTCCCTCCTCTCCCTGCCCCTGGCATTCCCGGCTGGAAAAGCAAGGGCTCGCCAGCCGCGGGCTCGCCGCCTCTCCCCGCTCCCTCCAAATTAAACTTTCAAAACTTTCCCAGGTCCCGCAGCCCTCTGGAATTTCACGAGCCAATTTCAAGGGAAGGCCCCCACGCACCAGCCACGACGGAGGCCGCCTCCGGAACTCCGCAGCTCTAACATCATTATTTATTAATCCTGGGGTTTAGGCTTTTTGGGTGGGTTTTTTTTTTTTTGTCTTATGGGGGGGAGGGGGTGCAAGGGGGGGGGGAGGGGGTGCAAGGGGGGGGGAGGGGGGGGGGGGCGTGAGGGGGGGCGAGGCTGTTCCCCGCGCAGCCCAAACAGCGCCGGGAGGCCCCGCGGGCACCTCCGCGGCCCTGCGCTTTCCCGCCCACGCCAGAGGGGGGCGCCCCGGGGCAGCGGGGTGCGGGGCGCCCCGAGGGGGCGGCCGGCGGCGGGAGCGGCGGCCCCTCCGCGCCGGCGGAGAGGCGGGGGCCGGGGGGTAGGGGGGGGGTTGCGCCTCTCCCTCCGGCAGGCAGGCAGGCAGGCAGGCAGCACACAAAGGAGAAACGTGACACGTTTCTTCACCCGGGCTGTCTGCTGGGGAGGTCTCGGGGAAAGAAAAAAAAAAAAAAAAAAAAAAAGGAAGGAAAAAAAAAAAAAGAAAAACATAAAAAGAGGGGAAAGAAAATAACACCCCGGGGGAGGCGAGCCGAGGACGGCCGAGCCTCCCCGGCACACGCTCCCTCGGAAGCCCGGCCCCGAGCCCTCCCCGCCTCGCACTTCTGTCCCCGTACCGGGAGGCTACAGGTTGTTTGTTTTTAACTACGGGGGTGGGGGTGGTGTGTGTGTGTGAGAGGGGGGGCGCGGGTTCCGCGGCCCTGCGCGGCGGGAGGGGGACCCCCCCGGCCCGCGCCCGCCCCGGCAGATTTTGGGAGGGGGCGGGGGGGGGGGGGGGGGCGCGGTGTATGTGTGTGTGAACCGCCGCCCCGGTCCGGTCCGCCCGGTGAGGCAAAGCACAGCCCGAACTCCGGCCGGGGCACAAGCAGCCTCCTCTGCCGCCGAGCGCTCCCCTCTACTCCCCCCCCCTTCCGCCGAGCCCCCCCCCCCCCCAACCACCACCACCGGCTCGCGGTGCATTTTTGGGAGCGGTGCCCCCCGGGTGCCGGGAGACCTGACACATGTCACTCTTTGCGGCCGCGCCGGCCGCGGCCAAACTTTCCCGCGGCGGCGGCAAGTCAGTGAGCGGCGGCGGCGGGGAGGCGGGGGGGGGGGGCGGGTTGGGGGGGGGGGGGGGGGGGGGGGGGGAAGAGCGGGTGGAAGCAGCAAGTCACACCGGGGAGCGGGGGGGAGGAGGGGGACGGGTGTGCGGAGGGGGAAGAAGAAAAAGGAGGAGGAGGAGGAGGAGGAGGAGGAGGGGGGTGGTGGTGGGGTAGCACTTACCGGGAGGAGACACCGTGCGGGGCGTCCCGGCGAGCTGACACCGAGAGAAAGGGCGAGCGGAGCCGCGCGCAGCCGCGCGCACATGCAAAGTCTCTGCGGGCGGAGCCGCCGCCGCCGCCGCCGCCGCCAGCGGGACGGGACGCGCGTGGGCGGGGGGTACGACACGACGGGCGACACACACGACACGCGGGACGGGGACACGGGACCCTTCCGCGGGCGCGGAGCGGGCGGCGGTGCCTGGCGCCCTCCCGCCGGCTGGCGCTGCCTGGCGCTGGCGGGTGCCGCGCTCCCTTCTCTCCCTCTCTCCCTCCCTCCCTCCCTCCCTCTCTCCCTCCCCCGGCGTGCGGGTCCGCCCGTGTGCGGAGTGTGCCGCCTGTGTGTATGTGTTTTGTTGGGAATGCGAGAGAAAAAAAAAAAAAAAAAAAAAAAAGAGGGGAAGGAAAAAAAAAAAAAAGAAACGAAAAAAAAAAAAAAAAGCAAAACCCCGCCGCTGCACACACCGACTCCTTTGGAGAAAGGGGAGTGAGGAGGGAGCCCTCACATGATCGCGAAGTGGCCTGCACAGAAGTGCTAATAATGCGCGGGGGGGTGGAGATGAAGGGGGGGATGGCAACAAAAAAATAAAAGTGCGGTGGGACGCGCTGGGCCGGTCCCCGCTCCGCTCCGCGCCTCCCCCGGCCGGTCCCCGCCGGAGCCGGGTGCTGCGGGCGGCGGCGGGCGGCAGGTCCACCTGCTATGTCAACAAACCGTCGGGGAAGTTGTTTGCTCTCGGCGGCTGCCCCCTCCCCGCCCCCGCTCCCACCCCCCCCCCCCCCTCCCGCCGCCGCTCCGCTCCTCCGGCTCCGTTAGACACAACGAGTTTAGCAGACGGGCAGAAAACAAAGCCGGGTGTTGTGCCGGCCGTGCCGGCTGCCTGCTGGCAACCCTCGAGGTGCCGCAGCTCTCGCGGCCCGGGGGACCCGCGTGGGAGGGGGCGGCGTGGCGGGGCAGGCCGGGCCGGCAGCTTTGCCGAGGGGGGCACGCGTGGGCCTTCAAACTTTATTGCTTTCTCCTCCTTCCCCCCCCCGCCCAGCCCGTCTCGCCCCCCCGACATTTCGGAGCAAGGTGCGGGAGGCCCCCCCTTGCCCTCCCCGGTTGCCCGCAGCGGGAACCGCGTATCCGGAGGCAGCGCGGCCCGTGGGCTGCCGCTCCCCCGGGGAAAAACACTTTCTAAGTGATTCCCGAGTGGGGAGAAGTGCCGGCATCGTGGGTAGAGAAAGGGAAAAGCCGGCACTGTCCTCGCCCGTCCCCGCCGCGGTGCTCGGTCACTCGCCGCCGGGGCCGCGGCTCGGGTGGAAGGACCCCCCGTGAGCGCGGCAGGCAGCCGCGTGGGTTCGCTTAATTCAGGGCCCCACCGCATCACAGCGCGGTGACCCCGACCCCACGCTTTCCGCGCGGTTTTGAATTAGAAAGGCTCCCTGCGCTCGCCGAGGGCCGGCATCAAAAGTGACTGTCACTCAGAATTAGCAGGCACCGCATTTATTCGATAAAATTTAAACACACCCCCCCCCCCCCAAACTTTGCCGCTCGCCGCTCCAGGCGAAGTGGGAGACTGCCCGCTGGCCGCCGCGCCGCCGCTCGCCCCCGGGGAGGCCGGCGAGACCCCGGCGGGGGGCACCGGCCGCCCCGGGATAGAGGATGGGGGGGGGGGGGCGCTACCGCGGGGGCGGAGCCGCCGCAACTCCGGCAACTCGGCGGGGCCTCCCCCGGTCGCCCCCCTCGCCGCGTACCCGCCCGGCCCGCGGCGGCGGCGGGTGGGGTGTGGGGGGAGAAGGGGGCCGGGGCCTGGCCGGGGGCCGGGGCGGCGGCGGGGCCGGTGCGGGGCGGCGGCGGGGCGGCGGGCAGCCAATGGGGCGCGGCCGGGTTCGGGAGGTGAAAGTTCACCGCCGGGGCAGGCTCGCCGCCGCCGCCGCGGCGGGGGGCGCGGCGCTGCCGATGGGTGGTCGTAAAATTTATTTATTTTGCTACTCGCGACTCTTTTGTCCCGCCACCCCCCCCCCCCCCCCCCCCCCCCCCCCCACCACCCCCCCGCCCCGTCACCGCCACCGGTTACCGGGGAACTGCTTTGCTGTCGCCGCGGTTTGCGAGCGCAACGGTTGCGGGCGACACTCGCCGCGCACCCCGCGGCGGCGCGGGAGAAAGTTTCCGCCGGCACCCGCCCTCCGCCGCTCCGCGCCCCGCGGGACGCCGGGGCCGGGAGGGGAACGGCGCGGAGCCCGCCGCCGCGCTCCCCGCCCGCCCGCAAACGAAATCGGGGCCCGCGGGCCGCGGCCGCCGACGGGCTCCGCGGGCACGGGCGCGGGGCGCCGCGGGGGCGCAGGTTGCGCGGCCCGGCGGCCGCCGCCGCCCTCCGTCGCCGCTCCAGCGCGGGCGGGCGGGAAGGCGCGCCCCGAGGGGGCGGGGGGTGGTGGGGGGGGGAGCGGCGGCTCTCCTTCGGGAGCCGACGGCGGCGGGCGGCCGAACGCCGGTGTCGGCGGAAGGCACCGCGCCGCGCACTTGTTGTCGGGAGGCTCCGCGGCACACAACCGGCGGGGCGGCGCGGCGCGGCCCACGGGCACCCCCCAACTTCGTTGGGCGCCGGGCGGCCGCGGCGTCCTCGGACGGACCGACGGACGGGAGCGGCGGCACACGGCGACCCCCGGCTCGGCCCTGCCCCGGGCCGCCGCCGTCGGGCCGGGCACGCTGCGTTGCCGCATCGCTCCCGGCCCCGTCCCCTCCCGCCTGGGCTGCGCTTTGTTTTAAGGAAGATGGGACGACCCCCCCCACACCTCCTCGATCCGGCGGCCCCTCCGCCTGGCGGGGAAGAACCCACGGGGAACAACGCGGCGCTTGGCTGCCGAAATTATTCGGCGTTGCTCGGGGTCGCCGCGCCTCGCCGGTCCCAAGCAAAATTAGAGCTAAACAAACACACACTTTCCCGACTCTTTTTTTTATTTTTATTTTTATTTTTTAAAACAACGACGGTTAAGGCGTCAAGTACATAACTGGGCTTTCTAATGAAAAGGGCTGGTGCGTTTTATTTGTTCCTGTTTACGGTTCGCGATTGCATCTGCACAATTGTATTGTATTTCTCGCTTGAAATAAACCGCTTTGAAACCGTCTTCCTTTAATTAATTTAATGTATTTTCTCCGTGCAGCTGGCAGCGTTCGGTGTCTATCAGATTGCCATTTTCCATTAGGATTGTTTAGAAAGCGAACAAGAAAACAAACGGGCTCCTCTTCTAAATAGGTTCGTTCCCCTTCCTCCCCGCGCACCGCTCCCGACACACTTTGGAAAGAGCAGAAAATGCTGGTTTTAACCGAAGTCAAATCGACGAGAATCTGTATTACAACATCAAAGCGAATGGAGACGTTACAAAATTGGTGGAGTTACACCACCATCTGTCGTTAAGCTTCGGGACTACAAAAGTTCAGACGCATAATAAATCTTAATGAGAGCTGGCAACTTTCTTTTTTTTTTTTTTTCCCTCTTTCGCCTAGAAATCTCGCCCCCGTGGCAGAGTGGGTTTCCCGGCGAGGGTTGAGCAGAGTGCCGCTGCCCGTCACAGCCTGGACCATCCTCGGCCACTTGCCGCACCGTGCCCTGCCAGGCCAAAGGGTTCCATCAGGTACCTGGTGGCCCCTGGCAGCCTCTTCAAAATGCACAGACACCCACACTTCGCAGTACTTCTTGTCCTCAGGAGGTTGCATTCATAAAAAGCAAAGTTTAAATTATATACAAAACCACATACACAGAAACTAAAAAAAAAAACCAACCAAACAAAAAACCCACACAAACAAAAAAACAGCACCAAAAAAACCTCAAACCAACCCAGAGTTCTTACCTCTCCAGTTGTAGGATTATTCCATTTTGTATACTGTCCTTCTGCAAAGCTGTGTCCTGAAAAGGGATATATAGAAAGTACACCTTGAACTAACATCTGTGGAGAAGCTGTCACGTCTGAATGCTACCTCTGAATATTCTTAAAATTTCAAGAGCTGCAAACAAATCTGTAGGAGAATCATAAAATTATTTTATATTACCCAATGTAAGCATGGTACCTGCTTTGTGAGATTGTCTGTGTGAGAGCTCCCCATCAGACTTCAGCTCTTTCTAAATTCTTCAGTTAAACGGCTTGCAAATGCCCATTTGCTATAGTCACCGAAGAATCAAGAAGGAAGATCCTTTGGGATTTTCTGAGTACTGGTGTTCCCTGTGTTTCAGAGGTCAGCTGCTACTCTGAGTGAGAAGCATGCAGGCAGGGATCCTCACGGAACCCTGCCATGAAAACCATCAAGTTTATTATTATTTTATCACAGTTCCTATGTTAAGGCTGATGTGGTTTAGTAAGTATTGATCAAAATGGGTTGCTGTATGGGGTGCTTATCATTAAAAGTCAGCTTTCAGGTTGTTTCTCTTCCACTGTGGAAGTTCACGGCTTTTTTGCCTGTCTTCAGCCTGACATTTTGCAAGTGCTCACAGTCCTTATACTGTAATTAGCACTAGACATTTCCCTGTACTACTGTGAGGTGAAGACGGGGGTTTAACGCACTCATATAAATCCTGTTTCCCGATCTGATTCCTCCTCCCTCCTATATCCTACCAGTAGCTTTTAGCTTGTTGACATGTCAAAAGAGAGAAACTTCCTCTGAAGCTGTACATCCACTTTCCAGGCTGTCTCATAAAATGTGGAATTATCCTGCAGGCAATAAACACTTTCAGCATTGCTTTGTCTACTGTGTTATTTTCATGTTATTATGAAAAAAAAAACCAAACAAACAACCACAACCCAAACCAAAACAATTTTCTATCTCCTCCATAGTCAACTAAGTTCTCATAACCAACTAGGGTCTTTGAATCAACATTAAAAGCTAAGGTTTCTGAATTGGTGAGAAGGGGTTTTAACATTCGCCTGATTGAAATAAATCCTGTGACACTTTCTCAGCTTTGAGAAATTGCTAGGGCATTACAACCAATTACTGATTTAGGAACGTTTGGTAAAAAACTTGCGTCCAAAAATTTGCTGATCGTTTCAGTGTTTGTACTGCCTCCGGTTTTACATATGTGTAATTAAGTGTAATTTCATTTTTAAGTTATTCAATAGACATTAGAGCAGCAATCAAACTGAAAAATTCAAATAATTAAGAGTTTCTGGAGAAAAGAAAAAACAAAGCATGGCACTCGAAATTGTCCTGCTCGAGTTGGAACGAGTGCTGCCCAGAACTGTACTGACCAAAACAAAGGGATTACACTGTGCCAGTCTGATTTCTTTGATATAGGGAGAAAAAAAAAAAAAAAAAAAAGCAGTGCAAGTCTTTGACTTGATTTCTGTATTGGAAACACATGCCAGAATTTTTGACATTATATATAACGTATATATAAAGATGACCAATACATCTTTCTGGATTTTTTTCCTATTTTGTGGCCAGGTTTGGAGGAATACACCATGCTGACATTTCGGGTCCTGGTCCCTAGCCATTACTTGCATATATGAAAGTCTTATTTAGCCAAAGGTGAGGAAAGTTTTAAGACTGCTAAACCTTTTGGTGAGTTTCCAAAGTATAACCCGGGGAGCAGTATCACAAACATACATAAACAAGTAGCTGCGTGAGTCTCATGAACAGCTCATAATTTCTGCAAAGTTTGGCATCTGACCCGTAAGGTGGGTGCTAAAGTTTAGACACCTGAATCTAAGACTGCAATCTTCCATATCCTTGATCAGCTCCCAAGGAGTTAACATCGATAAGGTGCCAGTAACATTCCTTAGCATCCTAAGGTACCGCTTCTGAAAATACTCAAAATAACAGCAGTCACACTAGGGCTGAAAAGCTGCGTGGGTTTCCTCAGCCCAACCAACCTCCTAAAATCAGGCATCCTCTGTGCAGCTGGGCATTAGATTGTAATTGGGCAAAATGCCCAATCACTCCTTATAGCAGGAATTGACCTTGTTCCTTGGTAAGCATCCCACCCGCTGGGCTGCGTACCCACACTTCTCCCGCTGCTCCAGCCAGACTTCGACCCCTGTGCTGCAAAGTGACACTGCGGCCCCACTCCAGACCAACCGAAACCAAGTGCTTAGGTCATGGTCCTGGGAGGTGACGGATGGCTTAGGCCCAAGGAGGGTTTAGAAGCCGATTAGAATAGCATGATAATTTAGTTATTGTATATATATACAAAAAAAAAGACATTGCAGCGACTCCCATTTGCTGTCATGTTTCAAACCATCATTTGAAATCAACACCTGCTGCTTTTATGAAACAGACCACCATCTCCAAAAGAGGATTCAGGGCTCTGAATGGCGAAATAGCAGGGCATGGCAACCTCAAGAAGGGCAGCAGTTAAGGCCACATTGTTTCTTCAGCCTTTCCTGCAATTGCCTTGAGTGCTTCAGAGCACTGAATTTCACGCTGAGGTTCCCAGCTTCATCACCCTGATGCACAGGCAGCCCACATACCCACCGCCAGGTTAGGGGTTATATGGGACTGCGTGTAGGGACCAGGTAAGTCAAAAAGCAAGCTCAGCAGTGCAAATGTAGCCCTGACTATAAAACAATGAGTCTTCACGAGTTCCACCCAGGGCCGAAGTCCAACCTTTCTTTTTCTATCTTGTGCTCATTTATTTGCATCCCCCCCTCCCCTTCTTGATTTCCTCAGAGCAAAACTTAAGACATAGGGACTTGCAGAAATGTTTCACTGAGGCTGGCAGAAACCTTCCTGACAGGCAGATATTTCTCTTTTATTTGCTCTGTCGCCCCCAGATGAGCTGCTCCGGTCTCGCTCAAAACAAACAAGGCATGAGGGTTGGTAGATGAGTAGTAAATGAGTGGACTTCTTGTGGTAAAGCAGCACCAGGCCTCTGACAGACTTGTCCCCTGAAGTCCTCACAGGGCACACGTGGGTTGCCCATGGATTATGGTCTGCTCTCCCAGAGCAGAAATTCATCTGCCAGAACCTGAATGTTGTGGAGGGAACAAACAAGTTTCTGCTTCACAGAAGCAAACAGGATCGATTCTGTTCTCTTCCAGCCCCAAATGTAGTTTTCAGCCTTGATGTTAAACTATAACTTTGTCACAGCAAAAGAGTACGTAGTTATTTTCTAGCTCTTTCTTCTTAAGCTAAAAAAGCTTACATTTAGGGAAATATATTTAGTAACCAAACAGCAATTACAGCTGTATCTGGACAATACTTTCCTTTGGTACCACAGACACAAGGACCACATTAAAGATGCAAAATTACGTTCAGTTTCATGACGTTTACACATCTGTAACAACATTCTAGGCATTTTGTCAGTATTTAGGATTAGGGGACAGAGCTGTCTTTTTAGAAACCATTTCTGTGTCATACACACAAATTAGCATGTATTAAGTAGTCATCTTTCCGCCCACAAGCACTTGTGTAGAATTCGTGGGTTTGGGAAGTAAATTGAAAGCAGACCGTGGATGTTAACAATATGGTTAGATACAGGAGTTTCGCGCTAGTCAAACACTAAATAAACAAGCCCCTTTTTTAGGTTTATGCAAGAGGACTGCAGGGATGCAACCTCAGAATGTGTATTTTTCAGGCAATAGAGATACTGCCTTGTAGGTGTGAGTTACAGAGTTCTGCGATACAGGAGCAGCAAAGTAACACGTTTTCCAAATTTGTACAAAACTATAATCAAACAAATGACAAAATACTACTTGCTGCCTCAGCATACCACTTGTCACTTTCCTTCAACAGCAAAACCTCTGCGTTTTTATTGCTACAGCTACACAGGCAATACAGCTAGGAGGAGAAGCAGAGAAATTTAGGATCACGCGCCATCAACACAAGTGGATATCATAGCACCGCACTTTAGTCTGTCAGTTATTTTTGCTCGTTGTGTAAGAAGAAAAGCAGTACGCAAGGATAAGTGACTTAGAAAGCCAGACATTTGTATGAAGACAAGCAGTTTAACAATTTTATAAACGGTCGTTAAAAAAAAAAAAAAAAGAATTTTTAAAGAAATTGATATTATTTACACAGTCTAATTTTTTTATGTTAAACATAATTTCTTTTCATGGTAGCAAACTGCAACTACACCCAAATCCTTTTAGTAGTTCACAGTTCCTGATTGCAGCTGAACCGTGCTGGCTCTTGTGGTCCATATTCCCAAAGATGAGGCTCCAGCTGAATCTTAATCTAATATTTGGAAAGCGTGATCCAGAGTCAGCTGCTTGAACCATAAGCACCTTCCTACCTCGGTCCAATCATCCAGCAATTTGATGTGTGTTTGCTGCAGTGCTTTGTTCCTAAAACCTGGCAGTGAGCATCTTAGCTGTTGAAGACAGGTCAACATTTTCTCGTCAATTGAACAATTCTTCCTCCACGAGTGCCCTTTATGTGTCACTTTCAAAATAAGACACTGCTTTAGGAAGTAAAACAAGTGACCAGTCCACGATGAAGAAGTCAGCACTTTTTAAAGTCAGAGTATCAAAGGGTACAGCTGAAACTTGAAAATCTGGTCTTTAAAAGTACTTAAATGGATGATGACTTCTTAATCTCTTCCAGTTAGAGGTGCTACACACATAAAATTCTGACTTTCTTCTTTATTGAAAACCTAACGCTGCAGCATCATGCTGCACTACATAGATGCGCAAGCCCCTCTATTTTGGACCTACTCCAAATCTGTGTGGAAGAAGGGAAAAGCAGTAAGCTCCCATTTGAAGAATTACCTGTACTGCCCATACGTCTGCATACTTCTTAAAGTAATTTATTCAATTCAATATATAGAGGTGAACTGGTGCTACCTGCTGTAATAAAGGTTTAAGAGGGATTATTCTAGGAGATCATCTGCTAGTTTATTAATTGATTTTAATGGGGGCTGGTCTGGGCCAAATCTAAGCATTACCTGAAAGCTTACCTGACGCAAGCATTACTTAAAACCTACAGAAAGATTGCTGGTTTCACCGGGACTATGACCAGCTGACTACAAAGTGTATGGAGACAAAAAAAACCCCAACCTATAAAGGTCCTTAACAAATAAGAACAATAAATCAGCAAGGTACCTCTTGTATTCTTTATACTGACATGAAATTCAATTCATGTTATACTAGTCTGTGTTTGTGTATCACAGACTATTTAAAATGTGTAACTGTAGTCTAGAAATGGGGAAATAGTTTGGCATTTCAAAAAATATAAAACCAGCAAAGATTTTTTCTTCAGAATTAAGCTTTGGCTTCATTTTGGGCAGACAGGTTTGAAAGGACTTCAAATATTGTGGAGAGACTTTAAAATAGTGGTTAACCATCAAAACAACCCTGAACCGTTCCTGCACTGTCCTTAGCTAATATCTCCCTCTACCCACACCGATACCAATGGATATGTACGCAACTATCCTATGATATTTCAGCATTGAATTAACCCTCATACCAGAGCAGAAACACTCATTTTGAATAAAATTCAGGTCCTGATAGCAAAATAAAATACCAAATTCTTTACTGTACATCGGTGTCAGGAGTCTGAATGCTAAACAAGAGAAATCAATACTATTCACTTCTGAAATGAGTTTGTCTTAGTTGGCCTGAAACCTGATGGGAATGTATATACATGATCGGATTATTAAAATGAATGTTGTAACCTCCTTAGGAAAAAAGTAGAGCAGGTAAGCACAAGTAAGAAGGCAGTCAAACAACTGAATTTTAGGCACTTCCTTAGATACTTATTTTATGAATGATGTGGTCTCTTTAGATTTTTTGAAATGTTAGATGAGACAGGAGATTCACGTTGATGCTTTGAATCCCTGTAGTATCTTTCAGTTACGTATAGGGAATGAGACAAACTAGCCTTCAAGATTAAAGACTTATTTTGGCTAATATGTGCTAGAACTACCCCACTGAGTAGAAGAATGGCATCACTTGTTTCCAAGTCATGACAAATTGCAAACAAACACACACTAGTGTGTGAATGTCTTACTGGAGGAATAGGGGGTGTCCCCTGCAGAATATTAAATCATATCATTTAGCAGTACCTTAAAGTACCTATTTGTAGCAATGGAGAAAGAAAGATTGGGTTAAAATCAGGACTTTCAAACCAAGCTTCATAAAACAGGATTTAACATTGCCATTTCTAAAAAATGCAATAAAATTTAAAGGGAGGGTTACTCTTACCAGTAATAATTTCCTAACTCAGAGAGTTGCATCCACCATAAGATGGAATTAGGGAACAATGTCATATAAGGAAATGGTAGTCATCAAATTAAAAATTATAAAGATAAAGCAGAATGATTTGATCATACCACATGATGACTAAACAGTTTTCAATTTTAGAGCAACAAAAGAGGGCAATAAGCAGCAGTTACAAATGCTAGAGATTTTAAAATAAATAGGCATGGATAATTGATATTCGAGAGCCTTAAAAGAGTGGGATGAGGTTTTTGCTTTACCATTAGTATAGATTTCCAATAAATCTGGCAAAACAAAGGAAGTTCCAAAAGAATGGAAGAATGCGAAAGCTCTAACTGTATTTCTAAGTGGCAAACAGGACAGTGTGGATAAGCTTGTCAATCTGATATCAGTCCCGAACAATGAATGAAACACATGCTAAAATGATCCATGGGAAAAAGGAATGCAAAATGTGCACAGGATATTTGCTGGGAGGGGCTGAGGGAGAGGCAAAAGGGCCTGTGTTGGAAAAAAACAGGACTTCTAAAAACCCACAGGGATCACGACAGATAATCAACTGAACAAAATCCTTGCTCAGGCCTGAGTGCAAGGCTGTGATCAGAAGGAATGTATGTCCACAGTTCTAGACAGATGATTAAAACTTGGAAAAGGCTAAGGGAAGAGTAACAAGAATTCAAAAAAATTTAAAAATATGTATCACAATATCTACAAACCAGTAGGTTGTGAGAAGAGAGGGGTCTTCACTGCAGCAGACAAGACATTCCAAAGGGATGGCATCGGCAATGAGACAAAATCAGAGTAGAGTGCAGAGGAACATTTTTAACAGTAAGACTGTTCTGGACAGTAGGACCATTCTGGAATAATTTCTTACACTCTGTCAGGGGTTCTCCATCACAAACAATCTTTAAAGCAAGTGTGGATATTTTCCTATGAATATACTATCATTAAAATAAAAATTAAGTCAGGAAAATTTCATAGCCTGGGAGCTGTAGGAGTTAAGGCTCCATGATCTCAATAGCCAAGTCTGGCTTTCTAATCGATGAGCAGTGTTGACATTACAATTGTCATCAGCAGGTATTTAACGCCCCATGAAGATAAATGGGCCATCCATACCATCCCTTAAGGCTGCTGTTTCAGGCAGTTTAAAAATTCAGGAACACTGCTATATTGCATTGCATGTGGAAAGATATATTCATAAACAGAAAGGAAATACTACTAAACGAAATGTGTTATAATTATTAATATTTAAGATTTCTATTTCAACAGCAGTTAACACTTGCAAGTTGAGGACTCTGTTCTACCATGCACTGTAAAAAATCTATTTCAGGTAGTTTACAATGGATCTTGTGGCACAATTTGAAGTCAACAGTAATTTGTAGCCAGGGAACAGACATAGCCGTAGCTGTTGAGGGTACGCATCCTATTACTCTGAAACACTGTTCCACTCATTCAAGCAGCATGCATTACTTTATTACAGCACGGAAAAATTCTGGGTTCAAAGCTTAGCTGGATTCTGTCTTGTAATTATTCTTGAATTTTTATTAGCGTGCTGAAGCGAGTGTAAAAACACAAGTATGAAAGTACTGACAGCACGTTTGCAAGTATTTGCAACAATAGTCTAAGACGTAAAATTTACAGTTTTTGTTAGTGCACAAAATACCTGTGTAGCAGTAGTACTGTTGGTTTTGTATTTGATTTCTCTATAACATCACACATGAGAGGAAAATTTTACAATGAATCACAGGATCGACCCTCTCTGGTACAGCAAGGGATGTTTGTCACAAACTATAACTATGGGTATTAAAGAAATGTTACTTTTTTTTTTACAACACCCCCCCCCCCCCCCATCAATTTTGATTGAAGAGTTGAGTACTGGGAGCAAAAATCTCTGTTTGAACTAGCCTGAGCAATCTGTGTTCGTAGTTTTCTTAATTGCTTTTCACCATCTTGTCCAAGGAACACTTTGCAAGGCATAGCTGCATGGGCTATGATGTAATGAGATCTTGTTAGCTAAGCAAGACCAGACCTCAAGCTTAAGCAAAATAAATTCGGATAGACTCTATGCCCCTTGACCCAGCTGTTTTGCAGTCTTTGAACAGTAAAGAAACTTGGAATCTGGTCACAGATGCCAGTGTAAAAATTCCCCTGGCTGAAGGGAGCTGTCAAACGGTGTGAAACCAGAGGAGCTGGTTCCCACTGCTTTCTGTCTTGTCCAAAAAAGCATGTTAAGCAAAAGAAAGGTTGGGAAATTCAGAGGGAAGATGAACTGTATCTTTACTGTGATGATTTCTGGCCGGCACATGGTCCCTTAGGGACCAAAGCCAGCTTCATAAATTAGAACCATATAGAGTTCACAAACTTATTTTATGTTGTAACTTCAGCTGAGGAGCAAAGCAAGACAGGACAGGGCAGGCTGAGAAAGAAGAAGCTGTAACTAGTTCTGACAGACCCTCCAACATTTCCTCTGAGCACATTTTTGAAGAGGAGCAAATATGTCCTTCCATCAAGCTTTTTCCAAAACCAGCATTGTTTGTTGCCAAAAAACTACAATAATAAATATATTTACATATATATAATATGTATATATGCAGTATACACATATGCAAACACAAATATATACAGGAATACATATATGTAACAAATAATAAATCTGAATAACCCCAAAGAAGATAAAGATTACAAAATAGAAGTAAAGAAGCGCATATCATGCATGTAGTATTTCTAAGAAAGAAGTACAATTCACTTATCCTTTTCTACCCACTCTCTCTTCTCATTGCTTAATGCTTTTCAATAACAAACTGTTATTTGAGAGTAATTGGAGAGATAGTAAGTCAGTGAAATCTTCAGATTATCTACAGTCTGCTTACTTTAAAGATGGGACTGAGTATACCTACTCAGTATACCTATAAAATCTGTAATACTATGTAGAACTTCCTTCAATAGCATCTTTGGTTTAATATTTTTCTTTCAACCAAACCTTATCGTTTAGGAGGGTTTTTTAAGAGAACTGTAAATTTTAGAGTTACCTTTCAATTAAAACTCATCATATTATGAATTTATTTGGCTAAGAGGTGAGAAAGGATGTTCTAACCAAAACCTGGGATTCAGGAAGACTGGTGTTTGCTCTGGCACTTGTTATGTAGCCTACTTTGCCAAAAAAGATAGTTTGAGGAGATTTAATTGGAATATGTAGGATTGCAAAGATAATTTAAAACTATTTAACCCAGTCTTTGTATATCCTCTCATAATACACCTATTAATACAATATCAGTGCCAGGTAAATGTAGAACAAAGGAAAGAACTCATCTTCACACAACAAGTTCTTTAACTGTGGCATTCAATACCAAACGATGGTATTAAGTACCTTTATTTTGAAAGGTCTGGATAGTTTCTGATCAATAGCAACTTCCAGATTTATAACTGGTGGAAGAAAGGTAATTACCTTCATTACTCATCTCTGTGGGATTCAGAAATGCATCTTACCAAGTTGTGACAGAATTATACTGTTCTCATGGGAGTGTGCTTTGAAAGAGTCTTCCTCCATCAGTTGAACCTTTAAGGCATCATTGACCATTGCCTCAGGTGGATCACCAGAGCTGGGCCATCAGTGCCCACGTTTGAAAACAAAACAGTAACTGGAGGAGTGGTCACAAAGTGTCCAAAGGGTCGTCACAAACAAAGAGTAATCAAATCACCTGCAAACAGTACCGAGATTTCTCTGGCAAATATATTTAACATGACTAAACATCTAAGAACCAGCGTTTCAGCCTGTAATTACAGAGTGGATCCTCAGTTCTGGGAAGCAATGCTTCGCAAAAAGAGTTGGGGATCAGAGTTCATAGTCGTCTGGGTATAATTTCCTAATGTGACACAGTGCACAAAATGTCGAATGTGAGCTTAATAAATAGGCATCAGAGGAATAATGAATGAAGATAGGTGTCGAGAGTTATTACACTGTTGTTGTATTTAGCACTGATGAAATCATTACTGGAATATTTTGTCCAGTTCTGGGGTCCATGGTTCAGGAATATTGTTGAAGAAGTTCAAAGAAGAGTCACAGGCATGACTTGGGGACTGTTAATCATGCTTCAGGGTAAAAGACTCAAAAAGCTCGATCTGCTTAGTTTATCAGTTGAGAATACTAAAGATTGATTTGGACCTAACCTCTAAGCTGTTACCATGGGGAATTATACAGGTTTGATTATGGACTCTTAAATCTAGCAAATACATGAAATTAGCAATAATATAAGGAGGTAAAATAGTAGGAAAATCTGGACAAATTGATGCTAGAAATAAGGACTCGTATTTTTGCCAACTGGAGTCAGCAACTTCCTATGGTCTGTGGCAGATTCCTTCTCAATAGCAATTTTAAAATGTTTTTCTAAAAGGCAGTTTGTAGCTGAAACAAGAATTAATGTATGCAGCTCTAGCAGCTTGCTCTATACAGTAGTACTTCTGGTTTTATCATTTGCAAAACTATGAAAAGACCAGGCTGAAATACTGAGCTTTGGGACCTTGCAGCCATTAAAACAGAAGCCTCCAAATCTATCAATACAAAACCTATGAGTCTAAGGAACGTCGAGAGTCATTACTGGTAGCATATCTTTCTCTGAACAAGGCTTTTAGGAGCTACTACTGTATTTTTTTTTAGAAAAAGACCTCTGGAGAAACTATAGGTATACCATTGGAAGTTGTTTTACAAACGTTAAACTGGTTTGTTAAGCGTATACTAGAGTATAAAGTACTAATAACTGTGGAAGTGAAACTTGGCACTCTCATATTGCTTTCCAGCAAAAAAATCTCATAGACAACAGTCAATGGCTTGAGTCACTCAGAAATCCTGTGAAGTTAGTCACTATTATTATCTGCATTATCCAGAGGACAAACTGAGAGACAGAGACTGCCCAAGATCAGAGAGGAATTCTGGGACTTGTCTGGAAATGAAACAAAAGCCTTCTGAGAGCTGTTCCTGTGCTTCAACCAACATTGTTGGGTTTTTTTTTTGTTGTTGTTGTTTGTTGTTTGTTTGGGTTTTATTTTTTACCAGGTGTGCTGTACAGATCCTGGCAGGCGACATTCCTGTTCTTGTGTCAGTATTGATCCAATCCTGTGTCCAGTGCCAAAAGACGCTCTGATGCTGAAAATGCCGTCTCTTTCCAATGACATGTAGAAAGTAAAGCCCTGAGCACTCGCCCTGTGACTTATTCACATTGCACTCATATAAGGAAGAGGTGATATTGATTTTGGTGTCTTGTCAAAATTCCAACTTGGGTAATTAGTTTATTCTTACCTAAACTCCTTGAATTTCCGCATTGATGATACTTTTCATATACCTCCCTGCAGGAAACAATACCTGTACTATTACAACAGAAAAGTTTGCAGTATTAAATGAACCAAACTGAAGAGCAATATAACACGTCTGCCATTTTACAAAATTTTTGTAAAGGACTCTGCAGGTAAACTGAATAGCAATGCACCACTGATTTTAAAATGGTGTAAATAAAAATAAATTTTAAAATGAAATTTTAATGCGAGTCTGTCCTGTGCCCCAAATCTAATATATATTTTGTGCATCCCTGTTTTTAGAAAATGTAGGAATTGCCTTCATGATACCAAATGTCCATTCTTATGGGTGTGTTATGGGTGGAAAACATGATGCAAATTCAAGGATAAATGGTGAAAATGACACATATTAAGCAACAATCAGCCTACTGCACTTACAGCAACAAAAAAAGAATGGACTTCTAGCAAGAAAAAAGCCAAGTCCCATCTGTTACTAGCATTGAAAAAAATCAACATAAAATGAACCAACATTATTTTGGTCTTTGATCTCTTGGATGCTTTATGACAGAGGTCATAAATCAGGTAATTATTATCTGATATCAAGACAGCTTGAATTAACCTCTTACATTCCTAAGGCAATGAGAGCCCTCATCGCGAGTTGAAATCTGCTTGTGTGGAATAAGTAATCTTACTGAGGGAAACAAATCCCTTTCCTCCCATTTTAGTCTAATCTGGACTCTTGAAAACTTTTTAGTGGTTCAGAGGTGGAAAATATCATACTTTAATACATCGGATCACAGAGGTTTCCTGTTTGTTTCTGGAAGCTGTGGTTACAATTTGTAAATCACATCATCCCTTGGGTTCTGGCTTCTTTTAATTGTAGACTTCCTCCTTCTTTTTGCTCCTCTTCATCAGTGGAGGTCAGCTCAAGATGCCTCTATGTTTTGGCTGCTGAGATGCAGGAAAATTTGGGAGGCCTTTAATTCTGACATTTCATTCCTGCCGTTGATATGAAACAGCCCACTTGTGATGAGCTTCAGAAAACACAGAAGAGAATAGTACACCCTTGGATTTTCTTTTTTCCATGGGCAGTATTGAATAAGACTGGGCTTTGTTTTTTTACCTCCTTGAATAGAAAATTTCCAGGAATACCAGTCTTTCTTTTTTTTTAAACATTTTAAAAAATGTTACTGTAAATTGGCTAGCAGGAATGATGGGCACATCATAATTAAAACATCTTATTTTTATGTATACAGCAGGCTATCGTTTGCAGCAGGCACCATACATATATACTGTGAAAAACAGTCACACAATGGATGTTCCTTCACAAAAGAAATGTACTTTTCCAAAAGAGTGATGTACCTGAAATATTGTATAACAAAAATATAGCAGTTAGACTAATAACATCAGAACCAGGTCACACAGAACCATGACCAATAATTCAGCATTTTGAGTACAAGAACAAGAAAAGAAGACAATACATAAGCTTCATAATGAAAAACATAACCGAATAAACAGAAAAGATTCTTTTACTGGCAATACTCGGAGCTGAAAGGCAGCTGAAAGGGAGATGGGCCGAGTTTCGTACACATCCTCACAGGAAGGGCACCGGAGTAGGTGGCCCATAGAACAAACTGTGCTTGAAAAACAGTTATGTACTGCTTCTGCCCAGCCAGATGGCAGGTCCTGCTTTTCAGACAGCCCTTGCACTGGTTTTCTCACCGCTGAAATGAAAAGATAACAATAGACATAAATTTGAGAATCAGGTGTTTTTTCCAGTAGCATGCCACTTTCACTCTGATCAGGGTTTTTATGAAAGATTTAACCACTGTTACTATCAGATGGGGCCAGCCACTTTTTGCTGCACTACTCTTTTGGCTCCACTTTTCACTATGCCTTAGCGGTGCAGCATTATAATTTCTCTGGTTTTTTAAATTTTGGATTTACAATAATAAAGATTACTTCAAATTTCTGAATACTTGGCCAGAATTATATACAGAAACTGTATGAGATACTACCATCATGAAAACCATCAGCTCCATGGGCTTATGTCCAGCTGGATGCTACAAACTACACCCAGGGCTCAAGCTACCATGTAAGTTGTGCAGTGTGAGCTCCCATATGGACCAGAGCCTATGAGGGTGGTGAGGCACTGGAACAGGTTGCCCAGGGGAGTTGTGGATGTTGCATCCCTGGAGGTGTTCAAGGCCAGGTTGGATGGGGCTCTGAGCAACCTGGCCTGGTGGGAGGTGTCCCTGCCCATGGCAGAGGGTTGGAACTAGGTGATCTTTAAGGTCCCTTCCAGCCTAAACCATTCTATGATTCTGTGATTCAGCTAACAAGGCAGCACTGGTGTAACCAGAAGCTGAGGTGCTGTGCAGTCAGGGCCACACTGAAAGAACCCTTCTCTTTTCTGCAAATGCTGTAATTGTCATTGCCTTGGCCTTTGCGAGGGATTTATAAGATCTGAGGAAGTCTCCTTTTGCCCTTTTGTCCTGCACATATGTGCAAAAGACAGGGGCAGACGCATCCAGTTCACAAAACATCCAGGCTACAAAGCACTGAGTGGGAATAATACATCTGATAACTCATTCAGTGTATGTGCAAATAAAGACTTACGCAAGTAAGCAGGCACAGTTCACCATTTTGATACCGGAGACAGCAAAAAGTTTGGCTATTTCCCATGATGCTGAAAGCTTAGTTCTGCTGATTTAGACAGATAATTCTGACATTGGGATGGTCATCACTGACTCATGACTCAGTGTTCCTTCCTCGTAACAAAGGAAGGGAAAGACAATGTGCAGTATGGCATAGGGTCAGACATCACTCTTGCACAGAGCTATGAAATTATGAATGAAATTATATAATTGAATATATGTATTTAATGATAAATTATATAAAGACAAGCTATGCAAATTGTGCCATATTATATAGGTTATTATAAACAGTACTTAAATGGACTCACAGAAAGAGTGAAATTCTTTAGCAGGAATGGAAAAAAAAGGAGAGACTTCTAAAGAATTCTGTCAGCACTGTTGCCTAGACAAGACATCTCTTTTGAGCTCAGCCCACATTTGACATATCACTATAAATTAGGGTGAAGACCCCTGAAAACAGGAGAGAGATTCTTAAAATCTGCTGTAAAAGACAGGAAAATATGATTTAGGAGTAGAGCCATGGGAGAATGTAGCAACAGCAGTTCTGTCATATGTATTAAATGTTCTGATCAGGATAACATTTATCGGTGCAATTTCTTCCTGAGTTCCCACAAATCTACAGAAGGGTGTTTGAAAGTTCTTAATTCTGCTATGCAATCTCTGATAGAAAAAAAACCTAAGAAAAAGAAACGTGTGAGCTGTCTGTATTTGAGTCTGTGTAATGGTAGATCTCAATGTGGAGTGTGAGGCACAAGAAGCACATGGCTTTATGCCAGATTTATGCTCTCTTGAAATTGGGGTTGACCCAAGCATCAAGTTAAAATAACTTATCCTTTATGTAAGCTGCATTTGGTCTCGCTGTAAGTAAAAATGAGACTAAGGGCAGCATTGCTTTCTGAACAAAATATTTTAGAGTGATATATATCTATCTCCTCAATAAACATTTTTTGTAAGCTAAGCTGTAAATATTCAAGAATTTCAGATGACTCCTCTAAAGGAGATAAACTCAGGGCAGGCAATGTCTCATGATTAGAATAAGTAATTACCTGAAAGCACAATGTCAGGTCCATAGAAATCAAACAGGAATCTATTGACTTCAGGGAATTTTAGATCAGGTTCTGGAAGAACTCGGGGAAATCACTTCTCCTGCACATCACTTCATTCATCTGCTCAGCGACTACAACATACCCACACATTCTGTGACAAGTGAGAGTCTGTCAAGTGACTCCCACGGCATTTTCCCCTTTCATCCAGGAAACTCCTTCATTAGCGATAAGCCTCTGTGCCCTGGCATCCGTGTACCAGCTGAGGGGAGGAACCTGTTTGTAAACCAGATGCTTTGACATAGCTGGAACTTGGAAGGGAGGCAGGAGTACTTGGCAAACAAACTTGTAATAAGTGCACTTTGCTTGAAATGTTTATAATTTGTTCTTGAAAAATATGCTGAGAAGATGGGCACTAGACATACTGCTCGACTTTGAAGTTCAAGTTTGAAGGTGGGGATCCTGAATACTTCCCAAGGAACATTTGAAAAAAACAACCTGGTGCTCTGTAAAGTAAAGAATGTGCTTGAGGAGAGGGGGTGGGGGGAGTTAATAAGTCCCACTGTCATGCCATCTGCAGAGAAATGATCAAGGTCCAGAGAAAGGCAGCTTCATTGTAAGCAGTAACACGTTCATATGAAGCCTTCCTAATTTGCTGGTAGATCTTTAATAAGAATTTTAAAAAGGCATACCAATTATCCCTTCCAAATCATGTTGATACTTTTAGTTTAGCAACATACTAAAAAATTAGGCAAATACGTAAGCACAAAAGGAGTCTCATTGGCTCCTTTTTTATTAGAAGAAAATTTACATTTTCTTAAAATAAGGCACATAAAGAAGGAGTTACGTTGCTCACCTGAGGTGTATGTGATGCCCACTGATGATCTACAAAATACTACTCCCAAGAAAAGAACAGCAACTAGGGCTCCTCCTGGAGACAGTCTGTTCAAGGAGGTAAAAAAAGACCTCAGGTGCTCAAAATGTGAAGACTAACCTAGGGGTTTGTTCCCTGTGACAGTCTCACTGCTCTGAGGACAGGAAAGAGCTGCAGGCAAAAGTGGTGAACATGGATGGAGGGTAACCTGAACAATTTTCTGAAATCAGGCTCAGCCAATTTATTGACATTTAGAATTTGACTAAATAAAAAGGGGAAAACGTATTGCACTTTTATGGCTTATATCTTTACGATCAAATAAATTCAGCTCCGTTTAGATCTCAGGCTTGGAGGGGATGCTACTACATGAAGGGGAGCTGAGGGAGGTGCAAACCCCCTGGGAATTTTCCATCCAATTCCTTTCTTGTCGACTCCCTTTCACTTCCCTCCCTACCTCCCTTTCCTGATTTGCTCTCCTCTCATCCTAGAAGACCTCTCTTTCCTGTAAGTCTTTAACAATTAGTGTGGAGCCGTGAGGACAGGGATGCAAGTGGTGTTTGCATGGAGCTTGCCTAGCAAACGCCTCTCCAGACAGGCGATATCTCCTCGGCAGGGAAGGTGGTTGGGCAGGGGGAAGATCAGTCTTTGGGGGATGCTGTGAAGCTCTGGTGGCAGGTGGAAAGCAAGGACCTGGCCAGGGCATGGCCATCTGGCTAAGGCTGGCTTGGTGGGCAAAGCGATGAGGGAAGCTTCTGCTGGAAGGTCAGTAGCAGGACCTGGGGGAGGGCAAGGTGGAAAGCTGGATTGGGGCAGGTTAGCTGGACCTTGAAATGGAGTTTCAGGGAGGAGAAACGGACTCTTGTATTCAGGGGATGGTTAGTGTGGTTAGAGGCTGGGGGACCTAAAATCCCACAGGAAAGGTAAAGGGCTGAACTGAAGTGGCTTGGGAACCCCTGCCTTAGAGCCTGAGTCAAAACATAGGTAACATGGAAAGAGCGAAGAAAAAGAATACAAAGGGATTAACAGTTGCATAAAAAGCAAAATAATAATCTCACAAAATTTTCTCTGTGTTTAATTAAGCATGTGAATAGTTTCATTGATACTAGTGGGAATACACATGAGTAATGATAAACAGAGAAGATAGAAACCTGAAACAGGAAATGTTGCATAAAACCAGGAATAACTGATATGGAATAGGAAGGGCTGAGGGGGGAAAAAAAAGTGGAGAGAGAAAAGAGAAGGGAAAATGTAATTTTTACAAGAAGCAAAGCGATAAAAGAAAAAACAATACTTCATTGATTATTTTCTGTTGACGGTTTAAATGCATGAAAACATGGCTAACGCTGATATTGCTTTTTAAGGCTCAACTTAGAATACATTAAAGGAAGTATATTCAGCTTCCTTGGATTAGTAAACAGGCAAGATTTGCATTTAAAATAAGAGTCCAGATCAGGCACCCTCTCAGACAGGGTTAAACCAGACCAGAAAAAATTGCAGGGTCAGGGCCAAGGCAGCTGCCTGCATGCCTGTTATGTCTGTCATTGTTTGTTTTGTCTTTTTGGACTTGTAAGCTCTTCGGGCTAGGAACACTCCCCATGGGGCCCGTCCAACCTCCACTGCCTTCACTGGGCACTGGGTAAGGCTTTGTTTGTCCGGCGTTTAGCGCAGAGGAGTCAGGGCCTGACTGAGGCTTGTGAGTTATAGATGTAATAGCAGCCGAATATCACTTACAGTCACTGAGATACGGCCGTGCTTGAATGTTTTTTCTTATACTGGGGCTCTGCGCAGCCACGAAGTTGCACTCACATAGAGCCAGAAAGAGTTTTTGAGTCTTAGACACCATTAGGATTGGTGAATATAGTGTAAAAAACCAGGACAGACGAAAAGGCAGCTTAAAAGCAGTCCTTAAAAGCGCACATGCTTATTTTCACACTAGTTGTGGTGGCACAAGCTCTGCTGGCACCACCGCCATAGAGGCAAGAGCAGAGAGGAGGAGGGGTCTGGCGACTCATCTGGTGGACGCAGATGACTTGCTGTCCTGTTTCCATGTGCTGAGAATAACAAGTATTGCAAGGGCAGGGAAGAGCTAAAAAGGGGTGAGAGAAACCCTGCAAACACTGACAACTGAACCTTCGCATTGGTAAATGACAGGGAACTATCGGAGAGAGTCCAGCGGAGGGCTTACAAAGATGATCAAGGGGAATGGAGCACCTCTCTTATGAGGAAAGGCTGAGAGACCCGGGTCTGTTTAGCCTGGAGCAGGCTGAGAGGGGATCTCATCGATGCTTATAAATACCTAAAGGTCAGGTGTTAAGAGGATGGGACCAGTCTTTTTTCAGTGGTGCCCAGTGATAGGACAAGAGGTAACGGGCACAAACTTGAACATAGGAAGTTCCATCTTAACATGAGGAGGAACTTCTTTACTTTGAGAGTGGCAGAGCGCTGGCACAGGCTGCCCAGAGAGGTGGTGGAGTCTCCCACACTGGAGACATTCAAAACCCGCCTGGACGCCGTCCTGTGCAACTGCTGTAGGTGTCCCTGCTGTGGCAGGGGGGTTGGACTTAGATGATCTCCAGAGGTCCCTTCCAACCCCGGACCATTCGGTGATTCCGTGAATTCCTCCAGCCACCCTTGACCGAAAGGGGCGGTAAATACGCCTCACAGCCCACCGCACCCTTCAGGCGTCAGACACCACACCCGTGGCTTTCATTCAAACACCTGATGGCTCCTCCATGACCGGCTCAGTCCTGTGTCCGCCCGGTCCCGGCGGCCGCGATGCCTTTTGCCCGCTCCGCGCCCCGCGCTCCCCCCTCCGCGCACCGCACACACAGAGCGGTGCGCGGTGCGCGGAGCGGGGAGCGCGGGGCGCGGAGCGGGCAGGAGCGGCGCTTTGGTGCCACCTCGTGGCTGACCGCGGAGCAGGGCGGTGAGCGGAGGCCGCCCCCCCCCCCGTCCCCCCCGTCCCCTTCCCCGGACCATTCCCGCTGTTTAATTACTCCTTGCCGTATTAGCGCAGCGGAGCGAGGCGGTGTCGGTTTCCAGGACGAGGGAAAGACTCCAGGATTCGTTAGCACTTAAGAAGAAAATTGTTTGGATTTTTTTTTGTTTGTTTGTTTGTTTGTGTTTTTTTTTTTTAATTTTTTTTTTTTTTTTCGGTGTAGAATTACAACAAATCTTGTAAGAGCGGGGCTCGCTCATGCCGGAGGAGGAGATGTGCTGGCTGCCCGGTAATTGGGTTGCAGTTTTGCTTCAGCTGTAGTTGAAGCACAGATTGGGTCGTCGCGCAGCTCGACGATACGGCGCCGCTCTCGCTCTGCGTGCAGGTGATCCACTACCAGTGGGTGCCGTTTCCAGTGGCGGTTCCGCACGGTCCATGATGCCTGGAGTGCAGCGGACTGAAGTCAGCTTCTCTGTCTACTTTTCTTTTTTTTCCGGAATACATATTCTCATTTTTTGCAAGCTATATGTTCTCAGGGTGTGTCTTTTAGAATCATTGGGGGCCACATTAGGACAAGAGGTAATGGGCACAAACTTGAGCACAGGAAGTTCCATCTTAACATGAGGAGGAACTTCTTTACTCTGAGGGTGGCAGAGCACTGGCACAGGCTGCCCAGAGAGGTTGTGGAGTCTCCCACACTGCAGACATTCGAAACCCGCCTGGACGCCGTCCTGTGCAACTGCTGTAGGTGACCCTGCTGTGACAGGGGGGTTGGTCTAGATGATCTCCAGAGGTCCCTTCCAACCCTGACCATTCTGTGATTCTGTGACATTTCTCTTAACATTGTGACAGAGGTCAGGAGTTGCTTCTAAAATTGCTTCTAAATTGCTCTAAAACTACAGAACTGGGAAAAAATCTCAGGGTAAATTTCAACCTTTGGAATTGCAAGAGTCGTGAGGTGAATCAGGTGTGTGCCACCTCATAAGTGTTTCATCTGGAAGCCCTGAGCCTAATTCGGAGAGCATGTTAAGGGTGGACTGTTTCTCTCCACTCCGTTTATTGCAATAAACAACATCTGAATTAAGTCCAACAGAGAAACAAGGAGTAAGCATAGCGCTTGCTGAGGAAAAAAGAGTGACCACTAATTTTATGATGCCTCTGTACAAACAGTAGCAAAAGCTTCTCACAGTGCAGCCGTTTACCTATTTGGCCTAGCTCTTCCCCTTCCTTCATGGCAATTAGTGTCTGAGGAGCAGTATCAACCTTCCCTTCATAGTTAGGACACGCAGAAAATCCTGTGGGCAACTGGTTAAAGGACTGTCAGGGCCCTGAATACTCTTTATTACAGACTCCATTCTTGGACCTTTAGAATTGAAATTTAAAGTCTGGGTTCCTACTGCTGAAAGTGTATGTCAAGTGCTACTTGCTGCATGCAAATATTTAGAACGTTAAGTGTAACTTAAGGTTGCCTTTCCTGGCTTTTTTAGGGTTCGTTCTTTCTTTCATTTTCTTTCTTTCTTTCTTCCTTCCTTTCTTTCTTTCTTTCTTCCTTCTTTCCTTCTTTCTTTCTTTCTTTCTTCTTTCTTTCTTTCTTTCTTTCTTTCTTTCTTTCTTTCTTTCTTTCTTTCTTTCTTTCTTTCTTTCTTTCTTTCTTTCTTTCTTTCTTTTCCTTCTCTTTTCCTTCTCTTTTCCTTCCTTCCTTCCTTCCTTCCTTCCTTCCTTCCTTCCTTCCTTCCTTCCTTCCTTCCTTCCTTCCTTCCTTCCTTCCTTCCTTCCTTCCTTCCTTCCTTCCTTCTTTTTTTTAAATTCCTTTGCTTCTGAGCCATATTTTGTGGCTATGATCTAAATTTAAGAAAACAGACTGTAAGGCTAAATCCAACAGTACAAAGTAAAACTTGCTGTGAGTTCAGTGGCAAATTTTGTTTGTGCCCAGGAAATTCTGGTCCCATTGAAGGCAACGGCAGAATTTCTAGCATTTTGAGGAGTGCAAGAGTTCCTTTGTTTATATAAAACTGCCCAGAGAAAGTGACAAACATTGCAGAGTTTCAGAGTTATTCCTGGAAACAAATTGACCAGAAATTCATAGGTTTTATGTATGCTTCTGTGTATTATTTGAACATATGAATCACTTTTGGGACTGAAGAAAAAGGCTCTATATGCCGGATCCTAAGGTTAAAGTTAATGTATAGCAGTGTAAAAGCTATATACTATCTCAGTCCATGTGTGCACCTAGTTTATGAACAAAGCCACTTGTTCACAGCAATGGAAAAATACACAAAAAGATTCATATTGAAAGAAATTCAAACATTGCAAGCCAAGAGAGGAAGATACCAATGCCACGTGTTGCCTCCACATGGAAGGCAAGGACCCATCATATTCTGGAATTCAGCAATGACCTGTCTTGCGTATCTGAACATCACCCTCCACTTAATTAGCTGGGTCACTTGCTACTTTCAGTTATAGCTCCCTCATAGAGAAGGTATATTAGAAAAATCAATAGAGAAATCGATACATTTTACCCAAGTTATCAGATGTGCCTCAGATGCTTAAGTCGCTAAATAGCATTTGATTCAAATAAAACGTATCTCACATCCTTTGTATTAAAGTGAGAGTTGGCATATATTTCTCTTTCCTCCCTCTCCATTCCCAGTTGAGTAGCATTTGCACTCGGGCACCAATTTATGTGGAATTTCAATGTGTTTTTGAAATAAAATTGATTAGCATTTTGTCTCCTGAAAAACTGTCTTAACATCATCCCAACAATTATGGGAAATTAGGTTGTATAAAAATACTTTTTAGTTTTATTTCCCAAATGAAGAAATAATGCAGCATAATGAAGGGTTGTGCAAGAGAGCTCTAGGAGTACTTTGAAAAAGCAACAGTCAGTGAAGTGGAAAAATGAGGGAACAAAGACTGGATTTCACAGTAAACTGTTTCTATTGGATCTCATCTCTAGATATTACAGTGATATTTTATGTGCATACAAATTATATTCCATGGAAACACTACGGGGTAAATTAACAGTGCATTGCACATAGATTAGACATGCAAATGACAAAAATGGGAGGTAAGTATGTAGAAAATGTATCCCTAAATCAGCACGTACTTAACTCATTGACAAACAGGAGCATCAGGAAAGCATTTTAAGGCGTACTACATTTTGCAGGAAAGTGCATAGCTTTTGGTAAAGGTGCTGGTAATGGTCTTGAATTCTCTCACAACAGCATTATTCTTTAATGCAAGACTGAGAAGCACAGTTTTGGCAAGCTAATTCTTACAGTAAATCCATTTAAAAAGTCAAATCCAGGGCTGCATGGTTTCATGGTGATAATAGGACACAGTTCCTCTTATCTGTAGGTTAGAATCACACCTTGGTACCCCATTAGTGAACTTCCAGTAAGACAGGAGTTTCAGTTATTTCCAAAGTTTAATAACCCTGTAACCAAAGAAACCCACCACTGCAGTTTGCCATGATGATAACCCTTGATGACAGATCTAACCAAGTGACCGACATTTGAAGTAATGGGAACACTGACACCATGAAAGTCTGGGTGAAAGTTATTTATGTGTATGTAGCTTACTCATGCAGTATGAATTGCATCTGTTTAAAGAGAGTTGCATCCATGCAGTATAATTGCAGTGGGGTAGCTGGCAAATCACTCTGGTGGTTTTACTCCACTGGAGTCATCAGAGATTTAATCTTACAGTAAGTTAGCTAGCACCGATGATTTCTGAGGTTGATGTTCCCTGTAAACTGTTGTCCTGTCTTGACCAGCTGGTCTGTTTACCTGAATGATCTTTACTATTGCTAGAAGTTACATCTCGTTGAGTGCTGGCTCATATCTGTGTGTCATATCTGTATCTGCTCTTCCAGTGAGAGCTCTGTGAGCATCTTGTAGCTCCTCAATTTCTTTGTAAAAGCAGAGACAAGGAATTCATGGAGTTCAGAGGTAGTTGCGCAAACATCTTGGAGGAAGTTGCCAAGAAAATGGCAGTGCAAAGCCTTCACTGCAGTGTCATACAGAGCTCTACTGAAACAAAGGGTATGAAGATATTCTCAGAGAAAGCTAAAGACTCGTCATGTTTGAGCAGTTAGTTAGACTATGGTTGACACCGACCGCCAGCACCAGCCAGTATCTTGTTTCAGACATGGTCAATGCGCAAAAGGATTGTGTCTCCTGTCTCAGTCTCTTGTGTCAGTCTTGTGTCACTTGCCTCCATGAAAAAGACTGATATCAGGCACAACTTTGGATACCAGGATGCTATTGATTCACCCAGACCCAACTGGGACCTCAGAAAGATTGACCTAGTACCCTTCCTTCAGACCCATTGCCAACCAGCCTTCTGCCTCTGAAAATATCTCATTTTGAGCTGAATATCACTGCCGAGAGGACTGAAGAGCATGATTGCACATGCTTTAATTAAAGGTCACAGGTCTGACAGGCTGTGACGTTATCTAATATATAGCTTTTCCTTTAGAGCTGCAGATCACTGTTTTGTGAGCTAGTACTTTTTCTGAGCACTGTCCCCAGTTTCCTGACTCACACCGTTGACATGATGGACCCAAAGTAGCGACGAAACTTTGTGAGAATGTAGTAGCTCAGCTCCCGCACTCTTCTCACTACCGCTCTTCTCTTTTCTCTCGTCCTCCTGACTGAACAAACCAGAGAGTGAGCAAGCTCACTGATTTGGGAATCGACAGACTTTCTGCCAGAGCCTATCCCTCTTCACTCCATTTTCTCTCTTCTCCCTTCTGAGCAAGTGTCCTCATCCCTGCCACAGGCTCAGTACAGTGGCTCCATCTGTATAAAAGTTTGTTTGTCAGGAGTCCTGTTCTTGGTTTCTTTAATTCCCCTTACACTGACCATGCTGTGCACCCAAGTGATAACTGCAAAATATTAAAACAGAAAAAAACAATAGAAGCTCCTGGAGCCTTCTGAGTCCAAGTCCAAAGTGAAGAGAAATTCTCAAAGACAACAAGTTCAAAGGACTGAAGCAGGAGGAAGGAGGAAGGACTCTTCCACTTCCCAGGTCCTCTTTGTGGCCAGGTAGCTACCAGGGAAAGGATGCACTGCAACCAGGACTAGAGTCTTGCCATGGCACAGGAAAATGCCACAAATGGCCAGAAAGATGCTAAGGCAGCTGATGAAATAAGATACAGGGAATCTTTACTGAGGAACATGCACTTGTATGTTGCTGTTGTCCTCTGCATCTCTTCACTTCAGCATTCCTGGAAAGTCACATCAACCTCAACCCTCACTAGCTTCCATTCTACAAACTTGGGAGCATTTCTTTTGTTATCAGCCTTCAGTGCACATGCTGTCCTTACTTTTCATTCCCTCATGGCACGCCTCCTTTTGACTCTTCCAATCGATCAGTGTCATTCAGTGCCATTTCAAGATTCTGGCCAGATCTGAAATATCTCCAAAAGGCTGTGACAATAAACATCTGCGAGGTGATCTACACTGAACCAAGGCTAATGCATTTTGAATTATTTTATTCAAAATTATGGTGTTGGCACTTTTAGGAAAATGGAGATGGTTTGTTTCAAGTGTCAGATTATATGTTTGCCAAAAAGCCAGGTATATTGAATATGTTGAATACATCTCTGCCACACGGTTAAGAAAGTATACAGTTCTACATAGCAGGAAGAGAAGAGAAAACTCTTCATTTAGTCTGTCTCCTCTTGTAAGTCACAGAACGTAAAAGTTCCTAAATGTGTATTTGAAACAAATGTCTTCACTCACACAGCCACGGAGGGCCAGGCTTTGCATCATCACTGGCATACACCCTCCAGTAAAATCACGGACACCTTTATTTCACAATAGGTTTGCACATGTCATTTGCCTGGAAGATTGAATCCCTAATCTTGAAAAGTCTTCGGTATTTTGTTAAGATACTATAAAGAAGTGTCCAATCCTGCAGACAAAGGGTGATTTTTTTTTTAGAGTAGCTGCTGTAAGAGTTTTTAGAAAAAAAATAATTTTCTTTTAAAAAGCAAAGTTCTGTTTTCCAGTAGAATTAAAATTTTGTTTCTTCTTTTAGTATTTGTCCCCTGTAACGTACTATTTAAATCACAGCATAAATCCACAGCAACATCCGCTGGCCACGTAAGGCTATATTTCTTCTTTGGTCTTTGAAGTGAGAGAATTCTATCGAAGTACAGCTAGAAAAATTAGCCTTTCCAGTTGCTTTTCACGTGTATACATCAAACTGACATTCTAGGAAACAATTCATTGGCCTGGCACGTTGGATCTTGGAAACTTGTCTTTGCTTTTGTTTGCTAACAGATTACTTTGTTAATTCCAAAGGTTTAGCAAGCACCTTGTTTTTTTTTTCCAGCGGAGTTTAATCCATCTGCTCTTGTTCTATATGAATAGATGTCTTCTGGTCACTGAGAGATAGGATTTGGCTTTCACATTCATACATTTTCCCCTGGCTAATTGTTTGAAATGTTTGATACCCCAGATGTACATTGGCCTCTGTGGAGTTTGTCAGACTGTACGCTGGCAATGGATTTAAGAAATGCATTTAGACATGTTTTGAATCTGTAAAATGCTGTAGTCGCTGTAGTACACTGGGCCTGTTCTCTGCTGCCCTTCACAGTCATTCACATTGGCACAAATATCAGAGCTGACTTCCATGAGTTAAGGCTCAGGCTATTAAGGAAAAAGTAAAACATAATGCCTATTTAGCAAATGGAATTCCAGTTTGTGTTCTCAGAGTTATCATGACCAAAGTGTTGTTTGGTTGTTTGGTTTTTTTTTTAATTTTTCTATTGCTTAGATTATTTTCTTAACAAACTACAGCATTACGGGCAATCTCAACATTCACAAGCCAGGTCCCCAGAAGATCAGAAAACTGTCTTGAATAAAGTCCATTTTGATTGCGGTCTGAAACAATCAAAGAGGAAAGAGAATCTGAGAAAGGACAAGAACGAGTGAGAATCTGGCTTTGTGAGTATGTTTATGAAACTCCTTAGAGAAGCAGAGAAGATCTCTTCTTCGGCCCCTGACCTACTGTGTGTTTGGAGTAACAGTGAAGGATGTGTTGCAGCATTTTGGGCTTCCCTCCTTGCAGGAAGCTGCCCCTTGTCACAGGGCCGTAGGAACATACAATATCTAGTTAAGCTCTTATGGACTTTGTGTTGCGTAGCTTTGCAACGCAGAGAGGAACAGCGTCAGCAGGAAGATCAGCATGCCTGGGAAATATCCCATGACCTGTTGGGTGGTGGGTGCATGTTCCTCTAAACTGAGGTTCAAATCTTCTGGAGATACTAGGAATGCAATTAAATGCTTTGAAACCTGTAGAAACCAAATTTTCATTTTTAATGTAAATGAACACACACCGCAAACTAACATTATTTTCTCAGCTTTAAAGTACAGCAGGCTTACCTAAGTGTCTATGCTTGTGATGCACAGTAGTCATCTAGCTAGCTGCTGAATTATTTCCTTATAAGATCATTTAACTTCAGAACTTCATATTATACAGGTCACATGTTCTGGTGATATTCAGAAGGGAATTGTCACTTTCAGACAACTAATATCAGTCATTCTTCTATCTATATTTGGATTGCAGGCTCAGGAAAGTGTGATGGCAGTTATTAACTGCTCTCAAGAAATCCACTTGCAAGATGGATTTATTTCTTGATTAATGATGGAGATTATTCAAGTATTAATTCCAGTTTTTTATATCGCAAACTTGATATCATCCTTGTTCTCTCCACCCTTAAAATTACTATGATTACTCTAATTGTTAGAAAGCTATTATTTGATTCAGATTTGCAAAGTAATTATCAGCTAGTAGCACATCTGCCATTTCTTACTAAATTTTGGTATGTATTGTTGTATCTCAATTAACAAAAGATCTACTAACTGAAGCATTGCTGTATGAATTCTAGTAAGGCTTTCAAGCATGACATAAATTTTGTCCTGATTGATTCTGACTCTTACTGTGTGCTGTTTAATTTGTTGCTTTGCATTTCAGAATTGTTCTGTGAACCCAGTGCTTGATGTTTTATGCAATGATTTCTTCGTGTGCAGCAATCAGATGTACATCTAGAGGTTTTAACTGATGGAGCATCCTTTATGACATTATTTTTACTTCTGATTTGCAAGTTGTATTCTCATTACCTTTTTTCTTTGATTGTGTCACAGGCTACAGGGATTAAACAGAATTACAGTTTTTAATCTCATCTTTGAGATGGTACTACTAACATAATGGGATAATTATCTCCACATGTCTAGCTTCTCTTTCATGAATATGAGGAGCAGTGAAGGCAGCAAACATACCAGCTATTAATACTGGAGCATCATTGATTTGCTTTTTACATCGGCTGTACTTCTATATAAAGTTGTTCAACTTGTTGCAAAATTATAAACCATTTAAGTATGAGATTTTGAGCATTCATAAACATGCACATGTGCTTGCGTGTGCACACACACACATATACTGCAAGCGCCTGAGCAATTCTATGTCAGATGAACAATTTCACAAACTTAGTACTGAGCTGTTTAAAATATGTGTTGTACTGAAAATATACTAAAAGGTCAGTCCATGTGCAACATCGCTTTTTTAACACTGTAAACTGTTCTGGATTATAAAGTTCAGTTTATGTATGTTTTCTGTAAAAATACTTTCACAACCTTTTTTAGAAGCTATTACAGACAAAATCTATTTCAAAATGTCTGCAGGCTTTTCTCAAACCCCTTCTACAGTGTCCAGATTTAGAACGATCTCTGATTACAGTGGTTTTCCTTTACAACTTCTTATTTCAGTAATTTTACTTACTGGTTTTACACATAACAATAGCCATGAAAATATTCTTAGAAAGTTGAAAGTTAGAAAGAAAATTAATTTAATTTGTGGAATACATATGTAGGTTGGGAAGACTGGAATATATGCTGTTTCAACTGCATTTAATGGCTGCTTTACTTGATTATTTAGATATTTTTATTGTTCTTAGTATTTACATGTATTACTGCCATATGAGGAACCCTAGCATGTTGCAAGTGTATTAGAATTACTAAATGAGTCCAAAAGCATTGAACAGACCAGATCATGATCCACAGCTTCAGAATTTTTATGGAAGAGGAGCAAAGAAGGATAATAAATGTTTCTCCTATAGTGGAGCTGTATATCCCAGAATATGGAGATTTTGCTTTTTTTTTGAATTGTCATCTAGACTTTTTAAAATTTGCTGGGTTTTGAAACAGTACAGTATTCTAATTTTATATTTTGATTTTTAAATGCTTACTTTAAAAATTCAATTTCCTATTCTGTTATTAATAATTTTGGTCTGCGCACATATGGCTACGTCTAATCTATTTACAGCACAGAAATACATACATATCTGTCAACTTCAACACTAGAAGATTGGAATATTTGAATTGCTTGGAGCAGAATGTGGTAACACTAATTATTTCCCTTTAGACTTGCTGTGGAATTGGCTTCTACAACAGCAAACCACTTGAATTACATGTTAAATCAGTTTCTGTAGGGTGAAATTGCTATTTCTCATGTCCAAAATTCTGGTGTGTCCCCAGAGTAGCTATTTGGAAGCGGAACTGTGCTCCCCTGGGCATGGAGAGCTGTGCTCTCCTCGGGAAGGCCAGCACGGGGGAGAGCGCTGAGGGTCAGGAGTCTTTGATTTCTCAGTCCTGCACAACATTCAGGAGCTGCAGCTTCTGTTACAAGTTAGATGGCCCTCTATTCCCTTCCCTCTCTAGCTGCAAAATTAAGTATATACTAACTGATACATAGGGGTTTCCTTTTCTTTTTTTTTTATTTATTTTATTCTGGCTTTATTCTGTTATATCTTTACTACTAAAGATTTCTCTTACACCCATTTGGACAGCATGGAAGCATGAAAACACTTTCCCAGGAGGCAGATTAATGTCTTTTTTTTCTTATTACTGAAAGTGGGAAATCCGTTCTGTTGCAACTCACTGCTTAAAAAAGCAAATGTCCCCTTCTCCAAAACAAAACCGATAGTGTCTGAAACCAGCCTATTCTACGGCTATTTTTCACTACAAGTTCAAATCTATCTGATGTTTTTTCCTGGTGCTAAGGATTCCCCCATTATTTTTCTACTCTTTCACTTGCAGAGAGGCAGCCGTGTAAGCACGCAGCAGGCCTGGCACTTTGTTTGTTTCTACCTGATCAGATGTTCATTCTCAGTTCTAGACGCACCAGACCTTAGACACATTAACACTTCACAAGTGTAGCATAAACCACGCACTGGCTTCAAAAGACACAAGTAGGTAAGCTCTATGTGCTGAAAACATAGTACTAAACTGAATGTTGAAACAGTTCAATAAAAATGCTAAGTATTGAGAGCTCCAAACAGTTTTGGAATAGATGACAGCTCTATCTGGAGACAAGGACTTCCCAGGAGCAACTCCTTTGGCTGAGACTTTGCTTGCTGAGCTATCAGGTTGAGTCAAGCCTGCTACATATAGTGCTGAGAAATCTGTCGGGCACATGGGAAAATTAGCGCAGTATGGTCTTATGATAGAAATAAAGTCCACAAGCCTGAGTTTTACTTACTTTATGCTCTGTTGCTTCCAATAAAATTAGTTCTTGTTTCCATGGTTGTTGGTAGGATCAGAATCAGTCTCTATATCTTCTTTCTACATTGTTCTTACAGAACTTGTTCAAGTCTGATTTCAGTATGTTGACATAAGCGTTGTTCTGTCTCTGATGAACTGGAAATATTGGGCTCCACGGTCCTGCATTGGCGGAGTTGGCTGAGCCATACATAAGAAGGTAACAGAGTCTGGCCATAGGAAAACTTGAAGTGGGAAATTTAGGTTGGAACTGGAAGACAGCAAAGTGAACGCAGACACAGGAGAACAGAGTAAACACTGGAGGAGGAGGAGGAAGAGAGGATGATATAGGTAACACAGCTGGCCAGGTCCTCAATTGTACTGGGAACAGGTACGATGCAGAGGAACCATTCATGGACTTCATATCCAACTTCTTACCTAAACACAGTGTAAACATAGGCTATAACAGCCTTAAAGACCACAGGAGAGTCTGACCTCCAGCTTTCAGACACATCCTCTATGCCAAAGTACTGTTGAGGCAAGGTGGTACATGAGGTGCTGCGGTGGCTTTCAGCCATTTGAGGTGGCCCTTCCAGGGCATTTCTCAGGTGCTTGGATGCACCTGGTCAGGAGTCTGTGTTGACTAAAAAGATTCAAAACTTATTTTGTGGTACAAAAATTGTGTCTTTTGACCCACGTCTGCATGGTCCATTTGGCACAATGCTACACCTCTAACAGAGACGGAATTAAATTTGTAAGTAGTTACCACTATTTGGCATATAATATACATTAGGGATGTTACAATGGTTTCATTGTTTTAACATACATGGGCCAAATAATACAAACCTCGGAAGGTCTTGGTTAAAATTACACTTCAAAGAAATGCAAAGGTGTAGGTACAGGAGGGCACATTTAAATCAGTCAGCCATAGCTGTGTCCTGTAGCGATGCTATATTGCTCCGATGTGATACTGGTTGGGGCATTTTCATTTTCATGATCTCGTTTCCGATTACACCAACTCTCAAACAGGTTTTGAGTGTTTTCTTTTTTTCTTTTTTTTCCCTCATGGTGTCACTACAGGCCAAACCTGACATATCCTCACGCGACCATATACACAAGCCTCACCACTCCGGAAAAGGTATTTCTGCTCTGCTGCCTCCAAAGGGAGAGTTGTCTTCCATGAGCTGTTGCAGGGAGGACAAGCAATGGATAACTGCTGGGTGAGCATAAATTAGTGTGCGTAGGTTTGAGTGGCTATGCAGCTTGGAGGCTTCTTTTTATACAAAGCTTTCATTTGTGCCCCTGGACAGTGGTTGTTTTCAATATGAAAGAAGACAAGTGTCAGAGTCAGCGGTTGTGCTGGGCAGCAAATATATCAGAAATTAAACTGCATACTAACTTTCTGAGCTTTATAGGCTGAGACATTTTACTGAACTTTTAGAATAAATATTTGTATAAACTGGTGAAGGTCAACTGCAAAGGCAATGTTACTATCTGGCTTAAAATGATTACCTGCAAAGTGTTAATAAAAGGTTCTCATGTCCAGGCCTAGTTCTTTTACTGCTCATCATTAAGATAGAGTTTATTGAAAGTGTTAGCAAATGTATGGTTCAAACATGATTTCATTATACGGAAGTCATTTTCTTTAGTGCAAAAAGAAGAGGAGAGCAATTGGCAGTATTTATTGAGAGCATACGTGACCTCCATTCCAGCTATTTATGTCATATGCTGGCATTTCATCTGTGTACTCCCAAAGTAGAACTGCTGTAAAAAGATGACCTCTGTCTTATTTATGGGCAGAACAGAGGTGACAATGGTCAAAATGCTGAGATTCTGAGTTCCTGACGTTTTTATCAAACCTGGTAATGCATTTCAGCTGGAAAATGCTGAAGCTGACAACAAACAATTTTTGGATCTTGTGTTCCCATCAGATTTTCTGTAATTCAGCATTTGTAACTCTTGGTTTTACTTCTAAGGGAGTGTCTTGCACCACATGTACTGCCTCAGACATTCCTGTACAAGCATGTAATTCATCCATTTAATCTTCAAGAACCTTTCTGTGCTCGCATTAAATGGTAATTTCCTGTATCAGAAATTTAATGTCCTCTCTAACTGTAGGATGATATTTCGAGATCAGAAAATTATTTAATTTTATATGCTAAGTGGATTTGGGTGTTTGGAATTCAGGTAAAATACACAACTTGATTTGTTTCTTATTGCTTTTAAATTTTTACTTCAAGTTGTTTGCAAATTAGTACTTTGACATTTTCATCACAAAATGACATACTAACCCTACCCCTTCAGCTGTGATGAAAACATTATTAAGATTGCAATGTCAAGCTTTCAGAAGCTAGGAGAAAAAAAATGGCATCTTGTCTAAATTGTGCATTCCTAACTTGGCCCTTACCTCAGTTGAAGGCATTGCAATATTGCCCTTAATTATATGAAAAAGTCTATTTTTCACTTGCTATATTTAATATCCAAAGTAGACCCGTTTTGTAGATTAATTAGAATCATGTAATGAAGAAATGCTGGGTTTTGTTGCAGAAGTTGGAAGGTATTTAGCAAACTCGGTTGGGGATTACAGGAAGAAAAAGGGTTGTCTATATTATGGCAGTTGCAGTTTGCCTTGAAGAGACGGATTCCTCTCTTTCATCTGCTGTAGTATTTCTGGACAAGTTCTTGAAATCAAACTTTTCACAGATGGTCACAGGTTTCCTTGTTGTTCAGTATCATCAGAAATGTTCTGAACACCCGGAGCGGACAGCCATGGCACTGGCAGCTGGGCTTTGAGCACATAAAATGCTACACAATGATTTCACAAATGCGATGTCCAAAGTGAGCGTGTACACTGGACCTCAGTCTTTTTAAGCCTATGTTTCAAGATGTTCCTCATCTCTCAGGATATTTGGAAAGTAAATGATAATATGGCTTTCAAAGATAATAATAAAATAGTGATTGGGTAATTTTGTCTTCAGAGCAGTGTTTGAACTATGCACGGTAAGAAAGCCACAGATACCCACTGAATGATGAGGACAAAATAAATAGTTGCTCATTACATGAAAAGAATCCTCCTCCACTGCGGCATGCAGGTGCTACACAAACGAACAAAAAGTTAAAACATATTGAAAAATATGCAAGAAAGCATAATGACAGCTACATAATCAGACTGGAAATATCTAAGATGGGAGTTCTCAGGCTATGGTATGTGTACCACTAGTGGTATGAAAACTATTTCAAAGTGGTCTTCAAATAAAATGTTAGCATCTGAGCAGAAGAATGTCTCCTCCTGCATCTGAGTTCCTCTTAGCGCATTCCCACAGGAAACTGGGGTGAAGATTTGCAAGCATGAGTATGCTTTGGTTCCTGTTACATTTCCACCACCGTCACTAATCTGGTAAAATGCAATTCTTTTTCCAGAGCAAACTAAAATGGCTTAAAGGATGTCCTGTTAAGCGATAGGTCACATTACCTCAAGCAAAGTACCATGTTATACACTTACTCCCCTTCTCCAACTCTTATTTAGCAGGGAAGATGAAGTCAAATGGCATTGTGTCCTTCTAGGAATATCCTCAGGTGCACTTCACAAGCTTTTGCCAAGTAAGCTAATGGAACCAGTGAGAACAAACAGGAGTAACTTGTTGTCTTGTGTAATTTTAAAGTAATTTGCTGACAGCTAAAGAACTGCGAGTATTAAATTCCGTCCCAGGCATTCTGGTACATAAACTATAGCAGGCAGAGACTTTTCCCACCTGCTACTCCTTAAACCTGGCCTGACTCTTCTTATCCCTAGCTTTCATTCTCATCTGATTATAATTGCCTGGCATTCACAGCTTGTATTCCTCAGGCTTCTCCTAGCTCCTCGCTCAACACGTCTGGGCTTCTTGTCCCAACCCCAGTTATCTCTGTCGTTTCCTCCGCCTGGTGTCCCCATCCGGCCAGCCCCTGAACCCCACCTTCACCCACCTTTGTCCAAGTCTGTTTTCTCCAAGCGAGGGCTCTTTGTGACTAAGGCACAGCAATGTCTTTAGGGCTTTACTACGCAAATCTACATTTTCAGTGAGCAAATATTTCAAAGCAAGTTTTTCTGAAAGTTTATAACTTAGCAAAAGCTGAGTGTTTTCATCATAATGCTTGCTACGCTTTCCTCACTAAAAGTTCCTGTTGTAATGGGGTTGCTGGATAGATACATACATTTAAAAAGCATATTTAGGTGAGCACTTTATATCATCATATACTCGATAGCTATGCAAGCAACCATGTACTACATATGACTATGCAAACTAAAAGTATAGATATAAACTTAAGCAATTTTGCCTAGGTGACATTATCTGAAAAATGAAAATTTCTTAAATGGATTATACCCAGCTAACGGGTAAACTCGTAATTACTCATGTTGTCATTAACTAATCATGTAAGTAGCTTAAATAATATGCGGCCGTGCATTTAAGAACCAGATTTGAACTCAAAAACATATTAAAGATAATATTGCAATCCTATTTCACTTGGAATTTTATTTATCTGAACATTTATTCAAACAAGCAAGTATCCACTTAACTGCTAAAGATACATAAATGTACAGTGATTTTTGAATCAATACAATGCATCAGAATGAATAATGCCAAGTGAATCGTAACCAATGTATAAAATGAAAGGAGCAGAAGAATAACTCACTCAGTATTTCCAACAGTATGGGAGGTGACAAGTAGCATTTCAAAGACATTCCCAACTGACAAATGAAAATTGTATTAGTGTTTCCTACTCAATATAATATAAAAGTAAATATATGGGTGTACATGTTTGAATATATAAATTCACATACATGTGTATTAATTTAAATCTAATAGAGCAGTAGTATACAATAATATGATTAAAACAGGACGATTTTAAAATAGTTTTATCGGGCAGTCAGTGCTAATGGATTTACTCTTACACTGAGTAATCTATGCACAGCCATTGACTAGTAGAATTAGTAAAAACAGTATTCATTGTTATAATTTCAAAGCTAACACACTTAGGTAATAATCATCCATCATCACTGGCTTACATAAGTAAGTAAGCTCTTTTGCTGCCTTTAAACATATGCAAACGTTCAAAACTGTGCAATATATGTGAATACATTGCATCTTGACAGACTCCCAAGCTGCCTGCGAAGTTACCGCACTTCAAGTACTTTCTAGTACTTACAGATGTGTCTGAATGCTTCACTTTGCTGCTGCTTTTGAGAAGAAAGGAAAAGGGAATTAGGGAAAGCCTGTTGAATATTTAGGAAAATATTCTGCTGCATAACTGGAGTAGCAGGAGATCCATAAAACCAGTCCACAGAAATGTTGCGTGGTTTATCAGTCTGCAGTGGAGGGGAAAACTTCCCCACGATTAAATCACTGTTTACATTCCATTTTTGGTATTCATGCGCAAACTGCAGTCTGTCAGCATACAGCATTTTCCACAGAGGATCCAGAAAATAATGTGTTTGGTAAAGCCAATTTGGTGCTGGGTAGGAAGGATAGTGTCCCCATGGCATGAAATAATTCCCAGAGAGGCAATGCTCTAGCTCCTTTTGACGCCCTCGCTTTCGTGACCTTCGATGTTGCCTGAAGTCCCCGTGAACAAAGTCATTTAAGTTTGATGGGTGGATACTCCAGTAGTTTCCTTTGCCATCCTCACATCTTCCCACCTTGATGAAACAATCATTTAGTGAAAGGTTGTGCCTTACACTGTTCCTCCAGCCTCGACCTTTGTTCCTGTAGAAAGGAAAATTATCTTCAATGTATTTGTAGATAGCAGCTAAATTCAGTTTATTTGTAGGGGAAGAAAGAATTGCCTTTGCAATTAATGCTATGTAAGATAGGGGTGGTTTTTCCAGAAATCTTGCTTCATCCACAGTCACAGAAAGATCCTTTTTGGCATGAATGTGAGAGCTGGGAATTCGGGGTGGAATCCCGTGAACCAGTTTTCCTTCTTCTCCTCCTACTGTATAGATGTCTAGACTTCCTTCATTGTTTTCAGAAAAGTCTTCACTCATTATAGCAGCACGAAGCCTAGCATTTATTTTAAGTGTCCCGATCTTTTACTGCAAGTAGTTCGTTGAATAATTGGTCCACTGAATATAACCAGCAGGAGAAATAAAGTTGGACTTTAAATGTGCTGCTCTCACATACCCAGATTCCTATTTTATACTCTGTTAAGTCAACATCCTTAACAATGAAAACTGAACTGCCTATGTTTACAAAAGCCAAGGTGCAAGTCCTAGCTGAATGAAAAAAAAATACAAAATAATTATACTATGTTAAGTATGAAGATAAACAGACCATGACGTTAGCCTCTCACTTCATTATAATCTGAGAAAACACCCTTCAGTGTTCCCCATTGAAACATAATGATTAATGAAAAATTGATGGTGGCTAGATAGAGTTGTGAAAGGTTTAGACCCTCCAGTGATATGCAGAACAAATTGAAACCAACATGTTGGTTCCTGTGTTCCACTTAGTCAAACATGTTGTATTTAGTACAATAAACATTTGTTCTATGTGCTAAACAAAAGTACTGTGTGAAATGAAACTTGCTGTCAAATTTTGTAGCTGCAGGGTACCTATTCTTGGTGAAATTGAATTAAAGCACAACCCCCCCCAAAACTGCTGCCCGTTTTTCTTATTAACTCTCTGATCCCCGTTGTGCAACTAGTTTTCATGCTGAGTATGCATGTGACCGGTCCTGCTGACCCAGGAAACCACTTGAGGGAGCAAGTACCACTCAGAGCAAGAGAGCGCTGTGCTCTGGGACCCTCAAAGCATGAACTGTCACTTGAACTTTGACATTGCCCTCAACCTCCTGAGGTCTGACACTGTTAAGAAGATGCTCATATCATGTGATTAGTCAAGGAAGGTAATTAACTATGTTTAAATATGTTCTAAAACAAAACAAAACAAAATGGTAGAAGCTTTGAAAGAAGAGGTATTGCCTTCTTTTGGGTCACTTTTGGTGTTCAGAATATGTATTCCCAAATGAGACCTGTGTTTTGAGGCATGAACAACAGCCTCAAAGATTCAACTTTATGAGGCTGAAGTTGACGTTGTTGTTCAGGCTCTGATGAGTTCTGAAAGCAATCCTTGGTTGCTGCCTTCAGATGCTAACTCTGCCAAAGAGAGAGGGACTAGGGTACCCATTAAACTGGTCCCCTTCCCTCTGAGCTTGAAGTTCACATCCTGGTTGATCATCTTATTTGGGCACTTGCAAGCCTTTTCTCAGGCTTTCAAATTCACCAGCCTGTGTTTCGATTGGAAGCCACAAAGTTTTTAGATCTGGAAACAAGACTCATAATATAATGTTATAGTTCACGTGGGTTATCCAGCATTTCTGTGTCAGGGCAGAATTGTCACCTACTTGCTTGCAAGATTTACTAGAGGACTTTTCCACTAATCATTGTGAATGGGATGTAATGTACCAGGTATTTTAACAGCCTTGGCTGTTCAAAAATCCTAGTGATGACATGATGAGCTACTAATTGTTTTTCCCAGGTCTGGAGTCTCAGCAATGACTTCTTTCGAAAGCATTCGTTTGACCTGCTCTGTCCCTACCAGAAATTCCCTGCCTGGCACATCCCAAAGTTGCCATCATGTTTCTGTTACTGGTGGCTTTTCATAACCTTCTGATGACTAATTTACCCAGTTTGTTCTCATCTTCTCTTATTTGCAGCTGAACGGTTGCCAGATCATAGCAGAAATTGTTGAGATTAGCTCTGAAATGTGTGATTTGGCACCTTAGACTATTTATTACAAATCATTCCATTTCTGTTGCTGCAACTGTAAGCAGGTCATGCCTAAAGGGGTTCCTACAATAATAACATCAAAAGTTTGATTTCAATTCGAAGTACTGGATTCGCTATAGATTATTAGGTTATTTCTACTGAGATTTGTTTTTTTATGGAACGCTGCAGTTACAGACTGGAGAACACGTGCCACTCACTGCGACAAGGACTTTATATTCCTTCCCCCATATCTCCAACAAAGAAACACAGAATCAACCACAAGTTTTGTTATTTTAGTAGCAACTTTGTAAACAGAGAGGATTTTAAAGAAGAACTAGACAGAGACTAGACTTCGAGCACCTACAAATACCCAAATTAAATCAAGAAAAAGCAAAAACATCTTATTAAGGTTTTTACTTTTAAGGGAAGGTTTTCAGAAACTGAGGAAACTGAGGTTACTAAAGGGAGCCAGACTGAAGAGTTCAGAAATTTAAATGTAGTAAAGGCACCAAAGTCGAAAGCACTAAACCTGAACTCAAATCCTAAGCAAGAAGAAAAAATGTGTAGGAAAGGACTCCGTACTTGAACAGATGAACAATCCCTTCAGTAAGTAAAGGAAGATTCTACAGGGAATGAAAGATTAAAGGGTGAGCAAAAAGAGCTACATTTGGAGGGGCCAAAAGCCCTGAGCTCCTGATCTCTCTGGTTTTTTTTTTTCAGATATGCCCTCAAGTCAAATATTCATCCCATACTTCTGGACATCTTACTTATTCCTCCTTTCTCCATGTTATTTCTGGAATTAACTTTTGTTTTCCTCTAAGTCCTATCTTTAAATGTGAAAGGGTGAAGGTCTCTCTCTTTCCCCAAATCAAGGTTCCTTCTAAAAAATGTAAGGCATATTCCCTGTTTTATCCTTATTCTTTGTGGGAATCTTCTTGTTGCTGCCTGAAATGTCTGCAAAGCTTTCACATTACAGAGAAAAAACACCTTCACCGGCTCAATGTCCAGTTTTATCTGAAAAGAAGAATCAGAGGCAGGGAAAGCGTACTGTCTATTCTTACTTTACAGATTTTTTCCAACCCAGGGAAGCAGACTCTTCAAATATCCACACACACCTTATTAAAGCAGCATTTTTGTTACTACATTCTCTACAGCGCTCCTAAAACATTGGATGGTTAGAAATCTGAGATTTCCCACAAAACACCATAACAAAGAAGGGGCTAACTTTGTCAGCCAGACTAGTTAAATTGTTCATCATTTTGACTTGTCAATAAATGAAATGTTCTTGAAAAGATGAATGGGGAAACCAGAGCATTTGGAAATTCCGTTGCAGTAATGTAATCTGTTCTGAATTTTCACTGTGCAAAGATCGTCTTTTCCTCTGTCAGTGTTTGGCTCTCTGTCATCAATTTAGATCAAAGAGAGTTTTGTCAGTGAATTAGCTGTGATTTTATGAATGCGGGCTATCCCCTTACAATAATTCTGATGTTTCTTTTTTATACTTATGAAGACTGCAATTTTTCTCCTTGGAACTGTGAAAACAGCACAAATTTTAAAGAATGAGCTGGTTTCTACTCTGGGTCACAGAGTAGACCAGTTGCAGTCATAGGACAAAGTTTCATAAAAAAATTTGACAGTGCATACAGTCTATAACCAAGAGCAGAAAACAACTGACGGCAGCTTTTGTCCTCACTCGGTCTTTGTTACTCATATTTAATTTCAATCATGCAGAATTTAGAGAGAAAATCTTGCTTAAGTGAAATGCTGTGCTTTCTTCCTTAGCCCTACATACTTTAAGAATGATTTGCTGTTTCAAAACACCTCTCGCAATATGCCAGCAATGTTTTTTTCTAAAGGATATCACAGTATCACAGAATGGTCAGGGTTGGAAGGGACCTCTGGAGATCATCTAAGTCCAACCCCCCTGCCACAGCAGGGACACCTACAGCACATTGCACAGGACGGCATCCAGGCGGGTTTTGAACGTCTCCAGTGTGGGAGACTCCACAACCTCCCTGGGCAGCCTTTTCCAGTGCTCCACCACCCTCAGAGTAAAGAAGTTCCTCCTCATGTTAAGATGGAACTTCCTGTGCTCCAGTTTGTGCCCGTTACCTCTAGTCCTATCACTGGGCACCACTGAAAAAAGGCTATTCTCGTCTACCTGGCACCCTCCCCTTAAGTACTTATAAGTATTGATAAGATCCCCCCTCAGTCTTCTTTTTTCTAGACTAAAAAGACCCAAGTCCCTGAGCCTTTCTTCATAAGAAAGATGCTCCAGTCCCCTAATCATCTTGGTAGCTCTTTGCTGGACCCTCTCCAGCAGTTCCCTGTCCTTCTTGAACCGGGGAGCCCAGAACTGGACACAGTACTCCAGATGCGGCCTCACCAGGGCAGAGTAGAGGGGGAGGATGACCTCCCTCGACCTGCTGGCCACACTCTTCTTGATACACCCCAGGATGCCATTGGCGTTCTTGGCCACCAGGGCACATTGCTGGCTCATGGTCATCCTGTTGTCCACCAGGACTCCCAGGTCCCTTTCCACAGAGCTGCTCTCCAGGAGGTCAGCCCCTAACCTGTACTGATGCATGGGGTTATTGCTCCCCAGATGCAGTACTCTACACTTGCCTTTATTGAACCTCATCAGGTTTTTTTCTGCCCAACTCTCCAGCCTGTCCAGGTCACGCTGTATGGCAGCACAGCCTTCCAGCGGGTTAGTCACCCCTCCCAGTTTTGTGTCATCAGCAAACTTGCTGATAGTACACTCTATCCCTTCATCCAGGTCATTGATGAATATATTGAACAGGACTGGACCCAGTACTGACCCCTGAGGGACCCCACTAGTTACTGGCCTCCAACTGGACTCTGCACCACTAACCACAACCCTCTGAGCTCTATCTGTCAACCACTGTCCAATCCACCCCACTGTCCATTCATCTAACCCACACTTCCTAAGCTTGTCTGTGAGGATGATGTGGGAGACAGTGTCAAAAGCCTTGCTGAAGTCAAGGTAGACAACATCCACTGCCCTCCCTTCATCCACCCATCCAGTCACGCCATCGTAGAAGGCTATCAGATTAGTCAGACATGACTTCCCTTTGGTGAATCCATGTTGACTACTTCCGATAACCTTCTTTTCCTCCAGATGTTTGGAGATGACCCCCAGAACGAGCTGTTCCATCATCTTTCCAGGGATGGAGGTGAGGCTGACCGGCCTGTAGTTTCCTGGGTCATCCTACTTGCCCTTTTTAAAGACTGGAGTGACATTGGCTTTCCTCCAGTCCTCAGGCACCTCCCCTGTTCTCCAGGACCTTTCAAATATGATGGAGAGTGGCCCAGCAATGACTTCTGCTAGCTCCCTCAGCACTCGCGGGTGCATCCCATCAGGCCCCATGGACTTGTGGGTGTCCAGTTTACTTAATTGTTCTTTAACTTGTTCCTCTTCAACCAAGGGAAAGTTTTCCTTTCTCCAGACTTTCTCTGTTACTTGCAAAGTCTGGGACTCCTGAGAGCTGGCCCGAGCAGTGAAGACAGAAGCAAAGGCGGCATTCAGCACCTCTGCTTTCTCTGCATCATCCATCACCACAGCACCCATCTCATTCAAGAGCGGGCCCACATTTTCCCTGGTTTTCCTTTTGTCTCCTATATACTTAAAGAAACCCTTCCTATTGGTCTTTACATCCCTTGCCAGGTTCAATTCCAAAGCTGCCTTGGCTTTTCTCGTTTCTTCCCTGCATACCCTGACAGCATTCTTGTACTCATCCCAAGTCGTCAGCCCCCTTTTCCACATCCTGTAAACTCCCTTCTTCCACCTGAGTTTTTTCTGAAGCTCCCTGCTCAGCCATGCAGGTCTCCTTCCCTTGCCTGATTTCTTGCTCTTCGGGATGCACCTATCCTGAGCTTGGAGGAGCTGGTGCTTGAATATCAGCCAGCTCTCTTGAGCCCCTTTACCCTCTAGAGCCCTCTCCCATTTGATTTCTCCCATCAATTTCTTGAAGAGATCAAAGTTAGCCCTCCTGAAGTCTAAGGTTTCAACCCTACTTGTCATTTTATGCATACTGCACTTAATGCTGAACTCTATCTTCTCATGATCACTACAGCCAAGTCTGCCCCCAACCTTAACATCCTCCACCAGTCCCTCTTTGTTTGTCAATACTAGGTCCAGTAGTACACCTCTTCTTGTGGGCTCTTCCACCACCTGAGTCAAGAAGTTATCATCAATGCACTGGAGGAACCTCCTGGACTGTGCGTTCCTAGCTGTGTAGCCTTCCCAACAGATACCAGGGAAGTTGAAGTCCCCCATGAGAACCAAGGCCTGTGATTGTGAGGCGGTTCTCACCTGTCTGTAGAAGGCCTCATTAACTTCCCCATCCTGATCAGGTGGCCTGTAATAAACACCCACAACTGTATCTCTCATGTTACCCTGCCCTTTAATCCTTACCCACAAGCTCTCAACTTGCTCATCATCAGCCCCCAGGGAGAGCTCAATACATTCCAGTTGCTTTTTCACATAAAGAGCAACTCCCCCACCTCGCCTTGCCATCCTATCTTTCCTAAAGAGAACATAGCCCTCCATGACAGCGTTCCAGTCATGCGAGCTGTCCCACCATGTCTCGGTAATTGCAATGAGATCATGGCCCTGTGACTGCACACAGATCTCTAACTCCTCTTGCTTGTTACCCATGCTGCGTGCATTGGTGTATAGGCATTTCAGAGAGGCCAATGAGTGTGTAGCCCTAGAGAGGTGGTGGGCCTTCCGATCCTTAACAGTTCCAACATCCTGCCCCACAAGTGCTGAGCTACTACACTCAGGTGCCTCTCTGGTGAGCCCAGTTACATCCCCATCCCCCTGCCAATCTAGTTTAAAGCTTTCTCGATAAGCCCCGCTAACTCTAGTCCTAGAACCCTCTTCCCCCTGTGAGATAGGCTTTTCCCGTCTGCTACCAGCAGCCCTGGTGTTCTATAAATCAGGCCGTGATCAAAGAACCCAAAACCTTGCTGGTGGCACCAGGTTCAGAGCCAGTCATTGACCTGCTGGCCTTTCCTGTTTACCCCCTCATCATTCCCTGCAACTGGAGGGATAGAGGAGAACACGACTTGTGCTCCCGATCCCTTAACCAGTCGTCCCAAGGCCCTGAAATCTTTCTTCATTGCCCTCAGCGTTCTTCTCACTACGTCATCACTTCCTACCTGAAAAACTAGAAGGGGGTAATAGTCTGATTGTCTTACTAGAGAGGGAAGCTTCCTCTTAACATCATCAACCCGGGCCCCAGGGAGGCAGCAAACCTCCCTATATAGCGGGTCCGGTCTACAAATCGGGCCCTCCGTGCCCTTCAGAACCGAGTCACCTATTACAATGACCCGTCTTTTGGTTTTTGTTGAGGCAGTTTTAAGTCGGGGGGTGGTCCGACAAGGCCTCGATGGCACCTCTGTATGGGGAGGATTATCATCCTCACTGTTACTCGGTTCCTCTTGCAGAGCACTATATTTGTTCTGCAATGGGACCTCAGATGGTATAGTGGTATATATATATATATATATATATATGTATATATATATAATATAATAATATAATATGTATATATATATAACCTTTAAAATCTTTCTTTTACCTCTTGTTCAGCACTTTTGACCATTCAACAGTCATCTAGAATAGCGTTCTCTGCAAGGAGAAAATGTTTTTATGCCTTATCCTAATAGATTTATTTAATAGCAGTGAAGTAAGTAATACATCTCATACTCTCAGCTGAAGTGCAGTTTTCTAGGGCACAAGGGAATACACTGTTAGGAAGCCAAGTGGAACCAGATTTTATACTGCTCATCTTTAGTTCACGCTTAAGACATAATTGTTTTTCAGTTGACACAGAAAGGTATATTCTCTCTCCTTCCAGTTTAGGCCAAGAAAGTTCAGCTGGCCAGTGCTAATAATAGATATGCCGAAGACATAGGCCGGTGCAAGTATTTTTTAATTAAAGGTCCATTTGGCTATCACTTTTGTTGCTCTGCTGTGTGTCTAATTAAGTTCCAAGTCTGCAAACTCTGTGATGTTTTCCCCTGTAATGTTTACTATGCTGTTCAATAGAGAAGCTATTCCATATAGAGCTGTCTTATTTTCTCCACAGTCTTCCTCAATTCTATCTGTTGTTTCCACTTACTTAAACAGTGTTTAAGAACACCTGGAAACCATTTGTCTTGATTCAACATTTGAATTTGGTGTGTTTGAAAACAGTGAGGAAGATGAGGCTTTAGAAAAGAAGTGATTAGGGAAGTTGTCGCTCAGTGGTAGCACTTAGGTTAAACTGCTAAATAACCATTTAGTTCCCAGCTCCCACATTTCTTTACATCCAGGACAGAAACAAAGAAACAAAGGAAACTCAATGAATGGCAAGACAGTTACAGGTGCACACAATAATCTGAGTCAATTGAAGTCATTATTTGGTTTTAAAAATAAATATTTCAATACATCTTCGTTTTCAGAACATCCTGCATTCCTTGTCATGGGATGTAGTGATTTGATGGCTTGGGCAGAATGCCCGACTTAATACCTGCTGAAGCCAATGGAAAGGGTCTCCTTGACAGAACTGGTGCTGGACTAGACCAAGACAAATCACTGTTTGGTTTGGTTTCAGCGAGCATTAAGAAAACAAAAATGACAACAAAAAATAATCAACAGATCAAAACCCTCTTTAACTGGACTTTAACCTATTTTCATGCAGTCTAGCAGCAATACTAGTTTCCGTGTTTTTTCTTTATCTGCTTTTCTTCCATTTTCAACTAGAAATGAACCCATTCTCAAAATATGCCTTGGTCTGAGGTACATCCTTCCTTCCCCCAAGTGCAGTTGGTGGGCAGCCCTCCTCCTTCTTGCACCTCTTAACCTCCGTGACCCACCAGAGCCCACTGGGGTAGTTACCTTCCCATTTGCATTTGTCTATGCAGCTTTTTGTAAAGAAGCATACAGAATGAAAAAGGGGAAATGGCTTTTCACAGAAATAGGTATAACCATTAGGGTAACAGTGTCATAAATAAATTCTCCTTGTTTGCGTAATTACGACAATAGTATTTTCTTAGATTATGTTGACAGGAGAAATTGAGTTGCCATTACAGCAAGACACCTCATTTCACAAACAGAACTTAATTCACATTATACAAAGCCCAAATGTGCATGCAGAAAATCAGTTCTGCAGCTATGTGCAGAGCAGTAAGTGGGAGCAGGCAGAAGTGATGCCTTTGGGATCCCACTGAGTGAGAAAACCTCTGGACTCTTCCATGGGGGGAACTCTGGAGATCTCATTCCTTTCTTAGCCACTCATGAATATGTAGCTGGATAGCACCACCATCTATCTTTAAACAAGAAATCTTGAATGATTTTACTGTTGGCCCTTGTTGAAAAATATAGCATTTTACAGTACTGGTTCAAAATTGGTAATATCCCCAAAGTTTGTGGGCTGTGGTAGGGGTTATGTTTATGGTAGAAAGCTGTTTTATAAATCTCTCCTTATATGCCGTTATCTCAAAGCATGATGGTACTAGGGAAGCATTGATGTTTTTACAGTAGCAGGTGGGACAGCTATTGAGAGGTTAAGATGGAGAAGCATTGGAAAGTCCTGGAGATGTTCTCATGGTGTGGGAGGATACCTCGTCAGAAAAAGGGATTCATGGTAAGATGTGGTTTACCTTGTTGTCTGGTAATAGACACACTCAGATCAGCTTTATAGTTTCCAGTGTCACCCTAACAACAGGGGAAAGAATTCAAGGTGGCCTGCAATATGTGAGCCATTTGAAAATGTGTATAAAGAGTTAGGTTTCTAGCCTGCGCTGAGATCTGCGACAATGCCACTGATGCTGTCAGTTTCTGATGGGGCTAATTCCAAGCACGTCCTGTTACATTTCTTAGCTTGTGCTGCACTTTTAGGTTATAGTGTTGTCTTACCCTCTGAGACAGACACAGGGGAAATAGGAGAGGTTAAGCAATATGAAGGAAAAAGGTGACATTTTGAGTTCATGATCTTTGTCGCATTAAGACTTCATCTTCCCATGCGAGGAATGCCATAAGAGTAAAAGCCAAATGCTAACTGATTAAGTTGATGAGAAGCTGTTGTTTTGTTTCATATCGTGGAAAGACACCCTGCACAAAGATTGAAAATCCTTTACAGTGTGGTGTGTATCTTCCTCCTGTTTACAGCTGTGTGGCACAGGGTTTGTGTTTCAGGTTGGCTGCACAAGTTAATTCTGCAAGTTGCTTTTCGCTCCTTTTGGCTGGATGATGCTAAATGCAGTCTAGCACTAGATGATTTCATAATATAATTAGTGGTGAATTCAGTCATATTTACAACGGTGCATTGCAAGTTCATCTCCAGAGTACTCACTTCAATGTTTTATAGCATTCCTGGTTCATTTAGGTTGTGATGGCCAATCCTTAGCTAGAAAAACCTGGCATAGTCCTAGGATCTGGCCCACTGAGTTCGCATGGTATAAAGCTAGGGCCGAATGTGACATTGCACTTTTATATCTGAAAACATTGTAAAAAAATGGCCTTGAAAATATATGAAGCAATAGTTTACAATATAGAAACTATTTACCTGATGAAGTATAAACCCTAATCAGAGACGAAAGGTTCCCCATTTGTGCAATGTGATGAATTTGTTGTGCAACATAGGTTGATCATCTAAAAATAGCTCCATTCGTGGAGTTTAACAATGCAAAGAAGTTAGTTTTTTAATACTATTTTTCTTCTAAGCACGTATAGCCACATACAAGTAGGGAATGTAATATTTGAAATGTATCGTTGAAATTATAGCGCCTAATCCTGTCAGACGGAGAACAGGCCAACATAGCTCACACACCATAGCATCTATTTATAGGCCTGACTCTCTTTTGCAATGTCAACTGAAACATTAATCCTTGTTTTAAATCACAGTGTCTCAAATATCAGCTGCTACTAGTTGTACAGTTGTCTTTCAGTTTATATCAGAGAGCCCAATGGAGTCTTTTGAAGGACCTAGTCGGGTTAGCAGGGCTAACTTATTAGAAGTCCCCACTGTAAATGATTTCTCTTCAGAGGATGAAGATGTTAAACCTGACATTAAACATCGTTTCTCTCCACTTCCCCGAAGGCGGAATTCTGCTTCTTCAGAGGAAGAGGAGGCAGAACCCCCCACCACCATCGCAAGAAAAGTTTCATTTGCTGATGCATTTGGGTTTGATCTTGTGTCTGTTAAAGAGTTCGATACCTGGGAAGTTCCAAATACAGGACAAAATGATGACATAGAAGATGAAGTTTTCCCTCAGGAGGAATATTTTTTCTCTCAACTGTTTACGTTACCTGCTTCTCAAGAAGAAGTTTTGCAAAAAGTGCGAGAGCAGAAAGTACTGTTGGAGTCAATCGTGTTCCTGCCTGGGATTACTTGTATGAACGGCATTATTCGAGTCCTCAATGTATCCTTTGAAAAACTGGTGTATGTTCGAATGACACTGAATAACTGGCTCAGTTATTACGATATCCTCGCAGAGTTCATGCCTAATTCTTGTGGTAGTGAAACCGATCAGTTCTGCTTTAAGATTTCTTTGGTGCCTCCTTACCAGAAAGATGGAGCTAAGGTGGAGTTCTGTATACGCTACGAGACATCAGTTGGTACCTTCTGGGCAAACAACGACGACAAAAATTACACGCTGATTTGTCACAAGAAAGAAACTGTGCCCAAGGTGGATAATAAACCACACAAAGAGGTTGCTGATAGACATCTTAAAGGCTGCTTAAAGACAACACAAAGCAGGTGAGGTTACACCTTAATTTTTGGTAATTTACAATATAGCTGTTTAATTCTGCATAAGTGTGTCTGCTGGAGCTACGAATGCACGTGCTGTTTTCTTCTATTTTTTTTAAATGATAAATTAGACTAAGACTTATTTTTGGTAAAGCTCTTGTATATATCAGCCAGTAGTTTTCTGCAGACAGATTGATACTGCAGACAGTTTTAATACATGGCATGCATGCCACTCATTTGAAAGGTAGTGTGAGGGTCTATAAATTGTGAGCTGTGTACAGACTTTGATCTCTGTCGGATATAAATTGAGCTGACATCAGTGAGAGCTTTGCTCCAGACTGAGGTAGCTGTACAGTTAAAACACTTTACATCCGCTTCCTTGGTAAGTCAACAAAAATTTAAAAGCAAAACAAATCCTGAGTTTTCACATGATTTATTTCACATTTCATTCTCTACATGCAATTATTAAAACAGAAATGGCCCTGGTGGTTCAGGAAGCTGATAACTCAGGGAAGGATCCTATTGCAATTAGAATAGCCGGTACAAACTTCTCTGCAAGTGGTTGGGCTATTCTGCAAGTTGTATATTAGGGTAATAATAGGGTAATAATTTTCCTGCCACTGGTTGATGTTTCTATTTCCCAAATGGTGAAATCAATAATGATTTATAAGGCAGAATTGGTAATATATTAAAGAAAAAAAGATATATAGAATTTATCTCACATATATTATTCTAATTAAAGCTAGGCAAGTACTATGTTAATTATAGAGTAAAGTGGCAGTGGTTTAACTTATAACTTAATCCCATATAAAGAGAGACACTCAGGAATAGTAACTTTTGGCTTCCTACTCTGTTCTTAACTCCTTTCTGTAAGCAAAACAATGTTGCCCGTGAAAATGTAATTCTCAATTTTTTGCTCACCAAATTTGCTATAAATCAGTTGGAGTCCTGCAGAACTGAATCTATATTTTGCCTGCAGCATCCTTAGCAATACTTAGATCCCAGAACTGAATTCATGTGGAGTTTTTAGTTCCTACACTCTTTCCAAGCAAGGCAGTGCTGTTTGATTTCCCTGGTGCTCTTCCACTGGACTGAACTGTTGGGGAAGGGGGATCAAAACCGCAGCAGTGGTAGGAGCTTCAGGAGAAGGGAGACAGCCAGGGCTTCCCCTGTGCAGAACCTCCCTTCCCACAGCCCGGACTCGCTGCGCTGAGAGCCTCCGCCAGCCCTAATCACACGTCAGCCCTGTGAGGAGAGGCACGCAATACAGCTTAGTGCCTGCATCAACACCAGGGGTAAGAGCGGCCCTGGGGCTAACCCAAGGCCCGATTCATAGCCAGTCCACAAAGCTCTCCTGATAAGCGTCCCTTGGGCCAGCTCTGGGTCCACCATGGTGATGCTTCCACGGGGGAACATCCCAGCATGTCATGGTTCTTTAAGTTGTATCTGTCCTTCAAGAAGTGTCACAAGACCCATTCTGGGTAAATAAGATAGCCTGAGATCCCCTGCAGAAGGGCCATGATATCAAATACCACAGATATATGCAGGCAGTGTGACTTCAGCCTGCGTTCAGGTAGCCCACGTGGTGCAGATGATGGACACAGAGAGTTGAGTCTTGATTTAGTGAGCCCTGGGCTTCCAGATGCTTTAAGGTCTAGCCTGCAAATTTAGATACAATTGGGCATCTAAGGTCAAATGACTCCTAAGGGTTTAATTCCCTGAAGTCTCCTGTGACATACCTAGTGCTAGCATAAGTTATAGAAACATTTCTTCTGGGGGATCTTCTTTTACATGCATGTGTTAAATGTATTATATGTAAGTCAGACAGTGAGGTATTTTAAAAAATGGGAAAGGAGGTAACATATCTACGCCTTAACATAAAATTACCTTGTCACTAATCAGAGTGTAAACCATATCAGGCTGCAGAGGAATGTATATATGTGTGTGTCTGTGTGTATATATATCTATACCTATATGTGCGCATTTGTTCATATATACACATACACACACGTATATTTGTGATATTAAAACTAACATGGTCAGATTCTTGTTTACATTAAGATCTGTGACATATTTTTGGCAAACAGTTAACTAACATGCACTTTCAAGACCCTCCTTAGTAGCAGAAGTATGTAAAGACACCTCACAGTAAATGTAAAAATGAGCTGAAAGTATTTTTGGAATACGGTTTCAGTGGTCGCCAAGGCTTCTGAAAGACAGTTCTGGCAGATTGTAATCCAGGACCAATTTTATGCTACAGGGACTTCATTGACTTCACAGGAGTTACAGCTTTCACCAGTGTAAATGAGGTCAGCATCAGGGCCTTTCGTTTCAAAAGAACTAAGATGCCAACCTCCATTGCTCACTTGTTTTTCAAAGTGTCTTTGTACATGTTGCCTCTTTGAGTGAGGAGGAACACCCTGCAGACATCTGCAAAAGTACCTCATTATTCTCCTTCAGACCCTCATTAAAACTCCTTTGCTTTCATGTCTAGAAAAAAGCACAAGAAAAACAAACCCCCCAAAATTGGCAAAGTGAGGCTGCTGATGCGCTATGACTCCTCCATATCACGCTGAACAGCGCTGCCTGTTTCCCTGCCCTCCTCCACCAGGCTGTCTCTCTCTCGCCGCTTGTTTTATGTTCAGATGATAAACTCTGCAGCATTCATATATGCTCTGCTGGGTGTTTACAGAACATTTAGCAAAGTGAGTGTCCTGGACTGTAACTAGCTTGTCTCAGGAGCTGCAACAACGGTAGCAGGTATACACAGCAGTAATAACAATTTTACCTATGGTTCACACAATCAATATGCAGGTAAGGAATATTACTGTCCATGACAATGAGCTGGACGTCTTAAATTAAATATTTCTTCATAGAAATCCGAATAGAAGGCTATATAACATATTTAGGCCCCTATTTCAGATTTAGAAACTCGTTATAACTTTTTTTTAAAAAAAATCTTGGCTCTCAGATATTTATCCTTTCTCTTAAAACGTGCAATTCACCTCTTCAATTAAAAAATAGGACTGTTAAAGAACTGTATTTTTAAAGCAGAGAGTCTGATCCACTCTAGGGCATACTTGTGTGGCTCATTAAATGTCATTAGCGAGGATTAGTTGCATTAGTTAAGTGAAAGGAATAATATGCACTTTCAGAGGAAGTTACTGAGGAAACACAATATGACTGTATCATGTTACCCTGAAGAATACGAACCAGAACAAAGTTGTGTGAATGAGGGCAATGGGGTGGCTTCTGACACCATTACTAAGGAAGAAAATAAAAATGGACTAAACCCTCAAAATTTGCACCTGAAGAAACGATTGTGAAAAACAAAACTGCAGGGAATAGTTAATGCTGAAAACTGTCTAGATTTGGATATTCAGAACCACACGACTTAAAATCCTGCCTTCATTCCATGTTTCATTTGCTTTTGCTTCTATGTCTAGGCATGAACAAACAGTCTTCTCTTAAAGATTCGTAAAGTATTTGCTTCTAACTGTATTTGTCCAAGCTAAAATTCTTTCCAACATAAATTTTAACAGTTTTTGTGTTTTTCAAAAGTCTTGAAAGGATTCATAGGCACAAAATATAGTTTGAAAAAATACCATTTGAATTAATTAATGGATGGTTTAGTTTATCTTATAAATACACTTCGGGGAAAAAAACCCACTCCTAAAATTTTAAGGCTGTCACTGGAAAAGAAAGATCTGTCAGTAAACATCCCTGATTTCTATCGTATGTACACATATACCTAAACATTCAGAAAAATGTAAATGAACTGTATTGGCTCCATTCTTTTCTCTTTTTGTTTGACTCTTGTGCTTTTGGGACATGGATAATGATTCTGAACACAAATTTCTCCTGGTCCTCAGGTTTGGACCACATGATTTTGTTGTGGACCCCAGGCTCCTGCATCGGTCTGATCAGACAGGGACGGGTTGTGTGTTGCATGAGGCAAACTCCTGTAGATCATGCTGCACGGCGCAGTGATAACGACCTGCAAACCATTTTCCCCGTCACTGGTGAGGCTGCGCCCCATTTCTGTGCTTGGGGTCCTGGTTTGCCATCTGTCAAGAGAGCAGCGGGAGCAAGAGCACAAGGAAAATGGCTGATAAGCATGAGATTTGTTTTACAAAAGGGTAAACTGTGTATTTGGACTCCTGTCCTCTGACAAGGAATGGGGAGGCTAGGATTTTTATCGTAACTGTTAGCGTTTTCCCCCTCTTACCTCTCTGAGCCCACAAGTGTATGGCTCTGAACTGATGTTGGTCGTGTGCTTTTTTTTTGTAATTGTCAGACTGTATTTTTCTTTCAATGGTAGTGCATCAATTCACTTTTCTCGGTGATGCCACTTTAAAATAGAACGTAAAATAGGGCGATGTCTCGTACAAGAGCTGCTCTATGTAGAGTGCACAATGAGAAGGAAGAGATTAAAACCCCCTGGTCTGTGGGCCGCCAGTGCCAACTTCAGCAGTGTAAATACCGAATGGTCTTAAAGCAATTGCCAGTGAGAAAATGTCTTCTGTGCGTGAGTACTCTCCCGTCTTCAGCTGCTGTCTCGTCCCCTTTCTGATGGAAGGCAAAAGAAGTAAGTTGCTGAAGATCCAGCCTGGCAGGACCGCAGTGTGATCAGTCAGTCCTCCCCAGGCAGATGGCAGACCAGTGCCTAGGTTGCCTCGAGAAATGCAGTTCTGCATCAGCTCCTCTCGGCCTTTCCCACAAACCATGATGTGATTAAAAAAATCAGAGACTTCTGAGGAAGATGCTTGGAAATAGTTTCGCATATACTTTGCTATGAGGAAAAACTGTATTATTCCCAGCTGGTCCATTTAAAATACGGCATTTAAATTATGTTCCCTTTTAATCCTTGTTCTTTTGATTATTGCACATCATAATCAGAAAGGGAAAAGGAGAGCAGAAAAGGTGTTAAAACACACGTCGTCTTTGTGTACTGCTATTTAATCTCAGGGTTGTTTCTGGCATCTCAAGTCACAAGTTACACCTTGATCAGCATACAGATATGGGATTTGACTAAAGTTTATAGCTATTATTAGGAAGTGACTGCAGTCACTGTTTTTACCAGGAGAGCAGCTGCTAGAGAAGCTATCCATTCACAGGGAGCCAGCTGAAAGCAGCACTCCTCTGCTGTTCAATCTGACCTAGTATTCCCAACCCTTCTCTTGCCTCCTGATTATTGCCAGTCTCTGCCAGCTGTAGAAGCAGGTAGCACTGGCACCAAAATAAGACTTCTCCAGGTACTTGAAGATTGTGATTATCGGGGATATGGGATAATTATTCAAGGTGATCTAAAATATATTATTCAGACAAGTGGAGTAAAAGCAAGCTGTGGAACTGAGGCTGAGTATTAGGAATACTTCTTAATATTGACTCTAGAGTTATCTTTTAAGGAAATTGCCGCGGCCTTACTCTCCAAAGTAGTTTAAAATAACCTAAGATAAACCACTTGGAAAATGTTCTACAGGGAACGATCCTGCTTGGCCAGGAGCTACGCTTAATGGTCATTTTCGATCTGTCTAGTCATAATATTTCAAAATCTGGGCATACTTACTATTTGAACTATGAAATATATTAAAGACCCTAAAGATATCAAAGTTAATGCCATAAGGCTTTGAATGCTATCACAGAAATGCTGAAGAAATGGGTGGAAGTTATGGATGAGAATGGCCTGCACAGATCAAGTAGACACCTGCTAACCATACTGGTGGTCTCCTAATTTGAGAGTACCTGAAGACTGAAAAAACATCTCCTTTTTGCGTTTGGTGATTGTGAACTGTGCTACCCATGTGCCATCCATTTATTGCACTGGAAATACTAAAAGAAGCTTTTAAACTTTTAAGTAACAACATGTGAAAATGGCATGTTGCTTTACTGGCAATCTTAGCATAGCATTTACTCTGGATCTTATTAATATCAGTGGTTTCTCATTCACTTCCATGATCTGTCTTAGAAACTGGTCTCACCAACGTCACAGAACAGAAATTTGTGCTCTAATGTATGGGAAATATTGGTTGCTATAAAGCTTTTCACTTGTTCACATAAAACCGTATAAAACTGATGCTTTGTAATCTGAGTATCATTTCTCAACTGTATGTTAAGTAAGTACTTGTAATTATACATGCATTTCTTGGCTTTACACTTGTAAGATTTTTTTTTTTCAGTTGCTACAATTTCATCAGCTTATTTAAATATGCCAATACTGTAACACGGTTGCAACTGACTCTTAGAGCTCTTTAATGCAGCAACTGGCTTGATCCTGCAATAGGCACAATAAATAATTTAATGAACATCAGGAGTCTTACTGAACTTTGTGGAGCTCTGCATGTGTCAAACTATCCTTGAATGTTAATATTTACAGGACAGGAGCTTATTTCTGTGCTCTCTCAGATCACTGATTAAGGACCTTTGGGCAAATAGAAATATATTGCTGAATGAACTCCTGTATTCCATTGTTCAATGACTCTTTTGTTTAGTGAGAGATCTGTTTTGCAAATTGAACCACGCTGGTAATGACCATTTCAATACTCTGTCTCCTATCCACTGTTCAGGTATCGCAGATCATAAATGTTCAGTTGGAAAAAATTGTTCCATTACATTCACCTTGACTTGGCTAAATGTTAGTCTTGAAAAGATGTTTAAAGTCAGTGAAACATTAACTGAGAGCACTGGAGTCATATTTAATCAACGCATTCACTACCAGTGTCATTTGAGCTGTTTATTCTGATTATGAACTTTAAGCCATGATCCAGCCACAGCATTGCAGCTCTGAAATTGAAGCAATTGGTTCAGCTGCAATGTAAGTCCAGAGAAACAATCACCCACCATATTTTTAACATAAAATGTGGATTATCTTCTCAGTTGCAAAAGGTAGAAAAAATGGTCCAAACAAATACTTTGCAAGTTAAATGCAGTTCCTGCCTTAGGGCAAAGGAAGAGCTAAGACCTTTTAAACACCATGGGAGCATGTTAGAAGTGGCTATTTGATCCCTTGGCCTTCAGTGACACACAAGAAAATATTAGTTGATATGCCAAAGCATAATGGGGGGCTTGGTTTTCTGACTGACTCTCCACTCTCCTCCTGATCTGTGGAACCAGCTGATACTCTGACACTAAACCCTAAGATTTATTACTGCTGGTTACTAATAGCAGCCCTAAAGAGCACTGAAGAGCGCTGAGCTACACAACTGAATGTGAACTAGGTAAAGCTGGCAGATTTTTCTTACCTTGCACTTAGGTGCACCAAGTGGATTTGCATTTACATTTTGCTTTGCTCCGTAATAATTGTCCTTGCAATAATGTTTATGGCTGCTGGACGGTAAGCATAAGATGTTCAAGCCTGGATCACTTCATTTTGTGGTAGAGGGTTGGGAAGTTTGTCAGCCTTTCTCTCTCCCCAGGTAGCCTAGCAAATCTGCATCAGTGCCTCCTAGGTTATATTCCAGGTCTTCTTGATAGAAATGTTGATACGTACCACACAGCTGCCTTCTCGCTGTGTGGTAGTAAGACAGTATGTGAAAAAAAAAAAAAAGGTTATAAAAGTCTCTTCTTGTCATGATAACACCTGGGAATAGTATCCTCTTGTGATACTTATTGAATTTACAATTGCTTTCCAAGGTTTAAATCATAGTTGTCCTCTCTCAAGAGCGACTGGCTAAGGCTTTTTGTGGTCACCCATTCTGTTCTCCCCAGAGGTGGTATCTGTGTCTTAGTCTCACCTGACTGCCATCTATCTATCTACAGTCTCTCTAAGGCATCTGTCACCTTATGTCACCTTCTTGCAAACATGCCTCAGCATATTGCAGTCAGTCTCTAGGAAATGGCTCTCTTCTGACATGTCTGTAGGGGACTGTTCCTTCTCTATTATTTTCCACATGAGATCCAGGGAAAGACCAGGTGCCACACAGGCTAATGTCTTTTTCCTCTCAGATGTATCCAAAATAGATACAACTTGGGAGAAGTGCAAGACCTGTTGATGGTACTTGGTTTACTTTCCTTCCATCTTTTAAAACAGTGGGAGAAAGAAGCAAGAAAAGAACAGAGGGGCTCTACCCCCAACTCCTTTTTACAACACCATTTTGATATTTGACCATGGGCCTTCCAAACAAAATAGCAACCTGAGAAGTGTCTCCTGTGACCTCAGGCCAAGCTCAGACCTTAGGAAACTTGACTCCTAACTCATCTTTTCCTCTTTTTCAGTAGCCTGGCCCTGAAGACAGGCATCCCAATAGTAAGGTGCTGTATTACTAATTCACAATGGAGCTGTCAATAGATCTTCTAACCTTGTCCAGAGAAGTCTTTCTTAAAGAATTTCCTTGTTTCTCAAATAATTAGTCCGTTCTGTCGAGGGATTTATGCAATTTTCTCACCAATCTGCATACAAAACAGCTGTGTAAAAAGACTTCTGAACTGGTTTCTTCTCAACATTGTTACGTGCATATTGTAATAAGGTACAACAATCATGACAGTGCTATAAAAGGGTCTGATAAAAATTGCAATCTTCCTGTTCATAGTTTCTGTAGCTTAATTTGAGATATAACTGGTTTATTACACGTGGGGTTTTCTGCAGTCTTCATACCTATAGTCATGAGAATTGGGGACAGACAGGGCTATATTAAAAGTTTCAGCCTGGCACCAAATTGGTGTTGGGCTCCTGTTTCAGACTGTGTGGAACCAAAATCTTCAAATGGACAGATATACACCTATATTTTTAAAAAGACTGTACAAATGTTTTGCCATTAAAACTCAAGGTCTTTTTTAATGAGCTAGAAAATAAAGACTAATTTCTTGGGACTCTGTTTGCTTTGAGGCTATGATTATTCTCATCCCAAACCAGGCCAATGCATTTTGTTCTGTGCCACCTATGTCCCTGCTTCAATCATAAACTAAGACTGAAAAATGAAAATATTAGTAATTGGAAAATATAATCCCCTGGATAGCACCAATCCAATAATCTTAATAAAAATAGGTTTATTACAAACATCGCCTGAACCCTACTGGGAATTATCTTTTCAGAAAAAACACTCAAATTCCCTTAAAGCTGCTCTCTTGATCAATTGTCCCCCTCGATACTGTTAATCATCATACTATATACCACTTATCCTGAGCATCTTTTCCACTTTGCTTTCCAAACTTCCTTTCCAATTTCTCCTTGTTTAAAAGCTACTGACAGTCCTTTGTTGTCCTTTTGCAGGCCCACCTTTTCTCCTTACCTGGTGGCAGCCCCTTTTCCTAGATGAGATGACCAAAACTAAGGGGTATTTCCTCAAGGTTTCTCTTCCTCAGATTTCAAATAGTTAAGTAGAGGATTTTTGTGGCTCTATTTTTGTGCACAATGCTTGTGAAGGTTGCTAGACTGGCTCTCCTGAAAATTCAATCTTCTATTCACAGCGTAGTTTCAAAATGGCAGCTGCAGTCCAAACCTCCATTGCCATGCCAGCCTACAAATATCCTCACCTACCACTCTAACAATGAATGAGCCACTCTGCCTCTGTGCCTCTATCCTCTGCCTCCTGACTATCAACAAGGGAGCTAATTAGTGTCAGTCCTGTTTGTTTGGTGACACCCATTTACTAAGAACTAGATTGAGCCTTCTCTAACGCCGCTGGTAGTTGAAGGTCATCTAAGAAATCAGTCTTGCCTAGATTTGTAATAAGGGCTCTGATTTTATGTACAGTTCCATTCTAGCAGGATCACTCGTAATGGAATAATATTTAAAAATATTATTCAGCAATTTCTCCTTAATGTTCACACAGCTATTAATTTATGGCTGTTGATTTTCTTTGCAGTTTTCACTTTAATTTCTGAATCTTTTCCTGTGTGGCCTCAATCAGTTTGGAATCTAACAATGCTATTTAAATTATTGCTGTCTGCACTGTTTCAATGAAATTATTTTTCTGTTGTGCTTCTATTTTTTAAATACCTCCTCAAAAAATTAAACATATAAACAGAAGGTAGTGATACTGACACATGTGACAGGCAATAGCAACGTTGTGGTTCAGGCACATATAACACGACATCTCTGCGAGGATAGATCATTTGAAGCTGAAATGCTCTTAGGTAGGAATTAGCCATATTTTCAGGCAAAGCCATCTGGCAAGTAGAAATTCAGGTGTGTGCATTAGGAGGCCAGAACTGAGGAATGGTGCTCCCTGAGCTTCAGTCGCCCTCTGCTTTGTTGTCAGCACTGACAGTGATGCTCCACGCCATGCTCACACCGCGCTCTGCAGTTTCTTGGTCTGTCTGTAGCTTGTGCAGATGTTGGCTTCTGCTCTGCCTAAGGCCTTGCTCCCTGGCCTCGCAGGAGGCAGCTGTTTCATCCTGAAGATGCAGCCAGCTGCCCAGGCCCACAGCCCCGCCAGCTCCTGAGTTCTGCTCCCCAACGCCTCCCTGAACTTCAGCCCGGCGCCATCGGTTTCCAACACAGCTCTGACGCCCCTACCTAGCATTAAGATCAGCTTCTCTTAGCAGTGCGTAAAAGCCTGAAAGTGACTTAGAGCATTTCCCTGAAAGGTGGTGCAGCTGAGTACTTAGCTTCCCTGCAACTTTCTTTCAAAGCCACTTTACTGCTTTTTTTCTCCCCACCCCCCGCCCTGCTAATGGGTTTGGTGCTTCAGAGCTCACACATGCTGCAGTGTTGACACTGCTGCCTTTTGCTGGTTGCCATCTTTGCTCTGCTGCTCACATTGTCCTCTCCTCGCAGGGCAGACTCTCCCCAGTTCCGATTTTTTGTGTCCAGCACCTCTGCTTTCTTGGCCAGTCATAATTCTGTGTCCAGTTGTTTAGAACTCTCCCTGGGGTCTAGTATTTGAATTTTGTTTCATTGGGTTTTATCCTTATGTCCTCTCTTAAAAGAGCAGAGGACCGTTTAATTTTCTTATGCTGTAATGTCAGTTTTCTTGTATTTTCTTCATATCTACCATAGACTATCACATGTCTTCTTGTAGGGTGCACGTCTTTTTTTATGCACCCTAATCTTCATATGCTACAAATCTGGTTTGAATGATTGAAATTCTTCAGCAATCATAAAAAACCTTATTCTGTATTTAGGTGATTCCTAAGAAAAAAATGTATTCCCTTAATTTCTAGCAAATTCTTATCAATACCTGTATATACAAATTGTTATAAAGATAAGCTATTCTTATCTAATGGTTTCTAGGAGTTTAAGACTGTCTCAGCAGGAGTTGCTGAGGGATGAAACTTCTAATGATGATTTAAAGCAGTGAAGTGTGTAGGCTGAAACTGAAATAATTATTGCTCTAACCCTCTAAGCACTCTAAGTTCCTCAAGAGAAAATACTTTGTTCAGAACAGACCCTGAACAACAAAATGCTAAAAAAGTGAAATAATAATAAAAAAAAAACCACCCTTGGAGCAGGATGATAATTTAGAACTAGAATCAGTATAATGTGAGGATGTTCTCAACAACTGCTCACAAATGCATCAGACATCACAATTAAAAAGGAATAATAATTATGGCCCCATTCTAAAGTATGTAATATTCTATTCCATTCAATAAGCCATGAACACTTTAAAACCATCAGTGTAATCCACAAACCTATATTTACAACATTAAACTGGATGTTCTGCCTTTTCAATAACTGTCATCTCATCTCTATTATTTTCACCTCAGACTCTAATTGTTTCTTTTATAGGAGCTAACCTACCAGTGTCCTTGGCAGTACAGTTTATGGCTCATGCATTTACAGTAATTGTTTGGGCAATTTGCCACACAGTATAACAATCTTCACATCACAATCAGTTTTTGTAATAAACAGCATTAGTTGTGAAAAATACAAGTGATGCATGATTCTTATGGTAGATAAAGGGCACTGAAGATGCCCTTTAGAAAAAGAAAGGAAAATGCTCAAGCCTTGAACTGCTTGAGAAAAATACTGATGTCACAATAGAGCTAATTAATTTGATGGTACAAACAAGAGGGGGAAAGGGCCTTGCATTCATTAGTGTCAACTCCAAATAAGAGCATACCGTTCATAAAAATAATATTCTGCCTTCGTTTAGACAAAATGTGCAGGTAAACAAATCAGAAATAAGCACCAGTTCCTGCAATAACTATGATTTTGCTCCTCAGCTTTATCAAGGCTCTGTCTCATCTTTAGCCGCAGGGAGCTCAAAGCCTGGGTAGGCACAATTTGCAGGTAGACCTCTGGATGAGGTCGGATCCTGTTGCCCAGCAGCCTGGCTGGCTCCAGTGTGGCCAGCACTGCTGGGTGCTACTGGGCACTGGAGTTTCTGTGCATGGTACTGGTCTGCTCCTGGGAAGCTCAGCACTTACTTAATAGCTTCTCTCTACAACACATACGTGGCTGCACATAAAGATGTGCCACCACATGCGACTCTGCTGAAGACATTTTGTAGCCTCTCGATTTTCAAGCACCCAGAAATAACAGGTCAAGTGTTGCTCAGTGGGGAGGCTGTTTGACACGTCTCCAGCAATCACAGTCTCCTGTGTTAGAAATTCTCCAGAGGAGAAATAAGGCATACACCTTCTTAGGCTGGTGCACGGGCAGGTAATCCTCAGCCCCCCTGTCATCTCCATGCCATCTGAGAGCCCTGGCTTGTGCTGAGGCATGATGAAGAGAGGCCTCAGGAAGCACAAAAGTGGCTTCAAGCCAAGGTTGTACCTCCTGTTCTCGAGCTAGGCTGTGAATTCTCTGGCAGCACCAGGGCTTGAGACTAATATTTATAGGGTGCTGGAACCATGAGTGATAAGAAATCATGGAGTGATTGTATTATAAGACTATATCAACTTCAACAGTTGATAACATGGGCATCAATTTAAATCAGTAGGAGACTTGTCCCTACAGTGAGTTTTGGGCTGAGCCTTATGGAGGCAAGGAATGAGATTATCTTGTTAAATATTTCCTTCATATATTCAGCGAGGAAGATAGAACAAAATTAACTATGGACAGCTCTCCACAAGAGAATTCAAAGTCTGCACTTTGGAGATCTGCACTGGGATCCTTAGCAGCTCCTGAACACCTTTCGTGAGCTGTTGTACAAAGACAGAGAGGCCAGGACATGATTTGTATCTAGATCCCAGAGGGTGGGTGGGGTGTATCTTCAGTGGTAGTCTCACCATGATAATGACACCAGAATCAAGCTTATGTTTTTAACATTTTTTTCTATAGCACCAGCCTTTTTCCTTTCTTGCATTTTCTTCTCTCCATGAACTGGTTTTGCTAATATTTTCTCTCCTGTCCCACTGTATTTTATCCCAGTAAAAATAGAGCAATATTTAAAATGTAATTTTCTAGTAAGCCAACTGTTTGGGAGGGGGGTTATGATAGTAAAAAAATGGGTTGAATTCTTACTTTACTATGTCTTACAAACATCTTAATAGGACTTTAAAGCTCTGTTTAGACCTTTACACATACACAGCCTTTCCTATTGCTTTCCAAAATTCCTTCTTCTTTATAAATTTATTTTTATTGTGTTTTCATGGGTTTTGAATGACATTGCATACAATACTACTGAAGTTCAGAATTACATGTAGAAAATCCTTTATTTAGTTTCTTATAAATGTTCTTTTAACCCAATGCCTCCAAACCTTTTACAAGATTTCTGCTTCCAATGCACATGTAACATTTTTTAAATAATTTTTGTTGTTGCTTGTTTTATTTAAACATATGTAGTTATTTCCTTTTCTACTTCCTTTTGACATGACATCTGCTGCTAATGATACAAAAATAACCAAACCAAACTGCCAGCCCATCCCTCTCCACGTGCTCCTCCTCTCCCCAGCTCTGTGGGGTTACAGTTCTGTGCAGGATGCGGGTTTGACTCCAGTGACATCCAAACCTGAGCACTTACCTGCACTAATTTACTTTTTGCTCTTCTGCTTCTCAGTAAAACATCGCTGACACATTTAACTACTTCTTTTCGAGGATCTCATATGTTGTTTACATCCCAGTGGCATCATTCTTCAACAAGGCTGGCTATTTTCAGCACTGGATCCAAAAGCACTAGTTGTAACGAAGGTTGCTGCTGTATTAGGCTCCTCTTAGGTTTAGAAATCTGACCTGAAATTAAAATAGAATTACTGTTTAGTTAGCAACTTCAATCTTGCCAGCTCCTTTTGTGAGGACATTATAGCTTCACCTCAGCTTCAGGGTAGAAGAGGATTATTTTGGTTTTGAATCCACCTTGAAGTAAAAACCAGAAGCATGAAAGATTGTGAGAATCTAAGCCTATCTGGATTTTTAAATAAAATTGTATTGAAAACTTTTTTTCCCTCTTGCATATTTTTAACTAAATATTGTAGAAGTATACTCTTTAAATACTTTAACGTCCCCATATCTCTCTAAATTTCAGACTAAATAATATATTGCCACATTTTCTTTTAAATATCAGATAGTATAAAATTGTTCAGGTTGCACTAATTTCAAGAACTTTACAGGTACATTTTCATCTTTCCATATTCTGTAATCCAAAAATTTTAGACTTTTCCTACATTCTGTATAATAAATACCTTGTGATTTAGGTATTAATATCTAGCGTAAGTGGATATAACACAGAACAATGTGAATGGTGCTGTGGGTTATACAAACATACAAACACAACTTTTGCCAAATATTGGTGTGTGAATTAAAACCATGACAAGCTATAACAACCTCGCCCATTATGAAGAGATTAGTAGCTCCTGGCTATAGTCCCAAACCTATTTCAGAGCCGACCAAAGCACCTGCTGTTCCACAGTGAAATGCGCGCTTCTGAAAGCATGACTCTCGGGGCATATAGCTGCATAGCAGCATTTGAAATAGGGCTGGACTGGGACTGTGGGACCATGAAGTCTCATCCCTTGGGAAATATGTTGCATGATCCTGCTCACAAAAATATATCCATGTTTCCATACTGAGACCTTCTCAGTTTCTTGCGCCTGGTACTTGCACCGAAAAATTACAGGATATACTTTTCTAATGCTTACAGACCTTCTTTTAAGTTTCCACAACAACTGTTTTTATGAACTCTTTCTATTAATACATTAACAGAGTCTTGCTCCTTAATATCTTTTCTGCCTTCCTAGTATTTACCCCTTTGCTATATTAATAGAGAGCTTTTATTTCTCCTCCCAGGCTTTATTTTTCTAGGCTGAAAATAGAAATACTTCGTTTGCCTTCTTGGATAATACAGATTTTTCATCCTGCCAGTCTTCTTGTAGCCCTCTTCTGCACCTATTCCAGTTTGAATTAATCTTTCTTGAACATTGTATACAAATGTTCCGGAGAAGTTCTTAGTAAGTGTCTGGTGCTGTAAAAAGAATATTTCTGGGAAATCTTTCATTACTGGGAACAACTTCTCTGACATATTACTGCAGAACTCTGTTTGCCTTATTGCCATGGCCATTTCACACCGGTAGCTTGGAAATGTTTCTGCCAAAAACAAACTCTGATTTTCCTTGTTCACCTGTTTCTTCCAATTTCTGAGCCCTCATTTTGTGGCAGAAACTCTTTATAGCCCCTAAATGTATAACCTGGCACTTTATAATTTTGAATTCCATCCCTTATCTATTATTCTGATCCTCCAGGCCACCCATTTCTTTCAATCCTCCTCTGTGTTGGTGATGTTCCCAACTTCCTGGCTGCCATGGATTTAATTTAACTTTGAATTTTTGTGCCTTGGTCTGTAATAACATGACTGAGTAAGTCTGATCACACGACCGGTCCTCTCCAATTCCCCAGCGACGTCTGCCAGCTCCGCACAGCCCAGCTCGCGGGGCCCCGCTTGGCACGGAGTCCCTCTCCCACCGCCCAGCTCTTGTACTCATCTCCCTGTTCTCCAGTTTAATTAATAAATTTCCCATGTGGCTGCACAACAAATGTTTTAATGAAGCCCAGATAGATTAGATAACTGATTTTTAGACAAGGGAAATACACTAATCGTATCAAAGACAGATATTATCAGGTGAGTCTGTAATTTTTATGCCATTTTCCATTTATCTGTATTTATTGCCTCATTTAAGTTTTCTTCTAAATCTATTGTGAAAACTTTTTGAAGACACCTGAGCCTTTAGTTGCCCTGACACTACTTCTCTTCTTTTTCCTAAATATAGTTAATACTTTTCCTACTCTTCTGATACCGTAACAGTAGTATCAGGACCAATTTGATAGATTTGAATAGCAGATTTTAAAACAGTGTGTGATTTCCTCTGTCGGATGTCTCAGTATTTTGGGTTGGAAATCATCTGCTCCTCTTAATTGGAGCATATTTAAACACCAACTTCTGCTCCCAGACTGGATGAAATACTATCATTTTCTAAATCTCTGTTCCTATGAGTTATGCCCTGTAAGAACTCTATTCCTATAAGGTTCTGCCCCACTACTAGCATTGTGGTAGAAAAGTTTAGGAGAAGTCTTTTGTTTGTGGGGTTATACATAGATTATCTGAAATCTTGATCAAACCTCACTTCTAAAAAAAATTCCTATTTAACTTAAAAAGACTAATTCCAAAGCTTTGACGTGTCTCACTTATCCCAACCCTTTCTGAAGTCAAAGCAATATTGTTTACTGGCTAATTAATTTTTTTTTCATCACTTATATGTTGTCTATCTATCTACTCCTCAGATCTTTAGGGTTCATTTAACATTTTTTCTCTGTTTGGAATGCCAGTTCTACATAACTTTGGGACATCTGAACTCCTTTGCATAATGTCCATCAACTTTTCACCCTTCTCAGTCCTGCTAACTAATCCCTGAACTTCCCGTTTGTTCTTTCTAAATGTAAAATTATAGTGATAACCTGTTTTCATTACATCTTTCTTTTTATCACTCAGTCCAAGTGAATGGTAGTTCCATCAAGAATGAACCACATGAGCATAAGGTTTTTTTTGAAGCTGGTAGAATTTCTTAAGGTTCTAATGTACTTTATGAAGACGTTCCCCTATTCAGCTGAAGGAGAAAAAGTAACTGTGCTTCTGCAGGTATACAGGTACTTATGTTGGAGGGGAACTGTGTCAGCTGATACCATGGATTTTTCTCGCTCACATTGTGGTCAGAATGTCTGGATCACTTAAAAATAAAACTAAATATTTTTAAGCAGAACACGAATTTTGTGTCTCTCACTACACAATGTAGGAACATTTAGATCACCCTCCACAACACAGGGCGATAATTAATTTAGAAAACAAAAGCTTCATTACTATTATAATTTAAAAATCTGCTCATGGAATTCTCATAGTAAGCTAGGAAATTTTCAGAGAAATGTGGAGACAAAACAGTCAATGAAAAAACACCTTCTAATTGCCACTGTTTGGTGAAGGGGCTAATTTGGTGAAGTATTTCAGTGTTTAGGGTATATATATTTTTGAGATTGTTCTGTAGTTGCATGCACCTGTAGTTTCAGCATCTTCTTATCAATTCTTAGATTGAAGTAGTGTTGTTAAATGACTGCAGTATCAATATCCTCAATCTAGGTTAATTTTAGATTTCCCATTAGAATAATTATATGAGGACAGATATTTCTGGTGTAGAAGTAAAATGAGGAAAATACCTGTTACACTGACTTTCCCTGTACTTAGGTATTTGCAGGACAGGTGTGTGCAAATAATGGGCTATAAACCAGCAATCTTCATATAATTCAGTGCAACATGCAAGAAGTTATGTTACAAGCCCTGCTGTGTGGATCCAGGCTGTTAGGCTGTATTATTTCTATTTATTACCTATGTTGCCATTGTGAAAAGAAACTTGTGGACCAGGACTCCAGGTGCTACTAGGACAAGAGTTAAGGACAACTTAAACTCAAATCACAACAAAAGTAAAACTGAGGGGCTCAGGTCACACACTGTGTGTTACAGCCCCAGCCACTAAAACTCAATAGCTATGTTCCAGTTTGAAATTGAAGTTACAAGGTGAGATTCAGTCAGCTAATTTCAGTTATCCAAAACTTATGATTCCAGCCTAAGGCAGTCACTGTAGGTTCCGTTATGGTCAGTCTTTTCCAGAGACAGACAAGCTCTTTCGAGGGATATGTCACTCCATCTCTCTCTTGATGTCCATGACAGAGGGAATGAATCTCCCTTCAGAAGTGTCAATCTCTCACCGCTGATGATAGGGATGATGTGCATGGCTGCCTGAGCATAGGTGTTTAGAAAACTATGGCTACATAAGGTAAACCCCATCCTGGCACATGCCCATAAGCATCCAGGGTGAAGCAGTTTTGTATTTGTTCATTTAAAGGTTCGGAAAATAGGTATTCATCCTTTAGCATCCATATTCAAAGACTGTGTCTATATTTTACACTGAAAAGTTGTTAGTCAAAACAAATTAACCACTGGCGAGGGAACACAGGGAACAGGAAACAGAATCCAGTTTCTCTTTGGTTCAAGAAATGAGGAGTAAGCTAAAAAGTAAGGATCTTGCTTGTACATCCAACTTCAAGAGCAGTAGGCAAATCTGCCTTCCAGTTTGTCCCCAAATGGTCTGCATCCTGGTAATTTGGGTACTTTGGGGATGTATGTGCAGTTGGGTTTTTAATCTCATCAGGGTTTGATAGAAGTTGAAAGTGCCACTGCATCTTGGATGTGAGCTCTGGCTGCCAGTAAACTATAATTTTAGATGTGGGCATGAACATCTCTCCTTCTTCTGGCAATGCTTCTTGAAAGAAAAAAACGTGTCAAACTCCATTCCTTTAAGAAGTAGATGAGGGCCCCTTCTAGCAGCAAAGGATGGCATTCTTGCTTCCCGAGACTTGCATCCACATGGCTGAACGCTGCAGGTAGCCAGCTACATTCAAAGAAAAGCTTTGAGACACTTTTTTCCCCACTGGATAGCATTAGAAGGTTCCCTGCTGTGCCCTTGTGGTTTTGGGATCATTATTTTGGGGTGACTGAGTCAGCTCATGCGTTATACATGTCTTGGCTCCTAATTCGGGGCTTTTGCAGACACCCTATTAGCACCTAAATGCTTTAATGCACCTGTCTCATGGTTAAGCCCCAACCTACACAGTGTGTAGGCTTATGGAAGCAGGTGGGTGAAAAAGATGCAAAAGGGCAGAAGAAAACTGGGAACTACAGGTAACACTAAGACAAGCATTTGAAGAGTAAAAAAAAAAAAAACAAAATAAAGATGTATAAATAATGAACAGTAATGATTTACCTTAAAAACCCCACAGATCTACTGAAAACAAGAGCCTGGCTCTGCCAGGCTTTTCAGGATGAAATGCAGATTACAGCAACTGCTGGCAGGGGAAACTACAACTTGGTGTGAGTAGGAGCGTGAGAAGCGTGCAGAGGCTATGCATGTACCAGAATTCAAGAGTGACATGACATTCGTATGGATAACAAGAATATTCAGCATTATTGCAATTAATGGTGAAAAAGATCTGCTGAGAGAGTGTTAAATCTTGTGCTTCAAGGACAGGTTCTAACAACAAAAGGCCAAGAGGAAATCTAATAGGGCAGTGCAACTTGCTCCAAGTATTTTCCTACAAGAACTTTACATCTTCCCCTGAAGTATCTGATGGTGGCCAGTGCCAGAGATCAGATGCTAGACTGGCAGGTTTTTCTGTCTGCTTTAGTCTGGCAATCCTTGTAAAGGCTGGATTTTAAAAAGTTGGTGACAGTGGTTGTCTAGGTTCTTTTAACAGAGTATAAATTTAGCATCCTCCTTCTGAATTAAGCATTTAGGTGGCAGAGTTAATGTTATATCAATTCAAATGAAAGACGCTAGCAGAAAATAGAAGGGGAAAAGATTAATATTTGAAAATTAGAAAGTAATTTTCAGTAACAGAGGTGGACGGCTGGTTGAAAAATGCATAAATTAAGACCTACAGAAAAAAAATTGCTCCTCATAGAGAAGTCATTAGGAGTGATATAATAATTTACATTTTACATAAGTGACATTCTTTTTAAATCTTTTTTTTCCCCTCTTCCACTAAAGGTTACATCCCTATAAACAAGCAATTCAAACTACTATCACTTTGCATTGATATTGATGAGGACTGCAGGCACTCAGCTTCTCTCTGTAGGTGTTTGTCGTGTTGGACCTGGGCTTTGTTTTCACAGCCAGCAAAACAACAGCAAAAATTGTACCGGCTGCAGGGAAGCAAAATTAATTCCTATCGGCCAGGCATAGCATAGCAACGGGATTTATACTGTATACACGCAGGGAGAATCTTTTGATTTATTTCAGGTAACAAAGATGTCTTTTTGCAGTGATCTCTGTATACATACAAATATTTGAAAAATATAAGCAAGAGAGAGGCCCGGTCTCCTGAACACATATATCCTTCCAGACCCCTGCTTGACCCCAAAGTTACGCTTTCCTGTCACTGACCCATCTAATCACCTTTGTGCTGCTTTCTCGGAAAAGGCCTGGGAAAACCCATCAGCTTTGCAATGTAATCTGAAGGTCAACACATTTTCATTTTCTTGGCCAATTCTTTCTTTGACCAAGACTTAATATCAGGTCACTCAAAACCAGTTATATTTTGTAAAGCTGTTATTTTCAGAATTTCAAACAGCATTCAAAATTTGGTGTAATTAACTAGTGGTCTTTATAGCTGAGTCTAAGAGGAATTAGAACAATAATTTTTTGCAGAATAACACAGGAAGTTTCTTTTTGTTTAACAGCAAAGAAGAAATATTGGCAACGTCTGACGATGACACATGGAATAATTCAAGGACTTCAGGTACAACACTCGGTTTAATTAGTTCTTCCTTACTGCACATGTTAATTAAAAAATAGTGTAACAAACAACCTCACGGAAATGATTCAAGTATGTTTTTGTTAACTCTTCAGGCACAAACATCCCAGAGATTGTTTATTCACAAGCAGAAGACAAAGACACCATACCAGCTAATGAAAATATAAAAGATAAAAATGCAGAATACAGCCGGGGTGATCACGAAGATGATGAAAAAGAATTAGAGTTGCTGGTAAGTGTTATACAATTATATCTACAGTATTAAATGATATGAATCCATTTACGCTTCAAAGCTGGTGAAATGCCCCCTTTTAACAGAGCTGACTGATGTACTAATTTACAAATGTAAAGCCTTGGTCTGTACTTTCATTGAATCTCTAACTGATTCAACAATAGAAGGTGCTTTGATTTCAGTATAGTGCATCAACTTTTTCTGGTCTGAAATTAATGACTTCTCCCTTTTACTTCTTTACGAGAGGCTTTAAGTGACAGTTTGAAGGAATTAGAAGAGTAGCGTTTCAAAAATCTCCCCTCCTAGTCTCTAGGATGGGAATATTCTTAAATAAATGCTTTGTATTTGGTAAAATTCTTATATTTATGGTACTGTTTGCTTTTGGGGGTTTTCAAAGGATAACTATGTAACATGCTATATAGGCAAAATAAATAAATATATATTTATATTAGGAGATTTTTCTATATCAGTATTTGACATTAAATTTTTTATAATAAATTTCACACTCAGTGAACATTCAATCTATTTGGATTTGTGTGTGTGCGTGTGTGTGTGGTTTGGCTTGCATTTGTCAGTATGAAAGAAAAAATGGCAATAAATGAGACACGTACAGCAATCTATTATTCTCAGTGTCTGTTCTCAGCTCATATCATTTGGGTGCATAGATTCATAATCATAGATTATAATAGCTATCACCTGTGAAAATGTGAATGCTGAATCAGACAGGAGAGGAAGATGAGAACCATTCTTTTTTTTTTTCTTATAGATAACGAGAGAATAAATTCCTCTTATTTGAATATCAATTTTTCTCATCTTTTACTTAAAAAAAGTTGAAAATTGTTGCCTATTGTGGGACCTTTCACTGCCTGAAAGTCCATGCCTCCTTTTTTTTCCCTTTTTTTCCCTTTTTTTTATGGTGAAACATAAAAAGGAGGACCTTTAAAATCCCTTGTTGTTCTCGGTCCACCCTGTTACAAAAAGCAGGATCAAATATAACCGTTTGTTTATCGATTGCCAGGATTGTCCATACAATAAATGAAGGGGGAGCTATAATTTAGATGTTAATTTGCACTATGCGCTTTTTAATGAATTAAACAATGAAGGCTTATAATAGATGGAAATACAACCAAATCTTTGAAACGCACAGGCATTGGCTCACAAGACAGCTGTGCAGTTGACAAGTAACATGAGCCTTATGTGAGAAGAAGGGGAAATCGTAAGATTTGCATATAATTATTGAGATCATGCAAATGTCAGTTATGAGGAGGGGAAAAAAACACAGGCATCTCACTGTTAAATCCTGACAGTTGGCATCACCGAAGAACTCAAATACACTTGAGCACTGGTTGGCAGAGGGTCATTAAAACAGAATTTGCAGAGACATTAGCTCCCTCACTTTTCTTTGAGTGACGTTTTACTATTAATAGTTTGCAGAGGCTTTGCAGAAAACATATTAATAAGAGAAACTGTAATGGGGGTATCTACAGCAAGTGCAAATGCATAAAGGGGTGCCCAAGAAGCTAGCCTCTAATTGATCAGCTAGTGCTATCAGTGTGACTATGCTAAAGTGAGAAGAGAGTGCAATGACAAGCAGGCATAGCTGAATAATACAATATGATATTTGGAAGCTAGGAGGGAGAGTGATTAGTTTCTGGCCTTTTACTTCGCTAATCTCATTTCCAACTCGTGTCTTACCAGATTGTCTAAAAACAGCCTGGTTTGAAGCCTGTAAAATGGTCCCTGAGAGAAATGAAGCACCGATAATCCTTACAGTATTTGTCAGTGTGAAATGTGTCTTTGTTTTAGTGGACAATACTGTACATTACCAGGCTTTGATGTACTATATCAATGCCCTCATTTAAGCACCAGTCATCCCCCCTCGCCCCAAGCCTCCCTCTCTCCAAACCTAGAACCGAATGTATGGAGAATGAAATAGCCTCCCTTTAAGGGAATATTCTCTTCAGATTTAATTTGTATAAAATGCACTAGCAGCTTACTGAACTCATGAATAAAGAGAGAGGGTTCTGAATGCTATTTTATTTCCTGCATCTTTCAGCACCACCATAAAGCTCATTACCTATGTTAAAAAATACATACAATGCAAATTTTGCAAATGGTTTGGAACATGTTTCCATAAAAGCTTTGTTACTGAAAACAAAACTTTCCATAATGAAATCCTGCCTCCTTCATTTGGCATATTTTTGCAAAGCGCTTTTTTGATCACTCTTTTCTTTTCTATTGTTTCAGCTAAATCAGCACTTCACAGGAGCTAGAGGTACGTCTTCCAGAGATGAAAGGAATTTACACACAAGAGAACCAGTTAATTTTCCAAGTGAAACTGAAAGACTGGAGAAAAATCTAACCTGTACAGAAAGAAGCAGTGACTTGCTAAGGCATCCTGTGCCGATCGGTTCCTCATCTGAAAACACTTTACAAGAGGCAGGAGGAGAATTAAAAGATAAAGTTAAGTATTCCCTAAGAGATTATAATACTCAGCCATCAGGGAAGGAAGTTGCTGCTGGCTCGGTAAACAGCAGTGAGTGGTCTTTGGAACGTACTGGTACCAGTGAAAGCCTTTTATCGGCAAAATATTTCCTTGGGACAAAGCAGAATGAGGCTGTTGATATTATGGCTACTGTCTCGAGCCGACAAGGAGAGCACCACACAGATATTTCAAAAGGTGAAACAGATAGTGCCTCGGGAAGTAAGATGATGGAGAGGTTATTCATCAGTGAGGATGCTCCTGATACCTCGAAAGGGGCCTGCGAAACGAGACCAGAAACCATTTCTCCAGAGCATGATGAATCCATGCAATTAAATGCGTGCATAGCAGGGACGCTGGATGGCAATGCTAATCCAGCTCCGGAGCACCAGGCGCCGCAAATGTCTCACCAAACTCTGGATTCATTGTTGTCAGACGCTGACAAAAACGAAGGAAAAATCAAGATGATTGAAAGCAAAGTTCGGGTACATTTAAGAGGAGATTTATATGCCGACACTTTTGCACATGCTGATGTCTCAATAGATTCCGCAAAAAGCCAATATACGCAAAAAAAAGGAGCTGGCGAAATGTCAGGAAAGAACTATAACACCGATGCAGGGAAGGAGAAGAAAGTCATCGAAGTAGCAGACCTAGCACTAATCGGGGAGGAGGAGGCACCCAAACCTTTCAAGTCACACAGAAAACAGGCCGCCAAAGCGTCGAACACAACACCTCTGTCAGCCGAAGACAACAAACAGGCACCCAGGCCCGCACAGGCAGATCCCCCGGCATCCTCTCCGGGGGATGAAAGGAGAGCCGAAGGCACTCGGGAGCACAGGGGATTCACGAGGTTAAAAGACAGAGGAAAGTCAAACAACACAAACAAAGGAAGGCTGATAGGAAAGGAAGGCGAAGCGAGCCTGGCTGAGCAGAGGTGGCAAGAAACGGGCAGCGAGGTTCGGTGGGGAGCGAGGGGGACGGCGGGGCCTTGGGGTACGGCTGCCTCAAAGGAGTTGTTTACCTGCCAGGAGGCAGAGAGTTGTGAAAAGCCTTCTGTCTCCGAGCAGGGTATTACAGAGGAAGCAGCGGCAGGTACAGCTTATATAATTAAAACAACATCAGAAAGTGCTCCAGAAAAAATGTCTGCCAGTGAAAAAGCAGTAATTGCTAAGCTACCTCAAGAGACTGCACTAAGTGACAGGCCCACAGAGGAAAAGGAAACAGCGTTTGATACACATGAAGGGAGAAATGATGGTTCACATTATGCTCTTTGTCAACTCAACACAGTGGGTGTATTATATGACACTGAATTTGAAAAGGAATCAGTTTTAGATATTTATAATGCACGCGTACATGAAACACTGCAAGGAGAAACGATGTCTGTATGCAACAGCAGGGAAAAACGTGCCAAAGCACAACCAGACATTGGCAATATTCTACCTGTAGGAGAAGAAGTAAAGGCTTCTGACACAGCAAAGAAAGAAGGTTTGCAGCAGGGTTTATATTCAGAAGTACCTAGATGTCCCCCAAGTGCCCAGAAGCATCTATACAGTGAGGAGGCAGAAGAGCTCTGTAGGGAAGAAAGCCATGTTGGTGGACTTTCCTATTTATGTGCTAAAGCTGAAACAAAAATGCCACCCTCTGCTACAAATGCTGTGCCCAGTTACCATTATAAACTCTCTTCAGTGGCATCTTCTGAAGGGTCCACTGTGTCAGGAGAGATGGAACATCTGTGTAGACACTTTGAATTCAAAGTCATTGACAAGGTTGCTGCTGAGTCAGGGCATGATTTAAGTCTACAGAGTGAAATGACATGTATTAATAAAAACCTCTCTCCTGAAGCTGAAAATAAAGAAGTACCTTCCACTCCAGACATAGTGATTTCTCAAGAAGGAAGAGGAAGGAATATAGGTCAATGTTTCCATCAAGCAGAGTTCAAACAAGAAAAGTCATCGAGGCCAGAGGTTTTAATTAGTAAGCCTACCGAAGAAGTTGGAGGGACAGGCTCTCAATCTGACCGTATAATAACTGAGGGGAAAACACTAAACTGGCCTGACGACTCACAGAAGGGAAACCAGAATATTTCTGATTCTGCAGATATTTCTAACCAGAAGAGTGAAGCACTTAAGTTACCTAGTGAGTCTCCAAGTTTAAAACATATTGCTTGCAAAATCTTTTATTTCTTCTTCTTTCTTTTATTTGCTGCAACACTCTACCACTATGATTTGATGGTTTGTCTTGCACTCTACCTGTTCTCCTTGTATTGGCTATACTGTGAAGGAGGGAGAAACAAGGAGTCTGTCAAGAAGGAATAACATTTATTGTCAACTGTGCTCAAGATCCTTGGTCAATAGTCTCCAACCCCTCCGAGAGCATTTTCACTGTTAAAGAGCTTATTCATTGTTAGAACGAAGGCAAGTTTTCCACTGAAGCACCTTTTTTAAAAGATTACATATGAAGTTGAGCCTTCATATAAGTAATTATACTATACAGGACCATTATATTTGGATCATTAAATACCTATATAAATATGAGTTCCGAAGCACATCAAGTTAAAATGAAGTACAGCTGTTGCTCCTTAGCAGGATATGAAGAAGCAATACTTCATATCTCTTTAATACTTAAAACCACCATTTTCTTGCATTAATTTCTTTTGCAGGAAAGTGTCATATTTTTCTGGGAGTTTTTTCTAAAGTTGCGTGTAGTACATAACAACACAAGGAACGATATAAAAACTAACTCAGTATTTTGGTACTGACATTGCAGTTGCTAATCTACTACTGTAATTAACTGATGCTCTGAGAAATATGACATCTGTTGATAGGTTAATATTTTTTTCCAAATTTTTATTTCATTGCTTTGACTTAACGCTCCAGTCTTACCCCTGTTTGAAAAACGTAAGGCTTTGACTTCAGTAACATCATGTAACTTTTGGGATGCAACTGCATAGCAGAATAAATGTGCTGTTTCCACCCTGAAGAGTTTGAAGGCCACAGCCACAGGCCTCTCACCATGCACTCCCCTGCACAAATGTTTTTGGATTTTGTAAACGAGAACTCTGTAACATGACTGAGAACTTCACTGGATTAAATGTTATTCTGGATAAAGCCTTTGAATGACATTTTTTTCATCAGTGTTGCTTGAGCATATCTATAAAGCATTAAATAAATTTTACAAAGGAGTGCTATGACTGTGTTGACCATGTCTGAATTAGGTTTATTGCTTTTTTCTATGACTTGTTGCCTAGAGCTAATCACACACCAAGAGAAAACACAGGGCATAGCCCTGGCATTCAGTGAGGCTGCTTTGTGTGGTTTGGGTGAGGCAGAAAAGCCTGGTATCTGCCCTAAGGATAGCCCAGACTGATCCTGTGAAGCAGGAGTCATGCAGGGCAGGCATCCGTTCTAATATTGCAGATCTCCCATGTAGGGTCATGTCCAAAGTTTGTCTGGAAAGACAATGATGGACAGATTATGTTGCATTTCAGCCATTTTCTGGATGATAGCCACAAATCATAGAATGGTTTAGGTTGGAAGGCACCTTAAAGATCATCTAGTTCCAATCCCCGTGCCCTGGGCAGAGACACCTTCCACTAGATGAGGTTGCTCAAGCCTGGCCTTGAACACTTCCACGGATGGAGCTTCCACAACTTCCTTGGGCAACCTGTTCCCGTGTCTCACCACCCTGACAGTAAAGAATTTCTTCCTAATATCTCATCTAAATCTACCTTCTTCCAGTTTAAAACTGTTACCCCTCATCCTATCACTACACGCCCTTGTAAATAGTCACTCTCCAACTTTTCTGTAGACTCCCTTTAGGTACTGGAAGGCTGCTATGAGGACTCCCCAGAACCTTCTCTTCTCCAGGCTGAACAACCCCAACTCTCTCAGCCTTTCCTCATAGGAGAGATGCTCCAGCCCTCTGATCATCTTCATGGCCATCCTCTGGGCTTGGTCCAACTGGTCCATGTCCTTCTTATGTTGAGGGTCCCAGAGCTGGTTGCAGTACTACAGGTGTGGTCTCACAAGAGCAGAGTAGAGGGGCAGAATCACCTCCTTCGACCTGCTGGCCACGCTTCTTCTGATGCAGCCCAGGATATGGTTGGCTTTCTGGACTGCAAGTGCACATTGCTGGGTCATGCTGAGTTTCTCACGAACCAACACCCCCAAGTCCTTCTCCTCAGGGCTGCTCTCAATGCTGTCATAGGTAGTATGTTTAAAGAAGCACCAAAGCTACATAACGTTACTAGAGCCCTAGAATTTAAGAAGGAAAGAAAGTTGTTTTTAAGCTGTGTTTGTTTCTCTCTCCTCACTGCAACTTTGAAATACTACAACTGTGAAAGGCTTGGTTGCAATACATGGCTGAAGCTACATAATAGTGAAGTTATTTAGATGATAGCTTAGCTCTGAAATAAATCTTTTGAAGGCCATTTAAAACATTCACATGTTTCAGGGTGTTAGGAGACTCTGGTACAAGAGGCACCTTGGCATTCCTGTTCTCCAGGGGGGCAAAACTTTGAAGCATTGTGGCACCGGTGTATTCAGTGGGATGAGCAAGTGTGTGGGTGATCTATTGCTGATGGCTGGATACCTTGACACCTTTTGACAGCAATCCATGAATGAGTTATAGTGATGGGCTAGAGGCATTAAGGAACGACACAGAAGGCTGGGTCAAGGTATATAGGAGCTAAATGTTCATTGAGATAAAGAAATTAATTCGGTAGGCATTAGGAGCTAGATCCAATAAAAAGCTTAGGCTTAGACTTAAAGTAGGATTGAGGCTGAATCTGTGTAAGTCCAAAATAATGATCACAAACCCTTCTTTACCTGGAGACCACAAATGCTGAAAGAACCTAGCCTTTTCCTGGTGTTTATAGGCCTTTTTTTAAAAAGTGTGACATACCCTAACTTTTGGTGGCTCACTCTCTGCAAGGTGACAAGTCCCTGGTCTAAGTAGTTCAGAATTTCAGTCTCTCTGGCATAGAGACGTCAGGTATTGCTTTGCTTCCCAGTGCAGTGGAAGCTCTCAAGTAGTGTCTAATATATTCTGGCTGGATCAAGGTCCTCAGTTAGTGGGCTAAAAGAACCCTGCATCTGTCCAGCTGAAACTGTCACTGTGCAGTCAAGTACCAGACTTCTGGAACCAGAGAGAACAAGTACATAAGACACATTTTAATCTAATAGTTAAAACTACCATGCCAGAAAGATGAATCTGCAGATTCAATTCCCAGTTCAAAGCCTTCTTCAATCTAATTTACCCTATAACTCTTTAAAGCAAAATTCATAAAATTCGGAGCAAGGACCAAAACATGGTTTCCTGTCCTGTTAGGTAAATGCTTTATTCACTAAACGACAGGATTCAAATCCATGTTTGAATATCACCCAGCAGGATGTACTGTAACCGTTGGACTACTATTGTTGTCAGGATGATTCCTGTCCCCACGGTTTGGAAGTACCTCTGCGCATAGATGGGTTCCTACTTTCTCAACCGAGTTAAGTGGAAAGTGGTTCTCTGCTTATAATAATAGCTTCTTTGCTTTCCGTTTGAGGGTAGAGACTTTCATTTGCAGCTTGCATCCCAGGGGAGTTTTCTTCCAGAGCTTTGGTCCTAAAAGAGATGCATAATGTCTGTTTCCTAGAGAAATCTAATCAGACATAGTCCAAATGCTTAAGTATCTAAGATAGCTAAATAACTTTATCTTGGACACAAGCCTTATTGAAAGCAGAGCTGAGCAGTTCATGGAAGTGGGAAAGTCTGGTTGCATTTTTTATTGACTCTTGGGGACTCCAAGGAATGTGCACTTTGAAGAATCTTTTGCTTTTTTACCTGGGAGCCACAACAACCTGGAGCCATGGGAACCTTTGGTCCTCTGTATGTAATGTGCAAATTGAAAGTTGTTTCTCTCATTTATTTCAAGCCAAAATATTTGGTCAGTTGTCAAAGATCCAGCTCAGCTGATTTGACAGCAAGAAAAGGGGTCAGGGATAATTGATGGGCCCAGGACTATGGGTAGAAGAAAGTTGTTGGATTGAATCAGTCTCTGGAGAATGGCAGAAAGATGTTACAGAGAGCCCAGGAGAGTCAATATGACCTGCAAAAAGAATGCAGGGGATAAATAGAGAGGATATATTGACACAGACATTCATTAAAAGTTAGTGGGCTTTTAGTGTGTGTCATAATATTTAAACCAGTTTCTAAATATCAGCTAAAATTTAGCTAAGTTACTTCAGTCTCTACAGAAAGCTACCTTTAAACATCTGTTTTCCTGTATCCAACAGGTTAAACATCTGGGTCGGCCATTTTAACACGTACAGTCATTCAGAGTTGGAATTTAGGGTAAATATTTGAATGTTAGAATAAGCATATTTCATCTACATACAAGTGGAATACTGTTAGCATTTCTCAGATTTGGAATGGGATTTTATGTTCTATATTTAAGATATTTTGTGAGCATATCGCACCTTATGATTGCAAAACAGGACTCTAGACTGATCTGTGAACACAGGTGCCCGATCTTTCAAGTACTTATGTACTTAAAACAACAAAGCAAGTAATTTTATCTTTTTTATTGATCATTTGATAAGCTATCTTTTAAAAATCCTCTTAGTTTTGTTTGTAGTATGAAAACAGCACCTTTATAACATTGGCCAAATATTCGGCTTTTACTTATTTCAGGGAACAAATGATGTGTTGGATTTTTGCAATGACTCATATTTAGCTTGCCTACTAGGCCTCAATAACATATTTCTAGTTAAATCTTTCATTTCTAGTAGTTTCTGGTTATTTCTTCTGTGCAACAGAAAGAAGGTATGAACCTGCGTGGCAGGCCCGTGGTCATGAAGGGCTCAACTCTGATATAACATAGAGATTGAAAATAATATAGTGGGAAAAGGCTTGCTTGTCTGTACGAGGTATATACATCCCATACCACGGGAGGTGTGCCTTATGGCTATTATCTATCTGAACTGTAAGGGTAAAAAATACATTAATTTTCATATTGCGATATCTATAATCTGTTGAATTTACTTAAATCTAAAATTGGGGCAGCAAGGGGAGGGGTGGGAGGAAATTCTGTATCCAGATACCTTGCTAGGAGATAGTGAGAACAAGCCACATCATTAGCATCTCAAATATTTGTTGTTGCTAATTACTTGTTGCTTCTTATCCTTGTTCCTTCTCTTGACTTTTGGCTCAACATTAGATAGGCTATAGAAACAAGCTACAGGTTTAAAGGTCTGTTTAGTATTGGAAAGGAAAAAGAAGGAGGACAGAGTATGAACTAGATCACTAAAAAATGGTTAATATGGTAATATTTGGAGGCGCTCTGCTAAATTTTAGGTGCCTTGTGGTATCTTCACCCCTGAATAAAACACTCTAGTCATTGAATTTATGCATGAGAATAAAAATAGACAAGGTATTAAATAGGGAGCTGCCAAAGTTATCTAATAGGAAACCCTGATGGCAAGGTTGGGTCTTATACCCTTGCCCTGTCAGAGGGTTTAGGTACTCAATGCTGGGTGACAGGGTCTCGTTTTTCTCACATGAGGTTTCACATCCTGCAGCCCTCTTGTGCACTGAGGTACCTAAGCTGCTGCTTTTAGAAACAGAACACTTTGCAGAAAATAATCCCAGAGTTTTGGGACTGCAGAAAGGAAAAGTTTAACCCCTTAAAGTACAGATTGGGACATTCGTCTAAGAGGGAATATTTGGATATAATCCCTATTCCAAGAACAACTTGTGCATTTAATGTGAAATTCTAGTTAGATAAAACACAAAGCTGACACCAAGACCTTCATGTCTCCTCAGCCAGGTAAACTTCTTCCTTTGTCTACAAAGTGACTCTTCCAGGCCTACACCAGTGCTTCACAAGAATTGTTCTGGCCATGAAGGCATCATAGGAAAAGAAGTAACATCTCCAATGGCTGAGCCCACTGTGCTTTTCAAAGAGCTCGATCTTCTAACTGTACTTTAAGATCAGGCCCCTCCTGATCAAGCACAGTCAGGATTGCTCTGCTCAGTTACATAGACTGGACCAAGGAACTGGACTGGTAAAATCTCTAAATGTCCAAAGACAGGTGGGATTTGTGGATATCTTAGACCTGCAAAGGTGCTTAAATCTCACACACAGCCCTACTTCAAGCAATCACATCCTTTTATGAACCTCAGCTGAGCTAAGACACACAGCTCTTCTGAGAGTGCTGCCTGCAAAGGAGACCACAGAGGTACATGAAAAATGATAAGACTCATGATGCTCTGCTGATCTAGGAGGTCTTGATGCTGCTCATAATTCAAAGTTGAAGCGGTAATCCAGAGCTTTGGTATTCTTTGGATATCAGGAGAGGTTTTTGACCAAAACTACACATGCCTGAGTGAGGACAATACTTGTGAAACAGGGTGGGTAGGTTGAAGGGAGCTGATAATTTCTGTGTTCTGAGCAGACATGAACTACGTGAGCTGAGTCATTTAACGAGTGAGGTATGTATGACTTGGTGGTACATACTGTGTGTGTGCATATGTGTGTGGGTGGCAGTAGGACAAGTGGGTGGAAAGGTGAGAACTTGATTTCATGGGTGAACAGAGAAGAAATAACAAACAGAATGTCTAATTGGAAAGTTTCTGAACAGCCCTCTCCAGAGACATGAAAGTTTAATAAGTTCTGAGTAGGTTGGACAGATAACACAAATACAGTATTAGCTATATAAAGTAGTAAAAATTAAAGTATATGCTAACTTCTTTTTGTAACTTATCAGTTACCACTTAATGGAATTATAGTGCAGAATATCTTGCCCTTGACCTTAATACTCAATGATTCAAGATTAGAGCATAGCTCTTGAGAACCAGAAACACAGGCTCCTTCTCAAGATGCTATAGCCCTCCAGGGAGGGACAGCCTCCAGCTGGAGCCACGAACCTGCCTTGTGGCCATGTGTCAGTCCCCAATGACATGAAGCTATGTGCATCAGGAGAAAACAAAAGTACGTCTTAGCCTGCAGTTATTAGTGCAGAAATATAAAACTATCTGTAAAAAACCAATAAGAGCTCCTGGGTCCCTGTGTTGTCTTGTATAGTTCAGAGCCACCTAGGAGCTTCTTTATTTTTTTTTTTTAGTATATATGGCTGCAGGAGTACATTCAGATTCCCAGAGACCACAGGCTATGAGCGTGCCTTGCATATGTGTGATGGCAGGGAGATCATAGGACGTATAGGCTCATACAAGCCACTATACTGGTTGTGCTTATGTGAAAAGTTCTTCTCTCCACCAGGGGAGATCTTTCTGTGCCAACTGGTTGTGCTCCTGGCACTGCCTTCTCCAAGGAAAGACAGCACACAGCTCCATACTGCTATACTTCCCTGGTGTCTCTGAAGGGGGAATGAGAACTGCCAAGGGATAGACAGTGAAAGAGCCAGCTTACTAATTAAGGCCCCTTATTAGGGAGGAGTACCTTCTATTCCCAGGGCAATGAGGGACAATTAGGAGCAGCCTGCAGTCTTTAAATACAACAACAGTGACCTGTTTGGGGGAAAATCCTGATTAAGCTTCTTGGAAACTCCTTATTTCTTCATATGAGCTATATGCCTGTCTGTCCCTCTGTGTTATGGATGAGCCAAGATCCACGGCTGACAGATGACAAGGTTAGGAGGCCTCTCTTGTGTAGGTTTCATAGAATCATCGAACAGTTTAGGTTGGAAGGGACCTTGAAGACCATCTAGTTGCAACTCCCTTGTCATAGGCAAGGATACCTCGCACCAGACCAGGTGGCTCAAAGCCCCATCCAGCCTGGCCTTGAACACCTCCAGGGATGGAGCTTCCACAACTTCTCTGGTCAACCTGTTCCAGTGCCTTACCACCCTCAAAGTGAAAAATTTCTTCCTAATATCTAATCTTACCTAATTATTACCTCCTTGAATGGTCTAGGCTGTTGAATGGCTTGGGGCAGTTAGAAATACTAAGCAATGCTTCGACCATCCTCAGAACTAGGCAAACCCATGGGAAATGAGCCAGCAGTCACAGGGGCATTTGGTTTGTACCCATCGTGATTTTGTGTTATGGGGGACAGAAGTCAGGCTTTTATAAGAGATTGTATGAGAAAGAACAATACTTGTTGATAAACTACTGGTTTATCCATAGCAAAGTGTTTGCCTAATAAAAGGACCTTCTGAGTACTAACTAGAACTCTTTTACACAATTTTGTGATGTGATTTTAGCATATAATCCTTTCATATAATGCAGTATTTTTGTAGAGTTATGGCAGAATTATTAATAAACCTTTAAAAACCAGAGGGAAGAAAGGAAGAGAGAGAGAGCTGGAAAAGAGTGAGAAAAAGCAAGCACATTTCTGCATTGCTCCATAGCAGGCAAGAGATTCAGAAATAGGAGAATTTTATTCTTCTAAGTTCAGGTTGAGCTTCTGATCAATACATCACTGTTCTCTAAGACATGCTGCACTCCAGAAATGGAAGCAAACCCAGACAAGCCTCTTATTTCCCCTCATTGTATGTTAGTAATAACAACAGCACCAGTGATAGCAAGCTGATTGATGAAGGTTGTGTTCCTGGGGGCAAAGGCAATGTCTCTGTTAGCCTTGGAGGCGAGGTGGGCAGGCTGTTGTAAATGCAGAGGGTTTGGATGGTGTGGCCGGGACGTGCTATCAGCCCGCTTTGCTGGGACTCTGCTTCCACGTTTCACGTACACCCACTCATGTGACCATTCGCAATCATTTAAGCCACCTGGAGCATGGACACTTGCCTTCAATCTTATGCCAATGTGCATGGTAAACTGCACATAAAGTAATGCACTGTTTTATTCATTACGTGATATATAGTTTGGTATAAAGAAATGTTTAAATTAGCTGTTATTATCTTGAAATTATCAAACATTGCAAGACACAAAGTGCAAGAAACTCAACACTAGCAACTGCAGCTGTGACCTTTTAGACTAGCTGATCTGGACAGACTTACACCTGTAGCTGTACATCATCTTTTAGTGTAGACATATCAACTGAGAAGCAAACATTATGATTTTTCAGAAGTGCATTGTCTGATACTGAGTAAGGCAATAGCATGACTTGCCACGTGCTTTCCTTTTAATTCTACAAAAGTCAAGAACTTACAAATTCAATAAAAATTGATTATAAATTAGATTCATGACAACTATGATCTCATTAATTGTATTTTTAATGAACCAGTGCTAAACCATGTTCTGCTGTGTGGATACAAAACTACGTTTTTTGCTATGCACTAGGCATCACAATTTTCATGTTTATGTGATCTGTGGGATATTTAAGCCAGTCATACTGTTGTGGGCAAGTTTTCTTCACAGTCCACAGGGCTTGACCCCATGGAGCGCTCAAGTGCCCGCCAGCAGGGAGTACAACCCAGAGCCCTGAGTAAGGCCTCTGTTCTCGCTATCCAATGCCATGGAAAATGAGTTGTTTTGGAATGAGATCTCGGAAACCCACTGCATATGGTCTCATCTCTCTTTTGAACTGAAAGGCACCTGGTGAGTCTAAATAAATTCAGAATTAGGTAGAAGGCACGGACAAGTGGCTACACAATGGGGAAGTGGTGCCAATACTCTGGAGAGTCCTCAGAGAGCTCCTGCTCCGAGCTCCAGGTTGGGGAGGACTGGGCTGCCCCGCCACTCCTCTGCACATCCGCATTTCCTTCAGTGGGGTCACTGAGAGGAAGGGACATCAGGTATATGCCAGATGGGGATGACCAGGAGACGATAACTTGGGGTACACCATGGACCCTGCCTTACGATGAAAAACCATCATGAGTCACTGGATTACAGTTTTGCCTTCACGTAACTCCACCTAATTCTTGTTTTAAGCACCTGAGACCTTTATTGAATATAGGCTAAGATTATCCAGCCTCTTCAGTGCATGAGAAGAGGCAGTATTTTGGAATAGAATTTAATGTTAGTCTTAATTGAATTAGTAATAAAAACTTGTAGTTCCCCTTCAATACCTACCTTGTTTCTTTCTTGACAATATTTTACCTCCTGTCTGGCATCACAGCTATAATTAAGAGAACTTACTTTTCAGGTGCCCAGTACTTTAATGCTTATGTCCTTTTAAATGTTCATATTCCCCAAGCATTCCTATTCAGTTCAACATTATGTAGACTGCATTTGGCTTTTCATATTTCCTCCTAGCTCAAAGGCATGTTTATGTAAAGAGATAGCAGATAATTTACTCATATGCAAATAAAAACCATAGGATTATTTAACTTATTGCCATTACCTTAGTGGTAAACAAATCATGGCCCAAACCAGGCTGATGCCAGATAGGCTGGCAGTCAAGCAGATAGAGCTCTGCTACGGCAGGTCTAGAGAGAAGTGATTGCAAAAGCAGAGAAGTCAAACTCCTGAACCTGCAATGCATGTTGAACAGCTTCTCTTCTAAAAGGACGGAAGCTCTTCCAGTACTACAGATGCTGAAGATTTCAGGGAGAACCTCTCTAACAGCATCATTAAAAATTGCAATCCTCCTTCCAATACCCACCTTACTGTCTTCGCAATATTTTTCCTCCTATTTGGCATCAATGGCAAAGCTGTTTATTAATTATCCTATAATTCCCCTTCCTAGCATGAAGTGTCCCGCAGAACCTGCATTGTGACTGTAGGTATCTCTAAATGGTGCGTTGCAGGCAGATGGAGGCTTGGTGAGCTCATACTCTGGGTCAGCATGGGGCTGCTCTCCCACTGGGCAAAAATGGTTAAGCACACTGCCAAATGTGACCTGTGAGCTCTCCCTGGGATAAACTACTCTGAACTCCTGAGATGGGAAAGCGGTCTTTGGTTGGTGTAAGGTATGGCACAATGAGCCTGCATCTGCTTGGAGGAAAGGAAGAAATGGCTCATAAATTGACTGAGTAATGTTGAAGTTGCTGAGGAACTGAATGTGGCTGGAGAAGCTTGAAGTCATCCCAAGCAAATTATTCCCAGATCCCAATCTGAAATGAACTTTAGACAAATTCTTCTCCTAGTTTTGCTTATAAAATCTTATTGACGTAATATAAAATAAGTAGAAAGTATAAATTGTAAGGCTCATTGTGTCATTTTCACAATTTCACATTGATACATACAATTAATTCACTGAAAGTATTAGTAGAAACTAGTATTAGTGCAGCAGGGGTGGGAAATAGTGAGGGTAGAAATGGGGAAAAGTCTGCATTGGAGCGGAGTTTGGCTCACTGCTTTGCAGCAGGTAAGCTATTCATGCCCGGGTCAGCATTTCATTCAGTGTTTGAACACCTCTTGGCACATGAAGGTCCAAATATTTAAGTCTAGGAAGTAACAGCTGTGTTTTTAAAGGTATTATGGTAGTGAAATCAATGAAAGATGGCTAAAACACCTCTTAATTGGGCTCTTACATCTTAATAAAAGATGCGGGATAACATTTTCTTTTGTAAAATGTTTTCAGAGCAATTATATTATTTTTATTCTAAGAAATAAGGTGATTTCAAGGCCAGGTGGAGAGGTTTAATAAGGGCAATGTGAGAGATGCAGACCAAGTGGGGACAAATATCTCTAAAACTTGCTGGCTGTTTCATCTGCAGGAAAGAGGGATCGCAGGCTGATGGCAGCTGACAGGAGCCAGAGCTCAGGGATGTGGTATCTGAGTGTCCCAGGAGCCAAAATGTTCTTTGACATCTCTGGCAAAAAATGACCATCATTATTATGATCTCCTGCCTAGCACAGATCGTGGAACTTCAAATAACGATCCCAGGATAATAGACACTGTCTTTTAAATGCGGACCTACTCTTGATTTAAAGAGGGTGAATAAGAATGGATTGTATCTTTTGATAGGCTATTCCAGCAGTTAATTATTCTCCCTGTCAAAAATGCATGTCTTTTTTTCTCTTGTTTGGATGTATGCTAGTTTCAAACAGGTGTTTGGTTTTGACTGTGCAATTAAAACACTGTGGAGAAATCTACAAGGCACTTTAGACAAATGGAAATTCTGAAATACTTCTTCATTATAAAACTTTGCAATTGTATAATTATGCTAAAACTGTTTTTCACTTCTCTCTTTAGCTGGCTTGCAACAATTTTTGAAAGAATTTGGCACTTTAAATCTGTAATTAGGAAGTAAAGTTGTAGGACATTTTTATTTCTATAAAACAAGTGTAGACTTTATTTTAAAAGTTAGTAGGTTATTACCAGCTTAACTGTAATAAGGCCACTGTTTTTGCCAGTCAAAATGGGACTGTACTAAATGTGAGACAAATCATCCTGAGCCAGCCCCAAAATAAAGCTAATCTCAGAGCCCCACTTCTCAAAGAATAAAATGGTGAAAAAATGAAGTTATAACAAGTTAAGACCCACGTGCTGTTGCTACACTGAGTACAGAGTCATGGTATGTGCCTGACCCACCTCTCTATGGCCCATGATACCTTTTCCCCACATCCATGATCCTACAGCACATCTCTGGCCATCCCCCAGTGTCCCTTCCTTCTGTGCTCTTGGCAGCGATGCTGCTGCCAGCCAGCACGCCCCACACACAGCCCGGGGCACCACCGGCGGCTGCATCCAGCACTACGAAAAGCAGCTGTTCACAGGGACACCGCTTAAGGGTCAGAAGTAGGTGTGAACATCAGCCGTGTGCGGTGGTTCAGACTAGACCCTGCACAAAGGTGGATTACTGTGGGCCCACGTGATGGGAAATACATCTGCCGGCAGCGGCGCAGTGTGAGAGGACGTGCTATGGCGTCTGGCCCTGCCTTTTGAGGGTTGCAGCTGGGCAGGTGCTGAAGTTTGGTGGGCTGTTCTGTGTTTGTTTGTTTATTATTATGGCTTCTCTCACCAAACCCCAGCCTTATGTTCTCAAGTGTATATCCTAGCATATCTCACATGGAAGGTCTGTGTGTATCTCCTTTGCTCTTCGCACGCATTATTAGCAATGAGAGCTTGCAATATCTCAGAGGAGAGCAGGACTGTGAAGGTAGCAGAGTCTTCCTCTCTGGATTGAAACCAGATCTGGACATATAGGGCATGTAGTTTGCACTAAATATAGTTTGTACTGCTCACCTCTTTCCTTGCAGTTGCTCAAGAGGTAGCAGAGAAGCAACCAGTAGAACAGGAAGAAAAAATCTGCTTGGCCAGACATATTTCTTTAGTGAACCTAAACAGGTCCTGTGGCACGTTCGAAGCTCTGCAGCACTAGCTCTTCCAGCAAACTGTCAGGCCAAGGTATGACTTTAAGCTGGCCAGTGGGAAAAAATGATAGGAGAGCCTGCAAGTGAAATGTCAGGAAAGAGGCATAACATTTGGCACATTTGTGAAGGTGCCTTGTGATTTTGGGTGCTCAGATGAAATAGAATATGGGCCAGGCATCTTTGATGGGCACAGGAGTTGCTTTTGGAAATATTAGCTGTGATGTTTCACTCGTGATGTAGTCACGCCATAGTCAACAGGGCACTGTGGGTCATGACATAGCACAGAATTTGCACCTGCAGTGTTTGCACAGAAATGTCCACTGCTGTTCTCACACCTGTGTAAATCAAGATCCTTTCCAAGAGTTAGGATGTTGACTTGTATAAAATTAAGACAAACAAGATCATGTATTGAATAGCAATTTTGAAATTCTTGAATTATTAGTTTCCACTAAAACATAACAGCATAAATTGAAGTTTGCATCACTGTTTTCAAAGCACTTTTGCTCTTAGATATTGTAGTTGCTACTGATTGCACAGTAAGCCAAGATAAATGAGAATGAGATTTACAGACGGTTAGTTTAAATGTTAATTTTTCATTTATTGTTATTTTTATATCCCAAATTATTGTTGCACCCCACAGTGCTCAGAAACTTACTTTATAAAAGTATTGTTACTGTGAGATGTGCTTGTGAGTCACACCGCCGTGAGAAAAACAATGCTATATTAGTCAGCCCAGTAGCACTGAGGTAGCTATAGAACAGAGCTGCATCCCAGGCACTGCATGAATCTTTAACAAGGCTATCATCGGTACTCCACCTAGTTATGGCTGTAGTTATGGTCACATTAGGAATAACAGCTAAAACTGTACAGATACATAGCTTCCAAATCATTATTGCTGATGCTTGTGTACTAGATTTGGCAGAAAGAACACAAATTGAATTTTAAATGTCCAACATGGTCAAGCTGAGATGTCAGGGGAAAAAAAAAAACACTTTTGACCTTGTAAAGTGAGCACATAATTTTCTTATGTGAATTTATTCAAATTCTGCATTTTAAAATAACATATGTGCACCTATAGTTGCAAACTGGAAAAATGAGAATGTAAGAGGGAATTGAGAATGCCTGGTACGTTAAATGTCACAACTTTCTTAGGTCTCATATATTACTTTCACAGTCTCGGTACCTTTAGCCTCAATCCTTTTTAGTCCACCACACCAGAGAAGTGAGCTAGACAAGGTGAGTAAGTGAATTCTCCATCATTCACTTCTTTATGTTATTGTGAGGATCAATAAATGCCCATTCAAAGGAACTGAGGTTAAGCCACTCATATAATCCTGCCTCCCAGAGATTCTAAAATATGATTTTCTTTTAATCCTGCCTCCCAGCGATTCTAAAATATTATTTTATTTTCTTTCTCATCACCTTTAAAGCATGCAAAAGGCAGTTTATGGAAAGTGGGAATAATATAAAAAAGAACTTGATGAAAGATTAAGCAATTTGTATGGGGAAAACTGTTCATTGAACAGGTCCTCTTGCAATTGGTGATTGGGCCGCTTGTAACACTTTTTTTCTTGGCAATTTCTTTGCTGTAGGACCAGATTTGTCTCTGTGCTTAGTTGTTTGTTTGGTTGCTTTTTTACAAAAGGGCTTCATGGACAAAGCAGTGTGTCCTTGAATGTAAACAACATTTGACAACATTTTTTAAATAATAAACTTGGAATACATAGCAAAGGAATTGTCAATGCATCAGATCAAATTCAATTAAAAGCTGCTCAGACCTGTCAAACAGCTCAGAATGGCTTTGCTTATGCATGCTAATATTTTTTTATTCTGTAATTTTTATCTTCTTTTAGCTGTCTTTTCAGTAAAGAGGGAATCACTGCCACTCATGTTAGGCTCTAAGGTCCTTGAAACACTGAGGCACTGAGTGATTGTTGCAACTCTTTTGTCACCTGTAACTGAAATGCTTTACCTTGTGATGCATATTGCAATCCATTGAAGCTTTCCCACCCAAACTTTCAGCGCTGGGACTTGCAGCAGCAGGTGCTCCAGCTGTTTGAACAGTACTGTGCAGACTGGCTATCAGCAAGGTCTGCTTCTGTTTGATTTTGTGTTTGTTTTGGCAAAACCCCTGGAGTTAATGTTTGTTACTCTAAAACAACTTTAAAACTTGCTTGGGAGTGAACCATTCAAGGTATGTACAAACAGATATACATCTGTGCTGGAATACAAGTCTGGCTTGGAAACAGGGTAACTACCTATGCCTAAGATAATAACCTACCTTGGAATATGAATAAACCACACTTGATTTGGTTCGCACCCATCTACTCAAATGTGACATAAATTGTCACTCAGATCATGGTCCACCTGAAAATGGCAGAAAAATAAGTAAGTTGCTGACTGAACCCACCTCACCGCACAAAAAGATGCTCCGGTATGAAGAGAGGAAGGAAGCATGTAGCTGGGGCTGCAGGGAGAAGGTAACCTGCCTTTCCAGCAGCAGTTTGCTCTAAAGTCAGCTGTCAGCGTGCATCCCAACAACCTAATAAAAAGTGAGAGATTTAATGCAATGTAACATTATAAGCCAAATATTTCAAAATGCATAAAAGGCCTTAATGAAAAGCTACTTTCCTCAAAATGGGTATTTTTAAAACCTTCAGGATTCTAACTTTCCTAAAAAAAGAATTTACAGGAGTAGCCATGTTTTATTTCTGTGAAAAGTCAGTGAATTTCTGTGAAAGTCTAGTCACATACCCTGCATGAGTGATAGAGAAGTATGTATAAAGCTTCTTGTCTAGATAATTCATTGCAGTACCAATCCTATTCTGTAATGTTAATGGGATACTGTACAAGGCTACCACTGTATAGGAAACCACTCTTAAATCCATTTGTCTCCTTTCCATCACAACCACAGGAAGAGAAAGACAATGGCAGGATGGATTTTATGTCTATTCAGTTACATTTTGTACACAAAGAGAATACAAATATATTGTTAGTCTTGCTCTTTATTAATTGCCTCACTGGCTATTGACTCAAGCTCAGGTGGTATATTTTTCGAAAGCATTAATAACCTCTTTGTGTTCTAGGCCAGTCTTCCTCAGCCTTTTCAGGATGATGATTCCTTATTTCAAGTCAATATTGCAACCACCCTTCCAACATTTACTGTAAAGTAAGGGTAAAAAATGTTTACACAGAGCAGTAGCAATGAGCTCATTTAATCCAGTGTGTTTTGAAAGAATTACTCTATCCATGTCTAAAAATCAACCATAAATGGCATATCTGGGGCCTCTGTACCCTGCCTTCCCCCATCTGGAGCGTGACCCACCTGTGCCCCAGGAGGTGCCCAGCTTCCCTACCCACACAAGAGACCAAGGCACATGCCACGCACCCAGTTCTTGTCCCAGTGGAGACAAATTAAGAGATTTGAACCCAGACTGCAGAGCTAGGAAGCGCTACACAGTCCAGCATTTTGGTTTTAGCCAGAAAACACTGGTCTTTTAAAGCTGAAGTCCTATGGGGACTGAAGTAGCAAGGAAGGGTCACTTGTGGTGGTTGAGAGCAGCAGATCTCAGGTACCTTGATGGTTTTGACATCCCAAGAGTTATTCTAGGACTTCTCTTCTTTGACATGGGTTCTGCTCATACTTTCACCTCTCTACAAACACACTGATTACGCAGTCACAAAGTATCACAGGGTAACAATGATCCAGCACTGCTCCTCCAGGCAGATGGTGGCTGCTGGCTGAGGAGGTGTCTGATGTCTGATTCCACAGTTATCTCCCTACTCACAGAGCCCAGCATTTTCTTTGGAAACCACACATGCATGCAGGTTCAGTCATGACTGCAGTGACTCGGTTTTTTGCACCTTGGGCTTCAACTGGCCTTTTGATTTTGTGGAACCTCATAAATTCTTTTCCTCCAGGCCCATACTTCTGGCACCAATTCACTGCAGTCACCTTTGCAAGCCAGAATCTATTTCTGCACTTGAATCCTTCTCTCCCTGAAGCCATTTCAGTGCAGTTCAGTCACCTGCCAGCCTTTTAAAAGCACAGTAGCATTAATTCAACACAAAAGCATATCAGAGAAGTAACAACTTCCATGTCTGAAATAATGGGCAGGCAGTGCTTAGAGTTGTATTAAAACTCAGATAAAATAGCTGAAAAGACTACTGGCACTCTGCTGTCTTTCCAAGAAGACAGTTATGTCCAGCTGGGTTTACTGGTTTTGTTCGTGTTTCTGAACCTTCTCTCGTTCCCACTGAGCTAGAAGAGAGCTTTGTGTGATCATTCACATTCAACAAAACTTTCCAGGCTGGGCAAACTGCTGGTCTTTAGATGGTTCCTGTGTCCTAATAGTACAGGGCCCAAATTCAGTGTGTCCTTCCAGGGTAAGCAGAAAATACTGTGGAGCATGAGAAAAGTTAGTGGAGCAATATGGAATCAGCTCAGGTCCTACCCAGCCAGAGCAAATAAACGTGGTAGGAGCCAGCTTGATTCCAGGGGATTGGCTGGGTGTTGCTGTGACGTTTCTAAGTGTTTCCAGCTCTGAAAGTGCCTTGCAGGTTTGCGTGAGCTCATTCTCCATGGAGCCAGCTGGGTTTGTTCGTTCCATCTCTGAGCCACATGGAAAGAAGTCAAACCCTTCCTGAATCTGCAAGCCAGAGCTGGGAAGGGATGCTCTCACACATCTGCTGGACCTAAACTGTCGCCTGCATCTGGGACATCATGGACAATCCACAGACAAAATCATATCATTGTGGATAAAACTATCTCAAAACAATTAATGCACAAACATAATTTACTAAGTTGTCTTCTTATCTTTCATGTTTTGATATGTCTAAAGGACTTCAAGTATGACTGCATGGCCTGTTTTCAGTCTACTGTCTGCTAGTTTTCGTGCAGCATATCTGTGGGGCAGAATATAACTTAATACCAATCCTATTCTTTGTCTAGGCCTTCATCTAGATAAATGTAGGTGCTTCCTCTTCAGGAAGGTGAGTTTCTGTGACCTTTCAAAATGCTCACTGTCGCCCATCTTTGGCTGCTGGGGATTTGCCTTTATTTACCTTGAGCTGCCTTTAGAAACTGCAGTAAGTGCTCCTTGTTGGGGCTGCTCAGACAGCAATGTTAGAATTTGCAAGCCTCTAAAGATATGTTCATAATGCTGTGCTCAGGGTGTGTTCAAGTAGTCTTGGGTTCTATAACACACAGGTTTCATGCGTATTCAGGAACATTGCACCCAGGCAACCACGTACTTCAAACATCTGCTTTAAATTGGAAATACAACTCAAGGGGTGTGGCTTTGAAGGTAATTCCATTTTTTATCAAGTCAGATGTTTAGTTTAGCACTGTATTACTCTCTGTAAGGGAAACCTAATATGGCACTGTGTAAAACAAATTCAGATATGGTGGAAAAGTATATCAGTGTTCCCAAGATAAGGAAAAGTACAGTTTCACGTACAATATTTGTACTTGGACTTATTCTCTGCCCATGAAATAGCAGTGGGCCAAAAGACAGATAAAATCTCTTGAAGTGAATAAGTCACAGTTCCCTCTTGATTGTTATCTTCTGTGTGGAAACACCACCTAAAGTTCATGGTATAATGTTACATTATTATGGTGGTTTTGCATGAAAATTGTGCTGCATTAGAATGAATGAAAATACTGAAAATATCCCTTATTGAATTTCTGATTCTCTGTAACTGGTACCTACTGAAGAATGGAGTACCAAAAAATAAAATAGAATTGTATGCTACGGAAAATTGCTTGTCTGAAACCAGTTTACTACTAGAAAGTGTATTATTCCAGCAGAATTTGCATAGTTGCCATGTCACAGAGTGATACATTTTGGAAAACATCAACCAAGCTGGAGCTTGCATTGTGTCTCTAGTGGATTTTAGAAAAGGAAAATAAAAGTAGATGTATTTTTTTCTCTTTGGTAGGCTTCCACATTAGGTGATTGAAGCATTTTGAAGTAACAGTGAAAAAACCAAAAGTTATTATTTTTATTTGTCAGTAATCTTTAAGGATCTTTGTCTTAATTAGGCTAGTAGAAGTTTTAGCATGACAGATTTTCTGTATCCAAAAGGCCTTCAGAATGTTTAAAGTCATAATGCAACAAAATAAGAAACTGGACCATAAAATATATATACAGTATGTAGAGATGAAACAGTAATATCCATGAATAGAGGCGACATAAAAATCACCATAAAATACGATTAACCCAGTTCCAAGGAAGGACTCACAAGTAGTGATCTCATTAGTGATTTATGGGGGTTTCCACATAAGTGAGGAATTCACGTATAATGGTCGCTCATTACATACCCTATTTATTCATAGGGCATCTTTAGAAAAGGTTTTCTACCCGATGAGGTTGGGACTAGTTAAAAAAAAAAAAAAAAAAAAAAAGGTACAAATAGAAGATTCCCCAGAACTTCAGTTTCTTTGATTGTATGAGCTCGTTTCACTACAACGAAAGTTTGTCAATGCAAAAGTAAGAAAGTCGACCAATAACAAAAAACCCTAAAATCCAAAACTGTCTTTTTTAACAGCTAATTAGAAAGTATGCTGATTTTAGAAGTTATTTGATAAGGACAAAAGCAACATGTCTGCATAACATCTCTGCAAGCTTTTTCAGCACCAAGGTTTCAACTTCAAAGGTAAACATTTATGGCAGTAAGACCAAGGTATGAATCTACAGTACAATTACATGGGCAAAACTGAAAAAAACCCCTATTTTATAAGTACTAAAAATATTTTCCAATCAGTAAAACTAAGTAAAGAATTAGATCTATTATTACTTTAGAACTGAAGAACAAGACAAAGGTACAGAAATGCCTGGGAAGAGCTGGAGGCTGTGAAACATCTCCCAGCTGTCCTCAAACTCTGCTGAGTGAGGACTGCTTAAGTATCAGGAACACAAATGCTGAGTTCACAAATAACAAGATGCTGTGAGATACTCCATTAGCCTACTCTCATCTGATTAACACCTAACATCTGAAGTTGATTTTCACCCCCTAAGATTAGTGGGAATGTTTACAATCAAAAAAGGAGAATCTGGATTTTTTTTTTCTTTAATTTTCTATTTCATGACGTTTTTTGTGCCATGAAAAGCACTAAACGAAACCAGTCAAATGTGGAAACTCCGACACTTTTAATAGAATAAAAATGGAATATCAAGAGCTGAATTAGCATTTTTGGTACAATTCAGAGCAAGAGGCTATTTATGAAATAGTGAGACTTTATTTGGAAACATACAGTTTTGAACATTGCTGATGTTCCATGTTTCATTGTTTTAAGAATTTCTAAAAAAAGTCAGGGTACCTTTTTAATATATGCTGGGACAATTTTTTGCCAAATACAGTCTTCCTTTTGCTAATAATATCAGTAAAATTAATATTTTCAAACAATTTTCATGGCATTAATGGTTCGTTTTACCCTCAGTGTGTGTTCTAACAAAATCTATGATGTTTTGATAATGATGTTTAAACTTGAAATACAGAGAAATCTTTCATAATAAGTCTCACATTAAACCCTCCACAGACAGCATACAATTTGGGCTGGCTTGCTTTACTCCTAATGGAGGGAAATGCTTTCTCTATGTAGTCCCTCTTCTCACATATCTGTCTTAAAAATAACAGCATTAAAGATGTGATATGCCAGTAATACTCATTAGGCCAGACCTGGAGCGATTCATACTGAGGATTACTTTTCTAGATATTGAAAATTAATCTAAAATTCTGACACTAAGTAAGTCTCACAACAGCATCATAATATTTGTATCTGAAATACCCCAACTAGAAGAAGTGATGTGATTCACTGCCTGATCCCCGTCCTGATGGACAACACGTAAGCCTTTCTGATCAGTGAAACAGGTAGCTCAGTTACCCGCTTCAGGGAATGAGGCTGGTTGCTTGCGTTTCACATTTTCCTGGCATGGAAAGCCAAAAACTTGATGAAGAAATTAATTCCTAAGTGAAAAAAACCTGTGTGCCTGCTTTCAGCACGCCACTTTATATGAACAATCTGGCACATTTTTTAAATTTTAGTGACATTTTCTGCAATACAACATGTACTACAGGGAAAGTAACAGCTTTTTTTCATATATAATCGATACTGTACCAACCTGGTTCAAAGACAAGTCAGACTAACAATACTTTGAGATGGCTGGCACATTATGCATTCTGAAAATTCTAATTTTATGTAAATTTGGGAAATGTATGCATGTGCCAGAGTTGCTCTTTGTTCATGCACTGTTTTAGCATGTCTAAGTAGGAGAGGCTGCCATACAACATGGGTTGTGAAACAGCAGATGGGGGTGATTTAGTCTCTGAGGAACTCTAATTTCCTCTGAAAAAGTACTCAGGTTTGTTATTTTATTACTATGGGGAAATATATATTTTAAAATATATTAACAGTTAGTGCTTGTCTAGTCAGAAAATATCTCAGAAAACCTTTAAGAAATAGTCCTCTGTGTGGACACTAATTCCTCTGTAGGAGTCCACTGTGAAAATGGATTAAGCTAAACAGGAAAAAAACCCCGAAGTCTTAGTGTTGAAGAGCATCTACATAGAGACTTAGAGCACAGCAGTTATTGTGCTTCAAATTCATGCCCTGACATATTTTGTTGTAACTTCCCCATACAGACAGACCCACACTTTATTACCTCCAGATGGAGTTACGAAATGCTACTATTTCTTTCTGCATTTACTGATAAAATTCTACACTGAAGACTGATTAGGGTTGACAAAACTTTGCAGTCAGAGGTTGAATAGTGCATCCTTGAAATACTCATATTATGCAGATTTAGAAAATAAATACATTTACAATGGTTTCCTCTTTGTTCTGCCCCTGTTCTGGCATGTCAGATTAGTGGTAGATGCCACACAGCAGGAGCTAGGAAATTCTGTCTGAAAAAGAGATGAGGTTTAGAGTCATTTTAGTCCCTGTCAAGACCAGAGTTCCCAAGTAAAGGGACACAGATTTAATACTGTTGTAATCGGGATATTTTAAACATTTAAAGGGTTCATGTTTGTGTTGTCAGATTATTTGCTGGAGTTTGATACCCAAGCAACTGTATGCATGTGGCAGGGGCATAGGAAGAAAGGAAGCTTGTATTTACTGTGCTCTTTTACATTACTTCAGCCTCAAGAAGATTTGTGGCTAACACAACTTTGATGTAGAATGTCAAATTGATATTCCTGAGATCCTCATTTTGATTATCACCTTCCAGATATAAAATGCAAAGGTGGCTTTAAGTCTTGTTGGTAGTAAGATGAGGTCAGTGTACAGTGGGCTTGATCTACCACTCATTTGAGTTTGTGCAACTATTCCCACTGATTTTAACTATACCGAATCAGGATACTTATGCCAAATTTATGGTGTTTGGGAAAAGTGTGATTAGATTACAGTGTCTACAACCTATGACTTTATCAGAAGGTCAAGATATAGTTGCCTGTAGAAACACTATGTTCAGCTGAAAATACGTGATCCATCCATACTCAACTTGGATCTTTTGAACATATAATTAGGTAGCAAGAATCTGTTGTGTTTCTTTGAAAAATACTGGTTGCAGTAAAAAAAAAAAAGGCTGAAATACCGTTCGGGGAGCAATCACAAAATTCTGTATGGTGACGAACTTTTAGTGGCTAACAGGTTGGCATGGGTCTGCAAAGTTCCCTCACTAAGCATTTATCAGACTTCTGAGTTTGAATCCCTGTATTCACTTGAACGCTTTTTAGCTCCATTTGCTCAGGGCAGCCTTACAGGATTGTCTTTTTCCTTGGCCTCTGGCCTACGTCTAGGCCTAAGAGTGTCTATGAGGCACATAATCTTCAAAGTGAAACCCAAATATACAAGTGGCTGAGGCCCCAGGGACAGGCCTGCTAAGTTGCCCTGGTGACAAAAGCATTTCTTCCTCAGAATAACCCTTTCATGGAGGTTTAAGCAATTATGTTTTAAGGAAATAAATTTTACTTTGCAGATCTGTAGGAACACACATATGGAGTCAACTACCACATTTTAAACAAGCCACTACAATTCAAATGAGAGTATCACCCTCAGCAACTGTGGAAGTATACAGGACCATTTTTATCTTTCTTTTTATAAGCATGTGTGTATTCGCAGGGTCCTGATCTTGGATTTTACATTCTGGTAGACACAAGGACCCGACTACCCTTATTCTGTTCAACTGTGAAGAAATAAGTAACTGTACATTGGATCAGAGACAGAGAGAGATATTCAACTTGCAGGCTGGGATATGGAAGTCTCTTCATTTTTAGTTTTCATTGGAGAGGATTCTGTTTCGTCCTGTCTGTCGCCCCTTATAAATCATATTACAAATTTGAAATCTGAAGCTTGCTGGTGTTGGCATTTGAGCCTAATGTCAAAATGCTTTTGCTGCTTTACCTGTGAAGTAGACAATCTATATTGAATGTCCTTGAAATAGTCATTTTGGTAGACTATGACCTTTTTCATGCAGAGCAATCTCGGTTTAGAAGCACAGATAAACCAAATATTGTTAAGATTCACTAGCCCACTTTCTCGCTCATGAAGAGGGAGTTATGAGTGTTAGCTATTAAATTACCAGTGGGAGAAAAATGGAATAGCCTGCTGCCCTTTCACAATCCGTCAGTCTTGGTCCCACAAAGAAAGAGGTGCAGAAGCTTTACTTGTCCAGGGGCAGCATTGGCAGCCCTTACGTCTGCCCTGTAAGGAAAAGCACCATCTGTCCCATGACTGTTTCACTAACTACATCTTCCACAACGCTTACAATGCTAGTTTTACATAGTCAGTAAATTATAGTTTTGTATTTTCACAGTTGAGATGGTCTTGGATCCAGTCTTGATTCTAAAACCTGATAATTTTACCAGTCTGTAACTTCACTGTGTAGATTTGCGTTACTAAATATTTTCAACACGTTCAGTGGATCTGTGTTTCACATTAATTCAGGAACATGCATGATCCAAATAGGCCCTGGAGAGCATGACATCTGACTTTCCAGAATATGCAGATTATACAAAAATCCAAAGCACATCCTAGAGCACAGATATAAGCTAAGAAGCTAGTATATTGATATGACTGAAGCAATATAAATATATATAAATAATCTTTCCATTTTAATAAAATATTTGGTTTTTCTCAAAATAATAATAAATATTTCCATAGTGGAATAGTGAATATAAAATAATTACAATTTTATCTCACCACTTATTTACATCTTATATTAGTCATACATTCTTTGGGTTTTGTTTCACTTCCTTTTTCCGATGTATTATAATTACATTCTAGCACTTCTTTCAGTCTACTTCTAAGGCTCACTTCTTTCCTGGATCCACTTATGAAGGGCGTATCCTTCACTGGCAAATCCCAGTGCTGTTTTGTCTTTGATATTTCAGTTCTTGTAGCCATATCCAGCCTCAAATATTGACACAATCACTGCATGTCCTATTGATGCAGTAGAAGGTACAATTTTTTTTAATGTTTCCATTAAAAATTGCAGTGCGTATCAGGGTTCAGCTGAGGTTTTAAGCTGTGTTTGTACATGTAAAAACTCAGATTTTGAGGAGACGGACTGCGCGAGAGTTTTTGCACCCAGCACCAAAACATGCTGTATTCAAGCTCTGCTTGTCTCCTCAGATGAAAATTGCAAAGAGGGGTTGATGGGGATGTGTGGGTGTAAATGTATAATTAGGCACATACTGTTGTATTTTAGCGCATACTGTCCCCTGCTGGGAATAATCATATTACTGGTAAAAGTAAACTTTAAGTGCAGGTGTGTGTTCGTCCTTCCACCTACCATTCAATAAGGTAGGCTGGTAAGGCCTCCTTTGCCTTTCTTTCTCAGACAAAGGTATGACCTCCTTGACCCATCCTTTGATCACCACAATGCCAAGAATGTAAGCATTCCCATCTGCTGAGGATTTCACCCCATCAGATGGGATTGCTGTACGCAGGATGCAGTTGCAGGCACTGCAGGGGCTCCCACAGGAGGGGAATGGCATAGAATCATAGAATCATAGAATGGTTTAGGTTGGAAGGCACCTTGAAGATCATCAAGTTCCAATCCCCCTGCCATAGGCAGGGACACCTTCCACTAGACCAGGTTGCCCAAGGCCACGTCCAGCCTGGCCTTGAACACCTCCAGGGACGGAGCTTCAACAACCTCTCTGGGCAACCTGTTCCAGTGCCTCACCACCCTTAAAGTGAAAAACTTCTTCCTAATGTTTAATCTAAACCTGCCCTCTTCCAGCTTAAAGCCATTCCCCCCTTGTCCTATCACTACATGCCCGAGTAAAAAGTCTTTTCCCAGCTCTCCTGTAGGCCCCCTTTAGGTACTGGAAGGCCGCAATAAGATTTCCCCGGAGCCTTCTCTTCTCCAGGCTGAACACCCCCAACTCGCTCAGCCTCTCCTCACAGGAGAGGTGCTCCAGCCCTCATATCATCCTCGTGGCTCTCCTCTGGACACGCTCCAGCAGGTCCATGTCCTTGTTATGTTGGGGACTCCAGAGCTGAATGCAGTACTCCAGGTGGGGTCTCACGAGAGCAGAGTAGAGGGGCAGAATCACCTCCCTTGACCTGCTGGCCACACTTCTTTTGATGCAGCCCAGGATACGGTTGGCCTTCTGGGCTGCGATCGCACATTGCTCGCTTATAGAATCATAGAATCATAGAATAAGTGAGGTTGGAAGGGACCATTAAGATCATCAAGTCCAGCTTCTGTCGAGCTTCTCATCAATCATCACCCCCAGGTCCTTCTCCACAGGGCTGCTCTTCAGCCATTCCACGCCGAGCCTGTGTTTGTGCTTGGGATTGCCCCGACCCAGATGTAGGACCTTGCACTTGGCCTTGTTGAACTGCATGAGGTTGGCTTGGGCCCACCTCTCCAGCCTGTCCAGGAAATATGTTTGACCTTTCCGTGGGATGCACTGTCATGTGCCCGTCAGCATGTCCAATGTCCGGATTGGTTGCCCCAGGGAAAACCTTCTCATGGTATTCGTGATTGTTTGCTGGCTGCCCCACACGACCCTCACTGAGCTTCAGAACCATTTCGTTTGTCCAGAAGGTGTCAAATGGAGAGGAGTACTTTCTGCAACAATTCCCTGTTTTATTGCAGAAATGAGAGATGAACACCATACCCTCACAATCACCGCTTCTTCTTTCCAGAGGTCCAAATCTTCCCTTCCCACTACAATGCAGAGCAGCAGGTGATCAGTGGAAAGCAAAGGTCTGAGGCATGAGGGCAGCCTGGCTGTCATGGCCTGGGGTTTGACAAACATAATGGGGCTCTGGCCTGACCACGTCTCCATGCACATCCCTGCTCTCTTCCCTCTCCAGGTCACTGGAACTTCCTGGCCGATAGTATCTGAGGTTATTTCAGTGCCCACGCTCTCAGCAACAGCACACAGATGCACTCCTTTGGTGAAAAGCAGGATTGGTGTCATTAATACAAAGCTGACACTGGTCAGAGGTTTTTATTTGCTTAGAAGATACGGTGGGTTTTCTGGGCGTGTCTGGCTATTCAGTTTAAAATTGTTCTTTTGGTGTAGCTTTGCTAGACTTCACGAATTTGTTTATGCTCCTCTTTTTCCTCTTTAAAATTTGACTTCTTAGCTCTATGCACATGAGGTAAATTCTTGCCGTTCATTTCTACCCGGCACTGATGAGATGATAAGTCTCAGAAATTGAAGCTCCATATATCCTTTATTAAAAATTTTTCTATTTTGAAGACTGAATTTCTAACATTCATGTGGCATTTCCTATAAAACTTAGCAATACATCAAATACAATGACTGTCTGGTGAAGGCCTTAACAAAATTATGTACATCTTGACAATTATGCAGCCTGTGTATGACTTTCAGAAACCAAGAACAATTTTTTTTAACTGCAATTTATGTTGATGTCCCTCTGTTTGTTAATTACCATTTTGTTTTATCTTTCTCGGCAGCTGTTTGTTTCCCCTTTTAGAGGGTAGACTGTATCACAGACTCAGTGTGTTACCAAATATTTGTTTTTCTTAGAACCTCAGAACTGAGTGTTTTGGATAAGAAAATTTTTCACTGTGAACCACTGTTTCAGGTTCTTTTTCAACACATTGTGTACATAATATTAATAAAACTATAAAATAATGTGTGAGTAGGAATGCTCAGTATTATTTCTTCCGTTATTTAAAAATATAGTAACAAATGGGAAATTGAAGTTATCTATTGCACGTAGAGATTGATTTACAATATCAGCCATGGGACACGTTGGCACATTATATGGACTTCACGTGAGTCCATTATTAGAGGATGCACACGGTGTTTTTGTTGTACATTAGTAACTTTAATAATATAAACTATAATGAATTGGAAATTGTAGGAGTGAAAACAGTCTAACTGAGAGCAAACAACTTTTGGACATTTTGATTTTAACGTGCTTTTTCTTTGTACTTAGTGGCTCATCTCTAATATTTCTTTACCCATTCCCTTTTAAAATTATCAGTTTCCTGTTAAAACAGTAACAAGATAATAAAAAATGAAAAAGAAATGAAAGTAGGGGAAAAAATTAAAATTAAGTGCCATGTGCATGCGGCAACTTGGTGCTCTGTAAGACTCTGTTCATATGGCAAGTCAATGTATTAGACAAAATCTCCTTTCAAAACCCATTGACGTTCTTTAACTAAAACTCCTTTAACATTTTTTTCCTTTCTCAAAAATATTAAGGACTTATACAAAGGCTTTCAGCATCCATCAGGTTCACAGGAGAAACTTGAACCATAGGTAACTTCTTAGCAGGACTGACAGCTTCACTCCTGTGTCCTTCCTTAACTTACCGGTTCTTATCCACCTTGCCTTCAGCTCACACTGTAAAAAAGGTTTGAGATAGAAGTGTTATTTTTCAAACTAGACTTCTAAGAGTTACAGTCACAAAAAAAGTGTCTTTGTGGAACACAGGGCACATCCATGTGGCAGAAGAGACTGGACTGAGGTCCTGTCCCTGCTCCAGGCTGCTGGAATGGGGCCGGATTCAGGCTGGAAGATGCATAGCCATGCAGAGGTGACACTGTTGCCACGGCAATATGCTGAAAGGGAGGTTATATTGGTGTGCATACTTTTTATTTTTCTGTTTTATTTTCTCCTGGAGTTGGCTCATTCTGGAAGAAAAGGTGAAGTTTCACTGCAAAATAACCTAAACCCTAATGCTTAAGGTATCCTCCTGGAAGGTAGGAGATGTGAGTTCAAGTTTCTTTGTCAGCTGGGGAAGCTCTGGTTGGTTGGTGCCTGAGGAACCTCACTTGTGAAAGTAAAGGGTATCCATGATACCTCTCAAACCCAAGCCCCTGCATCCTCACTATCTGTCTTACTTGGGCATGAGTTTTGTTTTAGCAGAATTGGGTAGTTTGGTGTCAAAATCTTATGATAGCTTTTATAAGCAACTATCCTATATTCCTGCACTCTGTAGACGTGGTACCTCATCTATGACTTTCATCCTCCCTGGACTGGTCCCTAATGTACAGTGCAGATCTACTCCAGGATCCTTGTATGCCTACAAAATTGGGTGTTAACAGAGTTGGAGTTTGGAGGATGTAAATTTGAATTTAGGGTATAAAATTTGAATTCACCACAGTGGATACCTATATTCTTTTCTGGCAACAACAAGCTGAAATAACTAATTTAATACAATCAGGCATAAAGGCCTTAGGGAAACTTAGCTTTATTTTTGGTTAATAGAGAAGGATTATCTTTTTCCTTCATAAACAAACCATATTTCCGAATCATTACTTTTAAAATATGTTGAGCAAAAGGAATATACTTCACTGGAATTGAAAGTCACTGTGAAGAAAAGCAGGCAGTGGGAAGCAAGAAAATGCATGCGTTACCTTTCTGTGAAATAAAAATGTTCAGAGGATTTCGAAAGGTACAGTCAGAAACTCGATACTTAGCTGTCACTTGTGGCTTTAAAGTCCTTGCCTTGTGATGAGCAGTTGCCTGCAGGAGAGCCAGGTCTCCCTCCACTCTAACGAGCGTGGTGGGAGCATGTGCCTGGGGTTAAGGCAGAGGACAGGAGAGGCAGCACGAGGTGAGTCACTTTTCATCCCAGCTGCCTAACCTCTTTATTTTTATTACAAACATTTTTCAAGTGAAAATGTCTGTGTGAGAAAGCCACCACAAGTGGTGGCTGGGCTTTGGCTGGTCACTAACAACAGGAGCATTGACACTCTGCTGTCCTGCTTGACTTCCCCTGTTGCAGTCAAAGCTTAAAGAAAGAACGTGCTTTTTTACACCTGTTCTGAACAGGTGAATTTTCTGAAGAAAAATTGCCAACATAAAATAATAGAAAAAATATGTTACCTTTGCAGTAGTTTCCTTCCAATTTAAATGAGACTATAGAGCATGAAAACTTAGCAGTTGTTAGTTATGAGAGGGATCACACCAGCGTCAATCTCTTGTTGCTCTTACTGAAGAAAAGATTTTTATCAAGCAATGCATGCGATGTTTAGACTTTCACTGCAACACCTCTCAAATGTAACATTACCCTAAACAATAACATTGATGTCTGTTTTCCTAAGCACTATATTGTTTAGTACAATGACATCTATGTAATTAAATATGCAGACGGATGTTTTAAATTAAGTTTTAAAACATTTTGAGTTGCAGTAATTAAACCAAATTCACTCTGTAAACAATATCAAACCATCTTTACACGATTATTATTCTGATATTGAAACAGTATGCTCTCACTCTTAATACAACAACATGCAGTGGTGGCAACGTTAGGGCATCCATTACATTAGTTTTCTTCCCGTGCCATGTGTATGGCAGAGGTTGATGATATCTAGAAACAGTTGAGATTGTTGGAAAATACTCTTAACTTTACTCTCTGGTTCATGATGATTTTAGCCATTGGTAACAGAAATAAATCACGTTATTTGAGTCAGCTTATAATATTTAATTACAGGTCAATAAAGATTCACAGAGGTATTGAATGGCTCTCAGAGCAACCGGAGGGTTTTTACCAGTATGGATCAGCATATGTTTATATAAACCATCTGAATTACCCAAACCTCTTTGTTATGCATATTAGGACAAAAACTATAAAAGTATGGTTTTCTCTAGGGTGATTTACCACTTTTGGCCTTTTTCAGAGCTGAATAGAAAAGATACACCATGCTGTGTGATCTGGTGGGTTAAAAAGCAACACTACTATTTACCCTAATAAAGTTTTCAGCCTACAGTTATTTCATGGGTGAGCAGTTAGATTGAGCCAGTCTTTTCAGTTATCTCTTAAACACAATACACACAGAAATAGTCACTGGATTTAAAAAGAATGTTTATATCACAGAAAAATAATGTATTTGTGTACATAGGAATTTCAGGCCTTGTAAGAATGTAATCCTTCCAGATACTGCCAGTTGTAATTATTTGTTTGAAGGAAAGTCTACTGTACTTGACCAGATCTGGAGTCTTGATTAAGCTGAATAAACCAGCAGTGAATCCAGTGCTTTTTGGCTTGTACTGAATTGTCTGATTTAGGTCCTGCAGGGTGCAGTGCTACCTTGCTTGGTGAGCTGAATAATTATTTATATCTCAGTGAACACTAATATCACCCCTTATCTAACTTTACACAGGCTGTCAAGCTAGCGGTTCCTGAGGAGATCATTCAGCTGGGCAATGTTGTCCCACACGGTGGGTCAGGGTCCATCTGCCCTTTTCTCATTCTGTGGGGATGGCTTGAAAGTGCTGGAACAATGGTTTTACACCACATTGGTTTTATAATCCCTAATCTAATGTCTCCAGGGGGGACTGTAATTCTATGTAACAGGCATAAAACAAAGAGATAAATGTTAAAGTTCCTAATGAAAATGGAAGCATCAAGGACCCACAGAGAGTCTCCGTATTTATTTCCAGGCTAGTGATTCACACTACTTAAGTAAACTATCTTTTAAAAACCATGTTTCTTAGAACGGCGTGGTACAAATAATGTATGTAGCATGGTGGCAAGGTTTGTCAAGGTGCTAAATTGAACCCACATTGATTCCACATTAATCGAATTTATATAATTTAGTGGCGCTGTACAGTAGGCCTTTATGAAAGAGTATTTATACCTAAGGTATGCACTGAGGCACTGAGGCGTGAGGTTGAATTTATGCCATTTACCTTCACATACTCTTACAGATATAGTCTAGAGAGTCTTATTTTGACTTGGAATGTGAAATTATCAAAGATTAAGGAAATTATCTGAAGTCTCAATTCATAAAATACTGATGACTTTTGTTTACAACTCCACAGTCATTTCAGGGTACAGGAACAACGCATGTTTCTATTTTGTGCTGGAAGCACGCACAACTTCAATAAATGATCTTGATGAGAATAAAACTGTGGTTTTAATAATACTAATGAGCTTTAACAGACGGGAAAGTGGATGCTGAATGCCATAAAAACCATGGCCTTACCATCATTTTTCCAATTTGTCAAAACACTCTTGAATTCCTGCTCCTGTTCTCCAGCATCCTTACAGCGCATCCTATCAGCGTGGTGTGGTCCACAGGTTTAATAAGCAACCTCTCTTTTCCAGCATCCAGGTCATTAATGAAAATACTGAAAATCAACAGAACAAGACAGAGTGCTGTAAAAGCCCACTCCACGCATCCTTCCAGTCCTGACAGTGAACCACTAATAAGTACTCGCTGAGTATAGTTTTTCACTCATCACATAGTAGTTTCATGAAAGCTGTGTTTTCCTATCTTGCTTTTAAGATTATTATGGGAAGTAAGTTTCAAAAAGCCATACTAAAGTCCAGATATATGACATCCTCTGTTCTCTACTATACTCTTTTATTTTATACTGTCATAAAGGGCAATTAGGATGGTTTGACTTGATTTGCTTTTGCCAAGTCCATACTGGTGGTTACTGATTTTAATTACTTTTACCTGTTTTGCTTGCTTATTTGTGCCCACAGTTTTTTTGTTCCCTGAAGGAAAATTTCTTGTTTGTAACTAGTTTTCTAATTTTACAACTTCTTTTCCCCCTTTCTTAGAGATGGTCACTACAGCTGTATTCCTATAGTCTTCCAGGACTTCCCTTGGGCTCCAGAAGTTTCTGGAAGCAACAGCTCTACTATTGTTTCATCTGGTTCTCTCAAATGCCTACATTTTATTCGGCTCAGCTGCTTGGAAAATACTGAATTTATCCATGTATTCAATAATTTCACCTATTGTGGGAGTAAATGCAATATTGCCCTAGCTTGCAGCTCTGTCCACTATACGGCATTTACTGTCCTCATAACAGAGATGTCAAAAGGGAATGTTTGCTTGCACTTTGGACAGTCCTGCATGTGGTGCAGTGTATCAGTTTAAACCATAAATGAGGGTAAGCCCGTGCAATTATTCCGGACTGTGAACTGCAGCGGCCAGTGTTAAGCGTGCAAATCTCTCTCTTTCTTCACTAGTATGGGGTGGCGACTTTTGGCAAAAGAGCAGGCAGGTGGTTTGGGGAAGGCACAAATGTAGCCAATGCAGTTGCTTGCTTCAATGTGTGGGGCAGAATCCTACAAAGCTGAATTGCAGGATCCAAGCGGCCAGGTGACCTGAGGACCAGCCTTTCCCAGATACCAACACCAGGGCCCTAGGGAAGATACACTTACATCAGCAGAAGGAATTTTTCTGTTGAAAACTCTAGACGGGGTGTAGTGAGAAAAAGAACTTTTTTCCTGGTGTTTTTCCCGTATTGTGGTATTTGGAGTCTCTGCAGGCACACTTGTGTTGGATAACCAGCAGAATTATAGAAGCTGGAGTTGTTAGTGTGGACCTGCCCCTGACCTGCAGGCTGAAAAATGATGCTTGAACTAGGAAATCCAAATTTAGGACACTCAGAGTCTCTACGTTGTGAACAAGGGCAAGTCTCATTACTCTTTTGAACCTCAGTTCCCCAGCTGTAAAGTAGAGGTACCAATACTTTGCCTCCTTTTAATGTGTCTAAGGTGTACAGGCACAGATTGTCATATAAGACAAATCTGTGCAGACTGTTTGGCTAGAGGCTTATTTTGCTGTTCTGTTGGATCTGTTTCTTGTGTCATTGCTTGAGACTCAGCTGATCTCTCTGATTATATTATATTATTATCTTAATTTAACATTCAGAAGTCCTGAGCCTTGCCTTTCTTAATAAGGAATAACTTTAAAGAAATTTATATAATAAACCTATTTTTACAAAATATACATCTCCATACTTTACACTTATGACACTGCCAGTTTGTTGAGCACAGCCTATATGTATGCTAGTGTGAATATTTAGTTGAGCATAAATGGCGAACTAGCAAGAAAAAACAAACAACTTCTGAAATAAAATCTGAGGAGATTTGAGAATTAGAAGAAAAAAATTTCATTCCTGAAAGAACACTCCTCCTTGAACATTTGGTGCCGTTGAACTTTGGAGCTATCAAGTGTGGGAACAGAGAAAAAAGATGTCTGGGGTCCTTTCATCCTCAAAACAGCAGGAACGGTTATGCTTTGTATGGAAAAATTAAGTACTCATCAGACACATGAGAGAAGGGGCTTTGGCGGACACACTCATCCCTGCTGAAGCCCAGCCACAGCAGGCCCAGGAGCACATCCATACAAGTTGAGCAAGGGTGATGCTCTTATCTTAGGCTTGTAGCACAGAGCCTGGTCCCCTGGCTAACTTTGTCCCCAGTGTGTGCAACAGGGATGTCTTCACTGCTCAACACGTCTATGTGCATGTTGATGCCCCAATTAAAAAAAAAGCCACTGAGGCCCAGAGGGACCAAAGGGACCCTGCTGATTAGTCAGGCTAACAGCTTAACATGTCTCACCTCAAAATTCCTCTGTGAAGCCCACGGTTGTTCATTATCTGCACATCTTCTTGTGCATTTTAATGGCTTTTCAGAGTGAGCTTGAGGACAGACTCTGAGCAGTTGACGGAATTTCCACAAAGAAACAGCTTTCCTCTCTTATCTCCTCTGTGCTTGGAAAAGGATATGGGATCATCTAACATCATTGCTTAATGAGGAACTAATTCCACTTGGAAGTCTAGCAACTGCAGTGGAGCTTCAGCTAATCACTCAGGAACATCCAGTCCTGCTAAAAATACTCAGTGATGGAGATTTTACTAGAGCTTGGGAAGCACTTAGTCAGCATAACGGGAACTAGGGGAAAGGCAGGTACTTTTAAGAGCACTGTTCCTGATGTGCTCAAGGTTCCTGGTAATAAATAGAAAGTGTCTGTATGATAGCAATCTCTTATGGAAGTCCTAGGCTCTGTAGCATTCTCCCTATGGTATCCTACTCTGTGGTCTCATCTGTCTGCCACCTTTATCCTTGCAAAGATGCCTCCAGACATCTGTTCTGTGGCTGTCTGTATGCTGCAGGGAAACTTGCAGTATAATGAAGGCTTTTAATGCAGCTCCTGATATTTTATGTAGTAAATAAAGGCAGGAACAGAATCTCATCCCATATTCACGCAATTGGAAACAAGGAATTATACTGTTTGATGTTTCTTTAACTCAGAGAGAAGTATTAGTCACTGAAAATGTATTTAATGATGAAAATACAAAAGTCAACAAGAAATGCCATCCATTACTCTAAAATTTATAGAGTTGCCATTTCGAATACAAAAATAATTGCAAACTTAAGAGCAATTAGAGTTCAGTATATCTGAATTCAAGTTATACATTGAACGGGCCTCCCCAGTTATAATTGATTTCATGGTGCAATTTTAACAAAACTCAAAAAACAATATTAAGGAAAAATATATAAACTGAAAAGAGGTAATGTATGTATTTCCTGTAGGTAGCATTGAATTGAATTTCTCAAATTTCTTTTTCAAAAAATATTGTGTAAGAAAAAATGCAAGAAAAGAAGGCATTAAATGAACATAAAATTCCCATACCCAAAACTAAAAGCAAAATAAGTACATTTCATTATATCCACTGCATATATAGGTCTGTGTAACTTAACTCCTAAAAACAGTGCATGTGTATTTGGTCCCAAAAGTCATCTTATCTTATGTTTTTGTGTCTTATGATATAAAAAATGGTTCTTTGGGAAAATGTTTCACTAGTAATTCTTTATGGTAACAAATCTCTTTTCAGAGTCAAGCATTCCAAAATGCTGAATTACAGTTTTTAACAACAGAAATTGTAAAATAGAATAACTTGAGAAGCATTGACAGATCAAGTTATTGGGAATGAGTATGCATTTCAATCTGAAACACCTCTTCCAGAAAATGCAATGTGTTTGTCAGCAGTAAAATCATTTGTGAAAGCTTAAAATAATATTGCATTTAAAAACTGCTCAAGAGGAACTAAAAAAGGTTATTCCAAATAACATTCAGCTTCATGAGAACCTGTCTAAACGTACCAAGCTGCTTCTCACCCAAAGCTTACACGCAGGGTCACGGGATAGAAGACAGGTACACATCTTCCTCATGATAAGCCATAACTTCCAGGTGGCCAAATGGCTGATGCGTGATTTGCTGTGTGATACAGGCAGTTCACAGCAAGAGTCCCTTGAGTAGCCAGGCTGAGTAGCTTTCCCAGGCAAGAATTTGTGCTTTTCTGCTTTAGACAGCACTGCACAGACACTCCTAAACAAGGGGAGTGACAAGGAAGCATGGGATTATACATTACACATCAATGAAAAGCGGGGGTCTTAAAAGTAAGACCCATTAAAAAGGTGTCAGAGCACTCTGCAATTTCCATGGTCACTTTGCCATGACTGTCTGGAAGGTGGCAAATCGTGCATTTAAAAAAAAAATTGGCAGGTGTCTCTTACTTGCCAAGCAAAAGTGATCCAAATCTTTTCAAGGAACAAATAGCAGGACACAGAAAACTGTTTAAGAAAGTATTTCTGTGTGGCTTTTTATATTAAAATTCAAAGGAAAGTCTTCAGGATTTTACATTGATGTGAAAATGTATCGGCAATCACAATGAGCAAATTTGACTTTTCTCCCCAAATGTTCAGTTAAACATTGTCGAAATCATAGGCTGTTGAGTACAGAATCACAGAATCACAGAATGGTCAGGGTTGGAAGGGACCTCTGGAGATCATCTAGTCCAACCCCCCTGCCACAGCAGGGACACCTACAGCAGTTGCACAGGACGGCGTCCAGTCGGGTTTTGAATGTCTCCAGAGTGGGAGACTCCACAACCTCTCTGGGCAGCCTGTGCCAGTGCTCTGCCACCCTCAGAGTAAAGAAGTTCCTCCTCATGTTAAGATGGAACTTCCTGTGCTCAAGTTTGTACCTCCTCAAACAGAGCTGAACTTTCTAATTCACAAATAACCTTTGAAGTAAACACAGCATAAATGAGTACACCTATTTTGCTGAAAAACAAGATCAGGAAAGATTTCTAAAATGCATTTCTTTGTTGTCTTATTCACCTGCTACTATCTTTTCTTCTTTCCCTTCTCCCAAGTGTAAATTATATTTAGACTAGCACACCAACATGTAATTACATGTATTTTCATTATCTCATAATTTGGCTTGGGAATCTACACTGTATGCACAAAATGCTGATTGCCTGCAGCTGCGAACAAATGATTATTTAGATACGCAAGCGAGTTGATGGCATGAAGCAGAAACTTGGAGGAAAGTCACTCTTCAGTCTTGGTGCTTGGTAGAACAGCTCGAACCCCTGGGGCACGTTGGGACTAAAGGGCCCAGATAAACCCATCCGCTATATTTGCTTTGGCATTAGCCCACAACAGTATACAATATCCTTGACTGCTTACAGTATAAATATTTACTTCAAAATGTTTCTGTGATTTAGACAGTGGTCCAATTTTAGGGATAAGGCAGTGTAATAGCAAAGTGATATTGAATGGCGTTTATCTTAACCAGCTTTATTAACCATCATGTCCCTGGTCTTAATTTCTTCACAGCTCACTGTTTATTTAGCGAGTGATATCTTTCAAATCAAAAAAAAAAAAAAAAGGCAGGTAAGAAAAATGGAAAGCTGTGATAATGATTACTTCACGTGGCTTTCTGAATGAGAAAATAAATGTCTACAATTAATTGTAACACCTGTGCTTTTCAGGTGTCAAAAACACAAAAAAAAAAACCCAACAAAACCCTAACCAAAAGAAATTGGAAAAACCAGCTTCAGCCTCCTGAGAAACTAACTTTTCCAGGTACCTCAAATATTGTCAGCAACTTGAAAAATAAGGAAAAAATGGAAGAAAAAACATAAACCCATAACAAAGAACTAAAATACCTGGTAAGGAAAATGCCTAAACATCTTTAACACCCCTACTGATTTCCCAAGCACCAAAATATCTTAAAGCCTTCAAAACCTCAGCCTGTCCCTATGATCTTGACACTACAAGTGATGTATTTTAAGGAAAATATTTCCAATACAGTGAAACACCTGCTTTACAACAACCAATACAGAAACATAGTTTATTTGAAACCAATAACACGGGACTGACAGCATCCCAGATGTCCCGCTGCAGTAACATCTTCCCCAGGTCCTGTACAGCCTCCAGAAGGGGATGGTCCCTGGAGCTGCCGCTCCAAGCCCCCAGCCCAGCGCCCTCCTGCCCCCACCTCCTGGTGGTGGTCCACCCCAGCCCCTGGTCCCTGCTAATGTTACAGAAGGGCTTTTTTCCTCAGCAGAGCCAAAATAAGAAGATGCCTGATTGTGGGTCCAGTTAAGAAACACAATATAGTGCGGTGAGACTTGATAAAACTGATTTGCGTTGGAGGGAAAAAAAAAGGAAACAAGCATATATTTACTTGCAAAAGAGGATTTTAATTTCATGAGCCATTCTGCTTTTAAAGAGAATAAAAAGGCAGTGTTATTAGCGTTAGCTGTACATTGTTTCTACCTTCAAAAAAGGAAATGGGACTGAAGAGATAGTCTTTCAATATTCTTTTTGGCAATATTTTCTACAAATTGTTTTCTTTTAGGCAAAGCAATTTCTATGCAGTAAATAATGCCAAACATTACCGTAAATTCCGTACTTTGTTTAATTCAGTTTTGTTTAATTCCTAGTCTGGAAAAACATGTCAGTAGCAGAAAATTGGAAAATAAAATCTCATCTGACCTTCACTTGTATAACATAGCTAGGTTTAAGATAGTATTTGAAGATGAAAATCACTGTAGTAACTCCAGGTATATCAGATATATATAGTTCACATGAAAAATAACTGAACACAAGAAGCTTTCTTTTTTCTTTTTTTTTTTTTTTTTTCCAGAATGCAGGTGATTTTATTAGGTCAAGTACATGATTTTTATTTTTTTTCCAGGGCAGAAAATAATTTCAGTGTCGGCATCCTATTTTAACAGACTGACTGGAGTTGCTTTAGCAAGATGTGTATTTTAAGACTGTGGCAATTAAAGGTCTCATTTTGAACTCTGTCCTAAATACACAGAATCCAATGCATGTGTTAGCTATTGAACTTCAGTGGGCTTGTATAATTAGATCTCAACCAGTATTTTGGAGGTGATTCCTGATCTATCTGGCTTCTTCATTATTTGTTCTCTATCATTACTTCTTTATTTTTTGTTCTCTATTTAAATTGAAAAAAAACAGTGTCTAAAACAAGCCATGTATGCATAACATTATCAACACATTTATCTGTGAAGCTTTACCATTGCAGTCGGTAACGCTTTCAGAACAAAAAGGTTGTATCTGTGTATTGTTAATAATTATTAGGAAAGTGTGCAAATGTAGCAGCCCTGTCCCAGGGTTTGGTGAGTAAGGTCATGGTACAATAAGGGCTGCAAGCTCTGTAAGCATTAGTTGTATTTGCATATGTCAGAACAGTCTGTGAATACTAACGGCACAAACACTTCACATCTGCTTCTGTTTACTCCCATGCTAACAGTCAAAAGTACAAAAGTACTGTGTTAATTGCTCTGTTACATACTGACTGTTGACACATTCTCCATAGAGCTTTCATAAATACACTGTTGCAAACAAACTACTAATGACTTTGCTTATTTCCAGCCCATCTTTAAAGGAAATCCAGAATATATACACAGATTAATGATTCCTCTATTTAGCAGTGTGTCTTGTTGCTTGCTATTGTGGAGGCTCATATAAAGGCAGTATCAATTAAGTAGCAATTATCTATGAAGTGGGAAAAAAAAGTGATGATATAAATAAGTAATGTGCATGAAGTGAGAATTTCTGAAAACAACTTGAGGTGAACTCTGAGGCAAGGGCACCGACTAGTGAACAAACCCTCTCCATCTGCTCTTCTATCTAAAACCATTAGAGCCCAATTTGAAGTCTGACTAAACAGCAGTGATACCTGTGGGCCTCCATTGAGATTTTTCACTATATATGACATGCCCTGGAGAAATTTTAAAAAAAATAGGATGGGAGCCGAGGGAAAAAAAATAAGACTCCTAAAAACCACCACTAACAAGCTAATCATATTTAAATTTGTGCTTCAAGTTTCTTTTTGCTGTGACACTTCAATATAGGAATATAATTATTTTGTTATTAAAAAACAACAAAGGAGCTGCAAACCAAATCCACTGCTATAGTTAGTGTGGTATTCAGTTTCTGACAATGGTCTGCTTCTTTCCAAAGCAGAGAGAAAATCCCATGGTACGCCTGGCCTTCCTGAAGCAGCAAGCACTGGTGGTTTTCCGAATGTCCCTTCTCTTCTGATATTGAAATCTGTTGTCCCCTAAGAACCTTTCCAAAATGGTGTTTTCTCTGCCTCCATCATTCAGGTGTAGACATTTATCGTTATAAAAGCAGCATAAGGGTATTTTTTTCTTTTTTTTCAAACAGTTTCCTTTAATTTAATTCGTATGGCAGGACAAGATGAAATGAAGTTAGCCTTCTCTATCTTATTTGTTACCATATGTCTGTCCCTTGCACTTACATCTTTACTCATTTTGATCAGGACAATCCAGAATAGATGACAGTCCAGGAGCAAGCCACTCTTTTATTAACTTCATCTTATTAATTCATTCATGTCCTAGACATTTAATCAGGTCCGATGAAGAGTAATAAAGCATTATAACTAATAAACCACGTTATGCTTTTTTTCTGTTTAATTTCTTGCAAATCTCCCCTCTTTATCATATATAATGCAGATGGAGATACACAAGGTAGGCCTTAGGTCTGTAAAGACACTGTCTCTTGCAGCCAACCCAAAGAAGCCCCAGGCCTCCTTTATGCCCAGTGGCCAGTGCCTTCAGCCTCAGCTCAAACCACAGTCCAGCTGTGAGCTGCGGTAGTCTCACCACAATATATGTGCCAGTATGTGCCAAACTTCCTACACAGTTTTCTCACCCTAGTTTTCCACAAATATCTTGCTATAAACCTGCAAAGAAGGTGAAAATCAAGACCATCCCAGGTTAAACCTGAGAAGAGAATGAATGTGTGAGAACAGCTAAACTGCTCATGTCTCCCTCCACTGACCACCCACCGAGATGCTGTGAAAACCCTGTAATCACGGCGAATAGTCATCTGTCCACAACTGTTGGGGACGTCATCTGCAGCCTCTCCTGCAGCCCTACGTTACTTCTTCCCTTTAATATGGCTGTTTGACCATGTCATGTTTGACCATCTCTTCCAGATGGTGTTTTTAGGCTACGAGCAATCCCAAACCATCTCTGTGCACATGCACATGTGTGTGCAGGAGAAGGTACAGAAATGGGCCTAATTAAGAAAAAACAATTAGATGGCAGAAACAGGAGGAAGCACTCTGACTGTCCTGCCCCAGGCCCATGCCAGCAGTCCTGCCAGGGGCCAGAACGTGTGACCCAAAGGCTAGTGCCCTCCCTGTGGTGCAGACCACACATGTGGGGTGAGCTTGCTGCTGACCAGGGGCTGCTGGGCTGGCACTCCCTTCCTCCTGCTGCAACTCCAGTGCCAAGGAAAGCATGGCGGGGTGGAGAGGGAGGAGAGCCAAAAATTCTGCAGCTGCCTCCCCACGAACGTTGGGCTTGGTAGAAAATTATTTTGAATCTATGTTTTAACTCAGAATAATATTACTGTATGCAGGTACTTCTCCAGGCTCACACTTGTTTATCTCAGCTCAGCTATAATGATCCACACAAATCTCCTTAAAATCCTTCAAGGTCCTGCTCTGTGGTCTCTGCTCTACCTCATCTTTCAAACTGTTATCAGATCACGAAGACAGATTTCACCATGAACTAGAGTGACCAGAAGTCAGAAAAAACATTTTTAAAAGAGTTCTAGAATTATCATAGAATCATAGAATAGAATCATAGAATTTTTACAGTTGAAAGAGACCTTTAAGATCATCAAGTCCAACTGTTAACCTACCACTGACAAGTTACTACTAAACCATGTTCCTCAGCACTACATTTACATGTCTTTTAAATACCTCCAGGGATGGCGACTCAACCACTTCCCTGGACAGCCTGTTCCAATGCTTGACAATCCTTTTGGTGAAGAATTTTTTCCTAATATCCAATTTAAACCTCCCCTGGTGTAACTTGAGGCCATTTCCTCTTGTTCTATGGCTTGTTACTTGGGAGAAGAGATTGACCCCCACCTTGCTACAACCTCCTGTCAGATAGTTGTAGAGAGCGGTAAGATCTCCTCTCAGCCTCCCTTTCTCCAGACTAAACAACGCCAGTTCCCTCAGGCACTCCTCACAAGACTTGTGCACTAGACCTTTCACCAGTTTTGTTGCCCTTCTCTAAACATGCTCCAGAACCTCAATGTCTTTCTTGTAGTGAGAGGCCCAAAACTGAACACAGTACTTGAGGTGGGGCCTCACCAGTGCTGAGTACAAGGGGGATGATCACTTCCCTAGTCCTTCTGGCCACGCTATTTCTGATACAGGCCAGGATGCCATTGGCCTTCTTGGCCACCTGGGCACACTGCTGGCTCACATTCAGCAGGCTGTCGACCAATACCCCCAGGTACTTTTCTGCCAGGTGGCTTTCTAAACACTTCCCCAAGCCTGTAGCGCTGCATGGGGTTGTTGTGACGCAAGTGCAGGACCCGGCACTTGGCCTTGTTGAAGCTTAAACTATTGGCCTCAGCCCATCGATCCAGCCTGTCCGGATCCCTCTGCAGAGCCTTCCTACCCTCAAGCAGATCAACATTCCCACCCAACCTGGTGTTGTCTGCAAACTTACTGAGGGTGCACTCGATCCCCTCATCCAGATCATTGACAAAAATATTGAAAAGAACAGGCCCCAGTACTGAGCCCTGGGGAACACCACTTGTGACTGGCCACCAACTGTATTTACCTCCATTCACCACCACTCTGGGCCCAATCCATCTAGCCAGTTTTTCACCCACTGAAGCATACGCCCATTCAAGCCATGAGCAGCCAGTATCTCCAGGAGAATGTTGTGGGAAATGGTGTCAAAGGCTTTACTAAAGTCTAGGTAGACCACATTCACAGCCTTTCCCTCAACCACTAAGTGGGTCACCTTGTCATAGAAGGAGATCAGGTTAGTCAAGCAGGACCTGCCTTTCATAAACCCATGCTGACTGGACCTGATCACCTGGTTGTCCTGTACAATGGCATGTGATGGCACTCAGGATGATCTGCTCTATAACCTTCACCAGCACCAAGGTCAGACTGACAGGCCCATAGTTCCCCAGATCCTCCTTCTGTCCCTTCTTGTAGATGGGCATCACATTTGCTGTCTTCCAGTCAACTGGGATCTCCCGGTTGTCTATGACTGCTGATAAATGATGAAAAGCAGCTTGGTGAACACTTCTGCCAGCTCTCTCAGTACCCTTGGGTGGGTCCCATCCAGCCCCATAGACTTGTGTGTGTCTAAGTGGTGGTCTAATTATGAATAAAGGTCTATCAACATTATTCTCCTGGGTATGAAAACTAGACATTTCCAAAGAAAACTAAAAGTAGTTCTCTCCTTAGCTTCTGGCTCAGCCTTGGCTTTTGGACTCAGCACTAAACCCAGAAGCTGAGCATGGGCTGGAGGCAGGGCGGCTCAGCAGTTCTGCAGCAGGTGAAGTGGGGAGTCAGCAAACACTGGCTCCAGAGTGTGGTTTGCAAAAATTCAAGTTTCCTTGAGAGGGTTTGAGAGTTCAGCCACGTCTAGAGAGCCTTTAGAGAGAGCTATTCCCAGGGTTTCTGTAAACTTCAGTTTCTCAACATTAGAACAAAAATGTGGGTCGTTCCAATGAGTAATTCTAGGGAACTGGAAGATGCTGGGTTCTTGGAGTCCTGACTGCTTGCACCAGGGTTTGCCATGAATGTGGAAACCTAAAGCTTCCCTGGCAGTTTTGCTCCTGGCAAAAGTCATGACTGTGCTCAGGTTGGCAAAAAGAAATAATTTCTACAATACTTTTGTTAGAACCCTCCTGATCAATTTTCTGTTTACCTGCTAAGCTCATTGGTTATTAATCCAGACTTGGGTTATTTTAGCAATGATAAGAGATGAGCAACTGCCAGGTTTCTTTGTTGCAGTGTTGCTTATTTATAATAATGTACCTAATCCTGCTTTTTGTGGATTTTTTTGTTTGGGTTTTTTTTTTTGGTTTTAAATACATGGAAACCCAAGCAACCAGAAAGCCTTTCTCTGCTTTCAAACCTGACCAAACACCCTGACTCATCAGTCTGCTCTATCTGTAATGCTCTCAAAGGTCTGACTGCTAAGGCATCCTTCTTCTAAAACTGGTTTTTGGTTCTCTCATCCATCTCAGCCATTTCTCATTACAGCACACCACTCAACAGCACCTTTTCATCTCTGTGTAGAGTCAGATATACATATATAGCTTGTGTTTCAAATTTGGAAACAACGATTATTTAGGCTAAGTGCTGCTGTAGAGGGGGACAATGATTTTCTGCTATTTTCTCAATGAGAAGTTTTGAAAGAAGCAGTCTCAAAAGTCTTCAACCAAACCTGTGAAGCAAAATATCTGTTTTCCCTTTATAAAACGTATGTAGAAGAGAAATCTTAGGATCTTAAAGGGTTTGTCATGCCTATTTAAACATTATCTTAGTTCATTTTAACAGTTCCTATGAGTTGAGGTGTTTGAGCTAGCAAACACGAACACAGTAAAATTCGTACAACCTGGAGTATGCTGGGAAGGCAGGACGAGGAGTGAGATTGCCTCATGGCTGTGTGAAGACGGGTAAAGTGCCCTGTGTAAATACTACGCCTCTGTGGGTTCTCACCCAGGGAAATGAGGAAATGATACTTATTTTACTTTATGAAGTGCTTTGAAGTCCTTAGATAAAAGCACTAAATAAAGGAGAACCTTGAATGTCTTGAAAGTCTGAATAGATTGGTTTCTACCTCCGTCTAAGTGCTGTTGAGATCTTCAAATAAGGTATTTCCTTGCCTATAGTGAGCAGTTCAATCCAACCTGCTCAGGGCATCCCTAAAGCACACAGACAGGACTGAGCTCTTCAAAAAAGCACCCCTAACTTGTGATGTATGTCCACCTTGTTAAAAAAAAAAAAAAAAAGGGTTCTAGCCTTTAATGTAGTAATCTAATGAGGAAGAGCAGGGCTCAGTTCCTTTTTCTACCTCAAGGAAATCAGATACACTCTTTCCTACCTTTTAGGCAAATACCGACTATCAGATTATCAAAGCCTTTTCTAGGGACACTCACTTCATTTTACATTCAAATTTAAAATGAAGTAGGTTGGCTCTGGGTCTGGATGTCTCTGTGGATCTAGTATTAAGTGATTCAACTAAACCAGCCTGCAAAGCATATGTCACAGCAAGGAACATGACATTCTTCTCTAATATCCCTACCAGCACATATAAAAGCAGATAGGTAGATGGCTCTGTGGCTCTTGGATGCAAATTAAACAAACCAATGATGTGCCAAATCATGGTCATATCTCTCATACTGAACTCATAAAAAGAGATTGCAAAGTGAAAAGTATAGGGAAGTCCTTTGATTTGACATCCACAGTTGCAAAACAGAATAATAGTTTTCTACAAATTTTATGTGCAAATATCTTTCTTGCCTTAGATTTGCTTTCACAAACTGCCAAAGTGAAGAAAGACTTTTAAAAAGGAGACATCACAAGTATGATATGTAGATGATTTATGGAGAAAAAAATAGAAAATTAATTTTAAGAACAGCTACTAGCCACTAGCATGTTAGTGATATTAGTGCAGTTTATCTACTAAATATTAGTCCTTTATTAAAATGTTTTACCTGAGTTACAGATGTGCTTGTCACATTCTTATTTCCAAATTATAATATTAACAAGTTAAAATGAAATATTTGATATATTTAAAAGGTTGAGGCAAATTTAAAAGTGCAGTCGTAACAAAACAACTACAACACAAAAATGCTAGCTAATGAAAACATATCTTTCATTAAAATACATGTTCCATGAGTATTTTGGATATTTAATTACCAGGTAATGTGTAATTAACTTGACAGAAAATTTCATCAAAGGAAAGTCAGGTAGGCTGACTTTCATTTACATTACGCATGATGGAAGGAGAAGAACTGAAGCGTTCCTTCCTGTTTTCTGTATAACATCACTATTTTTAAAAGTGTCTGAATTTCTTAATTCCTGTTCATGTAACTAACTTAACTACATTAAGCAAGGGATTTCTCTGCCATTGGTAACAAAATCTCAGTAAAATGAGAGACAGTTATTTATCTCCAAACCCCTTCAATTAAACCTAACATAATTGGCAATTTGAAGGACGTTTTTTTCCCCATAACATCAATAACATTTAAACACGTACATGCAAATAACTCCAGTTTATGGATAATTTTTTCAGACACTCTTAAGATGGTCGAGCAGCCTTCCACTTCAGTTGAGGCAGCCAACAATTAGCTGCCCAACCATTGGCAATCACTAGGGCTGGCCTTGGTTGCAAACAACTGTATCATAACCCAAAATGAATACTCATTTTGCTTTTGACTCCCTCCTCCACGTGTATAGACATAGCTGGAACAGTTTCTGCTTTCCACTTACAAAGTGGAGTAAATATATCACAGATCTTCTCAGGAGTCCTGAAATTGCACATGTGACAATGGAGCAGTACGTTCTGTGCCATTCAGTGTTTCTTTTTCCTGGAAATGTGGTTAGTATGTTATATTTAATGGCTAGTTGGCCATTAAAGAAGTGGGCCCATAGCCATTGGCTCACGGTTTTACAGGTGTCCTGCCCTTCAGCAGGCCTGTGGAAGCTGATAACTAAATGCTCCTTTCCTTCCTGCTAAAACCTGCCCATCTTGCTTGGGATTGCTTCCTCAAGTAAGGAAGGGTTTACCTCTGCACAATTATCCAGGAATTCTTCTTAACCATCTTAAATACTGTTCTGTCCAGACATCCCAGACGGCAAACTGGTACAGCTGATGTGCCGTATAGACTGCAAAGAATATTCTGCCAATGTTTTAACAGTTGGCTCTTCCCCATCTTTATGCCATGTACGTAGCAGTGCTACAGAAGTCTACTGTGCACTAAAGGAACAGATTCACACAACAAATACCATGAATCACAGGGTTTCTTTTTCATACTTTATGTTCAGTGTTCACATTTTTTCATTTTCTGAATAACATTCAATAGGTGGGGAAGCTTTCATACTGCTTTGACAGGATGATGCACCTATCAACTAGAGTTTAACATGCCCATCCTTAGTGAGATTTACCCCTACACCTCTATTTGCTTCTTTAAACGTTCAATGGTGGCCAAACAGTTATGTCAGAATCAGTATATTTGCAACTGCTTCCTGGCTCTTTTTAATGCTCTGCAGTGATCTCCCATTTTCTTTTGTTTTCCCATTGGCAAAACTCAGGTAGAAAAGTGATCTGATCTTTCTGGCAGTTTTCAGCCAGTGTACCATCTCAGGGCTGAGTCCATCCCTGGTTTTTGGTCTCTGATACTCTGAGGCTCTAATGGAATTCCTCTAAAGGAATTTCCTATGGGCTTTCTAGTCTAGGTTTATAGTAATGTTTACCAAGAAATACAGAAAACTGGTGAGAAAAAAAGAGGACCTATTCACTGGCATATGTTTAAAAAGGAAAGAAGAATTTGTCTATGCATTCCCCAATTTTCACACCCACGGCTTTCAGTTTCATGGCAATCTTAGTCCATTTCATGCTGGAGATGTGTCAAACTGAGAGCCGAGGGAAAAGGAAGGATTGCCTAGTGAACAGAGGTTAGCAATATTATTATATACCTAAAATAAAATCCTCCTCATTTTTAGAGATCAAAGTCAACCCAGGATATATAATTTTTCATGTTTTTCTCCACATTTACTCAAAGCAGCCTTCTGGATTTGAGGGTCAGTGAAATAACTGAGGGAGAACTGCCCAAACCTAATTCATTCATTTTCTAGTAATGCTGGTAGGAAAAACCTTGGAGATCACTCCTCTGCCGCAGAGGAGGTGGAGCTCAGCTGCTCATGCTTGTTAACAACGGAAATGAAGCAAATAATTTCCATGAGGAATCTCTTGGGAAAATGTTGCCTGTTGGGTCTGTTTGTTAATTGTCTGAGCAGATCATACAACTCTTGGATTTGTCCATTCCTTTTGAATATTTGGTTATTTCCACATTGAGTAAAACTGGGTGGAGGACCATTTGCAAACAGTTTACTGCACATTATTGAAATAAGCACTGTACACTGTTTTGGTCTTCTGCATAGGTGACATTGTACTGTTTAATTTTTTTTAGCTACAGCTCAAATAGAAAATTGCAACAGTTACAACTCGCAGTGCAATTTTGAAGCTGACTTTGTTGAATTAGCTGAGCACTTCACCTCCAAAGCCTGCACTTCATGAATATTCATGGCAGTAAAAGCTGTGTACTTGAACATTCCTGGAAAGGAAATAACAGATTGGTGAGAATGAAGTCTAACTAAAATTTAGTTTAGAACTTGAATATGAATATTTATAAATATTTTTTCCCAGTATTTGGGGAAAAATGTGCTGCCACTGTGTTCTGCTGCGTTGCCAAAACACACTTTTCTAACTAGGAAGGTTAAGCAAGTGCTTGACCTGTACAATATAGAACAAAACTGAAATACCCACAGATGCTTCCATGGACGTTGGATGTGATTGAAAGGAGGTGGCTGCTCTGTCCATAACCACTTCCCCTAATTTTCTGAATGTCCCTTGATGGAGCTATTCATGGCATTCAGAACAGCTCATATAACACAGTATCGTACAGTATTATGAGTCTATAACATTTTCATCCCTTGCCTTGCGGTCCACGCTGAGGCCCCAGACTTATGAACACTTACATGCTCACTCACCTTGGTAGTGCAGCATTTCTAATCACTTCACTGAAGTATCTAAGCTCTCTTATGCTGAAAGAGGCTTTAATGCTCTAAGGGTACAGGAGCTCCTTTAAAATAAAGAGCATATATAAATCGCAGTGTTATGTACAATACTAGGGCTCTTGCCTATTTCTTTCAACTTTTCATTTTTACTACCATTTCCATTTCCAACATGTTCCATCCAGTTCAAGACCACTGTTACGTTGTTGGGTTTTTTTTAACTCACGTGTTTATTGCTTACAACCCTTGCACTCTCACTTTATTTTTGTTAAGCAAACCCATCTCTTCTTCTTTTGTTAACCATTTACTTTGCTGTGCTTCCTTTCTGCTGCTTCCAGGCTGATCTTTGCACCCTGCATTGCTTTCTCTGCCCTCATAATGCCATCTGTGTGTTCTCTCCATGGCCTCTCACTAATCTTCATTTATAATATAATTCATAAATAATACTTAGCATTTACATATCCTTTTACAAATATTAATTAATTAGTGCTCATGTACTTGTAGAAAGCAAGCACATTGTCCTCACTTGACAGATGGGGAAACAACAGCTGAGAGGACGCTGTCTGCTCTCTGCTTTCATGGTGCCTAACACAATGGGGTCTCTTGCAATATTTGGTGTATAGACATTACTGTAACAAACATTGACAGCAGCAATGCTAAGTGATTTAATCAGAGCAGAAATCAGAATCCGACTGCAACAGAGGTGTCCCTGCACTTATGTTTGATTCTTATTCCAACACAGTACCGAATCCAGAGCATTCCTCTCCTAGTGCTATCATGAAGGTACTTCAGTGCTCTCCATCACTGAAGCAGCTGGACACCTCCCAGATGTTTCAAAGGAGAAAACCGCCCCGCAGACCAGGGAAGGAAGATACTACAGGAGCTTAATTTTCAAGGAAAAAAAAACACCTCCTCCCACCTCCCCAGGAAAAAAAAAGCAACAAAAACCCCCAACCCTTTGATAAGCTTTTAGCCTTAAATATTGTTTTTCAGTTTCTAGGGCCTAATATAACAGGAAGGGCTGGGAATTTCCTTTTGAAAAGGATTATTATGATTAGCCTTATCACATTTAGTGTCCAAAATCAGGGAGCTGCTTTATCAGGTTTCCTGAACCCCAAAGGCCCGCTGTATTTGCAAGAGTCCATGTCTAAATATTGGACATTACTGAATCTATTTGACTAAGTTACTACCAGTAGCACAGCAGCTGCTGTACCGTTTTCTAACCTAACATGTATTTGCCAGCCATATTATCAGATTTACACAGAGGTTGTTGTTGCCAAAAGCAGAGGAGAGGTAAATTCCAACACTGTGACCCTTTGCAATCAAGAAAGCTGCATTTTATTCCAGTGCGTCTCCATGGAACGGAAGGGAAAGTCTCCCAATGAACCCAGAAACTTATCCACCAAAATGAGTATAGATTCAGTGTTACAGACAACTCAGATACCGCTGTAAAAAGACAGTGAGTCACTGCACTGAAGAGAAATCCGTGGAACAATGTCTGGAACAAAATTTTTTAGATTAGAAAAATAACACTCCAAGCATCCCCAAATTTGAGAATTCACATGCCTTAATATATTTAAATACATGTATACCTATAAACATACACACACCCCTCCTGTATCCTTCACATTAACGCCACTGGGAATTTCCCTGGAAGGGAGCTCGACGTCAAATCCAAGCCTCCAAAGCAAGGACTGCTGCAATGGACAAAGGTGCCTAACAGAATTCTCCCTCCGTATTACACTTAAAAAGATGTCCCCAGCTGTGTCCCTGCCCCGCAGGAGCAGCGCTTTGGGGGAAGGTGCAGCAAAACGAAGCAAAGAGAGGACAGGCAGCTGCGGCAACAGAGAGGTCAGGGCAGGTTTGGAGAATATTTTGCAAAAGGGACGGTCAATAATTTTAACTATGGACCCGTGGCAGTGGAAATCTGATAGATGAGGGGACGGTTTTTTTTTTTTTTGCTCTGTCAGAGCTTCCCATCCCTTTAACAGCTTCAACTCGGGATGGTGGTGGGGGGGAGAAAAAAAAGAAAAAAGCCTAAAAAGGGACATGGTTGCCAAATACCAGGTGCCATCTAGTGGTTAACGGATAAACTGTCGCTGCTTAGTCTGGAACACGGAGGAAAACTCGCCTTGCAAAGAAGCGGCGTTCCTCGGCGGCGGCGGCCGGGACGGAGCGGGCTGCAGCCGCCGGCGCGGGGCTGCGGGGCCGCCGGCGCTACCGGGCCACGGGGACGGCCCCGGGACCCTTTCAGCGGGGCTGTCCCTGGCCCCAGCATAGCTCAGCGGTGTGCTGGGGTCTGGAGATAACCCACCCAAACCGCGCAAGTTTGTCACTCGCGTTTAATGGTGTTTGGGAGTTGCTTTGCAGTCCGTTCTCTTGGGATGCTGTGAGTTTAGGTTGGCTTCTGCTGAGGCGTTCTGATGGAAAATGTGATGTCGGACCTTGCTAAGCTCTAGCCTGGTGACGGAGAAGCCAGTGGACTGATCGTAGCTGCCAGGCACGTGCTGGGAAACTGCCTTTCCGTAGGTCCAAAAATTCACCCAAATCCTCATTCACCCCAGCTGTCCCGGCTGCCTGGGGTGGTCTTTGCTGTGCTGTGTGGCGACAGCAGACAGCTGGCTGTGGGACACAGCCCACGGCTCTTGCGTGGGTGGCAGCTCCCAGGGTAAGGGAAGCACTGAGAGCCGGAGCTTCTTTTGTGAGATGAGAAACATTCCTGCACTGACCTTGGGTCCAAATGGTGAGTGCCTTCCTATGGACCAAAGGCTAGAAAAAACGGCTCTGTGTCATGACATAAACAGCCTACAAAAGGAGTTTGGGAGATGCAGACCTTGCACCAATAAGTGATATTTTCCCCTTTACAAGGAAGGGTTTGTAAGGTCTTATTGAGGATTTCTGGAAAAAAATATACAGCATGTTTTGGGGGCAGGGTGTGAATACATGCGTACGCTCCCAAGGTTAAAACACTGCTCTTGCAAACTTTTAGTTAGTCAAAAGTGCACAGACAAACCTGAGGTTTTTGGTAGTAAAAAATACCTTTGTACCGGGTCTGATGAAGATGTCTGCCTAATCTTGTAAGAGGCTAACTTGACTAAGAACATTTATTTGGTCTACAAGTACACTAATAATTACAACCATCTTAAGACTTTGGTTTGGTCAAATGCAGCTTTTTAGTAACATTTAAGATAATGCAGGGAAATAACTACATTGGAGAGTTGTTTTCACGGTCTTGATTGTTGCCACGACCAGCAATTTTTGTCCAGTCCTGTCCCATGTCTGAAGCAGAGAACCACCTCTACTGCAGACGCTCTTCCCTAAGAGAGAGATGCCCACATGTACCACTAAGATCATGATGCTGGGAAGTGGCCATGATATTATATGAAAGCCAAGGAATATACGTCTTCAGGTGGACTAGCACCTCAGAGGAGCCCATGTAAAGAGATGATATCTAGCTCTTGTGTTCCACCTCTCCCTTATGATCTACCACAGGCTTACTCTTGACTCAGTGATGCAGACATATACTCCCACCATGTGGATTCTTATAACCTGAAGAATGGTAAACTTTATTGCTAAAAAGAAGACAAATGAATATCCTCATCACTGCTATTTGGCAGTCAGGTTGGGAGCAGAGATTTTTGGTTTAAAAAAAAAAAAAGAATCTCAGGTTCAAATTCCAGGACACACTTTCCAATGTACATGTCCTAAAGACCACAATATAGTCTCCCTTTCCTCAGTTCGTCTCCTGGCTTTGTGACTTGTGGCTTCTTTGCTGCACAGTGGTCCAACATCAGCAACAGGTTGCCCTGCATCTCTGATTCAAATGCTGATGACTCAAAGAGATGGTGTTCAGTCTGTCCCCCTGCGTAACATCTCCTCCTGGTTAGTTCTAGGGTGCTTCCTGCACAGATTGTTTCAGTCTGTCCTTTTCACCACTGCTTTCCACGTACTCTAAAGGAAACAGAAATGTGTGTATGAAGTTTTGAACCTACACAATATTTAGGAGCTGCTGCAGTGCCTACTAATTTGTGGGTGCCCAGCTTCTCTTTTGGCTCTTACCTGGAGTCAAATGCTCTACAGAAGCCTTGGGGAATATGTGCGTGCACGTCCTCTCTGTCCGAGCTGCCCCAAGAGCTCAGGCATAGGGTATGCTGACATATCTATGTGGCTTCCAGGTCAAAGCACGTTGTGCCTAGCTGGGCAGAAGAAACTTAGCAACAGCCCGCTCTTGCTAGTATAGATGTGCTTGAAGAATTTTATAGCCATCTTTATCAATCAGATGGGTAATATCATAAAAGAGTAATAAATGAACAGACTTTACTGTTATAGACAAATGGGAATTTTGATGCTGTACTTAAGTAATCTGTGGTTGCATCCAGACTCTATGTACAATCTTACCTGCACTAACTGTAAGGCTACTTGGATCATCCCGTTCTTAAAGTATCAGTTTGTCATTAATGTCTTGAGTCTTCTGGGATTTCATCTGTGCAATGTTGATGTTGATTATCTGTGGCACCGTATTTGGCTGTTTCCCAGCTAGGTTAACAAGTCTACCAGAAGGCTGTTGCAGGGATTTTGATACCTCAGCTAACTTGAGCATCCTGGCACCTCTCAAGCAAAGACTTAGGTTTACACTTCTTTCTAAAGCCATTTCTTTTAACATTCCTGAGTACAGCTTTCTGGCCCTGAAGACATGGAGACATTGTGTTGTTTAACATCCTCCCCAGGGACTAAGGGAATAAAGTACATGGTATATGAAATGAAAAAAAATATGAATTCATTAACCTCCTTCTTTCAAAACCGGAAAAAATAATATTAATGATTCTTTAGTATTCCATATTCCATATTATTCCTCTTTATTGATCTTAATAGATTGGCCTTATTATTTTTTGCTAGTACCTTTAGTTTCCCTCTCAGTTAACTTCTTAACTTCTGATTTGTATTTTGCTGATTCTCCTTTGTACTATAATCTATTTTATCAATTAGATTGCAAGTTTCATAACAGATTTTCCAGCCGTTTTATGAATCATATAAAGTGCCACTTCCAATTCTTTTGCTAGCAGCAAAAAAGAAATGCAGTCTTACAAGAATATTCAAAAATTCCAAAAGGAGCAATAAATTGTTTTAAAACTCGCAAGTGTTTGACAGGAATTTTGGCCAAAAGCTAGTTGAAACACCCTTAAATCAAAACATGAACTGAGTATATGGGATATTTGTGGGTGAGGATGGAGCTGGGAGGACCCTCTCAAGAGATTCCTTTCTGACATTTAAATTCTTGGTGAGCTGCATAAACACGTAGATAACAACTAGCTGTGGCCTATCAACCAGTAGTGTTTCCCAAATAACTGGCTGATCTCTTCAGTTTATTTCTACCGGCTAGAGTGACACCACAGACAGCTGCACATACGTTAAATACTTTCCTAATATTACTTTTCCATGTGAGCCACTGCTGCAATTGCCACAGGGATGTTACTCGCTCGATGATGAGAAGGGAGCTCGCCCACAAAATGTCAAGTGGGGAGAAAAGCAGCTTGCAAACCTGCAACTGTTAAGTTGTGGTCTCCCCTATGAAAGCATTTGAAAACTTCTCACCTACGGAGCTTGATGTGTGCCGTAATTACCAGAGAAAGAAACAGTGAAGGAGGAGACATTTTTACCTAAAGCATCCATGAACAAAGAAAGAAAAGCAGAATGAGTATTAATCTTTTTCTCTGAAGTTAGATTGAATTACAGCATAGAAGGCTGACTGCGAACACTTGCTATTTGTGAGTAACTTTACTCACATGAAAAGTCCTTGACTTCTGGGAGACGACTCTTATTTACTTGTTTTCCCCTTGTCCCTCCCATCTATTCTCAGTGTTTAGACAGTATTTCTGACGGGTTTACCTTTGGCAGCAGTTGTTTGACAGAAAGGATCAGAACCAGACCTAAAACATCCATTTGTGGCTGATGGGTTGATGGCTGAATCAATTTCTTACTATTTTCAAACATCATACATCATCATCATACTGACTGATTGTTTTGAGTTTTTTTCCAAAATTTTCAGATAAGCAAAAGACATACCAAATAAAGTATCCAAAACAAATTATTTCCTTTTCTGAAATTCTTAACTCAAAACAGAAAGTGAGATTTCCAGGGAGATACAGTGTAAGCACAAGAAGGAACAGAGGGTTCCTCTCTGGAGTGAGTTGCTGTGCATTGTGAGTAAAAGCAGCAGAATTTTACTACATATCAGTAAACTGGTAACATGCAATGTACATAGATGTCTGTGTTTGTGCATAGATCCTGATTCACTGTTCTAACAAGAAAGATTATGTATACTGTATAGATGACACTGGAAGCTATAGGCAAGGATATAAATAAGTTATTGTATAGACTCACATATATTCTTTTCCCTTCTGGCAACCCCATGGGAGTCAATGTTAAGAAAAACTGTAGCTAAGTGTTTATACCATTACAAGCTTAACATCCTCTTGGCTTTCTTGAATACCAAATGAGCTTCATACCAGTGAAAGCAGGTCACTGTTAAGTTCTGTTTTTTGCTGGTGCACCTGCTGACAGAAGGGATTGTGCACAGGTATGCTCTATGTCAGCCTCACTGGAATCGTGGTCTATGTAAATTACTCGTAAAAAGGCTTAGAGGGTGCAGCTGGTAAACCTGATATGAGAAATCATTACCTAACAAGAAGTTGCAAAACTACATCTATGAGGATGCTCAGATGTTAAGCATGCAGTCTTATCAGGATGGAGGAAACAAAAGTTGTGCTAGACGCAGGATGAAAGAGAGGATGTTGAAATGAAAACTGCTAGCACTGTTGGCCGTGAAGCAAAGATGTAGTGTAATACAAATATGGAATATTTGCTTTGCAAGTATTTTTTTTTTTTTCAATTTCGCAAAAATTTTGCTTTGCAAAAATGCAAAGCACGGTATAAATGAGAGTGGATACAGGGAGATGAGCATGTGCTCCCAGGGAAGGCTTCAGGGGTTGAGGCCATTCACCTGGCCACAGACAAGGTTGGACTTTAATTCTTGCTCTGGTCATTACTGGTCAAACTGCATTAAGGCCATGTTTGTGTGCAGTGCACTTGACCAAATCTTTGCCACAGAACTGGGTCTGTGATTACTCTTTCAAATGAGCCTGGTGCTAAGACCTCTTCCCTGTATCCCTGCTGGCACTAGCATCCTTGAGACGTTGACGCTTATTTACTGAACTCAAAGACATACCTGATAATAACAGCAGAAACAGCAAAGGCTATATCGATCAGCAGCCACAGGGACCACTAGTGAACCCACACGACGCCCTAGTGTATCTTTTTCCAGAGCTTTAGTCTTGAAGATATATTTTCTCAAAAAAGTCTGAAGCACTCCAACAACTCCAGTGGCTGTCTTTCCTGTGATTTTAGAGGGTGCTGGATTACATCCAGTGGGAGAAGTTTTCACTTTTTTTTTTCCTAAAATGCAATTGCACTGGCACTTTAAGTGTATTCATTTAATTAAACATTCATATGCTTTATTCCACAAGTGTCACTAAGCATTTCTTAAGTATAGGATAAAGGACAAATGATCTGAAATATTCTAAGAGCAGGATGTGTTCCTAGTGACTTAAATATCTGATGTCTTAGTGATAACAACATACAAACACATAAAGGAATAAATAATTAAGTAAATATAAAAGAAAGCACTTAAAGAGGATGTTGGTGAAGGAGGCAAATGATATAAGGAAAAGCACTTTGAAAAGAGCAGTCTGCTCTCTAGATAATGATTAGTGCACGTGTCACTGAGGAAGATGTAGTTTAAGGATCTTCATGTAGCTTTTATCCTTTGCTCTCCATTTCCATTTTTCAGCTTTTCGCATGGAATACTTCTCAGCCAACTTGAGCAATCTATTCTTAGAAGTCTGGTACAAGGTGGCCATCAAACTATCCTGTTTAGCCACTGCAACGGGCACCTTCAGAAGTTGGCTCAACCTACTCTGATAAGCTTCCTGGAGGTACATGAGATGTTTTGGGGCATCCTTGTAATTGCCCATTGTTTCATATCTAAAAAGAAGAAATGACTTAAAAACACTTAATCTTCTGAGAAAAATTATGTGACTCCTTCCTCTATGTTCCTGTTCCTATTTTTTTCTAGGACCCATATATCCTCATCTCATTGACACCTAAATATGTAATTTTTCCTTCCTATCTGTAATCTATTATTTTTTTTAAATTTCTATTTAATTTTAAGTTCTGTGCAGGGTTCCAGAGTTTCACTTTTTTTTTTTTTTTTTTTTTAGCATGGAAATGAAAAGTGAAGATTTAGGAACTATTTTGCAGAAGGCGCATGTAAAAAAGTCTGTACTTCCCAGCAAATTATATGTAGGGTTCTTTTTAATCTTTTTTTTTTGCAAGGAGGGAAATCTTGTTTGGACATGCGCCAGGCATGCCAGGGCACTGACACGAGGAATGTCGAAGGCGCAGAAGAGTGCGTGGCTGTGAGTGCCTGGGAGCCCGGGGAGGCAGGCAGCCTGGCAGCCCGTGGCACGAGCAGAGGGGAGCCAGGGGAAGGAGCCAGCCTGCGGAGCCAGGCAGGCTGCCACCCCCTGACCAGTGGGCTGGAAGGCTGGCCAGAAAACACACAAAATGACTTGAATCCCTGTTGAAGGTTTTGATGGAATTGACAGGTTCCAGTGAAATGTTTTGATTCTATTAAATCAGAATTTAATGATGAAAAACCATTCTGCTGGCAAATTTCTGACTGACCAGGAATCTCAGCTTTGTTGTAATGATGTGTCCTGCAGAATATATACAGTTTAGGACCAGAAGTGCGTGACTACATTCTTTAATTCAATTCCAGTTCTGGTAACTCAACAAAAGTTAGTTTAAAAAGAAAGCTACCCAAATCAGAGATTGTCTGGGACACCAACAGTCATCTTCATTTCCCATTTTATAAATAAACAAGTTAGAGAGCTGAGTTTGGTTATTTTTTAACTGATAGTCAATATAAATGATGACGTTTAAAAGTTGCAGGTTGTTTCTAGAAGCTGCATCACAGCTGAGAGTTACTAGCTGATGTTAGAGCCAGCTGCCGACCAAAAGGGAACATCCAGCTTTTCTCGTTAGCTGCAGGTCCTCAACCAGCCTTGCGTGGGATCCATAGCTCACGTGGCCACAGCATGGTTCAGGTCAGTGAGCCGACGCATAGGCCAGTTGTTTGGTTTGGTAGTGTAATTTCAGCCAGATCAGCCAGCTGGCCGCTCCACCCCAGGGTCCCCAGCTGCTGGACCAGGAGTGGAGGAAATGGCAGCAGCCCATGGACTTGTAGGCCAGGCCCTTGCAGAGCAACTAGCCACTAATACACGTCTGCAGCATGGCTCCATCCCTGCATACACATGCAGATACTTCTGAAACTTCATGGCCATAGTCCATGAAAATAAAATGCTCTTCCAGAAAAATGACTGCTTGTATAATTTTAAGTGTTTGCAGCGTCCTTTGTCTTTAATCTCTCATGGTGCAGTGGCACAGTTTCTTACAGTTTCTCAAACCAATGGGTATGATTGCAGCTGGGATGATTATTTATTATTAATACTGCGTTTACTACCCCACTAAATTCTTTGAGACAATGGACCGTTAAGTGGTATGAGGCTGACTGAAGTACCTCCACCATTTAGGGGTTAGCAACTAAACGGCATTATATAATTTGAGTCAATTTCTGCCCAAGATTCCAGGGAGTGAACTCATCAGGATTACTCATTGTTAAAGGAGTGCCTCAGGGTTTAGTACTTTGACTTTATTATTTTTTCCTTTAGCTATTCAAAACCTTGGTTCGTTTGTAGGAAATGTTAATTATCCTTTCTGTGCTGATATCCCACTGCTGTTTTATAAGCAGAGCTTTGCTTGTACAACTTCAAAAGAAATCTTCAAACTCAATATTACCAAGTTTGAATATTATCTAATTAACCTCCCAGTCTGTCATGCCTTGTTGGTTATCATGAAATAATCACAGCCCCTCAGGTGTTGAAGCTCTAGATGCAGCTAAGTGCCTCTAATTCCCTAAGGGGGTGATTAGCTCATGATAACAATGCTCCCTTGAGTTGTTTTATTGCTTTTATAAAAAGACTTTATTGTGGGGGAAATGTTTATTTTTATGCAGGAGAAAGATGGAGCTGACAGTTGAGGCTGGTGAGTGACTGTAGCTGTTACTCCTGAGCCGTGGTGCAAACCTTGATACGTTTGCTCATTTCTGATACTCCTTGGCCAATCACAATATGCTGCCTGGTAATTAAGCTCCTGCTGAACTCACAGTGTGGAGAGAGAAAATAAATACTTCTGGTTCTGCCAGAGGTGAGCAGTTAAAACAAAACAAGACAAAGCAAAACAAAAGGTTCCTTCTGCTGCGGGGATCATAACCTCCAGAGTCTGGAGTACTTCGATGCTCTGGAAGTCACCGGATCAATTTCTGTGCAGTGGTTCCCAACAAAAAATCTTTGCTTAAGTAAAGAAAAAGGAAGGCTCAAGTCAGTAAATTAATAGTTGGACATTTCTTACAAAATCACTACAGTTAGCAAAATTCCTAAGCATTAAAACCCCGAACATTTCAATCAATAGGTTAATTGTAAGCCTCTGACCATTGATTTGAGGGCTTAAGTTATCTAGACTTTCCTAACCCTGCTGCCTTCAGATCTTTGCCTCCTCTCTTTTCTCACGAAAGGTACGCTGCAGAACATTGCTTCTACAGTGCCTCCCTGTACAAAGCCTTATAAGAAATGCTGTGTCCTCCTGCCAAGTTGTCCAGCCCCTTTTCATGTAAATGAAATGACTTTCCACTGCAGTCCGAAGGCATGTGTATATGAGACTTGCCTAATGATAACTAGGTGGTTGATTTTTTATGGAATTATAATGCTTGGTTGCAGAATTGGTTCGTTAATGATGAAAGGAGAAAAAGAGTCCTTAATTGACTAAACAAGAGTTGAAAAAAAAATTTTTTTTGCTTGTATGGAACAACCACAGAGAAAAATAAGCCAATTTGCACAACAAATATGCTGTGAAGAGTTCCTTACTGTAACTAATAATATAAAACTTTGTCAAGGATGGCTAATGTGGGCAGAATGTCTCTTTCTGGGCATTGCTGTGACAGTTTTTACATTTAGAGCTAAATTTTCTGACATTTTTCCTGTTTTAATACAAAGAGTTCTTGTGAGGATTTTTAAACCGTAGGTTATTGACATACACATTCATCATCGGCATATGATCTCAGCCTCATCTTGTATTTTTGTTCCAGATCATCCTTTGTTCTTTTGTTGTAGCAGATAGACCTCTAATATCTTCCTTCCCTCCCAGAAATTATCTTGTGTTAAAAATCAGTCACTTTACTGCAATAGATTTATGCAAGGCTCAGCATAGGGAGTGACCAGTTCTGGATTTATTTAGAATAGTTTGGTCATAGCCTCTCAACACTCATCTGTTAACAACATCATATCTGTCAGGTAAAATATACTCAGGAACCCGCAAAATTTACTTTTCTGAGGCCAGTGCAACAAGCTTCAGAGTTAGTGACTATGAGATTCAGTACTTTTTAGCAACTTCCTTTCATATGTGGCTTTACATATTTACATAGAGTTTTGTATCTGTATATCCCAAATTACAGATTGACCATCCGTCTCAATTTCCAAGAAACCTTTCATGCTAACTTCATACATAAAGATAACCCTCAATATTTACCTTTCCAGAGTTGAAAGTTTTGAAAACTCAGTGTTGTCTTTGCCACAAACATGTAATGTGCAAGAAAAAAACAAGCACCTCAGGACCGTTATCTCCACAGCAAACTGCAATAGAATTACATATGTATGGAAAGGCAAGAAGGTTTGCATGATTGCTAAAATGTTGGGCTATTTGTCCAAACAGTTCGTAATATCAGGGCTGGAATAAGAAAATCAGTGATGTGATTCAATATTCTTATTCTGTTTATAAAATTCAGCTCAGATTTTGGTACCAATATTTGGCAAAAGAATGTTGAGTTTGAGAGATCAATTTGTTTACACAATGGGTACATATTTTAATCCTTTCTGTGTCATCTTTTTACTACTAACTACTTCCCACAAGTATACAAGCAGCACACTCACCCTTTCAAGAAAAAACTAATAGATAAAAGATGGTTTGCCCTAACAAGAAATCTTTTTTGCCTGTTAAGACCCCACTAGTCAATCTGGTCATTTCATGAATGTTGTTTTGGTGGTATTTGGACAAGGGAATATTATAAGTATTGGATCAAAGTGCTAAAATGTCTTAGAGTATTAGTGGGAAAGGTAACTCTGAAGAAACTCATACATAGTATGTAAGCGCATTTTGTTTCCTAGGTAACAGCTCTTGGTGATAACAGTTACACAGATCTGCACATGGGAAGCCATTTGCAGCATACAACTATCACTGGTGAACAATACTGCCTATTTTTGAGCATCATTATTTAGCATATCATCTCAACTTCAATATAAGCAACCATATATAACACCCTCTTTGCTAAGTACTCTTGCAACATGTACTGATAGTGATAATTGTGAAAAAAAAATTTCGGTCACAATGAAATGGAAAATTTGGAGGTAAGTTGGTGATTATGCTGTTCTGGAGGCAAATCTCGAGATGCTTGTCACTATTGTTAGATGAGGCTTGGCTGCAGCACAAGCTCCCCCACCTGAAAAATAACAGGAAATGGCCAGAAGATCTTTCTGTGATTTTTCTATTTAGTAGTCTATAAATACATCCTGTGTAATCAATACTAGAGCTTTCCATTAGTAATTTAACCCTTGAGTTCTCTTTTCCCATAAAAGAAGAAATAAAGTATTCATTTGAACAGAAATTAGTATTGTATCATAAAAACAATAAAGGAACGCACAGGCCTAATAAACTGCAATGTACAATTTTATTCCACTTTACCATGAAGTTCTCATAGCAATTTAAGGTGTTCTTAAAAACTAATTTTCTTTTCCAACCATGCAATGTAAGTTATTTTTCATGCCTTATTGTCAATCAGAATTAAATCTTTCATTTAATAATGATTGTTATCTTATCACTTAAGTTCCAAGAGTGCTTTGCAAAAGTTGTATGTGTCTGTGTGTATGTTTCCATAGACATTTATGCTTCTCTATAAATTAAATAACATGATTAACATTAAAAACAATATGTAGGCATTTCTGTGATTTTTACTGTAATGAAAATGTTGTCTCTTAATGAACCTTAATGAAACAGTACTTTACACATGGTGTGAAAAGTTGCCAAAAGGTGTAAAGCAATTATTATGACAAAAAGCATGAGTTTTGAAGAGCCATTTGTCTTGTGAAGAGTGTGTGTGAAAAAGCAGAATGAAGAAGTCCTTAGGGAAAAAATTAATTTTAATAAGCTTCTGTGCAAGCTCAAAGACTCTGTAAATCTAGACTCCAAGTATAATGCGTAATACAGTAATCACCCAGAAAGCTAACTTGAAATAAGAAACCTAAACAACTGTCTTGCCGGTCTGTGAACAAAGCTAAGTTTCCATTGCCAAATGATGAGGACTTCATGCTGGAGATGACTCAGGTGAAGGTCCCTGCCATGCTCCCCTCTCAGAGGCACATCCTTCCTCCCTGGGTTACCTGGCCGTTCACAGCAACGGCTTTGCTGCTTTGGTTTGCTTTTCTGATTTCTGCCTTATTTTCTGGGGTGCTCTACATTGTCTGTGCCATTTTTGTCACAGTTTACCTCCAGGATATGAAGGTTCAAATAAATGTGGACCCTTGCTAAAATTAGTACATGCAATTAGGTAGAAAATAAAAAGAAAAGAAAAAGCATTTCTAGAATCACTGTTTCTCTTTGTCCGTAGAAGGCTGTAGCTTCTTCTTTTCAGGCCTGTCACTGTATGAGACCAGGAAAATTTTATTAGAAGGGGCACAATTATTGAGTATGAAGTCACCAGGAGATAACTGATACAACTGTCATGTACGTGGCAGGCTAATATATCCCCATTTGCTGCTGCCTGAAGTGCCCATGTACAGATTGTTACTGTGAAGAAGCTGCCATGCGTGAAGTTCAGTCGTATCAACTGACTAATTCAAACCTTGTGCACAGTTTGGGTTATTCGTAAAAAACTAATGGGGGATTTCTGACTAACGAGTTTACTGACATAATACGAATATTCTCTCTGTAAGTGTATATTCCTCTACGCTCCATTGGGCAGTGGCAGAGAGCTGTTTCTTCTGGGGAACTTCAATCCATTTGAGGTTTCAGGTAAGTTCTTTATACAGTGGAAGCAGTTCAAAGGCTTTTCTCTAACAACAGCAAAGCAATCAGCTCCTTCCTTTTCTACACGTGTGCAGAAGCAAGAGGGTGTCTGAAGTGTTACATAGAGAGGGCACACTGGAAATACCTAGCAAAATTTCCAATTTGGTCATCAACATGGATTATTCAATAAGAGGAAGATAAAGAGTTAGAGAATACAGAGAGGTCAAAAACAAAACACAAATTAAATAGTGGCCAAAAAAAAAAAGAACCATTACAAAACAAGATAGCAATGAAAGCGGTCTGTTTCAGCATAAATTCAGCCCTCCACTGTGAAGATGTCATTAAATTTATTGAAAATTAGGTTATTCAGTTCTCATCATCAACACATTGAGCAACCCTACGTCACGGACTTCTTCCCATACCTGCAAAAACCCTACTTTCAAAACTTCAATCAGTGTCCTCTTAGGCTGCCAAGAAGAAATATTCCCTGATGTTTACTATCTCCTGTATATTCGTCCCCTTCACAAATTGTTAAGAAAAGTGGGACTGATACAGTTGGAAGTAAACTGTAATATACTCCAGCACAGTGAGGAAAGGCCGTACTATTAAGTCTAATATGGATAATCAGTAGTAGAAGATTCCCGTCTGAAGCACTCATTATTTTTCTGGGAGTTTGACAACACAGGTATTGAGGCAGAGGGAACGGTATTGGGGAACATATTTTCAATAATGTTCTTTCATTTTTCTCTCATTTTACATAGCCCTGGAAAAGTTCTGTTCCTGGAGTCCAGAGGTCCTTGAAGCCAGCTGGTCAAGTACATCCAGTTCATCATTAGCACTGCTAGCCTCTAGTTGTAGTGCTTGAATGCCACTCCCATAATTTGTGTGTTTCCTGGTCACTGTCTTGATGCCAAGCTTCATAACGATGATCATTTTTCTCTGTGTTTAATTTTCGCTATCTAGCTGCACTTTTACACTTTCCATTAATTCATTTTCTTTAGCTTTTTTCTCACTCTTATCCACTCATCTTGTATGTGTGACTAATTTTAATTACAGTGGCATTCCCAGCTGGGAAGCTAAAGAGAGGCTTGATATTGCTTTGGATTGGTGCCCAAAAGGGCTGCGCTTTCATTGGCCACTTGTGTATTTTCAAATAAGACAACAGAACATCAACAATATTGAGAATCAAACCCATCTGAGGAATGTAATATACTGGAAGGGAATTGTCCAGGGCTTTTCTCACCCAGGGTGTGAGCAGGATGTGAAAGCTTCATCTATGCTGTATGTGATGAAGGTAACTTAGATGAAGTGGGCCAACTGCAGTGTGGTCTGTGAGCTGGCTCTGCTCAGCCATACTTTCACACGTCCATGGTGTTAGACAGTCCAATTTTCGGTTATTCAGCTCTTACCTGACCTATACTATGGGATGTTGGATCCTTAAAGGAAGGCACTTCTCTGGCTACCATCTATGTCTCTAACCAGCTGTATGACTGCTGTTGCAAAGGAGATGAAGCTGTGATGGCTTGTTGGCATGTGATTGACTGGGATGGGCATGTTGTCTAGACTGCCAGCCGGGGAAACAGGAAATAAATCAGAACTTCACCTCAAAGGAAAAAGACCTCTGAGTAGCATCTGAACCTAAAAATATAATTTTTATTTATCTTAACATATTTCTCAGGCATTCCAATGGATACTTCACATAAAGAGCAGGAAATGGCTCTGAAGCACGATGTCCTCAGAGAAAACTGGGAAAGAAATTTGAACCTCATCTACATGCAAGAAGCACTTAAAATCATGAGAACTAAAACACACACACACTGAAAACTGGAATGTACAAGAATGATTTCACTACACCAAAATGAAGATGCCTTCTGGGCATTTGGAACAGCTAGGAAACTGGCAGAATAGGTAGCATACCATCAGTGTGCTGTTAGTGTGTCATCAGCAACAGTATGCTAGCCTGTCATTGCCACCACTGTTCTATTATAGAAAGAAGTAACTCATGGCCTTTGTTAGCCATGTGAATCAAAATAAACTCTTTGAAACATTTGTCTGCCAATTAACCTACTGGCAGCAGTGCTGGCTGATTACTTCTGTGACTGTCTCAGCTTCTCATGCAAGAGTGACAATTTTCCTACAAAAGGTTTCAGTGTGTTTGTTTGCTGGTCGAGTTACTCACCAATGTTACTACATACATTCATCTTTTTAAGGCCAAGCTTTTAACAGCCAGATCAGAAAAAGAATTGTGGGTGGGGTTAAAAACCTAAAGGCAAAATGAAGCTCTTGGTCCCCTTTCTCTTTATCCTCTAACCTGCTCAATAACCTGGGAGGTATCAAATTCATAAGCCCCAGCAGTTTCTCCAGGAGAATCTCCTGTATGTTTGCTGTTCTGCTTCTGACCATGGCCAGCTGCAGCTCGGTGCAGTGCAGCCTGCCATCCCTTTCATGCCTGGCCCACGAGTGATTCTCCATTCACATTGTCTTCAGATCATGATTTATTAGACACTATTAGATCAAACCTAATGAATCTGACTGAAAAAAATCCTGCTTGAAGTGGTCCTCCCAAAAGCTCAGTGGTTTCTGTAGTCATTTGCCATGTGGGAAACATGCGCTCAGTTTTGTCTAAGGAGATGTAAACCTTCATTTCCCAAGACACTTTCATAACCACTGGATTGTCAGATATCTTTAGGTGAAATACTCATCAGAACAGTCTTCTCCATCCTTAGTGTCAGCTTCTGATGTCCTTGGGCACTTAGTGTCCTAACCACTAAGTCACACATACATGAAGTCACACTTTCTCTGGCTCCAAGAATATATAACTAGGCTACACAGACAGAATCAAAATGTTCTGCTGCCCTCTGTCATAGCTTGATTAATATGTGTTTCCTTAGGACATGACGTGAATTTAAATTATGAATGCCTGGGTTAAAAAAAAAAAATAGAAGGCTTTTGTCACTATTGTTTCTTATGGTGTTTTGGAAGAGAGACTTACCTCAATTTTTGAGGGCTTATACATCTAGGAAAAGATTCAGAAAAATGCATTTTGAAGGGAAATGGCATCTTCCATCAATATTGTTTGGTACATGATGAATGCACAGTCTGAAACACTGTCACCATCCTTCAGCATTTCCCTAGGGGGATCTTAAACAGAGCTTTTGCAATTGGCCCGTGATATCCTCCAAAACAAGCCCATGTCCAAGGAGAGTGCTAAATTGCATGGACAAAGATTGTCCATGCAAGTTCCTACACCAGTGCATCCACTAACTCTCACAAGAGTTTTAGCTGCATTAAAAATCACTCATGAGAAGTCTGGATGGAGTGTGATCATTGTAACAGAGTACATTTAGTTCAGGTATCAAAAGCTGTGCTCTGAAGTATATATAAATTCCTATTATAAATAGCTGACAACTCTTCATTTTTAGCAAAAAAAAGACAAATTTCAGCAGAAAATTAATTACAAGGTCCAGACTGGATAAATCAAAGATCTTCATTTAGGATGCACCTTAAAATGACCGCTATATAGAGAAACTTTACATACAAAGGAACTGGTGAAATTTGACAGTAAAAAAAAATAAAAATCACAGTGAATTTATTGGCACTCAGTCCTCTACTGTTACGAAACAAGATGTTCAAGAAATTGAGTCAAGTTGTCATGGAACGAACTTGAGTTTAGGTGTGCCAGATTGTACAATCACAGAACTCCCTCCTCCCTTAGCAGCCTCGTCCTCAGAATAGAACTGGTCTTATTTATGGAGTAAATTCTCAAGTTTGACCATTTGTGTTGGAAATGTTAAAATAGAAATGATAAGTACTGATTTAAAATTATTAATAATTAATTTTAAAAAATTGTTTCAGGGGAAACTAGGCACGACTTTTTTGGTTGGTTCAGAAGGTATAAAGTGGAGTTAGTTCTTGAGAAGAAATAGTGACCTCAGAGTAAACGAGGGTTGTCTTCAACACTTGCATTTAATATTGGAACTGTTAAAGAATAGGGTTCATGCATTGTTCTAGAGAACTGCTGAGTACAATAAAACCTAATTTTGTACCTACAGGGAGGGTAAGAAAAAATTTGGGCATTGCTATCAGTTGTAATCAATGTTTTACAGGTAGCCTAATTTCTTCATGACTGGAAGGGGGAAACACGGCTTCAGGTGATGAGTAAGCATTGCAAGCAACCTAACCAACAAATACTTTGAGAAACACAACAAAAACCTGAAAAGCTTTTATCACTTTAATATAAATTGAATAAATACAAATATTCCTGATTGTTATCAATTGTTTCTGATAGTTGATTATCATGGAGCTATTATTATTGAAATACAGATGAGGAAACAAATTTGAAAGTCTGGGTTTTTTTCTATTTTCATGCTGAATACCCAGACATTGAAGTTTGTGGGAGCTCATAGTTACAGCAATATTTTTGCTTTATTTCTCATCCTGCTCATTTTGGAATCAAAATGCTATATTTCATGCCTATTGGTTAAGCATTTTTAAAAGACCCTGATCCATGAGATTTAAATGGAATTTTTTTGTTGTTCACATTCTCATCTTTTCTTGCTTTTTACATTAGCATCTTAGGCTTTCAGCCCAGGAAACTGAAGTTGCCTGCGTGGGACAATCCCATCTAAAATTTCTCAGTCAGGTGGCTAAGGGCATCTGTTGGTTTTGGTCTGGATGTGCTGTTCCCACTGAAAATCCAAAATAATTGCACACATCAACCTTGAGCACTCTTTTGCACCAGAGAATTAAATGTTTCCATTCCAATGTTATTGGATTTTCAGAGTATACAGATCCTTATTGGAAAGTCAGCTAGAACAGAGGGAAAACAGAAAGTGTTGAAGTAATGCTATGAAATGCAACAGGGTGTTTCAAAAAGCCCACAAAAAGATGATACTATTCTACAATAGTTATACATTAATTTCTGAAGTGCTCGTTTTCTTTTAGTCAAGTTAAATTCTGTAAGTCACATTAAACTCTCTGTATTTTGTATACTCATATTTCCTTATGTTTGTGGGCCTCATTTTTTCCATTGCAAATACCTATTTTACATAGCCTGAACTCTCTCAGATGCAGAAGTGGCACTCCTATTGTGTATTGGTATAATCGAAAGAACATTAGGATTTGTTGTGTAAATGTGAGAACATGCCATCTGTTTGGCAATGGGAAGCTGAAAACTGAGGGAAAACATTAGAGGTGTTAGAATACCTACCAGCTGGAAACTGAGGGAAAACATAAGAAGAAATAAAATATCTGCCAGTTGGAAAACAGAAAGATACAGCTGGTTGCAAAATGCCTGCTTTAAGGGTGCAAATTCAGACGGCAAGCTGCAGAAAGACATGCTGGGAAAAAGTTTCTAAAGACAGCCTTGAACTAGAAAATTAGTAGATGTGAAGAAATTGCTGGGGAAGGTGATCTTGAAAACATGTCTTTTATTGTGGCGTAGATACCACTGTTCTGACACATTAAATGTCTGTGATGTTTATATTCCAAGACAAAAGCAAGTAGAAAATGATATTAAGGGAAGGAACAAAATAAATTCAGTAGGAAAAAATTACAGGGGCATTGTCAACTCCACAGTGATCTCTGTGTGGTTCGGTAATTAATAACTTCAGAAGTAGAGACAAACACTCTACTGTTCCTGTTTATTTGATGGTTTTGATTAATTAAAGTACAAGTTTCCTTTAAAAACTTGAGACTGCCTTTAATTATATCACTAAGTGTGGCACTTTGTTCCTCGGTAGCATTACACAGTGCATGCAGCCAGTTTTGCTGATTGAAGAGGTTTAAAAAATAAGGCAGGCTGTGTGGACATTTAGTAGCTGACTACAGCAAAATTGGTTAATGACTAGTATCATCTAAATGAGGCAGCAAGCTGAAAGACTCATAATCTCTCCCCATGCACAAATTTTAATTAAATAATTATAATGTCCTTGTTGTAATTATTTATCAGTAACTATGCTCCTGAGTATTGTCTCTTTTGCTTTCATCTGTTCTGTCAGCTCAGCTGTACAATGAAAAAATCAGTTTCAAAGATCTGGTATGATTAATTCTTATTACCGAGGGCCCTATTCTGCTGCCATTATTCAACCTGATTAGTACTTTACAGCACAATTAGTCACATTGAAGTCAGCGGTTCTACATGTGCGTTGAGGTGCTGCTCAAAGGGTTAGCAGAATTGGACCCCAGCTAACAACAGATTTGGGACTGATGGTCTAAAAGAGTGTCTAAGACACCAAGTCACATTTTAATCTTCTTGGTGAGAAGCCAAACAAGAAAAGAGCCAGCCCCATGAAGGCTTTGAGTACCTCTGAGGCTAGTTAAAATGCTTGGTGTCTGTCCTTCCGCCTGGGGACATGGAAAGACACCTCAACCACCAGAGTCACACTGCCCACTGAAGTGTTGGTCCCATACGCTTTTCTTCTAGCAGCTGAGCCAGAATCAGTCTTCTGTTGAAAATTATCAGTCTTTGTTTTAAACAACAGCCTGGTTGATGGAGCACTGGTTGAGGCTATGGAAGACCTTAATTCAATACTCTCCTCACCCTTAGGGGAGCATAAAGCATTTTCCTGCGTTAGAGCAGACTGTTCTGAGTTGTGAGAATAGTTCTCAAAGTGGGCTACTGTGCTATACATCAGCAGTGGAAACTGTCTGCAGTCACACAGGTATAAGCTCAGGTCAAGTCCCTTTGCAAGTCTCTGGGACTTCAGTCTACCCTCTAGTTTCTTGGCATCTCAGATAGCCATCAGTAAGATTGCAGTTTTTAAATAAAACTGAAATGATTTCATTAAGCTGCTTTCTTTAAACAGGTAAACTGCCTTCCCACATAAGAGTGCATGAATACTCAAATCCCAAACACAGAGTTGTCTCCCATTGTGACACAATAGAGATCAAATAACCAGAATACGAGTAAAGTTAAAAGAATTGGTCTTGAGTATCTCAAAAGTTTATTCTTACAACTGCCAACAACCTTGAAACACAGTTAAAACATCAGCATAAGAAATTTAATGTGTTGTATAAAGAAAAAAACCCATATCAAGAGCTGCAGGGCAAAATGTGGTATCATAACCAACAGTGCTCCTGCCAGCTCTCAATCAGATGGTTTGGCTGTCGTCAATACAGCCCTGCTAAATGCATCTAGACGGCATCAGTAACTGCACTTCCTCAGCCAAGATGGTTTGCTTATGCTTGTGTGCCATTTTGTTACTAGCCTGCAAATCCAAAAATAAGCAACGAAAGAGGCAGAGGCAAAGAAAACCTAGGGACTACTTGAACCAGCAATGAGTTTTTTCAGCAAAAGACACTGCTTTGGTAACGTATGTGTCATACTTGTAGAAATTTGCTCTTATGTTGAGGATGAAATTTCTTGGCTGGGGAAGGGAAAGAGCAGGAGGACTGCCTCTTTGTTTCCATACCCAGCTGAGTTGGGACACAGACTTGATACAGAAGTACCCACTCCCAGAAAAAATCCCAATCAGCATGTAAAGTCATACTTTTCCTTATCTGCTAGTAAATATTTAGATGGCAGATAAAGCAGTAGAACACCTAAAAGCCAGACAAAGAGAACAATAGGTATTACAAACAACAGTTTATTAAACATTAAGGAATAGAGCTACAGTGTGATTAATATGAGGTCAAGGTCAAAGACAGATATACAGAGAATAATGCAATAATATAAAAGACTAACAGCTAGGACAGATCAAAGCCAGAATATAATACATTTTTCTCTGCAGTAGATGTAAGGCATTTTCTTCAAGGCTGAGTTTTCTTCTTGAAAGCAAATTTCAAAACATAAAAATTCATTTTAGTTTCTAGATATTTAATTCTTTAGGATAAAGCAGAAATGTACAAATCTGAATTCCTGGGAAAAGTAAATATGAATATTAAAAATACATGGAGGAATAATGTATGAAAAAAATAAAGAAAAAAATTAGGATATAGTTATATGCAACTGTTTTTAAATAACAAAAGCCCTTGCAGAACATGTAGGGATGAAGTTTTCTTGAATGGGTAGAGTAGGTATTAGTATCAACATTTCTTTTTCTATTATGAGTGTGTTAGATGTCTGTGTTTAGAGTCATGGTAAGCAGTTACTTCTGGACATATGAGTAAAGGTGAATGTCTCAGCTTTCTACTTTCTAAAATGGAAAGTATTGGAATACCTGAAACTATATAATTATATCGCTCAGTTAAGAGGTATTATAAACTATTATGAAACCTTATTCAATCATGTGCAAGTGTCACAAAGTAGGAATGGCTTGGGAAAGTGGATTTCTCAGAAATGCTGGGTAATATACAATTTCATGCAGAAAATAAAAAAAGGACATCCTTATTCAGGGTACCCTGCAATAGTTAGGTGTAGATGAAAGATGTTTTTCGGTCCCCTTATACAACCTCTATTAAAAATGCAGAATTTTTCTTTAAAAACCTATCAGACATGAAGACATGACTGGGTCTGTAGAGGTACCACTCAGACCATCTCTTCTGGTAAAAGATTTAAAAGTTACCAGGGCATATAGAAAGACCAAATACAGTAGAAGTTTTTATCTTCAATCATAAAACAAAAACTCAAGACAAAAAATTCCTAAGCTGTACAAAAAAAATTAATCAAGAAAGGGAAGACAGGAAGGTTAACCAAATGCCTTGTGCACTTAGACAAAGCCAGCTTTTACAGAATACCCTGCAGGTGGTACCTGGCTCCAGCTGGGATCCAGCACGTGTTTCCTAACGTTTATGCGTCTTGCTGGATGGTATGGACAGAAAGGATCCCTTTCTTCCAAGTGGTGTTTGCATTTGCAGTTCCCAAAATTCTCGCTAGTGGTGACCTGAATAACAGACGTCATGGTGGGCTACATCGCTTAGTATCTGCTGGGTTGGCTGCTTAAGGCTCCTCTTAAGAAAGATATGCAAAACGAAGAACAGATATTAATCTTGTTATAAGCAATTAGACTTCTCACGAAGAAAAATCATTTTCATATAGATTGAATTATAATTTTCAATGAAAACTTTTTGAAAAAGGCTAATAGTCAGAATGCATTAAGACCAACAGTAAGAAATTCTTTAACTATATCAGGAAGAACACACTAAATAAGTGTCTAGGTCAACTGGACCACTAAAGTTGTAATTAAAAAGGATGAAGAGATTGTGGAGAAATTACATGAATTCTTTGTAATCAGTCTTCACTAATGAGGATTATGCAGACATTTCTAACTCAAGGTTAATTTTTACAGATGAGGCATTGTCAGAGAGAGTGGCCTCTGAAGATGAGGCATTAGAGCAACTAGATAAAGTTAATGGTAGAAAATCCCTGGGGCTGGATAGTATTCATTTGAGAGTTTTAAAAGGGAAAAACAAAAAGTAGCTGAACTACTAACTAAAATATGTAATATACCTCTAATAGCAAGAGCCATTCCCGAGGATTGATTTTTATCGAAAGAAAGAAAGAAAGAAAGAACAAAGGATGACCTTGGGAATTATAGAAAAGGGAACAGTGCTTTAGTACCACTGAAATTGTCCAAAACCATTTCCATAAGCAGCTATTAAAGGACCCTTTTAAAACTACCTAAGTATTATTGCTATAAATATACGATACATTTTTAAATTGATTTCACAGCTTCTTTGGGTGTAATTTTTATTTTTCCAGCATCAAAGAAATCCAGGAAGGAAGCCACAGAGGTTTAGCTAGGAATCCAAGTAGGTGTAATTTACCTTGATTTACAAAAAGCTTCTGACAATGTCCCTTGCTAAAGGCTGTTGCCAAACACTAACGACAGCAGACTGAGAACAAAAAATTCTGTCATATATAAAAAACTGGTTGGTGGATGGGGTATGGTTTGTGAGTACTCAGCAGACAGCCTGTCTGAGCGAATCGAGATTTAAGGTCCTGTAAATTCACAAATGGTCTGCCGGATGGATGGTCAATTTTTTCCAGGCAAATTTTTATTTTGCGGAGGCCAGGAGAGCTGTATCACTTAAAAAAAAACCCCAACCAAACAACCTCACCAGCAGTACATGCAGCAGTCTTGGAGAGCCCAGCACTTCCCAGGTGGACCCTTGAGCTGTGGGGCACGTGCGTGGCCGGAGAGCACGAGGTGAACGCTCGCTCCTCAGCAGGTCCTGCTGCACAGGAGGCCAGCACAGCTGCTGCAGGCTCAGCTTTTAAAAATAAACTGCAACCCACAGGAACAAAACCACTGAAGGAGGGCATGGGCTACCTTTCAGTGTGTAGAAATAAGTTTGTCCCCAAAAAGAAGGCAAAAATACCAGGCAACGTCTTCAAGCCAAACATCCAGCATGTTCTTATGTTTCGCCTCACTACTGCAGTCAGCTAAAGGCTTTTTGGCTCTGGCCTTTCTTTGATGAAAGAAATAACTATTTTGGGAGGATATTTACTTTACTGGTGATATTAAATTGTTGGAGAACGTTGCAGAAAGAAAGGTTGTGAAAATCATGATAAATAATGGAGATAGGCTTATTCTGTGGCACATTAAATTATTAGGGATAATATGCAAAGCTATACACAGTGAATTACTAGATGGAAAATATTTCACAAATAATTTTGCATCCCAAGCTCTCTCATAACCTATGATCACCTGTAAAAGAAGTAGATTGATGCCAAAAAGTGGTTTGCAGCTAAATCTAGCAGTTTGTGTCATTTTATTTTCATTTGGAGAGCTATAAGTTTTGGCAGGTGCTAACTTGCTTACTGTAATCGCAGTTAAGGTCTGTCTGGAATAGTGTTTAGCAAAACAGTAACTATAGTTCCCACTGGTTATTGACAACAGTGTGGGTAGAGCAATAGAGGTTTTAACATCATAACAACCTCAATGCTGGCTTAAAGTGAACCTTCATAGCATTTGCTAACGTTTAAAGAGACAAATTGTGCCTTTGTTACATTTATGGACTATTTTTGTTGCTGAGCTAGCAAAATATAGATAACTATGCTTTAAAGTTTTGTCATAGTTATATGACTAATGAGATGTTGCTACTTTTCAAGAGGGGAGACAATAGTAAATTAAATCAATTCTTAATGTAACCACACCATATTAGGGCTTTTGGCAGTTTAGCTGTGTTTGTTAAAGGTATGATTTCTTCATAATTGTAACCAAATAGGCCAGTGAAACTTTCTAGGGCATTATAGACCAGGCCAGAGTGACTTTTTCATTTACATGTTAATGGAGTCTGCTCCAAGTAAAGTTAATTGAAGAACATGCATAAAGATTTGTTTGCTCTGTGGACAGATGCAATGGAAAAATCTGTTTAAAGCCATACACTAGGGTATGAATATTGATGTGAATGGGAAAGTAAATTATTATGGGAAAGTCATTTTTATCACATACGCAATATAGTTTGAATTCCATGGAGGGAAAAAACATATATGCAGTTTCATACATTCCTTAATTTCAAATAAAAGACAGCAGTGATTAAGAAACTAATATACTCTTTGTTTCCCTATTGTGCTTCTTGCAGTGTTTCTATATTTCTAGTTCTAAATTGCTGATTCTCAACTGTCAAGGTGGACAGCCTCAGGGGGGTCTGCAGTATATCCTTGAAGCCTCTATGAATATGTCAGCTGGCCTATGTCTTTCCTTTTCCCTTGCATTTTCTTCGTGTCTTCTTTTGAAGCCATGTGAAAGCTGAACATTTCCTTTGAGGAATCACCAGCAAGCAAGGTTGGAGACAGATTTGTCGGAGATTGAGGTGTGAGGGTGTTTTTCTGCCAGCTCCCTGGCCACAGCCCACCAAGAGATAGATATGTCTTGAGCAGCATACACCTGCAAAGAGAGATGAGAGACTGCAGGCTGGGGCTGCAAGAATTTGAAGAAGATGGGAAAAGTGTGGGTATTCACCCACTTATGGGCATGGAGCTAGGAGAAAGAGATGCCCAAATTATTTAGTTGAAGAAATGGGGTCCAGACAAAAAAAATAATTAAACATAAAAAAACCAAACTTATGAAAAGTGTTTAGACTGCTATATTTTGGGACAACTCCTTTCAGAGACCCTACTTGTAACTCTGGGCAGCTCAGGATCCAATTCACTTGCTTAAAGATAAGATATAGTGTCATCTCAGAGATTCTTTGACTCCAGCTGTCATTGCAAGAGGGCACAGATGTCTTTCATATATCCTACGTTATATCTGGCAGCCCCATGTAAATATCTGAGATACTCTGGAACCTCTAAAATGACACTAGACACTTATGTTTAAGAAATAAGCTGAGCTTTCAGGATGGGATTCAGTTTGAGGTTAAGACACCTGGATGTAGACATCTACGTGTAGATGTTGACACATGACCTGGGCACCTAAATCCTAGTAATCGGATTCGGAACGGTTGCAAAAACTAAGTGTGATTTGAGAGACCATTGCTGTTATTTGAGACATCCACATGGGGCTGGCAGACGTGACACAGTCCTGAGACCTTTAGGAGTGGAAGCTGGAGGCCAGGTGGGACTCCTTATGCACTGGAAATGCCAACACCTAGCTTTGTTTAATCAACTGAATAGTGACTGCTATTCAGTATTCAGTGAATACTGAAATAATGCAGTTTTCCTAAAACACCATTTCAGCGTTTTCACAGAAACTAGCAAATGATGTTTTATATCATTTTGCTGTCTGATGTTCTCTCACTTCTTATAAATATAGTGTTGCTACTCACAGTGTTGCCAAAGATAGGTACAGAAAGAAATCCAGACATATTTAGCATGGTTACAGGAATTGAGGCAGAAGTGCAACACAATAGATGCTTGGGACAAATTTCAGGCTCACCGATCCCATGAACCCCCAGACAACCAGAAAGCGATCAAAACGTGATTATGTTCCTTATTCTTTAACTATACTGTCTGCAAGGGCAACAAGAAAGAGTGCAACCCAGAAGTTCCAAGGCAAACCACACATCAATTGAGAATCACCATGGGCAGAAGAGAGACAGCGGGAAAAGTTTTGTGTCACCACTGAGCCACTAGAGTAGCCAACTATGTCCCTGTCCTTCCTGGTCCCACCCATATGCTTCTGCTACTTCCTGGCACTGTCTCTGGGACTTATCTGATCCCATGAAAACCAGATTGAGGGAGCTAAATCAGCAGAAAATTGACATTTGTGAACAGATGAATAATGATAACTAAGTAATCAAATACTTTTCTATCAATTTAATGAGCTGAACCAGTTCACTCCAGAGATGGAAGAGTGCCAAAGCCAGCACAAAGGGAGAAGACTGGAAGAATGGTAAAAATGAGACGCTTTTTGTGGCAACTTACTTTTAGATTGACTGAAGTGTACTATATAACCCTATTCTGAGGTGGATGGATCTGTTGGTTTTAAAACAATTCTGGACCATTGCAATGTTGACAATATGCTTAAAATACAGCTAGAGTTGTCTTTTCCAGTGGAAACATACTTTGAGTAATAAAAAAATAATTAATGGCATTTGTTTTCCTCTTACAGATTTCTAATGCATGGTGCTTTATGAAAGCTGCCCAAAAGCCTGAGTCACAGGAGTGCCAGAGCATGCAAGTGCTAGAGAGACGCGATGGGGGGGTCTCACAGCCTGCCAAGCCCAAAGCCCATGCTCTGCAGTGCACCTTTTGTAATGGAGCTCCCTCGTCTAACAAGAGCTGCCTTGGAGGTACGTGGAGTGTGACCGTCTCAAGTTTGCTTTCATTCTGAACAGCTGAAAAGGCAACAGAAAAACTCTGTGCACAAGTAAGCAGGTAGATCTTCACATGCGTAACGAAGCTGTGTGCATGTGGGTAGGGTGTTCAATTTATCACAGAATCATAGAATGGTTTAGGCTGGAAGGCACCTTAAAGTTCATTTAGTTCCAACCCTCCTGCCACAGCCAGGGACATCTCTCACTAGACCAAGTTGCTCAAAGCCCCATCCAGCCTGGCCTTGAACACCTCCAGGGATGGGGCCTCCACAACCTCCCTGCGCAACCTGTTCCCATGCCTCACCAGCCTCATAGTGAAATTTTTTTCCTAATATCTAATCTAAAACTCCCCTCTTCCAGTTTAAAGCCATTCCCCCTTGTCCTATCACTACATGCCCTTGTAAAAAGTCCCTCTCCTGCCTTCTTGTAGGCCCCCTTCAGACACTGAAAGGCCACTATAAGGTCTCCCTGGAGTCTTCTCTTCTCCAGGCTGAACAAGCCCAACTCTCTCAGCCGGTCTTCATAGGAGAGGTGCTCCAGCCCTCTGATCATCTTTGTGGCCCTCCTCTGGTCCCACTCCAACAGGTCCATGTCCTTCTTATGTTGAGGGCTCCAGAGTTGGACGTGATATTCCAGGTGGGGTCTCACGAGACCAGAGTAGAGGGGAAAAATCACCTCCAGTGACCTGCTGCCCATGCTTCTTTTGATGCAGCTCAGGATACAGTTGGCTTTCTGGGCTGCGATCGCGCATTGCTGGCTCACGTTGAGTTTCTCGTCAATCAGCACCCCCATGTCCTTCTCCTCAGGGCTGCTCTCAATCCATTCTCCGCCCAGTCTGTATTTGTGCATGAGATTATCATGCTGTTTCTTCACACTAATGTGTAGTTGAGCTTCACGTTTGTTATACTTTGCCTTTGCACTGCTGGCAAGTTTTTACCTTATAAATTGCTATGGATTCTCTTTCGAATGTTTATTTCATTAGCACACAGATCTAATAAGACTGAGTCAACAGGCTCGGAGCTGCTAATCTAACCCTGTCAGATATGACGTTCTACAAACAAGGAGTCTAGTTTCTTTGGACAGGAGCTGGATTTGTTGGATACCGACAGTTCGGTTGCTTTATGCAATCTCCTAACAGCTGAAAGAAATTGGAAACAGTGCGTAACCTTTTATTTACGACAGACAAAGATTAAAGTGGCAGAAAGGAAGAAAGGAACAACAGGATTCAAGCTCATATTGTATTTAAGATTTTGAACAGTATCACAGCATCACAGTATCATCAGGGTTGGAAGGGACCTCTGGAGATCATCTAAGTCCAACCCCCCTGCCACAGCAGGGACACCTACAGCACATTGCACAGGATGGCTTCCAGGCGGGTTTTGAATGTCTCCAGTGTGGGAGACTCCACCACCTCTCTGGGCAGCCTGTGCCAGTGCTCTCACACCCTCAAAGGAGAGAAGTTCCTCCTCATGTTAAGATGCAACTTCCTGTGCTCCAGTTTGTGCCCGTTACCTCTTGTCCTATCACTGGGCACAACTGAAAAAAGACTATTGTCATCCACCTGGCACCTTCCCCTTAGGTATTTATAAGTATTGATAAGATCCCCCCGAATCTTCTTTTTTCTAGACTAAAAAGACCCAAGTCCCTGAGCCTTTCTTCATAAGAAAGATGCTCCAGTCCCCTAATCATCTTGGTAGCTCTTTGCTGGACCCTCTCCAGTAGTTCCCTGTCCTTGAACTGGGGAGCCCAGAACTGGACACAGTACTCCAGATGCGGCCTCACCAGGGCAGAGTAGAGGGGGAGGATGACCTCCCTCGACCTGCTGGCCACACTCTTCTTGATACACCCCAGGATGCCATTGACCTTCTTGGCCACCAGGGCACATTGCTGGCTCATGGTCATCCTGTTGTCCACCAGGACTCCCAGGTCCCTTTCCACAGAGCTGCTCTCCAGGAAGTCAGCCCCCAACCTGTACTGATGCATGGGGTTATTCCTCCCCAGATGCAGTACCCTACACTTGCCTTTATTGAACCTTATCAGTTTTTTTTCTGCCCAACTCTCCAGCCTGTCCAGGTCACGCTGTATGGCAGCACAGCCTTCCAGCGTGTCAGCCACCCCTCCCAGTTTAGTGTCATCAGCAAACTTGCTGATGGAACACTCTATCCCTTCATCCAGGTCATTGATGAATATATTGAACAGGACTGGACCCAGTACTGACCCCTGAGGGACCCCACTAGTTACTGGCCTCCAACTGGACTCTGCACCACTAACCACAGCCCTCTGAGCTCTATCGTTCAGCCACTGTTCAATCCACCCCAAACAGTAGCACGCCAATGTAAATTTAGTTCAGTAACAGAAGTATATTGACTCTGTTTTGGCTGTCCTACAAATACCATGGCTGTACTAGGATCTTTTGGGTATCCCCACTAACTTAGCTAATTTAGGCACACTCAGTAACTGTGAAGAGAGACTACAGGGAACTCAGCTCCTAAACTTAGGTGCTCTGCATCACACCTCGGTTAGATGCCTCAAATATAGCCTTAAACCCTCTTTTGTATCTCAGTCAGTCAGTGGACCGTTGGAAAACACACATACTAACAGACCATCAGAAAGGGAAACAGACAGCTAGGGGTCATTGTAAATTTTGCTGCCTCCAGCATTTGCATCTAAACAACAAGTGCTCTGATGACATAGAGTTAGAAGAAATATCCTTCTTTCACTGCACTATATAAAACTGATAGAAAGAAATTAGCAGTAAAGAGTTTCCAGATCAGGGTTTGGTCTCTTGGGGGTAACAAAGTAGACTCTAAAAAATACGCAACAGCATTTCAGCAATTGGGTACCATGCTTTGCTAGGTTACTTAAGACATTACAAGTAATGTATTGTTTAGTTGTACCCATGTACACCATTAAAGTTATTCCAGTGTGGCATAGAGTGAGTAAGTTGAGGTCATAATATGCCAGCTGGAGAATATTAGGGAAAAAATGTTCTTTCAATTTCTGCTTAATGTTCTGATGAAAATAAAGAAGCCACTCACTTTTACTGCAGAGATGTTTACTTACACTCCTTTATAACTACCCTTCTCTGACTTACACCGGTTCCTGTAATATCTCTTGCCATTTCCCATTCTTGAATTTCTCACAGACTTTTCAGGAAGGAGTTCTTTATCTCCATCATGTTTCTTTTGCAGAATAAAAAAAAAATAAATTAAAAGAAGATGTAATTAACTGCAGCAAGATGTTACTGTAGTTGTTTTGGGGTTTTATATTTATAATGAAACTATGTTAGAAGGAAAAATTATATAAACACATAAGCCACATTTGGCAATGGTCTACATAAAAGTTTTATGGAGAGGAAACCCTATAGGGTTCTTTTAGAGATAATTATTCCAATATGCAAATTAAAACTGTGCATTATTCATTTTTTTGTCAAATAATTTTCATTTGCTTTTCTGCTCTTATAATAAAAATCTGCCAACAGGGTTTCCTCTTAACTCATCTAAGGAAGCCTGTGAAGAACACTCCATATTTAACTCTCTTTTAGATCACTGTGGCTTGAGAATACTTTTAATCTCTTTTCCATTTATAACTGTACTGCTTGACCTTTTTGCAGCAAGGTGTCTTGTATATAAAATGTCAAAGAGAGGATTATAGACATGGGACAAAGATATAGTTTAATTAAAAAAAGTCCTGTGAGACTGAAAAAGGTTACTGGCCCAGATCACAAATATTTAATGCCAGATTACTATTTATGATGTTAAAATAACAAAAAAGGGTTTATGGGTAACTTGTAATTGACCAACCTTTACAGGTGCATATGATAATATTAAGCTTCAAGTAATAACTTTCATATTAGCTTGGAAATTAGTTTTAAAAATTTAAGACATATCTCCTTAATGTTTTCTGTGTGTTGCAGAACTATCTTTACAAAATGAAATAGGTTAATGGTTTAAAGTCTGTTTCTAATTCAAAATGGTGCTGTAGGAGAACATAGAATAAAGTGTGCAGTTTTGCAATTTATTCGTGTGTTCCTTAGTTTCTGTCTCTGACATTTAGGCATGGATAGGAGTACAGTTTTAATACTGGATGAATGGTTGAGGAAGACCAATCTAGATTTGTTGCTGATTTTTCCCCCAGAAACAACGAATACATTCCAAAGCTGAACAGTCTTACCAGGCTTCTCCACTTATGTTCATATCGTGGGACAGTGTGATGGGACAGTCACTCTTGCAGTTCAGAGACAAAAGGAAGGCCATGCACAAGTATTCCCTGAAAGAACCCAATCTACCAGTTAATTTGTGAATCAAAATGAGTTTATGATGGCACTGACTGGGTTTTGGCTCGAGACTGGATGTTAACAGAAGAATGATTCCACAGTGGAGAAACAAGGAGATTTGAAGCCTGATTTTAAGAGAAGTAGAGCACCCACAGATCCCTCTGACTTTCACAGGCAAACTCATGGAGACATCAGAGAAAAACTGGCACACTATTTATACAACTATTTCAGTTAAGGTGTAGTAAATGCATTACGTAGTGCTGGTTTGTACCTGTAATATTTTGATTTTTATTTGTTAATATAACACCAATTTTGTGACTTTTGGTTAAAGTAATTATGTAAAAGTTTGTAAAGAAACAAAGAGAGATAAAGTATAATATAGTTTTATGGAGTCTAAATACTTTTTGGGGAAAGTGAGGAAAGGGATAAGATTAAAAAAAAACCTTCTCCTGCATAGCAATGGGAATCAGACTCTGCTGTAAAAATCCACAGCCGAGTCTGAATATGGGTATAGATACTTAGAAAATTATTAGAGAAAAATACTACCAGAATTCCCATGACAAGCCCCATGTCACTATGAGGCACTCTGGAACACCCAGGTACTGAATGGAGAAAAAAATCCTGCTAATAGAGGCAGTGCTTAATTATGTCCTGCTATGCCAGTCAGTACATTTTAATACAGGTAAGAGTGTAGAAAGTGCGACTAAAGATAAGATTGGCTATGAGGATGAGGATTTAGAGAGCAGATGATTACCCAAAACATGATGAAAGTATTTATTCAAATAGCTAACACTCTTTTGATGAAGGGATCCAGTAATATCTGTTTTATAGTTCTGAAGGGCTGATAAACGAAACAGCAGGTATTCTAAATAAACCTACTGGTTACTGCCTGGTTGGAGAGAAACACGTACAGTATTTCAGAAAAAACATTACAATTGACTTGAATATCTGAGGAAATTGTAGCCTGATCTTAAGGTTACACAAGACTACTAGAATAAATGGACAGATGTTAACAATTAAAGACATGTGAGCAAACAGAAAATGCAATATGGATTCTCCAGGATCATCACAGTAGAAAAGCCTGGTATCTTACTTTGATCAGATAATAGATTATATAAACAAAGGAAATGTGATGGATGTCACCTGAGGTCATAAATTAAGCACTGTGTCATGTAGAAGTTGTGAGGTAAAATGCAGAAGGTGAGCATTAGAACCAAAGCAGTAAAGCAGACAAGGAAATGGCTGGGATATTCTTGGGTCGTCGTTAACAGTCATGAAAGGTGGGTTTGGAAAATGCCTCATTTGAGTTCCTCCAGGTTGTGCTGGCATGTTGTGATTAATCTTCAGTGTAGAAAACTGAACTAACATAAATAAAAAAATGAAGTGACCCAATGTTTTCAAACTAAATAATACAAAATATGTAGTCATTTGCTTGAGGGTCAGGGACAGAAATGTTTCCTTCATCCCACCTGGGATAGACTGCAGGCTGCACTTCTGCTTCTCAGGGGTCCCAGGCTGTTGGGTATCCTGGAGCAGAGACCTTCAGCATCTACCAGTGTTATAAGTGTCCATGTAAAATAGCTGTTAATTAGCACACAGACCTCAGCTGAGTTCCCAGACACTGTATTACCAAGTTACTGTAATTTCCTGCAGGTCAATGAATATTGATTAAAACCAGCATTTGGTGCTGGGCAGTTTACAAAGCTCCTACCCTGCTTGTTGGCTGTGGATTATTCCATTTTTACTGGCTTACCTCTCCCATGTGCCATACAAACCTGGAGCCTGATTAATCACTACAATGGAGCATACACAGGTTGGGCGTTGCAACACTGGGAGCTGTGGCCCCTTTGTCGTTTTGAGGATCTAACCCCAAATGCCTGTACATTGTATAAAGAAATGGAAAAATCAGAGGTTTATTTTATTGCTATGAGTATCCAGATTTTCAATTAGTGTAGGCTGTTAGTGTCCAGCCAAAAGTTTGTCAGGTTGGGTATGGATCTGAAAACACATGACATGTTGTTTTTACATTCAGAAATACTTGGTATGTTTGCAGTTTTTAATAAATATTTTGTGTAAGTAGAACTCACTGGTGTAACTATTTACTTTTCTGGATTGTAGAGCTGTATTAAAACATGTAAACCCCTTCATTTTTAACATGAATACTAGTCATATCTTGGCCCTTCTCTCAACCCTCTGTACTCTTTCTTTCTCTTCTGAAAAAAAATGTTTTCAAATGCGTTATGAAGAATAAATACATTTAGCATCACCAGCTACAGTGAGCCTGTGGGTTGTGTCAAATCCAGCCTATGCCACCAGATTTACACTTCAGATGTGTCACCTGTGGCATCGTCACGATGTTACCGTTTCCCATCCTGTGAGACATATGGGCTGATCCTGTAAACCTGGCAGGGACAGACCTCACGTCGACTTCACTGTTTGCAGGCTCCAGCCTTTACTTTGTCTACTGATCTGAAAGGGAATATCAGAAAGGACCATCATGATCTGACATCATTATCCTTAGGCACAGTGTGTGTTCAGATTTTGCCAACTTCTGTTGAACTCCAATAGGACACACAGCAAGGGTTTTCCACAGTATACCTAGCAGTAAAAAATTATTCCCAAATACATATATTTTTTTCTAGAATGGGGTTTCTCAGACGCAGGGCCATGACTCCTGTCTAGGTGTGCAGAGAATGACAATGATCTCTTTCTGTACCCTCCTTTCAGGTAGTCCTCTTCAGTTCTTACTGTCCTGGGTGTGACTTTGAAAACATGGCTCTGTAAATCACCTATAAACAGAATTCGGTGCTGTGATGCTCATTTGAATCAACAGAAACAGCCTGAAAAACTGGTCTTATGAGGTGTACATTGCTCATTCACTTCCAGAGGTAACCTGAGCACTGTCCTCACGTAGCAGTGACACTTAGTCAGGGCATATATACCCAGGGTATGGTTTCACGTTACAGCTAAACTAAACTAAGGTCTTGCTTCCAGTAAAAGCAGGAGGTGTCAGCCCATCTCCTGCCTACTCTGTTCCTTCCTCCCCTTGCCTCTGCTCCCAGCTGCTTGATATTTTCCTCCTTTGCGTCACTCTGATACTCATCTAATCACATAGTAAGCTGTGTCACTCTGCTAACCTGGCAAAAAATGCTTCTTTCTCTTTCTTTTATTTTGGCTGGTTTTTTTTTTCTTTTTTCCTGCAGTTTCAATGAATTAAGTTGGCCTGTAATGCCATCCACTGAGCTTTGGCTCCAGCTGGTGGGAGCCCACAGCTGGGCTTCAGCCCACGGTGTGTGTGCGGGGAGAGCAGGGGTGCAGCGGAGGGCAGTGGGACCCCCAGTACCTCTGTCATCACCACCCCCTAGTATGTAGCTGAAGACAGAACTTCTGCAGCATTTGACATCGTGCTCAACTGGGCTTTTGTTCTCCTTTCCCCTTGAGTTCCCCTTGAACTTGGTTGCTGATCCCTCCAGCTTTTCCATTTTGAGAGAGGGCTGATTGGGTGACAACTGGATATGCAGCATGCACATTTGAAAAGATGCATGAGGGAGGATCATAAACACTCTGCCCTTCGTATTTTTCTGAGGTAGTCGTAACTGTATCCCAGACCTTGGCAGCCCTAGCACGCAACACGCTTAGAGACCCAGATGCCTCTAACTCCAGAGCAAGCAAGCACTCTGTGCAGTGCAAATTTTTGATCTGCGAATTTTAAAACTGGAAACATTTTCAGGCAGGTTCACGTTTCCTGAGCAAAACTCATTTAAATTCTCAGGGCTGATTTTAAACGGCAAGCAGACTCACTTAATTTGTTATGTGCCCAGTAGCTATTGACAAAGATATTACTCACTGTTCTTGTCTTTCTTTTTTCCAGAGAAATCTTCCTTATCTTCCTATGTCTTTCACAAGTACTGTTTTCCATAATCCATCAGATTTCATATTATCAGATTGTTTGAAGATGTATGTTCAGATTTCTTTGCTTGCTTAGCAGTATGTAAACACTGGAGACCTCAGTTAGATTTATATGACAAAGGAAGTGACAGGATCTCTTTGACGAAGCTAAGCAAGAAGTCTAAAGTATTAGATTTCTGGAGGACGTAGATTGAAATTAGTGGTTAGGACCTGTCCTCCACCAGTGGCACAGTAGATACCCAGGGTGATTTACCACTGTAGACAGTGTGTAAACCCGGGGGGGAACGTGAAGGGCCTGGGCTAACGGCCCTGCTCAAAATCTAAGACTGATGTCTATCAAGAGTTTTGCCCCAGATCTGAGAGCTGCCCCGATTGTTCAGCAGGATTACATCACCTCATAGAAGATGTGACTCAAAATGGTGACTCAGTTCCAAGTCCACTTGGAACTTCTAGATGTTTAAATAAATTATTTGGGAGTAGAGACAGTTATGGTCTTCTTGCTGAAGATGAGAATACAAATTGCCCGAGTTGTCAGATCTGCAGTTCTGGCAGTGGTATATCTTCTGTTACTTAGGTGGGAATTTTATCTCTAGGCACTTTATTACTGACCATGTGAGAAAAAACTGCATTGTCTGCACGTCACTAGACTTAGTGCTCCTGGGTACTATAGGTTTACTGACAGCACTATTGCAGATAAGCAGTAAAATATCCAGAGTTCAGTATTGTAGTATATTTCTATTGCCATAAATACTGTTATTGCCATACAGCTGCTACTGCTCCTTCAGATTAAGTCATCCAACTGTTTGCCTGGCATCCTCTGCTACTGTGGCAGAAGTTTTCTAATACCATAAGCAATTGCTTGTTAAACAAACTGAAAACATACCTTGAAATGTTTCTGTACTGCTTTCCAGTTATGTTTTGAAACCCATATGATCAGCTGCTCCTCAGGGCCACTGAACATTCTTTTACGATGTAGCAGTATGTTTTATAATATAAGGAAATATATTTTTAAATGTGAAGAACTTATAACACCGCAAAAGCAATTTATCATAACAATACTTACTCTCAGAAGGTTTCATTTTCTTTGAAATAAGCTTGAAAAACACCATTAAGAATCCCAGATCCTAGGCTGTGAAATTCCAGGAGCCATGGAAAATGTAGGAAAGGGTAAAGGAATGACTCTCCTTTTCTGGTATGCTCTGAGCCCACCAGATTGGTCCGCCTGCACAAAGGAGCTTAGAAAGGGTCAGATTTGGCCAGCTGGGAATCCCCGCTATACTGTCCATATGTTTTAACAGGTGGAAGGGTTGCTCAGTTCTTTGCTCATCTGCTTGGAAGTGGGTGATATTCAGAGGCGCCCAGGGGGTGCTCACTGGGCTGGACTAGTTCCAGCACTCTGAAGCTGCAGCAGATAGGGTAAGACCAAGGCATTCACAAAGTCAATCTTTAACTCCTTTGCAGTGGAGAGAAATAGTTTCCTTCAGGGGGAATGGAGAGCAGTTAAACTAGGCTCCTGATCTCAATCTCTTTCCACTGACTCTGCTGGGAACTCGGGGAGATGGCTTAATTGGTCCTTTCTGCTACACTGGTATAAATAATAATAAAATTCATGCTGATTTGCAGTATAGTTTGAGATGAAATTTCCATGAAAATGCATAAAAATCATATTCACCATTGTAGTTCTATTTTCATGATTCGTGCCCAATTCACTGAGTAAAACAAATATGGAGGGGGAGAGGGATAGAGAGAAATGGAAATCAAGTTAATACTGAGGAAATGTGTCAAGTAAAGTCCTTGCAAAATCTCAAGGTCAACAAAATGAAAAATCACTCAGGAAACCTAACAAGCAAGCAAGCAAAAATGACCTCATATTTATGAGAAGCCAGATAGGAGAATATGGCTTTGCATTTGCCCTCCTGCTATTTACACTTCCTGTGGTTTTAGTTTGCTGTACGTACTAATATGAGATTCTTGGAGCAAACAACCAACATAAATTTGTACCTCCATCTATGACTGGCAACAACTGCCATGCAAAACTGAAACGAGAGTTCACACCCTAAGCATCTGAGGACAGTATCTCAGGGGAACCTCTCAGGACTTATCACCACTCCTCAGACTGAGAGAAAATCACAGGCAAATATTCACTGGCAGGTGAAGAGCAACAAAAAGCTTAATAAATGAGAACTTCCTTAGCCCAGGTATATTTAGGTTGTATGGTTACGTAAAGGACCTTTGCAACAAATCACAACACACTTCCAATATTTCCAATATACCTGTTGTATAACCAAGGAACTTTAAGCTGTAGAACAATGCTGTTACAGGTTTAACAGGGTTATGAAGACAATAAGATCCATGTTAACTGATTAAAAATGGAAAACATTACCTTTCTTAGCATATTTTCCATCAGCTTCAAAGGAAGTTAAAAAATCTGTCAGAATTCTAAATTCCTGGTGATGCAATTTTGCATATCTGTTTTGAAGGAAATTTCAAAATTTTGAAAGCTTTCATGCAAAATCTGACCTATAGGAACTCTACCCAAAAAAAGAAGAAAATAGTAAATAGTGTGTCTTTTGTGACATTGACTTTTCTCCCCCTTGAAGAAAATACAGCAGCGGGCTGCCACGACAGTTACAACTCTGTCAGGATATGTAAACTGGGAACAACCAGAGAAAGCAAACAGTGATGAAAGTGATGCCTACAGTTTCTGAGCATTGGAGCTCCTTCTGTGTCTTCTTGGGCTTTTGAGCTCTTGCTGCACATTAAGGACTTGAGAAGCTCCGGGCTCCAATTGTAGAGATGGTAAATGAGTCTCCTTGGACATGTAGGAATACCATTTCTGTCTATGCAGCCCTCGCAACCTTTGGCCTCCTTAGGCAAAAGGCTCTTTAGCTTTCTTTAGTCCTCAGCAACCTCCAAAGCAAACTTCTATGAAACTAGGCAAGTTTTAGATGGAAAACCTGCCTGTATTTCAGAAGAGGTTTACCCAAATATACACGCTCCTATCTAACCATTTTTGTTTAAAAGCAATTTTACGGGAAGAAGAAAATCCTGAAGGTACTAACCAGCATTCTTCAGACCTATGACACTGCAGTTAGCTGGACTCCACTGAAACAGTGACTGAGCAGTCAGGGATAAAAATAAAACCCTGGTTCACACTTCATTCATGCTCACAGAGCAAAATTCAGGATACGCTGAGTAAGCAGCGTTTGACTGCTTAAAGTGGCTCTTTTATGTTATTTTTTATTAAATACTCCACGGATAATTAATATGACTATTAAATGAATGTCAGAAGCTGCAGTTGTTTATGTCTAGGCTAATATTCCTAAGTTATCAGTGTTTTGTGCCTATCAAGTTTTTTGTTCCTTTTCACCTCTAGGGAACTGTTCCCATTGCAATAATATATGATTTTACCTGATTCCCACGATCATTTATAGCAAGCTGTTCTACCATACCTAGTGTAGGGACTAAATGTGTTTATTTTGTTGATATACTTTGCTGCTGGACTGTGATCAGGTGCTCATGCCAGTTTCATTAGCTTTTTTGGCAGTTGTTTATGCAGGTGATTATAAACTGCAGTTAATTCATTCGCAGGGTCTAACAGCAGTGGCAGAAATTGATTTTGAGGGGCTTATTGTACTCCTGCTGGGGGGGACAGAAAACACAGTTGTACACCAGTGATCATGCAGTTCAAGGATATCCTGACAGGTCCTTTAGGGTTACTTTTTGCTATTGTCTCCTCAACATATTTGGCCTCTGGGGAAAATTCAGGAACATTGTGAACTGGTGATCACTACATATAACCATATTATCAGATTAGCAGTTGGGTGTCCTTGTTAGCAATGACGATAAGGTACGTATCTCCCTAGGCAAATGACTATTGGCACTTCCAGCTCTGATTAAGCCAGTGGTGCAGGGGTTAATGCCCAGAGCTGTGGAAGGTGGATTTGAGGTGCTGCCACCACGATGTTTGTTAGAAAACACAGAGCCTCTGTGTTTAATTACTCCAATTCTTTTTGCCTTTTTGGAAAGACACCTTCTGAGCAGAGAAAGCTCAGGCTTCATATGCGTAACACCCAGTAACAGCATGGACTCAAGGGTTAGCTGAGTTGAAACTCTGAAGTGTGTATGATAAGTAAATTCAAAAGTAGTTTGCAATTTTTTTCCTGGATAATACCCAGAAGAGAAGTAAATAGATGAGATTCACACTCTATTAGACAAAGCATTAACATGATCACCATCCCAATGCAGACACACAGAAAATCAGACTGCTTTCTGGCCAGGTGGTTGGCATTAAGGCAAGAGAAGTTGGAATAGGCTGTTCCTTGATCTTTCTGAGGTCTCCAGGATTTCTACCGATTTCTAGCTCAGATCATGGTTTAAATCATGATGGTATTTTTCTCTTGAGTCCTTGAGTTACTAACTGCTAACATGTTAAAAATTTAATTTCTGTCAGTGTTTTTCTTCTCTTTCACATCTTTCACAGTTTTGGCTCATGTACTATCTCACAGCTCAAAAACTTTTTTAGAACAGGTAAACCCATGTCACAGAGTTTTGAAGCACAAAATTGGATGGTGGTTCATAGACAACTATAGCACAGCGTGTTTCACATCTGCTGCCCAGCAGGTACTTTCACTCCTGTTCAGGCAGCTTCCAAGTTGACCTTGTCTTCATGGTGAAGAAGAGCGCTGCTGATGTTGAAGTTCTTCATGCTCATGCCATTTAACTCTTGATGCCCATCTGGAGTCTTTAGGCAAGAAAATCTAAACAGTGGTTGATGAGGCCAATTTTAGGGACATAAGATTGAGGGCCAGATGAGGCACAGCAGGCACTGGTGCCATGGTGGAAAGCACTGGAGAGCTTCTCTATGTACTGTCCTCAGGAGATGACCATGCATTCATGTGTTTCATGTTGTGTGCCTAGGGCAGAACTAGTGACTTTGCCTTCATATCACAAAGGTGGGCAATTGTAACAGTCTGTTCTCCAGATGAATTCTAGAGACCACTTAAAAGATCCAACTCATCTAAAACAATTTTTGCTTTTTGTGTAGAAATGACTGGCATGAACATGCCATCTCTGTGCCATTCATCTTTGTTTCTGCATAGTATTTAACAACAAATATCTTATTGACCACTTCTGTCAGCTTTTTTATTTTGGGGAAGAAATAACTGAACATTTCTCATGGAAAGTCCTTGCCATGGGAATTGTCACCTCCTCTGTAGCTCAGATTTGTAGCTTAGATAAAAGTCACTTTTACTTACTGAGGTTTTCCTTAGCCTGGGCAAACAGCCAAAGAAGAAAGAAAGATAGCACTATGATGGTTTGTTTTGTGCCAGTTTTTGATAGTGGTTGTTCTAGGGTCTTGATAACTGCAAAAGTCATAAACAGTGCAACGGTCAGTGTGATAATAAAAAACAAAATTGAAAGCCTATTTTTAGAGACCGCTAGGAGTTCACTTCAGGACAAAAAAGAGCTGGAAATCACACTACAGCAACAAATGTTATGTGATTGCACCAGTTGCATAAAAGCTTTTAAGTGTAAATCTCTTTAAAGACTTTCCATATGGGGAAAATGTCAGTTGGGAGGACCTGGGTAAGTGTCATGGACCCTGTGGAATGTGGTCATGGACTTCGTTTGGTGAGCTGGATGGCTTCCCAGCTATCAGCAATTCCACTGTGGCTTGAGACAAGAATGAAAGACAGAAGTCACTATATTTGGTATAAGCCAAATGTAATCTGAGCCATTAGAACAACAAGAGGGTCTTTACAAGGGTGATTTCTGTGGTTCCCAGACAAATAATGGGCTTGAGGTTCACCTAGAAGTTTTACCTCTGAGGATTCCACCCTCCAGCTCAGGCAAGGTTTTTAAAATTAATCTAACAGATAGGCATGAGTACCTGTCTCTTCCAACAGCAGATGGGCAGTCAAAGGCTGTTGGGCAACCAGTCCTCTGGCAGCAAAGAAGTGTATACAAATTCTGGCTCAGAAATTCTTACATTAAATACAGGCTTCAGTAATTATCACTGAAGAGTCTGGAGGAATTAAAAGCAAGGACAGTAATTCAAGCCAATTTTAAAGAGATAGCAGATCTCCAAAGAATTAATGATGTGTTCCATTTTTATTCCTTTTCCCTGAAGTCATCTGCATATTTTTATCCATTGCACTGTGCCATCACACTCCTTTACTAGCATTTTGATATGATAACCAGGTACAACTCTGTCTGATGCTCAAATCTTCTTACCAACAGTCTCTAAGAACCTAGGAAGAATGGGGTATAAGGTTATAATATATGGGGCATTTTTCATATTCTCCACGTCCAAGATGGGAAATAATACAGCTTAGAAAACAATTTGATATGCAGTACACATTAAGTTTTGTCTGTTATAGGTCAGCATATACCAGTGAAGCCAATGGAGCTACTGCAGTCAGCAGTAGTTAAGGAATGTATTGCTCTTGAACTGAATATTTCTTTTGTAAGCATTACATGCATTTTACATCATGGCCCAGCAACCTGGGTGTCTCCTGCCACTTGTATGGCCCCATGTGCCACCTAGTGGAAAAGGTCAACCTTAAAAGATACTGTCAACCTGAGCTAGGAGGGTTTAGAGTGGAAAATAAAAAGGAAAAAAAAAATACTAAGGAAAAAGGGTGTCTTCTTATCTGAAGTGCAGCACATTGCCAAGTGCAGATGTATGCTTACTCGGTGGAGAAGGATAATATTTGACAATTTGGAATTGATAGGAAAATTATTTCCAGTGTAAATAAACACGTTTGAATCTTTAATTGCATAGATAGCAATATTGTCTGAGGGACAGAACAACTTGTTATTTTAATCCTAGTGATTAGTCTCGATTCCATAAAGGTAATCTGGAGAAGGACAAGGATGCAAAGATAAAAGATAAAAATAGAAAACAAAACTACAGGTGGAACTCAGAATATGAATGATCTTGAAGGAAGTAGTAAAAGCAGTTTTTACAAACAATGTCAATTTTCCTATTGTCTGAAATGCAAACATAAAAGCAGTGAAATATAAATATAGCAAATTACACTCACAATTATTTCATGCTTAAAAGAAATGGGTTTCATGTTTTTCTTTTTTCTTCCATTTTGTTGTCTCTCTCCAACTAGTGTTCTCCAGAGATCTATCTACTTTCTTTTTTTTCTCATTGTTGTAGAATACATCTCCTACATCTTCCTTCTTTCTTCAGAGTCTTTCCTCTCTTCTGGAGTTGCTTAGAGTTGTTCATCCCAATCTGCTCTCCCTATCAGTCCCACTTTCTTATAGTTTAGAGTAAGACTATGACTGCAGAACTAGTTTAACTGTGTCACCTACCAAGAGATTCTTACAGAATTTATCTTCACATACACTTTTCTGAATCAACTTTCTCTCGACACTCAAGTTGTAGCAGCAGTTCACACTGCACTAGAAGCACATGGGATACTAGTAAGTACACGCAAGTCAGGCAAGTCCCCTCCATAGAGCCAGGGTATGGCAGCAGTGCCCTTAGCATCACGTGCTGGCAGGAAAGTTTTACCTCCAGCTAAAACTTTTGTTCTGAGACCAGGCAGGCAAAAAATTGTTGCTGCTTAAATCAGAGTGAACTAAGATCCCTCACAAATGAAATTTTGTGCAAGATACCAGTTCAACATGTTCTCTACGCCCTTTCATGCTTGAGTCTTAGATATAAGCTACTGGCACAGAGGAATATACTTGTGGAGGTGGTGGAATCAGACCCGTAAATGAAAAACCTTTTTCCCTTCCTATTTATCAACCTTGAGCCATTTGAATGACTCAGAGAAAAAAAAAATAAAAAGAGAAAAAAGGATGAAGAAACCAAATGTGGGCCCTGACTCTGTTCCCACTTTTAACACCCATGTATGTGTTGCTGCTACAACTTCAGCAGCAAGGTCTGTTTCATTACTTTTAACATGCTACAAAGGCTGACCTGGAAAACGCAGGCAAAGACAGGAAAAAGTGATTGTTAGCAACTTGTGTCTCAGCAAACATATAGAGAATATCGTGAGGTAAAGAATGTGTACTCCCCAATGTAACAGCATATTGCTGTCGAGTAAGTCTCAGCATCGCTGACAGCTTCAGAGGTGTGCGAACTTCTCAAAGAAGATATTCCCCCCAACATTTCACAGTGGAAAGTGTCAGTCAGATGAAAGATGGGACTTGCTGACTCCCCTCATCTTGTTTCTTTTTTAATCAATCTCTTCCCTGGCTAGATGAAGAGATATCTATAGGTCTTCATACGCTAGCATTAAACAGATATTTGCAGTACGACCTAGCATCACATTTCTTAGTCTTCTGTTGCAAGACAGGGCTTTAATCAACAAAGAATATCATAACACGAATGATTTTTTCTGGAATAAAAAACAGTACTGGAAAATGTAGAATTTAAATGATTGTAATTACCTGCTGTAGGTGTCCCTGTTGTGGCAGGGGGATTGGACTAGGTGATCTCCAGAGGTCCCTTCCAACCCTGACCATTCTGTGATTCTGTGTAATTACATTGCTAAAGCGGTTCCATATATTCTCTGGCCCGGCCACTCACTGTTTAAAGGCATAGTTCTTTTATGAGTGTACTTCAAATCTGTAAAATGTGTATAGATACTGCAAACATAATCGTAAGCTGTGAAGATTCAGTGAGAATCTGAATGCTGGTATCCACTGGATGAGCTGAATGATGAGCAAGGGGAAACTATGCAGTTAACTTCTCCAAGCATATGTAGCACATTAGCTGGTGCTAATCAGGGAGCTAGAGCTTCCTTCTTGCTCTCGACAAATTGTTCATGAGTGAGTATGTTTTCTACTTGTATATACATATATATCACACTTGTAGAGTTTTTCCAGGTTGATTCAAAAGTGTGTTCCCAGGAAAACATGCCCATAAAATGCAGTGTATTCCTTTCCCCTTATAAAGCATCAGTACCTCATGCTAATTTCTAATCCTAAAATCAGGGAGAAGATAATACTTCAACTGCCCATGCTCATGAGAATGGGAAAGATGCTAGCCCACCCTGGGATCAAGAAAAAGCATGAAATAAATCCGAAATATAACTAGATTAATTTAGGGTAGAGTAATTAAAAGATAAAGTGCATGAATATTAGGTTATAAAATTATTGGCATGAATTTATTAAAACACACTTCAGCAGTCAGAGCAGAATAAAAGCTAATTTGCAACTGGTAGTAATGGGCTTGGAATCAGCTTTAGTATTAGAAGAAAGTTCAAATACAGTAGGAAGGAAATGTAATACAATAAAGCAGTGACTCAGGGGGCTGATTGGGATAATGAAATGCATTTCAATGAATTCTGATGGGCAAAGTATTATTACAGTGGAGCTTATAAACAAGAGAGGAATAGATGAAATTTGCAACAATGGTACTATATTGTCACAGTGACTTTTATTATTATAGAAATTGTTTCAAAGTGTGAAAGGTACTGTACTTAGTGTTCTAATAACTAATCTAAAGTGACTATCTCTATTTTACTGAGCTTTGTTTTTTATCAGCATCCAAAGTATAGACTCTGTGTCTACTCCTTGACAGAACTGCTAATGCTCTATTCATCTTGTCAGCTGTGAGTCTCCTCTGCATGCCAAGACCACGGAGCAGACATTCTGCACATCTGTTAATATGAAATCCAGGGAGGCTGTGGAAGTTTGCTTTTTTGCCTGCTCTGTGGGGGCCTCCTGTGGCCTGAATTAGATGGCTCCTTCTCTTACGGCAAGGCAAAAATAACTCCTGACTTACGGTTTGTGAAAACACCATGGCTAATGCAAAGATCAGAGACTGGTGCTTTGATCCTTGTGTGTTCTGAAAAATTACAAGTTACATTTTATGAGCTTTTTATTATATATCATTTGCTTTATGCAGATATATGCTTTCTTGTTAAGATGTTCATCATTCTATAAACCCAGAAGTTGACTTACCTCAAAATAGTAATTAAAACCCCCAGATTTTAAACTTGAACAACTTTTTCATAGATATCGTCTCCACTCAACTGTGTAATCAAAACTTATTAGGAACTGAGGAACATGAAGCAATTATGTAAATTCTTTATTTTCCCAACTGTGTTGATGATGTTACAACATTCCTTTAATCTTAGATACTTTTAGTTTGAAAGGGAAACTGTGAATCTTTTCAGGTTTTGGAATATTGGTTAAGAATTTCTGTGAAAGGTGCTGAAGAAAAGAGGGTAGGGGAGTAGATGATACACAATATATCCTCTAAATACATTTTTGTCGTGGTTTCAGCTGGGATGGAGTTGACTTCCTTGCTGGCAGCTGGTGTGGTGCTGTGTTTTGGATTTGGGATGGGAGTGGTGTTGGTGGGACACTGATGGTTTTGGTTGTTGCAAAGCGGTCAAGGCCTTTTCTGTTCTTCACACCACCCTGCCAGCAAGCACACTGGACGCGCACAAAAAGCTGACCCCAACTGACCAAAGGAATATTCCATACCATGTGATGTCATGCTCAGCGTATAAAGCTGGGGGAAGAAGAAGAAAGGTGAGGATGTTCAGAGTTATGGCATTTGTCTTCCTAAGTGACCGTTATGCGTGATGGAGCTCTGCTTTCCTGGAGATGGCTGAACATCTGCCTGACGATGGGAAGCAGTGAATGAATTCCTTGTTTTGCTTTGTTTGTGTGTGTGACTTTTGCTTTACTTATTAACCTGTCTTTATCTCAACTCATGAGTTTTCCTTATTTTTTTCGACTCTTCTCCCCATCCCACTAGAGGAGGGAGAAGTGAGAGAATGGCTGTGTGGTCCTACTTGCTGGCTGGGGTTAAACCGCGACAATTTAAGATAGCGTTAAAATCCTTTTGCATCTAATAAGGCATAAGATTTCATCAATGGCTTGATTACTTGCAAACTATCTCTTTTCCCAGCATCTCTTTTTGTCTTTAGATTGTATGTTCTGGATGGGATTATGCATCTCTCTTACAGGGTTATGCTTTGTTAGCACACAATATGTTTCAGGCATTACCACACCATACCACAGTTTCCATATTACTATTCAGGATGCAGCACATCTGATTTAAGATGTGTCTTTGCCAATTTCCCACTCACTGACAATTATTTCTGGTTCTTCTCCAAGAGGTTATCACACACACACCTTATTTGTGCCAATTATACTGCTTGTATGATCTGGGAAATTATATGTTTTTCAAAAAAATACAGTGTCGTCATTTTTTGAGAAAGATGCATGCATAGATCTGGTAGATCTCTTGCAGGAGATGAGGAATGAGCACCTCAAAGGTGAGGGGGAAACTTATACACATTTGTTGCTGAAAATGAACTCTCATTCATTAGTCCTAGTCTGTTTGCTGTTCACAAATGTGTGTCTTTCATAAGTTATTAAATATCTTGCCCCACAACATGATTAGTAACACCTAATGACAGCTCATATTTTACCTGGGCAGACTGTGAAACATGCTGAGTTCATGCCCTCTGTAAGACATTTGCATCATATGTCTCCTTATTCTTTCTCACATCTGTTGAGGGCATATGACAGAAAGGGAACATGAGCACTGGAGAAAGAGCACATGAGCTTCACAGCAGGGGCCATTCCAACTGCCAACAAAATAAATCATATTACAGGAGGTAAATGTGAAGCCAATGAAAGTACCACTTGGAATGCTACTATGAGTAAAGAACTGTTTGCATGCATCCTGTTCGCAGGCATTTCCATGTTGGGCAACAACATCAAGGGAAAAACAAACAGCATAATAACAGGCGTGACAGACCAAAAAATGCTACATGCTATATCAAACTAGCCCAGAGTCCATAACTGAGGTTAGTCAATAATAGGCAGTGCCTTCCCCATGTGGAGTGAAGAAGAGGAAAAAAAGCCCCATCTTGTTCCTGCCCAAGAAATATTATTCGTATTGTGTGTGGATGTGTGAGAGCAAGGGTCATCCATTTCTCAGCTACAATCAGCCTTTGGAAAGTAGCAGACTCACACAGCAGGTAGCAGGTTTCAGCAATCACCATGCATCATGTGGGACTGGCTGTCAGTGGAGCGCAGGAAAGCAGAAGAAACGAGCTCGCAGGAAGGTCAGTTTGCTGCCTCACTGTCTTTAGTTTCTCCCTCCCACCCCCAAAGCCTTCTCTCCTGCCTGTTCAAGCACTACGCAGTGAATGTGCCAGAGCGAACCAGTGGAGTTCAAATGAATTCAATAAACACAACTGGCCTAACAAATGGTGGATGTTGAGCAATCTAATACTCCTCTAAGGCATAGCTTCACAACCAAAATAGGCTTTTGTCTTGTACATCTACTTGATATATGTTCCAAGCAAGCAGGAGCTTGCTGCGTATTGGGAGGCAGTGTCTCTAGTGCTCACAAAAGTAGAATTGTCTGGATTCAGTCTTTCATTTGTGATAAAGAGGTCTGGATTATGTACCGTGCTCTGGGTTAATATATTTCTCTACACTAGCTGGAGAGGAGCGATAGTTGTGAATGCAGGCTATCAATAACTCGGATAAAGTAGTTCTGCAGATGTACAGATAGAGAAGTCACAGCGAGAAGCTCCACTGACATTACCTTAGTGCCTACTGGCTCCAACCATGGGCCAAGGGCCCCCTCTGCCAGAAGTCATCCCAACTAGTGTCGGGTAATACCAATTGCGTAATACTGCTGTGTAGTTGTCTCTACACACTCTCCAGTAATGGCATGCCTTTGGAGAGAGGTCAAAAGGATTTCAAGGGGGTTAATGTGGGGATCTCTCCCCTTACTAACTCCTCCACAATGTAGGATGTCAGGATCTCGCCCTAGCGATCTCCCCATCGGACACCTGCCTCTTCACACCTCTCTGCCTCATTCTTTACCCTTTGGGACTCTGTGATGACCCTTTATCCCACATCTGATCCACCATTTACTAAAGAAAAGTTTCACCAGAAAGTGAACCTAGTCTTTCTTCCTCCCCTGCTCTTTTCCTATTATTAGGAATACCCTCTAGATACCACCATCTGACTCCTAAGATGAGGAATGGGGAAAAAAAGATGTAGGAGCATGAGAGGGTTAGGTGAAGAGGGACAGAGCAGTCCACAGAGTGTTTTGGATATGGTGGTGCTACTGGCACCTTTAATTTTAGTATTCTCAGCATCACTGTCATTTAGAGCTGCAGCTGCAGTATCTTGCCTGTCATTAGTACAAACAGGCAAAAAAACAGCTTTACAATACAAAACCTAAGCAGGTTATGAGTAACACTCCACACTAAGTAGCACTCCACAGCCATAGAGACACGTGCTCTGTTCCTTCTAAATTAAGTTGTCCTTTATGTAAGATTAATGCTTGATTCTTTCTAAGAAAGCACAGAGATAGAGCCTTTCCAATTAGGAAGTGTCATGGTTTAACCCCACCTGGCAACCACTCGCTCACTCTCCCAACTTGGGTTGGGGGAAGGAATCAGAAGAGTAAAAGTGAGGAGAAACTCATGGGTTGAGATAAAGACAGTTTAATAGGTAGAGCAAGAGTTGTGCATGCAAGCAAAGCAAAACAAGGAATTAATTCACTGCTTCCTCGTCTGCAGGCAGGTGTTCAGCCATCTCCAGGAAAGAAGGGCTCCATCATGTGTAATGGTTACTTGGGAAGACAAACACCATCACTCCAAACGTCTCCCCCTTCCTTCTTCTTCTCCCAGCTTTATATACTGAGCATGATGTCACATGGTATGGAATATCCCTTTGGTCAGCTGGGGTCAGCTGTCCCAGCTGTGTCTCCTCTCAAATTTTTGTGCCCTCCCAGTCTACTCGCTGGTGGGGCAGTATGAAAGGCAGAAAAGGCATTGACTGCTATAGCAACAAACAAAACCGTTAGTGCACTATCAAAAGTATTTCTCATCCCAAACCCAAAACGTAGCACCACACCGGCTGCTAGCAAGAAAGTCAACTTCCTCCCAGCCAAAACCACGACACGAGGAAATGCATTCTGTCAACAGAGAGAGATGTAAAGTAGAGGAAATTTTTTAAATAGTCGAATTGCTAAAAGCATTTAGCATTCTGTGGGTGCTTGGGGAAACACTTCTAAAACTTTGAGAGCGCCCCATAAGTTCCTCTTTTCTTCAATCCGTGAAAAAGAAAAAAAACCCCAACCCCTCCCCCCAAAAAAACCTTTGCCCGACTACTGCTAAATCCTGGCACGCCGACGTTGCGGCTGAATGTCTGTCGTGGAGTTATAACGCGCTATCAGATTCCCGAGGTGCCCCAGCCCCTGCCGAGCGCCCGGCTTTCGGAGGAGCCCCGAGTTTTGCCGGCGCCGTTGGGTGCACCTCCGCGACGGTTCCTGCAGAGGGCGCCGAAAGACAACCGCAAAGACGGCAGCGGGGACCGGGACGGGAGCGGAGCCGGGCGGGCGAGGAGGCGCCGGGGGGAGCCGCCGGGGGGGAGCCGCCGGGGGGCAGCCGGGGTTCCCCGGCTGCCCCCCGGCGGCTCCCCCCCGGCGGCTCCCCCCGGCGCCTCCTCGCCGCCGCTCGGGATGCTCACAGCTCCCTCGTACACGATGCTGTGCGGAACCGACATGAACCATAGAATCATAGAGCTGTTGAGGTTGGAAGGGACCTTTAAGATCATCAAGTCCAGCCATTAACCTACCCTGACAAAACCACTTCTAAACCATGCCCCCAAGTACCGCGTCTACCTTTTTCTTTTAAACACCTCCCGGGATGGCGAATCCACCACCTCCCTGGGCAGCCTATTCCAATGTTTGATAACCCTCTCAGTGAAAAAAATTTTCCTAATATCCAATCTAAGCCTCGCCTGGCATAACTCAAACCCATTTCCTCTCGTCCTATCACTTGTCACCAGGGAGAAGAGGTCAGCCCCCACCTCTCTACACCCTCCTTTCAGGTAGCTGTAGAGAGTGATAAGGTCTCCCCTCAGCCTCCTCTTCTCCAGGTTAAACCACCCCAGCTCCCTCAGTCATTCCGCATAAGACTTGTCCTCCAGACCCCTCACCAGGAATCATGGAATACCAGGCTGGAAGGGACCTCAAGGATCACCTGATCCAACCAAAAAGCACGGTCTACACAAGATGGCCCAGCACCCTGTCCAGCTGAATCTCGAAAGCATCCAGTGTTGGGGAATCCACCGCTTCCCTGGGGAGATTATTCCAATGGCTGGTTTTTCTCACCGTGAAAAATTTTCCTCTTGTGTCCAATCACAATCTCCCCAGGAGTAACTTGTACCCGTTACACCTCCTCTTTTCCATGTGACTCCTTGTAAAAAGGGAGTCCCCATCTTCTTTGTAGCCACCCTTTAAATACTGGAACACAGTGATAAGGTCTCCCTTAAGCCTTCTTTTCTCAAAGCTGAACAAACCTATTTCTCTCAGCCTTTCCTTATATGGGCAGGCTTCCCAGTCTTTTGATCATCTTTGTGGCCCTTCTCTGGACCCTCTCCATCTTTTTTTGCATAGTGGGGACCAAAACTGAACACAGTATTTCAGGTGTGGCTTGACAAGCGCTGAGTAGAGTGGGATAATGACTTCTTTATCTCTGCTGGTGATACCCTTGTAGATGCAACCCAGCATCCTGTTGGCTTTCTTTGCTGCAGCAGCACACTGTTCACTCATATTGAGCTTGATGTCCACCAGGACTCCCAGGTGCCTTTCCACAGAGCTGCTCCCCAGCCTGGTAGATCCCAGCCTGTGCTGCACTCCTGTTTTGTTTTGGGTTTTTTTGACCTGGTGCAAGACCTTACATGATGATGCAACAACCCATCAGGCTTGAGGTAGCAGCAGCTGTGAACACCTGGGGTGAAATTTCACTGAGAACTAAAATGTGGCCTCCCTGGATGCTTTCTATGCTTCAAAATAAGTGTAAGAATGTGTTAAATGGGGTGGTGAAAGTCATCCTGCACACAGCTGAATCTTTCTCTAGCTAAAAAGGCAGACATACAATTGTGGTGTCAATCACTGGGAGTGCTTTTCTTGAAAGCTGAAAGCCACATGCTAAAGGAAACAAAAGAGTGATGCGCTTGTAAAATGATGTAATAGAACATCATGTGATTTATTTTTTTTTTACCTTAAGCTTCTGAAAACCTTCAAAACAAATTACTTTCTTCAAAGGCACAGGCAGAACAGCAACTATATGCACTCAGAAAATATACCTTCATATACTTCCATGTCAGAACTATTACCAAAAATACCCCCCAAAACCAGAGAAACAGGCCGCCACGGCAAGCACATCTCTCTCAAATCCTATTCTTTTCTTTGCCTTTTTTTTTTTTTTTTTAAATGACATGGTCTGTTCTTCTTTCCCAGCTGCTGGTCAAAGAAACCAGGCAGAAGGGGTTTCAATTTCAATTTAACATCTCAGCCAAAATCTGGCACCTAACCAGCACTCTGATTCAGCAGAGTGTTAAAGTGAAACTTTCGGTGCTTTCCAGAAACAGGAGGAGCTTAAGCACATGCTTAACATTAATTATGTCTGTAAGGGCTTTGCTGCATTTGAGACCGTGGATGCACAGAAATGTCAGCCCTGGGCTGGCACCTCCACCTTGACAAGAGGGTTTTGGTCCTAAGAGGAGAGTTACCAACTGAGTTCAGTACTTTGCAGACCAGATCTGATAGGAACACTGCATATTTGCATAAATGCACATCCCGTAGGTTTCTTGTCAGGGATATGACAGTAATATCGCAAGTAAAAGAAAAGTTTTCTTCCTGTTTATTCAAAATGTTAATGGGATGGGTTTAAATATGAGAAAGAAGGACACCAGGAGAACCTGAGATTCACTATTTCATCTCAGAGAGTCAAAATGTCTCTTTAATATGTTTTGGTGTTGTTCTTGATCATTATGTGATTATGTAGGTTGGTTATTATAGAGACAGGGTAAAAAACTGGCAGCTCTCTGAAACAAGATTTCTATGAAAAATTGTTGTTCGATGCAATTCTGACAGGTTTTCAGCATCTTCCCATTTTTCTGAAACGAGAAACAGAATCCTCTGCTGTAAAAGACGTGCATCGGAATCAAGGGAGGAGAACTAGAGAATGAACCAGACATTCATTTGACGCAGGTCAACAGATATGAACTACACAGATATAAACATTCGGTGGAGTTGCACAAGCTAAGGATGGAGCTTGGTGTCTTCAGGAACGATGGGCAAGTACTGCTAGGTGTACCACGGTCACCGCCCTAGCCCATCATTCTTCCTCTAAAATTGAAATAACTAAATGCTTTGTGTATGCTAGAGGGATTTGCTGGGGGAGGAAACATTTCTTTCTTCCTGTAGCAAATGACACCCTTGAAAAACTGGGTAATTAATCAAGCCTGTTTAGCTCTGATACTGTATCATAATAAGATTGATCGATCACAGGGCATACTCCGATGGAGACAGGTAGAAGAAATTAATTACTGACCTGGACATATTAGGAAGTTTTGGTGTACTGTGCTTGGCAATATATTGGGGAAGCCTGTCACACATCACCTAGTGAAAAATGAAAAAAAAAAATAGCCCCGTAAGACAAAAAAGAGTATATATATACACAAATAAATTGAATTATAGAGAGGATCAAGATCTAAACCAAGACTTTTTTTCCTTGGCTTTAGAGAGTGATGTAGGATATAGCAATTTGTTTGAATAAGGTGTGACAATTTTTCAGACCTAGCTCTTAATAACTGAGAAGCATAAATCATCAGTATTTCCTAATCTTCCCATAATTAATGGCATTCTAGAAAGCAGGTCTTGGAGAAACATTTCCTGGAAAAATGTAGTGATTTTTTGAATCAAAAATTTGGTGGGATGAGAAGAGATATTTGAAAAACTGCTATGAAGAATGAAAGTGAAGAGCAACAGGGTGAAGAAAGTTTTTAGCACCATAATTGTCCTAAAATTACGGGAGGTAAGATATAAAGAAAAGCAGAGACAATACGGCAGACATAAGATGAATTGCAAGAGAGTCACCATGAAGAAAAGGGAGCTTTTCAGGTAGCAGGGATCAAAAGCATACACAGGTTTGGCAATCAGCATCAACAGTGTGAATTTGTACTGTGGGAACATGCAGTAAAAATAACACTAGCATAAGGTATTCTCCTACTGCCAGATCTGCTAAGCAAATAGGAACTTGATTTTGCACCAGCTGCAGCTTCCAAGTGGTTTACAAATGTGACATATGGTCTACAATACGTAGATTGGTGCTCTAATACTATGGCTGCCCCCCACTGTACCTAAGTATGTAGGACATATGTTGGATTGCATTACTTAATTGTGCATTACCTTGCATCTGTAGGCACTAATTTACAAACTTCTGATACTTTTTTTTTAACTTAAAGGATGAAATTTTCTGAATTTTCTGTGCAATCACATTTGGATTCCACTTTAACATCACACTGAATCAAGTCTTAATTGCAGACCTTATGTTGTTTTTAATGCATTGAGCATGCAAACCCATATGCAGGTTTCTTTGCTTTGGCTGTTGAGTTATACTGGGATCTGCTCTGGAACAGGGTGGAAACGCTTCATTGGAATTAAAAGAGGATTTCTAGAGGACCATATGTACACAAAATAAACTATGGCCTAGACAAGAAAGAGAGAAAGAATAGAACAGTGAAGTTATGTCAACATGCATCATCAATAGGCAATAGTAAGATTAGGGTGACTCATACATCAGACTAATCTTTAGTAGGATGTCTTGATAGTTACATAATAAATACAGATTTGATGAAAAGTTCTTAAAATCAGAAAAATTAGAATGGAAGAACTGTTTTCTGAATAGAGAATTTCACAATTCTATATACTCCTCATAGTTTTGCTGTTTGGTGGACTCTTCATATTGAGATTTTTTAGGGTAATAGAATAATTGCAGTCATGTCTGTATTTATTGATTGCATCTTTTAAATGTTAATTGATTATTCATCATTATGTAATTGTCCTTTCTGCTAAAACACATAGCAGCAAAATGTTTGACTGTGTTTTCAGTGTACTTTTCTCCCAGAGATTTAAAATTTCATGGGATATTGGACATTAATTTTTTTCACATAGCAAAAAGTTTGGTTATTTCATTTTTGTAAAGGTATCTGTACTGTACTCCACAGAGTTAAAGTGTTCAAGGCTGCATACTCCGTATTTTATTGTATTTTGGATCCAGGAAGTTAGCCTATGCCCCAATGAGTTCCATAAGCTCCTGAAGGACAATCAGATTCAACAGAGGCCTCTTCAAGTCTGCGTGGCTTCATAGTTCCCACTCTTATCATATAGTGTCCTAGCAGGCAAAGGATCTGACTCAATAGAGGAAAACCTGTTGAAAAATAGCTTGTCTTAAATTCTTCTACTATATCAAAGTATTGGCTGTATTAGTGTTCTCTAACATGTCTTTAGATGTAAGATTATCAGTATAATAATGTAAAAGTCTTCAGAATAGCTCTGTCAGGTCTGGCCGTTACTGCTGCAGGAAATCTAGTCTATGTTGGATGCATCCTGGAACGAAGGTCCATCTGCATTTTTACAGGGTTCATGGATTTCTCTTCCATTTTTATGCTGAAGCTTATCTGTTATTTGAACAGAAAAGGCTGAACAGCAAATCTCAAAGCACTGAAAGAAGAAAGTATATTTCCATGTACTCAAGTTACGTGATGCTTAGATTGCTATGATGTATTTGGTGAGCCAGGGTATCTGTTCTAAAAAAAATCTAATCATTGTCCTTAAAATTTTAATTTCCATAAGATTAGGTTTTGACAAAGCTGTATGTCCGTTTTGCATTGTAACATGCTGTCATGCAACATGACAACGTCAGAATATTCTAGCGCATAAGAGCTAAATAGGGACAACAATGTGTTTGAATTCACTTCTAAGCCTGCTACCACTTCACATATTGACCTTATTTAATGGAGCCTGATAGGGTATTTTTATGTTCACCAGCTAGTTGCCTCATGAATCGAAAGGAAGTAATACCTTAATGCATAGATTTGCAGGAGTCTAGACATACTCTGAAGGAAATTTCACCGCCTTGTTTTTATAGTCTATGCTAAGATGAAGCTGTTGTTTGGGGATGCGTGTGGGGACGGAGGGCGAACTGCTGACAGAGACAAAGTACCAGACTGTGCTTTAATCTGATCCAGTAAACATGTGCTTATAAACCTATGGAATTGTATTAGGTCATCTAATAGCATGACATGAACAAAAGTAGAGAAGAGAAGAGTTTACATTTTTGACACGCAAATTATTTTGGCCTGCAATAAACTAATCTGTCTGAGGCTATATGAACAATCAGGAGCAGAAGGTAGCAGTTCTAGTTTGTTCTTCCATTGTTAGACTTCTTTTTAGCCTTGCACAACTTTCCAAGATTCAACAGGACTCTCATTTTCTAGTTGACCGTTGAAGAAAATGGAGAGCAGCTTAACAGTAATTTAACAACATTTTATAATGCATGGAGCCATACGGAGCAATATAATTCATACCTGAGAAAGCATATACTTTCTGGTCATCAGTATGAGAACTTCAGTTATGATTACTTGTGGGTCATGAGGTTGGACAGTTGGACAGTACACTGTCAAAAAGCATTTTTATCTTTAATCCCTTAGTGTGATTTTTTTGTTTCCTTCTTAATGAAAGCTTCTGTATTTATGCATTTATCTGCCTGTCTGTCTCAGACCACAGCTGAGTAAGTTGAAATACAGCTCTTGGACTCGTATTTCCAGATGGAATTTTTACGGGAATAATGACAGAAAGTTTAGCTCTTGTTAGGAAGCACAGTGGCTCATGGCTCAGCAGCACAGGTCATTTGAGGATGCTGATGCAGAAACATGGGATTAAATCAAATGGATATTTCCCCTTAATATCCTATCAGAATAATCTTCTTATCCCATATCATTAAATCATATAAGAACTTAAGATGACAGCTAAACACAATTAGAATTTCCTAGAGGATACAGCAGGGCACTGGAGTAAGGCTCCAAATATATATACTGGAATCATGTTCCTGTTCAAAAGGATTCCTTCCTCCAAGCGTCCTGCAGGGATTAAGCAATTTATACTAGAAAGCCATTGGTCTAACTCTCCACTGTGCAACCATGAATCTTACTAGATGGTCCAGGACAAGTGAAAGACAGTACAACTGAGGCCACAACATTGAAATATTATGGACATAACATATAAAATTTAAAACTGGGAAAGACAGATAATTTTCTAACATAATTAAAACTGACTGACTTCATATAAAATGTGTGACTAAGGAAAGGGAGGGGAACTACTTGGCTTTTCCTGCCTTCTTCAATAAGTGTGCACTACTCGTTACTACATTTGCATCAGCCTTTTTTTGAAAGAAAGGGACTGAAACTTTCTCCTATCCATTAAAATAAACAACACTATTATCCTAGATAGGATACAAAGTTCTGTTAAAAAGGAAATCCTCAAGGACATCCATAGTCTTAACATGGTAATGGCCATGTTTAATTATAAATGTTGTTCAATTAGCAGTCAGGAATATGCCTCGGCCACCAGCAGCAGTGTAACAGATATTTTAGAGTTGTGTTTCTCATTTTTCAAACTGTGACTGTGTTTCTTTATATTAATGGGTTTGGACCAGAAACAGCAGTATTGCATTGCTTTCTTAATTTCCCAAATAATGCCAAATATTGTATATAAACATAAATCTAGCTAAATGAAAAGTATATATTTGCAGTGTCCATGCTGGTGAAGACACATATTTCACCTCTCAAAACTTGGGAGAGTATTGATTCTTGTTATTATAATTTAGTTTTAATTCTGCTGATGGCTACCTCAATAAAAATGACAAAAATATTTTAAACTTTCCTAGCAATCTTCAATTATAGGTAATTATTTCCAGAGAAAAGTTAAGGACGAACAGTTAAAGTAAAAAGCAGAAATTCCTCTATTGATTTTTTTACTAGTTTAGGTTTATCGCAATCTTAATCCCTTTGGTGTTCTGCTAACTTATTTCTAATCTCTCCTGCCACTTCACCGTCCTTCTCTCTCAGGGTCAGATCCAATAAAAAAACTTGCATCTTTAAAAGATTTAGATAGTATGAAGGTCTCTAAGTCCAAAACTTCAATCTAAAACCCCTCTTTACTCAGCTGCCACCTAATGATGGAGGCGCACCATCTCACTCAAGGTCTCATTGGAAAACTTTCCAGGAAAACTCTATTTTATGCAGTACTTGCACATATCAGAACCCACCAGCTAGTGAGGATCCATTCAGTTGCCTCTTCAATCTCACTTCATCCAAGAGAGTACCAAAACATCTGGCAATATCTTAATTTGGGTAGTGGCAGAGGAGCAGAGAAGACAGCAAGGAGGAATGTGACTTGGTGTTGCAGGGTTCTGAGCTTTCTGTCAGGATCCTGGGTTCTGTTCAGGGACCACAGCTGCATTTTATGCAATGCCTGTTTAAAAGAATTTCTCAGTAAGTCTTCTGCTGATTCGATTTTATTCTGCTTTCATTTTCCCCCCGTCCTGGGGAAGAAGGGCCTTAACATTGGCTAAGCAGAAATTATGATAGCCTTGGACCTCATGAAAACGGTATTCATGGGCCAAAGTTTTCAGGAGTCTTTAATTGTAAATGAATCTACTTCTTATTCTTAAAATCTTAATTTCTTTTTTCTTTAGGAAAGGGAAGTGTTCGATTTAGATTTCATTGTTTCTGAGGCCTGGTCTACAGATCTGCTTGATCTGCACTGGTAACTATTCACTACTGTGGGTGATCCATACATGTGAACACAAAAGATTTAGCCAGCCAACAAAATGGGAGCTGTGCAGGTACCAGAAGGAAGACGTGGGACACATGAAATTGTGGGTTGCTGATTGAGTAGTCTAGCCACAGAAACGTCCCCATGACTGAGATCTAACAGGGATTCTGTGTCCCTGTTGACCTCTGCCACCACTGATCCTGGACCACCCCAGGGTCCACACCTAGCATCTCTTATGGTGACAGAGCCTGCGTTTCAAGATTGTTTTTACAGTAGCAAGAGCTCTTTCCATAGTACAGAGAGACTGTGCCATTAGGAGATTACTCATTCCCTCAAAGGCAGAAATCACTTTTCCCTCCCAGCCCTGAGTCAGGGGAGCGAGGATGAGGTTTATTTATAATGAACATCTCTCCCAGTGCAGCACTGATGCTCATCCATCAAACACTCGTGACAACTCGTTAGTGCTCTGTCCACCCAGAAGGTAAATTCATTCTCATCAGCAAGCGCTAAATGCCTGCCTTGGCCTAGTAGGTGTTGCCCAGATGCTGTATCAGCTTCTGCTGCCTTTTCCTCTGGTTTATCAAGAGATGGCAGCAAAAAGCCATTTAACCTTTGATCTCAGTCCTCAAGGCCTCTGTCTGTCATAGAATTGTGGCAGCCTCTACCCACCCACCCAACTCATCCCACCAGCGCCAGGTTATCAGAGCAGCCTGCTACCTACAGCAAACAGTCCAGTCCTTTGCATGCCGCGACACTTTGGAGGGTGGTGGGAATGATGGTCAGGACCAGGGACTCTCGGGCATGTCCCACACACAGCTGTAACCACTGTGGCACAGCAGTAACATCAATTAGGTATCAATGGGGCTTCCCCCGTGGCAGAAAACATGGTGCTGAAGGCTCTAAGGATTAGGCATTAGATGAAAGGGACTATCTCTGACAATGAGCAGAAGCAAAACTGATGGATTGAAGCACCCCAAAAATGGCATGTGAAGAGTCAGTTCTTTTGGGGGAAGTAGCCCTTGGCTTTAGGTTCATGGTTGAGGGAATTCCTGTTTTAGGAAGGGCCACAAAATATTCAGACTGTGCATTGCTATCATGATGCTGCGTCCAAGGTGGAGGACACAGGAAGGAACTTTCTGATTCACTGTGACAAGCTGACAATTCATTTGCTACAGTGACATTTGTGAGAGGGAAGAAATTGGTAACACAACATGTCAATAAAGACAGCTAGAAAAAAATATTTTAAAATTAGACATGTTTAGAAATATAGCGCCTAGCTCTATTTCAAATATTCTTTCGTTTTCTTCTTAAAGAAAGGAATAATTGTCAAAATAATTGGACTTAAATGGGATTTTTAAAAAATTTACAGTGGTCATTAGTGAAAAGCAAGAGACCTCATTATTAAATGTTGCAGGATGATTTCAGAAACTGGTTTCAGACAGAGATGCTAGAGTCAGCTGCATTTAAAATCAAGGTAAGCTCTGTGGGTTTCAGTGTCACTACTTACTCTTAAATGTCACTGAGGAGCTGTCAACAGGTATGAAAAGGCACCCAGCTGCTTAAGCCACCCAGCTGCTCGAGGCTCTTTCAGTGGACACAGAGTGAAATATATATGGAGGGAAACCTGGTGTTCTAGAGGACGCAAATAACAATGTATCACGTGAGATGGATCCACCGTCCTTCGATCTTCTTGTTCTTCTCTTGCATTGTAATTGCATTTTAACCAAAATGGGCCAAATTCCATTTTTGTGTTCAGGAATGTGAACGGGGATTGTTTTTGCTGGCAAAATAGAGTCCCTCCATAGCAGTTAGTTTCAGTTTACCTGAGATTAGAATTTGGTGTCGGTAGAAATAGCAAGCAACAGCAAAATGAGATCTTTTGCTACTAATGTGAAGCTGTGTGTTGTGATTGATAGTTTGATCAAATGTTCATGTTGGTCATTTTCTGTTGTGCTATAAAGAATTATTTTGGATCAATAAAACTTGATATAATATAATCAAAGTATTTTTTCTAAATGAGTGGAATTGTCATTTGTCAAAAGTAGTAAATTATGAAATGTGATGCAGTTTCCTTGATTGCTTTTAATTTCTTATATTTGCTCTCACTTTTTAATTTCTTAAATCAGGTCTAATATCAATCAACAAGGTTAGATGGAGAAGATCTAATAAAAAAACCAAATCAGATTAGTAACTGGAGAGGTGAATAAACATACCAAAGAAAGAATAGACTCCATAAGAGGATTGTTTCCTGAGGTATGTCTGACATTTAGTGAAAATTACATTATCCTTTTTATTTAATAAATGACAGAAATTTCTCTCTTCCTGCCTAGCTGCTAGAAATCTAACAGACGTCTGTAGAAGATGTATGCGTGAGCTCTGCTGCTTTGGGTCAGTCTCTGTGTTTATCTCAGAGTATCCACCAATGACACATTTAACTAGTTGCAGCAGTCTTAAATGCTTTATGTCATGACATCACTAATGAAATCATCTCTGGAGGAAACATAAGCTTGGCATCCTAGAAAATTATCTTCAGATCTCAAATGACTGACCTCATAGGGATTTGGCCATCAACAGGTTTCTAAGGCTTAGCGTGACAACAAATACAAGCATTAAAATAAATCATTTTGTGAAAAAGACATCACAGGAAAATTAGCTTTCCTTCCCACCCGTTGTCAGTCTGGGTTTATTACAGCACTCACCATGGAATGGCAACCAGCTGAATGATGCTAAATCACTGCATTAAAATACTAGCCGCCATGTCACAATCCTACTATCTATGTGTGGAGACTATATAAAATCTCTCTTTCATCATCCAGATGCCCCTCAGTTGAAATCTAGTGGACAGCTATTAGTAGGTCAACAACTTCACCTAGTAAAATTATGCACATTGTTGAAGGATATTGGCACATAGCATTTGGAAGCTTATATATAATTTTATAACTTACCAGACAAATTAAAAAAAATAATTAGTAATTTAGGGCATATTGCAGGTATAATATTACAGAATTACAGCAAATAAGCGTGCAAGATGGTTCCTAGGTTGCAATCCTGGCAATGCAGAACCTGGAGTACTAGTGAGTTTTCCCAAAAGTCGGTTTTCTTTACTCCACACAGGACTTTCCCCACGCTTAAATGCTATGCAATAACACAACCCTGTGTGTGAAATATGGGTCAATTTCATCATTGCAAGGTAGCATGGTGAATTTTAAGATTACTTTTTTGGGGTTATATTTTTCAGAATAACAGTTTGAAAGATCGTACCTACAGTTTAGGATGCCATGGGTCCAATACTGAGAACCTGTACTGAAGTGAGTCGGCTGAGGACATTGCTATAGGTAGAGCACTTCATTCTTCTCTCAAACAGCTATCATCTTTCTCTACTGCTGTTGAGCTCTAACTGTAAAATAGATTTAGTGACTGTACTTATATGTGCAAAGCTACCATATCAAGCACCATTTGGAATTCAAACCATTCAGTAACTGCCATTATGTTTGCAAAGAGATCTGTCCTAAAAAATGTGATGTAATGGTGATTCTTAGGAAAGTTAGGTGTTAGTTATTGTGATAAAAATACAGGTACAGAAAATGTTTGGTTTTAGTAAGATAGGAAGCCCTAAAGTTTAATCAAAATACTGTTAATTTCATTTGTGTATTTTTAGGTTTCAGTGTGTTCTATGTGACTACAGAAATTGTGAAATATATTACATGGGTGGCAGAACATGAGAGGAAGTTTCCACATGTGCACATAACTACATATTTCATACTATACTACCAATACTAAATCAAGAGCAAGTACTTGAATAACTAACCATACGGGAACATATGCTGTGCTTGCCTACATGGTAGATACAGAATATCACCAGTGCAGACACAATTCTGTGGACACTACTGCAGCTCCCGGTTTCTTCCTTACCTGCCACAAATACAAACCAGGACTGATAAGAGGCTTTAGTTGAGTTTCCATAGCATAGAGCAATGAAGCGCTGGGCTTTCACCCACCTCTGAAGTTAGGCTTTTTTCCTGCGCCCCTATGGATATGTTGCGCAACTCCTACTGGAGCTTTACCAAACTGGGAACTACAGCAATAGCAGATTTTTTTTTTTTATCATGTGGCTGGACTTTGAGGAGTCCTTTCTTTTCCAAGAATAGCAGCAGCTCCCATCTGATATGTCTTGTGCAGTTTCCTCCCTTACTGAAGAGATTTGACTCCCAGTGCTCTGGAGTGTGCATCAGCTGCCAGCTTTTTGTGTGTTTTGTTGAGGGAGAAGATAATTTCCACTCTTCCAGCTGAGATCTTGCTGTCAGACAGAAAAGGATTCAGGATTCCTTAGGTCAGAAAAGGAAAATAAAATTACCTTGCCTGGTGACCTAGGACATTTGAAACTCTTACATTCCATGTTCCAAGGACTGGACAAAATACTTCATGCTTGAAGATTGGGACATTGGTTTGTTTTCATGCCCTGTGAAACAATGCTGAGAGGTAGAGCTGACAGCACTTTCCTATGCCCTTAGATGCCTCTATAAACAGGTGGGTAAGAGTCGTTCCTTGGAGATATGGATCTGAAAGCCCTCAAGCAGAGAAAGAACCTGAAAATAAAATTTTCTGACAGAATAATCCCAAAGGTGAAAGCAGATGGTTGGAGGCTGCCTGTTCCCTGTGACATAATCTCGCATGTAATTATTTCTTATTTGTTGGTAGTCTTCCAGAAGTTGTCTATGGAGGCTGTAGTTGATCTTTATGGTAACATCTAAAGCCCAGTGTGCTTAGTGGCCCACTGTCTACAATGTTGCCTGCAGGATGCACGTGGCCACAGGAGCCCACACAAAGGTCATCCAATCCAGTCTGTTTGCATCCCAACTGCTTTTGCGACAGGCAATGTTTGAGCCCCTTTTAGTAAGAATCCTAATGATACGAAGTCAAATTGGCTTAGCTTTGGCCCCAAAACATCACTTCTGCAATAACGAATGTCTGGTTTGGAGAGTGAAAGGTTGTGGTGGGTTAACCTTTGCAAGCTGCTGGATGCCCACCCAGCCACTCTCTCACTCCTTCTCCTCAGCAAGATGGGGGAGAAAATAAGGTGAAAAGCTTGTGGGATGAGATAAGGACAAAGAGATCACTCACCAATTACCATCATGGCCAAAAAAGACTCAACCTGGGGAAGATTAATTTAAATTATTGCCAATTAATAACAGAGTAAGATAGTGAAAAAAGAAAAAAAAAACCTAAAGCTAAAAATACCTTCCCCCTATCCCCTTCTTCCCAGGCCCAATTTCATTCCAAATCTTCTCCTCCCCACCCAAGCAGCACAGGGAGGATGGAGAATGGGCATTGTGGTCAGTTCATAATGCTTCATCTCTCACTCCCCTTCCTCCTCATGCTGTTGTCCGGCTCCAGAGTGGGGTCCCTCCCATGGGATACAGCCCTTCACAGACTGCTCCAGCGTGGGTCCTTCTCACAGGCTATGCTTCTTCAAGAACTGCTCTAGCATAGGTCCCCTCCATGGGTGTAAGAGACAACTTGTCATTTGTGAAACAAATGGTGAGAGATGAAAGGGAGGAGGAGGCTCTTCGAGCCTCACTGGGGAACGTCTCAAACACTTGTAAGTACCTTGAAATGTAGGTATAGCCACAGGGTGAATAATGCAGGTCTTATGCTCAAAGAACTGGTAAGGCTGACACCTGCTTACTCAGGTGGGCTGAATCAGGAGGAGGGAAACAGGACATTGCTGCTTTTTGTCGGCAAGGTCAAGATAACAAGAATCTGTGTAGTCCTTTGCTTCTTCAGAAGTCTGCTATGCCTGAAGATGACCTTTGCCTCATTATCCACAAAATGCATATTAAAGTTGACACCCCTGCATATGATGATGAAGATTATTGAGATCATGTTAAACATACAAGACTATAGCACTCGTCTCTCCACCCAAATCATGCTACACGTCACCTGGGCAGGGAAGAAACCTGAGCATTGTAACAGTGGGACGGGTCATACTGGTACAGCAAACATAAAAGGGGAAAGTAAGTGCCCCTAGAGAGATTTTTTCCCTGGGGAGATTCTACACAGAGGAGCACTTCTACAAACCAGAGACCCCTGTTGGATGGACCAATGCTGCAGCCAGGACTGGTGATCTCCCTCTTGTCTCTCCCTCTTTTCTCTTGTCTTTTAAAGTTGTTAAGTAAGTAACACAAGGCATACCTTACCACTCACCATAATTCATTGTATATCTGTTGTTAAGTACCACTTGCCATAATTTGTTGTATCTGTTGTTAAGTAACACAAGGCATACCTTACCATTTGCCATAATTCGTTGTATACCTAACCAATTATCGTGGACCTAGTTAACAAATATGTCAATCACTGTGACAATCTAATAAATGTTTTTGCGTGGACCTTAAGAGTTGTCTCACCTTAGTCTACACCACTGGGGATTTGTAAATCTGAGTCGCCTTCCCCCCCTCTCTTCTGAGTGGGGTGTGTCAACAGGGCACTTCAGAAACAGACTGCTCCAGCATGGGTCACTCATGGACTGCAGCTTCTGCCAGGACCATGCTCTGGCATGGGCTTTTCTCCACAGGCTGAAACTTCCTTTGGGGTATGTCCACCTGCTCCAGTGTGCAGTTCTCCATGGCCTGCAGTGTGGATATCTGCACCACCGTGGTCCTCTATGGACTGCAGAGAGGCAACCAGCTTCACCATGGTCTTCTCCACGGGCTGCATGGGAACCTCTGCTCCAGCACCTGGAGCATGTCCCCCACTCCTTCTTCACTGACTTGGGTGTCTGCAGGGCTGTTTCTCTCACATGTTTCTCATTCTTCTCTCCCAGCTACTGTGCAGCATTTTTACCCTTTCTTAAATATGTTATCACAGAGGTGCTACCAACGTCGCCAATTGGCTCAGCTTTGGCCAGTGGTGGGTCTGTCTTGGAACAGGCTGAAACTGTCTGTGTCTGACATGGGGGCAGCTCTTGACCTCTTCTTAAAGAAGCCATCCCTGCAGCTCTCCCCTGCGGCCAAAGCTTTGCCCTGCAAACCAGTACATTGACCCAAGCACACTACAAGTGCATGGTGGGGCCCTTGCTTAGGAACAGCAAAGGACCAAGCTTGCTGTCACAACATGTTGTTCTTCTTGCCTTAGCCCTCTCCTGAGAGCTATCCCTTTCACAAAAGTCCAGGATCTTCTTCATGTGTCTATACAGGCTCTCCTGTGTCTTTCTCCATTTCTCTTTGTACCATCAGTTTACTTCTTTCTTCAGAAAGTCCGCAAGCCACAGAGTTTTCAAGCTGAGGAAATATTCTGGGAAAGCATCACCATCACATGGCTTCTGTCTTCTGATGCATTTCTCTAAGCATCTTGGTTGCTGTAGGGGCTTTTGGAATAGATGTACTTTGAAACCGCCCAGCTTTCTATTGTTCCTCAGTTAGAAAGGGCCTTTTGCTACAAAAATCTGTAGGTCTGTTTTATCCAATCTATTTTTCCCTTTATGACTTCAGCTCACAGAAATACACATGATGTAATTTTAGGCTAGTTAGCTTGGATGCTATTAGCCGTATAGATGTAATATCAGTGTGTCTCAGAGAACTGGGTAAGTTTGTGAGCGGCTGACCCAGGGTAAGCTGTTTCCCACTGTGCTTACACTGTTAGCTCTCTCGTTATCAGTCATCAGCTTCCACATGTCTGAGTGAGCTGCTGTCTGTTGAAAGTTAACCAACCTTAGTATGTTTTTCAGATCCTGCATTTTCTAAATCACCTATTCTCTTCTTCAACCTTCAGCTCTTTGCAGGGTGAAACTAGGAGTTATCTTGGAGCTAAGATGCTTACTCTACAGTCAGATCTTTTCAGCTGTTAATAGTTTTTAATATCAGCCTGTGATAGTGCTGCCTTGCCTTCTTAGTGCAAGATGAATGAGGCAGAAAACAGGAAAAGAGTTATGTGACTTAAGGGAGCAGCACTTGAGCTCAAACTGGCGCTAACAAACCACATAGTGACATATTCTGAATTAACATAACATCTCTTTAAGATTAAACATAATCCAATTTCTCTATTATTGGGAGGCATATATTCAGGAACAATATTTCAAGAGAATAACTCAAATTATTCCCATTTTACACTGAAGAAGCTATCCTAGCAGAAGTCTTTGGAAAAACAGGTTGTGCTAAAGTTTGCATTTCTTTAATATTCTATGCAAAATTTATTAGAAAATACATATTTTAAACCTTGAAGCTGCCACCAAATTTTTTCATTTTCCCTATCCATATGCATAATGTGAAAACCTTACTTTCAGAACTCAAGGAAAGCTACACATGAATTGAAAACAGAAGATTACTTCTTTACAAGTGTAAGTGCTGCAGGTCCTTCAAAATAAAAGGTTCTATATGAGATTTTGGGACAAGAATTTTTGTTTCTTTAAACTGATTAGTGCTCAGACTGCACTAGAGGCAAAAGGCAGTTTTCAATATTGGTTTTTCTTAGTGAATAAAGAGTGAATTAGGTACCAGAGAGACCTTACAAAATGCTTCATGCTCTTCCTTTATGTCATCAAAAACTTCTCAGCCTGGAACAGAAAGCTGAGATTATACCAAAAGTGAAACACAAACACCCTGACTGTGTATGAAAGAAAGTGAACTAATGAGATAAAATTGTCAAAAGATGTAAGAGCTCTTAGTTTCTGTTTCTATTTACATCTGTGTATCACTGAAGGCCCATTTTGAGGATTTAAATGAGAATTTGAATGATGGATTTTCTTGAACAAGTTATGGAATAAGTATAACCCTAAGTGAAATATTTTAAGGAAGATTAACTTTTTGTTGATCTGACAGAGTTGACTTTGTACTCAGACAGAGTCATTTATAAAATTGCTGTTGTACTGAACGGTTGAGTGGAAGAGTGATGGAATATCAAAGATGACCTTCTCCTTTTTCTTTACCCCCTTTCTTTTATTCTGTACCACTCTTTGTTCAAGATGCTTTCTCGTTTCTCTGAGTGAGCATCTGGGTTACCCTGGCAGGGGCTGGGTGCCCCAGGTCGCTCTTGAAAGGGTTTGTGAGCACTGTGAGGGAGGCAGAACCCCCTTCAATTGGGCAAAACCAAAAACCACTTTGCATAGAAGAAGCTCTCCTCGTGTTGAAGTAGGACAAAGCTGTCCAGGTCACTTGACTGGACAATTTTTCTTCCTGGCCTACTTCAGAATATGCTGAAACCAGTCATTTGCAGGGATTCATTACCTGGGCCCTGGGATGCAAACTTCACACAACCTGTGTGCAAAACAAGGAGAAACCTCGCCAGCTGTGACCTTTCAAAGACACTCTTTTCTTCCTCATCCCATTCCTCATCCCCAGCAAATTTTGCCTTTGAATCAACAGGGTCTGAATATAGGATGAGAACAAAAGTCCACTAGCCCACTAGGAGCATTAGCTAGTTAAAATGTAGGGGGAAAAGAGCAGGCATAACTTGGAAAAAGTAGGATCATTTGACAGCAGAGGGATTCAGCTGTCTGTGTTGCAAGGGCTAGGTTGGTGCAGCACAGCTCTGTAACCTTGGCTTGGTTTTACTGAGAAAATGATCTTGAAGGTGTGAACTAAAACTGTGCAAGATAAGGAAAGAAACACACAGAAGTAAAATTTTTGATACTGCAGTAGTTAGCAGGAAGGGATTCAATGGTGAAAACACTGCCTTAAAGTGTATGAAATCCCAGAAATAAAGCAGAAAATTAGACGAAAACACAGCAACCGTGATGATCATCAACTCCCTTTGAAGGAGCAACAGAGACCAGCCCTATCTGATGTGACTGATGACTGCCTGGCCGGTGAAGATGCATTGAATGTCTCATTAAGGTTGGTGAGAATATTAATACCTTGTTCAGAAACTCATTAATCCTGGATATATATCATGTGTATTAGCCAATAAATAATTGCACTGTACTTTTAAATCAGCTATATTCTGCTTGAAAAGTCTCCCTGCACACAGTAAAAAGCATTTGATAGAAGAGCCCAATGAGGGAGGGTCACACCGTTTTTCCCTAAGTTTGGTGCTACTCCCCCAGCTGAAGCCCGTCCCTGCTCCTGGCATCCCCAATTGCAGCCTACTCCCATCTCCACAGAAGACTCCCTTCCACGCACACACCGTGGCCGTGAAGAAGGAAGCAGTGGAGCCACAGTGGATTCTATTTTCATCCCTGTGCTACCATACTAGGCTAATTCATTCTTGGGTCCCTGACTTTACACACTATGCAAAAATCATCTTCAGCACAAGCATCTGCTTTCTTTAGCTAATTGTATGAGCTTATGTCTATTTGTAAACAAATGGCTCCTCCACAGCTTGTGAGGCTTCAGCCCAACACTACCTTTTAGTTTGCTACGTCTCATGTCCTGTTAATCCTCTAAACTAGAACTAGATCTACTACTGGGTAATTTATCTGACCCAAGTGGGGTGAGTTTGATCAGTTCCCTGAAGATGGAGGTCGTATGTCACTATGGAGGTATAACAGCGATTGTGAAACTCCCTTTCCCTACATGTCTGTGAGGTGCTCTGTCTCTTGCTGCAATTGTCCTCTCCTGTCATTGCCTGCAGAGTATTTTTCATCTAGTATTTCTCCAAAGACTTGCTCTGGGTGGGGAAATGCTGTTCTCCATTGAAATCTTATCTCTGCAGATAAAAGATTCTTAAAAAGTTGTGAGAGAGGGACATGTCTGAAAGTCAAAGTTGGCAGGAAAAGAGCTGGATGTGAATGGAAGAAACATGAAGAGGGCTCTAACATCTGACAAAAAAAGTTACATTCATTTCTAAATATGTTTACTTGGCACAGCTAGGCAGAAATTGCACACAGTAACCATCTGTGGCCAACTAATTGTCCCTCAGCAATAACTATCCAGCAGTATTTATTTTTAAGTACAAAGTATTCTTCTAAACATATGTTATATATATGGTTTAAGTTTCACGAATTTCTTTTAATTAAATGGAGCATTGTAAAAATTACTATCCATCTTTCCATGCATCCAAGAAATTATACTATATGTTATATATTTGATACATGAAGGCATTCCTGTCATTGATCTTATAGCTAATTCCAAGGAATAACTCATAATATGGGAGAAAACCAAGCCCAAGAAAAGAAAACAATGAAATGGGCAAAACTATAATAGTTAATTCCTCATATTTCAGTTCAGTCTGCAGAGAACTGACGTTAGTAGTTTTCTGCAGATGCTTCAGGAAAAAAAGTGAAGCTTTCTTAGATGCGATGACCCATGTTTTGCTCTTAATTACACCACTGCTAAACTTCAGTACCTCCATCAGTTTCAATTACATGTTGTTTACTCTAGGTCTTGAGAACAAAAGGAGCAATTTATCACAATTCACACTTTCTCAGACTTCTGCTTGCCCCTCACTACTCTGAAAAAACATAGATAATTTGTTGTATGAAAGAGGGTAAACATTTTTAAAAATAGAAAACCATTCACTTTTTGAGAGCATTCAAATTAGTTTCATAGGGACCAAAGGATTTTTCCTTAAAGTCTACATATTCACCTTTCATACAGTACCTTCAAGTCCAAGTGAAGGACCCAAGCTCCCCCAAAAACACAAGCAGGGAGTTAGGTGCCTAACAAGGAGTTTCATAAAGTGATGCTGAGCTTAGAGCCTGTTCCAGTAGCTGATAGGGAGAGTCAGGTATAGGACTGAGGAATTAAGTACCTAATAAATTTCTTAAGGGAAAAGCAAAACCCAGTAGTCTATACGGGTGGTTAGCTGGCCCAGAAGAAAATTGTTTTAAGGAGCACAGCTGGATTTGGAGCAATGTCTTGAGTGTATGTTTCCTACATGCTTATTGTTGCAGTAACATTGCTGTCATGGGCAGCAGATCCTAAGGCTTTGCCCTTCTACTGTATGCATGTTTTGAATACTTGGAAATCAATTCATGTAGTGAGCCCTGTGGGTAAGTCTGGTGGGTAATATGTTGTATGAGAATCCCACCACAGAGTATGTGTGAGCTAGGGCTCCGAACAACTCAACAGCATCAGGATTTGTTGCATTCTTTACAGGAAATAACTATCTCTGCAGCCCTTTAGATGCTGGAATTCCCATGTGCCAAGGTCTTCTATCAGATCCAACTCATATTAAGCTGTTGTTCTGTAGGAAGAAGCACTCAACACTGTTTCTCTCTCAAAGAAAAATTAGCTTGGAGAGTAAACATCTTAATTTTACTTGGAAATAAATTGCATGGAATTGTTACCTTAATTACCTCTATCATTATTTCCAAAATGAAGAACTAAATAAAATGTTTTCTCTGTAATAGAATTAAATTTCCTTGAGGATTAATCTTTTCCATTTTCAAAGAAAACCCTCTTGATGTAAGTACTTTATATAAAGTACAGTATGTAAATACTTTTCTCAATGATTTTTTTTTCTCCAAAATAGCTGCCAGAAGGATTGTCAATCCTTGAGCATAGTGAAATCCTCTTTTCTTTTCCCTGATGGAAAATGACTCAGTGCAATTTGTTTTACCTCCATATTTCTGGAGCTTTGATGGACCAGGCGCACTAGGAATAATGCTCTTACATTAGAGTTTTGCTTATTATGGTTATCTGATCAGATCTTAGCAATAGTGGTAAGGAAAAGTTTAGAAAAATCTCGCTGGACAATAGAAAAGATACAAATATCTATTCTTACAACAGAAGAGCTTCCCTGGGGAATATATGATGAACTCTCAGACATGAGCTTGCTAGAGCCAGGAATAATAATAAGACTATTGGAAAAAAACTCTTTTATTGGAAAGAGAAACTGTTGGTGTTACTAGATTATCACTAATGTAGAAAAGGATTATGGCTCAGCTACAGAAACCTGCATGCCCTTACATCACATACACAAATAAAACTGCTTGTAAAGGGCAGTGCAAATGAGTTACTGTACTGTCAGTCTGAAGTAAGAGTTGTGAAGACAGGCACTGACAGACCAGAGACAGTGTTGAGGAGCCTTCTGGACAGCTCTGCATCCTTGAGCATGAGAGGTCTCAGGCTGAGCTATGTATTCCTACAACTAAGGAAAATTCTGTGCCTTCTGCCCACAGATCTGACTCCTTATCACTCAGTAAAACACTGCATATTTCAGGAATGACCTCACCATAGCACATTCCTTTTCATTTTTTTTTGAAACTGGTAACAGTGGAAGGCTTAGATTTATCTTACATAGAGACAGTTTACATAACAGGTGAGCAACTTCCTACAAAGAGCTGAGATGTATTGTTTTACACATTTACCATGCACAGAAATAACTTGTTCTTTCTACCAAAATATAAGTAGGCTCCTCAGTGTTACAGGGAACTACAAAAAAGTAACATTATATTTAAAGAAATCATGAGTTGAAGCCTGAAAAGGAAGATGGTGTATTCCAGTTATTAGATGTAGAAACTGTTAACAGTCATGTACCAGCATGAAATGATTTTTATGACATATTCTTAATTTTTTTTTTTTTCCAAAATTAGCTTTCCCCCCACCCCCAAGTTATTAGCTTTGCGAGTGTATTTTCAGATCAAAGAAAACTGGTTGCCATAATAGAATAAGTCTTTGACCCATGATGATGAAGATTTTGTAACCTTCTCTCTCATAAAATTAAAGAATGTTCTTTACGCAACAGTTTTATGGTTAAAACAAAATTAAAAAATACCTATCAAAAATATGAAATTAGTTAAAACTTTAAATTCAGATACTGTTAAAAAGTCATTCAAAGACCAAGAAAGTAATTTCTTTGACTCTCATTTGTGGGGATTCAGTGCTTTTTTCAAAATAACCTACATATATTTCATACCTTATGACTTACCACACCTATGATTAAATATACAAAGTTGTCTTAATGCATGACTTAGGTGTTTAGCATATAACTCTTTAGTTGTCCTCTGCCCATTAGAAATACAGTAGCAAAGTCAATTATGCTATTCAGTATTTGTGTATCACTCTTTTACCTTCAACACTGTAAAGATGTAATAGTATTTCTCTGCTATTCCAATAGCCAAGCTAGTCATCTGGCACCACAGGGAAAGTCCTCTGTAGTATACCTCTGCAACACCATAGAGAAAGGGGAGAAAACCCACAGACATTGTTACTTTTTTTCAGCCTGACCAGGATTCGCTTTTTGGCACTTTATTTGGTCTGTGGGTAGATCATCCAGTCTATGCCTTTTTCAGCTCCAGAAAAGCAGACTCAAGCTATAGCTTTTCATTGCTCGTATTGCTACGGAGAAATGTGTGACAGTAGTCAGCATACGGTTTGGGAATGAGCAAAAGAAGGAAAGGATAAGATTGATTTTCAAAAGGCAATCTGTCTGAGACCTCAGAGACAGACACATTGGTTTCCCCAAAGCCTGACCTCTGTGAAATGTTGAAATGAAAATATTGGAAAGTACAGGAGCATAAATGCTCTTCTGATCTTAGGCTGTATAGTCAAGATCCAGGACATCTGCTGGGGGCCTTACATCTATCACTTTCATTGCTTTATATTAAAAAAAATAAAATTCAAAGAGCCCTGAATTTTTCAGGTATCATTGTAAAGATGGATATTAAAAATCTGTTTTATTTTACATATTTGAAAATCTAGTTGATAGTAAGTAATGGCTAACTGGTGAGGCCTCGTATACTAATGAGACATAGGGAGTGTCCAGTACTTGAGACAGCTCGCTACTCGTTAGTTGTTGATTGGCAAAAATCAGTTCTGGCCTAATTTGTACTCTGTCTCTTCAATGCATTGCATTGCTTCGGGACATCAGTAAGTCACTGTCATTTGAAAACTTTTAGTTTCAAAACCACCAATATTTGAATTTATTTGCTAGCACATGCTTTGACTTGCCTGATGTTAATTCAGGAGAACGACAAAGCATTCATGCATGGTAACTTCGCATTTCAATGTTACTATAAATTACGGTGTCACTGAAAATTTTTTATAGTGGTTCTCAAGATGATGCTAGGTTCAAAAGGCAAACGGATACAGCGCATCAACTTACTTGCTTTAATTGTAATAGTTTTCTGGTAATATCCAAATAATTATACATTAATGCTTAGCTACCTGTAGCTGAATCCAGTAAAAGACTTTGAAGCCAACATATTAGAAACTTCAGTGTCTACAGTTTAAATTCTTATACCTGGAGAAGAAACCCAAGTTAGGTTGCCTCCTGTGGGGACACAGAGAGGAAGGAATCTTGTTACCCAATCGGAAAGACCACATGTGTCTAAGATCTCTCCAGTAGGAGACACAAAGCACCAGGGGAATGACTACAACTGTCCTTTTTCTGGCATCTCATGACCTCTGTCACGTATGGGCCTTGAGCATCCTTTTTCTGAAATAGGGGTCACTATTCATAGTTTGAAAGGAATTTCTGGTTCTAGTTCTTTCAGAGTAGGAGGCGTTACCATCTTGCTTAGAAGAACCTAGATGTCTTTTTGAAAGAATGTAAGCAAATATTTGTTTTATAAGAAGCCTGATCTCCCTGGTGTGTAACAAGCATGTTTCAATAATGCTGATAAGAATTCTGGTCTCAGGCATTGAAGAGGGGTGCTTGGGGCAAGCAGGGTAGTATGAAGTTTAATAACAGTGATTGGATTTATAGGTCACAATTTGGGACTTTGATTCCATCTGACCTTGTCTGAGCTGACAAGTTCCTTACTGAATCTTTAGCCTGTAATCTGTAAAATGAACTTTTCAACACCTTCTACTCAAGTAGTCTTTCTAGTTGAGAAGTAAATTTGTGATTACCATGAATTCTGATTCTGTTTAATCAAATATTAAAGATTTAAAAAATACCTTAGTTGAATTTGAGATTCCTTTCAAGAATTATTTTCAAGATGCTCCTGTATCTTGTACTCCAGTTTCCTTTGATTTTTGCTTCCCAGTTAGAGTTTCAAATTACTTAAAATAAATGCATGTCAGAAATTTGCTAAGCTGTCATTATATTGCAGTATTGATTGCTGGAGATAACCTCACCAGTTTTAGAGTGACTTCTAATTCATGCAGTATCTAAGTCCATTTTGACTAGATGATTTAGGACAATACAGGGTAAAGGAGAAAACTAAATATGGAATGGCAGCTTAAAAAACACAGTTCTGTTAAATGTAGGTCCACCAAAATGAGCATCACTTTTTCGTGTTGCAATTACTCTTTGCTGTGCATTGGAGTCTCCATTCAGTAAACCCTTGTTGAAGAATTGTGAAAGGTTTGACAGATGAGTTGCTGAGGTAATTACTTAGTTCCTTTCCATCTCGGTAGCTTTTTGTCTGATAAATGAAGGCTTAAATTCTGATTTCAACAATTCTAATCTCAGTAGCACAATCAATTACAGTAAAATGCCAATATATATTTTTTCCAGAGTCTGGGCGATTTAAGACTCCTTCCTTCTGGTTGTTTATTGTTTAGGTCAAGAGAGAGCACATGTATGATAAATTTATCCAGTCACAGATGAAAAGGAAGTGTAACCTTAAGTGACAGGTGCATTTTTAGCTGATGCTGTTACCATCTACCAAACAATACCTTCATTCTCTTTTTAAGCAACAGCTAAGTATAAAATGAAAGCTAAGAGGGCATATTATTGCTTTGTATAAATATAACACAAACAACAATAAGGAGAGAGAAGAGCCTGTTCCACGGGAGAAAGCTAATGGACAGTGTTGCCACAAGAACGCATGTTTTCAGAAATTAAAAAAAAAAATTCTGAGATGTAAAAATAGTGAGATGACTGAATATTTTTCAGTGGAGGTAAGGGGTCAAAAGATATCAAACTAATATATTTGTAAAAGGTTCTACATGACATTGTTTCTTGCACTGGTGGAAGACTTGATTGTGCTTGGTTATCTCAACTTTCGTCTTATATTATTTCTGTAGAAACATGTTCCTACAAATAAAGGATCTCAGGCCACATTTTTTGTGCTATATACTATAGTTGAGTGTGAATGTTCAGACAATTCATGCAGATGATCTGACTTTCACATTCAGAATTGGATCTCAATTTTACTTCTTTCTGATTTATACTTGAGTATAAACAAGCTAAGGGAAAACAATTTCAGAGTTGAAGTCCAACAGACACACTGGTTTCAATTTAATGGTTTTCCCTAGCAAGAAAAATTGAAAATTGTTGGTCTAGTAAGACAGTATAATCCATGAAATAATACCAAAAATTTCTTGATATTTTATTCAGAACTAACCACACCACTCTAGATTGTCAGGCATTAATGATATTAATAAAAATTTGAGTTTCCTGTAAATTAAGCCAATTGATAAGGCTGTCATTCATACTTCTACATATATATCTGCTACTAAGTAACTGATAGATATCTACACAGGTAAAGCAGAAATATTGGCCAAGTATGACAGAAGAAAAAGGCAACAGGCTGAAAAGAGAAAGTCAGAGGATGTCATCTTTTTCAAAATGTTGTGCATTCTTCCTCAGTTTATCGTATTTTATTGGAGACTTGAAGGCATTACTTCTGAAAGGGAATTTAAACACTTGTATCCTGTAAACAGCTTTGACAATGCTATTTTTGTTGTTGTTAAGAAATGCTTTCTGGAGAAAACAAGAGGATTCAAGGAGAAACTGTGGGTCAGTAGCACCTTCAAAAGGATGGCCCAAGGAGAAACCTTTCTGTCAAGGCGACAAAATGACCAGTGGATTTCTTTCAAGCAGGCATCTGTCTCAGGATAAATGTTGTAACTTGTAACAAGTTTCTATAGCTTTTTTATTATTATTTTTTGATGTTTAAATATGCGTCAGAGTCCTCATGAATCTGCACTTGCTCTGAAGCTTTCCATGGGGATTTCTCTGGCTATTCCCAGGTTTGGCATGGGGGAACCGGCGCTAAGTGCAAAGGAGTGAGCACTGGAGAAAATCACAAGGTCCTTTACAAGTAATGAATATTTTTGCTTTCCAGCATATAGCAACTAAATGTTCATGTCTTGTTAATATTATTTTGACAATGAATGACCTACACTTTTTATGTTTTGCACAATATTGTTCTCTGAAACTCTGTTGTATTACATGCTTGTGTGTCTGTGCGTGCACAACAGACTTGCCCTGTAGAACTTTCTCTTAAGGTCCCAGCCTGCTAAAAAGGCTTCGAGCTGCCACTGATTACAAGAGACTAACCTACCACCCGTGCTGGAACTGCTGGGCATATGCCTCACATGGATGAGGGGGTGATACACATACTTGAGTGGGTACTCTATTTTTCTCATCTTTCAGCCAGCTGATGCCTTGCTTTTACCCACTTCTATGTCCCACTACATAGAGAGCTCTTATGTTAATCAGGGAAATATGTTCAGCTCCGTTGGTAATATTTGGATAACAAAACTCCCTGAAGGAAACCAGTGTTGAAGAGATCAGTTAGGTTTGCCTAACTGGCTTTATTTCTGGTATTTTTTCAAAAAGCACACCTGTGAGACTCAAACAGAAACATAAGTTCTCAAACTTCCAATGAGTTTACTGTTGACCATCTATAACCCATAAATATTTATTCCTGATTTTTTTTTAGTTCCTACTGAACAATTATTGTTGTCTGCAACAAGGAAAATGCCCCATATTCACATGTCATCGTTTTGCTGACAATTTAATTATTTCATGATCTTCAGTTCAGTTGTTGGTTTTTTTTTCCAGAGGATTTCCTAGGCTTAAAATTGCGCAATATTTGTGTTCTAGATTAACATATATACTTAGTAAGTAATTTTAAATATTAAAATGAATGATTACAACTCACTTAAAGACTCCCACTGAGGATGTATCATTTTTTTTTAATTATCAGTTTTTTCTTCTCTTTCAAAATCCTTATTGATTAAAGGAAAGACTTAAAAGAAAGCTGACAGCCAAAATAAGCATAGTTGCTCAGAATTAATATAATAATATAATTTCTTAAATGGTACACATTTGAACTATTAATACTTTGGTTTAAAAAATCCATTTAGCTTAGCCCTTGAGATTACTGAACAATTTTCTCTTGCAGAAGTGGCTTGTATTAGAGTCTGAAATAAACAAAAGTGGAGTGTAGGTGTGTTCCATCACATACTGTGGGCCACAGTGGGTCAAATTCATTGCCTACTTTTAAATGCCTTTTACTGAAGGATGAAGAGAGTTTGATTTATATGCATTAAAATATTATTCTTTTCTTCATACCAATAAGCACTGTTAAAATTGGCTTTTGATTTTCCATACAGGCTGCCAAACACTGGAGAGATTTTTCTCAAAAGGGTTAGATTTTTTTGTTGTTGTTTTTGAAGGATGAATTGGAAAAGGGCATCTGCTTCCGTCCTTTTCTGCCTGTTCCTGCACTCATCTGGCAGAGGGCAGGGTTGAGGCTGCTGTCAGACAGGGAACATAGAAGGGCAACACCAATCCGTGTTCAATGAGGGGGCTCAAGCACCAACACCAAACTCACTGGGAATATGTTTTCCAAGTAGGGTTTGGGTAGTTTCCTACCTTCGAGGAAGTGAAGAAGGGATTCCTGAACCAAGTGAACATACCGAGGTAGTCGTTGCATCGCCAGTATTGCTGACATCCAACACAGTGATGTCATCCAGTATTTCTGAAGGAGCTAACTTTGGTTGCTTGTAAGATAAACTGAAACTAAAATAAATTAAGAGAGAGGTAGTCACTTCTGAAGACCTCCAGGCAGTGGTCTTCATCTAAATCTGTCTACCCAGGTCTATCTAGCTCTACCAGTCTGTCTAAATCTAGGTCTCTCCATCCTGAGTCTAGGATTCTCAAATGTGTGGAAAAATTCAGTATTAATGTATGGTATTGCAGGTTTGTTGGCAATGAATGTTAGGGAGGTGGACTGGTAGAAGACAGTGAAAATCTCCACTAAAACAGGTGAGGAGAGAGGCCTGACATGGAAACAATTGTTCCCCTATATATAGCAATAAACAAAAGATGGTTCATGTGATGCACTGTAACTAACCATACTGTAAATATTCAGAATACAGAAAACCTTTGGAAGGCTACACATGCATTGATAATACTTTAGACTAGCATAAGTATTTAAGTTTTCTGTCTCTAGCTGCTGAAAATAGATTTAAATATAACTAGATTTAGGCAAAACAAATATGTTGATATTTGCCAAATTCTAGCTTTAGTCACCACAGTGACCCCATTTGAAATTAATTCTGCAATTTTTGTTTGATGAAGGGTATTGCTTTCTTTCAAATCTCCACATGAGTGATGCTAGCCAGAAAATAATTTTAAAGGGTCAGAAAATCAATTGGCTAGATTTACAATGTTTTAAAACTTGAAATTATTTCTTTCTCGTAAAGAGTCATTCTGTAACTCCCTCGGTCTTCCTTTTGCCAACAATGTCTGCCATGGCTGTGGGGGTCAGCACCAGATCTGAGCATGCTGAGCTCTGACGGTATCACTGGAGGCTTTTAGTAGCTAATCTTGTGAATTATTAAAGCTAAACTATAGCCTGGCTTGGGCCATGTCTAGCTACTGAACAGTGCAAAAATTCCTCCGGGTTTTATACTAATGAGATTTGATACAGGACCATTTGTCATCAGAAAGCATTGCTTTAGCCTCCAAACTGATGAAATGCGTGCACATAGAGTCAGCACAAGTCCTCCTTCCCCCCCATCTCTGTTCCCACAATTTCATGACAATCTGAATTGTACCCATTGCCGAACGACAGCCCATATGACACTGCTGGGTGACAATCTATTCCTCTGCTGTAAGCTACTGTGCTTCACTGCTTCCCGGGATTTCCCATGGAGTTTAACTTCCATCTCCTGAGCCTGTCCTCCTGTGCTGCATATGTTGCTGTCATGTAGACTGTAGTAATAGCAAGACAAGCTTCTAAAGATGTAATTACACTGCGTATCTTATGTTAGATGTTTAAGGTACCTAAACTGAAACTCCCAGAGCATTCATCTCTTCCATGCAGAGAAAAAGGCTTCTACAGATATCAGTTCAGAGCAGAATCCCAATTTAGAAGGAACCTGTCTCTTGTTCTGACTGTAACCTCAGCATTGTCCTTAGGGTTAAGTGGTCGTAATAGCGTTTTTTTCTTTCCTGTGTTGCATAGAAAACTGAAAGCTTTGTCAGCAGTTTGGAGGTAATGAATAAAAATTGCGTAAGTCAGTGGTCATTAGCGATACACGTAATAGCACGCAAGTCTCTGTATTTCTATGGAACCACAGGGGGACTAAATATGCCTCCATAACAATAATACACATGTCAATCTAATGTTTTCTGATTACTTCATGTCCTTTTTTTTTCCAGAGTAGCTTTCATGATTGCAATAGTTTCAGTTTTCTAGTTTCTAACATCACAATTTTTGACACTAATATATTATGATCTTCTTTCCCCAGCTAACCAAGACAGTGCAGTCAGTATTCATTCTGTATGAGCTAATGCTACATTACAGTCTCATATAGTATGAATTTTACTGTCAGATACTGATGAATGCTGATTGTCAAACATTTCATTAAATTCAATGCATAGCTCATGTAACTTGAATATAAATGCCATATCTAAATCTAAACTTTTCAGAACTGTTTTATAACTCTCAGCAGTGCTTTTAATATCAGGTATCAGAATACTTGATAGACAAAGGAATTAACAAATATATACTTCTCCTGCACATTTTGTTACAGTGAAAGACTTTCTTTTCTTCAGTTGGTTGCTTTAGAAGTTAAAGCTCCAGTCTAGTACATTAGCTAGTTCCCTGAAGTCTGATTATGAATCAGTTTCTGTCTTTACAGGGAGGACATTCTTTATGTCAGGCATAGTACACATTTCAGTGTCAAGCTTGACATTCTTCTTTTAGCCCTTTGACATGTTAAATAACATAGAAGTCAGACTGCAATGTGTAGAGTGTCTTTTAAATTTCCATAGCAGAACTGGCTTATATCTTATAGTCAAAATGATCCTGTCAAATCCACGTGGCCTTCTGAAGCTCAGCTGTGATTGCCACAAATGGAAATTCAAAACTAATACAAAATCATAAAGCAATATCTGATGAGATCACTGTTAGTGTTCACCTTTCATTTCATTTGCAACCTTAAATGTGAAACAAAAAGTCAGCATACATATGTCAAACAAGACACATTTATCATACAATCAGTTAGAAATATGTATTTCTGGAGGGATTCAGTCCTTGATCCACCTCATTTATTAAAAGAAAGAAAAGACTCCTATCCCACTATGACTGAGCCAGCAATGTGCGATCGCACCCCAGAAGGCCAACTGTATCCCGGGCTGCATCAAAAGAAGTGTGGCCAGCAGGTCAAGGGAGGTGATTCTGCCCCTCTACTCCGCTCTCGTGAGACCCCACCTGGAGTACTGCATCCAGCTCTGGAGTCCCCAACATAAGAAGGACATGGACCTGCTGGAACGTGTCCAGAGGAGAGGCACGAGGATGATCCGAGGGATGGAGCACCTCTCCTATGAGGAGAGGCTGAGAGAGTTGGGGCTGTTCAGCCTGGAGAAGAGAAGGCTCCGGGGAGATCTTATTGCAGCCTTCCAGTACCCAAAGGGGGCCTACAGGAGAGCTGGGGAAGGACTTTTTACAAGGGCATGTAGTGATAGGACGAGGGGGAATGGCTTTAAGCTGGAAGAGGGCAGGTTTAGATTAAACATTAGGAAGAAGTTTTTGACTAAGTGTGGTAAGGCACTGGAACAGGTTGCCCAGAGAAGTTGTTGAAGCTCCGTCCCTGGAGGTGTTCAAGGCCAGGCTGGACGTGGCCTTGGGCAACCTGGTCTAGTGGGAGGTGTCCCTGCCTATGGCAGGGGGTTGGAACTCAATGATCTTCAAGGTCGTTTCCAACCTAAACTATTCTATGACTAGAGTAATGGGCATGCCATGTGTATTTGTGGCCGCACATGGATAGTCTGTGTTAGGATTTGAGAGCAGAGAAGGTAAAGGAAAAAGTGAGAGATCTTCTCACACTCGCTCTCACAGCTTTAATATAAGCTGAGTATTCAAAATTTTAGACATTAATTGATTGTTATTTTCCTGAGGGTTTTGATGCCCTTTCTATTATCTAATCACCTCTGTGTAATTTATTTGAGGTTAACACACTAATGTAGGGAAAAAAATAACTCTTCTAAACTCTTTCAGCTTCTCAGAATGACTATTTTGAGGAGTGTTGTTGATCATTGTGTTCTACAGGAGGCATTTCTGTACTTTTGAAGAAACTGTAGACAAAGAATGAAAATAAAACAAAAAGAGTAACAATTTGCTAGTTTTCCCAGTGAAACTCAGGGATACCTACAGGGAAGTTGCTGTCATTACACTAAAATTTTACCATCAGTTAAGATGACCGTGTTCTCTGTTGTTTCCTTAAGAAGGTGGTTATTTGTCACTATTTACCATTTTATTTCTTAGCTTTCAAAACTGCCACTGTGTGGCACAAGAAATTTTGCTTTTCATTACAGTTTCAGCATAAGTACATAGCAAGTGTGGGCATACACAGTTAAATGTTTGTCATCCTTTTCCAGTTGGATATACAAGTTCTTAATTCATGTTAAGTATTATGTTATGCAAGGCTGTTATATAGTATGTCTTTTCTAACACCTGGGAACAAAAGCAAGTTCTATAGAGTGAAGTGAAGTCTGCTGCTGTTAAAGGAAAAAAACTACGTTGTCATGAAGTTCACCTAGAAAGTGTCTCCCAACCTTACAACATATCCAGCACCAATCTTTCTATACACTCGGATAAATATTATGTTAAATTGGTGGGGGTTTGAGAGTATGTATTTGCAAGTACAAAGCATTCCACATTTTGGTGAATGAAACACTGCAAACTCGGGAAGCCTTGAGATTTCTTATACACGTACATATGTTAATGTAAGAGATGCATTAATATCAAAGCATGAAAGACACTCTTAGTTTTGTCTACCACTGGGATGTGATAACTAAAGTTTAAACTTTGAATTCTCAGAATAGAGAGATCAAATGATTTTTTTAAAGAAGTATATTTACTCTTATAAATTCATTTGAATTCAGTAGCATAAAATATTTTGCGTAATGTAGTTTTATGATGGACATATACATGTACAATTTTAAGCATGTAAGAGGTCGTGTTACAAAAATCCAGCTATATTTAAAAGAACATAAATGATACTAACATGTAGGCAGATCCCAGGATAGACAAGAAGATAATAATAGAAAATACAGAAGAAACAGTGAGAGTCCTCTGATCCGTACTGACATCCCAATAAAAGATTAACTCACTGTGTTAACAGATGTTGCTGAAATTCCACTGCAACTCCTCTGTTCTGACTTCTTTCTTTTGGTCATCTTCATTGTTGCACTTGGTCAAGGAAAGGATGAGAGACAAGGAGTGATCATGGGGCTAGAAACTGTTGAATTTTTGCAGCACAGTTTTTCAGGTTTGCAAATGGCTTTGGAGGACACTAAAAAAAAAATCACTCTACCAGTGCCATATTCCTGTTGCAGTAATTCTCCATGGTCCAACCTTGATATCTGCAAAGGGAATATACCAGTCTGAAGACCCTCCTTGGCCTGTATTTCCCCAACTGTATCAGTAGCAACCTCTGTGTTCGGCAGAGAACTAAGACCTTTGCCAAATGGGAATTTGTGGAGGTGGGGAAAGGAAGAACAGGTTGTGTTGTGGTTACAGCAGCTCACCAGAAAAGGGGAAAAAAGACACTTGTTGAGAACAATCTGCTCCTAACTTTTGGGAGAAGAGCAGGCTCTTTTCTTGATCTGTGAACAACTGCACAAGAAGCCATTTACCTGGTTGATCTGATTTTGCTGATTAACCAGTTTTTCCTCATTTTTTACTGAGAAAAGGTGACTAGTTGTATGGATACCTCTTACAATCCAAATGCAGTCTCTAGCCTGGACAGCATTGCTTTAGCATGGCATATACAAGTCTCGCTTTGTATCACAACAGACAAATGTCGAAGCTTATGTTTCTCTTCTACAGATATTCTTGAATCAGGACCATATCAATAGAGCAACAATGACAGGAAAATTTAAAAGAAACGATACACAATTTTAATGGAGTTTTAGTTAGAGTAACAAATAATTCCTGTGGGTATGCTAATGTTTTTTTAATTAGAAGTATAGATGTCTGGCTTTTATTTTAAGTGGAATATTCACTTTGTTATCTGAAACCTATTTTTGTTAGTGATGTCTACTTTTTTAAAAAAAACATATTTGCAAGAGAAATGTGGAAAGAGTTTGATTCAAAACATTCAACTTTTAATGTATTTATTTTATAAATTATTAAAGTATCTGAGCTTTGTATTTGTCATATTTTAAGCCCAGAAGGAAAAATAGAAAGATTTAATACACAAAGTTGTAATATGGTTGAATGTGGTGGAGGTAGCCATGAAATGCCTAAAGGAACCTAAATATGGGAGAACTTCAGTTTTCAGTTACAGCTACAGAGCTTGCCAATTCTTTGCTGTCATTTTACATTGACATGTGGAGAGTGTGAATGATGTCCCAAAGGTTTCTCCTTAAATGGGACAAGTAAAAATGCCACCCCAGATTTTTTCACTCGCTGTATAAGCAGAAAGTGATTTCCTTTTATTTCCGCCTACATTTGAGATCAGGACTGAGTACCATAAGAGACAGACAGAACTAAATGAGAGCAAGAAAAGGTATCCTGCAGAAGTGGAATAATTCTGGAAATGATTTAGACTGCTGCATTTCAGAGTTTTAGATTTGAAATTGTTACACACATATGTAACTGCATCCACAGAAAGAATCGTTCAGGTACCTCTGATACAATTCTACGGATTTATGAGTGGAAAAAGACTCTCACTGTTTATGTTCTTGAGCTTTGGGGTAATCAGACAAAGACAAGTTCTCTATTCACAACACATATATTTTCAATGAGCACTCAAGCTGAGAGCCCTCCTTCCAGATTTCCCTGTGAGTCATATCTTAGTGCTTGGTCAGACTGTACCGAGGTTTCCTGGTCTTTTATAGTAGATCATCATGGCATAATTCTGTGCTCAATAACTAAATACAGGTAACTAAAGAGGAGAGCGAGATACTTGAAGCAGTTTGGCATGGGTACTTTTCTGGAGCTGAAGGGTATTGTGGCATTGTATTGTGCTCCGTGGATGTAACCCTTTGCTCCTGTCTGTCCTTCTCCAACCCCTCTGACTGCACGGTGTATGTCCCTTCTCAAACAGTACCCACACGGAGCTACTTTTCTAAGAGCACTGAAGAGCTTTGTGTTGTATAAAAAGATGCCAACCTACCAGTTTCAGAGAGGTTTGATCCAACCTCAAACATTATCTCCTAAATTGTACATTTTAACCAAAGCATCAAAAATGCAGGGAAAAATTAATGTTGCATTTGTACTGATGTCGTTTGCAACCACTTTAAAATTTGACCAACATGAGACTAACTGAGGCTAATAAATTAGTTCGAGCAGCAAGTTGGAGCACTATAAAAATTTGCTGAGGCTAAATGTGAAATGTTCAAATGGCTGATAGCAACATCTTTGCCACCTGAAGTCAGTATCTCATTACCCCAAAAATCTGGTATTTGGGTCACAGGTGGCCATATTAACAACATTTGGATCCTCATTTTACTTTTTTGAAGGTAAGATATGAAAATGCACTCAAGCCTAAAAAGAGATTCAGCAAAAATGTAAAGTAAAAAGTCCACATTTAACAGGTTGGCATTGCTTTATATTTAGCTTTGAGAATCCCTCTAACTGCTAGACAACAGAAATGTTGATTAAGCAAGAGATTTCAGAAAATTACTGAACGTCTGTGAGATCCGATTCCCCTACAGTGCCCATGAACATTTCCAGTATAATAAATCCTTAAACACAGTGAAAGTGATGTATTAGAGAGTGTCAAAATTATCATTTGTCCCAGACAAGCTGGTAGTGAGTATGCATATGTTATTAGTATGTGGTCTGATATAATCTGTGAAAAATGACTTTGTGAGCAGAGAGTCACTCCAGTCAAACATCTTAAAATGCTTTTTTCTGTGCTGTGGGTGACAAGGGCAAATTTTGGACCATTAAAAAATTCAAGAAAGAAAACAGTTGAGCAAAAAGGAGTAATATGGTGCTCACACTAGAAATAGTCCTAAGAAACAGTCCTAAGACAAGATTCTTCTATCGTAAAGAAAGATTTTCTATGCCCAACAGTTGTATGAAAATACTGAGCATCTAACCAAATTGATCCCAAATTTAATGCTATTTATAATAACAAATAAATATAATAGTTACAATATGCAGAGCTAGATAAGAAAGTATGTGCTTGTTTGACAGTAGGTTAAATCTCTTGCTTTTTAAAAAGTCACAGAAATATAAAATTAGCACAACTGTTTTGTTATAGTTTTTTTCCCTTTCTCATACAGACACAGAGAAAAAATATTTCTTATGCAAACACCAAGCAAAGTCCCAGTTTAATGGGTCATTCATTTGGAAGACAATAAGGTTTGTTTCCAAGACCATCTATTTTACAGGCCCACCAAGGGAAAAGGAAGGAGGAAAAATGGTTAATGATAGATTCGGGGAAAGCTGTTATCATGAATGGTTTATTTTCTGAAAACTATGCTATAGAGAGTACCATAATGATTAGTATATGAACAGCTTTGATAGATCCAGAAAAGAATGATCAAAAACTTTTGAAAATACAAAACCAGAACCATTTAAATAAATTTTGTTTTGAATTTAGCCAAATACATTTGAAAGGATTAAACAGCAAACAGAAATGAAAACTTAATTTTAGACTGAATTAAGCTCTTAATTGAACCTTTTCTCCCCCTTTTATTTTCACTTCAGTGAGATAAAGCAAACATTTTCTGTTTCAGATTAATGAGAAATTAATTTTCTCAAATTATTTTCATTTATATATATATAAAAATATACAATTTTCCCCCCATTCTTTTCATGAAGGAAATCACTTCACCTGAGCTGATAATGCTAGCTGATAATTCTAGCTCTACCATGTCCACACTGGAAGCAGCAGTTTTAGGGCTGTTGATCCATGAGGTAGGGTTGTAGTGGAGAGAAGTCACAGTGAAAAACAGGATTGACCCCCAGTCTCATAAGCTCTGCTGGGCTTGTTGGCACAGATCTCTGTGTTAACATCACGGCATTAAATATCAGAGAAGAGGGAGGTAGGAAGAGCCAGCTGGGGGGGAGACGAGAGCACCAGCAGATGTCTGGAGCAAGGCTACAGCAGGGTTGCAGCATCGGGAGAAGCAAGGAGGCTGCGGGGATGAAGGGAGCAGCATCCAACACCGGCAAAAGCCGGCGAGGAAGCAGTGCTCGGTCAGAGGGGCAAGGCAAGGCAGGCAGCAGTGAGTCTGGCTCCAAAAAGATTGGGAGCTGCTGATCTGCAAGAAGCAGCTGGAGGTGAGATAACAGCTGCTCCGGGGCAGAGGGCAGATATCCATCAAAACTAACAAGTTACAGAACTAATTAAATTCCCAGCTGCTTTTAGGCAAACGAATAACAACATTAATTAGGATGGCTTTTTCCCATCTTCACTGGTCAGAGGGCACTGGCCTTTTGTTTTGCATTCAGACTGCACTATTTGAAACCACTTCTGCTATCTCAGGAGGAAATCACCGAAAATAAACACTTTCAGAAAAGGAGTCTGGAAGTGTTTGATGTTATGAGTATGACATAACATTACTTATGTTAGGAGACCGTTCAGAATTTCCTATGCCCCAAGGATCTTGGTCTCAGCAATCCCACATAAACCTCTGTGCCTTGGCATTTTTTTTTCATTTCCAAAAATTCCACAACCAAAAAAGCAAGTTGAACTGGAGATAATGGGAATATTACTTTCTATCTGATTTTGAGTTACTGTGTACCACACAGGCAAAAAATGACAGCAACAAGGTCATCATCTCACACAGCAGAGCATCGTAACTCTTAGGTTATAGAATCCTAGTGTTATTCGCTTACTTGTATTTGGTTCAAAGGTACTTGCATTTTTAGCTGCATAGTAGCACAGCTTCAAGAGGAGAGCACTCACCGTGCGCATTAGCCAACAGCCTAGTTGTCCAAGCAGTAATCTGTGAACAGGTTTGGAAAGTGCTCCCCTCTAACTTCATCTGCAGGCTGAGATGGAAACAAACCCCATCTCTTCACCTTATAGCTCTGGCAAGATTTATCACAAGAAGAGCCCAGACCTTGATCCTCAGCCACGCTTTTGGTGAAAGAGGCTGCGACTCCTGTGCATTGCCCTGGTTTGCTGTTCCAGGTGTGCGTTAGCTGTGAGCACGCCTGGACAAGGTTCTTCCGGGCAGACAGGCATCACAGCAGCCTGCGGGTGGTGCCGGGCTGTCCATAATGGGCAGTTTGTACGCTGGTTCCTAGCAGAAACCTTCACGTTGTGCAAGGAGGTACCTGATGAGTTTTGACAGGTACTTTACCGGTTGCATAGTGCTGGAGAAAAAGCTTTTTTGATTGCTCTGATGGATGCAGAAACTTGAAGTCCTTCAAGTTTTGGTTGGGTTTACACAATTTATGTCTTCATACAAATCCTCCTTCTAACCAATGCATGGGGGTAGGGTTTGATCAAGATTTATAAACACTTGTCTAACTTTAAAATACTGCACATTTTGGGTTTGTTCCTTTTTGAGCTGTGGGCTCTCATAAATTCATTTCCAAACTTACTTTGGTATTAATTTTCTAGTGTATTTTACTTTTGGACTAAACTAGGGATTATTGCCTATGAACTACTCAGGGGATACACTCTGTATCCCTGTATACCAGACTATATTTAAATATTTAATACTGTACAATAGTATAACTGTATTAATGTCTTTCCCTCAGGGGTTTATTCCATCAAAATTAAGAAATGGAATTAATTTATGCAGGATACTTCATTTTTTTATGCCAGAAATGTCCAACATTTTTTGCTTTTTCAGACTAGTGATCTATAGCTGGTTTCTGTTCAAGATTCATAGTTCATGAGAAAAAATTATTTATTTTTCATAGATAATACTAATGGTATATCCATTGATTTTATACAGAATATAATGCATATAATAGGCATAAGCCATGTTAAATGTTATCTGATATTCACTTTGGAGCTGATGGATCAGTATTAACTGTTAATTCAGTTTATGTCTTAATTAATCTTAATTTCTTGAGCTCCATCACTCTACCACTTTACAAGTCACATATGGACTGTCAGCTCTTGAATGTCTCTTCTGCCAGGTGCTCAGTCACAACCTGCTGATGTAGCTGAATCAGAGGTTTAGAATGAAGGCAGCATGCTTCAGGGATTGCCTGACTCCTGAATTTAGTTTTTTTTTCCTGGATATAGAATATTTTTAATTCAGTGCATGAAAGGCATGCCAGAAAGGCCATCTTTTTTGGTGGGCCTAAAATATCGGACTTTGAGAATTGTGTAATGTATTTTTCATTTATTACATTCTTCCTTGCTTAGCTATTTCATTAAAGAAGAGCTAAGCAATCTTTGGTTTTAGGTATTGCAGTTTGAAAAGATGGCAGGATATATAAGCAGTACAATGCAATTCACAGATATTAGAAGCATGAAGAAATTAAAGATATGAAACCAATTCATCTTAGAGCAGCTTTAATTCTATAATACTAATCAGGTGGATTCAATTTAGGTGAAAGTGTAATACCAAATTCAGTTTCTGTTAAAAATAAAATGCAATTTAATTAATTATTCCGTTCTACCAGTTTATCTTCATGATGCATAGACATTAAAGATGCCATGAAATTATAGCATATTAATGTCAGTGTGAAGCTATTTACATCTACCCTGTGCTTTGGTTGCAGTATAGGATACACAAATATAGCATGCTCAAGATTTGATGAGTAACACCTTTATTACGTCCGATGACTAGCACTAAATTAGAACATAACACCCCTGGCAGTACACGACAGCTGCACGAACGTAAAATGAATTCCTTTCATCAGTATATTACAATTAATGGCATGTGAATTCATAATGATCAAACACTTCTTATGCCCAAGATATTTATCAGAACACAAAAGGTACCAGCTCATCTGGGTACCCTTGGAATGGTAATTTTGGATTGGCTGGTAAGTGGCAGTTAGAAGAAGAGGTGACAAAATCAATATCTTATATGTATTTCATCTTATTTAACACATCTATAATGGTGAAGGTTTTACAATTACATTTAAAGTTGGCATTTGAGATGTTCAGGGTCCCAGGAACTTCAAGTGCCTTTTGTTCACTGCTGACCCTTGTCTCTTGTGACCTACTTGGTTAGGCCAAAGGACCAAGACCAATCTTCCTCTAGGCTGTATAAATAGGGCTTGGAGGCCCTACTGTATTTCTGTTTCGCATTGCCATGTTTCCAGATGCATTCATGCATTCATGTAGATTCTATTCTGGTGGCAGCTGAGCACATCGCAGATACTAATGGCAGTTATCCAAAAGGCACTTCTCTGAAGAAGAGAACTTTTTCCCTTTCAACAGAGATATGTCTTCTATAGGTCCTGATTTATGAGGGAAGATCCACATTGCTAAACGCTTAACAAGTGTCATCTTACCCTTGTCTGAAAGGCCATATACAACACACAGCATCTAGGATTACCTCTGAGGAGCTAAGTCCAAGAGTGCTCTCCGTTTGCACTCACAAGCCAAGCCAGCCTCCTTTGTCACCTTAGTTTTGATGGAGAAAAAAACCCAAACACATGTCCAAACAGGATTCTAACAAGTAAGTCAAAACGAAGTAGTTGTGGAAATAACAGAAAGGGGAAGATAACCTGGGTCTGGTAGGACCTGCTGAACAATATCCCTCAACTGATTGTACAATCTAGGAATAACTCTCATTCCCCACTGGCATTTTTGGCATTTATTTTCTGACAGCTTTATTTTCTCAACCAGAGTTATGAAGTACTTACAAATGGGAGCATACACTCTTTTGGACATATAAACTTTGTTTCATCTGGATTGCAAGATGGTTTGCCAAGTTCTACGAACTGCGCAGTCCACATGCGCATTGACTAAGGCAAATCACTGGCTTATAATATGTTAGGTATTAGGCAAACTCAGTAAGAAATAGCTTTATTTTTACAAAGAATGTGCAGGCCAACCCTCTATTTAAACTGAAATTGTCTATCCTGTGCAGAGAACTTACAGGCTTGGAACTAACCTGTTCATGTCCTGGAGACATGCTGGAGAGCTGCTTCTGCAAGCAGGGTGTTCAAAGCCGAGAGACTGAAGAGCTGTCGGAAAAACAGGTTAACTTCTAGATAGCAAATTGTTCTTGCTTTTGTCTTTTGCTAAAAGAGGGATGTCAAACAGAGGATTTAGCAAGAAGGATGATGAAACGTAATGATAACCCAATCACAAGGCAATAATGGCTGAACTCTCTTCTGCAGTGCTTTTCCGTTTACTTGATGGCTGCCTCCAGCCTGATATTTAATAAAAAGTCATCATTTTTATATTCAACACTGTATTTAAAACCTATTTTAGTGTAATCAATGTATTCCAGCTTGTAATACTATACCACTTTCATTCAGCAATAACAAGAAAGACAAATTTAAACCCACGCACAAGTGAACTTTTAAAAAATCAAAGAACGATGAATGCTCCTGGTGTTCGCTTGTCTTGCATAAAATTGTTGCTCCTGAATAATGTGGAATGATCCCAATCTAATCAACTGAATCTTATTTAAAATTTCAACATCTATTTTTATTTGTATTTGATTAGCTGTGACTTATCAAAGCGCTTTGACTTGCATCTAACTAGTTCCATTTCATCCTTCAATGGATTTACATGCTGTGCTTGTGTTATGTAAGGTCTTGCCAAGAATTTGTTCATATTAAATGCTCTGAATTCTTGTTTATGCACCCTCAGAGATGTTATACCTTCAAAGCCTTGAAGATGTATTCAGAGATCTGCTTCAAGATCACCTTTTTCACAAATAGCCAAAAGAATGAAATCTTACTACGATCACATTAAAATCTTTCAGGCTATCACTCAGTATGCCACTAAGGAGACTATCATGGCTCTAAAGGCCATAAATAAACTTTTATTTCTTCTTAAGGAAAAGTAATTGCCTTGTTTAGGATTGAAAGAAGTGGCAGAAAATCAGCCTGTAATCTCTCACTAAGGAGCACTCATTTTAATGTCATCAGGCACAGCAAACAAAGAGTTTCTTTTTTGGTTGTGAAATATATAGACTTGCAGCAGCATGGCATGTGACTATACAAGCAGTTTCATTTAAGATATAAAAATGGTAAAATAAATCAAGCTTTAGGTCTTCTGAAAATATTGCAGTTGCAGCTGTAATTGGTTTGACGGCTCTAAAATAGATTGATTTCTTTCTGAATCTCTGATCTTCGTAATCCAATGAATCACACTGCTTAACAAGACCATATCATTTAGTGCTATGTACAGCTAAATTTCTTGACAAGTTTAAGATTGATAAAGTTTGCACCTCTGCATCCTCATTGCTATACTTGGGAGCTTGCTCTCTAAGCTTTCGTACATGTATATATTCTTCCACCTTCTATGTAATGCTGGGGTCTGCATACGCCTGTGAAAGCTGCAGAAACTGAATTTCAGTCAAGCATGCAGAATCAGCAAATAATAAGCTGACTTCTGGAAAGGCTGGACAGCAGAGTGGACTGGAAGATGACAGATTCATATTCTCCTGCCTCAGCTCAGCAGTACATGATGGAGCACTTCACACTTTAAATGCTGTTTCTCTGGAAACTGAAAACCATAGAAGACAGGCGGGTATTAATCTCACTTCTGGTTAAGACCACTGTTATTGGTAGGGGTTCCTTCAAAACCAAATGAGGAGGACTTCTGTTTTTATGAAATTACTAAACAACAACTGAAAAAGAAATATGTAGAGCAGGTGAGTTACGCAAAGGGATGATGGTGATTTCAAATTTGAACTCAAGATTCTTCAAAAATAACAGAGGACAGACACCTATATCACATCAGACTATATTGTATTATATTATATTACTTTACATTATTTCATATTAAAACAAATTATATAATATATTATTATATAATGGGATATGATACTACATATAAATAAATAATATATATTAAAATAATATAATATATATATTATAAACTGCAGACTCCAAAAATTAATAAATAGGGCCTGAACAGATTATTAAGGGTTACTCTATAGACATTTCATTATATTTTATCTATATATTATATAGATAATTATAATTATTATATACTAGAAATATTATATATTATAAAAGATGATTATCATATAATTATACTAGATCATTATTATATTATAAATATTATATGTAATATATTTTATTATATTATATCTCAATGTGGATGAAGACAAAGTGCTGATATTCAGGACTATTGCTTTCTCACAAAAACTGCTGTAAGCTACTGGTGTCAAGCCTCTCTGACAAGTGAATGAAAATTGTTAATTAGATACTAATGAATATTAGGTTTCCAAATCTTCCTTCCAGGTGTGAGAATGTTAACCAGAAAACCTCTGTACACGTTAAGGAATTTGTGACTAATTTGTTGCAACTGTTCTTTCAGAAACCAGTGCACAGGATCTACTGTATTTTATGAGCTCGGTACAGCGCTTCAAAAGACCCTTTAAGAGAGCTCTGTCCAGTCAGAAGGTGTAACTTATGTTCCCTGACCACTGACAAAAAATAGCCTCACTGCTGCAGCGCTGGGATTTGGAAGAATGACCTGTCGAGCTGTGCTTCCAGGAGAGCAGCGAAAATCAATACTACAAGTGAAAGAGAGGGAAAGAGCATTTGAAGACCATATCAGGGAAATGTTTTGCAGTGGATATTTTCTGGATGATAAACCTATGTCAAAGATGAGATAAAAGGTGCAAAGACAGAATACAATCATCTCCCCGTTTTCAATTTACATTAATACGTTGGATTCGTACGCTTCGGATAATACCACAGAGACAGTACAAATATATTAGATGCCACACGGTAAAAGATGTCTTCGTCAAGAAGTCTTTATTCAGACATCAATCGTATTGGTTGAGAGACTCTCTATGAACAGACTTGAACCAATAGGACAAATACGATTATACATCACCTGGGTGAATGGAAGGCTAATCGGTCAAATCAGCGTGAGGACATAGCTACTTCCAGCTCTTAGGAACTATTTTTTTTTCCTTCCTGTCAGTAATTTTGCAGTATTGTGTAATTCTTTGCTCCAACTTTAGTCTCATCACTGCAATATTGTCACTTTGCTTACATCTGGTAGTAGCTTTGGCTCCGTGCATGTGCCAAAAAAAATCCTTTTGATGTTTGTGGCTAAAAGAAGCATTTCCCCCCAAAAGAATCAGAATCAGACATCCTCTTTACTGTGGTATACAAAAATAGATCTTCACAGCGTCTCTACCACAAGAAGGACAGTGTCTTTACAGATATATGTAAGTTGCTACTTCATCTCCTCAAGTCTTTTTAATCAATAAACTTTCATATTTATTGAGGTAAGTAATATTGATACAAGAGACTTAAGTGCTTGAAATACATGCACATTTCACAAGAAATAGACTGTAAAATTAAGAAATCAAATTCTACTATTGGGAATACTCCTTTTCTTACTTTGTCTGGATCACCACTGGGAGGTTCAGTTAAAAAACATTTCTTTCTATTTTTTAATTCCAACATGATTCTTTCAAATTAACAAAAAAGAAAAGAAAAAAAGGAAAGAGAGAAATTTTGAGGTAAAATAATCTTAATTTCACATGATACTATTATTTATTCTTTTCTGGAGTAAATTGCCACTCTTTCATTGATTTCAACTGTCTAGTTGAAAAATTGGCCCTATACAATGGCTGATATCAAAGTTTGCCTTTTTTCATGCAGTGAGAAATGACCTTCAACAGTGTAGGCAGGGAATGGCATACCCACCCACACATCCAGTGACACATGCACTCACTCAGCTGTTCAAGCGTGACCTAGCTTCCAGTCTAGCTCCAGCACCGCACCAGGGAACCCTGGCAGAGGACTCACTGGCTCTGGGTAAAGCCTGTGTCAAGAAAAAAGGAAATATTTTTGCAGTGTGGGATTTTCAAGGGTAATGTCAGAATGGAAGCATGTAGCACGCTATGTAACAAAACAGAAAACAAAACAAAGAAAAAGAGAGTCCAGGTTGACGCTGGAAAAAAAATACAAATGCTGGAATTAATTATCATTCTGAAGTTGACAGGTTTATGATTAGTGCAATCACAAAGGCTATGTTTTTAGCTGGCTATTTGGATTACTGATATAATTGGGCTGCTAAAAATTCATTAAAACATTATTATTTGTATCTCAATTAATTGCAATTATAAATGATGATGGGTTCAAAATTATTCACTACAAGAGTAGCGTATTTTTAATGAGTACCATGAAAGACAAATCTCATGTGTCAGTGATCCCCGTTTGATTAAACATTATTAATTATCAGTGTGCACATGCTTGATGTAAGAACTACATGTATCAGTCACACAGATATGTAAAAGGTAAGCACAGATTGCTATGTTATTGCTGTTCCAAATTGTTGTACCATCATTATACTACAGTCTCTTCCTCTGTGACTCAGATGAGAAATGGAGAGTCCATAAATAAAGGTCATGTCTTGGTCAGCCCATGTATTCCTCTATGGGACCATTTTCTTTCTATATCTGGGCTATACTAAGCTAGGCTGGATTTTGTTGGTATGAAATATCACGTTTAGTTAGATTTCTATATACACTTATCAACTAGCAGCACCTGCAGAACCTCTTTGGATTTTGGGAGGTATAAAAATATTTAGATTGGAGGGAATTTCTTTTAGACAACAAAATGGTTTGAAGTGTGTAGCATTGAAATTATTGAGCCATTCTGTTTTGCTTGTTATTTCTTTCATTCTCCATGTGGGGACAACAGAAATGCATACAGGCCATAAGGGCAAGCTGACACTGTCCCTTAAAACCACAAAACTGTTCTGAAGGCAAGAATATGAAGAATATGAAAAGGGCCAAGTCCCAGAGGAAGTCCCAGCGAACGTTCTGGCTAGTTGAATTCTGCAATCGTGTTAATAATCACAAGTATAAGCCATAATACAGTGTGTTATACATGATATGAAGGCGGACAAGTCCCAGAGGCTGCCTCTTCCCTTTATTCACCCGTCTAAAACCAACTACAGTCTGTCCTTTGCTTTGATTCAAATTCATCTCTGAACTATACCACACATTAAAAGCATGGCTGAAAAGCACATTCTGCTTTAGAGGTTGTGGTTGAAAAAAAAATACCAGATTCTTAGTTTTATCAATTTTAATGAAAAAGGTTCCAATTTGGAAGAGTAAAATGCTTACTCTCTTTGCTTGGCAGACAGCTCAGAAAAAGCCTCCACTTACCTGGCCACTAATGATCCTCACAGAGACTTCATTGTCCAGCCCAGCAGGCTAATCAAAGATGCTTTTTTCAGCCAGTTCCGATAAAAGAAAGGAATATATTCATCATCATTCTGAGACTTACATAAATGTTCATTATTCCAGAAGAGAGAAGACTAAAAAGTCAGAAGATCCTGTGATCAATGAAAGTTTCTATCATTGGACCAAATGTAAAATATTATACAAAGCAGTATGAGGGCTGCTCTAACTTTAGCCCACTGTCTGACCCCTTGCGCTCTTCTGAAAATTTCCTGATCCATCACCTTTTCTTCTGACTGCTCCCTTCTCCATCAGCCTCAAGGATGGCGGTATTACAGCAGAGGCTCCATTGACTCTGTGCAAGCTGAGGATTTCTTTACATGCCTACATACACGTGTAGATAGATGTGCTGCTGCATATTGTGATTTAAATGATCGTGTGCTTGAAGGCAAGTGATTTAGGCTAAAATAGTAGTGTCTTAGCATGAGTTTTCAAAGTGTTTAGAGTATTCTGAGAACCTACTTAAGAATACTCTAGTTATCTACGGAGCTTTAGAAAAAAAAGGAAATCCTTATTTATAATTAAGAAGGACACTGGGTCCTTTTCTGCAAGTCTCTATTGATATTCAATAATGCAGATTATGTTAGAACAAAAAGTATTGATTTCATTAGTTGAGGTTTTTTCAATTTGTTATTGACTCCCAACTGCTTTTCTGGTTTTAGTTTTTTAATTTTCTTATGTCTGTACTTCCAGATGTTTGGACAGATGCTGTTGGCCAGGAACACGCAGTCGCGTACCTGGAACTCTACACTGGTAATTTATACTAATACAGAGAAGATTAATGCAATGCCCTGGGTAGATGTAGATTTTTTAACATACCAATTTGGGTGTGAAAAGTTGTTCACTACTCTTTGCTTATTAATGTTAGCTAGGTTATCAATTAAATCTTAGATCTTCACAGAACGTGTTCCTTTGGTCCTGGCAGGTATTGTGATTAAAATTTAACTAATGCAACATATGTCATGTGCTGTGAGGATTCAAGAGGATCACCTGTGATGTCCTCCAGGTCTGTGCTGTTGATTCAGTGAGATGCTCCACCTTGGGCACTCTGACTGGGGTGACTTTTAGGGGCCAAGGAGCCAAGACGTGGCCAGAATCTCTTTTGGCTTTTGAATATTCAGTCTTTTCCTTCTGTGGCTTTACTTCTTTCTTGTACTCTTTGTACAACACCTGGCAGTCTGGACTTCTAGGCACCGCAGTGTTGCCATTAACGAGGCATAGTGCCCAGAGATCATGGTTTTGAGGGATTAAACTATCAGGAAAAAAACCTGTGTGGATTGAGAAGGGCCCTACCTATATTCAGGCAGAAGGGAAAAATGAGGTTAAGGGACCTACACCTTCTTGTTGGCTGCTCTTTCTGAATGCACATATGCTTTAAAACAGTCCTGAAACATGGAGTCTCATGACCCATTTTTAGTAACACAGTATTGCCTGTTATCACTACCAGTTTTAATGTCTAATCCTACTTTGATTCCTTCTAAACATGTGGATTCCAATAATGCCTCCTGGCACTGAGATCTTTCAGCTGTTGCTGCATATTTTTTGATAAAATGCATATCTTTCTGTATCCAGCTGAAAAAAAGTTGAAAAAAAAATTTAGTAAACGTCCGTACCAGTTTATTAAACCTGTCAGACTTGTAACTTGCTACTGTCAGCCAAAAATAGGCTTCAGTATTGATATGGGGCCATCGTTTGCCCTTTTGCTCTCTCTCATAATGATGATTATTAGTCATTTATCTTATGACACCAGCAGCATGCTAGCTGCTTCACAGTTAAAAACTAAAGACCTCTACTTACGAAGCCTATCATCAGAACAGAGTGGGAGGAGCTACAGCATAATGATGACTGAGCAAGGAGGTTTTGCTCAGCTTTTTCTGTCCCATGACTTTTTTCATGTGGATTGTCTTATTAGGGTTAACCTAAGGGTTTTTTTGGTGCAGTTTTTAGTTCTTGATATGAGTCACATGACAAAATTAAGATTAATCCCTATTTTCAAGTAGATGAGCTCAGGTTATCTGATACTGGGTGAGGTCAAACATTCACAACTGGAGTGATGTCCTGGCACTCCCAAGAAGTTCTTCTAACTAGAGCAATGCACGTGGGGCCATTTATGCATTAATATTTCTAATCTCAGAATTGCACGACTCGCTTTGAATATCTGAGAACCCCTGATGGCTAAGGCAGTCTTTCAGAAGCGAGAAGGAGGAAATCAAACTCAGCTTTCCTAGGTCCAACTGCAACGTTATCATAAATGGTGGATGCCACCACATTCAACAAAAAATCAGCCTGCTTAAGCTTTTTTGAAAGAATAGTACTACAAACGTGCTATTGAAAAACAACATATTTCTGTCTTCTAAATGCCAAATCCAGGTTCCATCAACATTGGTTCTCTCCAGAGAACTTAAGCTCTGGAGAGAAATGGGTTTTCAAGCACACTGCTACAAATACCATGCAGTGCTTTAGGGGCTCCCTGCTGTTTACATCCTTTTCTGAGGTGCCTGATTTCCTTTCTGTAAAGAAAGCCAAGTACCTTAGCACACAAATGAGTATTTCACTCTAAGGGTCTAAAAATTATACTGCCAGATTTACCTATTAGAGACATAACTTCTTGTTCCCAGAGGAAGCATATACCTCTGGTCCAAGTAAGCACCATTCGAAGAAAACACAATAGTAACCAAATGAAAATCTATCCATCTCCCACACTGGAATTGTTCCAGCATTGCCCTTTATGCTACCTATACTATCTAGGAGTAATTTACTAAGTAATGATAACAAATATTCAGTCAGTAGCTGATAGATCCTTAGCTGTGTCCCTTGCATATCCCTAGTAATGCAGCATTATCTGATGGGGGTGCTCTGAAACATCTGGTGGCATGAGTGCTTGGGGACATCATCTTGGCCACTATAATCTCACTGTATTTCACAGATAACAAAAGAAAGTTATTTTAATGGAAGGGTGCATCAATGGAAGTGTAAGTTGAGGCGTTCCTGTTCACATGCGTGTGTGTGGCAGTGTGTGACACTGGGTCGTTGTGTGACAGTGGGTCCTGAGACACGGCTTCCCAGACCCAGTTTGCCATCTTTTCACAGTCACACTCTTTTGTTTTCTTTCCCCTTATTTGAGCTGTAGAGTATTTAATTTTAAGTCATCCTCATTCAACAGTCAGGGTTTATCCTGCCAAGGGCAGTTTGGGAACAGTTTAGCCCTCTGATGTGCAAGTCCTGTTGCTACAGCAATGTAACTAGACATTTAACTTGAACTCTGTATTAATATTCCTCATGCAGGAACTGCCAGGCTCTTTTTCTATTTCTAAAAGATACGAACAAATCACGTGACACAGACACCTGCAGAAATTAGCCTTGCCTGAAATGGCAGGCTGCAAAACCAGCAAGGAATGGAAGTCTTGCATTAAAAAGGTGTCTCAACGGCATTATTTTTTCATGCCTCCAACTTCCTGAAAGACTGGGGAGAAGTAATTCCTGCAAGAAAGTGAGAAAGCAAGCAAACACCACAGAAAAGACTCGTACAAGAAAAACAGGGAATGATATCTCTATTTTTACCAATAGAGGCATCTAGTTCTGAAATGGTCAAAAATTAACTGGCATGAAGAGACAAGCATTTACACCAGGAAATTTACCCAATTTGTTATTCCCTCTCCCTATCCAAAATACACAGCATTTAAAAACAAGGTGTTTGTGACTAATGCGGCCAGAAAGCTATTCCTGAAACTTTTATTCTCTAGAAAATACACAGGGGAAAAAGAGGGAGATGATTGTTACAGATTCACATTTCCTGATTTAAGCAATGTGGGCTGAAACTTAAGCAAATCCAAATATGCTGAGACATGTTCATTTTATCTAAAGTAATGGGGGAAAATATATTAAAGATTGCCAAGAATGGCAGGTCAATAAGAAGACAACAGCTTCCTAGTACGCACACTTGTTTGCTTTACTTTTGGGTGCTTTTCTTTCTATGAGGTGTGGAGAGGGGTTTGACCAACTGGTTTTACCATATCTTAGTTTTCTGAAAAGGATAAAAATACAGGAATATTCAGATAAATCGATACAAATTGTCCTTATTCTTCTGAGATAAGAGAGAAGACCACAGAATGCCATCAGGAGCATTGTTTTTACCAGGTAAGGAACTTTATTTGAAAAGCTTTATTTGAGTCAAATCCAATCTATCTGGCCATTAAAAGAGAGCAGAAAACTTTAAGGTGTTTTTGGGGAGGACTGATTGCAGGATTTGAGTAGTGATACCCTTGCTCTCTAGTCTAACCACAGTGTGTATAGACAAACATCAAGACATTTTTATAGCAATGACTATGAATTAAATACTTAGCAATGTGGAATCAGAAGAGCCACTAAAATGTTAGTTTCCTCTAACAAAATTAATGTGGTATAAATCCTGAAATCAACACATCCAGAATCTAGATCATTCTTGTAAATATTGACAATTTTTATGCTCACTTTAATTAAAGTTGCAATTCTGCAGAGATTGAAGGAACAGAAGCAGACCGCAGAAAGTATGCAGCAAACCTAGGTTTGTTCATCAGAGTGGTAAAAAGTAATTTAAAATAGGGAATAAACATCGGTGAGAATCAGAAAACAGTAAAGGAAGTACATGATAGAGAAACTATAAGGAGCACCACAGTATTAGAATGTTTTGCAGGCACTGGGGGAAAAACAAAATTTATATAATCTTGTTTTTTATCAGAACGGAGACATACTTATGAATACAAATACAAAACTCCACCAAGCAGAAGATAATTCTTAAGAGAAATATTTATGTGACATACTGAATGATGCTGACAACTTCATTTCTCAATATCTGTGCATATATAATATATGTTTCTTTGACCTGCCTATGGTGTGAGACTGTGCTATAATGAACAGAATATCTATGCAAGTGGGAATGAAATATTCACTAAAGCAGTCAATACTGCTGAGATACAATCCAAGGTTAAGAAACGTGTAACCTTGAGGCCAAAAGAAGCAAAGTTAACATAGAAAAGTATTTTTTGTCACCTAGTAAAATAAATTGAAAAATCCATAAATCTAAGGCGGTTGCTTACAATTGTTGTTGAATAAATTATTGTATTATCGTGTGACTTTCAAATAGAAAAAGTACAACAATACCCTAGTCTTTTATATTTTAACTAGGGACAAAGGGAAAAAAACCCAAACTTCATTTACAACCACCACTGGGTCATGTCAAAATATATTACAAAACACCATACTAGCATTTTGAAAATGATTGTAGAAGCTATTGGGAAAAGAGATGGTTATGACCTCTCAAAATGCAGCAGACCCATCTTGAATGAAATAAAAAAGCCACATAATTGACCATAATACTTTCTTCTAGTAGTGCATATAAAAACACAGTGCAGCATTTCTTTGTGCTTATTTGACTTCATTATTTCATGCCAAAGGTTCGTGAAGTTGAGATTCTTCTGTCTTCACTTAGGCATCTGAAAGTTGGGCATCTAGCTCAAAACAGATTACCATAAATTTTCTTTATAATCAATAGAGTGAAATAGGTCTCTTTATCAGGCAATTCATCTCATTGTCAGCAAAAAGCAAGAATCATTTTCCCCAAAATACGTATCTTGGGCCTCTTCAGATCCAAATATCTGCATGCGTTTGGCAGACGGGATGCAGGATAGGTAGGACACCCCCGTCCCTGTGATAGGCAGCCTGGTAGCCTGAAGCACCAAAAGTGACAGTAGACTCCTGTGTTATGACGAGTGAATCTTTCCCCGAGCATCCAATGTAGGAGCTACTCTGGACGGCTCTGTTCCATTCTCTAGCTATAAAGGGAGTCTAGGATGATGACTGAAATACATATTTACAGCTTTTGGATATTTAAATCGCGTCCCACCTTTTATGCTAGCATTCTTCCTACTAATAATCCATGCAATTCTTCACATACACAAAGAAATAAATCTTCTCCGCTTTATATTTACCACCATATTGTTGGCTTCAAGATAATTCATATCAAGAAAATCTATGCAACAGTAATTTCCTCAGGTGGCTTTCCAAAATGAGATGTACCACAGCAGAGATTTAATTTGAGGAGAGGAGGAGCTAAATATAGTAGTTCATGAGACTGTTGCAGTATCTATTTTAGATTTAGAAAAAAAGGTGATGGCTAAAATTATTCTCTTTTAAAGCAAAACCACATTGCCTGTGGTTTTGCTGTTTTGCTCTCCAAGGTTGTCACTCTGCCTAATACTGCCCAGCTAAGGGCAGTATTACTTTACATGCTTAATTTAGGTTTATACAGCAAGAGGTGAAAGGGTGACTTAGAGCAGGTGCCTCTGTAAGGTGCTCTGAATTGCCTTCTAGAGTAGCCAAGTCCATGCTTTGACCCTAGACAGCCAAGAGGAACAGGTGTCTTCTCTGAGCCACGTCAGTCCCATTTCATGCCGAACACAGACAGAAAGTTTTACCTGCTCCTTTCTTGTGCCTTTTTTGTCTGCTTCTCTGTATGTTTATGTAGAGAGGCAGAAACACGTGCTCGCATCCTCATTTGCCTGCTTTGGAGTACAGATTAGAATTTGCCTCTTCAAAAAACCTCCTGAACAATGGAGTACATATAAAGTAAACGTCTCTTTGTTGTTACTATAGAAGTGTTTTCCTTTTGTGTGACTTATTATCGCTGGAGTAGGGACTCAGATCTAAGATGCCTACATCTGACATGGGCACTCTCTTATGTCAAATTTTCTATTTGTCTCCCTGGTCCAATGAATGCTTCTTTATTTGAGGTATGAATGGGAGACAGCAGTAGACATGTTTCCGAGCCTCATTCCTTTGAAAGTACAAAACTGGAACTCAGGTGGGTTTTCTTGTATCTTAGCCAGAGAAGAAAAACAAGCTGGGGTCTCCACATCCTGTTTTGTTTTGTGCCTTATCTAACTACGCTTTGTGTGACTTGCGGGCAGGAAACAGGCTGGTAACAACGATGATATGATTGGTGCGGATGCAGTTCCAGAGGCAGAAATTTACTTGTTAGAGACTTTAACTAGTGGAAAATTGGGTGCTTTAGATAAGGCAGCAAATATTTAACAAGGCCCACAGTGTGGGCCCAAAATGTGGAAGCCAATTTAATGGCGGGTAGACACCTGCATATCACAATGGATCCAAAAATATATGACAATATTTTGTAATAGACGGCAGATGGCTTTTTTGTTGTAAAGCATGCATGAGAGAGATGAGTACAAGGTACTTATTTATAAAGTCAGCAATGGATATAAGTACTGGTTTTGTTACATTGTTTCATCATGTAGTTTACATAAAATTATATAAGATTATAATATTTCATTACAGGAATGGTTATGCTAAGCTGGTTCTTTGATAGCATTTGCATTCTTTTAAGTGTCTGCGTGATGACAGCCACAGTAATGAAAATAGTGGGCTTGGGGTTTTTTTTGTAAATAGGCTAGAACCAGCTGTCATTTTTGGTAGTATAGATGCACAGTGCTTTATAGAGCCAGGGGTAGATAATTTCTAGGCAGATTGTTTCTTAGTTATTCTTAGAAGAAGCATATGTGCTGCATATCAATGCCAGAAAATCACTTGCAGCAAGTGTGTTGGTAGCAAGAAGATACTGCTATTAATTGGCACTTATAAATTTGAACTACTTGCACGTTTTAGCCAGTGATATTACAGATACAGATTAATTTAAGTAAGTGGGAATCTAGTCTAAAATAACGTAGGTTTAAGTATTAAAACAGCATTTCTGCAAAATGTCTTTACCAGGAAATTTTGTGGCATCAGCAAAAATTATACAAAGTTGCTTACATTGATAGTTTTTGGGACATTGGTGAGCATTTCAGTGAGGTCTTTCAAGGGATGCTTTTGGGTGTTTTGGAATTCAGAATGGCTTGTTTGCTTAAATTTCATCAAATGGTACAATTCAACTGATTCAATGCCAAATTTTCAAACTGGATCACTATTTTTCTCAGGGAACCACGGGCAGAAAAAAAGTATGCATTCAAAATTAGTAAGCATACAAAAGGTAAGTATTGCAAGCTAGCCAGTAGATAACCTAACCACAAGGTGAGTACAATGAGAGTTTGCCATTTCCCCCCCTCATTATTTCTACAAACTAAGCAGCAACTCAGCAAACAAGGCTGAGTGAACACTAAAGCTGCTTTCCTCAAACTGTGAATGATGCACTACAATTATCCCTGCCTCTGAAATCTAATCCAGCTTCCTCTCACATTCTTAGTGCTAGTACTCATGAGGAGAATTTCCTTATTATTCTCTAGACATTTGGAAAAGTTTTTTCAACAAAACAAATGAAGCAAACTTGCAGGTTGTGCACCAGGCTATTATTACGCTGAATCAAAGAAAATGAACAATTTTTTTTTTAAATAAACTGTTCAGTTTTAACCTCTGCAGGCAACCAGGACCATGCAGCTACTCTCTCACTCCCCCCTGGGTTGGGATGGGTGAGAGAATCAGAAGAGTAAAAGTGAGAGAACTCATGGGTTGAGATAAAGACAGTTTAAGAAGTAAAGCAAAAGCAGCACACACAAGAAAAGCAAAACAAGGAATTCATTCACTGCTTCCCATTGGCAGGCAGGTGTTCAGCCATGTCCAGGAAAGCAGAGCTCCATCACGCATAATGGTCACTTGGGAAGACAAAAGCCATAACTCAGAACATCCTCCTCTTCTTTCTTCCTCCCCCAGCTTTATATGCTGAGCATGACGTCATATGGTATGGAATATTCCTTTGGTCAGTTGGGGTCAACTGTGCTGGCTGTGTCTCCTCCCATCTTCTTGTGCCCTCACAGCGTACTCGCTGGTGGGGTGGTGGGAGAAGTAGAAAAGGCTTTGACTGCTTAGCAACAACCAAACCCATCAGTGTGCTGTCACACTATTCCCATCCCAAATCCAAAACATAGTACTCCTACCAGCAGCTAGTAAGAAAGTTAACTCTATCCCAACTGAAACCATGACATAAACAAACTATGTATCTATGCATCTATACAAACAAAAATAGTTAGAATGTTCTCTGAAAACCGTTCTTTGGTGCAATAAAAAAGCTTAATAGAAACTAAATAGAATTCTTCTGGAGAAACTCATATACCGTAGGGTTCTGCTGTATGTTACTTCAATACATGGGAAGCTGTGGTCCTGGCCAAAATGTACCTGTTTGAATGGTGCAAAATCAGTAGAGGAGAAGGAAGATTGCACTGTGTAAATTGTGCTTCTGATTTAAATCCAGACTTCTTTGGGTGGAAAGTTCAGACTTCTACAGTAGCATGTAGAACCCCTAGTGGATTAGACAATTTTGTGTAGGTTGTGAACGAGAAGAAGAAAAATGGGAAGCTAATTTCAACCTGGCTAACACAGCACGATAATATTACACATATGGCTTATAATTGAAGTGTTCTTTATTCTCCGAAACATTTGCAATATCCTGCTGTGGAGATGGGCCTATTTGCTGCTGCTGCTGGTTGATATTATTTTATTATGCTTTAATTTGCTAATCTTCAGTCTTGTGATTAACTGTATGCAGCGCACAGTTTGTATGGATCATGTTCAATACTACTTAAGCTATACATCAGAACACAGAGAAAAGAACCGATTTTATTTGAAAGATTTCAATTTTTGAGAGTTTTTAGCATTTAAAGGAATTTTTCATAACTTTGTACCTAATATACTTTGTAGTTTGGTCATCTTTGGTCTGCAAATAGTCAACTTGTTTTGAATTGGTAATTTGGATAAAATTATTAAAAAATTATTAAAAAAACTGGTATCATGATAGAAGAACAGTAAACTTTTTGAAGGAATCATGTTTTGCTTTCTTCTTTTTATTGTCACAGTAGATATTTCTACATTTATTTCTATTTTGGTCAGAATATCCAATTCCTTTTGCAATGTGACAAAAAATAATAATACACAGATCAGTAACTAGAGTTCAGATTTTCAAAAGCTAGCTAGCAGGAAACGTTTCCATCTGCTTGGAAAGTTTTGGATCTAACCCTTAGAAAAGAAATCCAAACTACCTTCATTTACTGTAAGAAATACTAAAGATAATCAACTATGAAGTTGCTATATATTCTGAAAAACTAAATGGACATTCTAAATAATAGTGTAAGAATTCTTTTATTTTAAAGAAAATCTATGATCCACTTGGTTTAGGTGTCTCCATTTGTATTTTAGACCAAGCATAGTAACTAAGAAAAGCACATTTGAATCCTTGAATGAGCACTGGCAGATGCTTATTTGGCACAGTTCAATTTTTCCTGCAGTAATCATAGAATCATAGAATCTTCAGTTAAGCAGAGGATTTTTCCTTTTATGCATCTTATTTGTTCTATTTCTCACATTGCCACAGAGAAATGATATGAAAATAATGTCTATCTTATTGTCTTTTGAAACTACTGGAATTTATTTATTTTCCGTGTTATTAGTGGAAGGTTCCTGAATAGACTCTAAAGCATGATCAGCTTAACTAGGTGGTTCTTGAGATATATTGTTAAAGGCCTGTCACACTGGAAACTCCCCAGATTTCCCAGGCATAAATTCCCATTCTTCTCATTTGACCCTTTAAAAGCTTTTCTAAACATCCCATGCTTCAGTTTCAGCCCACATTTTGTCCCAGTCACCATGGACTTGGAAAGCTAGTTGTTTGTATTCTCCTTGCAGCAGGCAGCGCGATACAGGTGCCAAGAACGATGACACACATCCCCACCACCTTCTTTTCTCCAGACTAACCAACTGCACTGCTTCTGACTCTTCTTTGGGAGGAATATTTATTAGCCCTCTGAAAATTCTCATTCCTTTCCTCCAGACTAAGCAGCTGATCCATGTTCTTCTTGATGGTGGTGTTCTAAATTGAATATAATACTTCAGCTGAGATCTTGTCAATATCCAATGCACAGCTAAGCAGGGAGATGATTTCACATATTTCAGAGGCCATCTGCCCATTTCTACATCTGTTCTTGTTGTTCACCATTTCACAATAGCACGACATAGTTCTCTTGTTCAGTTCTGTGGTCTCCAGCTATTTCTTCGCTATATGGTATTTATGCATTTGAATATTCTTGCGCAACTGCAGTACTTCCTATGGGTCTGCTCTGAATTTCATCCTTTTTTCCATTCCATCTCTCAAATTTAACAGGCCTATTTTGAATGTAGTTTCTATTCTCCAATATACTGACTCCAGTATACTCCAATATATCCCTCCCAGTACAACATCATCAGCAAACTTAATGAGTAAACTCACTGCTCTATCATCCAATTCTTTAATGGAAATATTTAATAGAACAATAGAATGGACTCCTGCAAAATTCCCTCTATGCATTCTTCTATCTTGACAGTGAACTATTAATAATTGTAGTCTGTGTAGAGTTTTCTATTCTATAGTATTATCATTTAGACTGACATTTCTTTACTGGCTTATGAGAATTTCATGAGAGAGAATGTCTTTCTAAAGGAAAGATATGTGACATCTATTGTTTCTTCTCTATCCACAAAACCTGCCATCCCGCTGTGAAAGGAAATTAGATTAGCTAGACGTGATTTGTTGTTGGCAAATCCGTGTTGGCTGATGCTCATTTCCTTGTTGCCTTGCAAGTACTTATGAAGAGCCAGTATGATGATTTGTTCAACTATATAGAAAGAATGAAGTTAACTCAGCATTTGGCTCCTCCTTTTTATCTTTTTTTAATGGAAGATTTTCCTTTCTCTGTTTTTTTGATACGACATTTCTTTCCCATGATATCTTTAATATAACTCTTAATGGCTCTAAAATATGGTCTTTAATTACCTAATTAATTTTTGGTCTTTAATTACCTAACCTGGTCTTTAAATACCTAATGATGCTGGATCGCCTGGCCTGAAAATACATAACTTACCTAGTTTGCTATTGAGAATAACCCCTGAACACACACAGACATATATATCTAGAGGTGGCTTGGTGTATGATTCGACTGAAACATAGACATCTGATAGCATTATAGACACTGTGGGCACCCTTCCTGGCTTCCAGCTTCTACTCCAGAAGGATATGCAGCTCCTGAAGGACCTACATGATACCTTTTGGCCTCAAATATATAGCCAATTTACAATGACATAAAATGACATTAACATCTATATTTAGGCAACAGAATTGTGCCTGTCCAACCAAAGAAGTCCAGAAACCAGACAGACACTAGATGTCCATTGCAGGGTGATTGGAATTGCTCTCCAGGCTCCCCTGACTATGTTGACTAGATCACCAATGACTGTTGTGGAAACACCTGTTTTCACTTGTAAAGATACAAGTTGTAGACAGTCAGAGCTTGATTCAGTTTCCTAGACATAGGTATTTGTGCCAACTTAGATGGCAGATGGTATCTTGCTTGGCTTCCAGCTGACAGTCCAGGAAGGCACATGTAACCTGTAGCTCCTGTGTCATACTGCCAGTTCAAATGATGCCAGATGTCTGTGTTTAGGAAATTAATCGAGGCTCTAAATTTCAGTCTTAATCTGTAATTTAATCCTGTTCTTGCAGTTGAACTGCGGTCTTTACGCTCACCTTCTATGTCACCTAGGGTAAGTTTGTTCCTGCTGAAGTAACTCGACTTTTTGTTATTGTAAAATACAGTTGCCATTTAGAGCCTTGTTTCAATCCTTTAGCTGTGACTCCTTTTCCTTCTTCATAAAATAGAGAAAAATACTTAGGGGTTATAGCGGTTATAAATGAACTACTCTTAATAAGTGTTACGAATATCCCCAGACAGGAGTTATTGTGTAAGTCCCAGTTTTTATTGTTGTTAACCAAAGAAACTTCAGGAGTTGACATGAATTCTAAAATTAAAGTATCTATTGTTAACAATGGATAAAACGTCTGCAGTTTCTTTTGCTGAAATTCAGGCCCCTTCTAAATGAGACATTTCTGAAAAGACTGATTGAAAGGCAGTAATGGAAAATCTGTAATGGTCATGAATCCAATTACAGATTTTCCATTATGACAGATCAATCATCAGAACAAAGCTACAGTGAAATGCATGTATGAATATTACCTGAAACACTTGATCAGCAGGAGGTCAGCAACTTCTCAAGCTTCTCGTGGCAATACCTGCTTCATTAAGTTTATTGCTTTTGTTTTCAGGTCTGTTTGGGAAAGATTTCATAATCTTGCTAAATGTCACAACTAGTCAGTAAATGATGGCCTACAGCAAAGTTCTGTGCACTGCAGATCCAGGGGCTTGATACACAGGTTCAGTTCAAGAAGATCATCAGTATGATCTCAAAAGGTCCCCTCCAACCTGAACAATTCCATGAATCAGGGGATGTTCTTTCTCACACTGGCCAAAAAAAAAAAAAAAAAAAAAGAAAATTGTAATACAGAAAATGAGCAAAGCAGCCATTGTATCCACTGATTTCATTTTCTGGCTTCAAAATAACTACTTCTGCTTATTATTCTGTAGCCTAAAGACATCCTTAAAAATATGTCTCATATTTCTGGAGAGTGAGTCATAAGTGATGGAAGATAACATTGCTTCCTCTTCTGTCCATTTTTCCTTTCATTTCTACCCAAAGTTTTTTGTTTCTACCCAAACTGATGACAGTTGCCTGTGTGCTTGAAGTGGTTTCAAGCTCTACAGTGGTACATGTTTCAGAGTTTCACAGACAATATGTATGCCTAGGAGACAGAGCCTCTCCAGCCTGGATTAGGAACCCTCTGTGCTCAACCTCTTGACAATTTTAGGTGTCTGAGTCAACGTCAGTAATTTCTGTGCGAGTTCCGCATATTTTCTGCTGGGTGGCATGTCAAATATGTGTATGTGTTTGGAAATGTTGCATCATCCTGTAGAGGCTGCTCAAAACAAAAAATGAGACATAAGAACACAGCTGGCATTCCTTGATCATGAACTTAGGAAACTGAAGTACTAGAGTCCTTTCAGTGTGGTTGCGCTCTCATTTCCTGTGCTGGATGGAGTGCTTGTTGCTGAAAGAATATCGTTCTAAGGAAAGTGTCTACATCATTTTTCAACCTGAACAAGGATTTACAGATTTCATCTGCTGTTGCTAGAAGTCAGGACAAAAGCTACAGTAATTTGTGACTTGCTGAGCCAGCTTAACATAGTTCATAAGATCAGGAAATTATAAGTAGCTCTCAGATGTCTTCCATTTCAGATCTTCCAAATTCTGAGTACAGTTTCAAATTCAGTTAAAAGAGAATTTTTGAAAGTGCCAAGTCCGAAGCATCTTGGTTCTGTGTTTCTTACCTTTCCCTGGAGCTTGGGAGGTAGAAATAGTTTGCAATTTGCTGCATCAGGGGAATACTGTGGCTGAGTAAATCTCTAATCCAAATGAAAGTACTGAAAAGAAGGCCTTGATTTTTAAAGCAGCAGTAACTCAGTTCTAAGTGCTTTAAAATTCAGAAGACTTAAAGACAAACTACCAAATCTCCTACACTTTCTTCCCTTCTTCCTGCCCTTCACCTCCTTCCCATTCATCATCACTCCTGAACTAGATAAAAGTTTAAACAGTCTGTCAAAATGTTTCTGTCTATTTTTCCGTGTTAGTTTCTAAATCATGTCATTTTCCCCCAGAATGAGAGCTTTGATTCATACCATCTGAACTTCAGTATCTTTTGCCTCAATTAAAACAAAAAATTGCCAACATATATTCAAAACCTAGTCCTATTCCTCTGTTTTCAGTCAGAGCTTTTACTCATGCCTGAGAGTTTAAAGCTAAATCGTGGGCTTTGAAAACATATACCTTTACTGAGCTTGTACTAAGTTCAGTATTTTGGAAAAAGGCATAACTGGAATTACACTGGAGAGAGGAAGCTGATCTACAGCATTAATTATTTGAGGAATGAGAATAGCAGCAAATTTTGAGTGACATTATATGACACTTCAACAAAGAAAATGTCTTTTACTGAATGCAACCTACATTGGCATCATTGTCTGCATTCATGTCTAGAATTTTTAAGCAGGACTCTCTTGTGTATTTTCTTTTTTTTTTTTCTTTTTTTTTTTTCTGCCTGAAGTTCTATCATACAAGCAACAACTCACAAGTCTGCATTTCAGGGCCTATCCTGCTTACGGGTTTTGACTTTGGCTAAAATACAGGACAATCAATAAAGAACCCACAGTCATAACTCTTTGATAATTAGTTACAAATAAATAGGGATAAACAATATGGAAAATTGGAAGGTTTTCTTACTAGATTTATTAATGGTTCTCCATGCATAGATATCTAAGCCTAGCATCTTGTAATGTTATCTTGGCCCTTTCTATCCCCACATGTTGGTCCCTTAGGGCTATGAAGCAAAACACCTGCTGAGTGCAGTAAAACATGGGTCATGCCTTGGTAAGAGCACCTTGGAGAGTTTTTGTTCCTTATTATGGGTAATAATGGTGGAGACATGGCATGGCATACAAACTTCGTGTTCACAGATTCCTTTCTAAGGCAGATCCACCAGTTTGCATCCAAAGACACTATAGCTTCCTCTTATTGGAAGCAGGAGTACATGTACTGTGGCTGTGATCAAATGCCTCCTAACCACAGAGACAAGAGTAGGATTTGTGATGTTGAGTGCAACTAAATTTGGCAGGATCTGTTACAAACATGTACCATATTCTATCTACAAACGCCTGCAATGGAACTCTGCAGCTTCTGTTCTTCTTTCTGTATGTTTATGCTTTTTTATTAGGTGTTTTTTATGATCAGCTTTTCTTTCCTGGCTGCTTTACTTTGCGGCTAAAAACTTACAAGAGAATGGGGTGAAAGAGATTGAAAGGAGGAGCCAAATATAGTCCATAGGCTACCCTAAAAGCATTTCTTCTTATTGGTTAGCTAATGAAAACATTTATTTTGAGGTAATCCCATCCATGTATTTACCAGGCTGGGAAATGCATTTACTGGTTTTCTGAGATAATCAGCTGGTATTTTACAAAACTTGCACAATTTCATTTTGGTGTATATCTATCTACTGCTGCAATCAGATATTGCTTGCATTTTCAGACTGAAGAGGCAATAAAGGTTCTCTCACCACATGAAGAAATGCAGTTCCAAAGTAGGAGTAAAGGGGTGACATCGATAAAATGTGATATCTTGCAGCAAATGCAGTCCTGCAGCTAGGATAGAGTTACCCCATGCAGCAGTACAGGCTGGGGGATGACTGGCCTGAAAGTAGCTTTGCCAAAAGAAAAAAAACAACAGTCAAACCAACAAAAAGTCAAACGGGGGGACTCAGTCAACAGCAAATTGAACATGAGCCAGAGGTGTGTCTCCACAGGAACTGTGCTGTGGCTAACATGAGTGTAGCCTCAGGTCAGGCAAAGTAATTTTTCCCCTTTCTCTGTCTGGCACTTGTGAAACCACATCTGGAGTCCATGTCATTTGTCCCCACATGACAACAATGAGATGGACACATTGGAGCATGGTCAGGAGAGGCTTCCAGGATGGTAAGGGACGGAAGCACACAATGTATGAGGAGAGGATGAGAGAATCGTATTTGTTCAGACTGGAGAAGCGAAGATTTGAGAGGATGTTATCTAAACCTGTTTAATGTGACAGTGCAGAGAAGGAAGAGCTAAAATCTCTTCAAGAGGCATGCAGTGAAAGGATGAGAGGCAACAGTCACAAGCTGCAATGTGGGAAATTCTTATTTGGATTTGATATAAGGAACGTATTTTTTACAGTGAAAATGTTCAAACGCTGGAACAGGTCACCCAAAGACTTGTGGGAGCTCCATCCTTGGAGCCCTGTGCTTACTTCTCAGGTACTTTTCAGCATTGTTGGTGTCACCAGATTATTTAGGCAACTGAACTGTCTCTCATGTATCTACTTTCATGATATAACAACCATGGTGCCTAGAGCAGTACCATGTGCACTCACTGACCATGACCCCACTGTGTTAGGCTCTTTACAAAAGCAATTTCAAACAGGCTAAAGAGGAATGGGCATATTCCTGCTGAACAAACGTCTGGTTTACGGCAGATGTATTGGCAAACAAAGTTTGGGAGAGGTTCTGGGGGAATTAATAGAGCTGCTTTGAGATATTTATTGGGAGTGCCTCAGGGGGCAGCATGAGCAACAATGTTTCTTGTTTAAATAGTTTAAGATGGATTTTGTCATAATTATCAGTTTGAGAGTGAATTTACAGGAAGATTTAGCAGGGGAGATAAGCTGACATGAATCTTAAAAGTGAAGACAGGATGCTGGTGTTCATTTCAACAAAGATGGGGGAGCCAATGGAGAAACAGAAAGGGAGGTGATGTGTAACTGTTCCTTCTTTCCAAGGTCACAAAGGCCTGGTACTATTTGTAGCACTCTTCAAAATTTACGTGAATCCGTGGAAAGAGATAGTGACATATGCTTCACTCAGCTGGCAAACATATGCTCCTGACAGTCAGATATTTTTCCCATTCTCAACAACTGCAGCCACTATCCTTCCTGAATGTAAGAAAGACTTCAGGAAACAACCTGAAGAAACAATGTATACAAGACTATAAAGGTGCTGATGAGGAAAAGGAAACACTTAGAGTTAGTCAAGAAGCTGGATAATTGGATGGAAGTTTTGGTCAACTTAATGGGTAATTAAAAGTCAGGATGTGTCTGACTGGATGGAAGATTTGTTTCCATGAAAGGCATACGGCTCCTCTTCATTAAACAGGTGCCAAGAAGAACCAAATTGGTTCCTTGTTATGTTTGGATGACCAGAGGGCATCAGTTGTCTAAGTGTTTTCAATTTCATCTTGCTTAGAAATTTCGTTCTTTCTTCCTTGACAAGACTCTTAACTTAAGCACATGGATATGTTAAAACATGATAAGTGCATAAGATTTCTGCATTAAAAGTGCGTGTCTTCTCTATATGCCTAACATTAATCAAGAAGGAAGGAAAAGTTTGTGCTGCCTAGACTCAGTTACTCCATTCTGTAGTGTAAATGTAAAGATAGGAGCAACCTGGAAATTACTGGTTTGGCAATTCTGTTAGATACTAATATAGAAATCTTCACCAACTATTTAAATAGGAAGAAGCTACATGTAAGATACTTTGGCCATGCATGAAGCAAGGTAGATAACTGGAACTCTTTGAGAAGCATGTTAAAGTATTGCAGGAAAATCTATTGAAGCTACAGTTGAAGCAATATTTTTCATGCACGTGGGCTATTTGAAAACATTTTTCCAGCTCTTCCACATGCCACCTACTTGTCAAAGCTCATCCTATTAAAATGGCTGAATTAGCAAAAATGCTATATGGTACCATCCCCCCAGACAGCACAGAAGCAAAAACCAATCATTTTTTCTAACAAAAAGTGAGAGAGAAGTTATTGTGAAAAATCTTCTACGGTCTATATGGTGTTTATCAATGATGTTACTATAATAATTTTGGAAAGTCAAGGATCTGCTACAATCTGAATAACATATTGTACTCTGCTGGAAATATTTTAAACAACCTGGAATTATTCATATACAGAGTCTATTATTAACAAAGTAAATACAAAAATTATATAATTCAACCCAAACAAAGCAATAAAACGCAGCTTCTTGAAGGAAGTACTTCAGCGCATATGTACTGGTACTCATTCCTTCCAGAATTCAAGCCAAGGGTTGGATTGACCCTGTCTTTTCCTTCCGTTGCACAGTAAAATAAGTGGAAACAGCTTTGAGGAAGGAAATCTTCACAAGACTCCAGTCTTGGCAATTCTTCATTTGATCTCTCAGGGTAGGAAACAGACTGCAAGTAGAAAACATGCTGGTAGAAGCTGTGAAACAGGAATATGAAAATGATGGTTCAATAACAGGCAGTGTGTTGAGATTTGTGTTCTGTTCAGCACCTATTCCTGTCTGAGGAATTGTGCTTTGTGCTTCAGTCTCCGTGAACCAAGTAGCAGGTTCAGGAGAGCTGTGGTGAAAAATACATAAATTACTTAGAGCTCAGACAGTATACGGTAACAATAACCTAAATATGTAAGTATAAATGCAAATCCAGATCCTTATACATGTGCAGGGCTAGAAATGATCCCAGTGAGAAAGGGTGATTGTGGTACACCTTTCTCTGGTCCTTCTTAGAAGGACAGTCTGTGGGGACAGAAGCTACCAGGAATCCCATCCTGCCCACAGAGCAGAATACTTCTGAATACAGATTGCTGTGACAGACACCTCTTTGGCTAAAGCCGCTTTTCCATCAAAATGCTGATTTGTTGACAACAAAACATTTTGTGAAGAGGTTTCTAATTCAGCAAGACTCATCCAAAACACAGGCAGACATTTGAAGGAACTTGGACCGTCGGGCAGGTTTCTATCCAAATCTTGTGTGAATTCCTGCCAGCATGCTGGGAACCCTTCTCGTCAGGTGCTGCAGTTTGAAGATATCCACCTGTGAGCAGAGACAGGGCTCACATGGGATGGATGCTTGTTAGACATGTCTGGGAGCTCCTCCTCTTGCCAAATCTAGGTCCTGACTCCTGGCTCCCCATCCCACAGCCAACGACTGCTGCCTGTGCAGCAGGGCTGTCCCACAAGCCTGGGCTTTGGAAGCTTAGGAGCCTCACTCAGCAGCCTGCCAGCCAAACTAGCGGGAGGCTGAGAAGATAAGGAGTGGGACTGGGATCTGGTGAGCTTTAGTTTGACACATATTTTCAGATCTTTCAGTAGATCTGAAAAGTCACCAAAGACATTTCAACCAGTAATCCAGAGAAGAAGGAACCTGCCCAGTCATTTACAGCTTGATTTTAGCTTTTAGAAAAGGGCTTGTTTCTTCTGCCCCTTCACTGGGAAGTAGCTGGCATCCTGCTGTTCAGTAGAGTAGAAGATGCTGTTACAACACAAGAGGAAAAAGAGGGATGCAGGGACTTTTAAGGGGAATCCTCATGCAGGAGGGAAACAAAAATAGTGAGGAAAGGATGAAGTTGACATCCTCCTCCATTCACATGAAGACAGCGTCTCCCTCTCATGAGGAGCTGGGGCTGTTTTTCTTAAATGGCCTCCACTATTATAGTGTTTGGGCAGCTCTTAATCACTAATGGCTTTCTCCTCAGGGCCCCTCAGAGAGGTGTTATCTTCATTTAATGGATGAGGACTGAAGCACAAACAAGGGTAGCAGCAGTTTTCATGGCATCAGTCTTGCTGTTTCCCTTCCATGGCAACAGAGCAACAACCCTTCCTCTCCTGATACCACTGGTCCTTGGAGGAGCCTTTCTCTATGAGGCCCATGGTGCTCCCTCACTCCTCCTGCATGGACTCCAAGGGCAGCTCCTTCTGTTGAGCCCAACGAATCCATACTCAGCTGGTAAAAAATCTGTAAGCCCCGTGACACGCACAAGCACTGCAACACGCTGCTGTACACCAGGCTTCTCTTGCTCTCCTCAGCTTCTTCATCTTCCAATACCAGCTCTGGCAGAGCCGTAGTCCTCATGGGGCTCATTCCCTGGTACAAGGGACTGAGGCTTTTGCATTGTGTTGTGAATTTGGGGGGAGTCAAAACAGCAGAGCTGCATGTGATGAACATGACTGCTATTGCACTGCTCTCAGCTTCATTCATGAAAAAAAAGTGCTGCTGGGGTTTTTTTTCTTAATTTATAAATGAATCTTCGGGTACAGGTAATGACTGTGTTTTGGAAAATATCACAGTGACTAAGCAGCTCTGCTGGGAGCCTGAAAGAGGTTCTGTGGAATTTCAACATTACTTTATGAAAAAAATTAAAATAAACTCTGTCTGCATTTCTCCCTCCTTTCCTTCCTATCACAACAAATGCCACAGGACTTACGGCAGCTGACGATGGAAATGAGCTAAACCTGGAAGCAACACTGAGCTATGCTCTTTCTTCTCCTTAGCTCACTCTTTCTCTTTCTGCTCCTCCTTATGCAAATTTTAGATGTACTTAGGAGTACTCATTAGCACATATTAAGATTTGTTTCAACATCTTGCAAAGAACAGATGGAGAGAAAGGAAGATGAGAAAAACTGAAGAAAGGATACAAGAAAATTGAGAAAAGAGGACAAAAGAAGAAAACGAAGGATAGGAAAGTCTAGAAAAAGAAAAGGACACAGAGATGATATATTCGTGGTGCCCTTTTCATGACAAATACCGACATTCTTCTCAAGTTAAAAATTCACAGTCCTATTGCAGTGACTACAAAATATAGTTCAGATAAACTTGCACAGTAATGACCTTACTGAAGTACCATGAGATGTTTAGCTGACTTCAGGTATTTATTCACAGCACTGCCTTTCCTGACTGTTCACAGAGTGTTAACAACACTTACACTTTAAGGACCTACTTACTCATTCACAGAAAACTTCACGGTGTTCCACGGTTTTCTAGATCATCTGTGGCAGGATCCTTGAGGCCAAACTGCTTCACTGTTCATTCTGCCTTGCTCGTGAGGCAGCTCCGGGTTATGTTGAGCACTGCCCAGTTGGCATGGCAGGGAAACATACTCCAAATGACATTCATCTTTATAACTGCCCCCAGTGTGCCTCTCTCTCCCCCTGCAAACACAGTCTGGACAGCTTGCATGAGGGATCCCTCCAACAGAACTCCCAGTCCTTGTAAGCACGCATGGAAACGCTGCCCCCAAAACTCTTTTCAGGACCCTAATACTACTGCACACAACTTTCTGTAACAGTCCTGTGGCATCATCAAGGTGCCCACTAGCACTGGAGAGTACCCTATGTGGTTCTTGGTATGGGTAGCTAAAAAGTAGGTGCAAGTAACTAAAACAAGAACCAGCACTTTCAGTAAGAGCAGCAGGTCAAGGGGTTTCAGCTGCCGGTATTCCATCCACCAACCAACCAATCAACCAACCAACCAACCAGCCTTTGGTGAATGTGAGACAGTGGTGGCAAGCTACAACACACTGCACCAGTAAGCATCATATTTCTTGTCTATACCTGGTCAGCTAAACTGATTTTTAAAAAAGCAGCAAATTAAAACGGAAGGACTTACCTTCCATTACCTGTGCCCACATGCATACAAACTAAAAATAGCCAGACAACAAAGCTCAAAAATTTACCCAAAATGACAAAGCTGAGTAGTAACAGATCTGAATGCAGGACTGGAGTCCATCTACTCTTTAGTCAGTGCATTTTCCAAGGGACCTTGCCACTTCTGCAAAGCCACTGCAGAAGACTCAACAGTATCAAACTGCTAAGACCTGGGGGCATTATTGTTCCCTCTGGATGCAGACACTTAGTGGGAAAGAAATTACAAAAAATTAGTTTAAAAGTTGAGGGAAAAAGAAAAGTAAAAGGAAATTGTGGAAGAGAAAAGAAAGAGCAAAGGAAGATGATAAACATAGATATGTGAAGGATGAAGAAACAGAAAGAGAAGCTTAATAAATGAATGAATGTGAAGAAAAAAAGGAAAAGAATGTAAAAGATATATAACAGTTATAGGAAAAGTGAGGGAAAAAGAAGAAAATGAGAGAAGTAGAGAGGAAATTTGGAGGTTTTACAAGTGTAAGATTCTACCCCTACACAGCAAAACATTTCCAGACAGAATAATTATTTTCCAGAAGAGAATTTTTGTTCTTAGAATTACCTTTTCTGAAGTGATTTAAACTGGAGAGGAATCCATAATCTGGAGAGTCTGATGGACATCGACAATGGAATGTGTTAATATCAGCTAATGCTTGATCTTTTGAATCTCTCCAGGTGTTGCTTTTCTAACACTATTTTTAAATTACTGCTTTCCTGTGTATTCTAATGTTTCTGCTAATTCATTTGACCAATCTTAATGAGCAAATAAACTCCTATCCAGTCGTTTTACAGAGCTGAGAGGAGTGTAGGCTGCTATCCATTACAAATCATTTGGAATTTCATGACACAGACAACACAATTGGGATTGTATTGAGTGTAAAACCGTTCAGAAATCTTGGAAAATGTGTTGATAAATACATATTCTATTGACAGAACTTGCCACATATGGTCATCTTACATTTAACTATGATATATTTTTGCAGCCTTATGTGCCTTATTTAAAACTGCTAATGTGTGTGGCAAAATAATAATAATTTGTTCTTGTATTTTAAAATTAGAAATATGGGTATTAGCATTGAGGTTTACATATCTGGCTTCAGATGGTTACTATCATAGCACAATTTTTGTACAGACACGGAACACTTAGAAAAATTCTTCTTCATAGTTTCAATGTTTTTACATAATATGCTAATCAAAGATTATACTTCTGTGACCCCACTTCTTCATTCGACAAATCAGCATCTTAAAGTAAGGTTTGTTTTACTGCTTCTCTTTTTTTCCCCCAAGCACATCACAGGATATCAGTAAAATATGCCTGAGTACTGATTGGTGTTATTTCAGAAAGCCTTTCAACATATTAAATATCACCATTCCAGCACCATTTCCCCACAATGTATCTGATTTTCATATGATTTTAAAGTCACTTCACAAGGCTTTATTGAGTTGATGCAATTGTGTCTTAGATTGTTATAAGACTCCTCTGAAGGAGACAGTCTCTCATATCAGTGATAGCCATTTATTTTTTGGTAGCATAATTCTGAGGTTTTTCATATTTAAGCTAATTTTATTTTGGAATGTTATTTTTATAGATCTGCCACTTTTTCTCAAGTTTAAGAGCAGGAATAGTAGCTAATAACTAAATATAAAGTTGAGTCTATTTCTGAATAGTCTTCATGGGAGGAATTATAAAGAAGACATCCATCATGCTGTTATACATCTCATCAATTTTAAAAACAAACACGGTTAACTGCAGGTTTACACACGACAAAATACTATAGTCCTTTTATGCTCTATTGTATCATACTGATTTAGTCCGACACTTCAATCTTACTGTTGGTTTTTTACATGCTTTTAATGCCAGCGATTTTAGCAGAGTGACCAGCTCTCAGCTATTTGTAAGACTAGAATAAAGATGGAAGATGCAGGATGCCAGTGTCAACCAGATATTTTTTTCTGCACCATAATACCTAAAGATTGACTATAATATGAGAAGAAATGGATATGGATTTATATAGATATTTGGATTTAGAATATTAAGAATAACTCACAGTGAAGGTGATAGTCACCGATGGATATTTTTATCCAGATCAAGGCCATCTTTCCCAGTTTGCAAGAAAAAATGTGCTTTATGTTTTGAAATGTGCGCTTGGTTTGCATATCTCTCTCCAGGTAAATTATTTAACCTTTTAGCCATCCGTTAGTTAGAAGTAGGGCTATTCAAATTTCTATGCATAATTAAACTATAGATGCAAATTTTGCAGGCAAAGTATATCCATTTACCTCTTCATTTGCACTTGTTCCACTACAAAATGTCCTGAGTTGAGCTTGTGCTGTCAAGTGCTTGAGAATTATCCATTGACCATCAGCAGAATGTCTCATTAAAACCAGACAGTAACAAATAGTCATCACAGGTCTAAGTGAGAGGGACCTTTTACGGAAGAAATGGCTTTTCCTCTTCTATTTGACTGATCACTTTTGCATGTCCTGCAGTCCCACTCATACACTGGTCCCATACCCAATGTGACGGTTCCAATAAATTTTGCCTGCCACCTTCTGTGGCATGTGGAAACTCCATGTGAATCATTACCACTGTGGGCGAAGCTTTTATCATGTCCACACAGTGCCTGCCCTGTGATCTTTCTCACCATTTGGAGCGTTATCTCTACCTTACCACCATTACTGCTGCCAAAATTCCCTTCCCATTCATTCCATGAATACCCATTGCACTGACCTCCTTGTGTTCCTGTGTCTTGCCCCGCAGGCTAAATGCTTGCCAGGTGAGCAATGCAATCATTTCACAGGAGAAAAGAGGAAGCAGTGACATGCATCCTTTAGCTACAGGGTGACTATGGAAATGTCATGTATACAGCAGTGGAAAGAAGCCGTATTGTCTTCATTATTTCAATGTGGCTGTGTTGAATTGTAATCACTGTGTGATAATTCTGGAATTTATTCCAACTGATTTTGTATAACCAGAATAAGGTCTCATTATGTTGTGTAATACTCCACAAAGAAACACCATGAAATAAAACCGTGCTTTAGTCAGTGGTGTCCTACAAGATAAGAGTTTTTCTATGAGAGGCATTGTCCCATCGTTTTCTTCAGTGTCTGGCTTTTATGTCTTTCATTCATTACATTTTGTTATGACAGTAACAGAGATGTTGCTTTTCAAATTTTTTATCATTGTTGTTTCTCAACATTTCCCAAATGAAACCGTGGTGAGATAGAGCGCCATGCTTCCATTTCCCTGATAATCACTTTCTCCAAGGAAACTGATAGGTTTCAAATTTATGTTGATGATGAAGGTACTATTTGTCTACAGCTATCCTGGTAACTCTTCTTTTCTCTCTCTCTTTTTTTTTTTTCTTTTCCTCTTTTTTTCTTCTTTTTTTCCTTTTTTCAGCACAACAGCCTTTGTGCTTTCCAGGTCACTGAAAATGGGAGAGAATGCTCTGAGCTATGTGCCCTACTGAGTGGAACAGTTTTGTTCACATGCACTGATGCTCCCTTTGTAAAGAAATAAAAAATGCAATCAGGAAAATGCAGAAGTGAATGTTTTTATTCTATGCTCTAAGTTTAACAAAACAAACAGATTACAGACCTCCTCTGTATTTGAAATATTTCACAGGTGTGGTCAGGTGCTGACAATTCCATTTTGCTATGGTGTTTAATCATTTTTATTGCACTACAAGATCAATGTTTATATGAAGCTGTTCTATTTATGCAATGACACTTTAATGTAGTAGTATTGTCCAAAGAAAACATTTCTTAAGGATGTCTTCTCTGCATAAACAATATTTTTTCTTGCATTATTCTAATATTAAAGAAAAAAGTAGAAGTTTTATAAACCTGTGTAACAGCACTGAAATAATCATAATAGTTGCAAAATGTGTATTATTTTAAATTTTATTTTAAAGCATCTCAAGGTGCAACATATGCTTTGCACAGAAATACAGTGAACACTGTCTGGCCTGAGATGCAACACAGACGAAAATCCGAGGTGAGGGAAATCTTTGCTGCAAAGATATGTCTTTTATAAATATGGAAAAAAGGAAGTCTATTGATGTAAAAAGAATGGAGAGAGGGAGCTAACCCTGTCTTCGGTGTAACTTATTTTTTCCTATCTGCTGCTTTGTGGGGTGAGTACCCTAAGACTGATGGATTCTAGTGCAGAAGAGAGACAGAAAAGGCAAAGATTCAAATATTTCAATACAATGCACTTTTAGAAGGGAAGGGAAGGGAAGGGAAGGGAAGGGAAGGGAAGGGAAGGGAAGGGAAGGGAAGGGAAGGGAAGGGAAGGGAAGGGAAGGGAAGGGAAGGGAAGGGAAGGGAAGGGAAGGGAAGGGAAGGGAAGGGAAGGGAAGGGAAGGGAAGGGAAGGGAAGGGAAGGGAAGGGAAGGGAAGGGAAGGGAAGGGAAGGGAAGGGAAGGGAAGGGAAGGGAAGGGAAGGGAAGGGAAGGGAAGGGAAGGGAAGGGAGAAGCTTTGAAACTATGACTGTAATCATGATCATAGAAATGATCATGAAATGTTTTGAGTGTTATACCATAAAGCAAACTGGATAGAAGCCCCCTTCTGATTCATGTCTATAGAACAGCAAACCATTAAAGACATTTAGCCTTCATCTCTAACAGACTGAAAAATTCAGCAAACAGATTTCCTTTTCCTGTGACATCAAAATTTTTACAGTTATGGCAAAAATTTTGGAATAGACTTACAGATTTTTTTTCTCTTAATGTGAGTATCTTTTCATAACTTCAGTAGAGGAATTGGTATTGAATATCCACTCAGAATCATACATATCGTGTCTGACAAAAGTTCTTTCATGAACATGAAACCAGCACATATATATACATACATATCTATGTACACACAACTATACACACAGAGACATAATTTGAGATTGTTCTAGACTAAGGGAGTTATATTGTTCAAAGTGACTGTTGATTTTGAATGCCTTTATTTATCAGTACACATCTTGAACCATCTGATAGGGGACAATCTCCATAGGGCAAACGTAGGTAATTTTCTGAAAATCTTAATTTTTAATCTGAGTACTCAAAACCTAAGACATTGCATAAACTTGATTTTTTTTTGCAAATACACCAATGGTTCATAGCGTCCTGGATGATTTACTTGTTTTCTTCCTTTTTCTGCCCACCAGTGTACTGTTGGAAACAGATAAACTGGCTCCACTGTGGGAAAACTCAGTTATGCAGACTATTACTAGAATTGATGAAAACAACCCAGCTATGTGTCTGGTATCACAGAAAGAGGCATGACTCCAGCTTTCCAAAGTACCAAAGACTTTGACTCAGTCCAGCCCAGCATGCTTGCATGGGTCCATTTTCGGGAAGGGACTGGTCACTCGTTTAAATGCTTTACTGGAGTAGTACGGGAGTGTTTAGTACTTTGCAGTATTGAGATGTACGTACTGTTCACCACCTTTCTTGTTCCCTTGACTTTGGAATATGTTTTCACTTACGATTCAGAGGCAGACTGCCACCTTCTGAAGCACTAACATCATTGCCTCTAGAATCTGGGCTTTTTGGAAGCTTCCAAGCAACTATAAATCAGGCCTTGAGTCTGTCAAGCATAGGAAATAAGACCAGCTCTCAGGCTCAGGTAGTGCCTCTGATAGGCTCCAGAAGTACATATTCTCAAGTAAATATATGCACGTGAGCAGTGTGTTGGGGAACTTCGGCAAGCTGGAACACTGAAATGTAGTAAAACAAGAAAGTAATCAAATGATAATAATTATCCTGGACTATCTTCTGCATAGGGTATCCTTTATCATCTGCTGGGAATCTTTGATGTTTAACCTGACTTTTAGGACAAACTGCCTAACATCAAGTTTTAATTCTAGGCACGCTTCAGTTTCTAAAGTTCTCCCCAGGCACTTCAATACAGAATCTCTTTGATTCACTGCAAAATGAAATTTGACATATCTTATTATGAAGAAATACTTCATTTGAAAATGTACAGAGTAGCTCTAGGAAAACAACAGCAAACTCAGAAAACCTTGTCAACAGTGCAGCCCTTCTACAAATGCAACTGACAAAACTGAAATAATATTTCCCATTGACAATGAAGTTTGCAAATAGCTGTGAGTGGAATCTGTGAAGGTACTCTTGGTATAAGACTGCTAGCTAGGAAATGTTGAGAATTTATAAATTTGCTATGCTGTCCTGAGAGCACTTACAGAGAATTCAGTGGTCTGACTCATTGTTAATAACACTCTCACCTCTCTTTGTTGCTGTGAAAGAAACATAGGTAGAGTATTTTTGCAGAGGTTCTTGTGGTACCAGTTCCTCTGAGTCAGTGCAGAAGACATTTCACAACTGACTGAATCCCAGGTTGCATGAAACCAGTCTGTCAAAACCTTATATCCATTTTGTCCTTCTCAGCAGAATATTATCATTTATGTTAAATGAGTGGAGTAATGGCCATTTACAAAAGGCTTGGATTTAGTTCTGCAGCTTTTTCACCCCTTTCTTTTCTTTTCCATTCATTGTTCTAGCTTTCACTCACATATGCAATGGCATCTTACACACCCAGACGTGGCTGATATTGCACAGACTATAAATTAAATTGCTGATTCACCTAAGTATTTCACGTTTTCTGAGAATTCCCTGGGTCGTCGTAGCTTTTTCCTTTACTAGCATAGAAAACTGCAAAACATGCTCCCTGTTTAGCTCAACACATTGAGATTATTTCACTGAATAGGCTGGGGATGGGACAATGAAGAAACGGACACTGTATCCATGTTTTTATTTGCTAAATTTATCAAACAAATCTGTCAGCCCTTTTGAGTGGAAAGGTCACTAATGGCGAGTGCAGGGGTGCATGGGATACTGGAAACAAGTCAAACCCTCATGGCTTTCTCATCGTCCCCAATACCACTGTGTCCTCCTAGCCTTCTTGAGGCTTACTCATGCTTAGGAGGCATCTCAGTGATAACTAGCTGGAGGGAAAGAAACCAGCAGCCTCACCGCCTCTGCCTGTTCCTATGAAATCTCCAGGAATGCTTAGGAGAGAAACACACAGATCCTACTGTCACTCCCAAGAGGTAATTTCCATCTTCAGCTTTTTTACTTTTTTTTTTTTTAAAAAAATCTCCTTCTCCATTTTATGTCTAAAAAAAAGCCTGCAGTTTGCAAATCTTGCTGTTTTGTTGTGAGCCATGACTGACACGGTGAGATAAATCAATGCCTTCAACAGCCAGACATTGGGAAGGACTTGCTAGCTATATGAGCAGCCCGCCTGACCAGCTGCTGCACTCCTGTAACTATGAGGGCATAAAAAAGAGTTAGCATCAGAAACAGAAACATTCTCCAGAAACATTTTCCCTTGTCATCCTTTTGTTTTCCTTGGGTACATTTTTTGTTGTCTGCAAAAGAAAGATAATACAGCTTCACGAATAGTCCCGAATTTTCTCTACCTCCCACAAAGGACTCTTTAAATCATTCTTGATACCATCCAAAATATTGTGCTGCGGGGGGAGAGGTTTATACATGTCTGAATAAGCATGATTGTAAATGCAAATTTTACTTGACTGAATGCTCAGAAAGAAGGCAGTGGGTTCATTGCAATATTCCTTTTAATGGTTCATCGCGTGGGGGATGAGATGCATTTCACTGTGCAGGCCATGGTGTCTCATGGAGCGCTTAGAGCGAGTACAAGGAAAGGCAACCTGTACTGCTCCTTTCAGACACGATGTATGTGCACAGCTTAGCAAACGTGGCGACTGCGCTATGTCACCAAGTGGCCTGACCACAACCCATTGATTGGCCAGTGCTCCACTTAGACAGTAGTCCGTTAATCAACTGACCTGCCAATTGCATGTTCTTCCAGCTGCAGCACAACCAAAAGTCTAGGTTTTTTGGTATTATATGCAGCTGCCTTAACAGTCACACTGCAATATAGGATTTTTTTTCTTTTTCTCACTCACATTCACGCATGCAAATGAGGATGTGAGAGTGTGCAGATACAGACAGCTGTCAGTTACCTCATATTCTAACTTCTTGGTAATAAAGTTATTCAGAAATACAACTTCATGCAGGTAACAGTAGCTTTGAAAGAAATATAAAAAAGCCTCTTTTACATGATGGCATCTCCTTGATAGGTGTGCTGAAGAAGGAGACCTAATGGCTGCATGCAAACAGACAAAGAGTAAAATGTCACATGCTAACAAGGGGATCAAGAGGCGACAGCAGAAATAGGAAGAGTAAGGAGATAAAGAAACTGTGGTTTTGTCGTTACAAGGAAATCAGTACAGATCTTTGGGGAAATGTGCTGAATAACTGGCCTTTAAATCACTGTAGCTAGTACCTATACAACAGCCTTAAAAAAAAAAAAGTATTTTTGACCAGGTGTTCAATTAATAGGATTTAATATAATAGGTGTTGCTACCTGCTCCACCTATGATTGTATTAATAACAAAGTGCACAGAGATGCTGTGACCTCTGTCTGCGGCAGCACGTTGGAGAATTCAGAAGGAGTTCTCCGCTGCTTGTAAATGCTCTTTCTTTCTTTGGAGACGCACACAGGTGAATAATATCTGTAGGAACTGATAGAAGCAGTTCACCAAGATAAAGCGTTCTTACATTTCTGACATGTCAAAAACATCTGCTTCCTTCTTAAATAAACCATTGAATGAATATTCTCATACAGCACTACTGAAGCATGCAATGCAGCTTCACTAAAAGCTTTCCACTGCCCTCCAGATACACTTAAGAAAATAACTCTAAATGGAAGGATGATACATACAATAGCTAAAGGGAATGCAATCACATTCAGAGAAGATGAAGAAATCATAAGCAGCCACCTGCATTTCTGGAAAGTCCTTGGGCTCTTGCTATTGGCAATTCTAGCAAAACACTTCACAACATACACCCATGTCTGCTCCCAAAGCTTTCAGGTTGAACCACAGGCTCTGGCTTGCATTGCTATTGTGAGAAAAGCCTACCTATATGGAAGTGCTTACTTAGGAATAGGAAAGACTATTAGAAATAAGTAGCAGCCAGGCAATTCTTCCCCAGGAATTGGAGTGAAACTTTCTTAAGCATTAAAAAAACAAAGCAGAGGAACTGCAGGACAGCTAAGGGATGGGTCCCCAAGACTCTCTTCCATGCATGTCAGGGTACTCCAGCAGGTCAGCCCCAGTTGCTTGCATCGGGAACTCAAGTTCAGATTTTGTTTGTGCCATGGGACAGAGGGAAAATTTCTGTCCTGAGACCACTGTTTGAAATAAGATTGGGAAGAGCTGGTCATGACTAAGGTTGTTTGATACTGTCTTTCAGAAAAAATAGAAAGCACGTTGGCAGTCAGAGGCAAGAGAACATGATTAGCCTCGTACTAGCTCATCAGTGGGAATGTATATGGGAGTATGTATCAACTTTGATCTGATTGTACTCTGGTTCTACAGCTCCTTGATTTCCAATTCCCTTCATTCTAGAAAGTTTAAATAAAAATAATTTACCTGGTTCTTATATTCCAGTTGTGTTACTTTCCATCTTTGAGATGAACTATTAAAAATGATGCCTTTGTCTTTACTTTTCAGCTATAAATATTAGCACAGGTGGTTTCCCACAATGGGCAAATGGACTGTCCCCTAACTTGGTGATGGCTGAGTACTGTAAGTATCCCAGGGAACTCTCTCCTAATTCTCCCAGCTGAAGTGCTGTTGAGCACAACTCTCCCAACTGCTTTTGCTCCATAACATCTTGACTATTTGACCCTTGAGCTCCACAACAAAGCCTGAACTGAAACATCAAACAACATATTCTTGAAACACCAACATGTCAAACTCTTCATAAAGGACGTATAGGTCAGCAGTAAATTTTTAAAACCCCTTTCCTTTTTCTACGAATAAGACCTGGATTTTTCAAGTGTGTAAAATCCTGGAGTAAAGGCTCTTCCTAGGGTCTTTGTCTCCTGTAGAGTTACTACCTCCTCAATAAGAAAAAAGGTGCTCTTGTTTAAGGCTATGGGGGGCATAGTGAGCCTCTCTTAAATGTTCTGCCTTTCTTTCCCTGAAAAATCCTGTTAAAAGGAGTATATTTCTTAGAGTGAAATTCAGAGAGAAGGACTAGAATAGCTTCCTGCAGGCAGTTGCCAGGTTGATATATCAAAGTGATATTGCTTTCTGAATTGAGTGGCACCAATCAGCAGGAACTGTCAGTCTGGGGATATAATAACTGTGGTGCCAGTCATCAGGAATCTAAATGAAAGTTTTAGCTGTACTTGTTGTATATTTAAAATGCCTGTTGGCTCGGGGAGGGGAATAGGAAGGGGGAAGAGCTTTGCTGGCAGTGTCAAGGAAAGGGTGGCATCAGAAGAAAAATTTGGTGAAGTACAGGGCACCTGGGTTCTCCCCCCGGAGCAGTGTGAGAGTCAGACAACAAAAATCATGGCATGAAATGGATCTTGCATCTGTGCCCTCAGTAATTCCAAGCCCCGTTAACTATCTTTCTGAAAAGAAGCTGAAGATTTGTATAAGCCTGTCACATTTGTCATGCTGACATTCCACTGAACTGCCTTCTCCGGACTCCAGTCCAAATATAGCTCCCCAAAAACTCTGCTTGGCTGCTGTCTGACTCTGTCAATGCCTGAAATCTGTAGGCACCTAATTTTTTAATGAATACATTTCCTCGATTCTTACCAAGACGGTGACACAAACTCCCACAGAGCCTGCAGACCCAGCACCCCTCCCCTCACCCTGCCCAGCTGGGGCTCCAGGAACACGGGGGAGCTGGTGACCCCTGGGCTGCTGGTCCAGGTGGGGAAGACGCAGCTGTGGGCACAGCCATGGCACTCATCCATGGAGCTTGGAGCCAGTGGAGCCCGTTTCCACCTTCCCAGGATACTTCTCTAGTCTCCGGGTTGTCACCGTAGGCACAGACATTTTGCCCCTCCTGCTGAAGCTGTTTCCCTCACAGTACTGAGGTGTGATTCACATGGGGCTTTCAGGTGAAGTCAGAGAGGGAGGATCAGGCTCTGGTTTCTGCTTCCAGGTCTCTTTCAGAATACTATCACGTTAAGCCTGCTCAACACAGGGAAATAGTGTTTCTGTAAGGACAAAGAGCTGGTTGCCCCCTCCTGAAGGAGTTCCCACAACATCAGGAGCTACATGTTGGAAATCCCGAGGTATTGCAGCTCTCGGTGCTGTGACATTGGAGACCTTTTGCCCATCTAGAGCTGAATAAAATAACTGATGTAATGAACTGGATCACCGTTCTGTTAGGGAACCACAGGTCCTGGGATCAGTGCTATTTTAATCAAATTTTGGTATGTGAATCATATTTTAATTAGGGTTTGCTTTTGGTTTTTTTAGTACTCTGCAGTCCGCACTGTAAACATGAGATAAACCATTCTACCCATACAGTACCTGTGACTAGCGAGTAAGGTCACAGCGTTGATTCAGTTTTATGTGTACATGACTACGACTCACCAGGCAGAGGAAAATTCACAGACTGTAGCAGTACAGGTATCATAAACAGGTAAAGCTTGTCTTTTCTGGACTGCACAAGGGAGCCCTCATTCCCCAAAACCTTAGCCTGATGTAGGTTTTATTGAGAGGGGTGCAGTCTCAGCCTCATTTCTGCCCTTGTACTCCCATGCCACAGGTCTGTGACTCCCACCTAACTCGCATAATTGTCTGGAAAGCCATTCTCCTGCTGAATCGAACAAAAATTTCACTGTCTGTTAAAACAGGCAAAGTGTATGTGCTGTTACAATTCCTGATCTGTAATCTATAGGTGAGTAAGACACAACAAGCCCTGCAAAAAGAAATGGAGACCAGGACCAGAGGAGGGCCAGGAGCCTGGCCAAAAGGGATTCTTCCCTAAATTCCACGAGTTGGAAGTATCTGTGATTCGTCCAGTTATTGTAGACACACAATTAAATATTCTGCTTTTAACAACATTTGGGTTTTACCCTGCTAAATCATGCGAAATTGAAATTAAAATCTCTAATGAAGAAAACACCTTTTAAAATAAAGGTAATTTAGAATAAGTTTTAAAATATGTATTCTAAAAATGTAGCCTTCCTCTCTCTCATTTACTTCTTCCAGTAATGAAAACAATAAATTATGATGTCTGTAGAGTGGGATTAAATGGACATTTTACACAATTTCTTTGCCTGGGAAAGAATCAGATAAAGGTAGTACAGGTCTGATTTCTCAATTTATCTGAACATAGTCTCTAAAATATGATAGCCACTGTAAAGGTGATAACCAGTTTAAAAGGATATGTAATATTGATTTTAGAAATGGATTCAGGTTAACCAGATATGACTGCAGAATTTCCTACCATCTGTCCCTTTGGGGACTGCTCTGCAGTAGTACTGAAGATTCGTGGCAGATCTCATGTTTAGGCTCTTCAGGCTGTTTTGTCCTCCTGGATGTTGTCAATTGCATTTGCATTTCTTTTTATTCTCAGTATTTTGCACCCTGGTGTCCACTGAGGAACAGATTCTTGTGTACACATCCTGTGGCATTGCTACAGGCAGATGGTTTCTATCCCAGTGCATCACTGGCTGTCCTAGAATCCCAGATTTCTTTTTTAAAGGATTTTGCCTAATGTCTGCTATGCCTTCAGTAGAATGATCTTTTCTATTATTCAACTTTAGAAGAGCTGTCAGAATAAGAAAGAATTATTGAAGGTATCCAAAATTGTTTTCCATTAAATAATCAAAACTAAATTCACTTCATCAAAATGTTTGTAAAAACTTTAACCTGGAAAAAAGAACAAAGCAAATATCGACTGGCTGGAAATTTAAACTAAAAACATTCAGAATGGAAGCAATGTGCCAATATTCAATAGTGGCAGTAATTAACCACTAGGATACCTGATTATGGGCAGAGCATAATAACCTTTAGTCTCTGAATAAAATTAATATCTCTCAGTATGGACAGTCCCACTCCAAAACAGCTCCTTCATAGGGACTACTGGTTCAGATTATGTGATTTGCACCATGTAAAAAATCACAACATATTATTATGAACACTTCCAGCCTAAAGTTTTCTCACTCAGTTTTATTTGAAAGTTATTTTCTTTGGCTTTATGGATGGGATGAACCACAAAGAGCTAAATATAGTTAAACTATTCAGTGAAAATCAAAAGCAAGTTGTTATAACTGATAAAAGGAAATTTTAAGTTCTTGATTCTTGTTTAATTTAATGTATCATATTTACATTCCCACTGTTTATCATTGCATCTGAGAGTTTATCAGGGTATTAAGGAGGATAAGCAGTTAAAGAAGGAGAACTTCTATAAATCATCTACTAACTGTGAGGAGATTTGGGAAAAAAATTTTCCTGATGACCCTGCAATCGCTGATTACAGTGATTTGAGTACATTCCTCTGAAGAAGCACATCTGGGCTGAGATGTGGGTGTGGCACTAGATGGATCATTGACTTGATGCTCCAGACCTGTTATGTTTTTGTGTTGTAGCTTTGTACTTTAAAATTTTCCAAACTTCCTTAATAGTGGAAGAATCATAATTTAAATGTCTCAAAATCATAACTGTTATTGGATTATAAACTCCGATACCCAGCTAGTTCATTTCCTTTAGGTATTTGCTCCTCCATGGTTTCCTGTCCAGTTTTCTTGTTTTTTGAAAGGCACTGACCATTCCCTAAAAGACACAAGGGCAGATTCAAAGAACATAAGCCTTTCAGGCAAGCTTCACGTTTTTTCACTTACACATGATGCTCCAATTTAGTTGAACATTCAGCAGTGTCTTAGCTCACTTGGCTAATTCCATTTGCCAATTTGATTTGCCATTTGACTGATTTTAAATCAATAACAGAAAAAAATCTCTATACGCAAATCCTACATCATTGCAGTATCCGTTCATGAAACAACAGCCCTCTTGCAGTGCGAATGCTTTGAATACTAGACATTTCATGAGGCTGTCATATAAATACACTGGTATTTATTTAGACAGGTCCAGGTAGGCAGTTGGCTCCTTGAATTTTGATATATCTGGTTTTTAAAAGTCTTAATTTTATTAGCTGTGTTGGCGGAGCATCATGGTTTGTTTGGTGGGGAGAAGGGTATTTTATATCTTATCTGAATATTTTTTCAGGAGCTTGTCCATTGTTGCTATCTTTACCAGATGACTGGCTTTATATGAGCTGCATGGCAGAAAGATAAGCAGAAGGAACTGTGTAATTTAGCCAGCTCTTGGGTAGATAAAAATAAATTTTTAGCAAATGGTTTCATTGTGTAAGGACAGGTAATGCAAGTGACACACATCAGCTGTCTTCTGCTGTTGACTGCTATAAACGGCACCATCACTGGCCGAGTGAGTAGTGATTCTGAGTTAAACTCATCTGCCACTTCGTATTATAAGCTCCTGTTTGCAGTTGTTCATAAGCTTGCTAGACTTTGTCTGGAGGACAGAGGAGGGCTGTCCCCGTAACTGCTGGCGCCAGCTGTGCCGCGCTGGGCTCAGGAGCTACAAGCAGGGAGGCCATCTCTCCTGCCCAGCTGCGAATGGCATGGACACGAGGCAAGATGGAGGATTAAAATGAGCATGGCTGAGGATAAGGAAGAGGAAAATCAAGTGGGATGAGCAATAGGGGCTTTAGCAAAAGGCACTGGAAATAAGAAGCCTGAGAGAGGGGACGCTGGCAGCTGTATGGCTGCTGGCAGAGAGGGGCTGAGATTAAACAAGGCTCTGGGATGGAGACAGGAAGGGGACTGGCAGGAAGGTGACTCAGATATCACATAAAGAGACAGAACCGAGGTGGAAAGACTAGAGCAAGGAACCAGGCTCTGAGTGTGAAAGAGTCCTGCTGTAGGGTAGCACGTGGTAAGGAAGCAGACACTGAGTCCATAGGGGACAGCCGGTTTGAGCACCTGCGTTGAAAAGCCCGTGGGAGGAATGCAAGGCTTTAGGTATGTGATGAGGAACCCAGTGTTTGGAGGGACTAAAGGCATGGAAAGACACAGATTAAATAAAACTGTTGACTTGATATAAGTTTTAATTATCTTTATCTTAAGGGGAACATATATTGACAAGATCTAAAGCAGTTCTCTGCTTTGAGGTTAAAAGTTGCTAGGAGAAATGTAACCCTGCAACCAGTTAAAGCCATAACAGTTAGTTTCCCATCTTCTTGTCTGGTGAAGGGCTAATGTGACAGCTGCCATGAGGCATCTACAGTTATTCTAAGAAATGCCAAGAGGATGTAGGAAGATGTAGGAGTACGGGTGAGTGACAATAACTGCTCATTAGTTTTCCTCCTGATCATGTCAAGGCTTTATGCTGGACACCTGGTGCCATCTGCTTCCCTCCAGCTGTTCCCATCAGGGAGACTGGGGTAGATCTGTTTCAACCATGACCTGTGCACCACTTTGCTTATGCTACTGCAGCCCACACTGCTCCGCCTTCAGTGAACGACACTGCAAATTAGCTAGATTTAAGGTGAACTTCAAAACCATCCAAAGGTTGGACTTGTCAGTGTTGAATTTTATGTAATGTTCATATTTTAGTTCTAACACTGTCTGGACCATATGAAAGATGTCAACCTACCACCATTCCCCAGTTTCTCCATTAGCTCAAACAGTGGAATCAAACATGGAATAAAAGTTGCATGAGGTGTACCACTTTCTCAGGTGACTCAGGTTTCTGACGTAAGGCCCCTTAACGCATCTGTAACAGAGGCTGAAAAGCTTGTGTTGATGAAGAGAGGATTTCTGTGAGAGAGAGGTCCTGTGATTAAAACAATCTAATAATCCTAATTCCTAAAATACCTAAAGCTAGATTAGTCATTGCACTAAATACTTTACAAAATATATGGTCTTTGGTGCCTCAAACTAGCTGCCCAAATTAAAGGCTAATTTTAATCTTAATCTTAATGTCTGCCTTTCTCCATGTATAAAATGCAGATAATATCACCCCTCATACCACAAAAATACTGCATGAATAAAATTTACAATGAGTAACACCACAGAAAATCCCCTGAGGACATCTGTGATTCTGTCAGATGGAAGAGTTTGAGTAGCATAAAGTAAATGTGTCCATGGGCCATGCACTGAAATATGAGGGTAAAACAAAAATATTGAGGAGCCACTCAATCACTGAGTGCTGTCCACCCAGGGCACTGAATGAGACAGTCTTGCAGAAAACACTGTATGTGATCCTCAGTCAAACTGCCACAACTCATACACAACAAGGGGACAGCCCAGGGCTCTACAGACAGAAATGCAGATAGATACACAGAAAGCTTAATTTTATAACTTTTCAGTGCTTGCATTACAACCTTACTGTAACTTTACTGGGCGTCTTGTTGAGAACACAGGTTGACCAAGTGTGAAGGGTATCCTGATAGCTTTATTGAAGTTCCACTATCACCTGCATAATCTTTACGTACTTTCAGAACAACCCACTACTTTTCTAATGTGCTGCTGTTGAAACTGTCTTCTCATTCAGTAGTCAAATTGCTGCAGCAGCAAAGTCTTACTGGATGGACATGAGAGGAAACCTTTCATAACTTGGTACTCACCATATTAGTATCATTATAACTTTGTCCTCTTGCATTCATTTTGACAGTTCAGTTTTGCTCAGAATATATGATGGTATCCTTTCACATTAACAGAGATCCATGCAACATATGTTCTCTTACCTTGGATGCCACATCATTTTTGCTAGATTTTTTCCACCTCCCTAATTTGGATTTCTTTTATTCTTAGTGACACAAGCCTCAGGAGCAGTAGAGGACCAAGCCTTTTTGAGCTCATTCAGGTGCATCTTGTATCTACAGCGAGTGAAATGACTGCAGTAGCCAACTCCAATGCAGGTAAAAAACATGCATCTTAGCCCTGCTACAACTTAGTGCCTGCAGAAACACTCGCTTCATGATAGGCGCAGGCAGGACTGTTCCCTGGTTCTGGCCCCAGGGAATTAGTTTGCTGTATATATAGATGGGAGTGCAGATTATGCTCATTCAGGAGTGGCAGGAGCTGCCGACAGCATGTACTATCATGCAGGTGAAAGGAGGGTTCAGGCTAAGCAGACCAAAGTTCCTCCTGGGACTCCCATTCTTTCATTGTCCCTGTGTGATCTGGAAATTCAAAACCACAATCAGGCCTAATATTTCTTAACACGTTCAATTTTGTCAAATATGAGGTCTTTTTCCTAAATGTGTTGCAGCTTTCTGGACTTTATCTGTTGAAAAAAGAAAGGAAAGTACATATCTCAGCGAGCGTTGCAGACGTCCCCTACCAGCTTGGTGCAATATTCAAAGGATGAGTTCTGACAGTTCAAGCCTCTTTTGCTCTAATGTGCTGAATCTGAATGCCCTAAAGAGAAGAAAGCTGGAATTTAAATTCAAAATTCAACACCCACATCCCTAAATTCAAGAGCATTTGGGGTTAGTTTTCAATGTTAGTTCCTTGCAGGGATAAAAACAATTTGGTCTGAAGCCAGAAAAAAAAAAAAACCCTGGGGTCCTCTCTGCCCTTTGCTGGTGTTTTCCGGCAAATCAATCTCATGCTTAATTGAAGACTGCACCTGCAGAATATTAAAGGTGGGGAGTGTGCAATCCATTTTGAGTGACACTCACCTCACTATGACGGATGCTTTCTGACAGTGCTAACACAGTGAAAGGATAACACCCCTCCTCTCCTGTCACAGGAGCCTGACAGCAGTCAGATTTGGCATCTTGTGTCAGCCCCTAGATTATGCTGCCCAGTCTGGGCTGACTCTTTCCTTGTGCCCACGTGATGTGGTAGGGGGGCTGCTGAGCAACCTCCTCTGCTGCTCTCCCTTCCCTGCCCCTCCGCTTAACTCGCTGCTGGCATGGGAGCCAGAGCTCTCTGTCTGCTCAAAAAGCATTACATAGCATTGGACTGCAGAGAAATTTAACTAAAATACTGATAAGCAGACGCTAATGGTTGCCAGCCAGTATTCAGGGGAAGGGCTCTTAGGGAAGGAAACATCAAATACACAGAGAATATATTATAAATAACGTAAAATATTAAGTATTATCTGGAATTCTTTGCACAACTAAAAATAAGATGGAATTAGCTAATAGAGATACTGCGGTTCTTCCTACACAGATATGGCTCTTTTCTTCTCTTACCTCTATTAATAGTATTTCAGCTGCAATATTCATTTACATAGCATTTATATTGCATTAACACTAAAATAATTTAGTGCCCGTGCAAACACATTCCTCCACAGGTTTCTTTAAGAGGTGGCTTCTTGGTCTCTGCAGGATATCCCTGATGCCCTCTGTATGTCACCTGGGTCCCAGAGCCGAGAAAGAAAGGCGGCATCTCAGTCCTTTCAGTGTCTTCCTGACTTGTGTCAACAAACTCTCTTAATTCTCACCCTTGTGGCTTATAGGTGATGACCCTTCAGCTAGCAGTTAACACAGAAATAGGACAGCTGTTGGATTCACCAAATGCAAGATCTCTTCCTTGTATCTATAGGGTTTCACTCAAGAACCTATTTCAGTTGCCTATGCATGGGTTTGCAGGGCTACAAGATATTATTGTCATCCCATAAACCCAGGTAAATACAATACTGATACCTGTACAAGCATACCGTCACGTCAGGTGCACTTGCCTGCATTCTCTTCTCAAGAGTGGCAGAATCCCAACTTAAAAGTGGTGAACAGCAAAATGCAGTGTGTAATCTATGGAGGTGGCAACCAGTTCACTGTGCACTGTGTCTGGTCCATAAAACACCCTGTAGTAGATCAAAACTCACTCACAGCAAAGAAATGAAGCCATTATACGTATTGAAAGGTAGAGGACAGAATTTACAGCAAATTAATTTAGGTTCTGCACTGTTCAAGTCTCTTTTTTCTTACAATCCTTTTTTCTGCAGTCTGACTAGAAAAGCTCTTGGAGGGTGAGCATGTATGGCTTGAGGGAATAATCAACCACAATCTTCCTCAGATAGTGCTGGGAAAAGCTACTAAGCATGACTTGTGACTGCCATGCTCCTTTTCCTGATTTTTCTGCATCTCTCTGCCCTCTGCATGCGTGTAAGGATCCAGAATATTCCAGCTAAGACCCACCTTCCTTTTTAACTGATTTTCTTCTGTTCTGTGGCACAAATTCAAATGCTGAAGTACCAAAGCACGTAGGTTACACCTTTTGATCTGTCCCCCTTTATCTACTCATCACCTCTGCTCTTACATTGAAAGAAAGGCCTATTTTTGGAGCTGAGCCATCTATTTGAATCTGAGCAGTTAACACAGCAGGGTCACGGCCAGTAGCAGGGACTCCCCACGGACTCATTAGCACTTCCAAAACTGTGTATAAATGCAATACATATGTGTATATATATTGCTCTGCTTCAGAAAGCTCAGGGAAAAATCCCAGTTTAACTGCAGTGTAAGTCAAAGCCTGGAAAGGTAGTGCGCATCTTTGAAATCACAGCCAAAGCAGGAGGATCTCTTTCTGTTCATTATGAATTTTGGCAGCTGAAACAAGCAGAATTGCAAAAATTTGTTTGAAATACAGTTCATAACAAATCTTCCTCTATCCCTTGTTCACCGAGTGAAGTTTCAATACAGCTGAGTACGACCTGACCATAGCTGTCTTCAAGCGAACTGAATTCATCAGTGCTAGAGCAGTTTAAGGACTTCGTCTGAGCCCGTACTGAGAGTGTTTGCCAGGATGATCCATGTAGGACAAGCTACAGGGTGATAAAAATTAACTGAAGAAGGCAGTTTTTTTTAATTTTTGTTCAACTATTTCCTTTTTTTCCACACTGCCAAATAAAATAAAAACCCAACCTGCCCAGTGTTACTTCAGACTATTTATACAAAGTAAAAAAAAAAAAGTCCCTGGTATTTTCATAGCTGCTTTTATTTTCTAACCTCTCAGTAGTTTACATTACTAAGCTGTCAAAAAGCACTGAGGGACTTTAACCTGCAACTCCCACCCACATCACTAACACCACCTCACTTGAACTACAGAGCAACTCAATCTTGTGCACTCATCATATAGCTTTGAACAAGAGTTAAATATTAATGTAGCCAACCACTTAATTAAACACCAAGGTACAGACTACTGTGATGGTTAACTGAAGAACAGTTACGGGAATCAAGTTGTTCTAAAACTCCAGGGTTTTGCGTTTTGGTTTTGTTTTATTTTTTTTTTGTGAATCACATGACTTTTAGTCTGAGGGAAAGGAAGGCAAAGGGAAAGGGGAAGGAGAAGAAGGGGAAAGGAGGAAATGGAAAAGGAAGAAAGGGAAGAGGGAAGGGCAAGGGCAAGGAGGGGAAAGTAATAAGAAACGCAGAGCAGTAGCAACCATTTTGCTTATAAGGAAGCCTTTTGATTAGCATAACCTCCACCATGGAAGTTAAAGGACTTTTAGCTGAACGTACAACAGCACTTGTGTTTGTAAATTGCATTCTGCAGCATGCCCTGGCAATATTTTTTTGGATGTTAAGCAGAAGCTAGTTATATCCAATGGCGAACTGAGGATGACCAAGTAGTGGAGCAACAGTGAATTGTGACGAATTGGAGCTAACTGCTGCATGAAAGCAGATATTTAGCCAGAAGGTGTTTGATTCTTCAGTCCAGGTGACACATCCAAGCATACCACAAGAAAAAACTCAAACAAAGTCTTAAATCTTATTCTAGGGAGCGTGCCTTGCAAGGTTCAAGATTCAGGAGAAGGAAGTTAGTGTTTACATTTATGGTAGAAAGCGCAATCTTACATGTGTCAACCAACCACATTTTGATAGGGATAATGCTCTGAATTTGCATGTGTTACCAAAATGATTTAACTGTTTTTTGACATTTAAGGAATTTAAGAGGAGGAGATGAAGAGGTAGTTTCATTGTGCTCTTTCCAACCAACTTAAAATGCAGAAGACTTGAGTCACTGTACTAAGGAAAGGAGCGAGAAGGCACATATAATATCCATGGCAGTAATCCAGGTTCTGGATTAAATTCCCTGAACCAGTCATGCTTTCTGAAGCAAGAATTACTTCCTTTCCATTAGCTGGAGCAGCAATGTTCCACTGCTGCAGATGGGCCCTGTGTACATTAACGCAAAGAAGAATATGAAGTTGTTAGATATGATGTGACAAAAGTCTGAATTTGCACACACTACCCTAAATACATACCATCAGATGGCATGAAGACTGATACTGCCCCTCTAACAGGGTATCAATAGCAGACCTATGCCTTTCTGCAGTATCAGCTGGGGACAGGTAGGGTACCCTAGGACATCTTAAATGAAACTAGACACCTAGGTTGAGCCAATGGCATGGGTCGGGGGTGGAAAGAGAAGGACTCTTTCATTGGAGCCTAGAAAGTTTCTCCAGAGCTGACACCATGGACTCCATTCAGTTGTCCACACCAATGTGGTTTGTGCTGTTAGCATTGGTCTTCCTGGCCTCTGCCCACCACTCCAGGGGCAAACAGACCTTCCATTGGCTCTGTGCTGTATTTGCTCACCTCATATGGATGTCTCAGATACCCAAATATCACAAATTACACTTAGACCTTCATTCACTTCAACTACAGTCTGAACAACCAGTTCACATGGAGACAACTAAACTTTGTCAGAAGGGAAGGCAATGAGCTGTTTTTCATTTAAACTGAACTAAAACCAGGTTTGTATGTTTTTTTCTTGGAAAGAAAGTGAGCTGTTGCAAAAAGCCTTCAGGAGAAAAAAAAATTGCAGTGAAATGGAAAAGTTCTTTTGACTTTTGGTTGCTATGAAGATGTTTATGGCTCAGAAGCAATTAAGTGTTTGCATGCTGGTTCTGTGGAAATCTAGACTTAATGGAGAGCTGCTTAACATCATATTTGTTTATCTCAATATTTTCACTCAGTACTGCCTCGTTATATCTTATTATTTTCATGTTTCAGCCCTAAACTATCAGCATAAGGATCAATTATAACACTACATTTTCCTGTTAAAAAAGAAGTTCATGGATCAGTGACAGAGTGCTGAAACAGCAAAACTATTTTTTCCATAAAAATAACCTTTTCTGCAGCAGTCTCGGTGATAACTTTGTTAAATTATGGAAGATCTCACAATCCCCATAAATGTGCATATAGGTCTCCTGTGCCTGTGCTCTCTCAGAATATTTGCACTTACCAGAACCAAGCTATGAAAAAAGGCACTGTTTCTCCCTCATTAATCTCGACTTATTTTGAGAGAAAGACAAGTGTACTCGGGTGGCTTGGGTTTTAAGTGACTACCTTGAAACACTGAAATCTATTCAAAAGCACCAACCAGCCCTCTGAAAGTTGTGTCCTATTAAACATTTCATTTTGTGCAGCCCAAATGGGCTAAGTTAAATCTCACATTAAAGCTAAATGTAGCTTTATGTTAATGGCATTTGTTGCAACTGGAGGTAGAAAATGTCTGCTCTTGACAACTAGAAATGCAGATATATTTCATTGTGCTTCTGTTATTCTGGTGCACATGTAGTTTTTTCTCCCAAATATAAAGACTATCAAGTTCACACAAAACTTCAGACTCAGGCAGCTGACTCCTCCATGTTTCTTCCTCAGCAAGGAAGATGTCTTTGGATGCTTATGTGGTATAACCCTACACCTTTCTTCTGCTTTTTGACTCTCTACACTGTATACAGATGGTCGTTGGGTAGCAGTGACCACACAACACCTGATGCCAAGTAGAAGCAAGATTGTGGTATGGCCCTGCAGCCAGGGATTGTTCCCTGGTGGGGTCCTCAGAAGAGCTCCACAGCCTGGCACACTTCCCACCTGCAGATTGCCGGTGCCCCATAAGCTGATCTACTGGAGGAGAGACAGACCTATGGAAAAGGGTAGGAGAAGATGACAGTTGAGATACATGAACAAGAGGGCAAAAAAGTGCTCTTCCTCCACAGAACAAAAGCCTGGATAGATGAGTCTATCAGTAGGATTTAAAAATCAGCTCTAACAAGAGATGGCAATACAACATTTTTTTCTTCTGCTAGATTTTGCAATTCAGATTTAAGCTTGTGACACTCCAGTGTATGAGAAAGCTGTCAGAGGCATTTTAAGCACAGTTATTTTTCTCTTTCCTAGGCTGCGTTAAGGTAACCTGGGTTTGTAAGTTGAAGAATTCAAGTAGAACATTTTGTAGAATTCTGAAGTATTTCTTAAATACTTTCTGTAAGACACAGCTTATGCTGCATACAGGATGATGGGGCAATGTTTATTAGTATTCACTTGATATAACCTAATTTATTCATTGCTTCATCACCCCTGTGAAATATGCACCCCTCCAAGTGAGATGACTAAATCGTATACCTTACCATCGTGCATTCTCTCTCCATAAGATTCCACAAACAGTAAATGCATGGGAAATATGTTTCTCCCTCCAAGATTAATCTGTGCAGTCAGGGAGTCTAGGAGATATGACAAGGTTGATGTATTGTACAGCAATTCATTTCAGTGAAATATTTCTACATAACTGTTGATAGAGAACAAAGTTGGAATTTGCTGAAATGGTTGTATGTGGTATGCACTAGTATCTCACCAGCAGGAACCTTTTAGCAGTACAGCAGCTCATTCCTAAAGGGTTCTTTTCTTAAGCCAAGATGCAGCAAAGTTGGCAGCTCAGCCCCAGCCGAAGCAGTGCTAGACGAGATGCAGAACCACAGGGTTTGGACAGATGTACCACTGACAGATGGTGCTGAGATTAGTCATTATCAATCAGCTTCAACTTGCATTTATTCCTCTGGTTCAATGCCAGTCAACCCTGAGCCCTGACCAGTAATGACTTATTACTGGCTAATATTTATTAAGAGTTGCTGACTCCCTAGAGGACAAAGTGGAGTCACAGACCCTGCTCACGGGAAAACACAGACATAATAGTGAGTTTGCTCATTATCACTAGGAATGATGCTTACAACTCCAGCATGAGCTCTGCTGGTGCCACTCTCTGCAGAGGGATCGAGGGTTGAATACAAGCAGAAAGACCAGCTGCCACCTCTCTCAGAGATAGTTCCACCCAGTTAAGGCTGAAGTGTGCTTTTTAGGATAGCATAAGAGGAACATAAGTAGGTACTAATATGTAGAAATCGCAGACTGGCACCTTTTATGAGTAATATGTCCACTTTAAAAATGTTAAAGAAATGGCATTTTATTTCCAATCTGTATTGGGTTTAAGTGGCAAGGTGACCCTGCCAAGGTCAACCCACCACAGAATCCTGAACAACGAAAAGAGGACGTAACTATGGCTCAAATTTCACAAAAATAATGTCTGAGTTTTCTTGTGTCAGGGGTAAAAAAGAGAACATATATAAGTACATGTATACACACACATATGTATGTAGCTATGTTGTACAGAGACATAAATTTATAGGAAGGTAGATGGGACTGTACATCTCTCCCTGCCTTCTGCCTCGTTTACACAACCTCACGATGTGGCAGTGACAGAGCAGGACTGGCTGTACTACATCCTCTATGAGTACCCATAAGACTGTAATATGATATTAAACCCAACCCCCTACCCCCAAACTACAAGACTGTAATACAACGGCAAACATTATTACAGTAGTCTCAGCCTTGATTTACTCAGACACAACTCCACTGAATCCCACACCAAGACTGAACTCCTTCCCTTGACATTATGGAGATTGAAAAATTGATGCTAAAAATAAAGATAGGTGTCCTCACAGTCTGACTAGTACCTACAAATTATATTAAATTCCTCTAGAGGAAAAAAAAAATGAAATTAAGTTAAAAACAGAAGACAACATATTGCATGTTCATTGTTGAGGTGTCATAGAAAAGTTTTCTAAAATCATCATTGCTGATACTGACTGGAAGAAAAATAAAGCTATAATAGATAGCTGGTTTAACAAAACTGTCCTAGCATGTCTTTTATTTGATAAGGATTAAAAGAAAATTACTACATAATGCAATATACCCAAGTCAGCACAGCAGTAAGAGGAGTCATTTTATCTACAGGATTAAGTCTCACAATAGAATAATCCATGACGGAAGTTACAGGAATGGAGCAAAAGTGAGAGCTAAAAAGGTTGTGTTTTGTTTGGCTTTTTTTTTCCCCCAAGAGTTATAATAAGATGATCTAATGCTATGTTTCCATAAGCACAGTTCTTTGCTGAAGCATTTCCCAGGATCATTTCTTTTTATATGTAACAAATTTCAGGAAGTGATGAAGGTTGATGTTTTATGCTTAATGTGGTCCCTGAAGAGCAGAATACAGCTATGAAGATATTCTATGTATCTTATTTTATACCTGCCAGAAATGCTTTTTTTCTTCTTGAACAAAGACTCTCCAGCAATTTATGAATGCAGTTAAATGTTCAGACATTTCAGTGCAGCAAAGGTTTTACGTGTGCAACTGAGGATATGAGGAATTTATAAACCTCAGATTTTCAACAGAAACCTGCCTCCAAAGCAGTGGTTGAGAACCGGTTCCTCCCCTGCAGAGAGCTAGGATTTCACCACAAACACACCCCAAAATTGGTTTAATACTGACTCTCCAGTGTAGGCTGGACACGGTGTCCGGCTGCCTCTCCCGGGCTGGAAGAGCCTCTTGATGAGGGGAGTCACAGCGGGGTGGCTGGAGGCTCTGCTGGGAGGTGAAGCCCAGCGAGGAAGCCTCGCTCACAGGAAAGACCACTCCTCAGCTGCACCTCCCGTGGGGCAATGTTCAAGAACCAAGTAGTTTCTGATTTGGCACATTTCTCGGCAGGTTAGGAAGCATAGATGGATTCATAATCGCTGTAGATAGTTCATGACACTTCCATAGGTACTTTTCAGGGTAATGTCATCTAAATATTAAAAAAATCTTTAAAAATAAGAACCTACTCAGAATTGATTTCTCAATGGAATATGGCAAATTTGAGCAACTAGTTGGTCGGAAAACCACATTCAATTTCTCAGTGGGAAATGCAGAGAAGGAAGGTAACATCCCTCAATATTTTTTTTTTTAAATCATAGAAAGTCTTTCAAGTAAATGACCAGCTAGTAGAAAACAAAAAGATTTGAAACATTTTAATTCACTGACGTTCATGAGAAAATAATCTGAAATAATCTATGTGTTATCAACTATTTTATGTGCAAAACATTAGATTGAGTAACATTGTACTTAATAGCTGAAACACAACTGACACTGTTATTTTGGGGAAAATACATATTTACCAAAACAGTTTTCCTGATCTTTTTAAAAATCCCACAAAAGCTAGCGGAATTTGAAGAAAACAAAAAATATAAATGAATCAATTCCAGACAAATGTACCTGAAAAAAGATTCATACCTTAAATAATAGAGGTCTGAACTTGCAGCACTGACATAGATAAATAGGTTGCCTAATAGGTTGTTTACTGTGCTATTGGACCTGGAGCATGATAAAGTAAGCAGAAAAGGGACTGCATAAGCTTTATCTCCATAACAACCAAGAAAAGAACGATTACAAAAGAGCATGGAAAAGCCACCTTCACAAAACAGGCTTTAACCTTAGAGCGATGGGAGCAGCACAGCACAGTACTGCTGATGTCTAAATAAGAAAAGACACAGTCTTGGCTCAAAACTATTGCATCTCACACCAAGTTGGATGCTCCAGTTGGAATAATAGAAGTCTAAAGCTATCTAATACAGCAGTCATATGGAAAAATACATTCTTTCAAAGGAATTATGATCAGTGTGTTACAGAGGAAGAAAAGACAGCATTGCATTAAAGTGACTTTCACAAAACACCTGTATATCAAGGAATCATCCACATAATACTTTTGTTTTGCACGTTTCAGGGTATTAAGCCATTTTAAAATTAGCTAGTTTTTTCTTTTTTTTCCACAAGTTTGATAACTCAAAAAGCTCTTCGCTGTAGTTTGACCTAGCTGGGTGAGTTCTTTAAGGTTTTACAAGAAAGACAGCATTCAAAAGCAGTCTTCACAGAAACCTCCTGGCTGAATAAAAAAGGGGACAGATGTTTGAAACGAAGGAGTCATTGGAAAGTAGACTCACTTGCAACCTGAACCTGTTCCTGCTCAAAACGTTGGCAAAACTCCTGCTGGCTTTAATGAGCACAGGATCAAGACCTTGGGTTTTCTCTTTAGATTACAAATGAAGTTCCTTGATGTTAAACTACTTTTAGGAGAAAACTGCAGCTTTAATGTACAGGCCTTCAGTAATGCAATGTCTAGAAGAACCTTACTTTGGCCAGAACTCCTGGGCGCATTTTTCTTCCCCCCAGGCACAATAATTTGGCAATGGAAATAGTGCAGACATGCTACAGGGATATGTAGTCATGCAGAATGGGCACAGCTACCCTGGCTGCCATCAGCGGTTGTAGTTAGTTCTTCCCTTCTCTCACAACCCACAAACTCTTTGCATGATCTCTGTCACACAGTGTCATCCCAGTGGATTGGAGACAAAATCAGAATTACATTTCCTTGAAGAATTTAAAAGTTCTTTAACTGGGACTGATTTTACATGGAAGAAAAAATTTGAAAATGGCTATTTGGCTTGGATATTTTTCCTACACTGTTTAGTGCTTGTGAAGAGGGGGAAGATAAGGGTACATTTTTCCTGGCAAAGAAGGGTTCTAGTAAACAAGAAGTCATGGCACAGTTTTTCACGCATACATAAATCAATTTGCAGAGAAAAAGACCATTTTGAATAGCAAAGTTCTTCATTAAAAATAATTTCAATGGCTCTAGAGAGCAACCCTGACCCACGCAGCGGGTTCCTTGTCCCTGCCCTTCTTACTCGGGATCCTCCACACTGCAGCAGGGAGCAGTCCTTGTGCCTATGGCAGCCACAGCACAACTACGAAAGACGGGAAGCTTGCCTCAGTCTCCTTACTCGTGTGTGGTGCCCTTCCACAGAACAGAAAAATCTTGGCTGGACTGAGCACATTTGACCCAATATTGAGACACTAGCCTACCTGCATGAAGAACATGAAGACTTCCAATCCAAATATCAATTAAAATTTTTCTAGGCAGACATGCTACGGCTATGTGTACAAAGCAAATAAACTGAGAGTGGATACAACTATAACTGCTACAATTAGCAAATATGTATGTAAGATTTATTCAAGCACGAGTCGTTCAAGACATTATTTATTCTTCTTTTCCTTGCTGCCATATGTCTCAATCAAGTCATAATTCCATTACTACCTGTGCCAAAATATTTGAATTGCAAAATTCTTTCTCCAAAACAATGTATAAGAAATACAGTTGTAAAAGACCTGCCAACGTTGATGTTTCATATTTACCATTTCAGTATTACTTTTACACTGGAACATATAACTTCAAATGCAAGAAAAAAGTAAATTATATTTAGTAATTTTGCTTTTTTTAAAAAATTATTTTAATGCTCTTGTCTCCTGAGTGCATGAAGGCAGTGGTACTAATCAGAGGAAAATGAGAAACTAATGTTTAGCAGATGCAGGTGTAAAGCTGCTTGGGTATGACTGCAGCAAGACTAGCCTAATCAGGTATTAACACGCAAATACTACCTACCAAATTAACTCTGCATCGGGTGCATCTTCGGTAAAAGATCACAGTAATCAGTAGATGAAATCTGTTGACAAGAGACCCTTTTAAATCTCACACAACTGGATGTCTTCTCACTCTGGGTACAAGTAGATTTAGATACACTGCTATTATGACTGAAATATGGAAGAAGGGTTCTCTATGTAAAATCTTCCATCACCAACTCTAGCAGTTTTCAAATGTACTCTTACTGAATAGCTGAGTGGGAAAATACCATACTAACACTAACAGAGTTTGTTATTCAGATCATCTTGATATCTTTCCATTTAGTAGTATTTGAGAAACATTGATGGTTTATACCAAATCTTACTAACATGTATTGTATCTAATTATAAGGTGTTACACACATTAGCATGGTTCTTTTGGAAGATTAGAACCCCTTCCTGGACTGACACATACACATTCATCCTGCATACCATTCATAAACAATTTTCATGAAAGCAATTGTTTCTTTGTAGATTAGTGTGCAAATCCTACTTATAAAGCTTACAAAAGGTTAATGATGAAGAAATAACTTAAGATATAACCAATATCTAGTAGATGACCTCATTTGCATTCACAAGAGATCTTAGCTTTTCTTAGAAGAGAAGATAAATGTCATAAGTGAACATCATACACCTAGACAGATACACATACAAAGTATGCTAATATTTTATTCGGCTGTGACATAATGAAAACTTACACTTCCTGATAGATTGTAGCAACATATTAGTTATGTCAATGCTCTTCTGACTATTCTGATGACACCAAGGGAAAGCCTCCTATTAGCACCTCTGTGTAATCAGCAAAAGTCAAACCACAAAGGGGAAAAACATAAAGCAAAGGACCACCTTAACAAATTCAGAGCAGCTCTAAGACTTTTGATTATGTTTGAGAAGGTTTTTTTGCTACACGATTATATTTTAACTGCCAGAAACAATGCTAACGCAGTGTTGCAGCTGTTATTGTTAGGTAACTAGGTACAGTCATGATGGGAGTATTCTGAGACAGCCACCAACATCAAACACTAATTTATTTATGCGCTACTAATAGGCAATCTATCTGTTAACAACTGAGTGATGCATTAGTCAAACATATTAGTCAAGCCTGATGCCAGGATTTTGGCTCTGGTGACTGCAGATTTTGTCTGTCTTAGTCTCCGAGATCAAGATTTTTGATAAAGGGAGTCAGAACAGAAGCGTGTCTCTTCTTGCTTCCTTAAGCTCTATTGCAAATCACTGGCATTTCTATATACTTTTCCTGTATTACCTAACTGGTATTGGTCCAAAGTGTTGCTTCCTCGTTCCACGTGTCAGAACTAGTCTGTTCTAGTTTATTCAGTTTATTTTTTTTTTTTTTTTATGTTTTATTCTAGTTTATTCAGTTTATCTAGTTTATTCAGGTGGGCATGACCTGCCAAGTGCCAGTCCATTCAAGTCTCTTCAGATGTGTGTTAGCTGCTTGCAGAGAGGATGCCAGACATTTGATTCCTTCAAACAGTTGCAGAACAGTATTGTTAACCTTAGTTTTACTGGTTTTATATAACTATGCTAATAAAGGAAATATTAGAAAATATTACGCAAGTTAGCTTTCATGTTACAACAGTATGATGGTTTATAGACCAAATACAAATATATATTGTGTGCGCATATATATATGTGCACAAACTTACTAATGAGACCAACAAGTCAAAGTTGTAAATGTTACAAATTTGCCAAGAGACTACAGAAACTTTCTTTTTTTGGATGCAATTTCTAAATGAGAGGATAATATGAGACATTATATCAAAATCTTATTTAAAGATAAATTTCAAAGGAAGCCAGACCAAAAGAAGGTCACCCAGACAGAGGAACTCTGCATAACAGCAAACCAACCCATTTTTTACAGGGAGGGAGGCACTTGATCCTTAATAATTAAGAGCTAGACTGAGGTTTTCTTCCCAATCTGTATAGCTGTCTACAACAGAAGCTAGGCAGGAGGGAAAGCAATTCAGACTTTTCACAATTTCTCCTACATTTGCACAGGCACCAGTAGAAGAAAAAAAAAAAGAAAAAAACCTGTCCCTCCCTCACCTCACCTGTCATTTCCTTTGCTTATACCCAGTGTGGCAGTTGCCAAAAGAGGGTGTGAAAGTGAGTCCATCCAGCAGCGAGGAGCTCTCTCACGACCCGTAACACAGGGAGTGAAATCAGTGATACAGCCCTCCTCTACTTTTCTCTGTGTTCTTCTGAGGTAAGCCAGAAAGCTTCTAGAGAAGTCATAGCCTACCAGAAAGACCTCAACTTCACCAGCTCAACCACTATCACTTGTTAGCACTGCACCCAGAGTTAGAGAATCAAATGTTCAAGTTAAATTTAAATTAGTGGGCAAATTCATAGTGCTGCTAGCCTTTCCGTTGGTTAAGATTTGAATGCGTACAAACCAAAATGATAGGTTCCTTCCATATCCATTCAGCTAGCCGTGTTCTTTCAGAGCGCTTCAGTATATTAAAGATTATATATAAAATATATTATATATAAAAGATTACGAGGTCCATATCTGAATTCTTGATCTCAGTTGTAGCTTCATGCCGAGTGCAGATATATGGGGAAAAAAAACCAACCATGTTTTAATCTCCTACAATTTAATCTACTATAATTTCACTGGCCTCAGTAAAATTATCTGAAATTCATGATGTACATATTGCACTGTTGACTGTACTCCTCCGTGACTGAATAAGATCCTGCTGTGCTCAGGATTCATAACAAAACTGTTTCCTCCTTCATAAATCTGCAATCTAAATGACAGCCCATCATTTTGATGAGGTTTTGGTGATCAACAGCAGCAGGACAGCATTGTTTCAGAAGCATTTCCGAAACCCTGTTTGAACCTGGCTCAGCTATGAGAAAAATTAGTTTTGCCAATTTACATATATGATTAAGAACTCAGAGCAGGAAGGTTTCACAAAGCTAAAGCAGCTCAGTTAACATCCTGAAGAGCTCTGCAAAGGCAAGTACCTTTCCTCAGGCAATCAGGTTTTGAACAACTTGGTGACTAGCCTGCACACAACAGGAATTCCACAATGTCTGCAGAAAGCTCGTTATTGCCTGCAAACTTACTGCCTCATCTGTATCTCTTTGTATAAAAAGATTTAAGATCCTTTTGAAGGTAAGCGAGCACAAACAGGCTCAAAAGATTAAATACCGGAGGAAGTTTTTTTCCAAGGCACAAAGATAAGTTAAGTACTTATCTCTGTACATGTTTGTCTTTAATGAACCTTGCCGTGAGCCAGTGCGATGACATTTACAGCAACGTAATTGTGACACGATGCTAGCTCATGGCAGCCTGATCTTCAGTGATGGAATTCAAGTAACACGATAGGGGCAGACAGATGGAGAAATGGCAGCTCCTTTCTCAGCATCTCAGCTCTGGGAAGTCATTCCTGTCTGTACATACTTCTGGGGTGGCTGCATGAAAATAACACCATCGGGATAATACTGGCATGCTGCAATCATGCCATAGCGTAATATTGGATCTTCCAGAAATATCACAGACTGATCTTGTCTCCTGACAGTCAGGAGAGTGAATTCCACAGCATTTCTAGTGCTGAGCTGCATATTCAGTCAATTTGCAGTTCAATACAAGAACGAGGCAAAGTCACACAGTGATGAGCAGCAACAAATAGCACCCTGTTCCCCTTCAGTCTAGGCAGTGAGGTGCTTTGCTTTTCCCAGGCAGCCAACACTGCCCTCTCTGCTGCTTTAGCTTACCCATTTACACCTCCTTTTTCTTTTCTCTCTCTTTGCTAAAAGAACCACATTAGGTCTTCCTCGCCCTCTGAGAATACAAACATTCAGATTACCCCCTTATTCTGGATTTAAAGCCTATATAAATACCAACAACTGGAGCCTTTTTTCTCATTCTCATGAGTTCCCATGCAGTCTGGGCACAGATGCACTTTCAGACTCTTAAAATACCCACGTACCTCCTCAGGATCCAATCAGGTTACAACAGTAATGCTCTCTGATGGTGCTTTTCGGGAGACCTCACGCTCTGCCCTCTTCCCCAGGAGGAGCAATTGGATGTGGACACAGGGCCACTGTACTGTCTGCTTCCCATGTCACTCAACTGCAAGGCACAGGCTGCGCTATTTCAGCATAAACTGTGCCAGAATAGTACTTTTTTTTTTTTAATACTGTTTCATAATTTAAACAGCAGTTTTCCCTTTCAATTGTATTTGTTATCTTACTTTCTTATTACATTTGTCCAGAAATACTTTTGCGCTGCTGTTCATCTGCGCTGCACTGCACTGTCCTGGGCACAGCCAATAAACCTGTCAGCCTAATATCTAGGTACAGGTAAGGTAAGTCCGTCTGTGAAGAAATTAGAGGTTGTTGGCAATGAAATTGCTGCGTGCAAGAAAACTCTATGAAGTAAAGTCTGTTTTGGCAACAACAGGGTACGTTGTATCTCAGTCTTCGCTTTACTAAATCTGGAGAGACAGGAGGAGAGGAGTGGAATTGGTACATATCATAGTGAGCAACATGCCTGCTAAGGAAGGATTAACTTGGCTGAAGAGGATAGAGGTCAAAGGAGACTGAGATGCCTTCAGAAAAGGGCTCGATCATTAGAGAATGCTTAGCAATCTCCTAACTCCTCACCAATAAATGACCAGTTATTTTTTGAACCTTAAGTCACTAGACAACACTAATTCATGCCTGATTCTAATATTTTAAAAAAATGTAACTATTCACGTAGTTGTACATTTAAGTATGATGTTTAAAGACCAGAATTTAGAGAAATACAAAGTTTCCAGAGCCATTTAATATGTGGCTTTATTAATTAACAGCATTATCTCCATTCTGTTTGTCGTATGGTTTTGTACATTACAGTAATAGCAAGACAAGATTAGAGAAAATAGTCACCACAGCATAGGCTACACCTAGATTAATATTTTAAGTTGGAACAGCCGTTCGGTTTTGAAGCTTACGCAAACCTCATCACACCATTTCCCACACACACTGGTCTGGACTGCAGAGCAACACCTTTGAGCAAAGCCAATGGACAGTTGTTTTGCCTGCTTAGAGCATCTCCGGTACACAGACACTGAAAAGCCACAAAAGGAAAGACAGACAGATAGATGGCAGTGTTCAGCTCTACAAGGTTTTTTTGTAGATCTTGAGATGTTTGGCACTTTCCCCAAACTTTGGTTCCCAGAGCTATGTTATTACCTGAGAGTCTTTGGTTTCATTAGAAAAACATAAACTTTTAGTTCTCAGGAGTTGAGAGACAAACTTAATAATTTTTACTGTTGTGACTTTGAAACTAATCTCATTATTTGGCAACTTTCCCTTTGATTCTTTAATGCTTTAAGCTAGCATCTTCTAATTATTTTCTCTAGTGATGGTGACCCAGAATAATGTGTGCCAAGCCAATTTTGACAGAAAATTGAACTGACACAAATGATAAGCAACTATTTATATGTCTATGCCTATATTTTTTTATATATATATATGGGGTTTATATATACATGTAGTTTGTAAAATGTGGCAGCATGCACAAAGGAGCTTACCACTGATGAGCTAGTTATTCTAGCCTTATTTCAACACTATTATTATCCAGTAAAAAATTAGCAATGTTTAAAATTCTTGCAGAAATTGCATGGTCTAGATTCAAAGGAAAACATCCAAATTTACCCCCAAATGAAACCAAATTGTGCAGAACATTCTAGCACTGTTTATATAACCTTTCTTCTCTGAAATATGACCTTTTGATGGTTCCTTTATTAACAATCTTGTGCATACAATGAGAGGTTCAAAGGTTCTTATCTTTCATCTGAAAAACTAAAGCCGTTAGAATCAGAATTAATATGCGAATAGGAAAAGAGCTTTCTCAGTCTCTCTTTCTCTCTTATACATGCATGCATCATATGAATGCCATACATTGCCTATTAACCTGCCTAGAAAATTCTGAATTGTGAAAATGATTTCTAGAGTACAGGCTACTGATGATTAGTTATATTGATTGATACTTTGCTTGAAAATAGAAGCAAGCTTGTATGCTTTATTTATACTATCTTTTTGACACGGACTAACTGATCTGAATTTCAGAAAATTAACATAACCTTATTATAATAAAAACATGATATTTTAAATGCAATGGAAAACACAATTAACCTAAGGGGGAAAAATTCTTTCTTAATTGAGTAGCTCACATAAGAGTCAGACGTTGCTAATAAAATACATTTAGTAGAAACTCAGTTTGGCTTTGAATAGAAAAGAGAATCTATGGTGAACATTCTCCATGAGTCATACATGTTTTTCACAAAATAAAGGGCCTGTGTAGTTTGAATGACTATGTGTTTTTCTTTTTACAAGCCTGTTTGTTTAAAAATAATATATCATACTTTCCCCAAATCCAAGATGAGCCAAACTGGAGTCACATGAGCCTCAGGGAATGGGAGGCCTCCATACAACTGCTATCTTTTCTTTCCCAGAGACAAGGACTAGCTGATATGGCATTGCATAAGGGTCTAGTGTCCAAATGGTCCAGTACTTAGTCCTGAGCTACTCTCTGTGTTTAGGGAGAGCTGCAGGTACATAACATCTCTCTGAATTCAACCAGCTCGGGAGCTGTGGATGCTGAATTCATGCAGCCCACAAGAGGCAGGGAGATGTCAAAGTGTGCAACCTGACCTTACGGCTGCAGAAAATTGGTCTGAGATGACCACATAGACTCTCAGATTTCATCTAAGAAAGTTTTGTGTTATCTATGATGTCATCTGTGATGAAGATACCATCAAAGGGGACCAGATCCAGTATTGACAAGTGTGACTAATCAGTGAGCACCCTGAGACTGCGGCATCCCCTGCTCCCGCTAGCACTGTTGTACTCACTTTGCACCACAGAGAAAGAAAAAGCATAGAAAGATCTTATCTTAGGAAATCTTTCATGCTGGGTGATGCCTGCGTCCAATTAGTTTTTCTGGGAAATGATGCAGTCATTTCTAATAGTGAGAGCAGATGCAATACACAGCTTTACCTACGTGAAGCCTGGCAGTCTTACTGTAAACCTCTCCTGACCTCACGCTTCCGAGGTGGCAGCTGACATCAGTCAGAAGAGCTAATTCATACCCCTCACATGAAATTTTGTCAAACCTGTGAAAACTTACTCAGATTCAGCCAAGCGATAAATCTCTGGAAAACCTCCAGTCCAAGGACTTTTTTGCTCAATTTCCTGTCTCTGACAGTGACCAGTAACTTGAGGAGAAGTATCAGAAAAGGCTAAGTATGTAGTACTCCTTCCTTGGCATGCATCCAAGCCTTGGCCAGGACATTGAGGTTATCCTTAGAAAGTGATCTCGATCCACACTTGATTTCTGAAAAGCAATTGCTTATGCTTTGGGTGCTCATCTAAGGTCTCCCAAAGATCAACTGAACAAAAAATAAGAAGAAAGGAATACTTGTTCTGTTTGGGTTTTTTTTAAATTTGAAGGGGTTGAAGGAGCTAAAGTAGAACTCAGACGTAACAAAAGGCAGGGTAGGGGAAGGACAATACAGAAAAAAAGTTAAAATATCATTTTCCCACAGGATCACTTATCACATAATTAAGGACCATATCATCATATGTTTTCACAAGGTAAGAAATAAAATTTCAACATACAAATTATTAGGAGCTATTTTCCAGTTATCAGGTGTTTTGCAATGTAACCAAAATAGCATTCCTTAATAAGGAGACTTGGTTACTGACCAGAAGTTAATATGAAAAACATGAAACAGTACACAGAATAAAGACATTTCCAGGTTTAAGAAAATATGTTTTGCTTTGGTAATTTATAACGATTGTATAATTAAAATAACACCTTAGAAGAATATTTAATACCAATTTAATATTCAATCCTGATTTCAGTTTATTAATACACCTGCAATTTTGAAACAAAAAAAATATATATTTTGAATCAAATAAAGAGTGAAAAATCAGAACTTCTTTCTCTAAATCTTTATTAAGGTCCTGTCATGATATAAGAGAATATAAGACAACATCTCTCATATTTTTCTCCAAACCCCAGATAAGGATTTGATCTGTGTTCTGTACAAGAGCATAGAGTGACAACATACATATAAGAGCTGTATGGAACAAATTGTGATGAAAAGGTAGAGATAATTCTACAGCTCCACCTTGGTGATCTGTTTTCTCCTTTTGTGAATATAAGGACAATTAATGTTGTCTTTTAATGATTTAATAACACATATGTATCACCTTTTTAATACAGAGAAAAGAAATGCCTCCTTCATGTACAAAGGTCAATTATGCCTTGAAGGCTTGTAGAAATCAATGTAACAGTGATAATGAAAGGTTACAATTTAGATGAAGCCTAGCTATATAATAAGTTAAAATCCAATAATGAAAACTTGAGAAGTGCTCAAGATAAACCCAACAGTTATAACTCTAACTAATAAAAAAGTTCTTCCAAGTAGCTTCTTCAACATTAAAAAAATTAATATAAATTTTGTGTTTGAGATAAATTCTTAAGTCTGCTCAGAGAGATAACCAAATTACAAACTTATTAAAAGGCCATCGGAGCCTCATACCCATGCATGACTGCATATTTTAACTGGAATTAAAAATGGTCACCTGATCTCATTTTCAGTAAATAAGTTGAAAGTCATTTTCCTGGTTAAAGTGGTGTCCACTAATGTTACTACAGATAAGGGTCTGTCAGCATTTTCATTATGCAGTCCTATTTTTAGAGATTTAATGCAAGTTGGCTGTCAAATCCAGTTCATTGTTGAAATAAGAAATAGAGTGACTCAGACCAGTGAATATGCCTTAATACAAGAAAAGAAAAGAAATTTTTTGTTTAACATTATTTATGTTAAGAAATGCAAACTAAATATTTTTAAAGCAAAGGTGAACTACAGAGCAAACAGTTAAACTCAAATAGGTTTACAGGACCCTGGGGTCAAATTATGCCCTGATTTACTAACAACTATATTATTATGGCAGTTCTCATTTAGCAAAGATCCTAATCCTGTAGGTAACAAATATATGAATATTCCTTGCATGCTTAAGGCAAGTAATATATATAAACAATTTATTGGATCAGAGAAAGAACCTCAAAGGCACTTTGGAGTGCAGGTACCAAGGATGAGAAAAAGATCCGCAAAGCCATATGAATAAGGAGCTATCTATGCTTAGGGAGTGAGATGTTTCGCTACAGTGTCTGACTGACTCTCTCTATGTCTTCCTCCAGCTGGGAACCTGTGCAGCTGACTCTCGCTTGCAAATGTGTTCACAAAAGACAGCAAGACAAAGTCCTTTAAGCAGTGAGCCAGCTTGCACATTTTCATGGGAGTGGGTTTCAAATCTTCTCCCTGAATCAAAGTAGAGATACAAGCTCAAGTCTTACCCCTCTTGCCTCTCTACTCTGCTCTCGTGAGACCCCACCTGGAGTACTCTGTGCAGCTCTTGAGGCCCCTAACAGAAGACGGACGTGGACCTGTTGGAGTGGGTCCAGAGGAGGGCCACAAAGATGATCAGAGGGCTGGAGCACCTCTCCTATGAAGACAGGCTGAGGGAGTTGGGGTTGTTCAGCCTGGAGAAGAAAAGGCTCTGGGGAGACCTTATAGCAGCCTTCTAAAGGGGGTCTGCAGGAAAGATGGGGAGGGACTCTTTATCAGAGAATAGAATAGAGGGGTAACTGTTTTAAACTGCAAGAGGGTAGATTTAGATTAGATATTAGGAAGAAATTGTTTACTCTGAGGGTGGTGAGACACTGGAAGATGTCGCCCAGAGAAGTTGTGGATGCCCCATCCCTGGAAGTGTTCAAGGCCAGGCTGGATGGGGCTTTGAACAACTTGGTCTAATGGGAGGTATCCCTGCTCATGGCAGGCATTGTGGAACTAGATGATCTCCAAGGTACATTCCATCTCTAACCTTTCTATGATTCTTTCTATTTATCACTGCTCCATTTCATGCAATGGCAATACGTTCATGGGGCTATAGTCAGAGCTAAACATAGAAGGGAAGTGAGAGAGGCTCATTGACTTTCCTGGGTAGGAATCAGGGCACTATAACCAAATCTCCCTGCATTGCTTCATTCAAGTGCCTTTTTTCATGTACAAAGTGATTTTGCAAGCACATTAGGCACCAGGTAAAATATAAATCAGTTATTTATTGATCAATACACACAAAGAGCATCTAAGATTAATGAGCTCACCCCCCGACACGATGTCTTTGCTGGCCAGGTAGGCAACAGTCAAATGGGGAACGGCTGACTTCCACCGGTCCTAAGAGCAGCTCCTCCATGCAACTGATTTTCTGTCTTCTAAATCCAGGTTTTTTTTCCTTCAGAATTATTTATCTTTCCAAGCTGGGGTTTCTCCTCCTAAACCCTCGAGCTGCTAATGAGCCCAGTCTCAACAATCTCGCATGTCTCTGAAGTTTAGCCTTTTTGTCTTGCACAGCATGACTCCATGGCCTTTCTTACACCTCTTTCTCAATTTGCCGTTCCCTCAGAAGTCTGAGCCAAGGTTATGCGTATGGACTATATAAGAGCTGCACCTTGCATTCTCAGTCACAGGTACCTTAATCCCAGGGTAATGATAAGGTTATGGTCCCCCCAGGCCTGTGGGATAACCGAATTCAGGTTCCTCTCTGATTAATATCGTTAAAGTGGAAGAGCTACAGTAAAAGAGGATGAGAAAGTACCATCCTGGAATAACTAATAACTGATGGCTTAATTATTATGCATCCTCTTGGAATAGAAAAGCTAAGAATCTTAGAGCAAAATTAAGATGAGTAAGGATGTGAAACACCATGCTGTGACTCTCAGATATCCTTTGCTTTTTCTTCTCAACTAGGCACTTTCACCACCAGACTGAGGGACTGCAGCACAGTCAGAACTAGTTAACATGGAGGAGAGTCTCTATTAGTGTCTATGTGCCTGCCCGCAAACAAGATTCAGGCACTGACAGAGTAAGGCAGCACAGCAGTGGTTCTGCAGGCATCAGAAACGCAATTCTTTGAACAAAGTGCATTGAAGGTCCTGGGACCTGGAAGGACGCTGAAGCCTGCAAGTTTCTCATTTAGCACCCTGAATTAATTGCATAAAACTTATCCAGCACCGTAACTCTTTTTCTTTTGTACCCGCTTAGACCTACACATATGTTACTCCATTAAGTATACTGAGAATGGCTGACAGAGTCCATTTGGGAGTCTGGTGGAAGACCTCATTTCCCATTTCTTTGCCAGTCAATGAAAGGATTTGTTTCAAAAAGATAAGGGCAGCTTTGGGCATGTTCAGAAACTTAACTATAGTTCCTGGGACACAATAAAATGAAAATTATAGTTCCTGTGGAGGCAGAGAGGTGACTGTAGTGGAGCAAGGATTACAGTCAGAAATATAAACATATAAAGCCCATCTTAAACTCCTCCTTAGATACCTGTCACCTGCTCCTTTAGTATATTCAGTCATTTATCTAGAGTACTCAAGAGATAAAATCAGGGCAGTGGATATAAATGAGCCCTTCATTTTCAGTATTCATGTTGCATTCTGTGGTAATGATTTAGATCCAAATTCTATTTAGAGCTAGGGAAAATATCTTTTATAAAGAAGTCATTGTAAATTTTGGCAATTTTTGCATCAATTATTCATGGTCCTTTATTAAGCCAGCTCTATAAATGGCTAAACAATATCATATAAATAACACCCACTGCAGATTTTTGCTTTTTTTTCAATGGATAATTATCTATCTTGACATGTTCTAGTTGCTCAAATCGCCCTTATTCTCAGACATACAGATACACCACTAGTAATACTACATCTGGAATATGCTGAAAGTCCAAGTCATAAGTATCCAAAACTACATTTTCAAGCAAGACATAGACATTATGGTGTGCAACGCCTATTAAGTTTCATAAGAACTGAGCTGCTAAATCCACATTCCTGTATGATCTCTCAGAGTATAGAAAAGAGGCATCCTTTGTATTGAATCCAGTGTTAATCTTCATTCTCGCTCTTTTTCGTGGTGGATCTCAGTAATTCCTCTCAGCTCCCTAGCTCACAGACTAGCTTGAATAGCTTGTGTTTAATGCCATCACCACATAAAGTCCCCATAAATCCTCCTACTGGACTAGATAGCTCTGAAATGTGCTGCGGGCTGTATTACATTCCCTGTTTGGAAAATTTAGGGGCAAATGCTTAGAGAATGCTGTGATTAAGTTGGGTGTTTCGACTACCAATAAGCTGGAGCACACAGGTGCCATGATTTATAGGACTTTGAGGAGTACTGAGACTGAACTGGATATTTCTAAAGTGAAAAGAGATATGTTATAACATCATCCAGCTCTTCATTGGTCAGGAGAAAAATGCACCTCCTGGAAGCATTGTCCTTTACAGGCTTACTGGTACTCGGCATAATTATTAGAACTAGCACATATCTAAAAACAGGTGGTAAAAATGGGTTTCCTTAATCACAACAGTGTTAAATGTTAAGGAGTGGTGTTATTTTTCACAAGTACTTTGGGTAACAACCTTTGAAGACTCTCCTGCACCTTCTTTGTCCGTGGAAGAGCACTGGTAAGTCCCTGGTTGTTGCTGCTGAAGGAGCAGTCAGCGTGTGGGGCACAGGGGTGATGGCCCATGAGCTGCCTTTCCCTAAAGCAAGCTGATCAGCAGCTCTGATTTTCCAGTGTCTTTCCTCCAGCACCTGCCCCATCATGTCCTGCCTTCCCCTTCCAGCGAGAGGAGGAACCCAAGCCTGACCTAACCCTGGCTCATCATCTTTTAGACTGCAAAATTCATTTCTGCTTGTCCTGGTAAGTCTTCAAAAGGTTCTACTTAGAGGATCCTTAAAATAGAAGGGAATGAGGCCTGACACATTTTCAGCCGTATAACTAAACAGTGTTGTATTCAGCAGAGAGAGGTTATTTTTACTGGATCCATAGATTGATTTCCATGGGAATTCTGTACCTAGGAGGTGAAATTCTTGTCTTAGCAGAGATACGGAATAAAGGCTGTGAGCTGTTTATGCCACATCCTGCTGATGGTGTTTCTCATCTGTTTAGATATGTTTGCAAGCACCTGCAGACAGGTGAATTTCAATCAACATTACCTTAGCATCATGTTCTAAAAATAATAGATGCAGTCACTCATTGCGGATCTGCAGTAGAACTGGTAGCTCGGTATTTTAATGACCATGTTCCACATAAACACAAACTAAATGTAAATCCTACCGTGCTTAATTTGAATCAGAAAACTGACATGAGCTCACAAAACAGGGATGGAAGCAGACCCTTGAGTAACTTGAATACAGCCTTTTTACCTCTTTTATTTGTCTTTAAAATTTTCCTGCATGGAAAGATTATAATTTAACCTACACAAGAACTTTAAATTGTACATAGTTTATGAGGCATAAGAAAATTTCCTTTTCAACTGTTCCAGACTATTGGATCCGACCACATTTGAGGAACATTTAATTTCTTGCACCAAGCAGCAGACATTCTGAAACCATTTGAACGAGTACGTATTCAACCAACTTTTTAATAAGAGCTAATTTTTGTCAGGATCTGCACCAACACACCGACCACAGCTTCCTGCAGGGTTTGGAGGTCAAACTGGAGCTGTGGGGAGCCATGGGGACAAGGCTTGATGCAGCCCCCGGGCCAGACTCCTGGCAGCAGCCAGGGTTGAGCACCCGGGCAGGGCAGGCAGGGCAGGATCTCAGCTAAGAGCAGCAGCCTCCAGTCGGCAAGTGAGGTCAAGATGAGGTCTGGAGACAGGGAGATGAGTCAGCCTCCGTCCAAAGCGCAGCCTCTTGGAAGGGGAGGGCGTTCAGGTGCCTTGTGATATTAATCTGACTTGCGGACTTGAATTAAGAAGATCGTTTGGTCCCTTGGTTAAACTTGGTTAAAGCTGGTTTGTTAAAAGTCATATTAAAGGAAAAACTACAGTGATGACTTTTCAGCACTTAAACACTGCATAAGAAGAAACATGTTTTTTTCAAAGTATTCTTATACCTGCCATATATATTTGTATTAAAAGTGCAGGTTTTAAAATATTTTTAGGGAAAAAAGCATTCTTCACTCTTTTAGAATCACTATCAGTGGCGATATGTGTCCTCACAGAGGAAACTTCCCCTTTCTTGACACTTTCTGTACCTTGGCTTGGCCTTCAAGCGTAAAAACAAATCCTCCTGTTTGGGACAAACGGCAGCCAACAACTGTGTTTCACAGAGTCCTGACTGATAGGATACTGATGGTCTTCATTTTCTGGTCAAAAATACCATTTTATATCAATTTCATAATAAAATCGGAATGCTTGTCATCTTCAGAAACAGGGGTATAAAATTGCCAATTATTTCTTAAAATGCGAGGAAGGACATTTTTGGTACAGCTGCCACCAGTGTAAAAGGTAAGGTCCACCCTGGCTGGCTAGAGCCTGACTCTGCATAGGAGATCTTGGAGTATGCAAAGCACATTGAAATAAGCTCGTGACTGGAATGCTAAAACATCCTGGGGGACCTGCTCTTTCCCTCCCTGGGATCCATGGCTCAGCACTCTTCATGCCTGTGACATCAGCCTACTGGTAAAAGTCACCGCTTTTTTTTCTAAAATCCTCTAATTACCCATTTTGCATTCTAGCATAGTTCTCGGTCCCCCAAACAAAATTATCCCCCACCGGCTTACAGTGGAAACTTGAAATCCTGTGTGATTTTGTGCATTTGATGCAAATACTGCTTTGATTGTCCTAGTTTTGTGATTCTCAAGGTGTGGAATAAGTAATTTTCAAGAGGAAAAATGAGGAGAAAAATGTGGCAAGTGGGAAGCCTGGGTCACTTCTTACAGGTTCATACCATCCCTGCTCCAAAATCTTACGTGCAGTGATAAGTAGTTCAATCAGCACGAATGGACATTCAAGGGAGTGCCCAGGACTCAAATGCTTGAAATTTGGAGTGCCAGAATGAGTCAATTCATCTTAATAAAGATCTTAGTGAAGTACGGAGTTTTTAGGATTATATCATGATAAGGCTTTTGCATGTCACTATGGAGACAGAAAGGGGTTTTAAGAGATCATTTATCCTGTCCACAACGCAAGACCAGCTGCAGCTATGTAATTCAGTTCACTGGCAGATTGGGAACTGAGGTTACACTGATGCTATTGCACTGAGCGGTGCCAGTGCCCACACCACAGAGCTGGCACAGCAGTTTCGGGAACAGCTGCACCTGCACCAGCCCACACTCTCCCAGGCAGTTCCTGGCATGCTATGGGAGTCCCAGCAGGCCAGGGACTGACCACAGCAGAGATACTGCAGGTAAAAAATTAATGTTTAAAATTCTACTGATAGGCCAATGACAATGTTGCAATTTTAGAAAACTGAAAAAAAACCCCAACCCTAGCAAGTCCTTTCTTATTCTGTCACAATGATTAACACAATTTAAATCTATAAATTAACTCATAAGCTTCTGAACAGAAATAAATCATGGAATCATAGAACAGTTTGGGTTGGAAGGGACTATTAAAGGTCAACTAGTCCAACCCCCCCTGCAATGAGCAGGGACATCTTCAACTAGATCAGGTTGCTCAGAGCACCATCCAACCTGACCATGAATGTTTCCAGGGATGGGGCACCTACCACCTCTCAGGACAACCTGTGCCAGTGTTTCAGCACCCCCATTATAAAAAATTTCCTCTTTATATCTACTCTAAATGTACCCTCTTTTAGTTTAAAACCATTACTCCTTATCCTATCTCTACATGCCCTACTAAAAAATCTGTCCCCAAGTCTTCCTATGGTTAAAAAACCACCCTTCTTTTAATTATCAAAATAAAACACCTTCAGAAGTTCACAACCATTGGAAAATAAATAGGTCAGTACCTACTAGAATTAAAATATCTTTTTTTTTTTCTCATTAATTATTCCATGGCTTATGAGTCAATTCAATTTTAACAGTGTCAAATTTTGTTTAGGCCCAACTGATTTGTAACATATTTTGTGACCTCACTTTATTGGGAAAGCCACTTTGCAAAATTTTTTGTTAAAAACCACTAGAATTATCTAATAAAGCTCAGTAACAGCAAAGTATTATTGAATGAAACTCTTTTTCAGGCACAGCCTATCTTTTCCTTTAGGAAAACATTTCAAGTATTAGTTCTGTGGATTTATATAACACGAAGATATAGGAGTAAAACTTGTACTTTGATAGCAAAAAAATCATACATATCACCTCCCCAGTATCTAATTTCTAGAGACAGAAATTTTTAAAAGCAAGTATAGAATTGTATTACATGATTTTCAATAATGCCAAGAACTGCCAGTCATGCAGCATTTTTTAATAATCGGGTTGTTTGCAGGAATGATTTGGCAGATTAACATTTGTCACTTAAAAATATACTGGTCATAAACTGTGTGCAGTTTACCTTATTTTGGTAATATTCTCATCAGTGTAAGCATTAAGTTTTAGACTACAAGGATCAGACAGAAATAATGTGACACAAAATTTAGGGGGAAAAAAGTGAAATATGCAATTTAATTTTTTTTTGGTCTGGTTTCTGATGTTGACTGCTCTTGATTTATTCAAAAAGAAACCCACCAGCTGTGCTCCTGAAAATTCATTTCTAAAGCAGGTAAGCTAAATTGCTCATCATTTTGCTCCAAACTGTTATTACTACCTGTAGCTGGTCAAAAATGTTTATCAAAATGCGTTTGATGGAAACTGTGCTATAAAACTATTTAATTAGAAAACAAATAGGAGAGAAACAGCTTGAACTTGAAGGGAATGTAAGAGATTCTAAATCTCTACTAATCAGCGTCTTCCTTAATATTATGCGTTATAACCCTATGAAAACGTAATACAAAAATGTAGAAATACAAATTACTTTTCAGTCATTTCAATTAAAGTAATTAAAATTTGCAAGTTAGGTTTTTTGAAATGCCACACCATGGGAAATACTGGAAATATTTTTGATGTTTCATGAAGACAGACTTAAAAATATCAAAGCTGTTCACAAGTCACCAGTTCAGAGCTATGACTAGTTCTTCTCCCAGATAAATAGAACCAAAATGGAGAAAAAGGACAGAATGCTATTTAATATTTTTATCAGTCAGCCAATGAAGATTGGGAAATAAAGCATGAAGTAACTTATGTTTCTGCTTTTCAATAGGCAAAGCAGCCAGGAGAAATGAAAGAGTGTGCTGAGCTTCCTGAGACTTGCTTTCATTCCGTCAAGACTCCAACTGAAAAATATTAGACATTTCTTCTTGGTTCTTGGTCCACACATTTTGCTGAGGCATTTGAGGCTTTCTTTGCAATTAAACAGACCAATTTATTTACAGTGAGACAGCCAGGAAGTTTTCCTGTCTCTAACCTCTGTTCATTTTGTGAGAACATCTCTTTAGACATCTTTGAAGATATGTGAATCATCTATTGTCCACCTCCCTTTTCTCCCTTTAATAGTCTAGCTATGTGCTTAAAGTTAAGCAGATAGTCAATGCTTTCCCAAACTGAGGTCTCAACTAAAAACAATCAAAAATATAGGCCTTAAGAATATTTACAGTCTTGCTGTATCCAGGGAAACACGATGGGTGGAGATCGATTTTATCCAATAGATAACTGTTTCCCCAGACGTATTAGCACACATGCTTACTAGAAACATATTTTTTTTGGTCGTCTTTGCCATGTTTTCTAATCACTCTACCTTTCAGGGCAGGGATCCTCAACATAGAATGTGAACATCTGCTTTCTTTCTGTGTTTATGGGAATTCACATTTTTATATCATCTTCAGGCTAACCAAATGCGTTTAGTCATTCTTTTAAATAGTTTATGGAATTATTAAATTTACTATATTTATTTTTATGTAATTTATAATTGTGTATAATTTGTATGATGACGCTTGTATAAATGTCAGCCTAACCAGTCACCATCTCAACAGTTTTTCCCATTTCAATGCAGCAAGAAAGAGAGGATTCATAATTATTACTTTTTAAAAGTCACATGAAAAATATAAATAAGAAAAACACACTAGCATGTAAGAGAACACTGAAATTTATCTGTGCTCAGAGTCATACACTTACTTTTACTTACTGTGTTATTAATAGACAGAGGTTGTATCTCTGTTAAATAGGCTCAAGTCATACATTCTTTTCATTACAATGCTCAGCAGCATTGTAAGACATTCAGGAACAGGATTAGAATAATAGAAGAACAACACAAAAGTGCATTGTACTGAGTCTTTATTTGTCATAATCAAGTACTAGAAAAGCAGAAAAGGGAAGGAATCCTTTCCAGAGAACTGTCTCCTCGACGAGACACTCTCACAACCTAAATATCCATCTCATACCTTTTCCACACATGAAACACCTTGCAAACAAGAATTACAGATGCAGAGTTGGCAGTCATTAAGAAAATATTTTCAAGTTATATCTCCAAAAGCATATAGGTTTCTTGCCTTCAATATGCTTATTTGAAAACTTCTGACCGCCCACTCTCCTTGTGATCAGAAACTATTTGATAATTTCCATTCAAAATATAGCCAATTAAATACTCTTCAATCTTGAGGCTACTTTGTTCTTTAACTCAAAGAACATTTCTTCACCTCTGGTGTCTACTTTCTTTGCATATTTATAGACACAATCCTGTTTCTTTTCATCTTTTGCTTGGCCAGATTGGGCAAAGTAATTTATTTTAGGGTAAGATTACTTGAACAAGAACCCACGTATTAATATATCTCATTAGCCACCTCATGGAAGCTGCCATAATATTTCTCCTTGGTAAGTTCAAGACAGCTTATCCTTCAGTGAGAATGAAGAAAAACTACCTTGAATTTACCATGAGACAAGCGCAGGCAGGCAAACACTTAGTAGAGACTACTTCATGATAACTAGTAAACCTGCATCCTTCCTGACTTTGCAGTAACTCATTCACACATCCATATCCCGAGACTCCTCTTTCATTGCAGCACCTATTTAGTTTTAAGTTTTTGGGGAGATTTTGATGCACATACTTGAATATACTCTAAAAAATATCTTTTTGATCACTTGAGTAATGTTTTTTTTCTATTTCTAGCATCACTGGAAATACTTTGCATGTACTTCTTTGACAGTCCTGTCCTTTAAGTGGCTCACAGGCATTCTGTTTTTGACTTGCACATGTAAACTTGCTGTTCTTTCTCATTTGCACCTGTTGTGTTCCCAGTTTATGGCATTCTTCTTCTTAGTCCCTGAGTGTGTGACCTTGCACTTTGTACTACACGTTATCCTCCTAGTCTTATTACTCCAGTCCTCAAGGTCATCCAGCTCTTCCTGTATGATATTCTGATGCTCCTCTGCATTGATTGCTGCTCCCAGCTTTGTGTCATCAGCAGATTTCATCAGCACATAGCTACTCTTTGTGCCAAGGTCACCAATAAAAACATTACATATAATTGGCCTCAAGACCTATCCTTGAGGAATTACACTAGCTACCTTCCTCCAGCAACACTGTTCCCTTTTTAGCAGTCTCCCTGTTAGCCAGGTTTTTTTCTGCTTTGCAGCTCTCGTGCTGTTCTCTATCATCCCCAGCAAAGTGTATTTAGGACCAGGTGAATCTATTCTTTAAGATTTTGCTCTTTTTCCTTTGCCTGTAATGCTGGCTATGTCAACAAAGAGAGAGATCAGGTTGGCCTGGCATGATCTGTCACACGTTATCCCCCATTGCCTTTTGTACCTGCTTTCAATCTGCCTCTTTGTCTTTTCCTTCAAACGTTCTAAAACTTTACAGACTATTCTAATCAGACTGTCTGGTATGTAGTAGAAGAGGCATATATGACTGTGAACTAGCTTGTAAATAGTTAGCAAATGCAAATTCAGATTATTTCCATGGGGCCTAGCGGTAAAGCTAACTCAGAACCACCTCCTGTTGTTATTAAAACAAAGCCCTAAGGTCAGGGCTTAAGTCTCTCTCTTACATCTTCATAAGTACCCTACCTACCAGTCTAGTGGACATTAGGACTTGCTCTTCCAGTCGTCTCTTGGAATAAACAATTTCACTTTGAATACTGAAAATAAGTAAGCTCAATTCCTTGTTATGAAAGAGCTGCCTATCTCTGGCTCAGAGAAGTAAACTGCCTGTCATAGGCAGGATGCAAACACCTCTATTCTCCTTTGTATTTCTGCTTTAGTAAAACCATTTTTTAGGTTTAAAGCTTTCTCCTTGCATGGTATAAGAGAGCATGGGTGCTTCACCCAGGATTGTAGATTGCATTGGGTGCAAAGGAACCCGAAATTACTCATATTATTTTTATTATTTCCATTTAAGAACCGTTCCTAAAGTGATCTAGAAACCAAATTCTTCAAAACAACACAGTGTTCAACAAAAAGGGTCTATTTTATCATCATCTATTTTTTCCTGCTTGTAAGCCAGGAGAGATGGATAGCAAAATATCGTCTCAAGGTTGCAAACCTTCCAGGGCAAGTATCAAACTTGGTATTTGGCATCATCTCACGTCCAGGTACTTTACAAAGCTGATTTTCTTTTGCTTTTGTACAGAATACCTAGAAGCTTACCTCACCTTTATAGTATTTTATTCCACGTATATTTTTAAGGCATTCCAAAGGCACCCACTACAGTAAAGTAGGCTTCATCATTCCCAGACATTCTTCTCTGCTTTCCTGTTCTCACATCATGTACTCAGAGACAGGCTAATTCCTCCTCCCAAAATTAGCTATAAAGAAGTGTATGATACTAAGATGGCGTTACTTTATGCATGATCGGCTTCCTCTAGCTTGTTTGTAACATTTACTGGGTTATTTTTGTTGCTTGGCCCTTCAGAAAAGCTCTCATACATTGATCAGATGCAGCTTTGTCATCTTTTTGCATGTTCTCAAAAAGAAAATCATTTAAAAACTTCTAACCTTCTTAGTTCTAGACAGAGCAAAAAAATAAAACTCATTAATCATGTCCTGCAGAATGTCACTATTATAGATGCTGTGGAGAGTTGCCACAGTGGCAGTAAAATATTCATATTTTCAGAAAACCAATTACAAGGTACAGTAAATCACTTAAACGTGTTATTGGCGATATTCAGAAAGCAGTGAGAATTTCTTCCTGTACACATAATTACCTGAGGCAAGCACTTCTTTTCATGGTCAGTGAGAGGAAAATGATAGTTGATGGTGAAAAGAGGAACTTGTGTTTGCAGAGACACTTTCCGGCATAAAAAAGTCACCATTTTTCACCCTTGACTTCAACAGGACCTGAATGCACTCTTCACCTCAGTGGTTAGCAGAAAATGAGCTCCAAAGATCTTATTTAAAACCTTGCCAGTAGCCTAGTGAAAATACAATTTGATTACCCTGACAACTCCTGTAGCACCCCTGTCCATTTGGTCTGTTCTTCCTGTGAAAACAAGACCAAGGAGATGCTTCCTAGCCCTGTAAAAGAACATAGTTACTTTGCTTTGTGATAGTAGTCCTTATTCTCACTAGTATTCCTCAACTTCCACATGAATGTAAGTTTATGAGAAATAAATTCTATGTCACCATTCCTCATGGTCTCAACTTTTTATGTTCTAAATCCCCCTCTTACAGCTTTTCCTATCACAATGCTGACAGGTCGCTGGATCGTGGCTTGGGGGAACGCTGGCTGTCATCTGTGGCTTACGTGGCCACTTTATATGAACGTGAGGAAACCCATGGTTATTGTCACCTTAGCTCCTCCCTTAGGTCCTCACCCTTTATGGATCTGCATGCCTTTTGCATCTTATTAGAAATCTGGACTGCTGATTCTCTGAATTGGGCAATAGCCTTTTCCTGTGGTTTTGTGTATTTTATAGCTAGAAGCTCCAGGTTCTGCCATGACAGAATGAAATAACAGTGGGAAAAAGCCCCACGGGTGTGTATTTTTAAACTGCTGCATACAACTGAACAATACTGGGTATGTGGCAGCGTAATTGTTGAACAATGACTGCACATATTTTCTTTGCCTGGATTCTGCTAATAGTTACTATGGAAATGTAAATTAAATAATTGGCGATGTGCTGGACTATAAATACACCTGCACATGTCAGCTGCAGTGCCCACTTTTTAAAGCAAAAAAATTTTCATTAGATGTAAATGCAAGAAATGCAACACGAGACCTCCTGTCATCTTTAGTGAGCTGCTCCCCAGACAGCACTCCCAGACCTAAGTGAGAAGATATGTTGATTTTGGCAGAAAAGCCAAAATCTCTCTCTCCTTCCTTAACTTCTTGTGTCGTTCCTTTCATTCCTTTTTTTCTTTCTTCTTTTCTCTTTTTGTTGCCTTTTTTGTTTATTTTCCTGTTAGATGGTTTCCTTTGTTCTTTTTGACCTCTTCTCAAATATCATTCCTTTACTCCTATCATAGAAACGTGGAGTTAACCTGCAAAGTTAATAAGATGGAGAATTATTTCTAAGCACACTTGCCTGAGTTTAATTGATTTTGCTTGGCAGTCCCTCTAAATCTTGTTCCTGTGCTAGACCTCCTTCCTTTGTTGTCAGCAGCCTGATCTTCATAACCTTCTTCTCTTGCCTTGCCAGTTCTCCTAGAAAAAAAAAATGGATCCTTCAAAGTACCACTGACCTTCTTTGACTATGGATTGATTATGCTGTGCTTTCCAGAAAAACGTGTCACCCAAGAGCCAGCAGACAGTAACCTTTGGTTGCAACCAGGCCAATTCTCTTGTGTTTACACTGACATAAATTGTAAATAATCCCACTGAAGTCAGTGAGTCAACTCTGTGCATTGGTATATATCTGAAATGAGAATCAGACCTCATACGTTTTTATCTCCATATATTGTTAAAAGCTTCCAACAGGCCCGCTGCAGTATAAATTCTACACACGGCAGCTTTAATACCCATGGGCACAGTGCTCTCTTATAAAAGTTAACTGGAATTAAGCGTCTAAATAAAGGCAGGTTCTTGGAAGATCAGATATAGTTTTCCATTGCTTCACTTCCGTTATCACTATTGCGAAGCAATTCTGTGGTCGCTATCAGTTGTAAAAAGGTACATGACTTTGCTTTTATAGATGAAGTGCTCAGAACAGGAGTGACATTTGGCAGCATGCTGACCAATTTAGTTTCTTATGGCAGCGCTCCGTGACACATTTATAACGTTAGCCCTCCACCCACACATAAACATAACGCATTTTTCCTGTAATTGCACTATTTGTATACACATAATCTACCTTACATATAAGCTGCACACGTGTTTTGTGCTTACCTAGAAGACTTGAAATGCAGCCACACACTCAGTCACTTGACACTGACTGCATGGGCAGAAGTCATCATACCTCCCATTTGTTAAAATGAGGAAAATTATTTGATCAGAACTTTTCCTACTGGTGTGTGTGCATAAGTATATACACACATAAGTATATACACAAGCACATGCACAAAGACACACAAGCACATGCATCCTTTACAAGGATTTTGTTACTGACTTCAGTGAGAGCAATATTTCAACCACGTGAAGATAAACTGGTGGCAGAAAAGAAATAAATTGCAGTTTCTCACCCTTTGACTACCTCACCTATGCCTATGCCAACGTACCTCCCTTGGGAATGCCTGCGACATAGCAAACCTATGGGCCGTCGGAAAGATGGCTGAAAGTGCTTTAAATCAGACTCGGAGACAAATATTTCCTCTTTCTTCAATATGGCAGAATTTCAACATCCAAATAACATTGTATTTCTGCCTAGCAGGTATGATAACTTATTTTAGTTGTACCTCCAACCTTATCATGAACTTAATTGCACTTGGTCCTAGGTAACTTTGAATCATCTTTGTCTTTAAAGCAGACTGCATAATGCATGAGACTGCACACTATGAAGCCATCAGTAGCTACTTCATAGTTAAATGGATTGAGATTTGCAGGATTAAAATGTCACTATTTCACACTTTAAGGACTAGATTTCATGTCCAAATTTAACAAATTAATTCTTCAGAGGACAACTGAATTGCTATACTATTTTTGAATTTGATACTCTGACTGCTGCGGCAGAAACAATTAAAATGAGACTGCTGGAACAATTATATATCAAGAAATGAACAACCATAATCCCTAAAACTTTCAAACATCAAATATGCATTTATTGTTAGAACATCTAACAGAATATTTGTCAATATTTAAACATAAACAGAAACTATTTCCAATTCTTTTCATAAAATGTCTTTTTACAGAAATGCAGTTGGAATCTTTCATAATCATAAACAAATAGACATCCTTAAATCTTCTTGACTTTAAGGTACCAACAGAGTTTCTCTGGTGTTTCAGAGTGGATGTAGGTGTGTCAGCAAACTTTTTTAAGCTTCCACCTAATCTGAATGAGGGCTATAAAAACCTGGATGTGCCAATTCGAGTTGCACCTTCACGATGAAAGGAAATTCCTGAGGAAGTGAGAGGTATGTGGCTACGTTTGGGTGTGTTTGGATATAACCTTTCACTGGACAGGAAGACACAGGAGCCGTAGTTGGCCCAGGTATTAAGTGTGAGCCATAATGCCATCTGTATTGAATGGTGATGGGGAACATGGTTAGGAAATACCTTGAATTACAATGTTAACTGTAAGTAGTCAGTCATTAGCGTTGCCGGTGTTAACATACAATGTTCCAAGAGGTTGCATGTGTTTTATGAGCCACTTAAAATCAATATTAAGCCAACTGTGCATTTTCAGTGATGACAGTATAGTGCTTGACAGACCTAATACTGGTAAGTTTACCTGTCGTGATTTGAGTTTTTTAAAAGTCTCAAAATGCAATTACCACAACGAAGGACTCTGCCTTTTCTCTGAAATCCTGTTAATTGTGACAAATCCATGGAATTTAAGTTAAAATTGTGATAAAAGGAAAAAAAAAAAAATCAGCTTCCAGTTGCGGTGTGGCTGGGTGTGAGGGCTGTGCCTGTGTGCACACCTGGCACATTCAGGCATCATTTGCCTGGGTGGCCCAGGAACTCCTCAGCTGGTCCCTGCACAGGGGAGCCAAACGGTTCAATGGGCGTATTTGATAAAAATATTGACTTGAAAGAGGCTGATTAAATGAACTCCACAGCAAAGCATTTGACTGACCCTTACAGAAACTCTCCGGGTGGGAATTTTGGAGGCCACTTTCCCCAGGCAGCTCCCGCTATGCTTAGTCCAATTACTAGACGCTATTTTTGTGCTTAAGATGTGCTGATTAACTCCCTGGGTGGAGAAACTGGCAGTCCCAGGGACTCCCCCAGGCAGTTTCTGCTATAGAATCGACCAAACTCTATATAGATTATTTTAAATAGTCAGTAGCAATTGCTCCTGAAGATGCAGAAATGGTCACATGGGACAGTATTTTGTGTTTAGTTAAGATGGGACATTTTTTACACAGAATTCAAGATAATCAATAGCAATTGTTCATGCATAGGCTGGAGTAGTCACATAGGACCATGGCTCAGCTGAATTATAAGAATTCACTGGAGCAGTTCAAAGAATCTCATTTGATATAGCTGAAATTGTCACTGCAAATGACATTTGTAACAAATACTCCCATCACCTTCTGGGCAATCACTGACGATTCAGAAAATCTGATTAGACACATAAACATGTCCTTATGCAAACAATCTTAATAAATGAGGATTTTCAAAAATGCTCTGTCCATGAGTATCTGTCCAAAACAATAGGTGGGTCATTCAGCATGTTGCTTTCCAAAAACCCCGTGGATAGTGCATAAATTCAGACTATTATTTCCCATTAAGGTGTGAACTAGCCTACAGTGTGAGCTGGTACTTGCAGTGCTTAAAACCACATTTGCTTACCTTTCACCTGGTGTTTTCTGTTCTGTGTTTTCAGAAGCCACACAGAGTTGGACCTCAGTGTATCTGCTCACAAATTTTGTAATAACTTTCCATGACTAAAAATATACACACATAAATATCTCCTGGCCAACAGAAGAACGAGCAGCAGTCTTCAAAGAGTTTTAAATGCCAGTAACATTAGAGCTTTGCAGATACATTTAGAATGTCAGAAAGTGTTGTTTAAGGTTAGCAAGAGGAAGCCCTTTAAGAAAGAGAAGTGTGTATGGGGCTGCAATGCCAGGAAGGGAAATGACATGAAATCTTGAGATTTGCTGCAAACACCTGCAAACACTAGTAATGAAAAAGGCTTTCTTTGTTCTTCTCCATGACAAATATATCAGGATGGTAAGTACCAAGTGTGGAATAGTGGACCTAGGAATGGGAACGGACAGAGGCTACATGGGACGCTCTCTTTAATCAGAGTAGAAGGGAATTCTGACCCAAAGAAGAAATGGGAGAGTTCCCCACAAACTCTTGTGAGGGAGTCTGAAACTGAGTTTCAAAAATATCATCATAGGAGACAAAGAGGAGAGTTCATGTATCTGTTAATACTGGGGAAATAAAGGTAAAATTAATGAAGCTTTGCAGATATTTCAGTTCGTAAATGCTGTCAACCTCTGTATGACAACAGTTTCTTTGTTAGTTTTACTGCAGCCATTTTTTTATTTACTTGAGAGATGATATATGACTTTGTGTTGCCATTTTACACACCAAGATTTCACAAAAAAGTACAAATGATTAATCACAGAAATGCCTACCACTTCTGTTTCGTTATTCAATTTAAAAACAAGCAATGATCTTCAGGAATATTTAAGTAAGGTATTGCCAACAGCAGAAAGAAAAACAAGAGGATACAAAAGAAAAGAGTAACATTTCATTACAAAATAAAAAGTAATTATTTCAGTGCATTCCGTTATCTTCTTTCATTAACACTGATTGCTCCCCTTCAACTGGTTCACTTAACTTGCCTTTTTAATCACTCATTTTATCAAATTTAATTTATCTAGACATAATCATGTAAATTATAAGCAGTAAATCAGGTAACAAGTAATAATGACAGATAATGCAGTTACTTTATTTTATTCTCCATGCAATATAATGATATGGATTTATCAGAGAAGGAAAAGAGAAATGTTACCTGACTTGTCAGTTATCTGTTTATACATGTAACAGAGGCTGGGTTTTGGGTGACAGATGTGGTTATTCCTCTACAAACCAATAGAGTCTGGAAGAACTGGCCTCAGAATCTTGAGACTGGAAACACAGATTAGCATTGATCAACAACTGTACACAAGAACTGGGGCCTATTTGGTTACCTGAGAGTCATTTGTTCTAGGGAGCTGCAATAACTGTAACTCTGAATTCCTTTGCTCTAGACTTTGCTCAGCCCACAGCTGTGCTCCTGCAAAACATCGGAAGAGTAAGTGCAGGATCACATTTCTGTGCCTGGGCACATGCGGGGGTACACATAGGCATAACCGTAACAAAGGCAAGAAAAAGGTCTGTAAGTCTTAAGATGCTATGCTAAATTGGTGACTTCTTTAGAAAAATATTTGTCTCAGTCAAATGCCTAAAGGAATTTCATTCAGCTATTTTAGCAGTCCCAGTGATTGGACCTAAGAACTCGTCCTGAGAAGCCTGTTCTCCCACTATCTTAACAGTCTTATTCTATAAATACGCACCTCTCCGCTTGTGAATACTCAGGCACATGATGTACCAATCCTGGACCATTCCATGCACCAAAATTCAATTATTTGAAAGTCTATTGAAAATAAATACAAAATGAAGACTCACAGACCCAAAGCAAATGTTTCTTTTAAGATCTGAGACACAACTGTGTAGCCAATATTTTTTTAAAATGTGCAGAATTTGTGCATCTGTAATGCCCACATTTTGTAGCGAACAGTAGAATTGTTCAGGATGATCAATTCATACCTATCTGCCTCTGTTTTCCAACCACGTGATGAGATACAATAGTTGCATGAGGCGTAAAAATGTCACTTCTGAATAAACATTTTTAGAAAACAAGCAGTGAAAAATAGGCAAAGAAGGTTATTGTGACAGTGCAAAATAAAACCCAGAGTAGCATCTAGAAAACAATGGTGATAATTATCCACTTTAAGAGAACATTATGTTTAACTGAAATAACAGTCGCTTAGTCTTATCAGTATATTCAGTTCACATATGCAAAATACATAGGAATATCTGAAGAATGAAAAAAGCCAGCTACAAGTTTTCAGAACAAAACATCTTCAATTTTCTTCACAGAAACTGGTCAAGTATATTTGAACTTTTGCAGTAAAACTGTTCAACAAACTTTATTTAAAAAACTCCAACTATGAAAATTTCCTGCTTTGTTCAGTGAATTGACTTTTTTTTTTTTTTAATACACAGACCTTTACAATTTAAAATTCACTTTGGTATTTAGAATGCCAGCCAAGAAAGAGTAAAATGATTGTAAGTTTCTAAAAACAAGCACAAGTTTATAGAGTCACTTTTTATTTTTCTACCCCATCAGATATTACATTTTCCTCTTTACTTTCCCAGTGTAGCCTCATATGTATAGCATATTTCTACAAAATTCCTACACATAAATTTTAATTTCAATGCTGCTAGTGGCAGGAATGCCCACATAAAACCCCCAAATGCTGTCTTTAGAACATTTTGCCAAAATAGTCTAAAAAGTTTCTCTGCCTTGGAACTCCTGACACACCCTGATAATCACGAGAAAATCAATTTACTGGTGAAATTCGGGAAGACTTCACTGCACACTACAGAGAGATGTTCAATGCCTTTTAGGGCTGTCAGAAATATTCACCAGAGCATATTTCAGCCCAGTTCTTAAAATCATTTCATGTCTGTGGTTCTGAGCCTCACTTGCTGGGAAAAATCTGTGGCTGCTTTGATAAAGCTTTAGTAACATCACTCTTCTGATGATGAAAGAGTGGAACAGGATTCCTGGGCCTAAGTGTCTTTTTATGCAGTTGTTTCCATGAACAAAAGATCTGAATTTCAAGGTCAGCTCCAGCAAGTCTCTACATAGCCCTCAAATGATTCTTCTGCTCCTACCGTCTGTTACTATCTCAGGTGTCCAGACACCAACGTGCCTGTGAACATGTTTTCTCTGGTCACTTCATTGAAGATTTTTTCAATTAATCCATCTTGTGCTAACATTCAAATGCATGATGAAAATCAGGAAAGGCTGTTCGAACCAGTAATTCTTAAAAATAATAGTCTGTCACAGTAATATAGTATATGCTCCTAAATGACTCCACTAGAAAGCAGCACATCTGTTGAGTAAGTAGTCTATGTTTTCTGCATACCATTCAGTGAATACAATGTAAAGATCCTTCACCAGCAGACTTTGGATTAGGACCCAGACCTAGACAAGCTGTACAAGCACTGGATATACATTCACTATTGATCTCTCTTCACTGTGTTCCTCATAAATCATTTCTGATAGTCCCACCTTTTCGTCTCATTCAGGACTATAAACATAGTACCATCCTTGACTCACATATTTCTTTGGCCCCGAGGCTACATCTGAATACTTCTTTCTACATAAAACCATTCAATACAGGTCTTATCCATCCACCTAGTTGAAAGTCCTGCCCAAACTCACATCATTCTGTATTTCTGTTATTGTAGTATCTGTTTCTTTGGTCTCAATGAATGCAGTTTTTTGCTGCTCGTGTCCATTGAGATTAGCACTGCAAAAATCAAATTTCCACCTAATCCTTCTGCCCTTTAACCCCTCTATTTCTCCACTAGCGTGTTCTTCTCTTCAGACTCAAACACAATTTAGTCATCTCCATTTTCAAGGTCATTCTCCACCTCACTTTCTTGACACCACCAAAATGCATTTGCTGGTTTCCTCATGACTTGTGACTCACTAGCCACTGGGTCACAACTGTCTCTTAACTTTTACACCCGGGGTCTTTCTTCCTTAATGCTCTTCATGCTTGAGAAGACCTTCCAATAACGGTCTTCAAATCTACTTCATTGTTGTCTTCAAATTCCCACTTAAATCTTTTTATGACATTTAGAAACACCTGACATGAGTTAGGCTTGTTTAACGTCTTCAGCTATTCTGTCTAAACATTTCCTTGTGTTCTCCTTTTGCCTGTATCATGTGTTGTCTTTTGTTTTAACTTCAGATTGCAAATACTCTAGCACAGATGCATTTTTGTTCTGTGTCTTCCCACCTCTTCAGACATTCCCATTCTATCCATCATTGTGAGCTAAAGTAATAGAGGTAAAAGTTATTGGTAATGGATCATGTCAGTTGCTGCATACAACACATACTAAATCTGAAACTTTACTTATAAAGGAAAGCTTTATTTTCATATTCCTTTCTCATGTTTCTCCTTTCTCTAATTTCTCTCCATAGATTTTCTTTTTCACATTTTTGTCTACTTTCATTTAGGAAATTCTCTGCTTCTGTCTCTTCCACCATTATTGCATTGTGCTTGTTTCCTCATCTGTCTCAGACCAGTCTTAATTTATGTCGCTATTACATTTACATACCTCTTTCTTTCTCTATCTTCTATGCCTCTCTCTCTCCGTTTCCCTGTTTTCTTCCTTTTCCAATGCTTTTGGAAGACTGAACAGCTACATCTGCATAAGTGGAAATAAACAGAATTTATTCTTGACTTTAATACAAAAGAGGACATTCAGGAATAAATAAGCTATTTTTGCATTCACTGTTTCACTAAGTGGTCTGCAGTACATGTACTGGGATCCAGTTTCTGTGCCAGTCTCACCCACTAAAAATATATACTGTCTCATCTTGCAGCTCTTGGTCTCCAAAGAGTCAAGTATGGAAAAGCAGAAACAACTGCATGCTGGTAAGTACACTATAAAACAAACTTCTGAGGGGGGGGGGACACACAAATTGCTTCATGTCTATTTCTTTTTGCGGGTGTGAAGTGAGTTACCATGGTATTACAAAAGGTGCAGCACTGTATTTTTCTGAGGGTTAGTATGCTTAGACAGATGTAGGATGCTTCATGAAACCCCATCCTTCCCCATCTATTTTCCTAGTTTTGTTTCAGCCTAAATTTATTTATTTTAGTAGAGTCAAACTGGGTAGAGTTGGTTAGAAATAATTTTTTTTCCCTCTCGAAAAAAATTGTACTTTATGTCTGTCAAAGATTAAAATCAATATATTTTTTCGACAGTATTTTTAACCATAAACTGGAAGCCTCTGCTATTTTGCCAAGATAGACTTTAAGGTGATCATAGGATGTTTCCTTTCTCCGAATTGCTCAGAACTCAATAGCTGGCTGACAATTTTAACTTAATTTAGTTAAAAACATCATTCCTATTGAAAAAGCTACTTCAACAGATTTTTTTTTTTAAATCTAATAATGGTATCAAGCGATCAGACCAGCTGAAAAATCAGGCTATACAATGTTTTTCCTGCTCATGAAACTTTTTTCAGTTTTTACCTGAAAGAATTTGCAATCACAGCTATAATACGTGATCAGAAGGACCACTGTGGTGGGATACTGAGGGCTGAGAGACAAACATTGGAGCATGTGACGTAGCTAAGAAAGTGCTAGTGGAGGAGTGTTTAATAGAAACAGCACAAGAAAGCTGTAGAATATCAGGCTTTTTTAACGCTGCTGCCCACAGAAGAGCTTTTTCTTTCTGTAATACCATCTGCTGTGGTCTGTAGGGGGCTTGAGCTCTAACAGATGACTGCTGGTAACTCACGGTGATGGTTTAAAACATTATCGACCTCAGCCGTTTGTTTCCTTGCCTCTGTTGAAGGCTACCACTCCTATAGCAAAGGCATTAAAAAGCAGCCTGTTCCCACATCAGCCACTCCAATGCACAGGGCTTCTAACAGCCTAAACTGCCTCTGAAAGGATGCTGAAACACTGGCTTGAAAACTGGACCAGCTAAGGCAAGCTGGCTGCTTCCCGGCAAGCCAGTGTGGCTGCTGTGACAACCTCCAGCAGAAGGTCATTCCTCTCTGCAGGACTCTCATCTCCTGAACCACTACAACTCCTTGCCCAGGGAACATGATTCAGAGCCTGTAGACCCCATCCACCACAACAGGAATTGTTCTGAGGTCCAGCTGCTTGTTATACCAGTGACAAGTGGTGTCCCCCAGGGATCGGTGCTGGGACCGGTTCTCTTTAATATCTTTATTAATGATCTGGATGAGGGGATTGAGTGCACCCTCAGTAAGTTCGCAGACGACACTAAACTGGGGGGGCGTGTTGATCTGCTTGAGGGTAGATTGGCTCTGCAGAGAGATCTGGACAGGCTGGACAGATGGGCTGAGGCCAATGGTATGAGGTTCAACAAGGCCAAGTGTCGGGTCCTGCACCTGGGTCACAACAACCCCATGCAGTGCTACAGACTGGGGGCGGAGTGGCTCGAAAGCTGCCTGGCAGAGAAGGATCTGGGGGTGTTGGTGGACAGCCGGCTGAGTATGAGCCAGCAGTGTGCCCAGGCAGCCAAGAGGGCCAACAACATCCTGGCCTGCATCAGGAATAGTGTAGTGAGCCGGAGTAGGGAAGTAATCATCCCCCTGTACTAGGCACTGGTGAGGCCTCACCTCGAGTACTGTGTTCAGTTTTGGGCCCCTCACTACAAGAAGGACATTGAGGTGCTGGAGCGTGTCCAGAGAAGGGCTACCAGGCTGGTGAGGGGTCTGGAGGACAAGCCTTATGAGGAACGACTGAGGGAGCTGGGGTTGTTTAGCCTGGAGAAGAGGAGGCTGAGGGGTGACCTTATCACCCTCTACAACTACCTGAAGGGAGGTTTTAGAGAGATGGGGGCTGACCTCTTCTCCCACGTGGCAAGTGATAGGACAAGAGGAAACGGGTTCAAGTTATGTCAGGGCAGGTTTAGATTGGATATTAGGAAGCATTTTTTCACTCAAAGGGTTATTAAACATTGGAATGGGCTGCCCAGAGAGGTGGTGGATTCACCATCCCTGGAGGTGTTTAAGAAAAGGGTAGATGAGATGCTTAGGGACATGGTTTAGAAGTGGGTGTTTTTAAATCAGGGTAGGTTAACGGTTGGACTTGATGATCTTAATGGTCCCTTCCAACCTCACTGATTCTATGATTCTATGATTCTATACTGGTTGCTGTATATTTTGTCACGGTATAATCCCATAAAAAACAGTACAAAATAAGAAAAAGAAAGTGACATAGAATGTACTGGGCAGTATTCACAGCGCATGCTGGTGTGTAAATCAGGACTACGATTACAGAGTGTTATGAGAATATAAAACCAGTCTAAATCACCATAATAATGATGCTGCCTGTTCTTTAATTGCTCTGCTTTACATTGATTTGGAAAGTGGTTGAATTGGACCCTTGTGCTGCGTTGTGAACTTCTGCAAAGTCCGTTAGACTTTGTCTTGCATCAATTCGCATAGCTGAAACACTCGCTCTACGGGGAGTCATGGTGTGCCTGAGAGCCTCCAGTGCCACCTATGGCCCCTGGAGGACATTTCTGCTTCCTTTGGCACCTGCATGGTGCCACCTCTCCATGGTGCCCGATACAGCTCCCTCCACTCTTTTCTGGCTACAGGAGAAGACATGCAGGGGAGCCAGGCACTTGCTAGGATGTTCCAGAGTCCTGCCTTGTAGATTTGCCACGCTCCTGGGTAAACAATGCTGTGTCATTATGCAGCTAACCTTAGAAACACCTGTCTCCAAGCAGGTTAAGGCAACCGCAACTCAACATAATTTCCAAGGCAAATTACCTGAAGAAAGGAAACGACACCCACTGCATTATTTGATCTGAATAGCACAAACGTAAAAGCTTTTGAATGCTAAAAAGGCTTTCACAACATTTTAAAGAATTGCTGATCTGAAACGCAAGTTTGGAAAACTTTTTCTTACAAAATAAAGGTTCTCCATCACCAGCACGCTGACAGTTTAAGTGAGCTTCCTCTCGTGGCAGTTTATTGCTAGTGGCACTAATGGTTGCTGATCCACCAGTCAATATGCACAACACGTTTCTCTTCCAAAGTGGCAGCCACATAAAAGTTTGGCTCATGTATGAATTTTTACAATAAATAGAAAAAAAAAAATCCCAAACTACTGTATACCCATCTTATACCTCTCTTCAGAAAAGCCAATGTACCAAAAAACTCTAAGCAATATCCAGTACTGGATATTAATTAATAATCAGAGTTAATTTAAAGGGAATTATTCTCTTCTGTATTATTTTAAATGAAATCACTATGAAAAAAAATAGCTTGCTAATCAAAGAGCACTTTCTGTCACCCAGAGGAGAAATAAATAATCTTAATCTCTACTCCATCTATTGAAAACTTGAAAATATTTTCCCTTAATTCTCCAGGTATTTTTGTAGCCCAGCAGTGAACATCTGCATCACAACATACCTAATTCTTCATGCTTTTTCTCAAGCCGTGACAGGTCCTTTCTTTAGCTCTAGAAGTCCTATATCTTGCCACAAGTCCTCTCCCCTACTCTGACTCCAAGACTGCAGTACTTCTGCCCTGCTGACACTGTGATAAGGTTGCAGCCATGGATGTCCATCATTCCTACCATGGTCTGACAGCAAACACGGCAGCCCAACTTGATACTGACAAGCTCAAGAGTTTGACAAAAATCATATTGTGGTTTGTAGCAAACACACACAACCGTCAGGGCAACTGGAGCCATTAGTTGTAGGTGTTCACCTTTTGCTTCTTTTATCATTAGAATAAGTAATACTTTGATATTTGTTATACTCTCTCGAACCACAAGACATTAAATCATGCATAGGATTACCTGATAAAGAAATGACGAACAAAGTACGTATTTAGAGAAGAACAAAACTCACTTTTACTAACTGAAAATCTGCATCACATGCTTCAGTGATGGAAAATATGTCATGCTATCCCTGCTTTGAGTTACTGTGGCAAAAAGCAGAAGCTTTTAAGATAATCTACCACTCGTTAAAAAAAAACCAAAACTAAACACTCACCCCAGATGACTGGAGGAGTCAAATTTTGCAAAGCTGGCTTTAATCTTGAGGCAATCACTTTTCCCCTTTTGACTACTCCACGCTGTCCTAGTTTATGTTGCCCCAGGCCTCTAGTCCATCTGGCCTATAGGTGAATCTATCACCACCATCTGTCATTTGTGAAAATTTTTTAAAAGTTGTGGTATATATAGGAAGAGCGAGAAAAACAGACATAAGCAAATTCTGGTTGATCTTTCCTTACTGGAGAATCAAGAATAACTTTATTATTGACTCTTCTTTTACATAAAGAATAAAGAGAAACAAATGAGAAACGTTAATTCTCTTGTTCTGCAAAGACACATTCTTGAGTATAGTAAATTCATTGTTAAAACACCAACTTGGAATGGGAAACAAAAATGGCACTTGCAATATTTAATTATTTATTTTCTTGGATTGACCTTGTCACCACCAGGAACCCTTTGTTTGGTGCATTCCACAATTTTACTTTTTCTCTTGTGTATTTTTCTGCTAGGAGTCTTTCCCAGACATCAATGAGGAGTGACTTAAAATGCATAAATCTAAAATAAAAAAGAAGAAAAGCTGCCACTTCGGTCCCCAGGCTCCTCACTTGATATTCTCTAGCCCCCTCTAAGCTGGCCATCAATGCCACTAGCAGTGAAAGTGAGAAGCACAATGTTGCTGATGCTAGCACCTCTGTGTCAATTGTTGTAATATCCAGTGCCCTTGGGATGAGAAAATTTCTCCAAGCTGCAAGCCATTAATGCCACTGTTAAGTGTCCTCCTCCAAAAGCCATTGACAGAAAAAAAAGAGACTGCTCTTCCTATACTCAGTAAAAATGAAATACAGTATACGAGAAATTCAGGTAATTGCAAGAACACAGAGGCACTTTGAAAATGTGTTTTAACCCCTTGGGCATCCAGTATAAGTACAGCGCTGGTGAAGAAAAGCAAGAATTGGGATTCACTTGAATTTGGGTAATTTCAAAGTACTTGTCAAAAATATTCTATAGAAATGGTCATATTTGAGGTTCTGTTTATGTAAACTCTCTAACACATACAGTCAAAGCCTGTTTGAAAATGATATAGGAATGGATTTTCTAAGGAGATTTCCAGATTTTGTGGTCTTTACTGGGGTGGTCATATCTCCTTTCCTATCTGGTACTTCAACTCAATATCTTGCTCAGAATCAAAAACTACATTAAAAAAAAAAAAAAAGGAACGAAGAAACATCCCGAAATACTGGTGCTGTTATCTATGCCTTCCTGTGATAATCTTAATTTTCATTTTCTAAATCACCACAAGCAGGGCAGAATAGACATGCTGATATCTTTAGAGTAGCTGTAGTCACATTGAGGATAACAGTCTCAGGTCATCTCCTTTCATAGGAAAAGCTTCAGGGTGGAGCGGTGGAAGAATATAGCAAGAGAATTCTTCACACTGCAGGTGAGAGGTATGTGGAGTTGGCATTACCTGTCCCCACTGAGATTTAAGTATACCTGTTGCATGCTAATGCACAGCAACTCACTATGCCACAGTACATTGGCCATGAGAAAAGTCTGATTTTGGAAAAACAGCAAAATTGTTTCCATGTTCCTCTGGCAATATAAGGTTTACAGCTGTGATAAACTGTATATCTATCTGAGCCTTCGCTTAAATCAATCAGTGGCCGTTTCAGTTATTTTAAACATCGATATAAATCAAAATGCAACTGCTTTTATCTACAGCCAATGCTACAGACACAATGTTGATAAGCACAGTATACAATCTAAGTTGAATAACACTGATTCCTTCCTCCCATTCTCACTCTTCCCTCAGAAAAGAATCAAACGTTGGTTTCTTTACTAAAAATAGCAAATACCATAAGGTGTATTAAGAAAGCCTTTGTCAGAATATCATTATGATTTATTAAATAAGGGATGCTTTGATCTGGAATACTGAACAATAATAATGCATTTACAAACACAGGGATTTGTTATTAATGAAATGTATATATTAGAAATTAATGAACAATGTGATTATATAATGCAATATGAAGTTACAAAAAGACATTACTTGAGGGATAAATATAAAATTAAATTGAGGGATAAATTGCATGATGAAATTTAAATTAAACTTAAAGCCCCTAAATAAAAGAAATTAATATCCATCATGAACTGAACACTTCTAAATAAAATTAAAAAGAAATTTATTCTGGACATTGAATAACAATTTTTTTCAGTGTTGATAATGTTAGAGAAAATAATCCCCTTAAACCAGTTATTTTTGTGAAGAAATTTTCCTTTGTATGGATTGTTCTGTAATTTTCTTCTTCAACATTTCTTGCACATTCCTTTCAAATATTTAGAAAAGACTGGTTTTGAAGGCAAGAAACAAGCCTTGATAGCCTGTTCCTTTATTGACAGATCTTTTCATCTGTGCTGTATCAGTGCATGGGATACCACTAGGGAGTGTGGAATAAACAAGGGATGTGTTTCTTACTGACACTCCGTCTATATCCATCCATATCCTATGCCTCACTAGAAAAGCTGTCTCTACAACTGCCTGTAACACAGACCTATATCACATCTCCTACTTGCTTCTGCACTGGTCGAAATGATGATCACGTGTGGCTAGTGGGATGCAGCTGAACTAAAACCTTATGGAAAAAGCTCTCTCAGTGAATGGGAGAAAGGAGACAAAACTCAGATATGAGTGTCAAATCTGTGGTTTGGCCCCGCCTCTAGGTAATTCAGATACTCAAGGATTCACGTATGAAGGGGGAGCAACGGATGGGCAAAAACATTATGATCAATAACAAACCAGGGTAAAAGACTCCTAAATGGGAATAATTGCAGTACTGGAATCTATATGGAAGAACAATCAATGATTAGACATATTTATTATATTAATAGACCACCCCAGTGCTATTCAGGAAAACAATTTACTCTTCCAAAATGTTACTAGCTGGAATTCTTCTCTTTAAAAATTAACTAAAACTTTCAAAATCAATTATTACCCACTGACTACTTTGCAAGCCAGATGTCTTAGGGAAAAGCAAACATCCATGCTGTTCTGATAAATCAGGTAATAAGTGCAGGACTGACAGATCTGATGGAAGCCATCATGATTAGCCTCATCTATATTTCCTTATTTATTACAGTCATTTTCTATTTCAAGAAAATACTCACATCTGCCTGCAGTATAGCTTAGACTAGAGTAAAAAAATCAGTTTTTTCTCACCATACACAAGCAGACTAGTTCAACAATCATTACACAGAACAGCCATGGAGAAGACAAACTCAAAATGTCACATCAACAGTGTCACATTCTCAGTTCCGGCAAATAATTTTAAACTGGACTTCTGCACACATCAAAAATAGCCAGTTAGGAGGCTTATGTCACCCTTTTAAACCACATCCTAGTAGCTCCTATTTATTTCTATCCTATCAATAACTGGGCAGCTCAGTTACTGCCATGCCAGTGTATAACAAGCATTTACAATGGCATTGCGTTATTTCATCTAGGTACCTCAGGCCAGAATGCTAACAAAACTCATGGGAGAGGAGCAAAGGGGAAATCTCTTGCAGATCCTCCTGATATCACCATCAGGAGGGGTGTGCGGTAGGCTGTGCTCATTATCCGTTCCAGTCCTGTGACCCCTGTGGATTTGAGAGCATCATGGGGGAACAGTAAAAGACCACAGGTAACTTTGTAAGGACCCAATCACCTTTGCAGACCCAGGGCCTTTGAACTTTCCTGTGGTCCACATTCCTCTACGGCTCACAGCAGCATGGCTTTGGCATGCCTGTTCTACCAAGGCACCTTACCTCCCTCAAACGTGCCGCTTTCCCCATCCGTCTCTACTAATCCTGTATGTCTGCAGTCCTCTAGCACTCTCACTTTCCAGCTCCTTCACCACTTTCAATCCTCCAACAAAGCAACTATATCTGTTCCATATTTGTATTCTGAGACATGTGCAAACCCTTGGTCTTCTGCTTTGATATACAAAAGGTACCTGCACACATACTTAATTTTTCTCTTCCAATTATTTACATATAATTAGCTTTTTAATCCTGATAGTTAAGATTCTGGTTATTTGCCTCTTTCTCCAGCTATCTCTCTCTTAAATGGCTTTAGTCTACTTTTTTCCCAGATCACACTACTCAACTCTACTCTGAATTGCATTGTCTAAAGTGATGTCCGTTTCCTTCTGCTCTAAATATTTCAGCTACAATTGAATTCAAGTTGCTTAGATGCTAAAATTCTTAGATTAATACTTTAAACTTGTATTTATTCAAACCTGTATGTTCTCTTGATCAATTTCCAGCCTTAATGAGTCTAAGAAAACAATGAACAGGGATCGTAAAGGTTAGATCCCCTTCCTTGACCAAAAAAGCCCTAACTCTAACCCCATGTGTTGATCCTGACCAGGAGACTTACACCTTTGGGAGCTAGTGATCCACATAGCAGTTAACCTGAGCAGGCAGAGGCCAGCTTTGTGCCGCACAAACCCTTGGCTGCATGATGAGCTCAGCTCACTGTAACCAGACCACCTGTGTGGCCTTGCCGTTACCTAACAGTGCAGCAAGAAGCTTTCATGAAAATGTCCTTTACAGATAGAGCTGTGTTCTTGTAAGGAAATTATATCATAGCTTGAACAGCTAAAAGGGAGAGCTCCTTTCCATGGACAGGATCTGTGCGCTGTGGGAAAATCCATCCGGCCTCTGTCCAATGCTGCACAGGAGTGGGGTGCCCAGCATCTGAAGGGACGTAAGATTTACTCACTATCTGTCTCCTCTCATTCTGTTTTATTGAAGCAGTTTGTTGTCAAGCTTTTCTCATCAAGATACAGAAAAGATCCCACACTGTCTCTCTCTCTTTCTTCACCTCCCCCCTGCCAGAGCCGGTGCAGAACACCCAGTGACCCCAAGCCTCCAAAAAATCTGAGGATGCTGGTTTGATGCATTTTTTTCCATGAAATATCTCTTACCAGTTCCAAACTTTAATTTCGCTTTCCAGTTGTCATACTGTAAACATTATGAGATATTCCATTGTTTTATGTAACTCAATAACCGGAAGTAATTAGTATTTTTATATGACCAAATTTTGTGTTTATCAATCATATTTCAGAAGGAGATTTTTGTATAGCTTTTTATTTGAGGAAGACTGAAAACTCCCATTTTTTCACAAAAAATACATGAAGCATTTCCTTGACTATGAAAGATGACTCATTTTTAAATATTGTTTTATTCTGTAACATGATTTGGGAAGTAATCAGCCACAAATGTATACTGACTGTCACAGTCTAGTTTCTGCTGGATTGACTTTCACTGATTTGAATAACCCTCGTTCCTACTGAAGCCAAATGGAGCTTCAAATGTTTAAACCCTTGAAAAATCAGGCCACATCTAAGTGCAGGGTATTCTCTTTTCCTTCCTCTACTTGCTTGCTTCTTTAATTCATGCAGGGCACAGCAACATCTTCGAACATACTCCATAGATTTTCTGGTGATTAGTTGCCTGATCACAGCATTTCCTCAGGTCATATGTCAACCACTGACTAGATCTGAAGTGGCAGTACAGAGGTGACAAGTAATAGAAATATGTGGCAATGTTTGGCATCCATAAAAAAACTAGTTTAACATGAGTGGTTCAAAAGTATAGGAAGATTTGTTAAATAATGTAAAGATTTCTCAGGTACTAGGTACAGGGCATTCTTTCACCAAAGAAGTTTAACCCCAGGACTGAATACTCTCTGATTATTTATAATGGCAAAGCTGAAAAGTGTTGGGACAACTCCAGTGCTTCTGGAATTGTCTCATAATCTCACTCGGGATACAGTAGAATAACTCAGTTTAATACTCATTTTTATATCTTACTTGAAATTTGTTATTCTGACTTCATATCTTGACATATCATACGACTGTCAGGGTAGCATGTGGAAAAAAAAGTCCTCGTCAAATATACCTTCCAATCTTTTCATCAAATTTAGAGCAAAATACTACAATGTCTAAAGAGACTGGTATGAAACACACACTTCAACTTCTGTTTACTTTTTTAATGAACTAAAGTTCCATATGGTATTTACTTGAAGACATAGATATGATTGATGCCAGTCATTCTCAGATTGGGTGTAGCACCTCAAATACCTCCTGCTGCAATGCTTTGGCTTCTATTGACTGTGATGTTCACCTGATAAATGTGAATTCTGGACACCATTGCCATATACAATAAGCCCTATAGAAAGCCAAGGAAATTCACTACCACAGTTGTTACATCTTTGCTGTCATATGGTATAAAAAAGCAATTAAGAGAGCTCTGCATTGATAATACAAGTACAAAAGCCCTGAATATCAGCAGTCATTAGTTAATAAAAAATTCTGAGTTTTGTTTTGAGCCCATTGGAAGCTGGATGACAGAAGAAGTTATGACAGCGGGAAGAGAAGCTGTCAAAGGAGCACCAATGTGTAATGAGAGAAGACATTTCAGAAAATAGAATATGGCTCCATTTCTGCTTGTCAGGATTCATTGAGGCTGAATAACTCTGAATTCATTGCTCAAAATGGACAGTGTATGCTGATGACTAGTAGCAACCAGCCGTTCTTCAAACTACAAATCCATCTCGGAAGGGAATGCATGCTCAAGCACTTCCAGAGCACAGTGTCTGGTTGCATAAGACCACTCAGTCATGGTGATTAATGTGATTGTTGAGCATTTACCTATACTGGCACTTTGGCCCATTTACAGTGGCAAATGTTGTTTATTACTGAAAGCTGATTTCTTACATTTTTATAGCATGTGCTGAAAAAGAAGTTAGTGCTCCCTTTCTTTGGTTTGCAAAATTGATGTGTCCCTTGGAGTAAATTCATTACTGGGAAAATAGGAAAACATGAAAGGAAATACATGGAACACTTCTTAAATCTAGACAGCTATAGATTATAATATACGTCAGGAAAGTGCCATTTCAGTTAAATATAATGTAAATACAATTTAGTTTTGCATTTTGTCTTTCAAGCAGAAATCAAGAAAATATATGTACTTTTATCTCTACGATCCTTTGAAAGACCTGTCTCTAGTGGAATCACAGCTAGCGATTCTTGGAAGCTGAATGTGTACAAGCAAATGTATAAGACTCTCTTCTGGAAGGAAACCTCCAAGGCTAATTGGTCCAATGTGCTTAATGACATTTTACAGACACAATACAAGATGCATGTCCTAAATACACTGATACACGACAGTTTCTTTCCCAAATCTCACATACAGACCTGAAAAAGTTGTCTTACCTAGAATTGTTTACAATTTGAGTCCTGCTACAAAACCTACTAAGAGATAAGGGTTCTGGAGCTTTCAACATAAGAAGGACATGGACCTGTTGGAGTGGGTCCAGGGGAGGGCCACAAAGATGATAAGAGGGGTGAAACACCTCTCCTGTGAAGACAGGCTGAGAGAGTTGAGGTTGTTCAGCCTGGAGAAGAGAAGGCTCCGGGGAGACCTTATAGCAGCTTTCCGGTATCTGAGGGGCTTACAAGAAAGCTGGAGGAGGGACTTTTTACAAGGGCATGTAGTGATAGGATGAGGGAGAATGGCTTTAAACTGGAAGAGGGGAAATTTAGAATAGATATTAGAAAAAAATTTTCACTGTGAGGGTGGTGAGACACTGGCACAGGTTGCCCAGGGAAGTTGTGGAGGCCTCATCCCCGAAAGTGTTCAAGGACAGGTTGGATGGGGCTTTGAGCAACCTGGTCTAGTGGGAGGTGTCCCTGCCCATGGCAGGTGGATTGGAACTTTAAGGTCCTTTCCAACCTAAACCATTCTATGATTCTATGATTCTAAACTCATGATGATTTTGATGTTGTTCAAGCTCTAAGATCAACTTTGTCTTGTCTCCACCGTGAGTGAGCAGTGAGGAAGCCTCCAAGGGGTGTCTCCCTCTTTGCATTAGGTCAGAACCACACCTAGAGGGATGCGCAACATACCAAAGTCAGCTCTAACTCTGTTAGTTCAGTGGTTCCACAAAGCTTTAGAAAGGCCTCCAGAGAGCTACATGGGAATTTGGATTTGGCAGCTGAAGGTGGATAAGTACCTCAGGTTGATTAAAACACATTCTGCAATCTCATTGAATCCCAACATAGCCATCTTCTACTCCACAGAGGGAAACAAGATATAGGAGCAGCCCAAGTACTTTGGGGAGTCCAAAAATTTCTCCTTTCTACCAAGAGGTAAAGGAATTGGTAGAGTCATAAACTGCACAGAGTGGATACCCATATGCTCTCTTTTACCAGTGATAAATGAATGTAAGCCAAGCAATGGCTTTGTTTGGGGGGGGGGAATACTTGTGATTACTTTGGATTTGGAATCATTTTAAAGAATAAGCAAAAGGGTCCAAGGAAGAGAGTTAGCAGTGAATAATAAACCACAAAGAATTGCAAATTCAGAAAAGAACCTGTTGGAAGCCAAGACATATCTTCTAACAAGCCTACACCTGCCCAGAAAAACCTCCAAAGCACTTCATGAGCTGCTCCTAGGAATGGTCAGACACTCGAACATGAAGAGCGACATGGTGAAGTGTAACTCCCACCCATCCGAGGGATTTGGCACTCTACAATCTGAGGTCAGCTCTGATACAGCTCAGCCATGTAACCTTGGCTCAGGCTGCTGAGGAACCTGTGAAGCTGTGAGAAAGAGCACTGAGAAGGTACGTAGAGAAGAAGCAGGTAAGATAAGGAAGGCAAAATTGTAGACACGGGGATGTTGGGACAGGTTGTTGGCAGCTCAAGGAGGAAAGTTCAAAAGGAAAAACATGAAACTTGGAAGGTACAAAATCTTAAAGGGAAAATCAGGGATTTGGAAAATGGCAGCTCATCACCATTGTGGATGCGCTTCACTGAGCGGTGAAGTTCAGCCCTACCCCACATGACTGCTGACCAGTGAAGGCTCTGTGGTAAGCTCACTAGCGCTTAGCTGAATAGCACAGTAATCATTGCTATCTTGTATTTGTGTTAACTGCTAAATAACCATTCTATACTTGTAAGTTGTGTATATCCTATTTGCAGAGTCTCTTTGCATATGGTAAAAGGTGCTTGAACAAAGTGACCTGGAAAATTACAACTGACACAAAGAAAATGAGCAATAAAAGAAACTTAGGATAAGGAATAGGCACAAGTGAAAACAAAGTAAATAAAATATGACCCTGAATAAGAGATGGATGTGTGCCCACAGTCTATTTAGCAAAAGCTACCAGGAGAGAGATTGTTGTGACTCCCTGCTGTGCAAGTTCTCTGCAATACATGATATTTATTTAAAAATAAGTATGCCCCATCAGGAGGTGGATTTCCGATGAGCAGCAATAAAATCAAATAAAATCAGCATTGCATTTCAACTTTTCACGTACATAAATTGTTAATCTGACGTTAGCTATGTCTGCACTGCAGTTGCAGACTGACATCATGGTAGTTTATACTTTACTAACTAACTAGCCTGAATATTGGTGGCAGGCTAACCACAGTGGAAAAGAGCTTTTTTTTTTTCCAGCAAAAGCAGACAAATTCTGCCTGCTTCCATATGCTGAGCACCATGATATTGCAGCCAGGCTTTTGCTAACGTTTGAATAAAGCCTGCATTGCTGTGTCTACACTGCAAATTAACTGTTTTGCTCAAAGAGGGGGACAAAGATCACCAGAAAGAGTCACTTTAACTAAACCACTTAACGCAGCTGGGAATGCCGCTGATCAACAGAAGGCGGCCTCCAGGAACGGCTTTTGAGAGAGATTGCTGGAGGACTGCAGAAAACAACCCCAAGTGATAGAGAGAGACCCAGATGCCACCTCCTGGCCCAAACCTGTAGCAGAGGAAGGAGTCAGGCTCTTACACACTTTCAGAAACTTTTCTGAAGAGGGAAAGTGTTAAACCAGGGTAAATCTTGGATTGCAGCCTTAAGCAAAAGGCTTTGTAGGATCATGATGTCAAGAAGAAAGCAATAATGATGAACAAATCTCAGTACCAAAAGAAACTATGCAAGTAAGATGAAGAACAAATGGAAGTCAGCAAAGAGCTACAATGACTACTGAAGCTGGGTCTGTTGAAACTAGTCCAGACAGCATGATTTCCTTAAGAAACAAACCAAAACCCAATATATACTACTTCATTTTTAATAGCTGCTCCATTTTCCCTTCATCATTAAGCTAATTGGATTGATTGTGCACAATGATTAGCCACAGTTCTTTCACTTCAATGTTTGGACCTGGGTCTGGCTTAAAGCATGTTCTCCAAATGCTTTCCAACCAAAGCTGGGATCCAGTGCTCCTTCCTTGTTCTCTTTGACTAGTCAGCCCTCTCTGGCACTGCTTTGTCAAATTCCCATGTTTTCTTTTAGTCCGTTCTCACATCTTGTAGGTTACAACTTGCTGAACTCTTTAGCTAGTCGAATAGGGTGATGAAATTCTCTGGAAGCAATAAAATGTATTGTTTTAGTGATAGTCTCTGTCTGGCACTTTCTACTAAGAAGGAAATGAATTAATAATAGCCCTGTTTTCTCTGTAAAACAAACCTGTTTTCTGAGACAAGAGTTTAATTTTCTTTGGCAAGCAGGCAGGTGGAAATATACTAATTTAAATTTGGGTTCTCATGAAATAAGGAGAATTTTTTGAGAGGAACCATATTTTATGTTTTTCTCTCTTCTGCTGTTCTCTGTTATTCCTCACTCACTGTTTCAATTCTTGTTAAGCTGTCACTTAGCATTTTTTCCCTCTGGAATGACAGCAGGACATGCTGCTTACACTGGCTAGACAGATGCCTACCCCAGAGAGTGAGCATATCAGCTTCTGGACTGCACAGCCTGTACCAACATGGTATGTGTCCTTGACATCAGATCTTTGGCATTAACGGATGTAGGTGACAAGCTTGTTAGCAAGTCAGATGGTGCAGAAGTTATGCAATTCAAGTAACAGCAAAAGAGCTAATTTTACCCCCTGAAAATAATAATAAAAGAATAAATCTGGTTACTGTATAAATAGTTGTCTGATAATTAAAATCAAGTCAAGATCCTGCAGCGATATTTAAATGGTTAAAATGTGCCTATAAACTGGGAAATACTGAAAAATACAGCTCAGTCTGATTTTCAACAATATTAAACAGGAGCCCACTGTATTGTATTGACATTGAAATGTCTAGAGCACCAGCATAAACGCAACTTTTGCTGTGGGAGGTGATACAGTGTCTTTGTAAGGCTTCATTATTCTAGAGCAGCCTTGGAGGAACTTTTTCCAGGGCTTAAACTTTGAAAAGATGCGGTTAACCTTCCTACATCAGCATACAAGTCACCAACAAGAATGAGGCCTCTTTCTTGTCAGCATTCAAGCTGCAAGGGTAGCTGCATTAATTCCATCCTTACCATCTGGTCATAAATCCAGACAACTATATTTTGCCTTTGTGGGTCCTCATTCCCCACTTTCACTCCTGCTAAGTCCATCCAGTGCCAGCTTGGCAATATCTTAACCAAGTCTTAACATTTCTCAAAAGAAAGGAAGGAGACCAAATCATCCCAAACTCTTCCGAGGGATTGTTTTGACAAAGTGTGAGGGATTATATGAGATATAGAAGAATTTAAAGCAAAGGGTTCAAATCCCCACTCAGAGTAACTTTAGATGAGGAGGGATTCCAGTATATGCAGTGACTTTATTGTAGATTAATACAGTTTGAACATGGATTTCAGGTGAGTCACCACCAGTTTGGTTGAAGATACCGCACAGAGACATGGGGTTAGATCCATCTGATTCACCACTGTAAATGTTTACAATGTAGATATCTACAATTGTGTTAGACTTGTAAATTTTACTGTTTATAAAGGGGAAATAGGTTCCTCTGCAGTGTGACTCTTTCCATCCTAATGTACGCACATAAAATAGATCAGACAACTTAAGCCTTGCAAGAGCATCTATTTCTCTCTACTGACTATGACGGCAGTCAAGGCTGACTACATCAGATATAGTTGTCTGCATTACTGATCTCTGAATTCAGGTGTGATGAACCCCATCCTGGTGCCCATGGAACATCTCTGGGACATCCACTGCATCCATTCAAAAACTTGACACCTCTGTCAATGGAGAATTAAAGAAATGGATTTGCATAATGGTTTTGTTTTGAATTTCCACTTGGAGAGCAAGGACTGCTTCAGGTCTTTTCTTGCCTATGCCATGGCCAACCAGCACTATCTGTGCGCCGTGGTGAAACACACAGTCCCAGCTTACTGCAAATTGCAGAATGTGTGAATGGAACATTTTCAGACTTTAGAGAAGGTACAGTGCGAATTTCAAACAGCAAAGATTTGGCACAGTTCTCATTTTATCCCAGTTGATTCTCTTCTCCTCAGGCTCAGGTGGGTTGTCAGCCTTCAAGTGGGATGAGATCCATTTAAAGACTGTGACATTGCAGGTGTCAGAAAAATCACAGATTCTACTTGAAACCAACATTTTTAATTACATTTGGCATTCCCATGCATATTGCTGTCACTTCTCTACCACTGATGGCAATAGGCTAGGGAATGTCCAGCATAATTAAAAACTTTCATTTCTAATATATTCCACGACTTTTATGTACCTTTGAACCTTAGGACTGTTGTACTGAGCAAAGTGGAATGGAAACAACAGGAGTCTGACACCTCAAACACCCCTTACAAAGTAAGATCCTGCCCAGGTACTGCCAAAAAGTGACTGCCAAAACAAAGCATCGGGAAGCAACTGACTTTATTCGCCCACCCCTCTACGGAGCCTGAGTCATCTTCTAGTAGTGGCTGCTTAATTGATCATGTCTAGTTTTGAAATCAGGACTGGAGGAGAGATAATGGCATTGGGGCTGCTCTCTACCTTCCCCAGAATAGCACTGTGATTAGGTCACTCACCTAGAAAGCAGAAAACACGTTTTAGGCTCTCTTCCAGCTGACAGGTTTCAAACTTCCCCAGAAGACAAACAAAACAATAGGTTAAAGTTGTTGTTCACTCCTCCTGCCAAAGCAGAGTCAGTATAAAACCAAGGCAGCAAGAGTGATGGGATAAAAAGTTGGGCAAATGAGGATGATGCCAGCACTGTGACCTCGAGATTAGGACAGGGTCGGAATGAGTGGTCCTGACCCCTACTCCAGAAGAAGTTGTGCAGCTGACAATCAGGTGAAAAAAATGGCATGATCCAGAGTGCAGAGCGTTGAAGTTTTCATCCTCCCTTTTGAATTATCTCACTCAGAAGACAGCAAATCAGCAGCAAAGGTTTTCAAGGCTTTCCCAGATTAGCTTTGGTAAAACCTCTTCCAAACATAGACCGAAACGGTAAATTCCTCCACCACCATAAAACCAGCATTCTGACAATCTTCTACAATACAATATTTCTCTCGCAGCAAAGCTTCAGATCCTGAGGATATATATTGCAATTTGGTGTCAGATGCTAATTCTTCTTGCTCCACAGGACACTTAAAGGAGAATTCACCTATAGTTGCTCAAAGTGAGCGGTAACATAAGCACTATGTCTGATCCCTTCCTGAAGTAATTTATGAGAGACATGATCTGCAAGGTCAAACGGCACTATGGTATGACTCAAAAGTTCTTCTCACAATGAAGTAGGGAAAAGGGCATATTGGAATGACAGTGCAACACATGTCTACTGTCCCATAACATTACCTTCATGCAACATAATTTTAGAGCGGCCTTAACTTCAATATCTGCTCCAGACCAACAGTACAACTGTACATTTTTCCTGTAGCATTTCCAGGATGGTGAGTCAAAGAACATCTAATATCACACATCCATCTTGTGAGGGAAACTTGTTGCTTAGTATGAAGAACTGTACTAAAGATCAATCAAGGCATCTGAAAACATTTAACCATTGGATTGTGAGGTATTCCTGTAGTTTCTCTTAAATCAGTATGTTAAATAAATCTAAATCGTACTGCTGTATACATACTTGTAATGAATGTAAAAGTTCCCTCCGTGCAATTGATCTGTGAGCCTAGGGACATCACATTTTCTATTTCCTCTTCACTCATTTTTTTTTTAATGAATTGCAATGGTTCTGCCACCATTGGACAAGAAGTCCATAATCAGAGGAGTAATTTGTACCAACTATAGGTGCCACCAAAACAAATAGTACTGGATTTGCTGTTGGCTGAGCTTTACTTTTTCAACAGAGTTTCCACAACAGCAATCCAGGACTAGCCTGAAATCTTACAAATCAGTGATCTAGAGAGTTAAGCAATTGAAGCATAATTCTGAATCGACTTTGCATCCTGTGATAAAAGACTAAAGACAAAAAAGTAATGCTTGACTTTCAGTGGTATATTTGTAACAGCAAGACATCGACTGGTAAGGTTTCAATGCAGTCTGCAAAAGCTATGTGTCACAAAAAAAAAAAGACAACCAGTTGTCTGACTGGAGGTTTAACAAAGTTACAAAGGACTAATGCGGAATAGTTTATCAGCCAGTGTTTTGCGTGTTATAGTAACCTTTTTAAAATCTTACACATCATGAAGATAAAACTGGATCCAAACAATTACTGACATTTTTAAGCGCACGGAGTACAACTCTCTCCAGCACATATAAAACCAAGCAGTTTGGTGTAACAAATTCTGTCAGGTGTCTGCTGTCATAATAATATAATGGTTCAAATGCTACAACTCGTAAGTGAAATGAACAAACAAATTTGTTCCACAATGCTCTAGAAAGATTTATTTCATACATGTAAGTGATTCTCAGTCTCCTGGTCTTCCTAGGTCTATACCCACAAAACCAGACTAATACTCCTAGCCTGTTTTTTTCATCTGCTTTGGGGGAGAGTTGTCATCAAGCACTAAGAGATCTCATTAGAAGATGTTTCTTCACTGGTGCTTTACTGGGCTGCTTTAACCTCTCACAGTAAGACCTCTCTCCATTTCTAATGGAGAACAACAAGTGGTGGAGTTTGACATCGAAATGTTATATTTGATTGGCTTTTATTTTAGCAGACAAACCCTTTTGCAAAGCAAAGTGGTGGTGATGCGGGTTGTACTGCCTTTTACAACAGGAGATGCTGGAACCTCCGCTGAGGACGCTGAAGATGTTGAGTGGCCACAAACTCCTGAACTAGCTGGTGCAATCCAGAAGCCTTTGGCCGGGATGCAAATATGGCTATGCACAGTTCTGAATGTGGTAGGCAATAGTACGTATCAACCTAAGAGTCACCTGAAGAAAGTCAAACACGGGTATTGAATTCCTCACATAGATGTACCCTAGGCTCAGAAAGCAGCAAGCTTCTAAAGCATTGTAAGTAAATTGGACTAGTACAGAAAATGCTGATCCAGTATCTATCATTAATTCAATAGCCTGGGGCTGGTTTCCTGATGTAGAAGAAACATTAGCAATACACAGTATTGCATCTGCAAGGTATTTCAGACAGCTTCTATCCACATTCAGAACACAGCATCTGGCAGAGCAATTTAATTTTCATGTTGGTTAGACTGAGAACTGCGAAACACCTTCACAAAATGTCCAGCCTTTCTACGTGCTTGCATCCCATGTTTTCTACAGAATTTCTAGTGAAATGTGTAGGTTACTGGATAAGTTCAGAGCAGTGAGATGAGTTGGATTTGTGTATTTTGAAAACTTGTAATTTTTCTTAGGCTTTGCTTTCAGCCACATTTGTTGTTTATGTGATGTGAACAGTGTTTGAAATCCCTTGACTTAATGCTTTTATGTCTGCCATCACCAACTCCATTTGGCTAGTAAAGGTTCTATTTTCTGTAGTGTCAGATCTGATGCAAGTAATAACTGTTCTCTGATAAGAAATGCAATTATCTCCAATAACAGAAATTCCAATAACAGAAATTTCCAATAACAGAATAACTCTCATAAACAACAACCAAGTGCCTTAAAGAAAGTTCTGAAGTCTTCCTTTTCTTTTCTCCCTTCAATGAAATTAATAGTGTTTAGTTATAATAATCAGTTTAAGAACCAAAAAATTTCTCCAGTGATGTAAGGCCTGTAACGTATTCACCTTTGAAAAGGGCTGTAAAATATATGCTGATCTCTTCTACCAAAATGGTGCATAAACACCACATCTCACACACTGCAGAGCTTTTGACTTTCATATTGAATTTTTGTTTTCAAAGACTTTCATCCAAAGATGAAAAATAATTGAAGGCTTACCCAGGCTTTGCAGAGGAAGCATAGGCAGATTCAGGGATGAATGAGCCATCCTTGTTGGTAATTCACTGCACAACAAGAACATAAAAGCAAACCAAGTTTATTAGTCAGATTATTAAACAAAGCAAAGTGAACACCTGAGTAGCAGCAGGACCAAAGGCGGGACAGCCCCTGCATCTCCATGGCAGGCCTGGCTCCTTCTTCCCTCTCTTCCTCCTTCCCTCCCTCCCTCCCTCAGCATGGCCAGTTAATCTTCCAGTAATTAAGAAATGGACATTTTCACCATATACAGCAACGCTTGCCCTCCTTCCTTCAGTGTAATCTTTCTCATCTCTTAAATCCACCACAGAGGTCATCACATCTTCTTGCTTTTCATGCGGGATGAGTGACGCACCTTGTGCGGCCAGTGCTATACAAGAAGCGGATATGCCCCAGATCTTGTTTTCTTTTAAGACTTAAACATCACAGTTGCATCAAGATTCAAACACTTTAAAGCTTTCATTGTCCAACTGTTTTCTAATTTGCAGTGCGCGTGAAGCACCCACAGCAGCAGGTTGGCTGTAGACTTAGGTAGTCACCTTTTCCCTTCTTCTGGTAGCAGGGAAGATACCAGGTGCTTCAGGCCAGATTCAGTTGCCTGAATGTAGGACCTGACCACCATTAGAGATGTGTTTTCGTGTGGCACTTCACTTCCCATTGCCATTCCAGGAGGGCATGAGGGCTGTCTGAGGTAAAAGCCCCTGCAGATGTCTTGGAAATGAAAAGTATTCTAAATGGCCATAAATAAACATGGTCAAGCAGCTGAATGCAGCCTTTCACTTAGCTGGAGCCAATGTGAGATATTGACATCTAAATCACAGTTCAAAAGGGGAGGGAGATCACATAGGTAGGACACCTGCTAAAAGTAACACCATGCCTGTTATACTGGGAAACTCTTCCCCTCTCCCGTTTAAGGACTGGAACCTTACAAAATTAAGGAAATAAGGAGGTGTCATCACCTTCATTTTGTAAAAAGTGAGGCTGAAGCAAACAGGATTAAGAGCTGGCCTTTGATTTCGTGCTGGAGCAGTATGCACTTAGCAATTCTGAAAGACAAGTGCCAATGACAAGGTCCACAGAAGGCACTCTGGTCTCTAGTGTCGTGTAATTGTACAAAATTTTTGGACTCTAAACATAACCCACACAGTCTGTGCCCAACCACTAGGTGGTCTAGCAGCTGTGGATAGCCAAAATTTCTGCCTGATCATCACCAGCAAAAGTGTTTGCTTCATTTCTATGCTGTTCTTTGGGCTGTTTAAAAATCTATGTTTTTTTGAAGCTTGCTATTAAGCCCCGATCTTTAAGTGTATTTAAGTACTCAAAGCCCTTATTGCACAGGGTGTCTGTGGTGAGGCGGGGGCAGCGGGGACTGTAGGGCGGCCGCTGCGAGGAGAGGCCGGGTCTGCCCCGTGCCGGACACAACCAATTCCAGCCGGATCCAACCCACCACCCCAGGACGTGGCTGAGCCCTCCAGACAAGATGGCGGTGCCTTGGGGAAAAGAGATTTAAGAAAGGGCAAAAGTCCCTGACAGAGAGAGGAGGGAACAAAAAGGACTGAGAAACAGCCCTGCAGACAGCCAGGTTGGAGAAATCCATGTTGGAGAAGTTCACGAAGGACTATGGCCTATGGGAGTGACCTCATGCTGGAGCAGGGGAACAGCGTGAGGAGGAAGGAGCAGCAGAGATGAGATATTACGAACTCAGTGCAACTCCCATTCCCTGTCCCCTGAGCCACTCAGGACAGGAGGAGGAGGAGGAGTCGGGAACAGAGGAGTGAAGTTGAGCCTGGGAAGAAGGGGGGAGGGGGAGAAGGTGTTTTAGGTTTTGTCTTTTTTTCTCACCACCCTACTCTGTTATTAACTAGCAATAAATTAATCTTCCCCAAGTGGAGTCTGTTTTGTCTCTGACAGTAACTGGGGTGATCTCCCTGTCCTTATCTCAACCCATGGGCTTTTCATCTTATTTTCTATCCCCTGTCCTGCTGAGGAGGAGGAGCGAGGGAGCGGCTGGGTGGGCATCTGCAGTCAGCCAAGGTTAACCCAGCACACATGTTTATTCTATCTGTAGTAGAACTAGTTTCATGGAAGTTCCACAGGCTCCCCTGCTATAATCACAGTTTGATGTACATTCATGGTCTCACCTTCCACAAAACTTTTTTACCCACACCATACAGACTGCTGGCCCCGTAGAACCATTGAGTTGTCTCTGGTCCTGAGGCACCATAATCACAGCCCCTTTGGTTCCTTTGTCCCACTTTTGCTTATGCCCTCCAGCCCCCAGCTCCCTTTTCTATCCTCGATTAGCACTTCTTCCCCAGTTGCTGTGCACTGCAGCCAGGCAGACCTGTGCACAAGGTCCCCGGCCAGCCAGAGCCCAAACCAAACAAATAACTGTTCAGATCACATACCAGCCAGTGCAGGTATTCAAATTGGTGTTTGCCTGTGTGGGCTTTTATTCTGATGTCTTTCCTCTTCTCAACTACTGCTTTTTATGACATTTTTAAGAGCCTAATGTCTTCAAGACTTCACGGCAGTAAAATTTTGGGGAAATTGGCCAGTGACTTCTAAATGTATTTGTGCTAGGGGAAATGACTGACAGAAAGAGATAGAACGACCACTAAAAAAGGAAAGCAGGCTAACAGGCTATTGAGCTATGAGTCTTTTCATCTTTAACGCAGAGGAAAAATCTGCAAAGACTTTAGAGACTAGAGGTGCCATCACATAGTATTTCCTCTTGATCTAAACAGCATGAAATTGTAAGTTTGTATATTTGTACCTGTGACTCCTGCCATCTGCCCCTGAGATCAGGACGGAGCATTATATGCTGGGACTGCATATCACATTATGAAACATTACATGCAGTGACCTTCAGTCTCCAGGGGCCACACTTCAGTTATTAAAGATGAAAGAGGCAGCAGTCTTCTCCATTTGATTCCTGGCATAAGATCTTCTCTCTATGCAAGGGATTAATCTTACTTTTTAAATTATTTTCTATAGCTGTTATGTATGTACTATGTCGGCTTAGTTGAATCATTTTCTTAAAAAAGAACTGAACCATGCATCCAAACTATGTTGAAAGAACAAATTTGAAAGATACTTTAAAATGAATGCAAGAGTCATTTATGTTAGGGTGAGTAAATAATAACCTTACCACTAAGGCTTCCTTGGAAATCTATTAAAATATGTAACTGTCATCATACTGCTTCCTCCTCCATGTTTAAGCCAAGAAGCTATCTGTGCCCCTTAGCCAACTCATCATGCATTCTCTAAGAAAGTATCTTTCTTCCTTCTGAAACGAGAAAGCAAGATTACAAATAAAAACACATTGTATTTTTATTCACACTCCATTTCTATTAAATGCTGTCTGCAAATATTAGTGGAAGAAAAGTTCCTCCACTGGTAAGGTCAGTCGGGAACTGGACATCTGAGATACTCACTCTGCTCAGGCTCCCTCAGGCCAGTCCATAAATTCCTTTGGATATATCTACATGACAGAACTCAATGCTGTGAAATGGCAATCAAGTTAGATAACATACAGGAGATATGATTAAACATTAATTCTTACAGTATTGTGCACGGGCTCAATACTGTATACTTAATGCTCATTAGGAACAGGATATATCTGCTCTGGAGGAGAACCAGGGTAGCATAGCTACATACTTCTTCTCTCCAGGCTAGCGCAGATGGCTCCACAAAGCATGCTTTGTGCTGCACGGTTGTATCCTGAGAATCCCAGTCAACAGAAAAGGGAAAAATAGCCCTCTTTGCAAGCTGGCTAGAAGTTAGAAATCCAACATTTCTTACTGCAGAAATGTGTACCATTATTACTGCAGTGTGAGACCCCTTCCACAATTCTCGTCAAAATGCAGGACAAAGTCTTTTCTATGGTGATTTGATAGATGTCACATAAGTGCAAAATAGGAACTGGCCTTAACAGTCCTGCAAACAGCCACACAATTCATAAAGTGAGGTCTAGACCCAAAGGGACCCAACTTGTTGATCCCATGGGATTTTAACGTGTCAAAGACATCCAGCAGAGTTAGATGTATACTCTAGTTTGCGCTTTTTCTAATTGTTCCAACTTCCTCCTCCGATCAGAATTAAAGATTTCCACTTCTCTGGGGGCTGGTGGGACCTTAAAGAAGTTAGGAGAGACCACAGAGAAAGTTTCAGAGTTTACTTAATGCCCATGAAGTCATTTATATGATTCCTGCATCAAGTTTAGAAATGGGAGTTGAGGCTGACAGGCTGATTTTATTACACATTAACCACTCACGGTAGCCCATTCCTTTCATTTCATGGGCAAAAAGGAGAGCAAGTCCCCTGGGATCCCAAAAGCAGACCTGGGCTAGTAAACAACCTCGGAGAGGCAAAATGAAATGCACGTAAAAGTGAACTCCATCCAAAAGTGCTCCATCTTCACCCACTTACTCTGCAGTCAGAATACCTGGCGACTGCGAGCAAGGCAGTGAGCTATCATTTTTGAAGACATGCTGGGAAATTTCTTCCTGCCTTCTGTTTTCTCCTCCCCCCCAACATATGAGCAGAGGAGGAGTGTCCTTGATGCACAATGCCTCCAAGGGCTGCTTTTATGGTGCTTCAGCCTGTGCCGCTTGTCTTGCTCAGGGCTGTGCCTGAAGACACAGGCTAGCTCAGAGGGCCAGAGACAAACATGTCAGCATTGTAATCAGGCATAAGAACATTAAACTAACTGAAAGAACCACGCTGGCTTCACTGCCTGAGCTGAAGGAAATATGAAGTATGCATAAAAGTTAATTTAGTTTGCAAAAATCCTTTTAATGTCACAAGATATTGTTAGGCACTGCATGGCGTTGGTCGTCACACAGGGAAAGGGTTTTAAATATGATTTTCATCTTTATGATGTCCTTTTAAACCTTCACATATGGACTCTGCTTTCATCGTTTCCAATCATTTTGGTCCTCATGAAAAGCTCTTCAAAGAAAGATATGACTGTAAATAAGGCACAGGAAAAAGCAATTCCCAACAGGCTTAAAACTATTTTTCTGTGTCCTCCCCACCCCAAATCTCTTCAGATTATGTGTAGCACAAATGGAATGCATAATGTCTTGTGGCATGAATTCTCATTTGATTCAAAAAGCTAACACCTGCATATTTTGGCCAATAAAATAAAAAATGTGAAAAGATATAGGGGTTTTTTTGTGACACACAGTGTTTTCTAAGGTATGTATAAGCTTGTCTTATCCTGAAACCATGTATGTCTGTCCTTACAGATGTTGTCACCATTGACCATAGTTACATGAGGATCAGTTACATGAGTTTTTACCTGAATGTGTCCTTGCAGGACTGTATCCAATAAATATTGAAGAGTGGAAAGCTGTGGAAAAAAGCTCAGTGCAAAAACATATTGCAGCATTAAAATACTGCACTGAATAGCAACTGATCATAATTTTTTTGATATGGCTCAGTCTGCCCATTCTGTACATTTTAAACAACTTACCTCATCTCTCATGTTTTTTAAGAAGGAAAGGAAAAGAGAAGCTTATCAAGGGTATTTTGTATTTGTATTTCCTGACACTGCTCCAGGGTCTAACATAACCGGCATCACACTGAAACATTGACACAGGATGCAACGTGCCACATAATGAGGATGCCTCTCTTTTGTTTCCAGTCCTTTTCAGAACACCACGAGACAGATGCATTTGCAACACGCGTGCAGGCTGTGTGGCATGCCAACAAAGGAACAACTTCTGCACAGTTTGGGTTTTCAACATTGAAGCATTTATTTGGGTTTCCATTTTGAAATGTGTTTCTTTCTCAGTCTATGATGTCAGTCACCATCACAACTGACAGGTGTGTGTGGCATATGCCAGCTTTGTGCGTTGCCTAACGTCACTCTTTGTAAGTGCTCTACTTTTGCCAAACTATCTTATCTCTTAGCATCCTTCCTGGGGCAGGTGTGCAGCTTCCAGTAGCATTTGAGTGGTTTGGAGGTGTGTGCACATGAACTGTTTGAAGTCTATAGATTCATTTAATTAGAATTAGATAATTAGATATACCAAAGAAACTGAGGTACAACAGGACTACAGGTGAAATAAAGAGGTAAAGAGCCTACAATAGGCTTGAATGGTGTTTAACAGGCTGGGTCCTCTGAAGGTTCGAATGGGAGAATGGGGAATGTGCTATCTATAAATTTGAGATAACTAATTCAACATTTGCCTACCTATTTTAGTTTCTGCTGCATATAAATATAAAATATAAATATATTATTCATAATATTTCCTTCATTATGATTTGATCTTCCCACTCGACTCTTAATAAGTCTTGGTTTTAATTAGGCCACCTGCAACTTGTAATGTAATGGAGGCACAACTTTAAAACTATGAATTCAAAACAGTAAGTGCTGCCTCACATGAAACTTACCATGAAAAATAATTTGACATTATTGTTTGAAGCTTTGCATTTCTGTAATGTGATAAGTGAGAATAATTTCCTCTTGCTGTAATTCTTATAGGACACAATGTTCATTTAATAGAACAGAAAGTGCTCATGCAATAGGAAAAGATTAGAAAAAGAGGTATGCAGCATGCATTTCAATGCAACCTCTCCCACACATCTATTTTAGTTATTGCAGACCACCTGTTAACTAAATGCCTCAGGTGACTAGACACGAGTGTCATGGACCAGTTGTGGCTGTGCCACTTTGGATACTAAGGAAGAGTGACACTTGTCATTCACATCATTGGCTTGACAGAAGATAGCAATCCAATCTTCTGATAGTTGATATGTATCACTATGAAAGGGTACACTGCTGAACTGTCATTTGTTATTTAAAGGCACAAGAGTTATTACATTTCTTGTTAAAACATTCAAGGGTTACCCTAACGATGTGTAAGTAAAGCCTAAGCAGCACATTGGGATTTATAATGATTGACCACAAACAAGCATGCTTCAAAAATAAGGAATTTATTTGCAAAGACGCTCCATGCAAGCTAAGGTTAGTGAGCTCAGTCTGCACTCCGAAGTAATCTTGTTTCAGTTGAATAAACACAGATCCAGACATGAACAACAAGAATTCATGAATAATAACAATTCAAGAACAGTATTAATTAGCTATTCATCCTCAGGTTGATAAAATGTAGCTAGATCTCTAAATTGCAATTTATGTTTCTGTAAAAAACAGAATTTGGCAAAAACATTTAATGATCCACTGGAGTTTATATTTTGAATTGCCTTTTTCTAAAGGACAAAGTCTTTATAATTCCATGGTTTACTCATAAAAGAGTTATCTTTAAAAAGTAATGAGAACATACTATGTAATAAATGCATTTGTTACTGTTTATCTAATAACAATTTTTTAATGTAAGAATTAAATTTGGGAGCATGCAAACATGAAACAAGACGTGACTATGTGATAATACCAGTTTTTGTGAGGTCATGCTAACTGGATTGATAAGAAATGTTGTATCTGAGATAAGCCTTTTGCAGAATCAAGTTCCATTGCTGACAGATTTTATTTAGTTTCCAAAGTGAAGTTTCCTACTTCCATATCACATCATCGTATGAAACTGTGGCAATTAATTTTGAAATTTTCCTTCTGCCATTTTTTAATTACACAAAACAAAACTATCAATATGCTACCTATCACTCAATAATTAGAACTGTTCATGTTTTTAAGTTTGCTTGTGAAATTACTGTGTGATTACTTCTCACTCTAGCAGAAGAATGTAAATATATTCTGCTGTGAGTCTGCAGCAAGTCAGAAACTTTGACACAATATTGTGCAGCTATTGCAAGGCTTGAAAATATATGAAATAATTTTTTTTTACCTCTGTGCCTGAAAATTGTTTCTACAGTTAAGATTTTGGCTGAGCATTGCATGATTTCCCTCCCACTCATGCCTTTCCCCAGTCCAGAATCACTGCATTTCCTGACTGTTCCTCCTTTAAATCTGTTACAAGTTCAATAAAAGTCTGTGAGACGTTGCTTCAAGCCCTTCAAATATGCTTCAAGATGTGCCAAAGTTTGCCTAGACTTGGCAAGTCAGAGCATCCTTCCTGCCTCATGAATTGAAAAACCTCGTTCAAAAGTCCCCCGGAGACCTATTATCTGTGGATCACTGACACAATAAACCAGAATAGCTTTCAAGGAACCATTCGGGTCAGCAGTGTCACTTTGTACACAGTACCTGGGGAATCTTTATCCATCACTCATTGACACAACTCAGAACCATTCCAGACTACTCAGGCTTTGCTTAGGGAACATTAAGGCAATACATCTGTACAACCTCCTAAGCCCAGCCTCCTAAAAATCCTTACTGAAGTTTCTGGCTAAAATTATTGATGTGTCTGTGGATAACTGGCTTTCTGCGTGAAGCAACTTGTTTTAAAACATGTGCCTGCCACAACATAACCCTGTACACCACTCTGGCACCACCTGGAGACCAAGAACTGTGTCACCTTCCAGGAGTAACAAAAAGATGTCCAAGGATTTTTTTTTGTCGTCCACAAGAACATGAAGGACACTGCCATAAATAACCTGCCATGGCTCAGGAGCACCAACAGGCTATCATTGACCTGACCAGCCTCTAACTGTCTTTCTCCACAGTTGGGACTTTCATTCAACTCCTTCTCAGGTTTTGGCTGACACACAGCTCATGCCAAGGCCTGACGTGTGCTGGCAGCCACGCCATTAGGTCAAAGCGACCGCAATACATAGGCAGGACGCAGTGGCCAGAAAGGGCTAGAGGTCATTATGCAGCCACTGTCACCTGCAGCTTGCTGACTCCTGCAGCCACAATCCTTGCATATTGATTGACCAGCAGTTTTATTCAGAATCTGCTAACTTTCAGAAATAGGATAGACCAAACTTCCAAGCTGGAAGGTATAAATATGTCAGCGTACCTAAAAAGATTTTGAAGCAGATCCAACAGCAGCTGGACTGCTGAGGCTTTTGTACGTGTGATACAGGGGACACCCACACTGTGATGGAGGAGGAATGATGAGCACTCTCACCATTGGGTAGGTGACTATCTTGCCCATAGGTGCACAAGTTACAAGTTGCGAGTTATGCATTAGAGAACTTGAGTTAGAAACCTCATGGATTAAGCAATGAAATAGCGAATTCACATGTTAGACTAGTCTGTACAAGAGCACTTGTTGTGTTTGTTTGTTTGTCTACTAATGAGCTCATAAAATTAAGTTACAGAGTACGTTGTCCTGTAAATTTGAGAGCTCTAAATGGACCATGATAGTAGTCCTCCTCTGGGGTTTAACTGCCCATGCTCAAGGTCTGCCTTGATCTTGTGCAGCCACGTAGCCTGGGATTCAGCTTCACAGAAAACAGCTAAATTGTGAAAAAGGGCTGTGAAAAAACTCCTCTGGGGCCTCCCCCAAGGTGGGACCTGCACTGAGCCCAGGCCTTTTGATGCTTGCTGGAGGTGCCTTGCAGCTCTGCCTGCGTCCAGCCTTGTGCCCTGATGGTCCTGATCCTGACCCTGACTTGCTTCCTGGGCTTCCCGGTGCAACCTCAGACCAGCCTTGTGGCTACAGCTCCATGGGGCACTGAGCTGCCCCAATCGCATTCCCAGCCCCACTCACACACCAGCCCCCTCCTGGCCAGCCCTGGCATGGCCCAGATTGAGAATATGTGCAATGTCCTGAGGAAAGGCTGAAGGGTTGGGATTAGGTGGGAGCAGTAGGTGCACTGTCGTGAAGACGGCATCATTAGGAGGGACACAACTTCTTCCATGGTCATTTTTCCTGTGATGCCAAGCAAAGGCAGCATCTTCCTCATGTCAGCCCCTGTTGTGAAGGGGTTGTGACAAAACACGAGAGCAGCAGCAGCAGCCTTGGGAAAGATCTAAACTCAGATGAAACTGCTGGAGAGATTCCAGCAAAGGGCTACTAAGATGATTAGGGGATTGGAACATCTTTCTTATCGAGAAAGGCTCATGGACTTGGGTCTTTTTAGTCTAGAAAAAAAGAAGACTCAGGGGGGATCTTATCAATACTTATGAATACTTAAGGGGAGGGTGCCAGGTAGATGAGAATAGTCTTTTTTCAGTGGTGCCCAGTGGTAGGACAAGAGGTAATGGGCACAAACTTGAACATAGGAAGTTCCATCTTAACATGAGGAGGAACTTCTTTACTCTGAGGGTGGCAGAGCACTGGCACAGGCTGCCCAGAGAGGTCGTGGAGTCTCCCACTCTGGAGACATTCAAAACCCGCCTGGACGCCATCCTCTGCAACTGCTGTAGGTGTCCCTGCTGTGGCAGGGGGGTTGGACTTTGATGATCTCCAGAGGTCCCTTCCAACCCTGACCATTCTGTGATTCTGTGAAAAAACTAATCCTATCCATAATAGGGTATACGAGAGAGAGAGAGAGGATGGTGAGTCGATCTGCTAAATACCCTAAATGTCTGCATGTCATTGCCAGAAGTGTGAAGCTAAACAAGGAGAGCTGGAAATCTTAGTACATGATTAAGGATGTGACTAAATAGTCATAGCATATATTTTGTGGAAAATCTCACATGACTCACTTGTCAATATTAAAGGATATAGGTTTTTCACTAAGAGTGGGCAAATAATGAGATGTTACCCTGTATACTAAGCACCAAGTTAGCAGCTTGGAGACTCAGGCTGTGGAGAAAGTTGAACCAACTGAAGGAAGGTTTATTTAAGGTTAAGAAAATAAAAGACTGTAGGTACAGTCATGGGGAGCAGTTGATTACAGACAAGGAAGATTACGCTAAGGGAGTTTTTATCTGCAGGAGGTGGAAGTATGGGACCTTTAGGTAATGGGAAGTCTCAGCCTGCAGAATGTCTAGGGAAAGCAATCTAGCAGGACAGACTTGTCATACGCAAGTTAGGGAAATATGGTCTTTCTCTATCTCTAACTACGTGATGCAAAACTGGCTGGACAATCAGAGGTTAGATAGCAGTCGACAGTAGATAGCTGTCAAAAATAGATGGATGTATTGAAGTTCCACTGTAGTCTGTCCTGGCTTTAGTACTAAACAACATTTTCATTAAGAGTCTGAAGATTAAATAGAAAGGCTTCTTACGCTCTTTTTATTGCATTATTATGATTATTATATTTGTGAAAGACAAAACTAAAAGGGGCTGCAAATATCTTGGCTAGCATCATTAGAGTTCAAATATTCTTAACAAACAAGAAATGATCTACTGAAGAACAGGAAACAATTCACCATGAATAAATGCAGGTTTCTATTCTTAGCAATAATTGACTGCACAAATGCAGGATGTACAACATCTGATTTAGGTAGCAGTTTTTCAAAAATTGATCTTAGGGATTACAGTGGATCACAAACTGAAAATGAGTGAACAGTGTCCTACTCCCAAGAAAAAGATAACCAGCCATGGTAGAATTTATAATTAGGAGTATGTGAAGACAAGTGAAGTAGTCCCTTTGCTCTGTCTAGCATTGATTAGGTTTCAGCTGGAATATGGGATCCATTTCTGCGCACAGAATTTCAAGGAAGTTGTAGCAAACTAAGCATAAGACATAAGGTATCAAGAAAAATGGAAAACTCTGGTTATTTAATCAAATAAGACATGACTAACTTGGAAAGACGATAACAATCTTCCTGTACGTTGAGAGATGCTGCAGAAAGCAATGAAAGGCTTTTCTCTGTTCATGGTGCACAGGACAAGAAGTGAACAGCTTAAGCTGCAGCAATAAATATTGATGGTAGACACTGGGACAATCTTTCTAACACTGGGGGAGCAAAGCCCTTGAGCAGGTTGTATGGGGATGTTCTGAAATCCTCCATACTGGAAGTATGTCAAAAAGGGTTATATACGTGCTTCTGTCAGAAAAGATACAATATATGTTACAGAACCCAGCTTGGAAGTGGCAGGTCATTCTAGCCTTTTCCTGTGATTACAAGTACCACAATGCTGCAAGGAAAATTTATCTTTTTAATTACTCTTTTTCTCATTGTTGTAGTTCTTTATTTGGATTAGAAAAGCAGCATTTGTCACTGTGATCTTTGTTCACTTTTCATCCATTTACAATCTTTTTCCAAAGTCTATTTCTTCCTTTAATGAAGCAGGATTTTTTAAAAAAATGATTACACAGTCTAAGCATTATCAGACAGATAATATATCTGATAGTTAAGTAAGCTATATCTTTACATGCAACAGGAAGATTTTAAAAAAATAAATTAATAAGCACGTATCAGATTCAATATTTAATCTCCCAACAAGACCACAATTATATTTTATATCCTTGTAATCTTAAAGCTGTATATCAACATTATTAGGTTATATATTGTGTATATTCTCAGTATGGTTTCCTCAGCAACTATATTTTGGGTAGCTTTGCTATGGCAACCAAAGATGATTGCTTATTTTACTGTTTCAATTAATAATCCATGGCCTGAACCATAAAAGCAATAGTTAGATAATACATCTACAAAAGGCTAAATAAACATATGTTACACAAGTGCAAGCCTTCTGTAAGAGTTATTTCTCTGGTGTAGGAATAATACATAAGTACATCACTAATTAGACTCTGCATTTCAGTGCTTAAAATAGAAACACTGGGCTCAATTCTAGCCTTACATAGCGGAGGGCACAATAGTGGGTTTTGCAACATATGTGACAATCATCTATTATGTGAGAATCGCATTATGTCAGAATCAACTCCTTATTTATGAAGGCAGCAGAATGAATTTCCCAGTGTGCCCTTCTGCCCCAGTCCTGCCCTCAATTACATGGGAGCAAATTTATTAAGTCAAAGGAGTCCCTCTGTAAAGCTGAAAGAGAATCGGGCCTTTGTCAGTTTTGCTTGCAGAATTTCTAACCACACTTGGCTGATCCACTGCTTTTGTTACATAATGGGCAATGTATGTTTCTGTAAGACTTCATAAAACTAGTGTCAAAATATTCTTAATCACAAGCATTTCAGGACGGTAAGCGCAAAAGTTGAACACATCTCTAAGCAAACATGATTTTCTGTCTTTAGTTTGGACAGATATAAAGAGTATCCAGATGATCTTAACCCTTTGGCAATTTCCACTTATATAAGAATTATTACTTTTTTTGCTGCTCTCCACATTTCAGCACTTTGTCATCTGACTATGAAGTGGCTCCCAGATTTAATTATAAATACAAGTCTAGAAGCCTGGTTTATGTTACCAGTCTGGATTTAAACATTGCTTTCATAAGCCGTATCTACACAATTTTTTTCTCAGAGCAGCAATGCCCTTACATTGCACGCAGGTCAGATCACCCACTCTTTAGAAGTACATGGGCAACCTATCTAAATTAACTTATGCAAGGTCTGAAAATTAAAACATAAACTTTGGGACTTGTGCAAGTCAATATATGGTCTTACTATAATAATTTTATCATTCTTTCATATATATTATGTTATGTCATAGCTGTGCACTTGGTGAACAGATAGCAAATGCATGAAATGCATAATGTTATTGCATGTAGAGAGCTAGGTTCTGAAGGCAGTACCCCATGGAAGACCATAGAAATCCAATGGAAAACACAAAAATCTACGCAACTGTACATACTGGGGTTTTTTTAGGTCTTGACTACGTTGTTCTATGCCTCAATCTATCCACAGGAGCATCTTTCCTACTTCAAAACATTTAAGACTTTGAGCTATACATGTGGTGCAGTCGTATCTGAAGGTGTGATCTAGTTACATAAGTAGCTATATAATTCTCCGTGTCATTCAATATTTGATTGTTCAACTCTCCCAGCTCGCTTGGACAGGAATCCATGATCAACAAAATCACCCCTCTCCACATAAACCAGGGTTCCATAGTTTTAATGATCTTTGATGCTCAGATCCTAATGGAAATACTTCAGTTATGCCATTTATTTGAAAAACTGAATAATCCTAAAACAGCCACTCTCACATAATCTTTTCTTTTTTTATAGCAACTTTGCTAGCTGATGCACTTTTGTACAATTACCCAATCTTTTCTTAAAGAAGGTCAAACCAGAGTTGTCATTTTCTGAAGAGAACACAGGGATTTCTGAAGAGAACATTACCTCCTGAGTAATTAAATGAAGGTGCAAATACAAATAAAAATCCTTATGCCCAGGTGCAGAAGTAGTCATTGAATTTTTCAAAATACACCACCTGTCTATATATTCCATGAATGAATACAGAAGTTTTCACTGGTTTGTAGCACTATCACATTCAATGTCAAGATGACCTTATTGTTTATCATCAAATTTTCCAAGTGCTTTAAAATCCATATGCTGACCTAGATTGCCTTGAAAATCTCCAGACCTTAAGACATTCAGAAAAGAATGTCTGAGCAAGGCACAATGCAGACAAATACCACACTAAAAAAAACGCAAAACAAACCATGTTCATCGTTTTTTCCTCCATACCCCAAGAAACTATGGCTCTTATGTGTCTCAAACTAGTATGACAAGCTTTTTTGGGGAAAACAGTCCTCAATTTTTTTCAGGGTGAAAGTCTGAATATCTGTGAACTCCAGGTAAAGCTGATTAAATAAGAGTTTTCCATGAGAAAAGGGCTGTTTTAAAGGTAGCCTGGTGATGCTATAGCAGTGTGACTCCCATTAATATGCATTAATCACAGAATACCTGCCATATCCTATGAGTCTGGAGCCCCAAAAGCCTGTTTACTAGGAGCATGTTATTCTCCATCTGTACTCTACATCAGTAAATTTCTCCCAAGAGCAAAACTTCTGATTTAAGAGATGATGGGTAAGATTAATTTGCCTTAACTTCAGACACTTAAAAATGTGGACATCAAAGTTTGAGTTACTCAATGGAGTAGGAAAAGACATCTAAAAAAAGGTGTTTTCTAGTATCCCAAGTACGGTGTCTGAAAGAGAATAAATAACTGCTAGAGATGCTCACTTCCTCACTTGTGAGTAGTTGATGACAGAGTCAAGCTGATGCATGATTGTGGCACTGGTGGGGGCAGGAGGAAGAGGAAGACACAGGGCAGAGGAAGGTGGAGGAAACCAGAAGTGGGAGCAGCCCTTATACAAGAAGTTATGCCCAGCTGGACAAAACTGAAGTGTTAGCTACAATAGATCTGGAGGCTCTTCCCTTAAAGAAACAATATCAACCAGTGAATTTCCTTGTCCCGATGCCGTTCTCTGTAGAACAGCGCTCCAAGGTCAGAATTTCTCATGGACACCAGTGTTACATCTTGGCTTTTGCAGACACCAGCACAACAGTAGATACTGGTTTATACTTAAATTGTCTAATTTTATTTTCATGGTGTTTTCCTTGGGATTTTACCAAGAAAATTTTCCTTGTATTTCAAGATGAAATGCGTTTACAAAGTAAAAGTGGAAGCATTTTCATCTCCCTTAATAAAAAACTCTTACCAAATAGTAAATGGTTGGTTTCACTGAAATTTCTGGCCAGAATTGCAATTAAATCACTGAAGACAAAAACAAAAGGAAATTCTTCCAACAAATATCATAGCAGAATTGCTTAAGAGAAAGGAAAGGAATAGGAAGCAATTTAGCAACAAATGCAGCTGATGAAGACCTCCTGCACATATTGTTTACCTTATTTTGAAATTAACTCTAGCACTTTTTAGATATTTCAGCCGTAAATATGAACAATACTAATTTCACTTTTCACGTTAAATAGTGTAACTCTAGCTTCTAGAATCCCTTCCAAGAGGAATACATAACTGTAAATGTGGTTTAAGACTGAACTCCCTGCATAACGCACATATTTATGTTGGTTTTCACACTCTAATAATTATCAAGCAACTTGCCAATGTTAAGCTTAATTCTTGCCAAAAGCCCTGTTCTTGTAGTAATCAATCAACACTAGCTTAACAGTAGTTTAAGTTCCACAGAAACATTCAAAATATGCCACAAAATATAGACTTACTTGTGAGGGAAATGCTGCAGACACTGTTTTCATAGCTAAAAGCATGATTTTTTTTCCTGTTATGACCCCAGTAAATATGACAATGGTAAAAATACTGCTCTGAATTCTACATTTAGCAAAAAGACAATGTAAAGTGTAATAGGTGGTAAGCAGGCAATTAAGCGTTTGAAATCAATTCCTTCACAGCAAGGAGGCAAAAACAAGGGTGAAAATCAGCAAATGCTTTCCAGGCAACAAAAGAAATGTTGCCAGCTGAACAATGACCTCTTTAGGGCTACAGAGATTTAGACTTACCAAAGGTAAAAGATCTGGCTTAGAGAGAAAATGCTGAGGAGGAAGCTACAAAAAAGGAGGTCACCAACTTCCAAATTAACTATTGGACAAAAGAGCACTGAGCTGAAAGCTGAGGAGTGTAGTTTCAAACAGAGACTCTATAACCAGGAGCCTGGACTAAGATATTTATGGCCTTGATACAAAATGCCACTGCATGTTTTTTTCTTGAGAATTATGACGATGGGATAAGAATTTGAGATTGGGTTATGAATAGTGGGGATTTCTTCCTGATGATACATAAATATATAAACCCCACCAATTAAATGTTGGTATATCAAAAATTATGATCCTGGGGAAAAAAAAAAAAGATAAGAAATAAATATAGGCTAGGAGGAGTTTTTCGTGATCTTATTTTAAGCTAATGAACCACCACTAGTTAATTCAGAAAGGCTGACGTAACTCCTATAGGAACTTATTTAAATGTGTTGATGATTTCTAGGTTCTGCAGCAAAGTGACAGCTTGCTAGTATTCAGAATGGGCTGAGCTTAATAAGCAAAACTTAAATTAATCAATAACAAGGTAGTTTCTATTCAATGTATTTGGCAACGTGCAACACGAGGAGCACAATGGAGAAATTCTCAAACAAATCCTAAAAAATAGGGTAAACATGAATGTTCAAAAGCATATGTATACAAATTTCAGAGAATGAAGGAGAACAGGTAAGGAAATGCAGAAAATTCAGGAGCTATCCCAAGCCAGTTTGAAATGGATACAGTTCCCCCAAAGACTCAAGGCAGTAGGAGAAAAAAAACAAACTTTAAAACTTTTTCAGTTTCTAACAGAGCACACCGATAGCAGTATCTATGTCAGAATTGCACATTTGAGGCCCACACCTTCAGCAGCCATAAGTTACTATGAAAAAATAGCCCTATTATTGCCTCTTTATGTGTTCTGAATTTAACAGCAACAATGAACAAGACTGAAAGAAGATCTCCGTAATGTTGTGATTGTTGAAATAAAACCTATTTCTTATACTCAGTCTTAAGCTATTACAAGCACAGTGGGAGGAAATCAAGCTGTTCCATTGAGAAAATTAGTACTGAAGATCTGGGATCCCTTCAGTGGGTACAATGACACCTCTTACAGGGCAAGGTGGCCCCTGGCCACAATGAGCCTGAACTTTTGCTGCCAAAACATATTTCCAGGAGCAGATTGTCCCTCTTAAAATCTGCAGCTAAATTGTGTGTGTGTAAGGCCCTGAGTGACAAGTGAAGACATATTGGCTTCTCCTAAAACATCTGTGGGTTGTTACTTCTTTGGTGGGGTGATCAACGTGTGGATGCCTACAGGCATGTCCACATCTGACAATGTGATGCTCTTGGTGTGCCTTGCTGCTGTTCCTGCTTCTTCTAGCATCACACTCGAGTCAAGGTGCCGCCTCTCTGACATGCAGCGGTCCTTACGTCACATACAACATGAACCCATACCATTTTGTACAAAACTCCTTAGAAAGCCAGTGATGTGTACAGGTGCAAACAACTGTGCCAGAATTTCTCAAAGATTCACTGTCCCCTGTGAACTAAGAGGAAATTTTTTCTCTCTCATAAAAGACATTTCAGAAGGAAATAAAATATTTATCCATCTTACTGCAACAGCATTATATGCTCTTACTGCATCACTCAGGAAGTTAAAGGACAGCAGGATATCTTAAACCATGTCAAATCAGGAGGCAGACAATCTTGTCTTTGACTTTTTTTTTTAAAGCAAGAGACTTTGCCAATACATCCCCAATACTTCTGCACCCCATCATTGTCCCCACAGTCAGGTACAGCCACAACCACAGTAAATGTTCCCTGAGGTGGTATCTGGAAAACAAGAGCACTGAGTTTTATGAAGGCTGCTTACACACAACTGTCTTCATGTTGTGCATCACGAAGGCCGTCTTCAGATTGCTCTTACTTGGCCATACCTCCACCATACAGTATTTACTGTGACTGAAGTAAAAAGTGCCTGCACAGCTTTGCTCTCTGCAATATGTCTTCATTCACGCTCAGCAAGGCACTGACATGAAGACTGGGACTGCCAGGGAAAGCTTTACACCTCCCTTTCCTTCACACAGGGGCTCATGCCCTGACACTTTCTGTCACTGATGTCCCCAGCCCCTACCGCCCGTACCACCCCCTCCAGCTCTCCCTGGCACGATGGGATGGACACAGGCAGGGTCTGAGGAAGTCAGTCCCTCCACCAGGCAGAAAAACAAAGCTAAATTTGCAAGGGCAAAGCGAAGACAAGAGAGAAGAGAATCAGGCCTAGATTTGTGCTTCTCCACTTGTCTAAAGACATCCATCAGCAAATAAAAACTTCTACAGAAGTACAAAATATTATTATATCATTACTACTGTATTCTTTGAAAAGTAACATGAAAAATGTCACTTCTAATATCCTCCAAGAGGCCTTACCTCTTAGAAAAATATTTAGTTTAAAATAGCTTAAAAATAAGAATAGCAGCAATGAAACCATGCTCGGAGCATCCCCCCTGTGACAGACCTGCTAATGGACATGCAAAAGAAGGGAAGTTGCCTTTGCAGGGAGATAGCCATGACAGATTAGCTTCAGGAGATGTCTCTGCAGTTGCTGATGCAAGAGACCTACCTGCAAACCTTCAGACAAGGAAATATACAGGAAGTGCAAACCCAAATTATTCAGTGTATGCATTTGTTTTACCAGAACCAAATTAGAACAGAGGAAAACGGATCCCACCACCACACGGCTATTTAGTGCGTAGCGATACCTTTGACATGCAATTTGTCTTTCAAAAGGGGGAAACCACTGTCTGCATTTTAAAACTGTTTAAAAGATTACCCAGGCTGACATACCTTTGTGATTCCTCTCTGATCTGAGGTAGCAGAGTCGACAGTAATGTTCCTCGGTGTCACAATCAGGCTGCAATCATCAAGCTGCCCACTTCCAGAGAGGCGAAAATTTACCATGTTGACATATTCTTACTGGCAGTGTAGCTGTTTCATCTCACGCAGAAGGAACATACTGCCGTGTTAGGTTTTGACAGGTCTCCAGAAAAAAAATGCACTTAGCTGGCAAATTCTATGCAAAGACACTGCAATATCTAACCCACTTTCACGAAGACCAACAGAAACATTTTCATTATTATTGACAATATAATCAGCACAATATGGATTTTCATTATAGCATTTTCTTGCTAGTAGGTTTGTAGAGAAGCTTTGAGATTAAAAATATTGTTTTACTAGTATCTAATCTCTACCAAAAAAAGTAAGGCCATCAATTCCAAACTCTAGACTAACATTGTCTCACAATCATTAGTTCCTTCCTCTACACCAGTAGCTGACTGAAAGAAGTTTTGATGTTGTTGCTAACTCTGAAGAAGACATTGAAATCTGAAGTCTAGCGTGTTGCTCTACATGACCCCTTGTTTACCTGAGAGAAGTTAAATAAACTCAACCTCCTTTGTCTTCATTCCAGCATCTGATCAGAATTGCTGCACTGTTAGAAAGCAATGATCACTCATTGTTAACACAAACATATTGTCTCTTGGAAAAGAAATGTATCCTAGTTCGGCATGGGTTTTATAGTCACCAAACTAAACAGCATGTTGCTGTAATTAGGGGATAAATATTCTGCCCTGCTGTGTGCCCTTTGCTCACTTTGTTGTTTTTCATGATGTTTTCCTCTGGATCCTGAGCCAGTTGTTTGTCCTGAGTTATCCTTGGTGTGATCTCTAACGGTATTTGCTCCGTGTTTTAATGCACTGCCTGTGCTCTGCTTTTGGTTATTGAACAAGTCTGACTCTTGGGGATTGTAGATGAAAGAACATATTGGTTATAAAGAATAATACTAATATGTTGGCCACATTAAAAACAGTGAACAAACATTACTAATTAATTGTCTAAAGCAATTGGAAGGGCTTATAGATAAATATTTTGAATAGTAACTAGGCATAACTATCATCACTTTATAGCGGAGAAGCAAAAACAGCATTGGGGATACAGGGATCTGCCCCAGCATATCTAAAACCTTGGTGGTGCTGGCAGCGACTGAGGAATAGTGGACCACTCAAAGATCTCAAAATAGCGGGGTAAAATGGGACTTACGGAAATCATAGAATCATAGAATGGTTTAGGTTGGAAGGGACCTTGAAGATCATCAAGTTCCAATCCCCCTGCCATGGGCAGGGACATCTCTCACTAGACCAGGTTGCTCAAAGCCCCATCTAGCCTGGCCTTGAACACCTCCAGGGATGGGGCTTCCACAATTTCTCTGGGCAACCTGTTCCAGTGCCTTACCACCCTCAAAGTGAAATATTTCTTCCTAATAGCTACTCTAAATCTACCTTTTTCCAGCTTGAAGCCATTCCCCCTCATCCTATCACTACATGCCCTTGTAAAAAGTCCTTCTCCAGCTCTGCAGCAGGCCCCCGTTAGGTACTGGAAGGCCGCAATAAGGTCTCCCAGGAGCCTTCTCTTCTCAAGGCTGAACAGCCCCAACTGTCTCAGCCTGTCTTCATAGGTGAGGTGCTCCAGCCCTCTGATCATCTTCATGGCCCTCCTCTGGACCCGCTCCAACAGGTCCATGTCTTTCCTATGTTGGGGGCTCCAGAGCTGGACGCAATACTCCAGATGGGATCTCACCAGAGTGGAGTAGAGGGGAAGAATCACCTCCCTTGACCTGCTGGTCACACTTCTGATGCAGCCTAGGATACGGTTGGCCTTCTAGGCTGCGATCACACATTGCTGGCTCATGTCAAGCTTCTCATCAATCATCACCCCCAGGTCCTTCTCCTCAGGGCTGCTCTCCAGCCATTCCCTGCCGAGCCTGTATTTGTGCTTGGGATTGCCCCGACCCAGATGTAGGACCTTGCACTTGGTCTTGTTGAACTGCATGAGGTTGGCATGGGCCCACCTCTCCAGCCTGTCCAGGTCCCTCTGGATGGCATCCCTCCCCTTCAGTGTATTTACCTCACCACACAGCTTGGTATCGTTGGCAAACTTGCTGAGGGTGCACTCGATCCCACCGTCCATGTCTCTGACAAAGATGTTGAACAGATGTTAACCCGATTAAGCCGGTAGCACACAGATAGCTTTTTCTCTTACATTAAAAACCCCCATTTGTTCAAATAATGGTGGATGAATCTTTCCCATCAATAACGTTTTCTACTTGATGCTGTTCCTCGACATGAGCAAGCAGTGTGCGATCGCAGCCCAGAAGGCCAACCGTATCCTGGGCTGCATCAAAAGAAGTGTGGCCAGCAGGTCAAGGGAGGGGATTCTGCCCCTCTACTCCGCTCTCGTGAGACCCCACCTGGAGTACTGCATCCAGCTGTGGAGTCCCCAACATAAGAAGGACATAGACCTGCTGGAGCGCGTCCAGAGGAGAGCCACGAGGATGATCAGAGGGCTGGAGCACCTCTCCTATGAGGAGAGGCTGAGAGAGTTGGGGCTGTTCAGCCTGGAGAAGAGAAGGCTCCGGGGAGATCTTATTGCGGCCTTCCAGTACCTAAAGGGGGCCTACAGGAGAGCTGGGGAAGGACTTTTTACACGGGCATGTAGTGATAGGACGAGGGGGAACGGCTTTAAGCTGGAAGAGGGCAGGTTTAGATTAAACATTAGGAAGAAGTTTTTCACTTTAAGGGTGGTGAGGCACTGGAACAGGTTGCCCAGAGAGGTTGTTGAAGCCCCATCCCTGGAGGTGTTCAAGGCCAGGCTGGACGTGGCCTTGGGCAACCTGGTCTAGTGAGAGGTATCCCTGCCTGTGGCAGGGGGGTTGGAACTCGATGATCTTCAAGGTCCCTTCCAACCTAAACCATTCTATGATTCTATGATTCCTACCATGCAGGTTCATTACTCCAGTAGGATAGAACTGATTCTGTGGTACTTTTGCAAGATTAAGTACAAAGATGACCTTCATTTTTAGAACCACCCATACGAAGAAGAAACATTACATCTCCATACAAAGGAGAAACATTAAACTGCCAGCTAGAGCAGTTAGGCCTTGGTATACTTCACACCAGTTAAAGAACCAGGATAGGTTTGCCATGGCCCAGAATAAGAGCTGAAAAGCTTGTGGTAGGACAGAGATGAGGGTACGTTTTGTTTGCTAACCAGGAAAGAAAACTCTTGTTAACGTCTGTTTAGGCCCTGCACTATCATAAACCTTCAAGTCATCCTGAAAAAGCAGTGAAGAGAAGGGAAATTAATTATTTGTGATTCTAAAGTGCAGTTTCTTAGTTTGTAAATGCTGTCTGGCTTGTTCATGGGAACCAATGGAAGTTTGGAGTCAGATCAAAAAAACAAGACAAAAAATCTTTATGTTCAGCAGCCCAGAGCACCACAGCATTTTTTAACCACTTGGAATCTAAACTTCTGAATCAATCCCCTGGGCTTCCTCTGCAGTGAGCAGGGAGACCAGGGACAGGGGTCTTCGTAGGAAGCTGGCTGAGGAAGGACTACCTTAGTGCCAGCCCTCCAGAAAAATCTGCGGAGGGGCAGATTTCAAGCCCTGTTCCTGCCCATGGATTCAGCACTTCTGCGTAGAGGAAAGTGCTTCCCCATACCATACAGGGATCTGCCATCCTGCACCTTGTCACATGCCCTGTGTTTAATTTGTTTAACCCAGGTATGATACATAAACACGTTCTTCATAAAATCATAGAATGGTTTAGGTTGGAAGGGACCTTAAAGATTATGTAGTCCCAACACCCCCGCCATGGGCAGGGACACCTCCCACTAGACCAGATTGCTCAAAGCCCCATCCAGCCTGGCCTTGAACACCCCCAGGGATGGGGCTTCCACAATTTCTCTGGGCAACATGTTCCAGTGCCTCACCACCCTCAAAGTGAAACATTTCTTCCTAATATCTAATCTAAATCTACCTTCTTCTAGCCATTCCCCCTCATCCTATCACTACATGCCCTTGTAAAAAGTCCTTCCCCAGCTCTCCTGTACACCCCCTTTAGGTACTGGAAGGCCGCAATAAGGTCTCCCAGGAGCCTTCTCTTCTCCAGGCTGAACAGCCCCAACTCTCTCAGCCTGTCTTGTGTGTCTGTGTGGGTGCTGGCTTTAGACCCACTTCAGAGCAAGTGCTGCCTGCAGAAGCTGGTCGAGAGCAGTGAAGGCAGCGAAGGCAGCCTCGCCGTTCCAGAGCAGTGCTGTGCCAGGACTACATAGGCAGAAACCAAAGTGTGGTGCCAGGTGGTGGTTGCGTACACAGGTTTCAGCCTTGCCTTAAAAACTAGATGCGGGGGAAAGCCAGATATGGGCAAAAGACAGTTTGAGAAATACTACCTTAATACAATTCAAATATAACCCCCCTCTGAACTACACTTCACATCCTAGGACTCTTGTATATGCTTTCAAAAAATAGTCTGTAGCAAATTTAAATTGCAAATGAAGCTACTCTAATCTTAGCTACTTTAAATACCTTACTACATGGAAACTTCAGGGTGACAGATGACTAGATTTAGATTTCTTTTGAGTTAGTCTCATGACAACCATTTGTGAGCTAATACAATATCTATTTTCCTGCAACTCTGAGGTAGGCTTCGGCTGTTTGACACACACTAAGGACATTTTTTTTCCAGCTCCTTGATCCCCTGCCCAAAGACGAGCTCAGCTACCCCTTCGTTCTTAGTCCAGGGTCTGTGTAAGCCTTTGTCTGCCAACAAAAACAACCCTTCTAATCACCAACATTGTGCAAACTACTGCTAAGCATATAGTAACTACATCATCCACTTGGACAATTACAGAATTTCTAGTGTCTAAACCTTTCTGGCATAGTGCTTTGAGATTTCTAACACAGGGAAAATACTGTCTAAAACTAAAATCTATTGCATGCTATTTATTGGTTAATCACCAAACAGTAAAGTTCTTGGGACAATTTCTCAGTAAAACTACATTAAATTCAATTGAAACAATTTAGGGAAAGAGATAATGCTCTGTGCTCTAATAGTTTTTTATTTGAGTGTTTACAATTGCTAAATTTTGTGTGGACATGTAATTTCAAGTGACATATTTCAGGCCCACAAATCTCATGCCAGCACTGCTAGGAAAAAATGTCCTCTATTATTCCACATCTCGGTAGCTGCAGTGGGATTAAATCGAGGAACAGAGTTCTAAATTGAACCATTAATATTCTCATTGATGTAAATAATACAGTACTTCAGAACTAAACCCAAGCAGGGAAAAGTCAAAACCTGATTGGTTTTAGTTTTGCTAGATCACATCAGAAAAAAGTCCTAGAAATTCAGAGTGAAGACATCTTTTCCTTTTAAATAGCCCCACAGAAAAACTGATATTCATATTCTTAAAGTAGAATTAATGACCTATGCACAAAACCCAGTACTGTTTCCATACATTAGAAATAAATCTGATCTGATGACCACCTTGAAATAAAATATCCACCACTATGTTGTCACAAGGGACGTTTCTAAGAGGACATGAGGCTGCTGCCTTAGGACAATTGTCATAAGAGTAAATTACTTTTATACCATTTCCTACTCCTTCTACAGGTTTTGTCGGGAGAATGAACATATCTTACACTGCATTCTGTACTTGCTGTAGTCTGTCACAGGAATGACTTATCACCAAATTTTAATGCTTCAACACTGTGCATTTTTATTCTCATTATATTCTCCCTTTTTTTCTCAATCTTGTGAGAAAAATTATAATAATAAAAAGAAAATAGCAGAACATTTATCCATTTATCCATTCCCTTGACACCCTTAAGATTGTAACCAGAACAGAAAATTATATGAAAATGATTTGTTCTTACACTAAATATAGACACAAGGAAAGAAATAAGTTTAAAATTAATCAGTTCCCTGAAGAATATGAATCCTTGGTCCATCTGCAGTGCCCTAAAATGTACTTCTACACTGAGTATTGTCATCAATTAAAGCTATAGACAGTATTAAACATTGACATTGCTACTGTGAGGTGGACGCTGTGAAGTAAGACTGCAATTGGACATGATACCCCATTTTGGTACAATGAGGCACAAAGAAAAGAAAGGCAGAGCACTAGACCGCTGAAACGTTTTATAAAAGCATAGATGTTAGGAAATCTGAACTCTGCAAGTCTTTGTCTCTAAACCAGAGAGAGACACATTTCTGCTAAATATGCAGGATATGTTATACTTCATGCTTTTTGGTCATGTCTTCTGTTAAGACAGAATGAGATACAGGTGCATAAATTGACATTTTCTCAGTACATAACATTTTCATACCAAGGAAGAAAAAAACACTAAACAGCTGTTTGTAACAGTAACACTTCATAAATATTATCATACTCTTTCTCTCTTCAAATATATATAATGTGTATATATATTTACATACATATATATCCATTACTATACCTATATACACACAGAGCTCTCTCTACAGAGCAATGATATTCTGAGTAACAATAGATGATCAACTTTTTGCAGGTGAGCTTAGGATGATCTTGCAGCTAAGTATGCTGCCGTAACTGTCTGTTTGCATGTCTTTACCCAGGGATAAATGTAAAGAAAATCATCCTGCATGCCTGCAGAGTATGAGTATACTCAATAGCAGTGACCATGGTCAAGTTCAAATTGCATCTTTTTCTGATGTGATTAGTTCACGTAACACTCCCTGTGTCAGGTCTGTGCGGTAAGGCACTTTACCACCATGTAGTGAATAGCAATTCCTGTCCCAGAGAGATTATAAACTGTATCTGTAAGAAACCAGAGAGGAAACTGAGATGCAAACAGGCAAAATGACTTGCCAAGGACATGGGGAAAAAAGTCAGTGTCAAAGAAGATGATCCAGGTTTCCTGACTGTCATGCTAGTATCCATTCTAATTCTAGGAGGCATAACGAAGAATCATAAAATCATAGAATCATAGAGTCATAGAATAGTTTGGGTTGGAAGGGACCTTTAAAGGTCATCTAGTCCAATCCCCCCTGCAATGAGCCGGGACATCTTCAACTAGATCAGGTTGCTCAGAGCCCCGTCCAACCGCACCTTGAATGTTTCCAAGGATGGGGCATCTACCCCCTCTCTGGGCAACCTGTGTTAGTGTTTCACCACCCCCATTTTAAAAAATGTCCTCCTTCTATCTAATCTAAATTTACTCTGTTTTAGTTTAAAGCCATTCCCCCTCATCCTATCACTACATGCCCTTGTGAAAAGTCCTTCCTAATCTTTCCTTTAGGCCCCCTTTAGGTACTGGAAGGCTGCAATAAGGTCTCCCCAGAGCCTTCTCTTCTCCAGGCTGAAGAACCCCAACTCTTTCAGCCTTTCCTCATAGGAGAGGTGTTCCTACCCCTTTATTATTTTAGTGGCCCTCCTCTGAACAGCTATTCACCAACCTGAAAAGCAAGATAATTTAATGACTGGAGCTGATGTGAAGATTATTTCTGTGATATAGGTGGAGTACATCCAAATGCACCTGATATTTTAACCACCTTTAGAAAACATTTTGTACTTCCCAAAGTTCATCTAAAGAAGACTAAACATTTCACAAATTACAGGTAGCTGCACTTAACTGTCTATTAATTCAAATTCAGATTAGAAGCAGTGTGAATTGAGGGGCTGTGAATCACATCATGTGACAAAGGAAGTCATATCCCTTGGGTAATGCTGGGAGGGATGCTACAGCCTGTTTCCCTGCGCTGGCAAATCTGTACATCTGTCCTGCCTCTGTACTCTGCTGGTAATATCACACCTTGTTTTCAAGGACTGATAATTACTAATAAACTATATTCATTCTTTTGGCAGCAGTATCTTCCACTGGATTCTAAGAACATGAAAATGTGTTCTCATATATGAAAAAATTACTAGTAAATTAGTTCTAGTTATTGTGTTAATAAATTCATATTGATGAGTTCATACTAAAACAAATGCATTCCCTGATTCTAAGGGAACACAATGCAGCATAAATGTGCTAGCTTATCATCATAAACCATGATACTCATGGAAGAATCAAAATGAACCTTTGGCTTGAATCTTAGTAAGCATTAGGATTCATCACATACCATATCTGTCACTCTACCCACTTCCAATGCATTGTTTGTGCTTAAAAAGAAGTTTCTCTTATTGAATTTAGTTTAAAAAGAGAAGTACATTCCTGGCATTACATTTTATCATCTAATCCAGAATCTGAGTTGAGGAAGGTCATAATAAATTCACTCATTATTGCTCTGAAATGTACTTTTGTGGATATACACCAAAAAAATCTTCTTGTTGACAAGAAGCAATTAACTACAAGTCTTAGCAGAGTCTTGTAGTAGTTAAAAGTTCACATTACATAGAAAACTAATAATGAAGTCTGTTAGCCATGTATCTGCACTGTAGGTAAGCTTTAATAATTTAAAAATCAAATAAGATCTCCATTATCCCCAGAAAGCAAGTAAATGATTTTCATATTAATAATACAGTGATATTATTATAGTCAAGGTCTTTTTCTAATTATGCACTCAATAATGAAAATAAAGGAAGTATAAATCTATCAGTATTCAGAAAGAAAATGGAATAGCAAAAGATATTAGATCTAGTGGACAAGGAAAACATACTTATCCTCAAAGATCATAAATTATGGAAACATGGGTTGCGCGGCCTGAAACCATAGAGAAAGAAATCACAGTTCTAAGTTTCCAGTTCTCTTCTTCGAATTTGTCTTGAGCAAATGGTAAACGATTTCTTTCAGAAGGAATCCTATTCCAGCTTTGGTTTAAACCTTGGCAGAACTGTTTGTGCCATAATAGCTTCTCATTAAATTTCAAGAAATTTTATGTATCAGATGTGTGGGTAATACATGAGAACAGCAGTTCTTGGAAATCTGAAAATGAAGGACAACATAAATGAATGAAATCCAATATCTGAATTAAAACCAGCAAACCTATGACTTACAATTTTCAAAAATGGAAGACCTTAAAAAATAAACCAAGACCAATGTAAAGAAACACTTTTGCATTCACCACAAAAAGTAAAAAGGTGACTTAGCTCCTTCTTAACTCTTAGAAAATGACAACAGAGTTGAAAGAAGTGGGAAGAATAATGAGACTTAAGATCAATGAAGGTAAAACCAAATTCATGCTTGTAAATTCACAAGAATAACTTGATGAAGGTTATCTAATAGTCAATAACAAAGAACACCAATGTAAGCATCTTAAACACCTAGTGATATTAATTATTAGTAGCTATTGGATGAGGAGGAATATTAAGATATGAGAATTTCATTTTTGTCCTCTCAGGTACTGCTTAATTCTAACAATCACTGAAGAGAACCAATTTTAAGACAGCTATGCAAATCTCCTACAGGAGACCCTCCAGATGTAAGATGTAAGTACTTCTTTACAAGAAGTAATTAAATAATGAATTTTGGGGTCAGTAAGAAAGTAAGATTTAGAAAAAGATTTAATACGAAAGTGTGGAAAGCTTCAGGGAAAACATCTGTAGCAAATACAGTGAAATTCTGTCATCCTTGATTGGTGAGCAGTACACTGAGTTAAGACATGATGCATATTCTCTAGGAATACGAATTTCCCTCTGTTAGGACTTTGCAAACTGTTTAAATATCTACCTTTTCTGTACCCTTTAGAGACCCTCGGTGGCTAACACTGCGTAGCCTGAGACAGCACCCTCCTTTGTTTTTTCTGCTGTGCAATCAAGAAAAAGGATCTTATCATAGATTATAAGCATTCAGGAGAAATCTATTTTTAGCAGAAAGAGATATAGTGAAACTGTGAGAGCAGAGAGGGATCTTTCAAGCGCACAGTTTAAGCATGCCAGGAGTCTGCCATGCTAAGCACACTGTTCTAATACAGAGGAACTTTTGGTATGACTCCTCATTACCTCCCTTCCCGACTATGGTGAAAAACTGTTGGTGTCTCCTCCTCTTCAGTTCTCCTCCAAGCTAAACTGGTCACTAGGTCTTTCTGCTTCTCCATAGCCTGAGGCCTAGAAAATTTACAGCAGCAAGTCACCATTTTTCCACAATCACTTACCTGTCCTCCAGATTTTGTGCTCTTGGCTGTTCTGGTCTATTTTGAGGGTCAGTTTATCTGGACAACTTCAGTTGGGCACAGTCTTTTCAAGGAGAATATACATGCTTAAAAGTAAAAAAAACAGTTCCATTATAATGCCTAGCTATTAGGAATTAGTATGCTTACCAGCCCTAAAAAGTCTTTGCAGGCTGGGAGGGCTCATCCTCTGCAGCTGTCTGGAAGGGATCCAGGTGTTGCTGAGCTGCTATCCCCCACCAGCTTCATCAACACCAATAACAAAGAAGACTCAATTCAATGACCCTATGTTTCCTGACTAACCCTTGACCAACATCCTTGGGTTTTTCCTTTAAGGTTTTATACCTTTCCGTGCTGTGTTCTCCTCCTGAATGCCTCAACAGCTAATAATCCTGTCTCCACAATACTACTTCTATCCAAAATTTTACCTTTCTGACCCTTCTGCAGAATTTCTTGCAGGTCTGTCTCAGGAGTACAGGCCAAGGTTATGCAGCAGGGCTGTATGAGAGCTGGGACTTGGGACTGGACACAGATGCAAGATCCCTGGGTTCATCCGGGTGCACAGGTTGTATACCCCTTGCTATTCTTTGCCAATTTCTGGATCCCCCTTTGCTTAATACACATTCCTAGGAAAAGACTCCATCTCTCCCAGAGCTGACAATAATCTCAGGCAGACTGGAACAGAGTGCAGCTCCCTGCTCATTACCAGGTCCAGCTCAGGGTCAGTCCTCTGAGATGTCAAAGTCCTAACAGACGGGGAATTTTTAGAAAAGGAAAAGTTGTTTCTTTCCAAGAACGATGTGAGATCTACTGCTAGTTTTGGGGCTGGGATTGTGTCTTTTAAGGCCTGGATTCTTAGCCGGGGAGATTTGATGTGATATTCAAAGCTTTTTTTTTTGGTTCCAGCCCATTGTACTAAGGGACCGAAGTGCAGCCATATAACTAACACAATATGGGAAACATAGCAAGCTTTTAGCAGTATGATACTTCACAGCTGGTGTTTAATACAGCCGATTCCTCAACCAGCTGTGGCAGAAGACGTCACCAGACAGATGCTGCTACCTTCTGCAGGACAGGTGGGACCTGGGTGGTCAGTTTTCTCTCTGTCCTACCAGAGATTTATACAGTCCAGGGGTCTAGGCATGTGTGACCAGTTGTGCGCTCTCTTCAGTGGTCATGGGAGCTTCATTTTTTCATGCCTGACCAGGAGAGGGGAGGCTACACATTAATCACTGGCTTAAGCGTTATTTCAGGTACACATGATGGAGAGTTATGTTTGTAGTAAAGCTGCATTTGCCAGGCTTGGGTACTATGCTGAAAAAGTGGTTTGAAACAAAGGAAGCACCTAAGCACCTCACTCCTATTATAGCTAGAAGGAGTGAACAAGCAATCACTGATCACTCTTGTTACTTTTTGCTCAAGAAGCGCATAGTCAGCATGAGCCTTTTGACTACCAGCTGTGATAAAATCAGGCCATAGGATTTTGCATCACCACTGCCTACAGGTTATAATATCAGGCAATAGGGCTGATATTTTATCAAATTTATCAAATATATTTATCAAATATTTTCTTTAAGGCATTCACATCTGCAAGAATCTGGCAAATGCCCTGAGAAATATTGAATCCTGTTGCACAAGTGTTAAACATCTTGGGAAGCTGCTGAGTTGGAGTTTGGCACCCAAGGCTTTTCACCGGAAAATAGAATATAATTTTTATTATAAGGCCCGCATAAAGGACGTTTTCCTCTGAGGAAAAAAGTAAAACCAATTTAAACTGCTAAACAAAAGCAACATATAATCTTCATTCTCTGTTTTGGAGTGAAAAGAAGTGAATAATACAGAATGCAAGGGTATTGCATAGTGATCTGAGGCTTTACCATTGTGCTTGCTTCAACAGACAAGGAGAATCACAAAGGTATCTTTTAAGAGCCATCAATGTTCCTTTTCTAGCTGTCTGTACTGGTAAGCTGAAATCACAGGTACAGGAAGATACACAAGGGGTATGACATAGTGGTATTAATAAAAAGTTTAAGAAGTTACACAAGAAGTTACCTGAAAGAGTCATCAGTCCTGAAGTGCAATGACAATAAATATACAATTAAATACTCCATTAATATATCCAGATGGAGTACTGAAGAAGACTTGTTACCACAAAATGATCAAAATGAAAGGCCAATGCTAATGCCATGATATCTAACTAGTTCAGATTTTAAGGATTTTTACACTGATTGGCAAAAATGAGGCATTCCTACATTTCCCCAAGATAACTGCAGCTACAGTTAAGGGAGAAATTTTTCCCGTCAAATCTGCTTTTGCCAGACATGCTATATCTGACAGCAGTGCCTGACAATAGGATTAGAGTTTAGAGGACATGAATTTAAGCAATTTTAAATTATATATGTGTCTATATACACAAATGTGAGTCCATATTAACTCCCAATCCAGAATGAAAAATGTTAAAACAAGGAACCAGTACCCAGGTTGTCAGTCTGTCTGTCTTGGGTAACACAGAAGGTGAGGGATGCCAGCTACTGAGTTCTCATCATGTCTTCTGGGACCTTCTTAGGTTGGTGACGACATGCTGGTTTTGGATGTGCTTTTCTGTATTCTTTATGAAGGAAGTGTAATTCCTGTTCCTCCTCCGTTAGTTATTAAGATTTGCTCAGTGTCCATTGACTTCTGATCTGTGTGTCCTGAGAATCTGTACATGGATGCACTGAGATCCTGGAGACCTGCTAATATAGGTATCATCAACACATGCCATTTTTCTGCTGTTGCTTCTGGTGCTTCTGCATCTCCATTCACTCTCCACTCCTATCAGTCTTCATGGTTTGTTATAATTCCTTGCACAGATAATATAATCACAAAATGATATCAATGAATCATGTGCTGACAGCTCCTGACACTTTGATAAACAAAAACAAAACACCTGCACAGTTAGAAAACAATGTCAGAGTCACTGAAGAACTGTAGGATGAGAAAGAGACAAATCTGGTTTAAAAAAAGGCCTATCAGTATTCTAGGATCTGCCATTGCTTCCTGAAAACAATGCGGTTCCTCTCCGTAATGAGAAACTACTGTCAACAATGACTGTTTCGTGGGAGATTGCCCCATGGATTCCCCAACTTTGGACACTTTTAAGATTCAGCTGGACAGGGTGCTGGGTCATCTTGTCTAGAAAGAAAGGCTGGATCAGATGATCCTTGAGGTCCCTTCCAACCTGGTATTCTATGATTCTATGGCTTATGCAAGAGTCGTTCTCAGCAGACAACTATGAGAGACATGCAAAGGTTTTTAGGAGACTGGGGAGGAGGAAGGACTGAGAAATGTGCCTGAGAAGGCCACACACAGGGACCAAGCACAGCAAATTGGCCACAGCACAAACAGGTATCCGGACCTGCCGCCCCCCAAAAGCAGCCGTGCTAAGGGACCAGCAACTCGTTCATCCAAGAGCAACTCAACGATGACATGAACACAGTTAGCATCGTATTTATTTGGCTGTTTCTTAATGTATTTATAATGGCACAACATATTACTGCTATTTTTAATATTATTATTAATTGTTGGCAGGAAAAGGAAAAGATGACACTGACTGACAGTGCTTTCAAAGGCTGAGTTTCCCAGGCAGAAAGTCTGCGTGCAGCTCAGCAGAGCCCGTGAAGCTCCATGCTGCCGACTGGAGCCAAACACAGACTAAGCCTCCCCCCTGGCAGGATCCCCAGCACTGCACAGCCACAAGTGGAGGACACTACATGTTTTTTAGGCAGTGCCTAGCTCTGGGATGTTCTTGGTCATGCCTGGAAGCTCATTACCAGACATCTAAGCCCTCTGTCACTAGTGCTGGCTCACATTGGAACATAATTCCACCCTGACATAGCACAGTCCCCGGTCTCTCCTTGCCCCAGCACTGTGCAGGGTGAGGGGAGGGCAAAGACCCGCTCTACAAGATCCTCAGAAGCCATGTAAGACTTGATTGCACAGGAAAAAGGTTGGGGCTCAAGCAAAGCAGCTGACCTCTGCCAGGACACCCACTCATTTCTGCCTGGAACACCAAACGGTACATCTTTCTGTATATAAGGACATTTTGCCTTCCTAAGAGACAGAGCAGCTTGGCAGCCAGGACACTCCTGTATGATGTGGAAAATGCAAGTTCAAGTCCATACTTTAAATCAGGCTCAAGTAAAGATTTGAAAATTAATTTTCTGGGTGCAAGGTGTTGCTCCATGCAGTACACTATTCTGTATGCATTTACACACCTGGTTCCCGGGCTGTGGCAAAAGCTACATCCAGCTGAAGCACGCCTTGAGCACAGCCAGAGTCTGGAGCTATGCTGACGTAGTGGAGACCCCTCCAGCTGCATTGAGGTCCCCATTTCTGGAGCTGTCAGTTAACATCTCTCTTGAACGATTAATGGGCAGCTCATTAACCACAGAGTAGTGTCAGCTCACAGATGGTTGTGTACATGCCTGGTGGGAAGATTATAGACATGTGGATTAAGAGACAGCCAGGTAGTACTGATGACAGCGGTATTACATGGAGATACATATATAACATAAGTCTGCTTGATGAATTTGACCTATATTTGCCACGGTTATGGCTGCAGTGCTTTCAAGGTTTGATATTTTGAATTATCTAGTGCTTTTCCATCAATAAATTGCTATTGTTATTGATAAAGCCATCAATACTTTAGTTCAGATGCAGTTATTCATAATCAGATGTCACAACTGAAACACTAAAAACAGCACTCAGAGCTCAGTTCAGTAATTCATAGAAAGAGTAAGCATAAAGAAAAAAAAAGGTGCTATACCAAATTTTCTTGGATGATCACAGGAAGGATTAAAGAACATTAATTCTATTATCACTCATCTCATCGTAAGGTCAACTGCATCTAAAGGCTAAGTAATATGTTTCTCTGTAATACTGAGATCTTCAGGGAAGTATTATTGCTGCATCTTATCAGCTTGGAAATGTCAACTGGAGGATGTGAACCAAACAAGTCAATAAGGTTCATTCTACTTTCAGAAATATCCCAAACTTAAAACAGATACTTAGAAAACTGTTAGAAACAAAAATAATAATAAATATATTCCACTTCCAGGAATAAGTTACGGTTCTAGAATGAGGTAAGTGGGAGAAAAGACTTTGTATTGAACTTCAACACATTATCTCCAGATGCAGCCCAAAGCATTGATCACTCTAGCAGTCATTCGCTAGGGTTTGTAATGTCGACAGGTAGTAACACTTTTGCCACCTCCAGTTGACATCAAGGGCTTATCATCTGCCCTTCATGTAGACAGCAGGACAATTGACGCTCCACAGAGACATTATGAATAAAGCCAAACACCATTGGGTTATTAAATAGTCCAGGTAACTTTCCTCATCTTCCTAAGAGCAGTTTTTGCACACTGTAACATTCTACAAATATATTACTGTCACAATGCCTTGCTGTTGAGGTTTTTAGTTCAAGTACAAAGAAAAAAGTGATCCTGTGCAAAACGAAGGACTACAGTGTGAAGAACTTTCAGTAAGGGTTGCTGACCTTTCACTATAGAAAACTGTTAAAGCAGTGAAACTAGGAATGAGGATTTCTCAGTGGCTGCTAAGGGGTTATGCAGTCTTTCATCTGTGTACTAATTTAAGTCCTGCCTGGACCAGCATTCTTCTTTCAGCCATGCTCAGCTGACAATTACCCTGCTAAAGTTAAACGATTGCCATCAGCTTGAGTTGGAAGAAAATATTATCTCTTAGCCTTCTTTTGTATTATCCTATATAATCCCAATTCTGTTGGACTTCCCAAGACAGCCTCAGCATCATAGCGCAAGGCACCTGGTCCAGCAGCAATGAAAGTTACAGAACCGATCAGAGATTATTGCTTTACAGCAATAAATTTAGATGGCCTCAATCTGGCTTCACATCTTAAAACTCATCAAAACCAATCGTGTGTTTTCTTTTCTGTAGTATGAAGAATACAACCGCTATCCGCAGCTTGCAGTGTAGTCTTCTACCCATACTTTCCACCAGGCACCTAAATGTCAATAGACCTTGACATAGCTTTCACTTTAAATCAAAATCCAACCTTTTCACTCTATACCTACAGTTAAAATACCAGTTCATGCTCCTGTCATCTCCCACTTTGACCCATATAACCTTCTCCTTTATGGCCTCCCGATGACCTGCATAAATCTTTTCTGATGCATTGAAGATAATAAAAAGACATGAAACAGAAGGACAATGTTTGTAAGGAAAGTGATGTCTAAACCAATTTGCACACAGCTATTGTGTTCCAAAATACGCAGCCTAATGGATATATGCTTTCTAATTGCCTGTAATCATGGATAAATAAGAGGCTACGTTACTACAGGCTGGTGAAGAGAAAGTGTGACTTATTATCTCTATTTGGACTGCAAGTCATAGAAGAGTCAGAATAAATTTTGAATCCCTCAGTGCTTGACACTTCCAGAAGATGACAGATACTGGCAAAAGGAGTCCCCAGAGACTACGAATATGAGCAATTAGCACCACCTATTAAATATTTTCAAGATAGTCTGCAATGGGAGCAGATAGACAATGTGTTTATAATTTAGTCAAAAGCATTAGAATGCAGATGCTCAGACAAAAATGGTTTCAAACTTAGTAATCTCCTGTCACACCTTTTTTAGGTGTTTATTCTCCACCTCCTCGGAAGCATTACATGTTAGAATCCATTCTCAAATGGTCTTTAATGTAGTTGCCTTTTCTACAAGTTTGCATGTATTTAAAAAGTTTGTCTGAACAGTCACTGCCATTTTGCGTGCAGAGGTGTGCGACGGCACCTAAAACTGAGGCATAAAACCTGGCTTCTACACACTGAAAATTCAACCTTAATACTTAGAAAAGTCTTACCAAAAAGCGTGATGCCAGTTACAGCAGTTTATTGCCTTCCCCATTTGCTGGGATACATGTTTAGGGCTTTATCTGGCAGGGCCCTGAATGTGCTGCTCCTGACACCGTGAAGCAATCAAGCACATGGGTAAATTAAAACAGCTGACTCACCTCATTAACTGTCCGGGTACCACGTATGTGCGTACAGGGTAGCACATGATTAAGCGCTTCATAGGCTGTCAGCCAAAATGTGAACTGTCACACCGCTCAGACAAACTAAGGGCGAAGTGAAACGTCTGAAGTACTTCAAGAGTATATGTGTGTTTATGCATATATACTGTGTGTATATGCATATATATACACATATATACATATATACACATATATACACACATATATAATGTGTGTATATGCATACATACATACTTATGTTTACGTACATATAAAAACACCTTTGAGTCTGTGTGTGTTTTATATATTTATATTGTCATGGGTATTGGGTATTTTATCTAAGAAGTGACAAAGTTTGAGCCTTGCTCTGCTTTGATACTAGTGAGTTCACAGCCATAGATGAAACGATTGCAGACCATATTTGCAGACACTTCTGAAGAGAAGTAACACTTCCCTAATGCATAAAATGTGTAATTTACCCTACTCTGGCTCTGGAGAAAGGACTGTGATTACACAAAACAGCAAATAGCCCTCTAAGTGAAGCAGCCTCTATCCCATCGGAATTTCAGCATTGGTAAAATAAAGTGTTTTGTGATTTAAGATGCTGCCAATAAATTTTGAAAATAGTGACATAAGTATGTATCTACGTCGTACGTTTATTTACAGCTTCTATCACAGTCATCTTTGCATCTCTGCTGGAACATAAGGCCAGTCAGCATGGAAAAGGTTGAACTTTGTCATCGCAAAAGACATCTCCTAAGACATTCACAGGCTCTGTGGTTTTGGCAGGAAATTCCATACATCTTGACAGAGACAGAGCATTTTCACAAAAGGGTTTTCCTTTCCTGTTTCCATAGAAATCTGTGGAAGTTACAACCAGCTACAACAGGAACAGAAGTGGCAAGAATAAGGCGGCACAGGATCCTTTCCTGATTTTGCTGTTGATCTTCCACAAGAATTTCAGGAACTCGTTTCATCTTTCCATGCCTTAATTATTCCAGCTGTAAAATGGGGATGACCATCCCCACTGACCTTCATAACATGCCATGAAATCTGCGCGTGAAAACTAATATTCAAACATCACCCCAAACCCACTAAATCTATGAAAAATAATTTCAATAACTTCTGTAGGTGAGTTTGGATTGAGTAATCTAACACTAACCTGGCTTTTATTATTTTATTTATATGCATAATATTACTAAACATACACATAAAATATAGATAGCTTCCATATTTCACGTGTCTTAGATTTTTACCACCATGATCACCGGAGGCACTAAGGTGAGATATGTCAGTTTTAATTACATGTATTTACAACTATATTTCTCAGTTTACACATCACGAGTGATATTTCTCACTGTGTGAATTTTCAGACTGGTAACAGAAGCTAAATGCATTTTCCTTTAAAAGTTTGTGTAATTTGTGAAACACAAAGGCATTAAGCAGTTATATTTTTCTGAATCACGGTGTCTTTTGTAATGACAGCTGTGTATTTAGTTCAACAGTGAAACTCAAACTGTTTTGCTAATGAAAAGGGAGCCAAATAACCAAATGCTGAAATGAATTGCAGGCTATTGAAAGCGGACAGTTGGCTCATTAAATGTACCCCTTATGAATGATGTCCCTTCCTTTTAGTCTGGCACTGAAATAATCCAGATTTACTTTGTATTCCGCAAAGTATTTTTAGGGCCTTCTATGATCAAGATAAGATAAGACACAGGAAATACATTCCACAAATAAAATACAATTTGTTAGCCTGCAACAGCAAAACTTCAGCATTTACCAAACAAATGCATGTAGCTTTTAGGATAAATGACTTTCAGTGTAATTATTTATAGGATTTCCTGTGGGCTTACCACTACCGTTGGACTGCTATATATGCACCAGAAAATTTATGAAATTTTGGCAATATTGGGAAGAATGATTGCCCCTATTTTTCAGATACAGGTGGAATCACAGCCGCACTGAAGGCAATGGGAAAATTCCAATGCATGTCAAGGAGACAATACTGTAGATAGGGAATTCAAACTCGGAAACACTAAATAAATATGTCCAAGATGAACTGAAACATTTTAATCAGTTCTCAATAGAGTCAGCTGCAACTATGACACTTTCTTTTCCTTTAAAGAGTCTAGTTTTATTTTCTTCTCTGTCTTCAGCAACTCGCAGCCCGAGTTTCACTCAGTGTGGCTGAGATATTTTTACTTTTTCCTGTTTTCCTTCTCCAGGCTTTGTTCATTTTAAATTCTTTGTATAAATTTAATCACTTCTTGCCTCGGATATACCTCCACAAAAATCCATAGTCATCTCAAACTCTTGCTTATCTTGTGGCAGGACTGTTCATGCATAACAGCTGAGCAGCCTCGTCCCTTTGACAATGGACCTTGACGAAAATGTTCTGAAAGATCTGAGTCAGTCCAAAAAGTTCCTCTAGAGCAACTGCTGAACAGAAATACTGATCTGCCTTTTAAAGGCCCCATTATAAGGACTACACAAAAGCATGTTCTAATTACTGCCCCAGAACCACAGAGCGTTTAATGAGGGTATGATAACTTGAACAGCTGTTGAGGGGTGTATAAATTACTCCAAAACCCCTCCGCTCCTCAGTTGAGTGTAAAGTTTGGAGAGCGTAGCAGCACTGTAGGGCCATACCATTTGCTAGCAGCATCCTTGGCTGCATGAGGAAAAGCAATGCCAGCAGACTGAGGGAGGTGATCCTTCCCCTCTGCTCAGCACTGGTGAGACACATCTGGAGTGTTCGGTCCAGTCCTTTGCTCCCCAGTACAAGAGAAACATGGATACACTGGAACAAGTCCAGCAAAGGGCCACGAATGTGATCAAGGGTCTGGAGCATCTGGGATGTGAGAAGAGATTGAGAGAACTGGGATGGGCGTAGTTTGGAGGAGAAAAGGCTCAGGCAGGTTGTTAGCAATACATACACATATCTGATGGGGGGCGTAAAGAATACAGAGCCAGGCTCTTTTCAGTGACATCCAGTCACAGGACAAGAGGCAATGAGTTCAAACGGAAATAAAGAAAACTGCTTTTAAACATATGAAAAAGCTTTTTCCTGTGAGGGTGATCAAACACTGACACAGGTTACCCAGAGAGGATGTGGAGTCTCCGTCACTGGAGCTGCTCAAAACCTGACTGGACACAGCTCAGAGCAACCTGCTGTAGCTGACCCTGCTTTGAGCAGGTGGTTGGATGAGGTGATCTCCAGAGGTGCCTTCTGTGATTCTCCTCCCCTAGGCAGCGAGTTTTGGCATGTAGCACAGCTCCTCCTTCTGAATTCTGCCCCTTCTTCTACCAAAGATATACCACCTTGAGCCCAACACTAACCTATTTCCCCAAATTATCTTCTAATCTCAGCAACCTTCCTCTTTGGGCACCAATCTTGAAGAGAGTATATTTTAGGCACGCAAATGTAAGGGACAATTTTTATAATACCAGTTTTCTCATTTATGACTAACACACTCAGATTGAGACGGCTAGAACTCCCTCCATAACTAGGCAAGCTTTATTTCTAATAATGCCTAAAGCTGGAAAAAAATAAAAAAAAGGCTATTGACATGCTCCTATAGATAAACAGATATCCAAATATGGATTAAATCTAGATTTGAAACATATGATTACACAAGTTTATTATGTTTAAATCAATTTTTATTTTCACGAAACTTTTCCTACTTATTACAACCATATGCGCATAAGTCAAGAAAACAACTGACAGCATAGCTTGGAAAAAAAAAGATGTACTATACAAAACAATGTGTGGATGACAGCTGCTACTCCCCCTTTAAATCTCATTCTGTCATTCTTGTGTTGAATAGTATCTTCTTTTCCTTACCATTCAATGCTGACAAAGGTGGCATCGCCAGGCCCTCTGAAGCTGAACTGCTTGTGCTGTATACATTGTCCTTGCTAATACTGTACAATAATTTATTTTTCTCAAAAAGAACCAGACAAACAATACACAATATTCAGCTCACCTGTGGAAACACTGATGAACAACGTGAGAACATCTCAATAGCTTACATTAGTACAAAGACTGAAATCAAGAAGACTGGATTCAGACTTTACTTCCTCAAAGCTGGAGGGAGTTTGGATGCATCATTGCCATTGATATCTACCTCTACTTTATTATGCTTCTACAAAATCTCCAGGAGCCTGCTCCTCATAATCCAGAAAAAGCATGACAGTGCTCGCAATAATCGCAGGGAATCCCCGGATTTGCCGTTAGTGATGGGTAGCTCTCACATTCCCCTGCAGAGTTCAGCGGGGAAGTCAGTCAATGGGTGTTTAACTCTGGCTGGCATCCTCTGCACTCAATCCCACGGTTTCGCTGCTCCCGCCTCCTGCCAGCACCAACTCCAGAGCTTTTTTCTGCAGGGCTGGCAGCTGCCTCCATGCCTCTCTGCTCCAGCCAGCGCTGCGCGGAGACATCTCTGAAGTGCTGGCAAGAGAACTCAAAGAGACTCCAGCCGGCAGAGGAGATCCCCTGCCAGGCTAAAGGAGCAAAGGACTGAGGGAAAAGGAATCACTGGTCTATTTAATCCTTTATTTTCATGTCTGCATAACGGACAGCAGGAAGCATGTGGTACCAAAGGAAAGAATTTTCCATCAAAAAGTGCCGCGATTCTTTCTGTAAGCCTTTCTGTGCTCTCAGAAAGAAGTAACTTTTGCTTCTCAGAGGGATCAAAAGGAGTCTGCCAGGGGTGACAAAAGAAAGGTAGAATTTAACCTCCTGACATGGCAACAGGATAAGCCAGTATGAAGGAAGATTATACCGCAAAGACCTTCTAGGACTGAGAAGAAAATTGTCTTTGGTTCAGCAAAAGAGGAAATTTAACACTGAAGGATTAAGAAGTGAGGGAACACAGTAAAAAAGACAAACCAGAGACAGGCCCCTTCGCAGTAGCATTTTGAATAAACAAAGCTGCAGGGGTCACAGCAAGAGAGGAGAGTAATTGTCAGGACATGACTTTAGGTCATACAGTCAGAAGAGAACGGTTAGGCCTAGGAGATGCTGTGCTACACGTGGTAAGACTTCAACACCATCAAGCAAGAATAAAAAGAGAAGGAAGACAAAGAAAACATGAGTTGAAATATGGTATCCAAAGCTGTACTTGTTGATAAGGGCAGCCAGGGTCAATATATGGAGAGACAAGAGGAAAAAACACAGATGGAAACCTAGCACACTCTCAACAACAGAAAAGAAGGATTCAGCGCTAAAGAATCAAGAAGCAGAAGTGAAGAATTGGGAAAGGAAATGGTTTTTTAAAGGAAGGGGTTTTTTTTAAAGTGTTTACTGGATTTGGGAAGAGGAATGAGAGTTTCAAAAGCAGTCTATCAGTGAAGAAAATGATGAAACACAGGCCTTCATGTTCGAGATGCTAACTAGAGATACCAAGGTGAGCAGCTCCAGCTGATGGAGAAAGGAATGAGCCATACTGAAGGAGGTGTAGGACATATTTAGAGCAGTTTTGGACAGCACGTTTGGAGAGGTTAGTGATGACAGAAATGGCAGTACAGGAAGGGAATCCAACTGGTGTTTTCATGACAGGGAAGGTCAGTGACTACCTACATTTATTTGAGAGGAAACTTAAGGACCTTGGGAAGTAGATGGGGAAAAAAAAGGCAGGATGAAGTAGACACACATGATGGTAAGGGAGGGAATAATGACAGAGGAAGGAAGAGAAAGGATGAAGTCAACATTTCTGTGGCAGCAGACTGAGAAGCAAATGTGGAAAAGGTTAATGATAGAAGTACTGTGCGCCATATTTTAACTTGGGCTTTTTTCTGCAGAGGTAAATGAGGTGGTTGTGGTAGAATACTTTCTGATGGGAAGCTCAAATAAAAACACCCAGAGAAGTACAAATAAAGCAAGTCATGGGTTTTGTAGGAGAAAAACTGGATGCATATCTGTGAGTGAAGTGAAGAGATGAGGACATAGTGATAGACAGCTAAAATGTCAGATTAAGTATCACCAGGGAAAAGCAGCTCAAGGGTGAACATGTTGATGTAGAAGTGATAATCACTGCCCCGTAGTCTATGTCTTATCAGTAATCAGAGTTAGCATTTCTCATTACAGCAGTACAACTGAAGTCCAAAAATTGATCAGAAAGCTTCTCAGATCACTGTGGTTGTGCAATAAACAAATGGCTCTCAAAGAAAGATGAACCGTGTAGGAGGGAAAAAAAAACCTCGAATACCCCTTCAGGGTGTAGCCTTGCTCTGCTGATTATCTCCTAACTTTTTCCCCTCCAAAAAGTGCAGTTTATGTTCAGTTCCCAGTCTCACGTATACCTCCTTAGCCTTGTGCTCAAAATTTACAAAGCTTTAGCTTGTCAGCTCTGGGAATTCTCCATCTTTCCTCTGAATATTAGTTACATAATAGCTTGAGCTAAGCAATCAAAGCGGTGATAGGTCAAAAGGAAGATTTGCCTGAGGTGATGCAGGAAGTTGATGGCAGAGCTTGAAGCTGAATACACATTTCTCTGCTATTCAGACAGCACAAAACCCGCTAGAGCCTCCTTCACTGTTTAGATTTTGTTGGCTTTTTTTCAAAGCAGCACTGTTTCTGAAGCCAAAGCTAAGAAATGCAACAGCATTGAGAGAGCTAATAAGCCAAAGAAATATCCCCAAATGGCACTGCTTTCTAGCTCCCAATGGCACTTCCATGACATTACTAATAAGTTATATCTTACAACCAGTGTTTTCCATATCCTTACTGTAGTTCTCCATGTCATTTCAACTACCCGTATATTTGTACAGCTGTTGAGAAGAGGGGAGAGATAGTAAGCCGAGTATGTTAAACCCAGTCTTCCCCTTGGATTTAACGTGCCTCACCTTCAAAATACGCAAGTCCAAAGATGCCATAGCTCTTTGGTACTGACATTTCTAGTTATAAAAGATAGTCTTGAAAGTCATTGTTCAACCCCCTCGCATCTGTTTTGTGAGACTAAATGACAACTATTGAAAATTTTAGTTGGTAAGTGCTGGCGATAGCAAGTACAGCACTGAAATTTACAGGGATGATTTAAACATTTTTTGACATTGCACAACAGTGTAACATTTACCTGTCGAGAGTGCAGGATGCAGTAAATAGGCCGAGCAGGGAACTAAGGGGGCCAAGGACTCCAAGGCTCCCTCTCTGAGATGACAGCACTGATTAAGGTGACATCTACCTCCTGCACTTCAAATTGCCACTCCTCAGGTTCTGTAGGGGTTAAGATTTATCCGTGATTCATTAAGGAACAGGCCCAGCATTGCAATATTACTCTCCTCCATGCCATGACACCTTTCTCAGAAGTTTCAGGATTTTTCTCCAGCAAGTTTATCTGGCATCAGCTTCTTGAGAAAGTGCCTTCCGAACTGAACGTGAAGTATTCGGTATTTCAGATCAGAAAAACTGTGAAATAGGTGTTGCATGAATAAAAGGGATGTTTATCAGTTATTATTACTTATTATCATTTGCATTATCACAGAGTCTAGGCACTGCTGCTTATAAAGAAGAAGCTTTCGTGCTACTTCGTATAAAGAGGGAGCAAGAAGACTGTTCCTATCCCTGGACGTGTACAGTCTGAGATGATTGACAGCTGCTGGATCCAGACAGACAGGGAAAAGAAGGGCATTAATAAAACAATGATGTTCAACACAATGGTAACATCCCACCTCAGACTTACAAAGTTCCTGTAAGCATAAAGAATGGTTGCTCAAGGGTAATTACAGTGAAATTCCATAAGGCAGAGGCAAAGCCTTGTATATTGAACAATCCATCTGGACTTCCACTGTTCTTTAAGTGGAAATTGTTTCTGTAAATAAAATTGTTTACAAAAGCTGTTTTCTTGCACAAATCTAGGGAAACATTGTGAGGACATGGCTTATCACGAGTGAATGCTCGAATTCATGGATTACAAATTCAAGGTTAATTTTGCCATTAGATTAGCACAGTTTCTTCTGATTATTTCTGCGAGCGTGCCAAAGACACACATATTTTGAATCTGTAATGATTGCTTACAGATCTTTTATCCAAACTTAAGCGCTCACATTTTCCACTTAAAAATAAAAACCCACCTTTGACTAGGAACTAGCTAGTGTTCCCCTGCGGCACTTACAAGACAGACATTTTAACCCTGCTCTGTGTAACAGAACAGCGTAACATGGTATTTCTACAAGCAGCTTTGTCCAAAGAAAGAATAAGATAAAAATCAGGACAAGCTTGACTCAGGTCTTGGGTGTGATCTCAGGTAATTACCTGATAACACTTCCCTACATCTCCGATTTTTGTTTTACAAGGCACCATGTTGCTCCCCACCCTATAAAACTGCTTTAACTGCTTTCCTCAGAGAAGGAATTGGTTATCATGGCACTGATTAGTCCTTATTATCACCACTGCGCGAGACCCTAAACCTTTAGTGAAGCAGGCACCGCCTGCAGTCGAAACGAGAGGTAACTCACGCTCTTTGTTTGTTCTTAGGGAAAAGCGCAGACAACCGGCCCGAGTCGCCGCACTTTTACAATTTTACTTCAATAAACCCGCAGCGGCCCCTGCTCTCTGCTGAGGCGCTCGTTAGGCCCCGGTTCATCACACCGCCGTGCGGCCGCCACCGCGGCTCTGGCCGGAGGCCGCTCTCAGCAGGGGCCCGGCGACCCCAGGCCGGGGCTGGGGGGGGGCCGCTCGGCGGTGCCGGGGCTCCCCGCTGGCTCCCGGCCCCACCGCCCCCCGGTGGGCTCCAGCCCCCCGGGCCCAGGCCGGCCCGGCGGGCCCCGCTGGCAGGGCAGGGCCACCGGCGGCCTCCGCAGGGGCCTGGTGCCGCCCGCGCCGCTGCCAGCGCCCGTGGCCCCCGCACCGCCCAGGGGGAATCACACGGCTGCCGGTGGCGGCGGAGGGGCGAAAGCCGCTCGGCGGCGGTGCGTGCCGGGAGCGGGAGGCGGCCCGGCCGGGTCACGCCCGCCCCCGGCCGCGCCACCGCCCCTTCCTGTCATGGCCGCTGCCGGGCGAGGGGGAGCGCGGCGAGGCGGCGCGGGCCGGCGCCCCCAGGAGCTGAGGGTCCCGCCGGGCGGCGCGGTGCGGCGCGGCGCGGCGCGGAGCGGGGACGTCCCCTCAGCCCGGAGCCGGCGGCAGGAGGTGACTTGAGGGGCGCCGTGCGGGCAGGGCCTGCGCGGGGGGCTGCCCCCGGGGAGCGGCCGTCCCACCGGCGCTGGGAGGGGGCCGCGCCGCCCCGCTCCGCTGCGCCCCGGCCCCGGGGGAGGCGGGGGCCGGCCGGGGTGCGGGCCAGAGCCCCGACACTGCCCCCCCCGGTGGGGGGAAACGGCGGGAAAGCCGCTGGTGCCGGGTGGCCCGGGACACCGCGGAGTACCCGAGCGCGGCGTCTCGGCGTGTGTAGCCCGCGACTGGAGTTTTCCTGCGGGGAAAAAAGTGTCGCGGAGCGGCCCCGGGCGGGTGGGTCCCGGCGGGCGCCCCGAAGGGCCGCGCCCCAAGTTTGGAGGGAAGGGGGAAGGTTGTGTTCCTGCAGTACGGGTGTGCCCGGGGGCGCTTACCCAGGGAGGGGCAAAGCGAGTTAATTTTAAGTTACATTCACATCCTCGGCCATGTGCAGCAGTCTCCCCGAGCACAGGCACCCCCCAGGCTGCCCCTTACTCCAGGGGTAAGTGGTGCGCAGCGGCGACCCGCTCCTAAACACCGAGCGGAACCGGCCCCAAAACAGCACAGCGTGGGGTAAGGAGGCACTGACGGCTGCGGGCAGGAGAGCCTGTTCTGACTGTACCTCACGGGAAGACTGCGAAAGATTAGTTTCCACAGAGCTGCATAACCTGATAGCAAACCCGCCGTGGCTATCTCATGATAGGAAGTCATTTACTTCTGTAATTGTGAAGATGAAAGCTGAATTTCCTGACTCCTGCAGAGATATTTGTAGTACGTTGATCACATCGGTTGGCTTTTGGAAAGGCAATTCCAGGGGAGAAGGAAGGGAAATGAAGTCGTGTTCCTTTTGTTTTCCTTGTAGATACCGCTGAAGCACCTGCTTTCCACCACTTTCCTTGTTTAACTACCCCTTGGGGGTCAGCTGGGCAGCAGCATGCCTTCTACCGAGAACACCTCAAAACTTTTCCTGGTCCTCGTTTCATTGCTGCTGGTGCTGCCAGTAGTTGAAGCCCTGGATGCAGGAGACACCATCGCCTTCCTGCTAGGCCTCGCTGTCAGTGTCGTTGGATTCTGTGCCTGCCTTGGCTTGTACGCGAGGAAAAGGAATGGACAGCAATGATTTCAAGAAGATGCTCAGATCACGTGAATTTCCAAACACAGCTTGGGGTTGAGATCTGGGGTGTAAAACTGAGCTTCAGTTCTGGATAACTTTCAAAAACCATGTAGTAGATATTTCTGCAAACCCCTCTTACTGTGCTTAAATATTGCCTTAGAGAAGGGTAAGACTTTTTTGAAAGGGGAAGGAAAACCATAGAGTGGTTCACAATAGATATTTATAAATGGAACATGTGAGAGAGACCATGAACAAGTTCCACAATTTTGGTTTCAAGGGTTAATCAGGAAGAAGCAGCTATTAATCTTCCAGTCAGGATGACAGAGCTTTGGAAGTACTCCTAACTAGATAGCTAGTGAGCAGACTGCTTTGACTTGTGTGTGTGTGCTCACATTCTTTGTAATGACAGTTAACACCTAACAGCTCACTCCTGCTGTCGCAGGGATGAGACTTCAGAGAACTAAGAAAACACGGAAAACGTTTTTTCCTTATGTATTTTTATTTTAGAATGTGCCTCTCCTGTAGCCTGTGTTCTTGTTACCAAGTAGATAAGAATGAGACCACTATTTTTCTTTAACGTGTATTTCACAGAAAACTACATGTAAGGCTATGTAAATCATGTGGGTTTTGTCTCTTGGGTTTTTTTTGTACTTGGCTTTCCTTTAGGCTCATCAGGTTGAAGGCTTATTTCACTTGGTCTTTGTATTTTTTCCCCAAAACCTTATGTCTTATTATGAGGAATTACATGTAGTATTTCTGCATTAGAGGGTCATTAGAATTATAACAAGACAGTTGTGCACATTTCGTTTACAATATGGAAAGAACACGTTTTGTTAAAATCCAGGGTTTAGTCATTGTTCTCAAGTGTCTTCCTCATGATAAACTTATGTTGCTAGCTAAACATTTAGGCTTCTTACCTAATTGACGCATATGAGTTCCACAGAAGAACCACCAAAACCAAAGTAAAAAATCCTGATACAAAATGGGAGATGTAAATAGTCTTATTCTATTCATGCTCAGTCAGATTGTATGGTATATGGTTGAAAGACTCTACTCAGTAGCGTATCTAGGACCTGTTTCTTTCTTTAAGTACCAAAGGTGAAATGGCACAGCCAAGAATGTCTACCACAGGTCCCTCTGGGTTGTTAGGGTGTTCTAGCTGTCCACTTGAGACAAGGAGCACAATCTGTAACAGCAGCAGAATAAGGAGCATAGGATGGTGAACCCTCCACAGTTCACAGAATTTCCTTCTGATCTTGTGCTGTGGACACTGCCACTTTTGCTGGAAATCTTGGCTTTTATCTTTCAGAGCTGGGGAAAAAGATTAAATGTGATGCAGAGCTATGTGTTTTGATACTGTTCCTCCCCTTCCTCTGTAAGTGTCTCTGTTCAGTAGAGCACAAAGCAATGGCTAGAAGAGGTCTCAGGCAGGTCATATATAAGTAATCGGGCCCAGATAATGTTCTCCAAATTCTAAGATTTCTGTATTCTATACACCATTTGTGGCTGGTTTGACTTCTCTCTCCAACCTCTGAGGACACGGAAGCCCTGGTTATTTCAGTTGTGCAATTTATGTCCCTTTCTCGTGGTTGATAGAGAGAGGAAGATAGAACAAAAGCTTCCAAAACTGCATGAGGTTGAAACTATAGGACTCAAACCAGCAAGCCACAAGAATGTAGGTTTCTGCTCTCGAGTTACAGGAATAATAATGGTCACAAAGTCACTCTGATGAGAGCTACGTCTTGCCAGGTAGCTCTTCTTGAACCCTTTTTGTGGCTTCCAAAAGTCAGAAAGGGACATGGTGCACAATTGCTATGTACAAATGAAGTCTACAGCCCTAAGAGGAGCTTCAGACAGTAGTGTCGCCTGTGAAGGCTGCCCAGCAGCAGTAGATGGTCCTGTATGTGATTATTCAACTGGGTGAATGGAAGCATACACCAAGTGGGATCGTCCATGTTCCAGTTTGGCCAAACCATTACCCTTTTAAATGAACAAACAAAGAAACCTCCCCCGGACTTTGTATTTCCCAAAATTCAAGTGGTTTGTCAATTTCTCAGCAGAAATTAAACACTGCTCTTTCACTAGGATAAATGTTGCCACAAGCAGTTTTTCACAGACTCCTTTATCTTCACTTTGGAAAAGATCCCTGGCAGTAGTTTCACAGAATTGTGCAACAATTCTCTTTCTGCAGGAGAGCAAGATTTTAGCAGAGTAATTAGCATCAGGCGATAGGGATATGAGGAAGTGTGGTTTTTTGCCTGAAGCTGTATGTGCTTCATTGAAAGGTGTTTGCACAGCGTAATGGCGTTGTTTCCTGGATTCTGACAGAAGCTTTGTTGTTAAAAGACTTGCGTTTGTCAATGACTTGAGTGTAAAATTGGATATGCCTGTTTTTCTTCTGTCTTAATAAACTTTCACGTATGATTTGTCATCAGTTTGATGAAGTAGTTCTTATGAAACTAAATAGGGATGACAGAAATGACTGAAACTGCTGAAATTCCTTATATTAAATATTATTTTCTTATATACTTTGCTCATGGGAGGTGACCTTACAAACTAATTTGGTGTAAGACGTCTTCAGTTGAGCTTTTGTACAGTAAGTGTACTTCTCTTGATCCTATTACTTGTATATGTAAAAATTATCTTGTTTCAATATCAGCTACTTCCGAGCACTTTGAAGGGGCTGGTCCCTTTACTTTTAAACTGGGTGCTTGCAGTTGCAAAGAAGCCCATTTCTCTGGTACAAGGGAAACTTGAAGCATTTATTTTTTCTTCTGACTATGAATTTTCAACATACAATTATGTAGTTGCCTTTATACTAGAAAAGCCATTTATGGCAGTTCTCTAGCTGAAGACCCAAGATAGAGAGGACCATTTTCTTTTTTTCTAAAGGAAAATTATGGTCTAGTGCTTTATAGTTATTTGAATGATACTCTTTTTTTTTTTAAAAAAAAAAAAAGCCTTCAGAAGAGCTTGTTTTATCCCAACATTTTATGAAAACAGGGTTCTAGCTCTTTTGGCACTTCAGCTCGGTGCACAAAACTGATACTATTAGTGGCTGTCTTCAGGGCAGAAAGCAAAACCAGCCAGGCAATGCCCACCCGTTAACAAACACAACCTACCCTCTGGTTCGTGCAAGAAGGCTGCAAGTCAGGAACAAGTAGCTTTTGACTGCTATGGTTTCCGTCTGCTTTAATAATGGCATAGCTCAAAACCAGCCATCCTACAAACATTTATCAGTCAGCGTATGGTCCCTTTGACTGGACAGAAGTCCTTTGCTCCTCATGGCAAAGTACCTTCAAGTGCTGCACAGCAGCTAGGTGTTGCCATTCTGCTGGGTATAGCAGTACCTGGGACTGGAATGCAAACACTTCACCCATTTACTCGTGCTCTTCCCTCTCTGGGTGCGTTAAAACTGATAAACCACTGCTGTGAACCCTTCTCCCACTCATATAAATCCTGCTGCTGGTGGTGGTGCTGCTTTTACACTATCGTGAGACTTCAATTCTATGGCATCTTCCATCTGAGAACTCTTATATGCTTACAGGTCTTAACGTCTGCATCCCTATCATATCCTTTCATGAGTGGGACAAGTGGAAGGAGAGAGTCAGTGACTTGTGGTGCTGTCACGGGACGGAGAGAATCAGTGACTTGTGGTGCTGTCACGGGACGTAGGTGGTATCTCCAGGATGCTCACTGAGATTTCTGGAGCATGTTGTGCTTGTGGTTCTCAGCTGCCATCCCCCTCCCACAGATGTTCCTGGACTGGGCCAGAGACTCCGTGTACTGCCTCGATGCAGTCTGAAGCTCTGGTTCCTCTTTGCACAAAGCTGTTTACATATGCTTTGTGAGAAGGGAGTAGGGAGTTGAGTTCACCATTGATAATAAGATAAAACTTGCCTAAATGGACGCACCGTAATAGCTCTGTTACCATGGTAAATGCTTTTAATTATTATACTACAAAAGTAACCTTTCTATTCACTTTTACATCTGATGAAAGGTTTGGCAGATCTAAACTGATGTAATGACAAGAGATTGTTAGAAGTGGTGGAAAGGAGGGCTTGGATCTGCTTGTCCTCCCGGTTTACACTGGAACAAATTGTTAGTAAATGATCTGAAGTCAACAGAAAGTGCGGGTTGTTCACCAGATTAGAAAAATAAGACCGCTAATTCAGAACCAAATGCAGAAAAACATATCAGGCGAGATTTGATGTCACTAAAGATGCACAGGACCCAAACCACTTAATTCCTGCTGAAATCAATCTTCAATGCTTTTAAGGGACAAGTTTTTAATGTATTAGATACTGACTGACAAAACCACACTGCTAAGTGTTAAATTGTTAAAGAATGTAGCCAGTTTTGAAATGAGGAAGATTTTCAGTTCACAGGAATACACAGTAGCACCTAACATTCGGAAAGCAAGTTGGAATTTACATACCAAGCTACGGTATGGTAAATTCCATAAAAGCACATCTATATTGAACTAAAAATAAAAGAGAAAAAAAAATTATATGGATATTAAAAGCATTTCCAGGTGTTGTACTGGTCTCCTCAGCTCAGTGTGACCGTAATGAAATCTGAAAATACACGGGAGGCTCTGTCACGCTGAGGTGCAGGCACACGAGACAGTCAGCTTCGCCTTTTGTTTCTGCATCATTCACCTGATCAGATCAACACAGAGATTTTCATGAGAAAAACAAAACGTCCCTTTAGAGAGCTAAGCAAAGCGACCCATATAAGCTCTCAGTGTAAGTGAAGGCCTGAAAGTGGAGTGGCCTCCAGCAGACCCAGGAGTTGCAACCATTAGAGGCAGGGAAGAAAGAATTGTGTCCCCAGACACGCTACTGTAGAAAAGAAGAGCTTACTGCTGCGTTGGGTTAAAGTTTGTGTTCTGCTTGAGCCTTCCTATATTGGCTGTATTCCTCCTCGCTGGTCTTTGTCTTAGAAATTTTAACTGGGACCAACACTACCAGCAGCTTTCCCAGCCGCTGTTTATTCAAGACACTAAAATGTTTGCACACATCTTCGTGCTGCTATTCTCCACTTTGCAAGTATAAAAGCACGAAAATTACCTTCTCTTCCTGAATGGAGTCAAAACACTGCAGAGCAACACAGTTCAATAAACTTACCAGATAAGGGTTTGTCTTGGTCTTCTGTTCTTCTGTTTGTGCAGCTCTTTGCACACGTTGCAATGATACTAATAATAATACAACTGCATGTCCCTTCCCTACCCTCTCACAGAAAAGCAGCAGTCCTAAAACATGACCAAACTTAATCTTGGCAAAATTAAAGTGAGGAAAATTGTTACTTTTATTGAAATATGTTCACTTTCCATTTCATGAATTAGCTGTGAAACAAGGATGCCTTTAATTAATTCTCGAACTGCTCAAGGACATTTTCTGCCAGCCTTTTTCTGAACTCAGATGGCTATGGAAATTAAATGGTCAATACCTGCACTTATTTCTCAGACTTTAACCTATCATGATTGTTCATAAGTCACATGGTAGCAGTTTTAAACTTTATTTGAATCTATTCAAATGATCTGGAGGATAAGCAGAAGCCATGTTGACTCATTTTTCCTTGAAAGCACATTATCCTTGAAAGGAACAATTGTGCCTTTTTAAAGTTTGATCTTTTCAGTAAGGCCATTTGTGGTCAACTTCCAAAAGTCTATCTGAGATTGAGACCCCACCTGGAGTACTGTGTCCAGCTCTGGAGCCCGCAGCAAGGAAAGACATGGACCTGTTGGAGCAGGTCCAGAGGAGGGCCACAAAAATGATTGGTGGGATAGAGCACCTCTCCTACGAGGACAGGCTGAGAGAGTTGGGGTTGTTCAGCCTGGAGAACAGAAGGCTCCAGGGAGACCTTATTATGGCCTTTCAACACTTCAAAGGGAACTTATAAGAAAGATGGGGACAAACATTTTTAGCAGGGCCTGTTGTGATAGGACAAAGGGTAATGGCTTTAAATGAAAAGAGGATAGATTTAGACTAGATATAAGGAAGACATTTTTTACAATGAGGTTGGTTGATATGTAAGTATCACTTCCTCCAAGCTCAGGATCGGTGCATCCGTAAGAGCAAGAAATCAGACAAGGGAAGCAGGAGACCTGCATGGTTGAGCAGGGAGCTTCTGAAAAAGCTCAAGTGGAAGAACGAAGTTTACAGTAAGTGGAAGAAGGGACTGACCATTTGGGAAGAGTACAAGAATGCCGTGAGGGTATGCAGTGATGAAATGAGGAAAGCCAAGGCTGCCTTGGAATTAAATCTGGCAAGGGATGTCAAGGTCAACAGGAAAGGTTTCTTCAAGTACATAGGAGGCAAAAGGATAAGTAGGGAAAATGTGGGCGCACTGTTGAACAAGACAGGTGCCGTGGTGACAGATGATGCAGAGAAGGCAGAGCTGCTGAATGCCTTCTTTGCTTCAGTCTTTGCTGCTCAGGGCAGCCCTCGGGAGTCCCAGACTTCGCAGGTAACAGAGAAAGTCTGGAGGAAGGGAGACTTTCCCTTGGTTGAAGAGGATCAAGTTGGAGATCAATTAAGTAAACTGGATACCCACAAGTCCATGGGCCCTGATGGGATGCGCCTGTGAGTGCTGAGGGAGCTGGTGGAAGCCATTGCTGGGCCGCTCTCCATCATCTTTGAAAGGTCCTGGAGAACAGGGGAGGTGCCTGAGGACTGGAGGAAAGCCAATGTCACTCCAGTCTTCAAAAAGGGCAAGAAGGGTGACCCAGGAAACTACAGGCCGGTCAGCCTCACCTCCATCCCTGGAAAGATGATGGAACAGCTTGTTCTGGGTGTCATCTGGAGGAAAAGAAGGTTATCAGAAGTAGTCAACATGGATTCACCAAGGGGAAGTCATGTCTGACTAATCTGATAGCCTTCTACGATGGCGTGACTGGATGGGTGGATGAAGGGAGGGCAGTGGATGTTGTCTACCTTGACTTCAGCAAGGCTTTTGACACTGTCTCCCACATCATCCTCACAGACAAGCTTAGGAAGTATGGGTTAGATGAATGGACAGTGGGGTGGATTGAACAGTGGCTGACAGATAGAGCCCAGAGGGTTGTGGTTAGTGGTGCAGAGTCCAGTTGGAGGCCAGTAACTAGTGGTGTCCCTCAGGGGTCAGTACTGGGTCCAGTCCTGTTCAATATATTCATCAATGACTTGGATGAAGGGATAGAGTGTACCCTCAGCAAGTTTGCTGATGACACTAAACTGGGAGGGGTGGCTGACACGCTGGAAGGCTGTGCCGCCATACAGCGTGACCTGGGCAGGCTGGAGAGTTGGGTGGAGAGAAACCTTATGATGTTCAACAACAACAAGTGTAGGGTACTGCATCTGGGGAGGAATAACCCCATGCATCAGTACAGGTTGGGGGCTGACCTCCTGGAGAGCAGCTGTGCGGAAAGGGACCTGGGAGTCCTGGTGGACAACAGGATGACCATGAGCCAGCAATGTGCCCTGGTGGCCAAGAACGCCAATGGCATCCTGGGGTGTATCAAGAAGAGTGTGGCCAGCAGGTCGAGGGAGGTCATCCTTCCCCTCTACTCTGCCCTGGTGAGGCCGCATCTGAGTATTGTGTCCAGTTCTGGGCTCCCCAGTTCAAGAAGGACAGAGAATTGCTGGAGAGGGTACAGCAAAGGGCTACAAAGATGATTAGGGGACTGGAGCATCTTTCTTGTGAGGAAATACTGAGGTACTTGGGTCTTTTTAGTCTGGAGAAGAGAAGAATGAGGGGGGATCATATCAATGCTTATAAATACTTAAAGGAAGAGTGCCAGGTGGATGGGAACAATCTTTTTTCAGTGGTGCCCAGTGACAGGAAAAGAGGTAACAGGCACAAACTTGGACATAGGAAGTTCCATCTAAAAATGAGGAGAAACTTCTTTACTTTGAGGGTGGCAGAGCACTGGCACAGGCTGCCCAGAGAGGTGGTGGAGTCTCCCACTCTGGAGACATTCAAAACCCACCTGGATGCCATCCCATGCAACCTGCTGTAGGTGAACCTGCTCTGGCAGGGGGGTTGGACTAGGTGATCTCCAGAGGTCCCTTCCAACCCTGACCATTCTGTGATTCTGTGGTGAAACACTGGCACGGGTTGCCCAGAGAAGTTGTGGATGCCCCATCCCTGGAAACATTCAAGGTCAGGTTGCACAGGGCTCTGAGCAACCTGATCTAGTTGAAGATGTCCCTGCTTATTGCAGGAGGGTTGGAGTAGATGACCTTTAAATGTCCCTTCCAACCCAAACTATTCTATGACTCTGATTTTATGATTCTATGATTTGGAGACAGCATATCATCTATAGACTCTATAGACTATAGTCTCTATCTACTAAAAGAAAAAAAATCATTTTCATAAAAAGTAATATGGCAATGGATATTACCTGAGCCACTTCTCATCTCTTCATAAAAATTAAAGATGTTGATCATATATCTGGAGCAGTTGCCGATAAGAAACCAGTATTCAGCAATAAATGTCACACAGTCATGTTTTTCATTCTATTGTATTTGCAGAAAGAAAACATAAATCCCAGAAACTATTACACATTTAAAAAAGGTAAAAAGTGCTTTTCCAAGAACAAGTCAGTGTTACTTAGTAATAATTATGGCCCTGATGAAAATCTCAGTGAAGTCAGCTCAAAAAATTTTATTGTCCTAAAATTAAATCAAGCCCTGCTAAAGGAGTGACCAAACTGTGTCTTTTGAAGCCCATGCAACTTTGCCTCAACCATCTCCCATGCCAGGGTTATGGCAGCAGGCTGTCCCGATGCAAGGGATGCTGGATAACCTTAAATCCTGCCTGGGAAGTGAGAGACAGCTGGGTGTCCCCAGGTGCCAAATGCATGCCGAGGCCACTGCCACCCTCTCGCTCCGTGGAGCCATCTCCAGCTGCGACAAAAGCCAGACGGGTGATCAGGTATTTGTTTAGACATTCAGGAATAGCCGTGTGGCTTATACATCTTTAACCTTCCTCCATGGCAGATTTCACATTTCAAAATTTTTATTGTACATTACACTTCATTTTAAAAAACCCTGTATATAATCTTTTAAAATATGGAATGTGCGTGGGCAGGGGTGTGTGCTTGCACCGAGAGATGTAGGAAAGCAGAGGTCACTCTGTCAGCTGAAAGGATATTTCTAAATTGTCCATCCACAAAAGGGGAAAAAAGAAATCATCTTTGGGAAGAGATCGAGCCAGGAAATGTACGAGGTGACCTCCAGAGGTCCTTTCCAACCTAATTTACTGTATGATTCTATGAAATCCTAGTCGTAAATGGGATGCATAAACAGCAGCTCAATTCACTCCTATCTTTATGGCAAACAAGGATATATTTGTGGTGAACAAATCTAATCACAGTGTGAGCCCATAGGGAACCTGACCGCAAAAGCTGTGAGGCTGTTCAGTCATCATGTAAGACCACAGGGAAACCAGATGTACCAGGATTCTCCCACTGCGTCTAGTGAAACTCAATCCCTGAGGCATTAAAAGGTTATGGAAAAAAGGGAGCAAATACAGCATATGTACAGTAATCCTCTTTTCAGAGTGGGATTTTTAGAGATGGGCTTATGGGGCTAGTATTATACTCCAAATGGAATTCAAGTGCTTCAGTGCAAAGCCCCAAATGCAAATTACCTCAACTCCTGACCAAGTCAACATTTTGAAAATATTAAGATTTGACAGCCTGAATAAAAGACTGTGATGCGCATGGAGTTCCCATTGGCATCCGTGGGAGTTTAGGACAAGGTCAAAGACAAAATACAGGTTGGGATGCAATAGCTACGTCGATAGGATGGAGGGGTCCCTGTCATTTGACCAGTAGTGCACCCTGCACCAGATGGTGCTCACAGGGAACTGCAGCCACATTAGGCTCCATCCCTATCCCTTTCCTTAGGAAAATATTAGCTGAATTATTTACTGTGATAACTGAATGCCAAATTTTCATCTGGTTAAAAACCAGCCTGAAGTTGCTGAAATCAGTGCAGTCATCCTGATTTAAATGCATTTTGAACAGAAATCACAAGAGGCTTCATTCTGACCTTGCACCAGCCCTTACACTTCTGTGTAATGCAGTAGAATTATTCTTGATTTCCATTTATGTGAAAATCTAAATTGGTTCTTAAAATAGATGCTGTCTTTTTTTTTCTCTCAGCCTGCTACCAGTAAATTATTTGACCTACATCTTAATAAATATTAGAAAAAAAATATTCTCCCCACTCTTATTCCACAAATACACTTCAGAACTTTTATATTCAACTTAGACTCCATTGTTTCTCCTTCCCCCCCACCTCCCAAGATTATCAACCAAGGCAAAGAGAAATTCACAAGACAGCCCACTCTCAAGGGCACCATACTAATATAAAGTGGCTCGTCACACACTTTTAATGTATGTGCGCTGTACACGTCTCATGTACACCAGGTCACCTTTCTGCCTTGTTGTTTTTACCATTTCATTAATAAGAGCAATCTGCTTTGCGTCTATGTGAGTGTTCCTCAAGAACTCCCTTCGCCCAGTCTACGTGAGGTTCTCTGTATTAAATAAGAAGCACTTTCTAAATTTTCTTTTCCTATCCAGAAGTAACAATGAAATCTCAGTAAAAAGGATTATGTGCTCTCATTTTCAGAAGGGCCAGCAAGGAAATTTATAGCTGTAGATAGAAATGTAAAGCACTCGAAATCTGAACTTTCATGAGTCTTGCCAGAGGTTTCTCTGCTTAACTCCCAACAGACTTAATAGGAATTAAGAATTAAAATCCCTTCTACTTCCAAAGCAATACTGACCTTCCAATAGCGAATGTAGAGCATGTGATCACTTTATGCACACTACCAAAATAATCTGAAATTGGCTGTGCATAATACTTGTCAGACTGCTGCCTTAATACATCATAATGCCAACTGTCTTAACTCAGGACAATGAAAATTGCCTGATTTAGTGCAAAATGTAGGCCTTGGGAAGCAAATGCCATAGAAACAGGGTGAAGAGGCAGTGACAGATATACTTAAATACACTCTCTTTCGTGCAGTAGTAGCCAAGCCAAGCTCAGTAAGAATTCCATGTCCTCTTACAGGACTGGGCTTTTGGTTTCTTGTTATCTGGTGTTGAAAACCCACTTTCTTTTTGTCCTGTGTTTGCAACAGCTGCACTCTGGTTTCTCAAGAAATAAATGCTAAGGAAGTAAACTTCATGAGTGACAGATTGGTTTCTTTCATTTTTGAACCGGCTTACAGTAACTATTTCTGTGCAGCTTATATGGAACTGGGACATTTGTAAAGAGTTTTATAAGTACATATGTTTCTCTACACTTACCACAGAAATAATAAAAGCCCATAAACTACACTGGTTCAAAAAATTCCTTCTAGGATGCTCGCACTGAACACACCAGAACAAATCTTTCACCATCCCCTGATAGAGACACTTCAGAAATTCTTTCTTAAAACTGCTATGTGATGCAGTTTTATTCACATTACAGCATGCCTAAGCCTTATACCATGATGCTGAGTCAAAGTCCACTCGACTTGTACCTCTTTCTTCATTTTAGCACTTGGAAGCCCAATGTTGAGATCTCAACATATTCTTAGTACTTATAATTATTCATCCTCTTACTCTTCCTTATATTTTTCAATTTCAGAAACCTCCAGGCATGATTTAACATGTAGGGTTTTTTACACTAAAAAGAAGCATTTAGCATTATTTTCCATTTTGAAAGGCATCTTACTGTATCTGTTCATTAGGAGCCATACTTGAATATCCATATCCACAATTTAGCAGATTTTTAAGTAAAAGCTAAAGGATTTAAGGGTTGAAAACCTACCTCACCTTAAAATAGTTTTGGTTAAAGTAGGTTCATAATTGTATTCCAAGACTGCCAAGTGAAGCAGAAGTCTGAAAGTTTTGTAATTAAGACTATAACTTTAGCTCTCTCCAACTTTTCATTGTATCTACCGAAGGCTATCCCAGATCCCAGCTCCATTATCTAACTAGGTTTGCCTAAATTGGTCAAAAGTACACTTAAATCTAGCCTTGCAATTCCACTAATTCTATGTTCTCGATTGCCTCTCGCTGCCTGTGACAGCAGAAAATAACTTCTTACATTCCTGCAACAAGTTTTTTTCTTTTGATTTCTTGTGTCTTACTCCAGAATGGCCACTAAGTTACCCTCCCTTTTTTAACTTTTACTTCTCTTTCAGCTTCACCAAGTTTTCCCAAGACGTGATCCATGTTTTGGTAACTAACCCAGTTGGGCAAATAAATCATTCTGAGCAATTGCCAGCTCTTTTTGTTTGAAGGTCTTCCATTTGATTTCAGGTTGTCAGCATTTCATTATGTCCCATGTCTGGCCTTGTGGCAATGTCCTTTGAAAATTCAATACACTAAGAAGGTTAGGAAAAAATGAAGAAAAAACTGCTCTGTTTTCTATATAGAGCATGCAGGTTGAAACAGATATATCTTGAGGACCCACGATATCAAAGAGAATTCATAAGTTTTACATAAATTCCTCAAATTGCCACAGTTTTGTTATGCATGCATATTTATGAGGCGATATTATACATAATGGAGAGATACAGTATATCAACTAAATGTTCTGTTAGCTTTTGAAGCATTACATTAATACCAAATTTACAATGCAGCACAGAATTACACAACAGGTACGTTTTACTTGGCTACTGCTGGTCCTGTACTGTGAGGAACTGTAAGCACTCATCAAAAGAGTGCTTTTATGACCAGATACATATCCCAGATTAGGAAAAACAGATTACTAGTATTTAGATCTCTTATTGCCACATTTTATTTTAATAATGGAGAGTGAATCAGTTCACTGAGGCTTAATAAAATTATGTAGTGAGGAACTGCAAGAGCTTAAGAGGTGATTTAAATATCTAAAACATGACTTGAACAGAATTTAGGACATAAACCCTCCAAAAAAGGACCCAGAAATCCTCACTGCAGCAACAGCAAGACTTATCAGTGCTCGCTTTTCAGTTGGCATTTACACTTTGGACCTGAGGTTGCAAGCTTTCCATTCAGGTGCAGAACGTCCCAAGAGTGTGCAGTGCAGAGTCTCTGTGATCCAGATGTGAGACAGAGCATAACCTCAATGTCTTGCCCCCAGCAACGTCCCTGGAAGAGTCTGATCTGAGCGGTGTGTTCCGGTAAGGTACATCAGCAGCGGTGCTGAGGCCAGCGAATGCACAAATGCTGCAGGAAGCTCACCTTTTCCGTAACCACCTAGTAGTTAGTTACATCACACGAAACAGAAGATCTGGAATTCAAGTCCAGGCTCCCACCTCCAAAAAAAATTTCTGGAGTACGAGGAGGTACAATCCTGGAAAGCATGCTCTCCTGTTCATCCTGGACCCTCTCTGTGTGAAAACGCAAGAGCAATGGCACAGGGGGTGGGGTGGGATGTGGACAAGAAAGACTGACTCTCCTATGCACTCCTTAGGATACCTGCCTCTTATGGAAAGATTTAGGTCCTGGTCCCTGCTCTGTGGCCTGATATTATGTAGCCAATCAGAAAACAAAGCAAAATGAGCACTAAACAACCTAGGTAGCAGGGACCAGATCCCACGTGTTTCTTCTGGCAGCTGAGAGTCTGATCTACTACAGAGCAACATCCCATCCCTGCTCAGTTTGTTACCCTTTTCTTTAAATACCATACTCAAACATTGCCTAACTATATGCAAATACTAGTCCAATTAAGCAAAAGACGTTGCCATTTGCTAACATCAGGCTTGACTAGTTTTGTAGGTGACATTTCAATAAAACAGTCATTCTTTCACACCTCCATGAAATAGGTAATGCAGTAATAAATTCATATTTAGTTGCATCACAGAGCTGCATTCATGCAGTCCCTCCTACTGTGCCATCGCACTGCTGTTCTGATAGTATCTGCAGAATTCAAACTGTCGTGTTTCTTAGCAGATGACCTACCTTTATCCAGAGATAGACTGTTCTCTGCATCCTCACAAGTATAAAACTTAAAATTGCTTCTCCTTGTTCTACATATAAATGAGAACATTTCATACTTAATATCCAACAAACTGACAAAATGGGACCATGGCATTAGGTTCTAGATATCAAATTAGTTGCAGTGAGCACATAACAGCTGAGTTGACATAGGGATATCCAAGAGTATTGCCACTTTCCAGATCACAAGACCCGAAGCTCACTAGTAGAACATAAATTCATGCTAGCCGCTTGCAAAGCCAGTGTTCACTCTCCATCTCACACGTTACAGACTTGACTCTCCATTGTCTCAATCTTAAGTATTCGAAGTAACTATCATTCAGGAGTATACTTTTTTTTAACCAATTTATATTTCCTTTGCAGAGCTTTAAACCAATCCAGAGTCATTATACTGTACATGTCTTTATTATTTTAAATGAAAATTTAAACAATAACGTAGTAGGAAGTCTAATGCCTAGGTGTGACCCAGTCACATCAGCAAAAATAAATATTTCTAACATTGACACTGTTAATTTTTGTCCCTGAGCACAGCCTAAAAATTCTCTGAAAGCTGTCAGTGACGGTTATCCTATTTTATCCTATTATTTTTAAATCCCCCTCTCAGTATATTGCTAGAAATAGAAAACGCTATTGCCAAATAGTCTCTCTAATCCTACAACACACTGTCCATTCATGGTTCACCTCTAACCTAACCTTAAAGATGGCAGAAAATGGAAGTATTTATATATTTCAGCTCTACAAAAGTGACTGATTTGACATATATCCCCACACACTAATGATAGTCATACAAATAGTTCTATGAGCACTGGAAGAAACAGAGCAGTAACTGCAACAGAAGCAAGGAGGAGCTCAGCAGTGTGACTGTTGATCTGTTTGATGCTGAACAATGAACAGGACGTGTGTAGTCTGTCACAGAACCATCAGGGTCTTTGGGTCTAACGCAGTGCTGTGCTAGCTACTTGCCATTCTGTCCCTGGACACAGAAATCACAGTGACATATCCAGTGTCCTGTTCGGCTGCCCAGCTGAGCACAGCCAAGCCTGGTCACAAACAGCTGGAATTGGGAAGGGATGAAGACTCCAGGCCATGGCCAGTTTTGACCCATGGACAAAGTGCTGTATGCTGAAACCCTCAGGTATGGACCAGGGTCCCCAGGGAGCGGTGGCCAGCCTAAAAGAACAGCAAGGGAAAAAGGAAAACTCTAGGACAAGCAGCCAACACCTACATTCACGAAATATATAGGAACCTCACCTGCCTCTGAGACCTCTCTGCTCATGTGTCTGACTTGACTAAAATCAGCCTCCGGGTTTAAAAGACAGTGAAGGGGAGGAAACATGCATAAATTCACTTAGTCATTATATAGCTTCATGACAGAAAGTGTATGAAAAATAATGAACCATAATCACTCCTTTCATTAGGTCCCGACCACATCCTAATAACCTCCAGCAAGCCAACAGAACAAAAAGAGATGGGAGCAATACCTGACAGCCTGGCAGTCCCCTCAGTCAGCCAAAGAAGCATCCCACATATATCCATACATGATGGAAAACTATGGAAGAGCTTGGGATTGAGTGGGTTTACATAACTGGTATAGTTATGTGCACAGACATGAGGCTGTCTACACTTAATATTGGATGCATAAAAACGTTGGACGCAGCTCAGCTGGAAGAAGTCATCCTTCCCTTGTCTCTCAGGCAATTTCAGGTTCCTCTCTCAAGGCGAGCATTCTGTTCTGTAATGTCACTAACCCCATTCATTTTGCTCCACAGCGTTCCACTGGCGTCTGTAATGGTGATAGGAAAAAAGCGTTCTTGAATGCTGTGATTGGCACTGTTAATGACCATGACACTGCAGAGCTGCTGTGTGCTTCAGCAGTGGTTAGATGATTTCAAGTCCTGAATTTCCATTCAGTAAGGTAAACCAGGAGCATTACACAGCCTGTGAGAAAGCATTTTATTGAAAACTCAAGTGTTAAAATAGCACAGACAAAAGGACTATCAATCATAACATCTGAGAAGAGGTGAGGTGCACAAGCAACACAAACCAAACACTTCCTTTGTTTAAAAAAGAAAATCTGCAAGCTTTTGTCCATTATCATTTTTTAAAGCTAGTAGACAACACTTCTAAAATCACAGTAACAGATTCCCTCACTGGAGTAAATCAACATAGCTTTCGGTGTTAGCGGTTCCAAGGTGCCGACTTGCATTGGCTGGAAATCTCTTTTGTGGGGATGCTCTACTTTTACCCAAACGTGGCTGGTAGAGTGTCAGAAGGTAAGACATGAGAACAACAGCTGAAGAGAAGAAAGGCGAAGAGAACTTGGGGAAGAGGCCAAGACGGCTTATCCATACATTGGAGTCACAAAATCATTAGCATAGCCCTGGGTCCCATGATTCCAGTCTAGCTTCTAAATTCTGAAAGACTCTCTACCTGTTCCTCACCAGATTGTTTTCATACTATTGGTTAGACAAGCCTCATGAAAAAATCACGCCTTTCACCAAAGGTGATTTAGTCATGAATTCCTAACTGTGCTCAGCATCGCTCCTTTCAACTATTTTGGTTGCTGAATTGTACCACTATGATGTGTTCACATTACCGTATGTCATGCCCAGAAAAGCGAACCAGTGAATTGAATGTATTTACAGTAGTTGAAAGACACATTGTAATGTAGCTTATACTAAAATATGTACAATTAATTGGATTAATTAAACTGCAGATGAAAATACATTAAATAAATGAATCACTACTTCTGTAAGACTATTCCCAGCGTCTGTGCACATGCTTCAACAAATCCCATCAACGAGATTTGTAAGGAATGGTATTTTATTTTTTGCAATGGAGAAAGAAAAAAGACTTTTTCCTCCCATTCCGCATTCAGTTACCAAAACACTATCAGATTTTCTGGCACAGAAAGAAAGCGGAGAGACTGGATATAGAAGGAACTTCAGTAAGCTTGGTCGACATTCTCTTGATGTTCTGACACGAGGTTCTTTCTCCTCTCCAGGAGTACAGGCAATAACAGCAAGTGTCCTTCCGAGGTCAGCAGCTCAGGACCTCTCTGTAGACCCTGTTACTGAGGCACTTCTAAACTGCTGTCCATATTAACTAAAAACTGTTGATGGAATAAGAATTTCAATAATTCCCACTAAAAACGCTGCAAGTTCAGAATTATTCACATTAAAAGATTTGTTATACAGACATACAAGATAGTGCTTAGCCTCTTTTATTTAAAAAACAAACAAACAAACAAAACTCAAGCTAAGCAAATTACTCAAAGATTAAATTTTGAATATTACGTTATTTATATACACAATTTATGAGGGATCCAAGATGGAAACATGAGAGAAATATTCTCAACCATGCAAAAATATTATCTCAACAAAGGTATCTGCTTAGAACTACTTCTTCAGGTACTGTGAAGTTCCTTTTTTTTTGTTTGTTTCTTCTGTGGAGCTCAGCCATCCATCTGCATCACTGTGGGTGTGACTGGATCTATCATTTTTAAGTTACGTGTTATCACTCCACCTTGGATGTGAAAACAAGCAATTTGGTAATTTTTCAGTACAGGACAACACATATATGGTGCACAAACAACAAAGACCGCATATGAACCTTTCTTTGCCTCTCTAACTCTCTCTTTTCTCTCTCGCTATATATATCATATATAAAAAAAGGCCATTTGCGAAGTCCAGCAATTTAAAAATGTAGCTTATCTTTTTCCAGGCACAAGTAATTAGCAGTGCAATTTAACATTGGTAATTATTCATGGCCACAGTTAAGTTCATTTGCATTTCTAACTACCTGATATGCAAGTGAAGTCAAGTAATTACATGTCCACACTACTTAAATTGCACAAAAAATAACTGAACTTAACACTGCAACACTGATTTAACAGTGCATCTGCAAAACCTAGATGCAAAAGACGTGTCCAGTCTTTCAAATGTAGTCCTAATGAAAGAGCTGGTAAAAGGTGTTTAGAAGCCTGAGGATACAGGTAAGTATCTAACAGGATTTTCAGAAGCATATTGGTGCTTCACTCCCATTAGAGTCCCACAGAGCAGAGTTTTTCCTCTGCAGAACAAGCCTTTCTCATATGCTCAGCGGATAAGCTTATGTGTATTTGCCCTTAAACATTCATTTATCCCTGTGTAAACGTGCAACATAGATCAACTTTCAAGAACAAAAATTAAGTTTCAAAGGGCAGTTATGAAACATTTTTAAAAATACCTAATTAATTGTTTTCAGGAAATATTTATAAAACATCTGAGGATCTGACTAAAGGGTGGTGAGGCACTGGAATAGGTTGCCTGGTGAAGTTGTGGATGCCTCATCCCTGGAAGTGTTCAAGATGAGGATGGATGGGGCTTTGAGCAACCTGGTCAAGTGGGAGGTGTCTCTGCCCACAGCAGGAGGGTTGGAACTTGATCATCTTTGAGGTCCCTTCCAACCTAAACCATTCTATGATTAATTAAAAAAAAATAAAAATGCAATTACTATCAATAGGTATTGTTACAGTGACATGAATGCAATTTTGTTATAGGTGAAAACATGCATCGCTGAGGGAGAGACCACTAGAAAGATTTTCAGCGTGGGGTGAAATTTATGCTTGTGCTGAGAGCCAACCCAGGAGCCAGACACTACCAACAAATGTCTTCACTCTGCAAATACTTTACAAAGCACAGGAACCAAATATATTGCAGGTGAAATTCTTCATTGTGCAGGGGTCCCACACAGGTCTTTGTATTGCATAAGTCCTGCTTAAATACTATTTTAAAGTTGCACAAATCTACTGCACAGGCAAGAAATTTCCCTTGGAAGAATTCCTTGAGCCCTTTGAAAAGGATGTACTTTGATAGCATCTATCACAGTCTCTTAAGCAATACATAAATCTTGTGCTGGCCTCTGCACAGAGGTGGGTACACCTTGCAGAGTAGCTCTCCTGTTCTGTAAAAATGTTGCAAAATCCTACAGTGCTTCAGAGTTTGCACTATGCAGACTGGGTAGACATTGTATATATACAAATTTCAAGACAGCCAGTAAACACCTTAATTACTGAAATGATCAAGAGAATAGGGACATGAGTATTTTACATTTTAGCTATTCACAACTTCTGGCCCTACACTGAAACCCTCATTCCACTGAAATTGTTGAGAGTTGTTACTGACCTTGGTGAGGCCAATATCTCACCCCATCTTTTCAACTGATCGTTACTTGTCATCACTAGCCGGTCTCCTAGTCTGATCCCTACCTCAGACTCCATTTCTCAGTGAGATTTCTCAGTGTGAGACATTGCTCAAAAACCTCTCCCATTCTGAGCAAAAAGCTCAAACCAACGAGAATCACCTACTCAGCACCCTCACCTGGCTCTCAACCGTGGTACAGGACTCCAGAGCACATAGCCTCAAAAGAAATTAGGTGCCAAGTACCCAAACCGCTACTTACACACCAACAAAGTTCCTCTGCAATGGGATTCAACTGTTCCCCACTCCAGTGCCCGATTTCCTCATACCCTGGCTATGTGCACCCAAGCATCACCATCACCTCACGGGAATGAGCTGCTCAGATCTGCAGATGATGCCAAAGACCAAGAATATGAAAGCAGGGTTCTCCAATAAGGTGATCCTGATCTGGGAATGGACCTAGTGGGCCCAACTCACTGGACCCAGTCCCTTGGTCATTCCTAAACAGTACCTAAGTTGAAAAACATTACAATTGGAATACAGGGTCCTCAGTCACCAACAAAAAAATGAGTACTTCACCAGCTGCTTTCTAGGTGATGATTATTAAATAACTCCAACAGAAGAAAATGAAAGAGCTCTGTACCATAACTGTCAATAACTTTGCAGAGGGGTTGCCCAAACCTGGCGATGGTTCATGTCTTTGATCTAGATCAGAAAATCAGGGAAATAGTCCTGGCTCTCTCATTTTCTAGGGAAAGCTCTAATCAATCTGCTGCTAGCTCTAATGGGGTACATTAATGCTCTTGTGTTTACACTTCACTTACACTCCCCCTCTTTACCCTTCCTTCTGGAGGAAAAGCAGACTTAAATACTTAAGTTAAAAAAAAAGGCAGGGAAGATATTTACTTTCCTGAGAGTAATCACTTCTTTCCACTGAGATGCTTATACAGCACACAGGTCCTCCGGGTTTTTTTGAACCTCCTTCCTGTTGCCCTTAGCGTTGCCCCCCTTACATTGTGGAGTGGGCAATGTATTCAGGGTTCATGATCCCTCCTTGTGGCAAAGCCCCAAGAAATTTTGCTTGGCTACCCCTAGTCCGCTCACCTTGCAACAAAGGCTGCCTCACACCTTTTTTTTCTGAACCTTTCATATCTCTAGCCCAGCTGTTCTGAAGAAGTAGAGCACAGATCTCTTCACCTGTCCCTCCGTAGCTGTTCTCCTCCTCCCCTTCCAGTTGCACATTGATTTCCTGCTTCACGCTTCCTGGAGCCATCTTTAACTGACTTCTGCCTTCAACTCCCAGATTCCCAATCCCATGACTCCTGGATTTGCTTTCCCTCTGTAGGGGATGTGACCTGCTCCTGGTACAACAGCTTAACACAGCGTTATGTCACGCTCCACCAGAAATCTCTCCCTTTGTAACAAGGGTTTCTCTTGCCTTAAATAAATAAAGAGGAATAAAGAATGTAGAGAACAAAGAGGATAGACCGCAATCCATCTGACGTGTTTTGGACTTGTGATTTAGAATGAGACGACCTGCTCCCTAAAGCATCTTTTTCTCACCATTGACTATGATAGGACACTAGCTTGGTTCCAGTCACTTCAGTATAGACGTCTACATCTCATTGAATAAAATTAGAGCACCGGTTCTCAGATTGCACATACGATGACAAATGGATTTATGCTGAATCAGTGGTTGAACAATGAATGAATTCTGAAGGCCACAGATTACTTCTAAACAGTCTGTGACACTTATAAAAGAAAAGCAAGTTCTTAAATGTTACATAGCAATATATTTCTGTAACATGTCCAAGAGAAAGCACAGACAGAAAAGGTGAAAAACTACTACACTGGATCTTTTTTACAATGATGATGATGATGTTGTATTGTTTACTCTTAAATGCAAATCAGGAATCAGAGTCTGAGAGTGGGCCCTGACCATGAACGCACTACAGCCATCCTGTACCACATATTATAAATCTGCTTCTTAATCTTGTATTTTAATTGTTTAATTTTCATGGCATTGGGAGAATACTTTGCTATATTAGACGGACCATTAAAGTGCCTGCTCTTGCAGGTTTAGTAGCCAATTCCTTGTCCTCCCATTTTAACATTAAGAATGGCTTTAAAAGTCATTGTGTATGTCACTGTGGCTACACATATTTAGCAACAGAAAAGGGACAGCTGGGGAGGTCTGCTTAGCTTAGCTGGTCGTGACATGAAAAGTGCAGCTTGAAGTAGTAGCTTTCATAGCCACCCAAAATGCCAACTTTTAAAAGTGAAACCCCGAAGGTGAGCACCAACACAAAGTTGTCATAATTACATTCAAAGAAAAAAATTGTGTGGTACCTGAGCTTTGTGTGAGTTTTCTGCTCAAGACTAAATTTTATCTGAAGCAAGTCACATGCTTGAAAAGCTGCGGGTTTGGTTTCAAATAACTGCATTTTCCAGTGGCTGCAGAGCCTTGGGCTTGATCAGGCTGTAACAGAAGCTTATTTTGTGGTTTGGCCACCAACTCCAATGACTCTCAGAAAGTGCCAAAAAAAAAAGAACCCGAACTTTGACAACGGCCTTAAAAAATGCCTGTAGTCTACTAACGGTCTCAAAGATGTGACACACGTTATGAATCAACCCCATAAATCTATCCCCCAGGAGGATTTATTCTGACTTGAGCGGAAGCTCCCAGTGAAGAAGTTCCTCGGGATCCAAAAGCTCTCGACCCAAAATAAGCTGTTCCTCAACTGCCTTCGCAGCCAAATCGAAGGACTTTCAGGGCCGGCCTTTCCTTACGTTCCCGCTCCTCACGGATAAACTTCCATAAAAACCTGAAGAGGCGGGAAGGCGGAGGGACGCGCTCTCCCCAGCTTTATCCGAACCCTTCCCGCTTCCCCCCGGATTCACCCCGGCGGCACCCGGCAAGGGCCGGGACCCCGGGGAGAGGCCCCTGCGGCGGCGGCCCAGGCCCAGGCCCCGGCCCCGGCCCCAGGCCGCCTCACGGCGCCGCCGCCTCGGCCCACCGGCCCCCCATGACATCATCGGGGCGGCTCGGCCTCGCGCCCCGGCCGCTTAACGGCTCGGGCGCCTCACCGCCGCCGCCGCCGCCGCCGCCGCCACCGCTCTCGCCCGGCGCGCCGCCGGGGGAACGCCGGCCCTGCTACGGACGGAACGGGCTTGCGTTAAAATTCGTCGCTGCCGCCATGCAGCGCGCTGACAGCTCAGCGCCGGCTCTGGGCTGAATGTTGCGAAGCCGCTTCACTCGGCTGCCAGGGGGGCGGGCAGCGGAGCCCGCGGGAAGGTGCGGCGTCCTAACGGCCCCGCGGCAACGGCGCCCTCCCCGAACCACGGCGCTTTTTGAGGCTCGGGGGTGTTGGGAAGAAGGAATTCACCGGGCGGGAAGCGGGAGGAAGGAAAACGAGCCAGGAGCGGGAGGAGGCGAGCGGCGGCCGCTGAAGAAACCGCCCGGTCCCTCTCCTGACAGGCTGCGACGCGCCACCGCGGCGGCCGCTTCCTAGCCCCCATTTTTAAGCGAAAGGGGCGGGAAGGGGGGGAGTTGGAAGGCATAAACAAGGAGCGCAGGACCTAATGCCTCCCCCTCCCTTTCCTCAAGCTGGCTTGCCCAGGCTCGCCGATAAATCCAGCTCGGCCGTGCATCGCAATGGGAACGTGCCGCCGGGGAGGCTGCCTGCCTTCCCCCCACTGAGGAGGCTGCGGCTGCCGCCGCGGGGGCTGCCAACCCGCCGCTGAGGAGGCTGCTGCTGCCGCCGGGGAGGCTGCCTTGCCCTCATTGAGACGGCCGCCGCCGCCGCCGAGGCTGCCTTGCCCTCAATTGAGGCGGCCGCCGCCGCCGCTGCGTTACTGGGAGCGATCGTGCCGCTGCGACAGGGGAGGACGGGGCTCGGCGCGCAGGGAGGAGGCGCAGTGAGCATGCGCCGCCCGAGCCGCTGACTGGGTTCTCCGGCAAGGTACCGAGGCGGAAAAAAAAAAAAAAAAAAAAAAAAAAAAGAAGAAAGGAGAAAAGAAAAAAATAAAGAAAAAGGATTGAGAGAAAGAAGAGCGAAAGACGGCAGAGGAAAATAAAAAGGGTTCTAACAGAGGCCGCCGGGATAAAGCAGCTTCGGTCGGCGGGAAGGAGCAGCTCTGGCATGTGGGGATCTCCGGCACCAACAGGTAGGAGGAGAGGGGCTGGGGGAGCCTGGGGGTGCCGAGGGCTGCCGCAGCTGCAGGTGCGTGTGGGGAGGGCTCTCCCCCCCCACCCCCCCCCCCCCTCAGGGAGTGGGTCTGGGGGGGGGGGGGGGTTGGGAGGGGGGGTGATTTCTAAAGAAGCGGCATGATGGAAGAAGTGTTGGCAGACAATGCCTCTTCCGCTCTCCCGAGCTCCCCGCCGCGGGAGGCTCTCGCATGGCTCCGGCAGATGCGGCTGCCAGGCAGCGGCAGCCGGGCTGCCTTTGCAGCGAGCGCGGCGCAGTCCAGCCCTGCATGGCCGTGTGGTGGTGGTGGTGGGGAGGGGAGGTGTGTGTGGGGGGAGAACGAGTGTCTTCGTGCGAGTGTGTGTGTGTGTGTGTGTCAGTGTGAGCCTGTGTGTGTGTGTGTGTGTGTGTGTGTGAGTGCGTGTGTGCGGCGGCAGGGCCGGCCGCGCGGCGGGGACAGCTCCACAGAGGAGGGGACGCGGCGGGGCTGGCGGGAGGGGGGGGAGGGGGAGCCTGATTTCATGGTTTTAAAACGATGCCATGATCTGATCAGCCTCTGTTTACACAGCAGCAATCAGGCTCTTTTGTGGACGGTAAGAATGGAAGGATTTTGCTGGGATTCAGTGGGAATATCCTTTGTACACCCGAGGTGGCATAGGAAACACTTCGTGTGAATAACGAAGGAGCCTGATCATGCCTGCTGTGGCTCCTGTCCCTGGCTCTGGAGGGAGGAAAAAAAACAAAAAAACAACAAAAAACCCCCAGCAGCAGCAGACAGTTCTTTAATTTATTTTATTTTATTGCATGAAGTGTGTTCCGGTGCGATTCATTGGGAGGATTAGTGGGAATCGCGGAGCCCTAATTAGCTAAAAAAATATAATCCATTTATTATATGTTTATTTAAGCATAACCAAAAGCAGCCCTCCCAGAAGGATGGGCATTATATCTTGGGTGTGTTGCCTATTTTTGCTCAGTATTTACACTGACCATTGCTTATTATGAATTATGTTGAGGCTTTAAAGATTTGCATTAAAGCGGGGGGGGGGGGGGGGGGGGGGGGAAGGGAGACCCTAAAGCATAGTGCTATCGACTGTCTGGCATACCTGTTTATTTGAAAGCCTAAATGATAAAATTATGGTTTATAGGAGGAAGGGAGGGGGATAATGAATACTGTTTCTCTTACAATGTGCATGAACTAACACAGTGTGATTAATGTGCTTTGGTGACTTGGGTTAAAAAACATAAATTCTGCAGGGTTTCTTTGGGTGTGATCCGTATCAACACAGCAGCTGCCTCTAAAACATTGACAAATACTGTAGCCATAAAATAAACGTAGGTAATGTCAAAATATCAGCAGTCTTTGGGGATTTTTTTTAAAAGATGTCAGTGTTTAACTCTTGGGCTTGCAAACAGGGAATCTTTTGATTCATAAAATCTCTGAGGCTTTAACTGTAAAATCATAGATGCCACCAAATATAAGGGGCACCGGTCAGTTCTGAAACTGTAGCAAGCCAAATCTGTGAAATATCAATAATCGATCATGCTAAACAGTAAGTATATAAAAAAAAAGCCTCGTGATTTTTAAAAACAAACAATAGTACTCAAATTTACAACTTCATTTGGTTCTCCATAAATTAACATCTTTGTTAGCACTTTCTGACATCATTTCTTGTTAACTTAAGAACTGATAGCTCGATTTTTTTTCAGATATTTTGATGGCATGACAAATCAGAACGAAGAGGATGTACTGTATGACTAGACACAAGATCAGTTCTGTTTGTGGATTACATTTTCAGTAAGATGTATGGATCTATTTTTTCCTTGTTCTTATATATAGATCATGAGACTTGACTGAGGCAATATACATATCATCCATCCATCTATGGCGAACTACAGCCATGCAGCTGACAACATTTTACAAAATCTCTCTCCTTTAACAGCTTTTCTGAAACTGACTTCACTGGGTTTCATAATAGGAGTCAGTGTGGTGGGTAACCTTCTGATCTCCATTTTGCTAGTCAAAGATAAGACCTTGCATAGAGCTCCTTACTACTTCCTGTTGGATCTTTGCTGCTCAGATATCCTCAGATCTGCAATTTGTTTCCCATTTGTTTTCACCTCTGTAAAAAATGGCTCTACTTGGACGTATGGGACTCTTACTTGCAAAGTGATTGCCTTTTTGGGGGTTTTGTCCTGCTTTCACACTGCTTTCATGTTATTCTGCATAAGCGTCACCAGATACTTAGCTATTGCCCACCACCGTTTTTATACGAAAAGGCTGACCTTCTGGACTTGCTTGGCTGTTATCTGTATGGTGTGGACCCTCTCTGTAGCCATGGCTTTCCCCCCAGTTTTAGATGTGGGCACCTACTCGTTCATTAGGGAGGAAGACCAATGCACTTTCCAGCATCGTTCCTTCAGGGCTAATGATTCCTTGGGATTTATGCTTCTTCTTGCCCTTATCCTCCTAGCCACACAGCTTGTCTACCTCAAGCTGATATTTTTTGTGCACGATCGCAGGAAAATGAAGCCAGTCCAGTTTGTTGCAGCAGTGAGCCAGAACTGGACTTTTCATGGTCCTGGAGCGAGTGGTCAAGCAGCTGCTAATTGGCTGGCTGGATTTGGAAGGGGTCCCACACCTCCAACCTTGTTGGGAATCAGGCAAAACGCGAACACCACAGGCAGGAGAAGGCTACTGGTTTTAGATGAGTTCAAAATGGAGAAGAGAATCAGCAGAATGTTCTACATCATGACATTCCTCTTTCTGACCTTGTGGGGTCCCTATTTGGTAGCCTGTTACTGGAGAGTTTTTGCAAGAGGGCCTGTAGTACCAGGGGGATTTCTAACGGCCGCTGTCTGGATGAGTTTTGCCCAAGCTGGAATCAATCCTTTTGTCTGCATTTTCTCCAACAGGGAGCTGAGGCGCTGTTTCAGCACAACCCTTCTTTACTGCAGAAAATCCAGGTTACCAAGGGAACCTTACTGTGTTATATGAGGGAGCATCTGTAAATCTTTAGCCTTGTGAAACACTACCATTCTCTGCTAAGCAATTGTGGCCTGTAGCCATGTCTTGAGAAGAAAATCAAGAATGGGATGTCAGCAGTTGTAAGGATTTGGGCAACATTCTGCAGTCTTTGCAATAGCTCACCTCTAATCCTATTTTAAACCTAAACATGTTCCTGCTGACCACTGCTGAAGGTTTGTAATTAAGAACAAAGGACTGAACTACTGCCCTGAATTCCTTTATGTGGTTGAAATCTAGATTATGAAAGTAGCAGGTGCTAAGTATCAGTGCTAAATGCTGTGTATATCACTACATAAAATAAGACCATCAAAAAGATTAGCATTGGACATCTTAATAAATTAAGTTGATATGAGGTTAATGTGTTGATAAAACTAATTTTAGACATCTGAAGACCTTTAAAACATTTCATACAATTATTGTTTTGCAAAGACTGAAAACTGGGGACTCAAGTACTGTAACTGATTAAAGATGTGCCATGCATTATTGGATTATCACACTTACAAATCTGTTTGCCTTGTGAGTAAGTTTTGGGGAGCATTCCAAAGCAGTATTTTTGTTCAGATTTAGACTTTACTTTTTTTTCCAAATATATTACTCTTTCTAAATACCATTTTCCTTAACAGTGAAATTACTAACATTTAACTGTATTCTGTGGTTTTTGCTGATTTGGTATAAAGTTTAATAGACTCTTATTTATATTTTTTAAAAAGCTAGATATCAGTCTGTTAGGCAACGTTAATGATAATATCCAGTCATAATTGAACAGTTATAATTATACGGAATAAACACATGTTGCCTTAAAGGGTTATCTAGTATCTTCCATTTTGTTTAGCATTGAAGCAAATAAGCAAGGAAAATTGAATCAATAACTCTGGTCAGTCATTTGGGAGTGCATGAAAGATCACTTAGTCCTCTTTTTTCCTTTTTACTCCAATGGTTCCCAAAATCAGTATGCACATCACTGGGATGATATGATTTTTTTTCTAGGTGTGCCGCCCTTTCTGGTTTGTTCTGAGAAACACAGGCAGTTGATGTATGTTTATATTTTAAGACAGCTGTCATGGGGAGACCGCAGCCTTAGTATGATATCTTGCACAATTTGTGAAGCATTTATTCTACTGAAGGCACAGTCTTGTTTATATTTTCTGCACATTTTGGTGTATTGGTTGTTTTAAATTATTTAAGTTTTAACTTGTGAAAGCATATAATATGATTTCTTAGTATTTTAGAAATACATTAGAGTCTGTGAGTCTTTCCTTCTTTAAGATACAGATGTGTGGATTTCAATATAAAGTTGCATTTGCCAAAATTTACCTGTGTAGCTTGTTAATTTTCTTGGAATAAAATTTTACATTTTTCCAGTTATACAATTAACCTTTTTTATTTTGTCTAGTGAGCTAGCATGAAGTACTGAGAATGTAGCCATTATGAATTATTATCCTTTGCAGTCACTGTATTCCCAAACTGTAAATGCATGAATGATGGGGACCACAGGATTGATAAATGATATTATCTACAGTAGCACTATTGTGTAGTTTATCATAATTACCCATCTATCTGTTCTAATATGTCAGTTATATTTAAAGTTACAACACAGTATTTGACATTAACTCCACAGTTTAATTTTGGAAAGTGTGTATATTTGAAGCACAACATCATGAGTTGGTCAATCATAAAGAACACGGATTTTTCTTAATTTTTGGAGAGACAAGACTAGAGGTCTTAATTCAGTATTGATATATCTTGTCCTTTGTTGTACTTTTATGACCAGCAAGTTAATATATACATACACAAGCAGCAGTCAATAATGGAAATGCTTAAATTTGTATGATAACATTATACAACATATGCAACAATTCAGAGAGTTGTGTCTATATGTGATCAGACAACTTGATCAAAGATTTAGTGAGCAATCTGTTTGACCTCACTTACACTTTTATACTGAGGTTGATTGGTTGAGAGGCATGGCTTTATATACTGTGTTGAAACAGAAAAATTGCTAAAATAATGAGTCCTCATGAGTACAGGAATGTTTCAGAACGTAATTTGAAACGGGACCAATAAACTTCTACCAAAAGGACTTTTTTATTACACCGAAAAAGGCTTTGAAATTAAGGTAGTTAAGCAATTGTCAAAGATAGCAAGAGTGAATAAAAACTGAATCGTATGTTGAGAAAAATTCTGAAAGTTATCCCACTTAAGTTTATTAAAAGGTTGATTGGCAATAACTTCAGTCTAATTTCTATAAAATAGTAACCTTTACAAGGAACATTGATATTACATATTGTAATAAAGAAGTACATATAAATAAAGTTGTAAATAGTGTTATAGTTGTAGAAGTAGTCGGTTCTGAAGATTAGCCAGAAAATTTTCAACTATGAAATTTCAAAAGCTGCGAATTTGGGGCCTGACGTGACTCCTAATAAAGTCAGTTGGTGTTTTCCCATTAGCTTCATTTGGAGCAGAAGCAGGCCCTAACATTTCTATAGTACTATGCTTCTGAAATACTAAGAAGGCTGTATTTACTATGCAGTGGGAAAAGAGAAAAAATAAAAGAACAATTTAAAATTATTTCCCTGGAAGTTTTGCAAGCAGTAACTGATGTAAATTAAAATAATAAACAGTAAACAAGTCTGAAAGCAAATATTTTGCTAAATGTTTTTCTTTTGATATGATTATAATTCCTTTGGCTAACTGAAAAATATGCAATTGTATTACTACCTGACAGAGGAGAGGTACTTTTTGTTAAGTCAATTTTTATAATTGTTCCAGTAAGAAGTCTTGTGGCAGAAATATTTCCTTTTACTTTCTCCGGTGTTAAAAGAACAAGGGGATGTTCAGTGACATTAAGTAACGTTTTATGCAAAGTTATTACTCAGTGGAACTCACTGGCACAGGATGTCAAGTAGTTTAGAGATTCCTACAAGAATTATATATATAGAGAGAGAGAGGGACATGAATTAAAGCAGAGCTTGCAGTTTTTGTCATCAATGTCATTTTGATCCTAGTCAGCATATCAAACCTAATGTATTGGGGTATAAATTCAAAGGAGCAAGAAGGTTTATTCCAATTCAGTACACTGTTGTGCCACAGTACGAAGGGCCTTTTGCCTTCATTTTAGTACAGGAGTTAAGCTGTTTCCAAGCTAGAATACAGGGCTGGTAGGTTACTCTTTCAGAATAGCAAAGAATATCACACTATTTTATATCTGCATTGATCTTTAACGCTTATGGGTCATGTGAAGTTAGGAGTTTGAATTTTCCCGGTGGCAAAAAAAAAGAGAGTAAGAACAGATTCCCTGGCAAAAAGGCTGTCTGCCCCTGTTGCTTTCCTGCCCTCTGTTGCCCCACTGTCCCTTTGGCAGCCTCTCCATCAATCCTTCTTCAAGATTAAATCTTTCATATACTGAGTCTTACATTTGTCCTGCTCCTTAAATGTCTCCACCATCCCTCCTCCCCAGTAGACAGCTCCTGCAGCGGCTTCCCAAGGTTTGTCAGTGTCTGAGTTGCCTTCCTGAAGACAGAGAGAGACCACCAGTTCCTTCCAGGTGCCTTTGTTGTTCGTGGGGTTGTCACTCCATGACGCTTGGCTAGCGCACTGGGTATCTCTGTCTTTTGGCTTTGGTCATGAAGCAGGTGCTGTCTTGGTTACACAGGGAAAAATGAGAATGGGAAGGGGGCAGCGGGAAACAAATTCCCCTCTCCAAACTCCTTCACAAAGAAACCACTGTTGTTGTTGCATTGCCCAATAGCATGTGATTTTTTTAAAGCCTACTTGGTGCTAATGACTCTCTAAATGAATAAAATGTACAGTTAGCCAATTAATGCAAGGTTTTTTGTACAGCTACAAAATATTATTATAAAATGGCTTTCCGTTGGTCTCTAGGCCTTGGGGGCAGAGGATTCCACTGTACCTACCTCCTTTTAGGTGCATTGAGTTTGTTCACTTATATTGTCTTTGCTTTGCCTTTCAAGCATGTGAACGTTTTACTTATATTAATAGCAGTCCAGTATTGCAGCAAGCTGTTATTACTCATGGGTTTGAAAAATAATGTAAAAGGGAACTCTGATGATTTTTGAGGTGAATTAAAGAGGCATTTTAACAAACAATTGTTTTTTAGCAAATGTTGAATAAAACTGTGGGTTGCTGAGCTCTTTCATAGTTACACAGTCAGTTCTCAATTACTGAAAATAGAAATGGAGTAGACTAACCCGCATAAAGCTAAAACACAGGTAATACAAAGCATATGCACATTAGATAAGAACTTCCTGTGTTTGTTACATTTATCGAGGAATGAAGTTAAGCTGAAGTAAAAAGTGAGATCAGAAATTCAAAGAAAAAGGGTGGGTGTTTTTCCTTTTTTTCTACTTTGTTTTAGCATAGCACTGCTAATCTGCAACCTGGGTTACACACCCACAGGCAAGTGAGAGTTGACTGTACAATTCTGCATATCACATAGACAACTTCCTTCTAGTTTATATTCATTGAGAGCTGTATAAGTGCACACTACTAATCTGATTGACTTTTCAGAGAAAAGAGAAGGCTCAGTCTGAGTTCTTCAGAACTAAAATTCAATATATGTTCTCTGCTTTTGTTTACTAAAGTGATTTTCAGTGTGAGGAAATCGGTGATCTAAGTCAGTAATGATCATAAGCATTCTCTGGCCATGACCATTAACAACAGGACAAGATGACATTTTGCAATGCATATGCCAGCAACAAATCAAAGTCTTTGATATTACACACCATGACTTTCCTTGAGTGGCCTGAAAATAGCTCATGCTTTATACTTAGAAGAAAAAAAATATGATGAAGCTGTCCATTTAAATGAATAAAGTCTTTAACTGGCCAGCATGGAAAAAGAAGGGTGAATTTTAAAGACTGCTTGTTATAAACGGTGAAGAGTTTTTGTGATGTTTTTTGTTCAGCTGAACTGTGTAATTACATAAGTATATGATGATCAAAGCAGTGCTGCAGTAAATAAGTTAGATTTTTTAATAGTCTAAAAAGAAAATAAGTAACAACAATCTTCAGCCATTTCAAATAAAATAATTGCAGTTGTCCACGTTTCATAAAATTTATATAACAAAACAATTATTGACATTTTCCGTACTTAGTGGGTCTAGGTACTTGATGCATTTAAAGAACAATGTCTTTAGACAGTGAATTGGCTGATGCAGCCCAGTGAGAGAGTTATGCTTTGCATCACAGCTTTTGTACTATACTTTGTATTTAATAAGCACAAGAGATATAAAAACAGAATTCATCTTATAATCTTCAACAAACTCTTCCTTAGCTACAACAACAAAACTACTCCAGATATTAGGCAAGTTACTATCTCCAGAGGTTATTGAAAATTATCCCTGTGCTAATTCACGAAAAGTCTACCTCACCTGTGTTAAAGACCCATGTAGTTAAAGATGTATATTTTTTTTCATCCTTTTATTGGTTTGCTAAGACAAGTTCTGCTGTAATGTGGAGTTAAAAATCCCAAGTATGAAATTTGAATTTTAATTATTATGCTACTCATATGTGACATTGTTGTAATCACATTTTAAATAAAGCCACAAAGTTTATGGTTGAAGAATGTAAATAATCCCTTATGATAAAAAAAAAACAACAAAAAACAGTCACATGCTTCCAGTTCATTCTCTCTCTTATTTCCATGCAATGTTGAAGTTTCAATTTTAGGAATGCAAAGGCAAACTCTGAAAAACAAGTATGTTGGAGGGGAGAGAAAGAATAGCCAGAAACATATCAGTTAAGGTTATCTTTGAAATTAAGAAGGTTATCATATATGCATTGCATTTTCTGCATGGTTACATTCTATCAGCTTGCCAACTTTTTGCCAGTGTATATATGCAGTATAGAAACAATTTTCATGTCACCATTAACTACAGCATTTCCTGAGCCCTTTTATTTGCATTCTATAACCATCAAGCTCAGGCATGCTAACATCCTTATGCAAATTGAAGAAATTGCTAAAAATAAAAAATTTTGCACTATAATAATCTTGGCACATCAGGTGCTTGAGATAGTTTAAGAGGGTGGCACGGATACTTGATGACTACTCTGGGCAGCAGGTTGGAGGATACAACAAAGTTTTCACCCCGGTTTAAGAGCCACATGAAACCCTACTCTAGTCCTAATAGTGAAACCTCCTTCTGTGGAACTGGCCCGCCACGGGCCTGTGACCCACTTCATGCTGAGTTTAGGTAGGACTTTGTTTGTGCATACCTTGAGTACTAACAAGTGAAATTCAGCAGTGAGCAGAAATAAGAAATGCCTAGACAACGTTCATAGGCTACAGACAGGTGATACGTGCTTGTTTTCTCAAAAGAGAAGTAACACAAGAAGCAGAAGCCCAGAGGTAAACTTTTTTTTGTGAGCTGGTTGGTATTTCATGCACTGTTGGCCTCTCAAAAGTGACTGAGATCTGTTTTATTCTTGATATTTATTTTTTTTTGGACAACGCATGCCATCTCAGCTGCTCCATTCCATCCCACCCATTACCAGTTAAGCATTTGATTTTATGCTTAATGAAGTTTGTGTATTCTTTAAAATACATATTTAATAGTAAAACGTGTTTGTAGCTTTGCACTGATTATGGAGATATATATCAGTGTATGTGCTTGCTCATTTCCATAAGCATTTCCTGTGTTACAGACACACAAATCCTATTTTTGAAATTAAGGCACTCTACAATTATGTGTTTCCTGAATTCTCTGTGAAGGCCCTTAAGCTTTGGAAATTTCTCCTGTTTGATCCAAAACACTCAATGCAGATTATTAGGGCACACCGCAGGGGAACATTTGATTTTTCTGACTGCAGGACTGTTTGGACATCATGAAGACTGGAAATGTATATTTAGCTCCTGTATAATAATTTATGGTAATGTCTGGGCAATAGAATTGATAGTGGTGGGACTGCTAGAATATGATATTTCGATAGCTCCAACTTTAAATTACATCGTAGGACATCTAGCACAAAGGAGAAATGCTCCTTTTGTAAGATGATTATGTAAATGGAGAGTAAACACACAAATGAGTACAGTTCTATAGCATTTTGATTAACATATTTAGTCATAGCTATAGCAAGATGGGCATAAAGCAAAAAAAAAGAGAAAGTAACACACCATTTGATATGTAATCCTTGTAACTTTGGCTCGATTCCTGAAATCCCTACTCAAGGAAAATTTTCCCTCTCTTTTGTGGAAACTTGTCTCAATAAAGACTGTAAGATCTTGATAATTTATGTAAGTGTTTATGTTTTTTACTTGACTAGTTCTCAGTGAGAGCGTGTCATAGCAGGACGTTAAATGTAATCTCTGTCATAGTCTGTGCAAAACCAATGTTTTGATTGGTTTCAAGAGGGAGCGTATACACATATATATAGACTTTTCCCAAACTCTCCAAAATAGTGTAGTGTAGTTGATACCAAGTAGGGACAGCTTAAGCCCTGATGGAGGGCACAGAGTATCACACTAAGAGTAGGATGAGTGAGTATAAAATCAGGTGTAAGGAAGGTGAGGGACATTTATTAATAACTTCCTATGCTAATATGTAAATAACGCTTTTGGACTCATTTGTGAACCTACTTGTAAGTTCTTCAAGTGGTGGTAAGGGCATCTGCAGTAAGGTGGGGTGTAGTGCTGCAGCTGAGTCCTTATCCCCACTTCTTTACATAGGGGTGGAGTGGAAGCAGTACACGTTATAGACTGGTTCCTGGCCCAAGAACCTTGTGTGATAGAAATATTCATTAAGCTCAGCAGCCCAAGGATTTACTCCAGATGGATTATTTGGTCACAGTCAAATTTTTCAAACTTCTTTTTCATTCAGTGTTTTCTGTGAGTAGTTTCTGTTCTTAATAGGTGCACGTAAAGGGAATGAATGGGTTGAGCAAATCCTCTTCAGCCCAAACTTGGTATGAGGAATTTGGTAAGGATGGAGATAGGTGTGGAAGCCCCACACAGTTTTACCGTATCTCTGAGACATTCTTGTGTTTCATCATGGTTAGCATATACACACACAACGGGCTCAAGTGGTCTGCCCCAGTCAGCATTCAGTCCCTCCAATGTAAATCTCCAGAAAGACAGACGCCATTGTTTGTGGAGACTCTTCTATATAGATGACCTTCCTCTAAGAGGCACATTGTCACAAATGTTGAGATTTGTTGTATTCTTTTCTATTGGAGAAAACAATTCAATTTTGTATCTTTTGTACTAACAGTTCATGTTAAATTTGCTTCTTAGCATACTAATTTAAAGTCAGTATCACAGAAAAGCCCATTTCCCCCTCCTCCCAACCAGGAGGACCACCAGTCTAACTGGTAAATGCAGTATTGGTGGGAATATCATGGTCCTTTGGTATCAGTTAAGTAAATGCTGATACAATAACAGCTACTGCAATATTTGATTATATGAAACCCCTGAAGGGGTTAATTTCCTGCTTTGACATTTTCCTTATGCAAATATCCTCATTCCATTTCATGCAAGACAGGTTTGGCAAATGTGGATGCTTTGGGTGGTATTGACATCTAAGTTATGCCATCTAAGGACAAGTGCTGGCTGCTAAATAATTTATTCATCTAAAGTTCAGAAGAGACTGCGTAAAACTAGCTACCACAAAAAAACAAGCAATGTTTTCTTAAGTCATATATGTGATCCGTTAAACATTGGCTTTGGTACCTGGGTACTGTCAGACTTAGCATTCAAACTTAATACAGAATTAGAAACCAAGCTGTCAAGATCATTTCTAGTCACTGAATATAACTATGAAATGTTATTGTTATATATATTCTACTTGACTACTGCTTTGCAAATATTGAAAAAGTACGTGTGATAAGACAGACAGAAAAGCCTTGACCGTACTGAAATTAGTAATAAAAAGACTATTGCTTTCAGTGAAGGCAGGAGTCTGTGTGTCAACCTTAACTTCTAGAGACAATGAATGTATGCCATGCCATGGATGTATAAATTACACTCATGTATGCCCAGCATATCTAAGAAATGCGTTTTTAAAGCCGAGTTCACATTCTTAAGCTTTTTATTTCTGTTTTCTTTATGTCAAGGTCTTCATATTATGCTTACAGCAATGAAATCTGAACTCCTGTTTTAATTTGGATTTATATAATCATGTTGCTTAGTAGCCTCTTTATAGACAAGTACCTCTTTGTATTAGGTTCTGTGAAAAAGCAGCCTCTGTCTAAAAGCAAACAATTAAAAGATGACACAGGATGGGTACAGACAAGTGGGATTCCAAGGAAATTGTGAGACAGTGTTGGTAAGCATGATGGGCAAGGAGATCCCAGCATATTCAGGGTTGGGTTTTTTTTTTTGGGGGGGGGGGGGGAGATGATTGAAAAGGAAAGCTTGAAGAGAATTGAAAAATAACAAGGGGATGGATTCTCAGAAGAGAAGAGCAGCTTGGTAGAAAGTACAAAGGCTGTTTCCTGAAAATCTAATTGTCAGTGATAATTGTCAGTGATAGCCTGTCAACATGAGCAGATTGGAACTTCTTGATAAAGAAGGGAAGATGATAGGCCAAGAAGAGCAGAATGAAGTCACATCAAAGCTGAAGGAGGAACAGAAAATAACTACAGATTCACAGCATTAGGTAGAAAGAGGTCATTAGAGGTCATGTTGAAAGTAAGGTTCAATGAAAACAATTGGTGAAAGCCAAGGAGATTGACTTCAGGTAGTGATTGCAGTCAGGGAGCTTAAAAAGGAGAGGTAGAACAAGATGGCAGAATAGTTGCCAAAATAAGTCGGATACAGGAATCCCCCCCACCCCTTTTTTTTTTTTTTTTTTTCCCTAAATTAAGGAGGAGACTGCATAATGCCTGAATTGTTATGGGAGGAGACAGAGGGCAGAAGAAGGTGATGAAACCAGCAAAGGAGTGGTTGAGGGATAGGACTAGATATTGGAAAGGGTGGTGGGAGGTGAGGATAGTTGAAGGGAAAGTTGGCAGAAAGACCAAATTTGGATAAATGTCCTTGGAGCAAAGTGAGGAGATGTGGATTTGAGATTCCAGGAGATGGAGGACTCTGGGAAAGATGGAAAGGATGAGGATAACAAGAAAGGGGAATGACATCGGTCAGGGAAGGGGAGGGACAAGCAAGAGAAGAGCAGCTGTGTTGCAGGAGGATGGCAAGAGCCAACAGTGAGGGTTGCCCGGACAGGAAGAGGTTGCTGTGGTCTAGTAGAGGTTCTGCTTCTCAATGACATTGTGCTAACCCATGGCAAAAGGGAGAATGCCAAGGGATTCCAACATTAGTGAGGTCTGGGCAACTGTGGTCTCAGTGCTCTTGGTGTCCTGTAGCCAATATTACATATGAGTTCAGTGGGAGATTGAAGAAAGACTGAATAGTATCCATTATTTATTATTATTTCATTTTTAACATTTTAACAGGGTTTTCTAGTCTATTTCCATATTCTTTTTCTTGCTCTTTCTGTAATGTTACTCTACTAAGAAAAACTACATGTTCTTCGTAAGTGACACTATGTATTTAGACTATGTTGGCCCAGCAATTTTGATAACTTTCAGACTGAATGATAGCTTTTCAGAACAGTGAAAGTGCAGTTTCTGTGCAATTTGAGAGCACTGCACTGTTTTATTATCATTATCTCCCATAATGGTGGTATCTCGGTCTGGTGAAGTGACCATTAGGATGAAAGCCAGTAACTTCCAGGTTCTCATTGCAGCTTTGCCACTTACATCATTGCATGGGTGACCTTGGGTGATTCGTATAGGCCAACTTTTCAGCTATCCGCTAATTTTAAGCAAGCCAAGGACGTTTTGGGTTCCCAGTTCACAACACTAGTGCATCAGTTTCCAAGGGAATACAGCACCCATAAGTATAGATTGCGTTAATGTGGTAGGTGTATAGGTGGTAAAACTGATCAAAACTGTTCTGTTTAACTCGTTTTGCCAAGTCTTGGCCTTCTGCAGGGAATTTCAACTTCCACTTCCCAGACTTTTCCTTCCCGAGAAATTGAAAATACTCTGTGAAGAAAAGTTCTATTTCCTGACCACTCTTTAAGGTTAGGGCCAACAGTGTTTCCAGATAGTTTTCCAAAAATAAGGTAACCAGATTACTGGTCAGCTTTAAAATATGGGTTGAAAGCTTTTTTTCTGCGTAGTTTGCCAGTTGAATAAAATGGCTAATAATATAACTTACTTGAAGGATGAGAGACTTAATTATGTAATGTTTCTAGATTTCTGAAACTCATTATAAATCAGGATTTACCCCCTGTAATTGACAAGGCCATGGTAAGATGCCCACAGCTGCCTTAGGCAAGCAAATAATTGTTAGAGTTTTTTCAGTTAAAGGTTGATGAGACAGTGTGGTGGTCAGCTTTCATTGCTGACAGTAGGCTGCAGCCCAAAAGTTTGGAGACAACTGTGACAGACGATTTGGGATGTTCAGATAACCTCATCTTGCCAAAAGATATGTTCATTAAGTTGTCAAAGAACTGAAATGTATGCATTGCCCATCCATCTGGCATATAATTTAAATACAGCTGAATTCCTGACCTCAGATATGATATAAGCATTTCTGAATAGACATGACTGATAAATTTGCATAAACAGAGGCTCTTAGAATAAAAATGCATTTTAAAAGGAGAGTAAAAAAACACTTCTGAGATCTAGAGACTCGTGACAACATTGATAGATGGTAACATACTCAAATAAAAAAAAATATTTTACTGAGTACTAAATAATATTTTTAAAATGTTTGCACAGGATTTTTAGTACAATTAATAAAGTCTCTCTGTAGCCTGAAGAAAGGTGTCAGCAGTTGAAGTGCCTGAAACTGAGATACTGAATTCATCACAATGAGTTTTCTGAGGGCTGAATAGATAATCTGCATGATTTTAAATATTAAAAGCCTTTGTCAGGGTAGATGTGCCTGCAAAAATGCAAGCTGGCAGTTACACATTATTAAGTCACAGTTGTCTGGGCAATTCCATATCTGGGTTAGCACAAAATATTATAAATATAAACAAGTATTGATACCTGATTTTTTTAAAAATTTTTTTACTTCTGGCAGGCAGCAATGCTGTCATCAGTTAGGTGGATTTTAGCAATGTTAGTTTAACACCTTAATATTTGAAGCTTGATCATACCAATACAATGTTAGAATCCAAACCTGCAAAACCCAGGTGATACATCATGACCCTATGGGAATAGTAGCACCGTGGAGGCTAGGTGTGTCCCCTGGGGGTCTGTATGAGCAACCTAGGCTCCCTTGAATGTTAACGGAGCTTCAGCAAACAGATTGATGGTTTGACTGATAGGTTTGGAGAGAGGTTCTCTGAATTCTGGAGACTTTCAATGTAGGCATCTAGATCAGAGCCTGAGGCTTGATGGCAAACACCCTTTCAGTCCTTCTTCAGGTCTCTCTGTGAGAACACTGCCTCACTCTCAAGACTGAATGTAACAAAAAGGGAAGACTCTTTCTTCTTTATCTGTGCAGGAGAGCTGGTGCATGAATTTAAACTTCTACACAAGCAGATGGCAATATTTTCTTTTCCACTCCATTTTCTCGGCATGGAGCACATCACTGTCTTCAAGTCACGAATCTGGGGATATGTTTATCAAGAGAGCTAATAGCAAAGCCTCCCTCTGCTGTATGAGCAGTTTAAAGAGTGATGTATTTCTCACAGACTCATGGGCATGTTGAAAACCTGCTCCACTTGTGGGCACTTCTGAACAGCCTGTGAATAGCTGTTCCTGCAAGTGAGGCTCTTGTGGACACCAATGGGACCCCCATGTCTCCAGTGTGGGTGCAAATGGTAGATCGTCAAAATGCACATGGAATTTAGTAGTTCCAGAGGACAGACACTTCTGCCAGCACTCATGTGAAGAATGTAAATGCAGACTTGTAATGTTTTGCTACGGAGGTATAGGTATTAGGTATTTCTATGGCAATTGTCCTATCACCACTTCCTCTTCACAAGTACTGCCCCACAGTTTGTCATTTTTTTCTTCTCTCCTTTTCCAGTTGCTACATTGAGACATTATGTTCTTGGAGGGCAATAACTGCAGAACTCGACCATATTTGTCCCTATTCAACAAAAGTTCAGCAAATACAAACTCACATCCTGAGCTAGCTCCGTTTGATGCCCCTGTGTTTGCTTCCAAGTGTCTCATTGTAGGAGGGCAGAGTTCATTCCCAAGTGAAAACTTAAGTTTACCCTGTCAGGACTGCTTAAATCTATAAACATTTGTGGCATCTGGTCTTTAGTCTATCTTTATTGTTTAGTGGTATGGAGGCTCAAGAGCAACCTAAAGTGCAAAATGGTCAATAGCCCTTGTTCTGTTCATCATAGGTCCTTGCTTCAGCTCACAATGACCATCCCATGGTACCTTCCTATACATATCATCTGGCAAAGAATTCAAACAAACTGGTATTGTGGGATACCTGTGGTGGGTTCAAGCCATGCTATGGTTATGCCTGTCCCATTGCTACTGCTTGAAGGGCATGTTTAAAAAATGTGGCATGCCAGCTCTTGAAAGCCTCCTCCTGAATGCAGGCTTGCATCCAAACAGTTCAAGCCGTGGCTGTAAGCCACACACAGCTCACAAGGTGATTTCTGCAGTCTGAGGGGGTGAGCAAGAGCTTCTACATTCAGGAGCTGTGGTGCCAACTGGTTGGCTAGTCAGGATACTCTTACCCTTGTTGTCATTGCCCACACGTCTAACCCAAGCAGCACACTGAGCAGCAAGAGTTGTCTCTGAAGACCAAGGAAAGAATAAACCATGGGCACTGCAGCGTGGGCAAAGGGAGGAACTGCAGCAGGAGGAAGGAGATGGACATTGGATTTCATTGTGAAAGAGGAGGACATATAGATGACAGAAATTTACAGTGCCAGGTGGCAGGGTACCTGGGAGCAGTGTGGATGCTTGGGGAACAGAGGTGATGTGGATAGACTACAAGAGACAGGGGTCTTCGGGCAAGGAACAGAAGAAATGCATGGGCAGTTAGGCGCATGGGGCTGAGTGGGAGAGTATGGTGGTTTGAAAGGCTGCTGGAATGTAACTATTCATTAGTAGCCATTCTGTGCATTGGGAGATCAGTTTAGACATAGCCAAGGTGCCTGGTTTAGAGGAAAATGTGAAATGTGCTTAAAAAATGAGATAAATGCAGCCAGGAAGTTCTCAAGAAGTGTGGAGGTCAGTGGCAATTGGACCTGGTGATCCTGTTTTGTCCAGGCCAGCTAGCGATTCTGGTGCACGCCCCGTCAAGGGCAGGAACAAGGCAGAGGGAAGGCATGGGAGGCCACACTTGAAGGAGGTGTGTGATTTGATGCTTCCTCTGCAGCCTCTCTCAGTGTGCTCCTGTGAGGCCTTAATTGGAACTCAAAACTGCTGCTCCTTTGCAGAACTCCTGAGGGAAAAGGGGAACAACATTGCCTTGTGCTCTCGTGGGGATGATTTCTTTCCTCCTTTTCCCCCACATGACACAAGCAGGGAAATAAATATTCCAACCTATTGAGCCTGCTTGGTGAATCTGGCACAGCATTATTAAGGATATCTGAGATTTTTAATTTTTTTTTTTTTAATTGATTCCATCTAACTCAGCATTTGAAAAACCTTGAAGATCATATTATGTGCACAAGCACAGTTAATTTGTTTGTTGCAAGGACCCCAGTCATAAAATGTGTATATCCAAGGCCATTGTGGAATTAAGACTTAAGCCATTTAAGCAAGTCTGCATGTAAGTAAATAACATTCAGCCTCCTGGTGCCCAAAAAGTATCCGGGCAGAGCCCAGAGAACCGAAGCTTTCAGCACAACACTGCCCTCTGGAGCTTTCCAAATCACTTATCGCAAACCAAACAAAGGACGTAAAGGAGAAAAATAGAAAGAGGCCTTGGTCTCCAATGTAAAAATGAATAGCACAATGCACACAGTGCAATGAGTAATGAAAGCAGCTATACTGCAAAAGCAATGGAAATATAAAGACATTCATCCCCATCACGAATACCTACAAATATTTTTCGGCATTGAATGGAAGGCGGAAAGAAATTGAGAATTTTAAACAGACCTGGAAAGAATGACATACAATAGCAAAAATGCTTTTTAATTTTGCTCAAAGGTGTTGGCAGCATTCTAACAAAGAAAAATCAACAAGCTATTGGGAAGGAAAAAAATAATTTGCTCTTTCAAAAATCTATTTTAGATGCAGATCTTTTTCTGCTATGCATCCTTTCACATTTTGATAGTGTTTGTGTCAACGCAAAGATGATATGTTACCTTGTGCTGTCAAGAGCTTACCAAAATAAACCTCATCAACAAGGCATTAAATAATAATATCACCTTTCCCCTGAAGTTTTTATATTCTCTGTGATGTACTTATGCATATTTTTAAAAGAACTTAAATTATTGATTCCCTCCTTCCATCAAACCTGTCTAACCAGTGAAGTGTATATAGAATGCAGTCCTGTACTAAGCTCTGTTAAAGAACAACCCACAACCCTTAATTGAAAGCATGGGCATTTTAGAAGTGAACTTCTTGAATTTACGAAGGGTCTTGTCTTGCAAGTACAACCAATGACCAGTAACAACTCATCATTGCTGATATTTCTGATAGCAGGTATTATTCTCAGTAGTACACGTGCACAGAATTAGATTCAAGGATGTCAGAACTACATTCCAATTCCTTCTCCACCTAGTATTTTTCTGTTAAAGTGAATGATGGAAAAGCTGAGGTTAGAAGGGACCTCTGGAGATCGACTAGTCCAAACACCTACTCAAAGGAGGGTCAGCTAGAAGAGGGTGTTCAGGGCCGCATGCAGTCAGGTTTTGAGTGCTTCCAAGGATAGAGGGTCCACAACCTCTTTGGACAACCTGTTCCAGTGTTTCACCACCCCCACAATAAAGAAGGTTTTTCTTATTTTTAAGTGGTATTTCCAGTTTTTCAGTTTGTGCCCATTGCCTCTCATCCGGTCACTGAGAAGAGTCTGACTCTGTCTTCTTTACTCCCCCGATCAGGCATTTATACACACTGATAAGATCCCTCCTCAAGCAATCCCAGCTAAGCAATCCCAGCTCTCTCAGCCCCTCCCCACATGCCAGGTGATCCAAACCCTTAATTATGTTTGTGGCTCTTCATTGGACTCTCTCCAGTACGTCCATGTCTCTTTTGCACTGGGGAGTGCAGCACTGGACCCAGCACTCCAGATGTATCTCACCAGTGCTGAGTAGAAGGGAAGGATCACTTCCCTCAACCTGCTGGCAATGCTCCTAGAGCAGCCCTGGATGCTGTTGGCCGCCTTTGCCACAGGGGCTTATTGCTGGTACATGTTCAATTTGGGGTCCACCAAGATTGCAAGGGCATTTTCTGCAAAGCAGCTTTCCAGTCAGCCAGCCCCCAGCCTGTACCAGTGCCTGGGGCTCTTCCTCCTGAGAGGAATTCATAGTGCAATTCAATATTATCAGGACAGTAACTGCCAATGTTTGAAAAGAACTGAAATAATGACTTGGGAATAAATGACTTTTGTTACTGTAGTTGAAAGAAAGGTTATTTGAATACCAGTAGGCTAAGGGGAATGGATTGCAACAAACAGAAATGGCAAGAAAAGGGAAGCAGTGGTCCCCTGGCAAGTGAATGTCTGATCACAGAAACAGAACTCCTGAATGATTCACTCGGGGCTTGATCTGGTACCTATTTAAACCAGTGAGAGCTTCCCCATAGTTTTGGGGGGCACTGAATGAGGCCAAAATCTATCGTGAAGAAAGGAAGAAAAGTTGCATAACAATTTTTTTTCTTATCCTGCTAATAATAAGTACACAGCAAAGTAAGCTTCTAGACATAACAGGAAATTCTGAAGAGATTTCATAAACTGAATTTAGAGTACTAAAAAATGTAAAAATGTCAAGTAAGAGCATTAGTAGTCTTAGCCTCAGTGAGATAAACAATTGTTTAGCTGCAAACAATTAATTATTTACATAATTGTTTGCATGACTGATACATATATGGGAAAGGATATCCAAAGTAAATTATACTGTCCTCTCTCCATTGCTCTGGGAATAAAAACTTGCTTGGCACTACAAGATTTAAATTCATGTAAGTGTCTTAGGCAGTTGACTGCTGTGCAAGTAGTTGAAGAAAGGAAATGATTATACATTTTATCCTATGAGGCTAGTTATGAAATACTGATGCCAACATTGCAGTATATAATAGAGCTAATAATAATTAGCAGGTTTCATCCTTAGTGCAGATGAACAAGTTTAATAACATGTTTTAATTTCATTTCAGATCCAAATGGATAGCATGGGTCAGCTTGGCTGATCTGCGAATGTGTGTGTCAGACTCTTAAAAGCTGTTTTTCCCCTAACAAACTGTGATTTTCCCCAAAACTTTATTTTGTAAAATTTATGACACAGAAGCTGGAATTCAAATACCTTTTCCTCTTCACAGAATACAGGTTGGAACAAGGTTGAAATGCAAAGTTTGTGGAGCACGTTTTCTGGTTAGGTAGGAGACAGGATCTGAATTTAGAACCATGGATTAGGGCTGCTTTGGGAAGATAAGTTATGAAGCAGATTGGTCCCTTCATTTGTGTCCTAAAATAGAAATATATCAAAGAGATCTGAGGTGTTTGGTTTTGCTTCAATGTTTTATTAGAAAATCTGAATTTCCTATACAGCATTCAAAAGTTTACTTATTTTACTTTTGCATTAATAATTAATCTTTAAACTCTAGGTGGGAGCTCTTCTCTTTCCAAGGTGAAGAGCTCTTCACCTCCCACGCTCACTATGCACAGCATTGTATATTTGGTTTACAGATACACTGAAAAAAGTTTAAACTTTTTATTTCTGAGTGTTCTTCCAGATAAGATTGCCAAAGTAGAAAATAATGATCAGAAATCACTGCAGCACTTACTTTGTTTCTTTCCATTATTTATACAATTATCTCTATCATCCAGCCACGTTTTGGTGAATGCCAGCTTTTTTACTTGAGATCTTTAAGATTTTTTTCTACTTCAAATACCTTCAGATACAAAATCTTTAAAGTGTTCCTTTCTAGGTTTGGATAATCAAATTTGTCTTAAGTCAGGCTTTCTCACTGATAGCATTGTCTAATCATTAAAGGAGCAGAAGGTCTTGTCCTCAAGGATATCAGTTTAGGTCCAGCTCTGTGTTTGTATTTAGCTAACTCAGAGGACATGATGTGGCTCATAGTGATTAATAACTATGTTCTCCAGAAGCTGGCATCTTCACTGAGGTCTACAGTACATCTAATTGAATTGGCCCCACTGAATTTAATCTTGAGATCCCCAACACACCAAAATTAAGTACAATTTTAAGTATAGTTATTAAATTGTACTTTCATTTTACTAGAAAATATGGGCATGCAACACTTTAGTGACATATGAGATGAAAGATTAATAATATCTCAACTCAATTTAGAACAATTTACAACTTTTCTTTAGAAATAGAATGGCATTATTTAGAAAAAAAGAACAATTGCTTGAATATTTACCCAATGTAGGCTAAGAGTAAGTCCTTATTTGTTGTAGGTCCTCAATATTAGTGAAATCAATATACAGCTGATGATGCGGACTATCATCTAGGCACACTGCCAGCAACGTGAATGAGTCTTTACCCTTGACTTCAGTAATATCAAGTAGAGAACCAAAATGACTATCGAGATGACCGCAATTTAGGCACTGGAATGCCTAAAGATAAGGCAACTATTTCATACTTGTTGATTCATAGGAGTGGCAACGTATCCTTAGAGAGTATATCAAATTAATGGAAAGAAGATGTCTACCCAGAGGGCAATCAAGAAGGCCTACAAACTTAGCGAAGTAAGTAAGAGCTCACTGGTAAGTGACAATGGGCACAGAAATGCTCTTCTGACCTCCTGTCCCAGGAGGCTCTCCTGTCCTGTCAAGATCCAGAGCACAAAATCCTCTCCTGAGAAAGGCTGATTCTTTTAAAACAGGGCTCTGGAATTAGAGAACTGATAATTCAGTCCCTCCTCAGTTTGAGCAAATTCAAACCTTCAATTCCTTCATCCTGTGCCCCAAGATGAGACTATGGAATAATCTGTTTAAGTGGAGTCATTGTTTAAGCAGCACTGTGAGACTGATGAAACCGAAAGCAAAGCAAGCATGGAGGAATTTGGCATTACAGCCTAGTGATTGTAGCTCTTTGCTGAGAGGTGTGTCCTAGGTTAAAGCCTACCTGATAAACTTCAAAATCATTGCTGATAACCTTGGACCACTGTCTGCAAAAAGAGTTTATGCTGGCTGAATACTTCTAGGGGTTTACTCAAGTTACAGACTGATTAGCCTGGTATCAATATCAGGATAGGTAAAAGAACAGCTAGAAAAACCTAGACAATAATTAGTCTCGATGATGGGATTCATGATAGGATTAATGAATGATTAATCCCAATGAAGAAAAGTTTTAATTGACCTATACCTCAATACTTCTGACTAAATTACAAATGTAATTGTTAAAAGCAATATTGGAGCTGTAACATACTTCTACAACTTTCTGCTTAAGAAAAAGGATACGAAAATAACTGATTAAAGCTATTCAAATCTAAGTAACTGACACTGTGAAACTGTAGACTCTGAATCCTCATCAAATAGAAAAATTTTTAATGCAGCCTTCAAGGATTTGTTCTTGGCATCAGATGGTTTCATTTTTTATCAGTGACCTGGAAGAAAAAAAAATCATGATTGAGAAAGTTTACAGGGATTGAGGGGGCAGTAAAGAATGAGGCTGACAGATCATTGATGGAATTTGGATTGTGTTTTTGAGCAGGAACAAGCAAACAATGTGCATGTCTGTTCAGTTTATTGGCTCACACTTAAAAGATCAGGAGCTCTGTACGAATGAGCAATCACTGTGATGATGACTTACTGTCCCGGTAATCAGCCAGGCATCAGTCCCAGTGCACAAGTGTGGCTGAAGGGGCCAAAAGAAGTCCTTCAGTATTTAAACAAAGCCACGGGGAAGAGGAGTAGAGAAACAGTCTCACTTGCACATTTGGTACGGATGTGACTGCTACCACAATACTGTGACCAATTTTTGGCCGAATAAGTGCTGAAAAATTGATTAAGAGTTAGAGAAGCACACAGCAGCACTTTAAAGAAGTTTGTGAAAAAAACTATTAAGCCTGAAAGGCAAGAGGAACTGTTTTATTTAAGGCTATTGCTTAATACTGTTCGGGGAAAAAAGAATTTATTTAGCTGAAAGATCAGCCTGGTGCAGGTCAGCAGAAGGGCTGATGAAACAGCAACTCTACCAAAATCCTTTGATGGGTTGGTGTGTTTACAGGGAGGGTTAGGAATGTAGTGCCTTAATGCTGGGGCCCCGTTGGAGTGAGTGGTTCTGCACTAGCAAACGCTTGTAAGGACAGTCTAAATTAAAGAAAGGATCCCATGACTCAGCCCCTCAGTGCTATCACTGCTATGCAGTGTCAGGTGAACAAAAGAAACAGAGAAGGTCAGATTAGATAATCATCTTAGAGTCTTGGTGCTTATCTGAACTGTAGGTTTATCATACCGTACTTTAATAATTTGTATCAGCAGAATTATTTTCTAATCTCATTAGAACAAAATGTCCTAAAACATTTAATATTTCACATGTCTAGTCAAGTCACCATTCCTGAGGAAACTGTATTTTTCCATAATATTTCAGCACTAAGTCTAGAAGTGCACCAGCTTGCAAAAATGAGGATGGGGGGAAATCTTAATTAAATTTCTCCATTAAAATAACTTAGTCCCTTGGGAGGGGGTTGTTGAGGTTTGGACAACACATTATTATAACGAAAAGGGCAAAGCCATCACCGTTTATTAGCTTGGAAATGGCAAAAATGCAAGAGACAACATTTGTGATGCAGTAACCCACTGCAAACAACCCTGCAGTTTCTGGGGCATTTCACATGCAGGCTGCCTTCCAATCAGTGCAAGCCAGCTGAAGTTTTGAGCACTAAATATTACCTGGTGAAATGATTTTGCACAGTAATTGACCTCCTGCCACATGTCACTAATACAGTGTCCTTTCCCCTAGCTGTGGCCTATAATAGAAGTTTTTGGAAGAACATTAACCTGGCCGTATATTATTTTCTGGTTCATTAAATATAATAGCAGTTCTGGCAAACCCTTTAGTTGATGAGAGAGGTTTGGCCTCCACAAGAAAACGTCACAATACTAGATTCTGTGTCCTTATCTAATTTACTTACAGCTGATACATTTTTGAATAGAGACATTAGATGGCAAACCCACTGTCATTTACAGTCTACAAAACTCTCCCAGTTCTCAGCTTTACCTCTGCTGACAAACACTTCCACAATCCCAAAAATCCTAAATGGGTTTTCTTTTGCATATAGGCCATCGGCTCCTCTGCTCCTGCCGCTAGTACAAACTGTTTTGTTGTAAATGTTTGATGCTCTTTTGCCACGAGGATTCCTAGGGAGAAATAAACATATCACCCTCTTGGTGGCTTCACTCCCATTTGTAAGAAAGACCCTATAAAACAAAAGGGTTCAGGTGTCTGTTTTCAGTGCTTTATCCAGCTTTAAAGCATCTGCTGTTGCCCTTAGAGTATCTCTTTCAGGCCATTTGTCACTGTCCTGGTTTGACTGGCAGTGACAGTTAACCTTTGCTTAGCACCCTGCAGATATTTACATAGTACTTCAATGTATTTTCCTTTGCGTACTAATAAAATACCTGCGTTCACAGAGGACCTTTTATCCCAATGGATTTCAACAAGCTCTGCAAGCTATAAATTTACAACACTACTGTACAGGTAATGTAGCTTTTTGCTCAGTACAAAAGGCAGTAGCCAAGATCGAGGAATCCTGATGTTTTGACAAGCGAGTGCTGAGCACAGGTTGAAAGCAGAAGTATGTGCATTTGGGGTAGTGTTAGTCTAGGGCGTAGAGCTAGGTTCGATGCCCTGCTGAACACACACCCCCAAAACTGGCACAGGCGTCCCTGTGTGACTCGGGAAGGTGCTAATGCCCAGACCCACAGCACGCGTGGGCACCTGACATGGGACTTCACTGGAACTGAAGCACTTCATCTCAATGGTACAGCCCTCAAAGCTATGCCTGGCTCCTTAGACAACAGTAAATCTATCAACACCTACATTTTTGTGTTTCTGATGATGATTAGAAAAAAAAAATAAATCAATGATGCTAGTATTGTGCGTACCCATGCCCAATAATCAAACTTCAGCCATGCTTCCCGGACTGAAAAATTTTGTGTTTACCTCACGCCGTTACCAAGTCAAGACTCACAGACAAACTGCCCATGACCTCCTCAGGCCCACTCCATTGGGTAGGTGTAGGTCAAGCTTAACGCGGAGTGGCGGCAGAGTGCAGTTCACTACTAAACACAGTATTCCAGCTGCAGCGGGAGGAATCCTGGCTCTGATTCCTGGTCCTGGCAGTGGCTCTCAGAGGTGGGCGAGAGCGGGGGAGTGTGTTGCTTTCCATCCAGTCCCGGCTGAGTGTGAAATCAAGAAAGAACAAGAAGAATGAGGAGTTTCCTCCAGCTTTGCCTTTGGTCAGTGTAGGGACTAGTATCACTGAGGCCGAAGAGAGCCTAAAAACTTCAGCCTCCTTCCTCCTGAGCAGGCATGGCAACTGTTGGACTGGTTTTGCAGAAGACAGCGGCCAGTCTAAAAGGGAACCGTGACACTTGCTCCACCTTTAGGAGAACACTGGGTGAGTGTTAAACCTCAGGAAAGGACTCATGGCTATCTCTGCCAAAGGGGTAGAAATCTGGATGCAGAGGCTTGGGGGAAACTGCTGAGCAGCCTCTCAGATCCCTCGAGGTGAAGGATTGAGGGAAAGGCACCTTGAGTTCCAGTGCAGAGGACATCCACCCTCAGCCCAGACATAGCTTCCATGTCTCACCCATTAAAATAAAAAAACCACAACAAAATCAGCTTTCTGTCTTCACACTAGGAGGCTGCACTGATACAGTAACAATTGAAGTCAGGATTATTTCCAAGTTTAAAATCCTGACGTATTCAGGATCTGACTTGGCTCCCATGAAATACATACCTAAAATAAGCAGTCGGTTTTTAAATTTTGGCCTCGGTATCAAAAGTAAGCTTTGGATCACACCAAGTTCAAAAATATAAACCTTTATATTGGATTTATATGATAAGCCAAATGCAAATTACTGCTTTTCCTCATTTTCAGTTACCTCTGGCTATTTAATCCATCCTCCACTAATTCTCCTCTGCTTTATTGGTCTGGAATTTAGTCTACATGATAAGAATCATTTAGTTGATAGCACTTTAAACTCATCTATAAACAGCCTTTGATGACTAATATGCATTTTTCTGTTCCTGCAATAAATTTGTTTCAAGCAAAAGGAGACTGTTTGGAAACAACACCTTAAATTTCCTGATAAATCAACTACTTAATATTTAATTTCAAATCATACTGGGAAAACAAATTAATTTTTTCTTAAGCTAACGTCTGAAGGGAAAAAAGTAAGATAGCTGCAGAAATACAGAATTAGTGTTATTCTTATATGGAATATGTCTTCTTAAGCCATAAGGAGAATGATTGTATACGTGTTGTTTACATTTTTCTGTCTTAAAAGACAGCCGCTTTAGATTAATTTAATTTTAATTCCTACATGGCCTCTGCAAATAAAAGAGAATGAATAACCAATTGGAAAATGCCTTTGCTTATTCCCAGCTCTGAAAGTGATTCATTATTTAATATATTACCATTAAAAATGAACCATTTCCACAGATAAGATGAAACAGGTGATTTTTTTACAGGCATCCTTACAACTCTGGAAAACGTGAATATCTGTTTACTGGCAAGCTTTTGAGAGGTAACCTTAGTAATATGCACACAAACAGACATCACAGATATCTTCTGTCCTACATTTTTTATGCCACTGTCACAGTAAATGGCATTAGACCTTATCATACTTTTCTTCTAGGTTCTTCTTTTTGTGCTGTATCCAGTCCCAACTTGCTTCTGCAGTTAAAACCAAAGGAGCTCCCAGGTTTCACCATTTCTTCTCTTATTCTGTGTTATAAGACAGCACTGCTGCCACTTAATGATACTGGATTTACACTGCTGCTCGATCCTGCCCAAGGACAGAGTGCATAAGTGCCCTGTTCAGACTTTTATAAAACAATCCAGACCACAGAGGTTGTACTGAGCATATTTTGTGCTACTGTCAGTGGCTCTGTCATTGGTCCAGTCTTACATGGCTGCCCCCATTTGAACTGGGGAAAAAATTTTCAAGGAGTAACAAACACGATCTGGAGCAGAAGCTCAAGGCTGAGAAGTCCTGTCAAACCGAAATACTATTTCCTCACCTGTCCACAAAGGCAAAACCTGTGATCGGAGAGGATTCCTGATGCAAGTGTGCTGTACTGGGTACACATGCAGCAGCGGTGATGGGGAGATGGTGTGAGTATGATTGGCATCCAAGGGGAGCCAGTTTAGAACAGAACTGCTGTTCTAATCCCCACCATTCGGGTCATTTGGCTGATCACTCACTTCTCTGACTTTTCTCATCATTCTTGGGATCTCTGTTTTAGCTAAAGCATGCAGTGGAAAGCTGCATTAGCTAAAATAGTTCTTGAAGGAGACAAGAAATTAAAGCGAACTGAAGACTGAGTTAGAGCTCGACATTAATATTTTCAAGAGGTAATGACTCAGCTCAGTCTTATCACAATTCTGTTGCAAACTCAAACTTTCATCTTTCTTTCTGCTGACTTCACACAAAGGATTTTGCTACTAAAATGGAATCATATTTTCTGATGTAGGTCTTTACTTCATGCCAGTTAAGCTTCTGTGCCAGTGGAATTACAAGATTGTCTATGCTGTTGTATGTTAAGAAAGTACAAGTTATTTATTCCTCAAAAGGTACCAGATCAGTTCAAAATGACCTTATCTACTAAGTGGGGTTCAACCCCAGCATCAGTACCATACGTGATGGCATGTGCTGTGTGCCATGTGATGGGGCTGGTTTTATTGCTTTATAGCACTTCCCTGCCATGGGGAGAGAGCTTCCACCTCTGCCAGCTAACAGCTGATGGTCCTTGCAGCAACATTTTTTCATGTATATATGCAAGACTATCATACATAAAAGCCTACAACATTCTGTTGATAATTTTTAAAGAAAATCCCCTTTCCTTGGAAGTCAGTCAGTACTCTGAGCTCTTTTGGCACTGTATCTAAAGGTTGAGATACAGGTAATATTTTTAGCTTTCAGACCAACTCAAAGAGTCTTACTCATTCTAAGAGGCTGTTCTTGCTCTTCAGCAGGAATGACGAGTGATTCATGGCTTTAGTCCACTCAGGCTCCTTTACAACAGTATCTACTGTACAGGGGCATAGTTTCTTGGTGTAATGAATTTCTCCCTCTTCAATAGTCTGATTTGCCTGGTATAATTTGACTAGTGTAACTGCTGGGCTTTCTCTTTAGCAAAATACAAGTACAGATCATGCATTTTAGTCACTCAGAGCATTGTTAACTCAGATTTGTACTCTTTTGAGAAGCACTTAAACAAGTTATTATTATAATGAGGTAAATACCAAATGCAAAAAAAAAAAAAAGTAATTTTTTTAGCTTACTAGCTGGAACTGATGTGAAGGTGGGTTTTTTCAGCTCATTTGAAGAATTGTGCTGACTACTTTATCAAAGTTCAGTCAGGAAAGTCATACACATTCCTGTAACAGTGCTTCTATGCTTGTTCATAGTTTTGCCCCATTCTCTCTTGAGAAATTAAAGACCATGTTAAAGGGTCCTGTTTATCAACAGGACTTCTGTTTTAACTAAGCAAGAGGTATTTTTACAAACTCAAGCAATAATTTTCTGGCTTGCAGTCTACAAGTTATATCCCTCCTTATCATTCAATAAGAAAAAGAAGCGTCGACATTATTTCTTTGTGCAACTTCAAAAAATTTTTTTCTTTGTGCAACACAGCTGGTGCCATCCCAGTCTACAACATTCTGGGCCATATCCCAAACATCTGTCAGGTTAGCTCTGGTCAGTAGCCTGCCCTCGTGTAGTATTTTCTTTTACCTTTTATGAAAGCAACTCAAGACTGTCCCCTTAAGCATCTTTTACAGTGAGTAAAACGGTCTACAGAATAGTCAGGGACTACAGAGTATTTATGTAACATCTCTGAATATTTCTTAATAGTCCTGTACTTCTTCAGTAGCTTCTTATTAAGGCATGAAATGGTTTGACACTTTGCCTGGTTATCAAACAACAGGAGATAATCTATGAAAACATCATTCTTGATTATTGCTACACTTCAGTGATACAGTTGTTCAGATTGCTTCAGAAATAAAACTTCCTCTGGGGAATTCAGAGTCAATCAGCTGCCAGTCACGTCTTACGGTAACTTAAGCCGTAGAGTTAGTTCCTCTTAAAGGCTTGTATTTCATATCGGTGTCTCTTTCAATTAAACGTATCCATTCAAAATGAGTACTTGTCAGTTATTCAATTGTTGAAAAGTAAGTGTAATGCAGGTCATATTTCTGCTCAAATTAACATGGTTCAATATTTGCAGTATTTTGTGGTCAGATTATAGAGACAGCTGGAGGAGCTCATACCAAAATGCCTTCAGATAGCTTTAGTTCTCTGGTATAGCTTCTTCAATGACATAATTTCAATTTATTTTAGCTAGTAATAACATTACACCATATGATACTGTGTTAAATGTTGGGCTTGATCTCCTTTATCTTTACAAATGCATAAGCATAAAGCATATAAAACATAAGAAAAGGGTAAAAGGGGATGATAGTTCACAAATTAGCAAGGTTTTGTAGTTAAGGCTATCTGGTTAGCTGTTTTACTATGCAGCCTACACATCCCCAGTGCGAAGCTCGTAAGTAGCATCTGCTTTTTGACACAACTTAAAGACGTTGGCCTAAGTTATGCAAAGACTCCAGCCTATGTGTGGGTACATAGCAAGCATGAAATGACATCTGAAAAACTGTTACTATTAAGTTGCACATTTTCTATATTGCACTTTTTATGTTGACAGTGGAGGCTTTTTGCACCACCGCCTCACCTTCACTGCCTAGGTTAACAGAGCAGCTTCTGAGAAGCCAGGCAGTGGTGCATGGCTCTTGTGTCAAGAGGTCTCCTGATCATGTGCAGTTCCACCAGACTGCTTACCCAGAAAGCTCTGTAGAATTGCATTCTTATCAGGTATTCAGAGTGCAAGGCTTAGGTACCATTAATTTATTCAGTTAGAGTAAAATTTTTGTGTCTTAACTTGTGTTCCCCAGTCCCATTTTTTGTCTCTGTGGAGAAGGAAATAGCAGCAGCAGGAGGCTGGCAGCCTGGCTCTGCCGCCGGGGCAGAACCGTTCCTCTCCGCACTCACTGTAGATGCTGCACTCTGCTGCTCACAACAGAACACCTTTAATCGTCTATATTTCTCCTTGCCTTGTCTAGGGCAAAAATTATATGAGGATTTCTTTTCATGAACAAAATGTGTGCTTATGTTCAAAAGGACTAAAACAATTCCTCCATGGTTCTTCTTCATTGTCCCATTGAATTTAGCCTTGTTTCACAGTGGTGCCTATACAATACCAGTATTACATACAACCCTGTGAACTCATTTAGGGAACATGTTGTTGAACGAGCTGGGATGTTTCTTTCATTCTCGGCTACAAGCCACTAAGAATAAATCCTATTAAAAGTAATGCAAATTGCTGTCATTAAGAAGATAATCCTGTTTGGCCTACATAGAGTTCACATTTTTCTCCAGCAAAATGTTACAGATTCTTGGTTCATTCACCAGGAAACATATAGACTATGCTGCTGTTGCTGATTAATAACACAGTATCTTCTTTTTTGTTTTGTACCCACCCTGAAGTTATCATTGTTTTATGCAAAACAACTGTAAACCCTGGAGTCAACCTAGCAGAATTTGTAGGGGAGAGTTACCTGAAGCAGGAATCAGTAGTGTCCTGTGCATGTGGTCTGACACTGACCTGAACAAATTTGCACACATTCATTATACCTCACAGTACCCAACACTAATAATATGTTAATTCTAATAACGTATTATACTGCAAATATACTGCATACAGTCATTCACACTGAGCTCCTGTTGGTGGGGAAATGACAGCAGATCCTATGACAAAAGAATTTTAGGTTCTAAAACAACTCTTGTATGGAAGATAGCACAATCTGTCTAAATGAAATCTGAAAGACTGGCATCCCATAATTGCAATTCACAGTCCTAAAAATATCGTGCTGTCCTTTCTGAAAGTAATATAAACCATCACATTAACTCACTCTGAATATTCTAATGGAAGGTTTAGCTTGGAGATGGAATAGATTGAACAGGAAAATTGACTGCAAGTACTTCAAACATCAGTCCGAAAGTCACCATTCTTACGAGAACATTTGGTTTTATTTGGAAACGGGGGGTTTCAGCTGATGCCCAATGCACACTATTAAATGAAATGTTGAAAGATTACTTTAAATGACCTGCATAGTTTTCCACGTGTGGTTCAAGATAGCTTTGTACACATTCTTCCTTCAGGGTTCCCAGACTTCTCAGGGTTCCTGGAAATTCAATTTACATAGCATCAGCAAAAAATTATATGTATAAAGAGCATATTGAATTAAACATAATATATAGCATTTCTATATATGGATGGAAGTATAATGCCTTTCTAATTGTTTATTAATATCTTAAAATCTGTCTAATTACAGCAATGTTAATAGTAATTATCAAACGTGTTTACTAATTCTTTGATCCTCTTCAGGCAGCAACGTGTCTCTTCTTAGGAAAATGCCCGAGCTACTGCCCATAAGCATTTTTAGAATAAAAGAATTATTAAAATTCCCTGTCGTAACAATACAGGAAGGACTGCAAGAGTGGTGGAATGAAAGGGAGAGCACATAGGCAAAACCAAGCATGGATTCACAACAGAGACGTCATGCTTGATCAACATGATATCCTTCTACGAAGAAATTATGGGCTTGGTAGATGAGGGTAGAGCAGTCGACATGGACTTCAGTCTCCCATATCTTCACAGAGAAGCCGATGGGCTGGATGAGCAGGCAGTCAGATGGATTTAAAACTGTCTGTACAACTAGATCCAGAGGGTGGAGATTCGTGCTATGAAGTCTTGTTGGAGGCCAGTAGGTAGCAGTGTACCCCAGGGGTTAATACTGTGTACAATCCTGTTCAGTATGATCTGGATGATGGCATGGCATGTAGCCTTAACAAGTTTGCTGGTGATACAAAACTGGGAGGAGTGGCTGATACACCAGGGAGCTGTGTTGCCATCCAGCAAGACCTTGACAGGCTGGAGAAATGGGCTGACAGGAACCTCCTGAAGTTCAACAAGGGGAAGTGCAAAGTCCTGCACCTGGGAAGAAACAACCACAGGCAGAAGTACATGCTAGGGCCCAATGATCTGGAAAGCAGAAAAGGACCTAGGGGTCCTGGTGGACACCAAGTTGACCATGAGCCAGCAATGCGCCATTGTGGCAAAAGCTAATGGTATCCTGGGCTGCATTAGGAGGAGTGCTGCCAACAGGTTAAGGGAGGTGATCCTTCCCCTCTACTCAGCACTGGTAGTACTGTGTTCAGTTCTGGACTCCTCAGTATAAGAGAGACATGGAGATACTGCAGAGTTCAGTGAAGGGCCACGAGGATGATAAAGGAACTGCAGCATCTCTCCTATGAGGAAAGGCTGAGAGATCTGGGACTGTTTAGCCTAAAGAAGAGATGGCTTTGGGGGATCTCATCAATGTATATAAATACCCGAAGGGAGGATGTAAAGAAGATAGAGCCAGGCTCTTTTTAGTGGTGTCCAGTGACAGAACAGGAGTCAATGGGCGTAAACTGAAACACAGGAGCTGCAGGCTGAACATCTCCTTATGTGAAAGTGACTGAGGCCCTGCCCAGGTTGCACAGGGAGATTGTGGAGTCTCCATATTCAAAAGCCATCTGGGCACGGTCCTGTGCAACCTGCTCTACGTTGCCCTGCTTGAGCAGGGAGGTTAGACAAGATGATCTCCAGAGGTCCCTTCCAACCTCAGCCATTCTGTGGTTCTGTGGTTCTGTGATTCAGTGAACGAGAACTCTATTTTGATCAGAGATAGTCAAGAGAACAGAGTTGTGATGACTTCTGCAAAGACTAGGTGTCGTACCCAGTGACTGTAGTGCTGACAGTGTTGTGCTTCTTGCTGGCTAGACTGAGGCAGTCCCAGAAGCAGTGGAAAGCTCAGACTCCTGTGTCCTGCCTCCTCGTGAAGCCTACGCTGTCCCTACCTGTACAGACCTTGGCCGAAGGGCCAAGTAAAATTTGAGTCATTTATTTGTAGAACTGAAATAAACATCTGAGGATAATAGACATGGATTCATTAGCTTTCCATGCCATGATGCGTGTCTCTTTAATGATGTCAGTTGTTAGAAATGTCAGTTTTCTTGTTTTCCTCACATTTTGTGTATTTAACAGATGGTCACATCTTAAAGATCTGATCCTAAATGCTCCCTCCTATAGATGTAACCTCCATCATCACTGTCATCTTTTTCTTCCAGTGAGGCTGTTTTCAGATTTGGGATCTCTTCTCATCAAGAAATGCAGGTTTTTTTATTATGTTTTAGGGACAGAAAGAAAAAAATATGTTTTTTTCACAGTTGGTAATAATCTCTCAGTATAGCAGATTTCAGTGTAGCTTGCCAATGTTTCCTACTGATTTCAAGAGTCTGAAGTGATAACTCACCATTAAACGATCTTTGACATTATTCCATGTCTACCGTTAAAGTAGTAGCTATTTCCATCAAGGAATATTTCTACTTCCATTTTCCTTTTCAGTTAGTCCGAGATATAAGAGAAAGTACAAAGTCCCATCTTCATTCGAGATGACAGTAATTTTAGCCCCTATAGCAAGGCTCTTTTGCCATTTTATGACTTCCGTAAAAGCAACTTAAAACAAACAAACAGTGAGGAAGAAGTCTCTATAAAAATTAATAACTCATAACAAATTAATTTCCGGATATACTACATCAGAATAATAATTTGCATATTTTCTGCCAACTGCCATTTGCAAATCCCTAGGATGGTTTTCATCCAACTGTGATCATAACAAACCTTTCCATCTGTGCATTTTTCTATGAGAAATCTTCATCAGAATTGTTACCAAAAAGCCTTATGGGCTCAAAAATCTCAATATGGTTCCACCATTCTCATAGGAGAAGTGATACAAAATTTAAGAAAAAGTTATAATTGTTCCTTAGGCTTGCTCAGACATTCCAACAAATAGATCAGTTATAATTTTGCTTTGAAAACACAACAAGTTTCATTAAGTCCTTCTAAGTTCTCAAATATATTTTCTAACATACAATTTATGTAGAACATTTGTCACATCAAACCTACTAAATCCCATGCAACTTTAAAAGCAAGGATGATTGTTCTGAAAAATAATAATTCCACATTTCTATAGCATTTCTATAATACCTTCTGGAGGTTCTGAAAATTCTCCCTGGAGACTGGCAAATTAAACACATCAGTATTACAGAAAATGTGTTAGCTCCCTTTTACATGTGGGTAAAATGAGGCCATAAGAAGAAAGTCTGCCATTTACTAAGGTATTTCTTACTCCTGACGATAGTTGCCTGTGGTGTTGGATACAGACATACTTGACAAATGATTTATAGCACAGTCCCAGAGAAAATCCTTGTTAGAATGAGAAAAAGATCTAGATATACTGAATCTCAATTCTGTTTTAACCTTAAAATTATCATTGGACTTTTATTGATGGAATGGGAACAACTGTAGTAAATTACAACAAAAGTTTTTTTTATAAAGGAAAGATCTTACAGTCTCTTTTGAAACAAAATTCTCAGCGAAATGAAATTCCGGAAAGTACTTCAATACACATCTGAACCCATCCTTGTTTACAGAAGTGATTTGCAAAAGCAAGTCTTTTGGGTTTCCCAGTTCAGTACATAATTCTCCTCTGTTCCAGAAACTTGCAAGTAAAGAGGTAAGCGGAACTAACGGAATGAGAATCTTTCCAAGAAACAGGAAGATTTAGGAAGGGAGTAAGGATTATCTGAAAAATGCGTCACGGCTTCTTTTAAAATAAGCCCTCTTTTAAAGTAGGACATCTAATAAAAATGTGCATTTTCCTACTTTCAGACTTAAATAAACACATCAAAAGGAAAACATTTAGGCAAGTTTTAAACTTTAAGAGTGTGCCTAAGTGAGGTACTGAGTAAAAAGACTGGCAGAATCAAAGCCTGATATAGGTAGGGAAATACATTGCAGCAGTAGAATTTTGCTGGAAGAACCTGTGCTCTGAACCAGACTGGAATATTAATCTAAATGAGAGATCTGACTTAATACTTTTTTATTTATTATTTTCTATGAAGTCAGCCAAGCAAATATTTTCATATCAGATTTACCTTGCAAATCCGGTAAGACACATTTCTCATGTGAGGCACCTTGCCAACAGCGGAGCAGTAAGTACTGTGCCTGATATCGAAGAGGTAAAGGAGGCACCGTACCAGCTGACATCGACAGGCACCAGTGTCACAGGAGAAGGACATCAAGGCATCAAACAATGAAGAAACAAATAAACTTATCAGACGCTGTAGTACACAAGCGTACACACATTTGCCAGGACACTCCTAGGACCAGAAACACACCCCTAATTTAATGGGAGATGCTATCATTTTTGCCATGTGATAGAGGCACATCTATCTTGTCATGTGTTGATGAAAGGGCTGTGCAGCGAGGGAACGAAGGAGGCAGGGAACATGTCACAGGCTGGCAAAACCGTGAATTCCACCACCATCCCACTCCTTGCTCATGCCTGCGGGTGCTTGGAAAAGAGGCTGTAGGAACAGGTTGTGGGCTAGGAAAACTTTTAGGCGGGCTGGATCTGTCTGATGGATCATACTTTTGGAGAAAATTGAGCTAAACTATCAAAGAGCTTTGAAGAAAACAATCGAGAAGCCTACAGGTGTTGCTGAGAAGTTACACGTTTTTCACATTGCAGCTTATGAGCGCCTTGTTCTAAATGACAGTATTAGAGTCACGTGTCCAAAACAGCACTAAAATAAATTAATAAATTAAGAGGAAACTAATCACACAGTCCAGAAGGAATCTGCAGTGAAACTCAAAAGGAAATTAAGATAGAGAGACAGTCCTGCTTCTGCACTGGGACATGGAAATCTGAGTTCTCAGCCCTCGCACTGATCTCCTGGCTGATTTTGAGAGTCACTTCACTACCCCATGCTTCTATTTCCCTGGCTCCAAAGTTCTGATAAAAATAATTGTGTCACTTGTTAAGTACTTTTGCCATCTGATTTTATTGATAGAAATCAAGGTGAATGTTTAAGAAGAGGAGATGCAAGCAGAGGTACATAATCTGTTGCTAAAATCTTTATTGGAGGATTAGAGTAGAGCCAGTGTTTTACTGCTCTTTTAAAAAGACACTCAAAGGGTGAACCCAAGAATTACAGATCAATAAGACTTAATCCAATTCAAGGTCATTCTAAATGCAAGAAATAATTAAAAACAAAACGAAAATAGCCACACTATGGTAGTGACAACACAGCTCCATCATAAACAAAAAAAAACAACAACAAAAAAACCCACAAAACACAAAGCACAAATAAACAAGTTCGCACCTCTTAAATCTGGTTGAATGATTTTGATTATGGATAAAATGAAGGAGAAATTGCTGATATTTATATATTTACTAGTTTTATTGTGGTTTTGGACTATTGACCCTGGGAGAAAGAGTCAGTTTCTGAAAGCTCAAGGCACTTTCAGCTGAATACTCTGGAATGCAAAGGCACAGTGATGGATTCCAGATTAGCTGGAATCATACATGAGAAAAGTCTAGGTATTCTGTTAAAACTATGTGTTTTGGAGAGCTGAAAAAAAAAAGGGGGGAAAAAAGTGGCTTTCATTTAAAAAGGCATAGAATATAATCAACAATATTTCTAATCCACATCCTTGGGTAACCTTCACAAAATAGTAAGCGGAGATTAGGAGGACCAGAAACAGGGTGACTGTTGGGAGAGAGGGGGATGACTGGAGCCCTGTCCAGAGGGTTTTACAGAGAGAAAGGGTCTGGGACAAACTTTGCCTTTTATTGCATACATAAAAACGCCTCGCGTGCTGGTGAATTATAGTCCGTCACTTCAGATAGCCTGCAGGCCGAACTCATGAACTACAGTACTGAAAGTGCTATAATGTCATCACAGGCATTAATGTCACAATTTTCCCTTAAACATTGTTATAGAGCTGATGAGTAAAGCAGTTTAACTTCCAATAATTTTTGTTATCAGTTCGTAGTAAGAAGTACCTTTTAACACTCAAACTTTCAGATCACCACAATAAATAGGCTACAATTTTCTTTCAAGTATTCATTTAATTATTTAGAGTTGTAGAATCACAAGCTGATGAAATTCAGTAAGATACAGTCTTCAGTCCTGGAAGAAATGTTTTAGGAGACTTTGCAAATACATTTCTGGGAACTGTAATTTGATTTAAAAGATATTTTACAGAGAGTGGGATGGGGGAGTGTGTTGGATGAGATGAATAATATGGAAACGAAATCATATCACTGCACCAAAATGCAGTACATTTCAAAGAGGAAGGTGATCCTGTATAGCAAGTTTTATAGGAATACTGTAGTTAACTAAAGCCTTTTCTGATGTCTAAGGTAGTGCAGCAAGTAAACAGAGTGTAAATTTGGTGCTTACTCAGCATTTTTGTGCACAGTGATACAAAGCAAGGAAAGATTTGATTTGTGATTTTATATTGGTAGATCACAAATTCATAGAGCTCCTATGAGGAAGGAGCCATGATGATTACCAGCTCCTAATAAATGCCTAAACTTTCTTTGATGCACAGATTTTTGGTTCCTTGATAAGAATGTTGTCAGACTAGGTTTCATTAGCCATGTTTACTTATTTGATATCCTTGCTCATTAAAAAATGAGCTAATTAAATGAGTCCCAAATAATGAAAAAAAATTTCTGTGTAAAACAACAAAAAATATCTGGTTGGAGGGCTCCTATTTAGACAAGATATTGGCAACGAAAAGAAATCCTGTGTCTGTGCAAGCTTTTGCAAAGCATTTTTAAGGACAGCCTTAATGTTGCATTAAATAAAATAATCAGAGCAGCATGCAACTCTTTGCTATGCTATTTTTAAATAGCAGAATTTATCTTAATTTTGGGACAGCCAGTTTTCCCAAATTCTGAAAAGGGTGTGAATGTTTTCAGCCTGATGTTTGTGAGGCTCAGGACTCTGCCACAAAGCACAGGTCTGTATCATTAAGCCAGCAGTTCTCAGCAATGACAGAAATAACAGCTCGCTTTCTCACAACAAAAGATCCTGAAGTACAACCAGCATTTTCTAAACTCTTTTAAAATGCCTTTAAAATATGTATATATGCTTATTTACCTCCAATGTACTTTAAAAAACCATGGCAGTTTTCTCTCGCATTTCTAGAAGCAGCAGCATTCCAGGATGCCATGGCTAAAGCACAATGATGCTGTCACAAATTATTATATCAGTGGCTTAAAGTTGTCAAAAAGTATCTCTTAACTGATGGGAAAGGAATTTAGTGTGAGACATTTTCGAGACAGAAAATGACCACCTTTTCCTTAAATAAGAAAATGCCGTTAACTTGGGAATCCTCAGTTAAATTAGAAGCTTATGGCAACTTAGCAAAGAGCTGGGCTACAGACAGCTCCTTTTGTTAAATAGAGAGATTTTATTAATACACATTGTGCCATGTAGGAGAATGACACGAGGGAGACCTTTGTTAAGGTTTATTTTACATTACGGCAATTTACCCATGGGAGCAGTGCTTATATGCAAATCGCAGCCCCATGCGAGCAGCTCTTCTTGGTGGGGATTGTTTCTCCCAGCGATGGCAGGCAGCAGCTGTGTCACTGTTCTCTGTGGGTTTCCACTGGGGGACAAAAGCTGTATTTTATCCAGGTTCTGTAGGAGCCCTGCCAATAACTCAGAACATCTCCCAGCCCCTGTCCCTCCTAAAAATGGCCAGTTCTCAGTAGAGAAGAAGACAGGCAATACAGACAATGGTCTCAGCATCCAAGATTTGTAAGTCTCATCAGTGCTTTCATCCACAGAAGACTTTTTTGGTCCTTCTCTAGGCTACTTCAGTTTCATATTATTCCTTATTCTGTCATCCTCATTTGAGAAAAATAATAGAAGTTAATATCTTCCAAAAATTCACCTCAGTCTCACACACAACCGATATCTTACATTTCTCTCATTAAAACTAAGTCCTGGATTAAAAGGATGTTGGTGTTACATGATAACAGTGCTCCTATGGAGGAACATACATTTATTTGAGCACCAAAAAGCATTCAACATGATTAGTGTGATTGCAACCAATGACAAGGTAATTCAAAATGATCACTAAAAATATCACCCTCACATATGTTATTTTTAGAGTATCTACAGCAGCAGCAAAAACAGTGCGGAGAACTGGGCACAACTTTCACAAACAGAGTATAAGATGTGAAATCTAAGAAGAATAAATTAAGTTACTGGCATCTGTTTGTCTAGAAATAGAATCATCTTACAGTGTGCTCTGTATAGAGAAGGAAAACACACACTTTTGAAAATGAGTCAACATTTTGAGAAAAAGCTGTTAATTCTGAGTATGTTATGTTCTGGTTGCCCAGCTCGGACGCACGAAGGCTGCTTTGTTCCCTGAGCTCCTCTCCCCGTTTCAAGTCCATGTGTTTTCTCTCACATATAAAACGGAAAGCATGGCCTCATCTACTTGGACGTCCCAGGCACCAGACCCCATCTGTTTCCCTCCCTGCTTCGTATCAGCCCAGCGTTGAAAGAAAATAACCATTTTTTAAATGTGTTGATTTTAACTGTTTTTTCTTAAATGATGAGGGGAGGGGAACAACCTTTATTTCACTCAATAGAATTCCTATTAAGTGATACTTAAGACCTGTAAAATTGCCTGGGTGGTTGAAAGTCAAGCTACCTTAGAGATCATGAAAAAAAAATATTAGCATGATCTCCAGAAATTACAACTACAGTGACAAAATAAATATATGTTAGTACTTGCTGTATCATTTTTCTTAATTTGCACTAAAATTTTCAGACGTAAAACTCCCTTATTGTAGGGTAGGATACAGCTTGCAAAATGTCAGGAAAAAATGGTTTTCTTTTTTCCTTTTCCAAGGTAAATAAAATTTCTATAGACAAGTACTTTGTCAAGATGCTAATGCCAACAATTTACCCAACTCCACAAGATGTGACAGCATGAAGTTATAAAATATGTCAAAAAAGGTAAAGGCCATGTTTCATGACATTTGCAAAGAGCACATCTCTTTTTAGTGTAATTCATGTAATTCATGAAACTGTTTTGAAGATTAAAAGTTCTGTTTGTATGCATTACTACTTCTATTAACAACATTGATTTATTTTTGTTTGGGCAGAAAGAAAGAAATAGTACATGATACTGGGTATACAGGGTAGGCAATTGGCATTACAGCTGTCTACTTGTTTTATTTGCTTGATAATATTTTCCATGAAGATTAAACTTAAAGCCTGATAGCAGCACATTCTGGTATCTTGGCTCGCATATTCTCTCACACACTTCTTGCAGGCTCCTGCCCAGGGAAGCATCGGTGTGATAAATTCTATTGGATTCAACAGGATTGAACACCAGCTGAAATTTAAGCACAGGAATAAGTGTTGGCTTAAAACGAGATGCATTTATGTACCTTTTAGTATGTTTTTTAAGAAGTTAAGAACCACTGTTATTTATGAGTTTAAGGACAATTACATCATTTTGTTAGTTACATCTATTGCATTATTTTATCTTACACCTTGTACTGCTACCTGCTGTAGACATTCCTCTGTAGGGTCATAATACCTGTGCTCGGTGGGACTCTGCAAAAGCCTGGAGATAAGTTGGTAAGGTCAAGTTCAATTGTAACTATATTGTGGATAAAGCTGTAAGTAAAATCACAATTTTGCCAGAGAGAAGATGAATTTTACTGTTTGTCTTTGCACCATATTATGTTTCTTCATTTCATCCTAAATGAAACTCAGTCACAACTAAGGACAACATCTGGATGCTGTTCAGGATCAAACATTAATGAGACTATGTTGTTTCATAAAGACCGCCCCATTTTCAGTGTCAGTGGGGCTGGGTTTTGTCACTGATAAGGGCTGCGGAGTCCTGTAGAACTGTATAATTAGGGACCAACAGAACGACTGATAATCAATATGGTCCAACTGAAGTGATTCTAAAAACTTTTGGAATGTAATGGACTATGATAGATTATTCAAAACTCCATATATTTGGTTAAAAAAGGGTTTGTAAATATGCTCCCAATTAAATTCTGTAGAACTTTGCTATTAGGTACGGAGCTTGTCATATCTGTGGAATGATTTAACTGCTATCTATTAACATCAATAGAATGTCAAGAAAAGCAAGATAGCCCTGTTATTCTGACTCAGCAGAGTAGGCAATTTTTTCTGTATCTCTTGTCTATATGATTGTATATAACTTTTAACCTGTTTTCCGGGCAGAGTTACACCTATGAAACTTATTCTAACAGTTTTCTCCAGCTTCAAGTAAGTACCTCGTGTTTTAGTGAGTCAAATCTGTTTAACCAAATCATGGTGGTTTGCTTTGGTTTGGTTTGGTTTTCCACAGTGTTCCAGATCATTGTTGACCGGTTCCTAGGACACAACCAGAAATACTGGAACATAAATATGAAATATTCATTTCCACTCCCCAGTGAGAAATTGACTTGTGAGAGGTGGCTCAGAAGGACACACGTGCAGGTGAATAGGGAGTGCAGAGTCTTTTCAGAAGTAATCTAATCCCTCCAAAAAGATGGAATACATTTTCATTCCATTCTCCATAAGGTGAAAGAGATGTTAATGAAGAACTTTAACTCAATTTCCTCCTGAGATGATTCCTGGAAGAGTTACGCTGTTGGTGATGCAAGGTAAGACAGAAAACTTCAGTCATGCTTAAAATCTGCAAAAGTCAGACTAGTCCCAGAATTTGGTTTCTGTTGTAATTTATGATTTTGTAATGCTTTTCCATTACAGTGTAATTGGACAGGTCAAAACTGCAGATTAATTCACAAATTAATTCATTCCCAAACTGCAAACAGTTAAAACCTGCTGCAGAATTGTCGTTTGTATTAAACGCACATACAGTTTCAGAGATTCATGTGAAGTCATTAAAATGATATGAACAACCAAAAACTATGTCTCACAATACCTTTAGACCTCCATTTTACTACACAAAGATGTCATCTTTAAGATTCATTTGTGGTCCATAATTTTTCCATATGAAATGTCAGCCTTATTTTTAAACTGGGAGATGATGGATGGATGGATGGATGGATGGATGGATGGATGACAGATGCGCAGGTAGATTTATTTCTACAAATCCCTTTTCCAAGATTTATTTCTACAAATCCTTTTTCCATGAATGTCAAGGTTGCATCATGTAAAATATCTGACATCGTCTATAAAGTTGGGGGCTGACCCCTGAAAAGGTCTACTCCTTTCTGGAAGGTGCTCTGCAAATGACAGGTCTCTTTCAATGACATGGAGAGAGCAGTGCTGCACACTTGGCACCATCAAAAGCCCTCCAAACATGAGTTTGAAAAACTGTACTGGCCAAGGGACAGTAGGGGGGGGAGGAGGCTGACTCGTGCATCTTTTTGCATTCAGCTGTTACTAACAAGGCAAAGACACTTATTACAGATTTGCCCTAGGAAATACTATGCACCTAAAGTGCATATTTTCCCCTCATCTCAAAACAAGAAATAAATTTCTCTCCAACTGATAGGTGACAAGCACCTTCACTTTAAGTACTATTCCAAGAACAATGTTAGAATGGGATCTCCAATCACCAACTCTTAGTTCTAATCCAAAGCAATCTATTTGTTGTGAATTTCATTGTAATAAACTTGGCTTTGCAGCCCCTTCTCGGGCCTTAGTAGGATAAATTCTCATTGATTTCTTTTTTGAGTAATCATATTTTAGACATCTAATATCTTTTAAATGTGCTGGCATCACTTCCCTCGATAATGTAAGGGAAAATAAAGTGTGAAATGGATTGCCACATTCATCTAAGGACGTACTAACCCTGGGAAAGTTAGATGTGTTAAAGACTTTCAAACATTTTATACCCTTCCAAGAAAAACCCAGAAACTGTAACCTCAGTCTCTTAGTCCATTTTTTATGGTCACTGATAGGAATAAATGAAAATCTTTCCAATACATTATCCATGTCTGCTACACTTCCATTCTCGCTTACCACTTCAGAGACCAGAGAGTAATTAAAATATTGCGAGTGAAATTCTGGCCCCACTGAGACAATAGATGGTTTGTCATTGACTCACTAAGATCACAAATTCTTTGGATTTTTTGCAGCTTCAGTGGCTGTTTTCTTAGTTACCTGGTTATGCTGGAAAATTCATGTTAAGTCCACACAAGGGTATTAAAAATGAGAGTTTTCTTGCAATAAAATTTGGACAAAGCTTCTGCAATTGTTCACTATTTGATTGTATTTTTACATAATCATGTACTTGGATGCCTTATGAAATCTATTGCCATTGACATAGTATTTAAAAAAAATTGGAAAATTAGACATTTTCTCCCTTCCATAGCAAATACTAAAGATTTCCATTTTAAAAGATTTGTTGTTGTTGTTGTTGTTGTTGTTGTATCAGATGTTTAACCAAACACTTTATTTTTACTTTAATGGCCAAGCTACCGATATCTTAGTATGTTTTACAGCTCTAAGCAGGGAAATAGTGTCATCCCTATTTCCCAGAGACACAAAACCTTCCCGTTCTAGCTGCCCATATTTTTAGGCCGTTTGGTTTAATTTAGTGACTCCTAGACTGAGCTGAACAACTCATGGTCTGAAAAGAAATCTAGAAAGTTATTCAGCTCTGTTTCAAAAGTAATAAAAATGATGAACTGAAGCAGAAACAATGAGCTGTCATATGGGAAGATTATGGTGGAGCTGAAAATTGAACTTGGTTCTCCTGGGTCTCAAGCTAAACGCGCTAACACCTTATCCTCCGTTCCACTCTACCCAAGGCAGCCTCCAACAAAATAAGGGAGAAACTTCTCTGAGAGTTAAAAAACTGTTAGAGCTGCTGAAATGTTTCTAACTAAATGCCACCTTGGCAAGCTCAGAACTTTGCAAAAAAATTATTCAAGCTGAATGCCTGCCAAAACTCACCTAAATACAAGTGGTCTAATTAAGACACTGGTTAAGTCCTTTTCCCATGGATTGTTTACTAGATAATACACCAGAGACAATAGGAGGTGTACATTCCTGGTGATTAGGAAAATTGTGTCATTTGCCTAATTTTTACTCAGAGGTCCTGGGTTTTGACATCTAACTTTGCAAATATAGCCTTGTGCCTCTCTCCATTCTACTCTCCAAGTAAGAATGTCGCAGAGGCATCGTCCGTGGGAGTTACCCATCTGCACCAGATTGCCACAACTACCGCCCGCCTTTGCTTGGCGATCCTGGAAGAGCACAGCTTTTGGTGGATATCTGAGAGGGCACAAGAGGCTTTTACATGGCTTAGCCTTTGTCTTTGCAGATCAAACAGCAAACTTGTTTGGCTTGCCCTGAAAGACACTCAGGCTAAGATACAAAATTTTCTCAGGAAATTAAAAAGACTAAATATTTGGATTAGAAAGCTATTTCCCTCTTAACCTTTATATTCCATCAACGTGGTGTCTCCATAATCTTTCTCCTTATTTTTTTTGTCTCCCTCAGGCTAAAGTATTTTGTGCATCCAGCTGAGGAACGTGGCTGGGCAATGGGCAACTCTGCAGGAGGAAAAGAGAAGTATTTCCTTCAAATGGTAGTTCGTTTTAACTGCCTCCATACACCCTTCCTCCGTAGGAGCAGGATACTTGGCTGTTCACAACTGTGCACAGGGCTCCCCTGTCCTGTTTTCTGCCCTCTGTGATGTTTCATCTGTGTTTGTTTGCTGTAAATGGTGCAGTACAGTGTATGTTTTATATAAAATAATCCAGTGGCTGTGGGGTGGAGGGGAAAGTGCCACAGATGGTGAAGTGGAACCAGAGAAAGGGAGGGAAAGATGGAAAGAAACTGCTCTTTCCTTGAATGCGTCTGTGCTTGCTCAGTTAGAGGAAGCTTTGGGTTTGCAGGATGAGGCGGGTAGGAGGGAATCAGCGCAATCCAGGAGATGCTTGAAAGGAGCAGGGCACAGAAACAATGTCAACCTCAGGAGTGGTGGGAAGCATGAAACTTCCTAGGGAACTCAGAGAAGCCCTACTTCAAGACTACTCCAATGTGGGTCCCCCATGGAGTCACAAATCCTACCAGTAAACCTGCTCCAGCGTGGGCTCCTCTCCCCGTGGGTCCACAGGTCCTGCCAGGAGCCTGCTCCAGCGTGGGCTCTCCACAGAGTCACAGCCTTCTTCGGGCATCCACCTGCTCTGGCGTGAGCTCATCCACGGGCTGCAGGTGGATATCTGCTCCACCATTAACTCCACGGGCTGCAGGGGGACAGCCTGCCTCACCGTGGTCTTCACCATGGCTGCAGGGGAATCTCTGCTCCGGCGCCTGAAGCACCTCCTCCCTCTCCTTCACTGACCTGGGTGTCTGCAGGGCTGTTTCTCTCACATATTCTCACTCCTCTCTCCAGCTGCAATTGCTGTCGCGCAGCAGGTATTTTCCCCTTCTTAAATACATTATCCCAGAGTTGCTACCACCATCGCTCATGGGCTCAGCCTTGTCCAGCGGTGGGTCGGTCTTGGAGTCGACTGGCATTGGCTCTGTCGAACATAGGGGAAGCTTCGAGCAGCTTCTCACAGAAACGACCCCTTTACCCCCTCTCCCCCCCATCAAAACCTTGCCACGGAAACCCTGTACAGCCTCGTAACTCTTGGGACAAAGCTTCTTTTACAGGTAAAGGCAAATGTCTGAATTTCTGCTGCATTGGGACCAACTCACTTGAGTTTTATTTTGTGAGCAAATGCAGTTTCACAGCTCATTGCTCAGACAGTGCACAATGGAGAGGACACAAAACAAGCAAACAGAAGCAAGGAACGTAGCCATTAGTAAACCTGGTGGCACCTGACCAGAAGAGGGTTTGCATTGGAGTAAGGATGGCAATTTCCCTGATATAAAGCCCTCAGGGTGTGCAGACAGAAGATGTTGCCACTTCAGTTAGGCAAATAGACCCAGGGGCTGTTTTCTTCCTTAAGCCATCAAGAATAGGTTTAGGTTTGTAAAACTTTGTCCTTTAATATCTTTGCGAGTAAACAGATGCAAGGCAAATTAAAACAGCTGAGACTGTATCTAGACTCACTTCTGCAGGCTGCGGCTTTCCACAAGGGACTTATACATCAGCTGAATAATGCAATTTATAAAGAGCATGAGGTGATCTGCATTTATCTACATTCAGGAAATAACTGCATAAAATGAGCCTGATTCTTCTCGCATTTACCCAGTTTTCAGAAGAATTCCAGTGGGATTTCTCCTTACAGCACCCTGAATGAGAATCAAAACCCGTGCTTTCACATAGCAGCGATGAATCCAAATAAGCTGGTCTGCCTTTCAACGGTGATGAAAATGGGCATACATTTTCAGGGCATCCTATACCATATATGGCAACTGTCGTATATGCATTATATATCCATGTGACTTCAGTCAGTGTAAGGGAAGGTATTACAACGGGTGAAAATACGAATTGTACGGTGTACGCAAGCACATCTCCCACTCCCCCACCGGGCTGGGGATTACACAGGGAGATGCGTTTGCAGGTCCACTCTGCCCTTCTCTAGAGTCCTTCTCATAGGAGGTGGGATCCAGATGAGCCTCTCTCAGGGGTGGCAGCAGCATTTCAATGCAGCAGCTGAGGGCCTGGGGGAAGTCACCAACTCTCCATGGGCATCTGCGTGCCCCTACAGACCTGCCAGAGTTGGGAGTGGCTCCTGCGGATGCTCAGAGCTGCACAAAATCCAGCTCCCATGGGAAACACCAACAATGAATGCCTTAAAAACTTCTTTATGGAGATTTTCTTTGGGTAGCCTTTTGTGTAGAAATACTTCTGAAACACTGCAGAGGCTTTTCTTGCATAAAACGTTCGACATAGTGGTATTCACCTTAATGCCTGTGGGAATTGCTCTTTAGTATCCAAGAGCTGTTCATGAGTAGATCTATGGCTGTGTTCCTATTTCCTCCCATGAGCATTCATGTCTTTTCTCAGCTGTTAACAACTTGGTTTACTCCAAGGAGATTAGAAGCAAGGCCTTAGGAATGATAAATGCTACTGAAAATAAAGGGGGAGAACTAAGAAGACGGGCCCAGCAGAATATATCTATTTTGCTGGGATTTGGTTCTACTGAGGGATGCTTTCTCGTGGATAAGAATAACAAGTCACCACCTTTTCCAGATTATAGGAAAGCATAATAGCTCCACTCTTCTCAGTCTCTTCTGAGTATCTGCTCTTTACTTTTTTCCAAATGAGTTCCTTGTAAAAATGTCACATTGCAGCGCTGCTCAAAGGCTACTTAATAGCCTTCTTTTCTTAACAGAGCCGTGTGTTCCCTGACATCTGAGGTTTCTTTAATCAGCTCTGAAGATGGCCTGTCTTCCACATTGTTTTTCTTTCTAAATTGGAAAGAAACGTACAAAACCCACTCTAATCTGTGTATTTCTCACTTGGCTTGGTGAAATAACTAGCTTTGGGAGCAACATTTTAATTGCTGAGATTCTTCTGTTGCCTAAAATATTACTAAAGATAAAGGACTTGCCCGAGTCATGTTTTTAAGAACTACTTATATAACTAAGCGTTTTACAGAATCTTATTCACTGTCTTCAAGCTAACAAGGCACCAAGCATGTCAGTATGAACTTCTTGTTTATGATATGGAACATTTTCAGGCTTGAACTGGTTTTAGTGCCATTTTTCAAACAAGTAAAATACAACTGGTAAGAAAACAGAATGTTCATCTCTGTATTATTGTAGTGTATTATTTCACAGTGTTTCACTCCAAACTGGGATAAAAATGTAAAATCAGAATTGTATTTATGCTGAAGTACTATGATTTTTTAATATTGGAACACTTAATATTTTATATAAGGACATTACAAAGTATTATATATAAAAAATGCTCTATCATATTCAAACTGATACTCTAGCATTCATGTCTAGAGTGAATCAAGATGATAGTTGAATTAAGAATTTTATCTCGTAAAAACGAGACATTTTTCTCCATTTGTACTTAATTAAATGTAATCAGTTTAAATAAATTCTGCCTTAAAAATGGAGAAACATGTTTTACTAACCCTTAAAAATGAATAAAGCTATAGTTAGTAGTTGTTTAGCCAAAAACCTTTCTGATCAATTTTAAAACAAAATGATCATTGGAATATCTGCTCAGCTGCAAGTTTCAAAATATATTTTGAACTGTGAATTGCAATAGGCCACAATTTTCCACGTGGACAACTTAAAATGTTGTGACTATACCTCTCCATTTCCAAAGGGGCAGGTAAGGACAATAACTGTATTTAACATTGCTTTATGGAGCAGTGTAAGCACTGTTGAACGTGTTCAACTGTCTTGAACAGATTTTAAAGAAAAGTCAAGTGGTTTTCCTTCCCTCCACAAGTACATCTGCCTTCTAGAGCTCTGGAAGGCACAACACTGCAGCTCCATTACATATGTCCTATAAAAACCCCCACAAAAACCAAGCCCCGGAGCTGCGATGTACAGATGCATCCCACGACAGTTTGTTGGACCGACGCACAAAAAGCAGGATAGAGCAGGACAGGACAGCAGGATCAATGAATCTTTGCAGATTCTGCTGTTCTCCAGTACAAAGTGCAAGAACAGCAACACCTACAAAGTTTGCTTGAATTATAGCAGCAAAATAGGATCAGCAGCAAAATAGATTCACTACTCCTGCAAACTGTGATGGAATTCCCTCCATGGATCCTTACAAGAAATTCCATGTTCACTCCCCAGAAAAATGAATGAGATAGATAGTATCAGTAGTCTCGAATACTAAAAATAGCCTCGTTGAGCCAAATTATAGATTCCATTTTAATTTTTCCTTTTAAAATTAATTATTTTTCTAATTATTTTTAAAATTTTCCTGCAAGTATGAAGGTTGTAAAAATAAAAATGTTGTAAATATTTTCTACTTAGTTGTTATATTTGTGTTTATGAACAGGTGGCATTCTATATGTGCCATAATTTAAAGAGTTACTAGGTTGCTACCAGACCGGCTCCATTCTGCTAAGTATGAAAAGGAAGACAGAAAGCAAGATCCTCATGGGTTTGTTTGGGTTTTGCAAGTTCTATACCCCAAACATATTGTAAGTTTGAGGGAAAAGGATGATGGAAATTGCAAAGGTCATAAGGATGTTTGGTCTGTAGAATGAAAAATGTCACAATTCCTGAAAGGCAGGAATCTTAACGCTTATGAAGAATTCACTCGCACTGAAAAAGAAGACTACAGAAAGACTCAGCAGCACCTCTTCTGCGACATACTCTAGCCTTAAAATGAACTTTGGTTTGGCAGAGAGCTGCAGAAAAATCATGCTATAGAGGAGCAGCAGTGAGTGGATTGGTAGGAAGGGGGAAGAGGCAGCAGGCAGGGAAAAGCAGAGGCAAATATATATGTTATATTTATTATATATCTAAAATAACCTAATACCATCCTTTACCTGGCACATAGCATTGGGTGGGATCTGTGGGCACCCTCAGGGCTTGAAATTGCTATTTCTCAGCTACCTGAGTTCTTTTTCAGTCTGCTGTTTCTTCATATTTCTAACAGCGTTTAACTCTGTGCAGCTCTGGGAACCTGGTTTTCAATGAGCAACGAATAGGTTCCTAAAATTGTAATAGGTTTGTTACTTCAGGGAGGGCTGTACATGCATTTCCATATTAAGGGACATATCAGAAATACTGGGAGTTAAAGTGTAGCAAGTAAGACCAAATTAGGCGCTGAATGGACAGACTTCTCCAAAAGACTTCTTTTTCTTGCTGAAGCATCAGATCGTATCAGCTTCTGTTCTGACTTGTTGTAAGGCACTTTTAAACCATATTGGCAGTATAAAGGACTTCAGTATTATTTGGAATAGGTCCCATACCTCTTTAAAAGAATCATTCTGTAACAACAATGCTGTATTTCTTCCACCCTCTACTCAACTCCAGAGCCAAAGTATTTGTTGCATGATGCTCTCTAGCTTATTCTGCTATCAGCAATGCAGAGACGTTACAGCAATCGGATGTAATCTACTTTACCACCAGCAAAGCAGTTGCCAGGAAAATTTCAGATCGCCACGATTTTTCTACTAATTCAGTGAAAGTGTACATGGCATTTAAAGCACGTCTTGATTTTTCAGTCCCAGTTGCATTTTCAAGCATAAAATTTGGGTGGCTTACTTAGCAATTTTGGTTTATTGAGCAAGCGCATACTTTGCACAAATTCTGAAGGTTGAGTGGGAAGCATCAAGGTAGCATTTTTAGCAAGTGAATTTTGCAGCCAGGCACGTTTAGCCAAAACCCAAACTCTTACGCTGATTTTCTTTACATGTTGAATTGGTAGACAGTTACCTGTGGCCAAAGAGAAAACTTTGATCGCGGAGCCTTATCTCTAAAATATCTAATGACCTTTGTTATGCCAGTGCAACCACTTGTACTGTATTCACACGACTCCCTCTGGTGGCAAACTTCTCCATCCCAGGTGCAGGATCGCATCCTCCCTCTTTTTTACTGATGCTACACATGGGTTAGTGTGGCATAGTCCATCGCTGGTGGATTCCCAGCTTGTCCGGGCAGTGGAAATGCTATTAAAGCTTTTGCTCTACCTCTTTTTCTTACTTTATTCAACTGAATAAACAAACTACTGTTAAATCTGTGTAATATTGAAAAGACCACAGAAAAATGTTAATTTAAGTAAATATTTTGTCTGGTTTATGTGCTTCCCTTCCATGTAGCCCACCACTATCTAAACACCTCATAAACGGTCCTGATTTGCATCAGGGCAGGCTGCTGAGGCAAAGTGCAGCATCACGAATCTGAAAATAGGGAGCTGTGGCCTAAAGGAGGCAAGTGCTTTGCCCAGTTTCACATGCCAAGTCAGTGGCTTGTTGGGGAAATTAAACCTGGATTTTCGTCTTACCTGGGGCAATTTACACCATCCGGTTATATAAAGGCACGACCTTAATGTCTACTAACTCACTTTTACTTTCAAGGGTTTTCTTTTCCCACCACTGGAGAGAGCATCGCCTACCTGCTGCCATGCTCGCCAGACCATCCCTCGCTGCCTGCTGCCTAGGCGTGTAGCAGCGGAGCCTGACAGTCTCTGTGTGACCAAAATCCTGGCAAAACTGGTAGGAATTTGACGCCAGAAGACCCATCGTGGTCTGATCACCCAACTTGATGAAAACCGATTGTTACCAAAATTATCTTGCACAGTTAAGGCACTTTAATGATGGCTGAACTCCTTTATAAACATTGTGTTGCAACTTTTTTTCACTTATGACTTGTGCTTTCTTGTACACATCTGATCTCACTTCCATCAAGCAATGCCATCATGGCTAAAATACCAAGAGAAATTACAGATTTTAAAGAAAAAATAGTCATCATCAAACTCACTAGCTGAAAGGAAGACAAAAATATTTCTGTTTATCCTGCTGTCAAATCAACTGTGTTTTATTTGTTACATGACACAGATTAGTAAGATGGGTTTTCACAAGGGCGCTGTGTTGGTCAGTCACACTCCGTACCCACACCAAACATATAATTCTCTCTCTCGTCATGAATAAATCATCTTAGCTGAGTACACGAGGATGATGTTCAAAAGCAGCATGACCGGCCCAAAAGGTAGAAGGATACCATGGTATGTCAGGAACAAAAGGAGAATGGGATATGAAGCATTGTAATGCATGATGAAGTACCGGTGATCAAAATAGAGCAGTCTGCCATTAAAGAATAGCGTGCATTACTGGGAGACTGGGAGACTAAGGAGGTCTCTTATGTCACCTCTGCTAAACAAGATCCTACTATTTTTAACATTTTAATTCAGGTTAAAATTCAGGTCTCTCTTTCAGACACACACGCCTCCCTGCCTATATATACGTACACAATATATGTGACATAATTTTCCATTGCCTCGAATGGAAATTTTTATTCAGCGATTTCTTGTTCCAAGGCCGTTCTTCTGAAGAAAGGTAGTTCCAGTTACATGATCCTAGTGAATTCATTATGACTAAGGTTCCAGTCTTTATCCTGTAAGCACCTATGCATAGGCTTTTTATGCTGGAATCTGATTTTTCTAGATGAATCATACCTATTGCAGCTCCCATGGAACAGAGGCACGCTTGCCCCTGCTGATGTGGAATCAGAATAATGGTGCAAATGGAACCTGAACAGATCAGTCCTGTCCCTCCCTGACAGGGAAGAATAAACCCTTGCAACACTTCTTGCCCTGGTTAGTTTTGCCCCGTATTACAGTTTCTTAGAGTAGACCGACAATGACAATACAAAAGAATGAGACATGCCAACTATAAAAATTCATCAACACCAGAGGCCGCTCCCATCCCAATGTCATAACCGTTTGGTTGCATTTCTCCTTCCTGAGTTGTTTTTTTTTCTCTGCCCAAGTGAATCTTCTTTTTCTAGCTGCAGAGTGGATCAACTACAGCTGATGGCAGAGCTACTTACACCAGCTGAAGACCAGAGCGCCCCCCTGCTGCAGGGACAGTGTGGGTCCAAACAACTAGAGACTAAGAAAAGGATAGAAATCAGAGATTCCTGTTCCTGGGTAAGTGCTCCCAAATGTCAGCTGTACATACAACCACGTCAACTAAGGAATTAAACAGCAATATTGTCTGCAAAGACTGGATTTTGTCTCAAGCATTCAATACTGGGGAGCCCTAAACTGAACTGCTCTGTGCAGTGTTGAGTTATTGGCACCACACTCTGTGAATGACACGAACCAAACAGGGAAAACGCAGTAACAATGAGAATGTTGCAAGGGCTAAAATCCAGAACTTAAAAGGAAGGCTATGGAAGAGTTAGGGTTGTTGGGTGGAGGTCATGATCAGAAACTTGGGTATCTCAAAGGCTGACTGATGCTAAGTAAGAAGGATCTGTTATCCATGTCTGTGGTGATAAGACAAGGGATAGCAGCCTTTAATCAAAGAAAGGATAGTTAGGCTAGGTATTAAGGCACATTTTCTTCCAGCAAGGTAATTACGCACTAGAACAGCTCACCTGGGGAGACAGTAGATTCTCCATCACCAGAAGTCTTGAGCAACAGGTTGGATGCAGATACAAACTCATCCAGCCTAGGGCTAGTAGAGAGTTGGATGACCTCCTGCTCTCACTTTTAGTGTTATTTTTCCAGGTGTTAGGATACTCAGAGCACATGTAAGGGATGAACCTCTGAAGTGGAAAGGAATCAAACTCTGGATTACAGTAGGTGTTTATCAGGAAATAGGTTCTGCACATGCCCGAGCGAAGTAGTTGCTTGTGCAACTGAGTGCCTGAGGAACTTCCAGACTGACATTGCAAACTACTCCAGGATAAGGCAAGGGCAGAGATGCTCTCTGCAAAGATGTATTGGACACAAAGTTTACAGCTGAGCACAGTAATATCCATTCACAGCATATTGGCATGTGACAAGCAGGGAATTTTAGACTTCAATGAAGCACGACTAGCTAATAATAACAATTGCATAGTTTATTTATGGATGTAAATTTGCGTAAGATCCTCAGGACCAGTGAGGTCAAGAACCCAATAAATTTTCCCAGCTTTGTGGCAAAATCATGCAGTTACAGATGCCAAGACATATAGTTAACTCTAGTCAGATAATGCCTTACCCAAGCAGTAAATGTGTACAACTCAGGTTTAAATACGGTATAATTCAGGCACAAACCCTTCTCCCTATCTGAGTAACACAAAGAATCCACAGCTTCTGTTCCACCTTTTCTTCCTGCTCTGCTTCTCTAGTAACCAGTCCAGCATTTACCCTGGAGTGTTTCAGAGGCAGCTCCTCTCCTAAGGTCTCCGAGTTCAACTGTCTGAATGAACAGAAACCATAACTGTTTACTGTCTCTATCGTGACCTCCTTAAATATCCCTGTTTTTAAGTACAGTATACATTGATGGCGCATCCCTAGCTAAAATGACAGCATCAAGGATTACATACACTTAACGAGCCATCAACGGATAGTGTAAGCATAGATTCATGGTCCAATATATCTGGGGTTTTATGTACACAACTCCCTGCGCCATCAGCTGTTGACACGCACTTGGGTAAAAGTACTTATTAGTGGATCTAATTTTTTGTACGGAAACACATATATCCACACCATATCACTAACTGTAATGAAGACACATAGAATATCATCTGGGTGGTACCCTTGTTCTGTAATTTTATTCATCAAAAAAGTCATGTGGAATGGATATTAACATTGCTCATGTATTTTCTTACAGCGTTCTTACAGCATTCATTAACTGGCGGTGTTGAACAAAGAGGCACTAAAGAAGCCCTGCGGCATCCAACCGAACAGCACAGCCAGGAAGAAGAAGAGTCTGACTCCTCTCCCTGCGAGAGGTCCCGCTCGCCACCTCCACACAGCCGCGCAGCAGCGTTAGCTAGAGCACGTGCGGGACAAAATACTCCCTGCTTTCAACTGCAGGGAAACAAAGCAGTGGCTCAAAGAACAGACAAATAAGCATTCCAACCTGTGATATAAAGAAAGTAATTTAAATGAGAAAGGGATGGACTGAGCAGGAAATAAAAAGGAGGTGGTGTTACACTGCAGCTGTTCTGCTTACTGTGTGCTGGAAGCCTGTACAATGAAAAATGCTCATTTTTGGGTCTAAAGCACTAACCTTGTCACGTTACACCCCAGACACTACTTCTAGCCCCAAGCCCATCCCTCCTCACCCCCACATCCCTTCTCCTTCTCTTTCTTTCCTCACTTCTCCCTCATCCATGAGTTGCCGCTGCCCGGCAGGGAGAGGTCTCCAGAGGCGCGACAGCAGCCAGCCAAGGGGAGGGGTCTCGCTGTAGGTTTGTGGGCAGTGGGGACAAGGGTGCTTGAAAAGATTCTGGCTTTGTGCAGTCCCTTTTGCTGAGATCCTAGTCCCCGGGCATGCTGCAGGCTGGCATTAGGATGCTGGCTTCCCTCCCTGGGTCCTCTTCGCTGCTGGGTTTTTAACTCCACGGGCTCCACGGCTTGTCCTGCACGCGTGGCCGTGGGTCACAGTCACACGTGAGTGGGTGCCGGAGTGCCAGGGCAGAGCAAAACTTCTTCTCATTAAAGTCCATGGTCGTTCCTACTAATGTAGCAATGTTATTGAGACACTCGGCGGAGGGTGATTTATTGACATATTGCAAAAGTATGTACTTTTGCTAACAGGTAGTTAAACAATTAAAGGCAATGTTTTCATTCCTGTAAACGTGCTCATTGGCTCCAGGAGGAACAATGAGTACAGAGAGGAGAAGGCTTCAACCACCTTTTTTTTTCTTTATAAAAGGTCCCATAAATAGATTGTCAAGTTTGCAGGAGCCTATCTATGTGCAGGTTGCTTCTGGGAATAGTCTTTGCTTGTTTTTCTGGTCAGATAGGAGAAAAATTTGCTTCCCATATGCACATTTCTCCATCTACCAGTGTAACATCCTTCCCTAATGTACTTCTCAATTATCTTTTTTTGGTCTTCTTTTCTCTGTTTTTCTCCAGTCACTGGATATTTTTTTTTTCCCTTTTCACTTACTGCAATATTTTTCATGTACATTTTTTTAATCTACTTCTTCTTAAACTCCTTGGTGGTTTAATGAAATTCATGTGCCTTTGATTTTATTCCAGAATCCTGGTCTAAAATATATTTCCTATCCTCTCTTTGGTGGTTTGCTTTAGGAGAATGTTCTTTAGATGGACTATTCTTAAATGGCACCCACTGTGGAGACTCTATTCCTTTCTGTAAGTACATTTTAAGCTACATCTTAATAGCGCACTCTACTATTCACCTTTAATGTCACCCTCCTTATCACATCAAAGTAATGCTTGTCCATAGTGCTTCACTGAGATGTAATGAACAGTATGTCTGACGAACACCCAATGATTTGCATGTGAGTATGTTTCAGTGTGGTTTCTCCTGAAATCACACCCTACCTGAAACAGAACTAACTTCGCTTATTTACAAATAAGCAAACTTGGCTCCAAGCTGAAATAACAAGATCTCTTACCAAATTCCTAGCAAAAGGATTAAAACTCTCCTATGGGGCGATAACCTCCTGGTTCCTTCAAAATCCTCATGAAGCCTGAAGAGAACTGAGCTCCTCCAAAGCCTCATAGACCAGCTCCTGGATGGGAACGGCTGGGTGGAGCAGCCGTGTTGGCACTGCTTCTCCAAGTACAGGTCATATGGGCCCCTGTGCACTACTCGTGTGGTTACCCTCCTCTCTGCTGGTGTCTCATTATTTTTGAATCATAGGAAGGTCAGATATTTCCGATTAGAATCTCACTGGAGATGGCTAAGTGCTTCCATAACATATGCATCCTTCAGTGGCCTGCTACCACTGTAATTTGGGCTGTTTCAGCCCTGAAGACTTACTCTGAAATAGTCTCTTCCCCAGGCAAGCACCTCCTCAGTCGAAGAGTTCAGAGCGCCCAGGCAAGGGCAGACTGCCCAGCACTGCTCCAAAGGCACCTTCAGGGCTAATTTGTTTGACATTGTTTTGCTTACGCTTCCTGCTGCAAATCAAGACGACACTTAGGAAATTAATATATAAAGCCCCTTTATTGCACCACTACATCCTGCTAGCAGTTCAGAGACCAGCTGTGAACACTTGCTTGCCAAAGCCTCCTATTGACTTCGTGAAAGCATGGAGCGCATATTCTGACCATACGGAGACAGTTTTTTAACCTTTTTCCCCCACACCTTCTCACTTTTCCCTTCCCAGTGCTGCTGGCCTTGGCTTATCGTAACCCAGCAGAGATGCACTCTCCTTAGAAGGACAGGGCAAATCCATCAAAATCTGCCCCATCTGAAGCCGGTCAAGAAGCAGCACACAAGAAATGAGGTTTTGTACTGTGGTTTTCAGTGAATAAATATACATCAGAAAGGTGTCACGGGGGCACTGAAGTAACTACTGAATATTTTGAGGGGGGCAGTATATAAATATTTTCTTTAACAGAACATTTTCTGTGTGCTTTGAGTGGAATACACTTATTGGTAGAGATCATTTTTCAAAAATAATTACTATTGGAGCTGTTCATAGTATTAGTTTTCATAAATTCATCCAGTTATAATTAATATGTGCCTTTCAAGGACCTAAAAGGGAAGGCATTCAATATTTCTTGTCTCTAATTTTAGTATGATCTGATTTTCCTCTGGTTGCCTTTCCAAACACCTGGGGCCAGCCATATGAGTAAATTAGATTGTGCTAAAATGCATATTAATGAAGCTCAAGCAATGGTTCCCTAAAGGGACAGTAAAACTATATATAGCTCCTTTTTTTCCCCTCTCTTGGTTAATGTGCCTTTCAACACATTTAGATCCTAGTAAAATCACGCCATTTTGGAATAGCCAAAAAATACAGAGAAACTGTTAAAACAAAAACTCAGAAACACATTTATTTGAAGTGTATAAATGATCAGTCCTTTTAGTACTTGCATTTTAAAATTATTTCCTATTAAAAATGGATTTTCTTTTAACTGACTTATCGTATGAGAAAAAATTAATATCAAGACATTTAGGGTAGAAAGAAGTGGCATACTTGTTAATTGCCTACAGTAATCTCTGTATTTTCCTGTCCATAAAAAAACCAAACCCATAGTGCTCTTTATAAGGGATAGCAGTGGAGGGTGACAACCAATTATCACGCGTGAGCCTCAGTATACGGAACGGAAAGAAAGAGTTTTGGGGAAGGGCATTGGCATAAATCCCAGTTCCTCGGGGAAGTGCCGTGGTGTTATCGGGGATTGTATACAGTAGCATTTCAGTCTGGGCCAGGAGGGTGGTTTTTAAGTGAATCACCGCTGATGGCGCCTTGGTTCACACCACAAAGTAGTCATAGAGCACAGGCACCGGGTTCATTCAGGAGAAACTGAACTGGAAGATAGGCTCCCAGAGGGACAATTAAAGTGCACGCACAGCTAACAGGTTGTCAGCTCATAGAAGGAGACCAGATGAAAGTCCAAATTGGAAACCACCTAAATGTGTGGGCACTGGGTCCTCAGCACCACCACTTTTAAACCAGATGGATGCAGAGGAGACTGCTTGGATGACTAGGGAAGCCCAGATTATCATACCAGAAAAAAATATTAGTTTGGTAATTAATTAGACCAAAGGCTTAGAGAGGATGTGACTCAGTGATAAACAACAGGAAGGGAAAAGAACTACCAGGTTACAAAACAAACTGACACAAAAACAAGTGAGCATTAATTGCTCATATCCTAGAAATTAGAAGGAAGATCTAAACAAAACTGAACTTTTGGAACAGCCTTTCAACTGGAATATCATGGCTTAAGGGAGCTCCAAATGCTTTTAAAATATAGTTTATGGACCGAATTGTATAATATGGCTGCTTTTACTTGTAGGGGGCAGAATCCGACAGTTTAATCTGTTAGAAAGTGATGCTTCATTCCTCACAATTTTCAAAGCACTGATGTAAGTTCTCCATATTATTATAATCAAACCACATTTTAATCAGGTTCAAGTAATTTTAAAGTGCCTTTAAGTGTAGAAAGAGGGGAAAAATATACAGATGACTTCTTACTGTAAAAAAAATTGAGCAAACAGGGTGAGGAATAATGTCTTTGTTAAACTTGAATTGGATGGAAATATTGAAAGTGCCATATTTGTTAATTGTCTACAGTGATCTCTGCATTTTTCTCTTCACAAACACTGTAGTGCTCATTATAATGGGTAACAATTACAAACAATGTCTTTACAAACAATGCAATGGTTGTGCAATTGCAGCTCATGGATCTACAAGCCAGTTAGCAGTCCTGCCTATTTATGCATTGATTTTTACTGCACAGTGTAAGGAGTATCAGAAGAGGCAATCAAGAGCAGGGACACTCAGAACCAGTGGCCACTTCTCCAAGTATTGCCCGTCAGCCAGGGGCTTTGCCGTGCATGATTTTCAATTAGAAAGAGGAGATGCAGATTCAGGAGGCATTCATGTAGTTATTCAGGTTTTCAGTTTCTTCTGACTGCCCCTTCAGAGCCAACAATTGAAAATTCAGGATGAGAGCTCTCTCTGTATTTAATGAAAATTTACTTTCTCCATTCTCCCTTTCTTCCCCAGTGAAATGAAATTTTTAAGCATGCCAAAGCCTTACTTGTTAGTTTAAAAACAGCATTCAATTTTACTGCTATTGAAGTTTCATTCTGAGTGTTTTATTATTCCCGTTATTGGTTTCCTTTCCCAATACCTGTACTATGATTCCTTTTCTACGCTCAAATACCCACCCTCTTGCTCTTCCCTTCAAAGACAATCCCAGCCTCCTGTGCAGCATCATCCCTTTGCCACCATGGGCAATGTTTGGAGCCTGTTGGTTTCCAGCACAAAGAACTGCAGGAACGACTATCCCTGCTACTTGCCTCCCTACTCCCTCCTCACTACTACTCATCTCTAGGAGCAGGCAAAACATGTCTGTCTTCTCCTGAGGCTGAGCAACAGTTCTTGAAGTAGGATATCCTGGTAGGAAGTGATCATTTTTTTCCTTTGATTGCTCTGGACACCCAGGACATTGACAAAGCTTGACTCACTTATGTGCTATCCATCCTTGATGTGGATAAATCTGGAACTAACACCGGTCCCTCCAAGAAGTAAAGGTTTTGTGAAGGTGTTTGGGTTGATCATCACAAAATGGGCAGCCAGCTGGGAGAATGAAGGTAACCCAGATGCAGGTGCACAGGCAAAGGATGCTCTCATTCAGAAGCCGTTCATGGGTGCTATGAAGGAAAATCTGTAATTTCAGTATGTTCTCCTAGGAAAGGAACATTAATTCAGGGCTCCCACAGAGTTTCCTGAGACCTCTGCTTTTATTCTGTAACCATAGGACAGTTTAATTAGGGTCTGAAAAATTAAAATGCCAAACAGTAAGTTAGTGCATAGATTAATAAATGCAGAATTAAAAACTAAAGAGAGAATGGTGAGAACGCAAGATTAGCTAGGATATTCTGACTACATCAGACAGTGTTTTTCTATAAAAGTAATTCCAGGTCAGTTAATTTGTTCTTAGAAAAATTAACTCTTATGCATAAAATATGCAAGACCTTTAACTTTTCATCTTTTATGTTTTAATTGTATGGTAAAACAGTATTTTGTTAAAGTAGTTTTGTGCATTTAACTTTGAAGCAGTTTTCAAAAGTCAATGACATGGTTTTAAAATATAGCACATCAAACGATATTTCCATCAACATAGAGCAGTTGCCATAAACAGCCTTAATTTCCACTCTAAATTACTGATCTAAATATATTCAGGCAAATTAATGCAATGGAAAATTATAGAACCCAAACTGTATATTTATTTATTGCAACATGTTTCACTTGTATCTCATCTGCTGTTCATACAAGATTGCTTCAAGTTTAGTAATGTTTTTCCCCCTTTTCATGCCCAAATTGAGAGGAAGACATGTCTCCAAATGTTCATAACCGAGTTGAAAAACATATTTTGGACTAATCTGTCCACTGTAATATTATTTGCTATATATCATGCGTTATAGCTTCATTTTGCCTGTTACCACTGTGTTCAGCTGTTCAAGACTTCAAGTGAACAATAAGTAAAATTGGCCTTTCAGGTTGCTTGTGGGGCGTTTTTGAAGCAGCCAGCCCTTCAAAGAGCACCGAGGTGCAGACAATTACCAGTGCACGTGCGGTTTGTTTCACAGCCTGTCTCCCGATGACAGCTTCGTAATTGGTTTTGGAGTGACACATAGCACAGGCAGTCTGAACCGGGGCGCTACTGAGACTGAGTTCATTGAGAAAGGGTTGTATTCATTGAGGAGAAGATTTCTAATAGCAAAAAAATGTCTTAGCTAATGATATACCACTAATCATCTCAGGTTGGGACAATAGAAACTAGATTAGCTCCCACAGCAAGTGTTAATGCTGAAAATCAAAAGCGGTGAGTGATGAAATTTATTTCATAGTCCTCAAGAATAAAAGACTTCTACTTTACTACAAATTAAGACCTGGTTTCTATGAGACGGCAGCCTGTCCTCTCACTCTCCAGACTATTTTAAAATTGAGTCTTTTTCTCTTCTTTTAGACATTGTAGCTTACTATGAACAAAATCCTTAATTGTTCAGTGTGTCACCTTCTGTTTGACAGGAGGAAACGAGGAACGATTACTGTGTCTGTGGATTTCACATGGAGCTGAGGAAGACAATAAAAAATGAAGTGAGGTTTTTTTTTAAGGGAATATGAAAAGAAACCATTTATGAGCAGCAGAATGGATGGCTGTCTGATTATTTTATTTTTTTTTGTCTCACAATTGAATTGAGTTAGCCTCACCTTCTTTCTGTTGCTTATTAAATCTCTCACTTGTCGCACTCTGATATGGTGCAGGGCTCTGGGAATGGGAATGAGTACCAACAGACTGAGGACCTTCTGCCCTTACATGTCCATGCAAGCCGAGGAGAACTGCTCTGCTCATCCCAGGCAGGAGAAGGCTTTGTGAACAACACGTGTTGTGTGCTGGCCCCTCATAGGAACTCAACATCCTTAAACATCATTAAATTGATTGTGTTGCCAGGTGTGGCTAATGCTGGTCCAACAGATCAAAAGCTGTTCAAGGGGAGCTGGGGTAAACAGAAAGCATCATATGAACTGGAATAAAAACACAGAAACAAATAGATTAAAATTACATATAGTAAAGAGAAGTCGATTACAAAAATAGCTGAGTCAGTGCAAAATCAACTGGCTCTTCCACATCTCCTGTCTCTTCCACATCACTTCTGATCCTTTTTCCGTTCACCTCATGGTCCCTTCACCTGATGAAAACACTCGCTCTTTGTGTCATGTCTGATATTAAGCAGGAAGAATTTGGAAAATCCCACCTGCGACTTGTCAGGACCACGTGCCTCCAAGCATTCACATTTGCCCTGAGCACAAATTGAAATTTGGGGTTCTCAAAACCTCAGAAAGTTGTGGTTGATGACTTCAAGTTGAGCATTACTTACCAAAGGTTGGCTGTCTGCAACCTGTCGGAGCAGTGAATATACAGCAAATTGGGAGCCACTATCTTGGGACACAGATAACATTATTCAGTCTGGGACAGTCCCCATGGTCAACCATGGGCACACAAGACCCATTTGTGCAGGCAGAGAGGGTCCCCCAGCCCCATGTGTACAAAAGCTCCTTTTCCAGGTGTCTTACAATCGCAAAAGTACAGGGAATGCCAAGTCCCACATGTTTTTCATGCAGTACATGAGATTCAAACATGTAGTAAAAAAAAATCTTACCTTTCCTCTGACACCAGGCAAACCTAGTGGCAGCTGCTCTGCCTTGCAGGCCCTCTCAAACCAGTGCCCAGAGCCTGAACTTTGCAGACATGGGTCTTGAGGTGGCACTGAAAGGTGTACCGGTGCAGGCACAGCGTTGAGAAGGTCCAAGTCAAACTTCCAGCCACAGCCTGTGCATCCAGCATCTGATAAGGTGTAAAAGAGAATGATTTTGGGGTCAAACACTAAGGAATGAAGTCAGAGATGGTTGCTAACAGGATGGAAGGGGAGCAGGGCCTCAGGTAGGAGCAGAAACCATGAAGAAACAATGGAAGGAGCAGAAACAACGAAGTCACGTTGGGTGGTAGCAAAGGTAGCATGGAGCCAGGGCTGGGGGTCCTGCACTGGCTGAGGGGTCAGCACAACCCTAGGTCCTGTGTGCACCACAGCTACAACAGGGACAGTTTTGGTACCTGTGAGATGTATGAAACCAGCCCACATATCTCTCCTTTGGGGTACACTTGGTTTGAGTAGCAGCAGTGACCAGGGATAGGCAGGACAGGGCTTCATGACCAGGGAGAAGTCCAACACTCAACTAACTCAGTGTAACGAGGGCCCTGACAAGAGCTAGAGAAGGTCTCATCTGCTGCACTTGTCCTATATGCTTCACGTGCGCTTTTGGGGGCAGAAACCTCCTAATCACAGGCTCTGGGAAATGAACGCCCCATGGACTCGAGGTCCCCAATTTAAACATCAACCATGCCAGTGGAGACGACAATGAATATGTTTTAATTGTAATTTCCTTAGAAAGAAAAGTTGGCCGTGGAGAAAAATATAACTGGGTTTAAGCCTGAAGAAACAGTTTAAAACATTTTTCAGACAGTGTCTGTTCCCAGAGTGATAAGGCCTGATGTTTATAGTGAATACTAAGGGAAGGTATGCAGAGAGGCTCTTGCTTGTACTTATTGCTATAACACCCAAGGCCAGCTCACTTTGTTATGGACCAAGTTGGAAGGTTGGAAGTGGAAGAGCATAAAGGGGTCACACCTGCGGGGAGGAGCGGACAGGACAGGTGACCCAAAACTGACCAACAGGGTATTCCATCCCATCTGCCTCATGCTCAGCATAAAAGCTGAGGGATCAAACGGTCAGCCCTCTTTCTTCAACGGCCGACGTCTGAGGAGGACTTCCGTCTGTTCGTTTGCCTTTGATCCCAATCCACGTGTTCCTGAATCCAGATCCAGGATCCGGTTCCTATCCATCGCTGAGTCCAGTCTGGGACTTACTCAGTGCCTGCCGTTGATGTGATCCTGAGATCTCGATACAATTTTGTATATATTGTATATATTTTATTATTTTTTTATTATTATCTTTTCTATTATTTTATTCTTAATATTTCATTAAAGTAGTTTAGTTTCTTTTTCAACCCATAAGTTCTCTCTTTCTCTCATTCTCTCTCCTCTTCTCTGAAGGGAGAGGGGTTAAAGAGAGCATCTGTTGTTCATTTGCTGGCCAGCCCAGCCCAAACCACAACTGTTCTATTCAGGGTTTGCAAGAAGTCATAAAAGCAGGTACAGAAGTGATGTACAGCAGTCACCACCAGGATGCCATCCCAGATAAAGTGCTCCAGCATGGTTTTTCCTCTTACGAAGGTGAAATAAATTTAACAGAAGCTCTCAAATACAAAACAGATTTGCCCCAAAGCTTCGTAATGAAATCAAGCTTGAAAATGGCTATCAGACTAAACTGCTGCTCAAGTTCAGCATCTTTCCTACCTCTCTCCTTCCTGTCTCCCTACCTTCACTCAAAAATATTTTCCTGGAAAAATAAGTAGTTCCTATAGTTACTCCTGAAGACTGTTGTATGCATGTTTTGGTGAAGTAAAGGAGACGACATTAAAGCCACTGAATATTTGAATTAGTCTCAGCAGGTCAATTACTACAAAGATTTTCTGCTCTGGTTGCTTGCAGAGAGATGTGCACTTCTTAAAATCCCAGCTATTTTCTGTTTAATTTATTTGCAAAGCAAGACACAACAGTGTAAAAAAATCAATTGAACAAAACAATTTTATTGGCGTTCACATGCTACAACAAGGTGTAGGAGCACAAGACCTCAGGAAAGACAAACAAGCAGTCCTGTAGCTGCTTTCAAAGACCTCTGCTGTTTGCAGCAATGTAGGCTGAGCACACCAGCAGTTTTACAGGTTTCCCCCTTGATCAATTATTTAGCCTGTCCTTTTATTTTGCTGAAAGTTCGTTGTTTTTTTTTATTTATTTAGTACAATCGCTACCTTTAATAAAGGGTGTATCCCTGTGCTTTTGCACATTTGAATAGAGCACTATAAGCCCCTGCTCTCATTACTCTGTTTCAGTGGTTCCTCTCTACCCCTGATAGTTTGTCAGGCAGGGGAAGGATGAGAAGTCAATACAAGTTCCAGCAGATCAAAGAACAGGATCTGTCAGGCATCCGCTGCCCCCACCTCCAATATTGTGTTGCAGCCCTCAGGGGCCGAAGCAGAACCTTTCATTTGAGAACTTGCACTGAAGAAGTTATAGAATACCAGAAAATGGATGAAAGCCAAAGAAAGTCTGTAGGCTTGAGATTCACAGGAATAAAGGAAGAATTAACACCATCACACACAACTGCACTTGCTGTCATTGAAGAGGAGATAATAAAAAAGATGTCTGAGGATAATTAGCTAAAACTGTACTGTAATCTTCAGTAGAAAAAAAAGATCCTTTACAAAAATTCCCTCCAGAAATCTTGTAGCTCCTGCAGTATCTATTTCTACACATTAATTTTATTTTTTTTCTGTTATTAAAATACTTTATATACACTTTAGATGAAATTGATATTTAAATTTTGTTCAATCCTGTATGAGGCTCAGTGGACAGGAGCAATTCAATCAGAGATAAAGAATGATGTGAATAAGCAGCAAGGGAGTGCCTCTTCATTCAGTGTACAGAAAAATTAATATCCACAGAACAGCTATTAAATAGGGCAGAGTTTTTTCATTGCTTCAGTGGTAAAGTCACACCGATTTTGTACCAAGCAAGTATTATACGCTCGAGAAAGATGGGTGGCAGAGCTGAAATTTGCTGAGAGGGTGCAGGGGAACAAGTGCTCTACTTATTTGTAGTGATAAATCCCACAGTAAACCACTAACAGCTGTTACGTTACTCACATTAATGATTTCTGCTTTTGTTTTTTTTTTAAGAAAAAGGGGATTTTGTCAATAAAATTATACACAAAACAATTAGTTTCACACTTGAAAAGTACAGAACATGAGTAAGAGAGAATAATTAGTCAAACAAACTTATCAGTTTATATCCCTGTTAGAAGGAAATTATCTTACCATTACAATGATCAACAATTAAGTAAATAGCCTAGAAATAGTTTTTTTTAAAGACCACAGGGCCAACAGCAGCAGAGGGAAACTGGAAAAACAGAGTAACAGAAGAGCCACACGGGCTTGCAAAAGCTGCAAACCAACAGGAGCCCTCAAAACCCAAACGCCGTGCAGGCGGGCGCCTGGGCGCCGAGAGGGCAGGGGCAGAGCAAGCGACGCGCCTGCCACGAGTCACTCGCTGCATCCGGACGGCTCCTCTCAACTCAGCGCAGCCAAATCTGGGATTAAAATACCAGATAGTTACGTGCCACCCTGTTTCATGTCTGGGGTATGAAACAAGGCGTTATAACCGCATGAGCTAAAGCTGGAAAGTAGAAACAGGAGAAGCCCCAGTCTGAGGGGAACCTTTCCAACTTGCTGAGCAGAAATCTAGGTCTGGTCAAAGCAACTGGCTTCTCTGCAAACTCTGAATGGTGAGAAATAGCTGAAACCTAAGCTATTCAAATAGTTTCATCTTCTGATGCGCTGCCATTACATATCTTATTTTCAACAGGAAGGTTCTGCATAACGACACCAGCTTTAACTCCTCAATGCAACTGTCTGAAAAGGGAATTCAGAAGGACAGGCTGGGAAAAATCCCCTCCACGGCTCCAATGCAGACTAGGGTAAAAACACTTTTCCCCCAAGGATCCTGAAGGTTTTTGTAACATCGAGGTCACATAACAACACATTGAACACCACATTTATGCAACACCGCATCTCATCTCTCCTCCCTCAAAGGGAGGACTACATTGTCAGTATGTTATAACATGAAGTTTTATAATTAGTTTGAACTGGGAAGAGAAATATGGCCTATTGTTTCTTGTCATCTAATCAGTGCTTCTGCCAGTTCAGGGCATTAAAATTATAATGTATTTGCCCAGTATTTGTATAAAAGGGTGAGGAAGAAACCAGCAGAAAAAACTTATACTCTTGAAAATTCTCCATACTAGACTTGTGCAAATTTACTATAGTGTGGAAGAAGAATCCATATTTGCACAAAATCCACAATAATGCAAGAAATAAATTCAGAAATAGCTGTTCCTCTCAGGCCTAGAAGGAAAATTGGAAAGTGGGTATGAGGTAACTAGAAAGGAACACTTACATGAAATATTTTTTCTCAGAACAGTGAGAGAAATTTAAAATAATATTTGAAATACTCTTACAGTTGCATTTCAGTTTCTCACATATTTTGACATACTAGTTATAGAAAGACACGTTATTTTAATTTAAACTGGCATATGAAAATTCCTATAAAATATACGGATGTAACATCCTGGTATGTTACACTGGTTTATAGGATGGCTGGCTTTGTGTACAGTGATGACATCCTATATGATATTTATATTCTATTAAAGTGGCTGGTAGTAATAATAAAGCCTAGATATATCTTCAGTTTTAAGGTTGTTCAGTAACGGTGGTGTTTCAATAACTTCATAATGAATCTACACAGAGATGGTGCACTGCCAAAGAAAAATGAATATGACTTTTTTTTGTATCAGCACTGTAAAATTAGGTCTCCTTTTTAATCCTCTTTCTGGGCCATACAAATATAACCTTTATACTTGCTTACAGGTCATTAATAATGACAATTTCCACTTTTCATTTTGTTACTGTAGGGATATATAAACCAGAAAAAAATGTACTTAAGTACATTGTGCACACCAATTTAAAAATTTATGTATTCTTAGTTATGAATATACAGTGCTGATAATACTTCTAAGTAAATTATATATATATTTCCTACTCTACTATTAAAGCTTAGTTTTCATGAACAAGTAATTACTGTAAAATTTTCATTCTTTCATGTTTCCTAACAAGGTTGTGGAAGAATGCAGCCATGCAACCACCTATTAATTTGTTGTAAAAGATACTGCAATGGAAATAAAAAGATACATGTTGCAATTTTTAACATTTAAAAGAAAAAAAAAAAACCAACAACAAAACTCAACAAAAAAAACAAATCCAGAAAAACACGTTCACACAAAACCCCAAATGCAGCTTCATCACTGCAAGAAAGCATTAGCTTTTTCTGACAGTTTAATAGCTGAAACAAAAGTGAGAAAGGAGAACCTGACACCTACAAGTAAGCAAGGGAAGGTAATGTAAGGAAAGATAACTGATCATTACCATGTAATCACAGCTGGCAAAGAAAAGACAGATTTCACATGCAGATTTCTATTGAACTGAAAGACCCAGTGAAGGCTCAGCTCCGTCCCAGCTAATGGGATCTGTCAGGAGACAGGAACCACATGCAACATTGATTATCTTCCCTGTTAGAGCAGAATTGCTGCTAAGCAAGAAATGACAGAAAATTTCAGTATGGTCCCCAAAACGCCCCTGTGCCTCACACATTCGCAGCGCGCTGACACTGAAGAGCCAGTTGCTGCTTTGTGCAGCACAGCTGGATGCAGAGCACAGCCAGATGCTGCTGCGTGGGGCTCTTCATGCACAAAAGAACAGGAGAGGGTCTGGGTAGCAGGTTTTTCCCCTTGTCACAGAGGTATCAGCATGGCTTAATCTGTTCTGTATTTCAGCTGGCTGGTGTCAGAGTGCCTTGAAACCTACTGCCTATCTAAAACTGGCCCCTTATGCCCATGCCACTTACGGAGATAACCCAAGTGGGCTGGAGGTAGCCAAGCAGAACAGCTAAGCCGCCCCTCCAGAGCCAACAAGGTGTAACCCATCTGACACCCTCTCTGTTCCCATAAATATATATATTATTTTAAATTTCTGTTTGCGATGTAAGCTTATAGTTTTACTTCATTTGCAGAAAAACCCTTTCACAAGATTTCTGGGATGACTGTCTGAGAGCAAATAAACAATAACTCTCATATTCTAGTACCTCATCTCTTACGTGTCACACACAAATTATCTCTGAATAATTTTTATGGGAGCTAAAGGGAACCAACAATATTCATATACCAAAACTTTTATGTACCCCTTTTGAGTTTCACATTACTGCATCTTATGACCTGGGAGAAGTTAGAATTGAGGTTATGTCCTTTTTAGAACAAGGATAAGCAGATTTATTATCATTGAAAAGGACTATCCAAAGTGCCTATTACCCACAATATAACATTTAATTTGAATAAAATACTTGAAGTTACTTAACTGCATTGCAAACCAGCAACACAGACCCAGAAGTGGGAGAGGTCTGAGCTGAAGATGTATTTGAACACTTGTTTATTAACTGCTGCACGAACAGAACCATTAAACTCCAGCAAACTCTGATTTATATGTCAACAAAAAGAAGTATTAGTATTCCAAAAGCTGACTTCAGAAAAGTTTACTATGAGGTGGGTGATGGATAGAAAACCCAAATTTTTGAAGGAAGAGTCTGACTGAACAGTCTTCTCCCTGTCATTTTTAGCTAGTGAGACATTCTGGAAAACCGGCAGCCGCAAGAATCAACTGCAAAAAATGTTAATTCTAAAATTATTTTTTCTACACAAGCTGAGGGGAATATGAGGTGTAAAATAAATGTTATACTACCTTGTATCAACTAGTCAATCTTATTAGGGCACAAAAGCAATTTAGGTGATAGGCTGAAAATTGGCCATGGCAGAATGGAGACAAGACCCAATTAAGACAAAAAGCAATTTGAGTTTACTGAATAATCTATAAGAGCCAATAACAAATTACAAAAGCCAAAGAAAATTACAAGTAGGTTTTGTTTTCAGTGCACAATTACAAGTATTGGAAAAAAAAAAAAAAGCATAACGTTACCAAACAATTAGAGTGGAGTTACCTCACATTCAGTCTTCAGTGGTGAAGGACAGAAAATGTATTAGCAATTTGAATAGGTTTCTGCATAAAACCAGCTGGTTTTTGTTAAACAGAAGAAAGCGAGAGCTCTGGGTTACTGAATCCACAGAAAGACAGATAACATAGTACCTTCTTTTTAGATGCTGGGTCATGAGCTGGGGCTCTTGCTGTGTTAACGGCTCTGCAGTGGGTGCCCAGGAGCTCTACAAGTTGACAAAGTCAGGCTGCAGTTTACTGATCAAGCTGGCTTAAGGATTTCTAATGCCAAATCAAAATGCATTAAATCACCCCAAACCAACACATCAGCCAAAGGATCTTACAGGGTTTGCGTGCCAGCAGCCCTCCTGCCTAAGGAGATTGCATGCACATCCCGCCATGCTTCCCCACGCACCATTCCTGCTCGGGGCTTGGGAATGTTGGGTTTCTTCACCTTCCTTTAACTGCTAGCTCCATCCATCTCCTTTCACCTTCTCCTTGACAGCTTGCACACTGGGGTCTTCCAACAAAGAGCATTTGCATGGGGACTGCTCCCACCAGCAGGAGCTTCTGGAGTCCCGCCAGAGCCTGGTCACCTCTGCTCATCGCTGGGCATCGCCCTGAACTGCAGGAGGGAGGAATCGGCCGAGCTGCCAGAGTGCTGGGGGCAAAGCGGCCGTGCTGCAGCCCCTACCCAGAGCACGCCCTTGTCAGGGCAGCACAGGTGGCACTTACAGCTCCTTGAGCAACAACAAATGAAGACAAGGAATAAGCCAAAGTCATGATTGAGGCAGGCTCGTGCTGCCCGAGCAGACCAAAGCTTCCTTTTCCCCTGCCACATAGCTTGGAGATACAGGAACTCTTGCCATAAGAGGAACAACTGATGTGAATTCCTCCAAGCCAAAGATGAAAGCAAAAATAAAGTGAATTTTTAACTGAAGATTTAGGCATGTCCACACTCATATGTGCTGGCTTTTGTGTATCTTTTCTGAGGCAACTCATCCATGTGCAAGAAACGTGGACACTTAATCAAAGGTGACTTCTACAAAGCAACTGACTCTGAGGCACTTACCTGCCACAGCTCTCACCATCAGAGCATTTAAGTGTTTCATTAATGTATGTATGTTCTCCATCACTATTAACATTAGCAGCTTCGGTCTGAAGTGCAGTATCCTGCTTCATCAGACTCCTTCTGTACAAAGCTACAGAAAGCACAGTTATAGTATGTATTTTGTTGGCATATACATTTCACAATATTCAAAGTAAGCTTTGAGTGCTTGGTGATGCCATTGGGCAGCTACTGGAATTCCCAAAGGCACTTTGGTGCCTTGGCTGTTAATTGAAAAAATACCTTTACAAGACTGGTTGCGAGTCAAGCTAGGAGCTATTCTCCAGACCTTTATACAACTTGCACCACCATAGCACAGGCAAACATTATCTCATTCAGCATAAAGTCTGCAGGCATAAATATAACCCAAAGGGTTCTTTTGAACTTGCAAGGTATTTTTATATTAAATCAGGAAGTTGTACCAGGCTGAAACGTGACCAGAGAGAAAACGGAATAGTCTTTTTTTCCTTCCCAGTTCTGAAACCAAGTTCTAACAATTTAACTGCTAGGTAATTGCTCTAAACGAGTAAAGGTGATACTGAAAATACATGGAAAATGATGATTTGTGACAGGATTATCAGTGGCTGATTTATCTTTAAGTATACATTAGAGCAGACCTACACCAAAGAACCGAAGTCCTTAATGTTAATGTTTTAGTACCTATTTCTCAAGGGAAAGAAGCCATATTATTATTGCAGTACTTCATAGAATATTCACCACAGTTGCTTATTCCATTTCTATTTTAGGTAGGTCTTCCCTTATCAGGAAAAAAAAAAAAGGCCAGTAGGAAATGCTTAGTAGGGCCAGGGGCTTTTTCATAAGGAATATAACATGTGAAATTAATTTAATCTCTTTCTACTTTGAAATATGTTGCAAACAGATTGTGATTTTCTTCAACACATTATACAAAACTATTCAAGGATTCATTTCAACAATAATTCACATCCTGAACCTCATTAGTAAGTAGTTTGCTGCCAGTAGTCAGCATTAAAAATGAACTGTTTCAATAGATTAGTCACGTTGCTTTGTTGGGCACTTTTTTTTTTTTAAACTTGATTGCACTGATGTAAATAAGACAATAAATTTGCCCATGTGAAGACAAGAATTCAGTACCAATATTTTCACCAATATTTTGCAATATTCAGTTAATCTCCATTTTGGCAATCACTCCTACTAGCTAACTTACTTGCTATTCTTGCAGAATGCGATCACCGAAACAGTATGAAAACAGGCCAAATGAGCTTCGTAGCAAACAGGGTAGCAAGAGGCTCACCCAACCTTTATTTACTGTAGAGTCAAAATAATCTTTTTTTTTTTTCCACATTGTGTATTCATTTATACGAACATCGTGGAGGTACCAGTGGAGGTATCACTTTCTGTTTGTACAAGTTACTACACAGGGACTGCAGCGGTAGAGAAGGCAGCACAAGGTTTCTCCACTGGCGGACCAGGGAGGTGTTATCAAAAGCAGAGTGCAGCTTTACAATCAAAGCTTCAGTGACAAATAAGGTAATTCAACAGAAACAGGAACTCCCCAGGAGCAGCATATTCTGTAAAATCGCATTTAGTTTCTCTGCTTTTATACATGTAACTTCTAGAGAGCCATACTGTGCTGGATTTTCTTCAGAAGGAGGAAGGGAGCTGCAGTACTTCACCTTCTCTGCTATTGTGGCTTCAAAGAGCCCATGAAGGACACAGAGCTCTGCTTTGATCCCACTGCCTCATTCTCGAAGACGGGTAGATGAAGGTCTGCCCTCCAGGTCATACGAGCAGAGTCCCTCTGGATCACAGAGACAGACCTGCCCTATGTCACACTCTGTGAAACTGAACTCTGCAGCTTCTATTATAAATTGCCATTTTGCCCCTTAGAAAAATCACTGCTACCTTACCGGAACAAGCCTCAGCATCTGAAAAGCCACCTCAGATAGCAAAAAGACTTACTAGGCTAAGTGAATGCACTGACCATACAGGAGCTGTTTTCAGGGCTGGCAGACACAAACCCAAAACGTACTGCAGGATTAATTTTTGGCTGAACTTTATGTAACTTAAGAGATAACAGTTTACATGCTCTACTAGTCATCCAAAACAGAATGTTTCCTCTCTCATATTTAAAAAGTTTAGAAGAAAAAAAAGTAGTAATAGAAGCTTGCTTAATATTTAATTACTTTTTTTGCATTATCACAAACATCTAGAGCAACCATTCAGTCCTGAAGACTTAACAATCTTCATCTGCCAAAGAAGGTTTGCCAGATTTTAGCAGTACTCCTTGTAACTATGTAGTACTCTGTACTTTGGGTCAGTTGTGAGCTGAAGTTCACAAAGGTGAACCGAATGGGGGCTTGTAGCAAGCATTTTGTATAACATTTCCTGTATGATTGCTAGAAGAGGATTCATCTCTGCTCAATAAAGAGCTATGAAGCAAAAAGCAGTCTTTTAGCCCCTATTGTTCCTCTCTGGTAGGTTGTTTTCATCTTCTGTTACTCTTTGTGCTAGAAGACAGCAGCTAGATTTTGGAAGACTTAAACACTGACATCACACCAGGCTGAAACACGAGTTACAGCTGTTCTTCTGCAGAAAAGGGTGTCTCCCCATTCATCACTTGGCCCCTCATTGTGGGGAGGCAGAGCTGCAGCTTGGATTTCAGCTTCTCATGACATGGCTATGCCAGCCCTCCCGCAGGCTCCAAAGACCTGACCTTTCAAATGTAAAAATAGAAAACTGAATTCCCTGGACGGACAGCACAGCTAGAATTTGAGGCAGGAGGATATTTAACTTGTTTTCCTATCAATTAGATAGATTCCTTAGACTACATATACCCTTCAAACTCTCCTAAATTAATAACATTAAAATCTTAATTGGTAACCAGCCCTTTCTGCTTCCCCCAGGCAATTACGACAACAGAATTAGACTCAGGTAACTCAATTAGACATCAGCCTAACCCAGCGCTCTTCAAGCAGGTCTCTAAGCAAAACTGTCCATAAGCTTGATGAAAACAGCATTAGGATTGTTTTGTTGAGGTCAGCTGGTGCATGCCTACAATAATCAAGAGTTAACTTTCTCCTCGAAGGCCAAACGCTGCCTCATTGTTTATGCTATAAACCTCTCCGCTCAGCACTTGGACGCCTCATCCATTCTGACCCAGAAATTCTGCTGATCTGCTCGGTGTAGTATGAGGTCGACCTTGTTGTTGTCTTGTTTCCCTTCAGCCCTGCTTTTTTTCCCAGGCTCTGCGCTTCAGACACATACATGAAGCACAAGAGATCAGGTAGCAGCAATCCTGAGCTGTGTTTCAGCAATCTGCCCTGTGTTTCCTCTTCTGCATGCTCCCTCTTTGCTGCTTGGAAGCAGAACCAGGGCTTTACTTCATATATAAAAACACAACATGGACATAGAGGAGGTGTAAGAAAGGGCAGCTCCAAAAATCTGCATGGACAAGGCCTTGGACCTCAGTCCAAATAAACTTGGGGCCATGTTAAAATGAATCCTTAGCCTCTTGCCTCTAAAGGGAGCCCAGGATAAGGCACAGAGCATTAGTGCTGTACATGTGGAGAGGCAGGTGTCTCCAAAGCACCACCCAGCCATCCTGTTCCCTGAAAACTTGATGTGTTGCATGTTGTTTTACATTCACTAGCTAAAACCCTGTGACTTTGCTATGGAACAAGAATTTCCTTGCTCCGGGGAAACATCCCACCCCTAAGCTACCACCCCAGACTGTCACCTGTCTGCTCTACAGACGTGTGATGACTGTGCTCCTTGCTCCCTGGTACCCTCCAGCTGCAGAAGGGGCAGGAGGTGCCTGCCCTGGTGAAACAGGCAGTTACCAGTGGCATTTTCCCCGGCTGAGGAAAGCTGATGGCCTGGGCTTGCTCCCCTGCCCTGGGCACCTGCTCCACCTACTTGGCTGTTATGCAGAAGGTGGGAGGCACAACCAGACAGAAGGCAAGGCTTCTAAAATTGTGTGTGTTTGCAGACATCCAAAAACGGGTTGAAGCTCTTGGCACAGGTTCACAACCCCTTTTTTCAGGCTTGGCATTAAAACTCCAAAAAGGGGCAAACGTTCAAATAGACCCCTGTGCTCAACATCCCCCATCACTAACTCGGAGGAGATTCCCGTTGCACAAGGGCTGGTCCAAACCCCCTCTCAGGCACTTAATTCTTCTCATTGTCTGTGCAAGGAAGCTGTATGCTTTACTGTATGATTGCACTTAACTCCAAGCACTTAGAATTCGGGCACTGGAGCACTTAATTCATGGGTACTAAGCCCTTTATTATATCTGCTCCGCATCAGTAACTTACTGACACAAGCAAAATTGATATACACAAGGGTTAAAAGGATTAACGGAAATCTACATTAGAGATTTGCACCAGATGAACCAGATTGATTTTTAAATCCACTTGATTAAATGGGTGTACTTTTTCAAGACTGATTCATTTAGCAATTTCTCCCTCAAAGGCTTTACTGATATTTCGCATACAGTGACTAATTACTTTTCAGAACACTGTGTACTTGTTCTCTGCTTCTGTGGACTTTAGTGACTTCTGCACAGTCACTACATCTGGGTAAAGTGGGTATAAAGTGCTATTCTGCTTGACAGTATTTCACACCGCTCTGCAGGGATGTACGCGGGATCACGAAAGGGGCAAGAGAACGTGTGACAACTGCTGTTGGAGGTAGCGCTGCAAACAGTGGAAAAATACCTTGTCAAAGCCTTCCCAGGCGGTGGGGCCGTCATACTGGCTCTGTAGGGTGAAAAAAGCAAAGTCAAGGTGGGAGCAGAGTCTAGAGGTGGTTGAGCCCTTGCTGTAGACAACACCGAGGAGGAGGAGGGGGAAGAAATGTAGCCCTCCTTCACCTGCCCACTCCTCCACTGCCACGCCATAGGGCACAAAGCGGTGCCCAGGACACCTGCAGGACAGCTCTGGCAGGGCTGGCATCAGGCTGCCCTCCTTACAACAGAGGCAGACGACAAACGCTGATTTAATACCAGCTCTTCCTCTGTTTAACACTCTTTTTATGCTAAATCCTTGAACCCCTCTGCTCTACCACTGCACCCGGGGTTTACTTCCCGCCCCCCTTTCTTAACTTTGTAAGCAGTTTTTGTGCAGCTCTGTCTCAGGTTTTCATAGCTTTTTTTGTTTTCCTGTCTCCTTCAGGTACAAGCGGATTTCAGTATAAGAGTCTTCCAAGTCTTCAAAAATCCACTGAAAATTCTCCTCCTCAGTGAAGTGCATGTCAGTATAAAAGTCTGCAAAGTCTTCTAAAACCTCCTAAAACTTCTCTGCAGTGATGCCTGCAGAACCCAGACAGGCAGCAGGTTTGGCTAGTGGTCACACTATCGTCCATCATGCTAACTAGGATTTTCTCATTGCCAGCTTGTGCTCCCTGCTCCTTTTTATTTTATTTCTGTGCTGTGCCTCATCTTACACAGGAGGTGTTTATTTCATGGGACAGGGGCTGGATTTATGTTTGAATCATGCAGATTTAAGGGATCTACAGCTATGAAATACCTGGGTTTTACCATCCACCATTTCCTTACGCAAAAAGGAGTGTCCTCTGATGCTCCCCTTTGGAAGAGCATGGGGTTTGTGGACCAGTCTCGAGGTATGTTTGAAAAGTCCAGTTAGTCCAACCAAGAGCTCACTTAGACTGCGCCTGCTTTGACAGGTACAGGCAGATCTGCATTCACTTCCCTCATGCTTACTCCAGTGGCAGAAGCGCATAGGATACAGCGCTGGAAGAGCCGACATATCTCTGGCTTTAGTCTAGACGTGCTTGACTAACATGGGCACAGCGACAGCCTCAGACAGGGCTCCAACAAAGAGGTTCAGATCTCCGAATTCATCCAAATTACAGTAGTCATATGCTGCCCTAAATTCACCATCTCATTAAAATGAATGCACCATACTAACATATTTATCTAACACTAGTAGTCTCATGCTGCCAGTGCTGTCATGAGCAGGAGGAAGAATGCCTGTGGTCAAAAGAAACCCTTTAGAAAAGTCTACATAGGGGATCTTATTTCTTAAACATCGCCACCTTGCTCATTGTAGTGGTTGCACTCACATGCCCCATAATGACAACAGAAGCAAAACTGGGACAAAACTTCCCCAGAGATACGTCCCCAAAGCACTGGGATAGATTCTGTTGCACTCCGTTGCAGTGTAGGAAATCTGGCTGATGCCCACGGTGTTAGCACCAGTGCACCCGAGCACACACAAGAGCAGACTGGTGTCCCAAAGCCTCCCCAAGTCAGACTTCTCATTTCAGAGCTGACCTTTTGGATCCAGTTTCTTTCCTGCTCTGGAGTTGCTAGAAATGTCAAAATTCACTCCGAGCGTGTTCACAGGTCGTCCCATAATGTTCTGTACTTAATAGACAAAGAGATCTCCGGAAAATTAATTTTAGTTTTCTTCCATGTAGCCAGGCAGGGCTGGAAGGGCGGTTTATGGCTACAGTTTCTCCGCTTCTTGGAGGCAGCTTGAAACCAACTCTGAAATTTCCAGGGCTGTTAGTGCCACCACATGCTCCCTGCTAAAGCTGCCAGGAGCCGCTTGTGATTGTACGCGACCTCTGTTGCGACCAGGAGAGCGTAAGACACAGGTCAGTCTAAAGGAATAAAGACTAATACTTCACTGAGGGAGAGCTGCGTGCCAAGCCCAGCTCTGACTGGACTCTGCCGCTGACTGAAGGAATGAAATCCCTGTCCCAGGGTCCTCAGCTACAAAACAAATATCTGCCTGCATTGGGCTGATGCGATACTTACAGCACAGTGTAAACAGTGTAAACCCCTGTCATATACTAATCACTGACTTTAGCATTGAATGAGAAGGTGTGAATCATAGTGGAAATGTATGAAATGTATGGAATCATAGCAGAAAAGTATTCCTAAATTGTTACAAATACTGAGCAGTGGAAAGAAAGGTCATGACTGACCTCAAAGTGGTGATGCTACAGAGACAAGGAAGGGGACAAGAAAAAAAAGTACAAAGAATTAACTAAGAAAGGAAAAAAGCACAGCAAAGAAAAGCCTTTTCAGAAGGGAAATTACAAATTACAAAAAAACCCAACAGGTTGAGAAAAGTCAACCCACTCAAATAAATTAAAAAACCCAAAACCCACAAAGTAAAAAAAACAGAAATAAAAAACTCCCCAAACATTTACAGGAGGTCTTTCCCACAACACTATTCTTGATTCTTCCTGTTAACACTTTGTGTGCATTCCTAACGTACTTTTAATATCACAAGATCTGATTAATCAAATATGGGTATAATATGGATATCCTCCTTGCTAAAAAGCCCAGCAAAAACACCATATAAGGTCTCGGATAGGACAGTTATCTGCTTTTCCCATTAGCCCCATGGATTTGAAGACTAAATTAATATGATTTCAATACATAACGATTTTATTCCTTCTTATTCCCAACCAATCGTCCATTAGTATCCCTAATATAGTTTGTAAGACACCACTCTTAAGAGTTGACCACGCTTGATAAAAGAAGATATTCTTAACATTTAAATAATCGCTATGAGATTAATCTAAATTTTGAGGTCTTCTCCTTTATGATTGACAAAGTTAGCACTTCCATGGTCCCTCCTCTTTGTTCATATTCTGATTGGACTAATGACTGTGACACGACATAGATTTTCTTGTCCTACTTACTACTTTGGATAGTAATTCACCTCTTCCTCTGACAATTAAGATATATCTTGGAAAATTACTATTCTATACACTACACTGAACATAAGTCAAAACAATTTTCAGTTCAGTTTGCAGGCCCCAGAGGAAACTGCTAGCATGTGCACATTGCACCCTCCATAAATGAATGCATGAATTATACATCAACATTATACATCTCAATTCTTTTTAGATTATGAGTTGTTTATAGAGTACATTAAGATTATACAGAATTTAACATGCAAAGTGACCCAAAGCCTGTCTTGCTGAGTGCACAACAAAGGTACCAGATCACATCTTCAGAGAATATAGCTATACCATTTACAAAAAGAGAAACAATTTACAGATTCAAAAAGAAAAATACAAGGAGTTCACCTGCATATCAGAAACGCTCCATGGCTCCACTGACAGATCATCAACGGAAATCAGTAAACATAACCATATCATCATAGGCCTTAAGCACACGAGTCAGCACTATCTAGTCTAGTCTATTAAAACATCTAAAAATCACATCTTTCCCTGGAAAGCCATGAAAGTTAGCATTAGATGTGGGTTTGCTAACTGGATGTTTTTTCTTGTCACGAGTCAAAGCTAGCGTAAAGCTTTGAGAAGTCTAAATTACACAGGCTACAATTTTATGATCCTGAAATCAAAGATTTCAAGCATGGGAGAATCCGCCTTTCTGAAGAACTAATCCCAATGATCACAGTTTTCTTGGCATAACATGAAAAGATCTTTTTGAGAATGTGAACGGCTATATTCCAAGAAGCAAATTTCAAGGACTTCAGAAACAGCAAGAACATCAAAAAAAAGGAATCCATGTTAGCAATGCTGGGCAAACGGGTAAGAGGATTATGAAGAGCTTTACCAAGTACATATGTGAAAAAGTACTAGGTCTGGGATTGAAGCAGAAATTAACAATGATTCAAAAATGACTACAATATTGAACACAGTCTGGAAGTCTAAGCATGTGGTAAGAGAAGATGAGTCTAACATAAGTAGATAAATGCAAGTAAAGGAAAGCATGAGGACCTTCACATTTAGATGAAGTGCTGGGAAAAGGGCATTAGACAGCTTTCTGCACTGCTCAGTATTTGGGGAGAGCAATCAGTGGAAGGAGGAACCAGAAAATAACCCCCCCCAAAAAAGGCGGTTTTGAAAATTAATGTCAGATGGAAAAAGACACTTTGAAGCTATGATCCCCAGAAGTCTATTTTTAATATTCACGAAAAAGACTACCACTAAATTACCAGCACAGTTAAAGAAAATAGAACTGAACACTTGAGGTAGAAGACATTTTCAGAGATCAGAAATTATGCTGAGGAAAGGCAAATCTGGAAAGAATTACCACTGGGTTGAATTAAGTGAATAATTTTAATGCTTTATTAATTAAAACAAGTTTCATTCCAAAATGACATTTTCATTTCCAGTCAGAATGATACATTTAACGTGGAGTAAATCCAAACAGTTTTACATTTAATTTTTATGCTTTCTCCACAACAAAATCCATTACTCACACAGGTCTGGTAAGTACCTTTCATTCAGAGTAAAGTAATTAAATATTCCCATGTGTGATGACACCTGAAACAGAAACTCCTGTCCAAGGTTAAAGCCAGTATGGTAAGCAGTTAAGCCAGTTCGGTCAATAGGCTTCTCTGATTTCTCAGTTGATTGCAAGGCAATGGGTTGAGGCATAGATGTTTTTAGCTCTGCATTATTAGAGGCTGAAGGAAACCAAAGCACTAAAAGCAACGCAGCCGATGGCACAAATCGTATTCATCAGGAGCAAACGCCGAGCTTAGCGTTGTACAGGACCAGCTGGAAAGTCAGACTTGGCTACCGTAAGTTAAAAAGTTGGTCATGGCAGTCTATTTGTATACCGTATTAGGGCAATGAAGCAAAGTTGCAACAAATAAATACCAAGGATGATCAAATTCTGCTATTGACAGAAAGAAGCCAGAAGAGCCTCCAAATATTGGCAAAAGCCTTTGTGCCAAAGGACAAGAAATTACTATGAGGCCAATGTTCAGAAAAAAATCCTTATGAAAAGGCACAAAACCAAAGGAACAGAACCTTGCAGTAGTCATCTGAACTGCCTCCCAGTTCATGAAAATGATCACTGAAGGGGGGAAAGGTACATCTACATACACAGAAGATATTTATACATTTATACGTATGTATAAAACTCTTACTTCTGTCTTGAACCAGGCCTTTGGAAAAAGACAATTTGCATTAACAGTAGCCCTGGCTTTGCAGCACCATGCAGGTTTCTGTGCTATTATTCATGCCACGCTTTCAAATCTTAACACCGCAAGAAAAAAAAACCAACAAAAAACAACACAGCATCTGTCATGTACAGAGCCCATCCTATTTCTCCTGATAAAAGTTGCATATGCATTCATTCATCATCAAGTCCGTGAGCTTTTATACATGAAGGCAGGTCTCAAGTTCCTCTTCCAGCTAGCACAGAGAGTAATGAGATCAGAAGTGATCCTGAAGCAGTCTCCAGGAAAGTGCTGCCTCATCCCCTGACTTTTCTGTTGTGATAGTCAGATTCATTGTACCTGAGATGACAGCTGCTGCCTTAACCCAGATGCATGCCATAAAATGTCTTTAAGGGCCTTATAGAAGAGGAAGGTGATCTTGAACATAATGTATTTATTTTGTGGAGAGAAGTAAGACTGTGAAGGTAGGACAGATCACGTGCTCATGGAAATTTCTGTATTTGATGAGTTATATTTGTGACAGCACTGAAGAAGTCAGGAGAACGACCCAATCTGCTTTATAAAAGGCCCCCCCTGTCTGGGATTCAGCCATCAGCAGGGATGGAGAGGCACCTCAAGGGCACAAAACACTGAAAAGCAAAGCAGTGACACTCTACTTTCTGCAAGCTCCCACTCACATCATTAGAAACAGATCTTTCACAACATAACCTGTGGCTTTCTTTTAGCTTGTGTGTAATAGATGAAACGCTTGGAAAAGGACAGCAGTAGAGCTTCAATGCATCTGACCCAGCTTAATGTTGCTTCTCTCCACAAATAACATAAAAGAAAGCTTAAGATTAATTATGTTCACAAATATTTTGTTTCCTAGGAAAAAAAAATTTGCCTCAAGAGGAGCAGTCAGTAATTGAAACTTTGTTCAGGTTTTCAACATTGTTGAAAAATGCTGCTTTTCTCACGTAGAAATGACCCATAAAAATAGTCTTTTAATTCTCTCATTGGATATTTAATAAGACATAATAATTATTTACTAACTACTTACATCTAGAAGTAAAATGTTTTACTTCCAGTTAACAACTCTTTCAGCTACTTAGTCTCCTCCTGGTTTGGAGCAAAACTAGGTTATGATATCATTTAATTTAAAGACTGCATATTTTTCTTGGCATTAGCCACACAGCCTTTACCCATACATTAAAGCAGCATCAAAATGTACCTGACATCCTGTTGGTATTTGACATCCATGATGTTTCTATCTACAGAAGATGTATTAGAGATGTCACATCCAAGGGCAGAGATCAGACTAGGCAAAGCAGCTGGACAAATATGGAGATTAGATAATTCATACACACACATAAAATAATTATGTTGCTTTTCTTTTTTTTTTTTTTGGCTCACGTGTTATATACAAATCCAGCATTTTTATGCAGTACATACTAAAAATGCTGGAAACAAGCAGCCTTTGAAAACTCTGAAGCTGTTTGGAGTTAGTAGATGCATCCACTCTGGCAACTCCTAATTATATCATCAGCTGTTTGCCTGTTTTTAATCCAGTATATTCACATCTTATTGTACTAAGCAAATGGCGAGATACCTTGAGCTAGCAAACATACTGGTCTACCATCTACTAATACTTATTTCTAGGCCCATGTTTTTAGGTAAAGCACATTTCGTGATTGATATACTGATATCTCTGTGCACGGCTACACATGGAAAGAAATATATATTCTTCATTTAGGTTTGCTCAGAAGTAGTAACCCACATGCTGTAAAATTCTGGAAAATAATAATTTGTATTTTTAAGCCATGCTGGCAGACAAGCTGATATGGGGGAGTCTAGTGCCTACCACCATCCTGGTTTTGATGCATCTGACATTTTTCTGTGCTGCAGGAAAAACCTCACTGGCCTAAACTGGTACATAAGGCCCCTCTTGAAACCAGGCAAATCACCAAAAGCTCATTTAGAATTAAATAGCAAAACAGTTATTTTGATTTCAGGACATTCCCTTTGTTTTATACCAGCAATTGTCTGACATGACTGAAATATCATAGGTTATTCCAGGTTGAGGAGCAGATTGTAGCCTCAGCTTTTTCTTCCTAGACTCAAATTCCTTTGTTATTTCCACAGGAATGATTCTCCAAAACCTTAGGATTACTGTCAGATGTCTAGGGTTCCATCAAATTTTCAAAATCTTTTTAAACCTGGACACAGTATTCCATAGTGTAAGCAAAGCTGTATGAAGCAGAAGTATTTTCCTGTCCTTAAAAGTCATACCCTATTTATATATCTGGTACAGTACTCATTTTTTGCAACTTCATCACATTGTGAACTCCTGTCTCAGTTGCTCTCCATCACCCTCAGGTCCTCTCTGCATTTAAAACTTATGATTAGGCATCTGGCCTTAAGTAAAAATAACCAACTCCATCAGCCCTTACCCAGAATTTTGAGAATTCAGACAATCCAACAGAATATTCCTCTACTCTCCTAACTTCATCTTCCCTAGTCACACTGCAAATAAGCACATTTACTCCCACCACACGCTAATCCTATTATAATTACTTCCCAGAAAACCTTTGCTGTGGGTTGAGAGGAAATGGAGAAGAAAATAAAGAACTGTGCCAGAGGCTCCAGTCCTATCAGGGAAAGGTAAGCGTTCCTCCCAGCACCTGGTGTGAGCCTGCCACTCTTTATACCTGAGGGTGGAAACAAGAATTGCTGCTTTGTTGTGATCACTTTTACTCCAGCATCTTTTCATTAGCAACATCTCTCTGAAGCATTCCTCTACCATCTCTGGCTTCTCTCAAAGCTCCAGACCGTTGGAAAACTCCTGCTTGGTGGCAAGTGGGCATTTTCCTCTGCATGGCAAAGGAGCTCTAAGTTATTTAATATGGGAGTACATTTTACATTATATTTCTGCAATCAATACCGCTAGAAACTTCCACATAAAGCAGAGTAAGATGGCATTCTTAGTTGATATGATTCTAAAAGTTGATGCTTCATGAAAATCACCAAAATAAAACAAAAACCACGGACCACATTACAGTATGATTTGCAAGGTTAACTGCTGCAAAATTAGCTTCCTGATTTGAAAGACACGTTACTCAGCCTCTCCTCTGCTGACTGCATTCCTACCCAGCAGGTGTGAAAAAGGAAAGCCTGTGGTCAGCTTCTGTTTCTACTCATGTTGCGCTGCACTTACTGAGAGACGCTAAGGGACCTTCACCCCTGGCTCGGCTAGACAAAGCCATGGCTGATCTGATTTAGTTCCAGGATGAGTTCTGCTTCAAGCAGGAGATGGGGTAGATGACGTCCACAGGTTCCTTCCAAACAACACTTCTGGGAATCTGGTCTGTGAAAGCAGGAGGAAAGTCAGAGCTTTTTAGATGTCAAATACTGAATAAGGGAAGAGGAGAAAATGCACCTAAAAATAAAAACAGAGTCAAAGGATGCCTTGTTTTTCCTGTCGCACAACAGCAACAAGAGCCAGGAGCAGGCAGAAAACACAAAAGATCTTTTTCTCTCTGGCAGCTTGGGCGGGTGACTCACAGCAAGTAATGAACTCTCCGCATACTGCTCCTGTCAGTGCCAAGTGAATTTGCCTTCTGAGCCCTGACCTGGGCCATACGACTGCGGACAGAAAGAGGGAGTTTGGCTTCTGCCTAGCAGTTTTGTCAATAAGACATAATGCTAAGGACAGCTGAGGACAGCAATCACTGAAACTTAGACTTTGCAAAGCAGCTAAAACCCAAGTGACAGGAGAGCAGGTTGAGAAAATCCCAGCACTCTCACATCCCACAGCTGCTCTGAATTGCAGTAAGCTGAGTCTCTCCCCAGACTTTTCTTCCCAGAGCTCAGAGTGCCTTTGGATCCCATTAACCTTTACACCTACCCACTGCCAGCCAGAAAATGTATGATACGTGTTCTTGTACTTCTCTGTCAGCTAAGTTCCCCACCAAAAATTGTAGTTTTCCTTGTGATTTCTAACTTGCAAACCAAGCCTAAAGATTAAACAAAGGCAGCTTTTTCATGTGGGGAGCAGGAAACAGAATTTGAGGATAATTTTTGCAATTAACTTATTTTTGTCCACTTACTATATATTGTAATTGCATTCAAGCGCTGAGGCACTGATGGCATATTTCATTGAGATTGTCATGCATTTTCACAGTGCTTATATACCCGGAGAATGCTGTACATACTCTTCCAGGGTAATAGGAAGAAAAAGTCTTGCAGTAAAGATTTGCTTTTAAACATTCACTTGTGTTTTGCCCAGCTCGTGGATTTTTATATCAGCTAAACTTACTATTACATTTATTAGACCCAGAAAGTTGAACTGTATTTCATTTGACATTCAGCTATGGGTACTAGCTTTTAGTCTCCATAGCTCAGCCAGCACTATGCTAGCATCTTGCTTCCCTGTGTAAATAGGTTTTTCCATATATTTTACACCTAAAGGCAATAAGCATTAAGGCTGTGACATGTGCTGCCAGTGCAGCTGTGGCTCCAGCTGGTTTTCTTCCCTGGGGTAAACGAACAGCACAATACTTAGATCCTAAGAGGGGGTTAGTTTATTGTAGACAATATCATGATAATCACCAATCATATCAGTTATTGTTTTTGCAACAAGTTGTTTCACAAGAAGTGTGATTTAAGAAGCATTCCCAAGATTTCTGAAGCTTGAGAATGACAAACCTGTTTTTTCTTGTCTTTGCTGTACAGAATGTGTTACTGATTACTTGTGCACCAGGCAGAACAAGAGGATCTTATGTCTGCTTTGCACAGCTTGAGGCTAAAAAGAACCACCTTCACATTGCACAGGCTTTATGACTGGAAGTTTTTCCTGCTGAATTCACCAGCACAAGGACCAAAGTGACTGTTAATATTAAATGTAGGGTTGGTGGAAGATTTCAGGTTCATACCCTGGAAAGGGATCCTTCTTGGCCACATTCTGGAAAGGGCTCAGGAAGTGGCAATGCACTTCCCTCTTTCCTGAGGTCCTCCTCCTTTATTTTAAAGAATAAAGTCCGTAGATACTGCAAGAAGTACTTTTATTCCATGCTGAAACATGTTCTTCCTAAGAAGGCTGTTCCTCCTTTATGCTTTCTGACCACCTACTTCAAGTCCAGTTCAGTTCAAAGTGCAGAAAACTCGCAGTTGCACATGCAGTAGGACGGATTCATGGATGCTTGTGAAGTACACACATATCACAGGATCTCCTGTGACTGTGGTTGATTAGTCCTAGTGAACGTGGTGGCTCCTTCCACCACTCCAAAGCAACCTGCAGATGCAGTTAGTGATCTAGCTGCCACATAGGCACTTGTGCATTAGGAACTGTCCTTGACAGATATGAAGGTACTGAAAAACATTCAGGAGAAATTAATTATATTTAATTCCAATTAGGATAGGTCTGAAGCTGTGACTTCAGGGTGAAGGAGAATGAGTTCTCTGAGCAAAATCTCCTACCATAGGATGCTCTGAGGAGAGCTGCATGATGTCAACAGTTGACTCTTTTTGGACACAGTCTCTGCTCAAGGTCAGGCAAGTGAAACAAGTGAATACAAAAGTAATTACTTAGGGAAAAAAGAGGCAACATCACCAAGTCTTGGAATTTTAACTGACATGAAAGGAGGTTACGTTTATCTCGAAGATGCAAGTGTTGGTAAGTAAATGCATTTGTTTTCATTTGAAGATAGAACCATTGATCTGTTTGCCCTTGCTATGTTGTCTAATTGATCACCTACCTGTCTGATTGGATTAAAATATGTTCCTGGTATGTGCCTTTTCCTCCTCTTAGTTTCTGTTTCTTAAATTTTTAGAGCATATTAAAAATCAGTTTACAATTCTTTTTCTGATTGCAGACCACACTTACAGTATCTCTTGCTATTTTAAACACATTGTGAGCTTTAGAACAATGTTATATTCCTCTGTTATGTTTTCTGTCTCTAAGTGCTCTATTTACTTGGTCACTTCCCATTTACTGGTAATTGGATCCTGTAAGAAATCTACACTTTTTACGTATAGGAAATCTGCAAGTACTGCAATTCAGCTTCACTAGTATAAATCAAGCAATCTTTGTGAAACTGCAATCTCATAGATATTATATTCACTTAGCCTATAGACTTAAAATCAACCTGGTGAAATCTAGAAAGACAGATATTTAGTATAAGTTTTAATTTTTGCGTTTCTTCTGTAATTCATTAGGCGACCTCCCATCATGTATAATGAATCTCGTAAATTTAAAAAAAAAAAATCAATGCTTGGCTAAAGTTACCATTTCAAAGTATGCACTCTTCATGTATGAAGTATTATTTTGCAATTAAAATATCGAATTGTGAGCCAGGAACCATACAGTATCAAGAAAAAAGCCTGGCTTATGGCCCAGTTTTTCATTACCTTGCTCTGCCTTAAGGGTCTATCGGCAGGCAGCAACTTCTATGTCAACTATTCAAAGATGACAAGGGCTGGCTCAAAACTTGCAACACAGGTTAGGCCCCTTGGTTAATTTTGGAGGGTGTCCTGGGAATTACAGGATATCTGTGGCACTCTAGCAGAGGCTACCCTGTGCCAAAATGGCTGAAGGATGAGTGTCTTTGCTTCATCTCCACATAGAAACCAGCTGGCAAGAGAAGCTTAAGGACTTAAATATACGATCCTCTGAGATAGTAGGTATAACACCCTATATAATGCAAAGGGTCATTTTTTTTCTTAGCATGTAAACTGCATGCAAGTGGCTACACAAAGTGCGTGACTTGACAAGAAACATTACTCAATTCTCTTGAGTTATAAAAGGTGATGGAACTGGACCCAGTTCCTCCCTGGTTACTCTTAAAGAAATCTCCTTTCTTAAAAGTGATATTCTGATCAGCACTAGCTTGAGGCATAGATGCTACAGGCAAATTTACCTTTGGCTTGTGAGATGATGCATTTGCATCAGCACCTTATTTTCTTCGAGAACATATCATTTAAAATATAGTCTTGGTCTTCGTTAAGAAATTCTTCAAAGTCTGAACCGGATACAATTAATGATCTGATTTTTTGCCTGGAAATAATCTCAAAGGACAGTACTGAAGAGGGGAACTGCACTTAATCTAGGACTGTGGTGTACCTAGAGCCCAGTTTGCCCTTATCCTGCTCCAGCTGTAAACCTCAATTTATTCATGGACCTGTCAGATTTTCTAGGTTGTTTGTGACCTTCACTTAATGGGTCTTTGCCTCATGCTTCCTTGCATTGGTGCTCAAATTTCATTAATTTACAGCACAATGCTTCCCTTCCATGCTGTTAACCTCCATGCTAGACAGAGCTGGGCAAGCTGTGCTTGCTGTGCCGGTGTAAGAGGTGGTGGAGCCAGGGAGGGGTCACAGTAGGATGGCAGGCAGTCATCCTTCAGTGAGGCCAAAACCAGAGAATACTTCCTACACATCAGGAATTCTCCCCACCATATGATCCTGAACATGGGGTCTTACACATCGGCCGAGATGCCCATTTTGAGGCTTGTGAGTTCCTCCTATGGCACTCATGACCACATTCAACACAATTACATGAATGGTAAAAAATAGTGCAATGTGCCAATAAATTTATATATAAGATCAAAAAATTGGTTCTTTATTTTTGGCTTTATTCAGTTTATAAATCTCTTCTGATTGCAATCTCATCTGGTCTTCTTATTTAAGGACTCAACTCCACAAGCATGTTTAGAAAGAAATTTCCATCAGACTTCTACTCATGTGAAATTATAAAATCACATAAGAAACAGCGAAAGACTGAAGTGAGAAAATACTTCCTCTGAGCACACTGACTACTATTCCTGTAGTCAGAATTACAGCCTGTTCCAAAACTATGCAGCTATTTCGCCCGTTTATCAATCAAGATTTGCATGTTTACACATCAGAAGCCAACATGTGATCCAATGGCCATTACTGGTTTTGTGTTAGAAGAAAGACAGATTACATTAGTCTGTAGCCAACTGTTTGTAAAACTATTGTAAAAAGAGTAGATGCAGAGTAATACTGATCACTAATCCCTTACTAAACATATTGACCCAAACCTTGCCATGAAGTTTAAGAGATTCAAATTTAGACCTGATAAGTAACTGCTGTCAGAAGCGGTGGCTGCTTATGTCAGTCATCTCTGAGACCCAGCACGCACATGCGAATTCAGCGATTCCCAATAGCGAAAGAAGGCTTCAGACTATAGCCATTGGCTTGTTACCTTCATTTAGGTGCCAGGTTCTATAGGAAGAGTCGTCTCAGAAACATTCACAGATGACCTGGTAACTTGAAATATCAGAACAGTAAGTATTATAGTCACTGAGCATATACCCCAGAGTGGAAAGAATGTAGAAGATAATTTATTTAAAATAAAATTCCATTAAAAACGTGACTCACTGAGGATTAGGTAACTCTTTTGGAAGTCTCTTACAGCATACCAATAACACAGGCATTTTGGAAAGCCCCTCTCTTTACAGTTTCAAAAATCTCATCAAGTTGCTCAGATTGCAAAAAGGAAACCCTAGCACTTCTATAGAAGTCTCAGCAATGGAGAGCTTTAAAAGCTCACCTTTGTGTTGGTATTTCTTTTATTCAGCATAAAAGAGGAAATGATGCTGGACTACAATTCAAAATAATAACAGGATCAACCTCTGTATTCTTTCTCAACAGACCAAAGATTACATGTTCCCATTACCTTCGAGGTGTGTTAGAAAAATCCCTGGTGTGCAATTTCCAGCTAAGCTTCTTCAGGAAGAAATCCAGTTCCTGTCCTCCAAAGGCCTTTAGTGATGTAACTTAAAGAACATCGAGCGTAGGAGATTCACAGGCAAGGGCGATTCACATCATAGAAACATTTATGTACTGCTCTTAACCGCTAATGTAGGCAGATCCATTCAAGCCCCAGGAGCAAAAGGTTTCTCCAGCAAAAGAAAATTGGCCAGGGTCCCATTCGTGTTCATCTGCATGAAGAAGCTATTGCAAAACAAACAAGCCAGGTGTGAATTTAAAGTAGAATAGCCATTTTGTCTTGTTTCTCTTAGCACTCTGGCTCCATCAGGTTACACTTGGGTGGCTACAGAAGCTGCTGTTCGCAGCTGGACACGTGTCCCTTGTTCAGAGGCTTCTGCCTCCATTATAAGGCTAGTTCAAGAAGCAGCTGCTGGGCTGCCACAAATTATAGACTAAAATTAAGGAAATCCATCAGGCATAAAACATGACCAAGAATGCATCCTCATTCTCAGTAATCCTAGGCATCCTAAGCAACATCAAGGCTATAGAATAAATGAGATTGTAGGTAGCTCGAAAAAAATCTGTCAACAAGGATTCGTAGGATGCCTCATGCTGGATCTGGGAACAGGGTGAAATTCTGAGTGCCCTCAGGAGTCCTCGCCCACCACGATTTAAATGTAGCCGGTGTCCATGCCAAAACCAACATCTTTTGCATCATCTAATTTGAGCTGCTCCTCTCATAAATGAGCTTTCACAGACCAACAGAATTGTTTGTCCCACCCAATTGGGTTCACAGGCAACTTCTTTTGAAATAGCGAATTGTGTAAAAATAACTATACACATGGACAACCCTCCAACAACTGTGAGGCCAGCTAGATCTTTCTATATATCTATGGGTCTTTAGAATTCAGCCTGAATGGTAAAAAAATAGAGCTAGCCTTTTACCAAAGGGAAATACAACCTGAAGTACTTCTAAACTAAAAATTTCTTCCCACCTTTTCACGCAGGTTTTAGTGTTATTCAGAACAAAAAAAAAAAAAAAAAAAAAAAGAAAGAAAACCCTACATGAAAAGGCAGGCTTTAAAATTATTTTTAAAATATATTTTTGGTGATGCTTTTAGTTCTGGTTCGGGGACCTTTAAGTAATGATGGATAAAATTCACCTTTATGAGTACAAATAGAGCTTGAAAGGTCATGAGTTATGTAAGAAAATTGGCCACAATTACTTTTTTTGATGCTTCAGAATTATTTCTATGTCTTCTAAGAAAAGGCTGTTTCTATTTAAGTAGAAAAGCCTCCAGGAGACCATTCTGGCTTCTGAAAAGGCAAGGACAGCAATGCTTCAAGTACCTGTTAGGCTGCGTGATAAGCCTCATGCTGCATTTTGCTGATCATGTCAGGCTCGAAAAGAGGCAAATATTACAAATTTATAATATGAAATTATGTTCCTGCTGAGCATATGACCTGGGAGCTGACAGCCATTTCACCTGGATTTAAAGGAGTCATTCAGCAAAAATCCCCCTTTCACATTCCAGCAAGCAGGAGAGCCTTTGGCTCTTATGCCCTCCTTCCGTGACACTGTGCTGGCAAATCACTGTCCCCATTTTGTAGCATGTTGTCATTATGACTTCCAAAATGATGTCTTTTCCTTGGTGACCAGTGCAGAAAAGCGAGTAGCCTAAATAGACACTTTTATTATAAAAGCATTCTTAATGTTGTTTCTCTGTAATGAAGCCATCACAACATTTATAACGAGCATCTGGACCAGTTTGAAAACTTTTCTGACAAGTTTTTACATGCGATGTGTTTCAAGAAACAAGTCAAAATGGCAAATGTGAGCACTTCAATGCTGGTTCCCCAGCAAAATTTGGCTGCTCTTGAAAAGCGGAACTACATTTTCTGTAAAGACATAGGTTCCACTTGACAACCACAACTCTGAAGAAATTTAGTATTTGCAGTTAGCTCTTCCCCTCCCCTTCCTTTTTTAATTAGTGAAAAAGACATGGCACCTGTAGGGGCTGAAAAATATGTTGTGGTTGTAATTACGGAGCCGTTCAGATCATAGAGCTGGGATGCTGCCAAAGCCAGATGAAGGTGCAGGCTGCCATGTGGCTTGGAGGTGCCTCTTCCCCCTCCTGTTAGGATGCCAGCAAGATTACGGTCGTGCTCTGAAACATTTTAAAGCTGCCCGGGGAGAAAGCACAGAAGTGCTGTAGGTCTCAGACTCCAGAGGTTCACTCTTTGAGGTGGCTACCTTAGCTTTGTGTGTGCCTGCATCCCTGCGTCTCCTCCACGGTTTGCTGGATGTGTCTCTCAGCCTGCATTTCCACACCACCCCTTCCTCCCCCCATAAATGATCTGTTCTTGTTCTCAGCGCTGCCATCTCTCCCGAGGGCAGCAGTTTGAAGCTTGCCGTGAGGCAGATGGCAGCCTTTCCTCACCCGTTTCCTCCTTCCTCAACATGGCTGCCATCTTCCATTTTGGACAAATGGGTTTACAGCAGCCATTTCACCTCCGTGTGTTTCTCTGCGTGGCTGCAAGGCCCGGCTTCAGCACAGACACTGCCCTCCGCTGCTTTTAGTGAGGCTGAAGTTGTGCCCAGTGAAAACGCGATGGGAGTGGTGGAAATCCTACAGGAAAGGAGGAAAACGAGACAGGAGCGGGGGGCAGAAGTCAGACGGGGGGCTTGGAGGGCTCTGAGGGGGCTGAGGCACAGCAGAGATGGAGGGCTGGCGTAGTGTTGCTGTCACAGGGGATCAGGGGGAGAAGATGGTGGGACCTGCCAGGGGAGGGAAAGCACGGCAGAACGGTGACAGGCTCTGCGCGACAGCCCCTGGTCTGGCATGGGACTGGGGCAGGGTGCTGCTGCGGCCCCCCGCCATTGAAGCGTCCCACCAGAATGGGAAGAAGGGGTGACTGAAGGTAGTAGGTGCGTATCCCCTTGCTGTTTGACAATTTTAATTTTTCCACCCACATTTAATGTGACAATTTGTGTTATGTGTAGCTCAAACACACATATTTTAAATTATTATTGAAATATTTTCAGTGTGTGAGAATTCATTATTTTAACAAGACCGAAGATTCCAACCATAATTATAGCACTCCATAATGGAAGCTTCTTAGTCTAATGTTTTTTTAGGAGTTAACAAGAACAGTTAATGTCCAAGAACTCTCTTACACATAGAGAAAGGTTTTTATTAGCCAGAAATCTGAAAGACTTCAAGCCTTAACTAGAATCTGAACATCAGTATGAAATGTATGTCTCCATTAACTGCTACAGTACCTTTCTGTTCTATTTCCTGGTTTTTGAGCATGACAGTTTATCAGTGTATCCCCAACAAATTGAAACGGTTATTTAATTTTATCACAACTCTACCTATCTTTAAATAAGCATTTCAGAACTGCTCTCTTCTTCTGCAGACTGTAGTCTCATTCATACCTCAGGGCAGCTGTTATCAGATCACTCTTAATCCATAGTAATAGGAGATAAAATTTAAAAAAAAATGTAGTGTGGAGAATGCTCACTTCATGGCATTTGTGTCACAGTTGTTTTATTAGATGTTCTGGAGAAGAAAAGAGAAACCAGTAGATAATCTTTATCTGTGGTGCTCATATGGGAAAACTATTGCGTGCCTTTGTGTACTTACTGTCAAAAATTCTGAAACAGAATTAATATTCGTGGTTTCATTTCTCCTACCACCATTCTTTAGGCTCCTAAGTCCCGGTCCTTCAAACTGATGAAAAGAGTACTAACCCTTTTAATTTTATTGATAATATCTTGGGCATTAGTATCACTGAGGCCAGACTTACCCAAACCTAAAATACGAACTGTGCACCAAATACCGTGTGTGCAGGGTAAGGGCTTTGGCATTCCTTCCTCTTCCTGAAGTTTATTACACCGCCTGCAATATGTTGTCCCAAAGACAGAGCTCCGTTTGATGTTGTATAAATAGACTTTGTTGTTGTTCTCTCATCTTCTTAACTGAAAACTTGACTTGAACTTCAGTAGAGTACCAAATAAACCACATGACAGTATTCAAGAGGCAGGAGAGATTAAAAGGAGTTGGGCAATCTTTGGGATAGACAAGAATAGTTTATGCATACTAAAGATGTATTCCTTTATAGGTCATATCTAATGATACCCAAAATACCTTCTCCCACACCCTCTCAGGAGGGGAAAGAAAGAGAAAAGTGAAATGACGCAGCATACCCTGATCTATCCACGGCATCACAGGAACAGATTATTCTGCATAGATTGTTTGGGTTTTTTCTGTCTCAAAAATTCACACGCAGCTTAGTCTTTCTCTGAGTGCTTTTTAGCACCCGCAACTCCAATCAGACTGTGAGGTCATCTTAGTTTATGAGTCAGGCTATCACACCTGCAATACAAGATTATAGGGATACTGCCATATTTCCCTAGTTGAAAATGACCTAAAGTACAGCTACATTGCTATTGAGCTGAACTGGAATTATACATACCGGACTCATACAGGAAGACTGGAATTGAGAACATTTTTAAATCTATTGGGTTCCACAGATGCACAAATAATCAAACTGCTGTTTTCCTACTAGCACTGAATTTTCTTGAAGTTACTGTGTCTGAATTGATTACTCAGCAAGTTTATGCAAGCAGCTGACAGAAACATGAATCAGTGCTAAAACCACATACTATTTTGACTGACATTGGAAGAAAACCAGTTAGACCTGCTGGATGTTTTGACATCTCTTGCTAAATCAAAGTGATTTTATGAGTTAATCTTTTATGGCAGCAAGAAATCAGCTAAGAAGAAACTCAATCTCGAAAGAGTAGCTAGTAGTCTTTGTTAAAGCAATCATTATATTGACTCTCTTCATTTAATAATTCATACATTCCAAATAACAGAGGAATGTGCACAGACTAAAATCAATGAAAAAAACAGATTTTTAAGGGAATCCGGGATTACTTTTCAATAAGTTATGTTTATATTTAATGGTCTTTGTTAATAGAGTATTAAGTATGTTTGCAATGCTTATGTTGCAAAGAAGTTGTGCAATGAAGTACAGCATTTATTAAAAAAATGCATTATCTGTTCTCAGTGTTAAAGGATCATTTTACTTTCTACACGTACACATAACATTCAGAATAACTCAGGTATAAAGTACTTTGCTGGTTTTCAGTAAACATTTCAGTAGTTCCACAGAATTTAATTCCCATTTTACTATTAAATAAGTGTCAGACTGAAGGGATTAACAAAGTCTTAGCTTTTCCCTCCTGTGTCAAAAGAAAGAGCTCCTTTCCATGGACAGACACAATTGGTATCTGCTGGCCACAACGGAGGCATTGTTTATCAGAAATGCTGGCTACTGTTAAAATTATTCCTGCTTTATTGCAAGACAAGCTAATAAGCAAAAGACATGATTTCAATAAATAAAATCTCCTATCAGTATCTGATTCTTGTGGTCTTGAGGATACATAATTAGACTCCACAATGAGCCCCCATGTGTGAAGGATTTTTCAGTCATCTTCTCCAGGTTGGGTGTCTCTGCCTACTTGAGGAGCAACCTTCAATAGAAGAATCCTCTGTTTTCCAGAAGAAAATGTTTATTTCTGTAAATATTGGGATTTCAGATGCAAACTGAAGTCAATATCAAGGCTATTTTTCCACTAAAATGCACAGGAGACTAAGTAATGTGACTGCTGATGTAAACTTATTTTTAAAGGTGTCAACCTCCAGGAATGGAATCCAGGATCTGTAGTTATAAAATTATTGTTATGGGGTAGCAGTTTTAATTACTATGTAATTTTAATTACTAAATTACTAAAGTGTGTAGTCTGGAGAAATGTAATAATGGACCAGCTCTTAATAATTACCTCAGTGCAAATTCAGGGATGTGACTCCCACTTTTAAAATCAAATCATCTTATTTTTGCCGCTTATAGGACTGCACAATTAATGAAGAAGAAAAATCTTAAATACAAACCAAATATGCTATTGCTGCCTGCTTGTCTTCCCTTTGGATACACATAGCAAAAACAGTTCTGCATCTAACCTTTTACCCCTTTTAAATTACCACAGTGTTTCAGTATTCCATTAAAATCATTACATGCTTTCGGTAATATTTTTGCAGAATACATTGCATTAGAGACTCTTATGATGATGTCATCACACTGGAGAGAGAGTGTTGTCTAGAAAGGTTTCTTCTCTTTGATGCTGTATCATTTTTTTGGTTTCTTTTCAAACAACCAGCATCTATGAGAGAGAAGGGATGAAGAGGCTGAGAAGACTTGATTGTGAAAAGTACCACTGAAATAGAGATGGAAGCAAAGCACTGCCAATTTGCGCAGCTCAGAAAGTTTTTGTGTTACTTTTCTTCCACGGTTTCCCTGGGGAGAAAGACTGAAAATACAGGCTGCTGTCACCCTTCCCTCAGGAAGGAAGAGCACTTCCACTTTGTATAATCTCGTAGTGAGATGTGGGTTCAGATCCCCTCGGGCAGAGCAGGGATGTGAACTGGTTTTCCCACATCCTCAGTGAATGTTCCAGCCACCCGAGTACTGGAAAGGGCTGCGGTTATTCCTCCTCCCGGCCTGCCAACTGAGACTTTTGTTTCTAACGCTATTCAAGAAATGTGACGGGCACTGAAATATTGCAGAAATGTCAAAAGAAACTGTACTAGTCTGTCCTAAATGTTTGGGTTTTTTAGAAGGTAACTAATACACCGAGGATTGTTTGGCCATTTTCTACATTCAAGATAGGAAGCCCAGCTGCTCGAAACGATTCTTTCCCAGATGGTCAAACTCCATCATCCCCATCAGGACACAGGTAGTTTATTGTCTTATCCCCCTGGAGTAAGTGCACCCATCCTTATCGCTCGTTCTGCTCTCGTGCTGCAGGGACAATCGCAACATTTATGTTCATCTTCATTTGTTCCTTGACTCTTCCTATACTGCGCTCAAGAAATGTACCGAGCACAGATGTTTTTCTCCACCTTGACAGAGCACTGGGTCATCAGTGCCTGCCAGAACCCATCCTGCTTTAATCACCTACTCCATCACCCCCCGGTATCTCCATGCAGCGCTCTGGGGAAGCGCCTTCTTCGATTGCTTTGCATTCGGAGTCCGTCACCAGGAGCGTACTCTCACCACATATTCTGCGGTAAGTATCTGTGTGTCCTGAAAGCATAAAGCCTCTTCCTCAAGTATTCTTTCATTTTTGTTCCTGGAAAAACTTGACACCTGGTAAATGCCGTTTACTTGCTTATTGAAACTAAACTTCTAAGTTACTTCTTTAAGAAGGAAGAATGTATTTTATATCTTGGTCTTTTTTCATACGGAACCACTTATATTAAAAATTAAATACTTCTCCATTTCCTGTTTTTTGAGAATAGCTTGTACACCTAGATATGAAAGTAGTCTGTGCATTCGAGTACTGAGTTGGATTTTTTTCCCTTGTTGACGTATTTCTAAAATACCAGAAAATAATCAAAATATTGAAAATATAAAGCAACATCATCATTAACTTTTATTAAAAAAGGAGAATCATGTAAAAACTGTACAGTGTAAAGTCATAGTAATAAAGCATGCCTAATATTAGTACTGTAAGTTTTGAAAGAATTGTGATAAATTAAAACCACTTTGTATTTAAAACCACTGTTAGTTTTAGAAAGAATTCCTAAGAACTGAAAACCAACAGTGATAACATCATTCAAATAGTATGTTTTCATTATTATTCTGAGAGAGCATATTTCACATAAGACAATTAGATTTCCAGTTTTCCAAACCACAGATACACTCGTATTTTGACTGTGTACCCTGCACTCCCGAGTCTGGAGGCTCGCGACTGGGGAGGGTTGGTGCCACTGCAGTATCTGCTAGGCATCCTCCAAATGCCTCCGCCTCCTTTCTGTCATCTCTGGTACTCCTGCTCTTCTGCAAAGGCTCCCTCAGTGTTCTCCTGGTATCACGCCACACACAGAAGACTGGCTCATGCTTTTCCTCTTCATTCTGTGCTTCCCCAATTCCTACACAACGTAAAAGTGGAAGGAAAATTAACCACCATGTAGGCTGCCCTTTAACCACAAGGTTCCTAGTAGTTATCAACGTAATCTCTTTTTGCACGGTCTTAGTTCTTCTTATATAGACTTGCATATAAAACTAGAAATAGAAATATTTCAGAAAGCTATCATTAACCCCAGCATCCAGTCTTCTTTCTAATTCAGATTTAACTTCCTGGATTAGTTCGGTGAATATGAAATACAATAACCCACAGGAGAAGCTATTTTTCGGATGTTTTCCCTATCAAAATAAAATTAATATATACTAATTTTTTTCCATTTCAAAATTAAAATGTAACTAAAAGAATAAAACTCAATCACTACACTTCTCTTTTCTTTCTTAGCGCTATCGCAAAAATTGCAATTCTTCCATCCTTCTCCTGTATTTTGAGAAAAAAAAAAAAACCAAAAACCAACAAACTGAAAGATTTTGACAATAAAATACCTAATGGCGTGTAAATATAGTGATGGAAGACCCAAACTACACTGAAGTTTTTTAAGCGTTCCCTGAAAAATAACAGTACTGGGAAGGCTGGATCTTTACTCGGAACGTGCAATCCACTTTGAGGGTGGTGGGAGCGATGCAGTATTCGCCCACGTTGCTCTAAGGGGTGTGAAAAAGGGGTGTCTTTGCCGTCAATACTGATGACAAGCTTTTTGTTTGGACATTGCTGTTTCGTCTCGATGACTGCACCTTCAAAAAGAAGTTTATGGGGAAAGCAGAGCGACACCGTGCCCTGTGACCACCTGTGAAATCCTCTTGGCAGGAGCGACGCGGTGCTGGTGAGGACCTGTTATGCACCCCTCCGCACACAGCTGCATGTGTCACTGACTTCTCATTAGCATGCAATCTTGACCCTACCCAAGTCGGATCTGTCACCCATTTAATTGCAGCCGCAATTACCTCCTTAATGTTTTTGAACATCTTCAGAGAAGGCAATTTGCTGCTTCTGGCCAAGTCAAACAAGCAGGCAGCTTCATGGCAGGTTCCCCCCGCCGTCGTCGTCTCCTGAGGAGTGGTTTTGTCTATCGTGTTTCCAGCGGCGACTGAGAGAGAGCACTGGTGGGAGGCTGAAGCTGGGCAGGGAGCTGCAGATGAAGGTCTTCTTCCCCTCTAAGGGGCAGCTTCACCGGCTGCAGGTGTTGCTCCTGCTCCGGCGGTGTATTTCCACCCAAATCACGTCAGGAACTGTACTCTGCCGAGAAACGGGCCCAGCAGCTCCACCGAGACAGAAAAAAGCCCGCGCTAAACAGTGCTCTTCAAATGCCCGCGTCCACACCGCGGTCACCAACCTACCAAGGTTCGCTTTACCTTGTTTTGAGTTCAGGTTGTTTCCGCAAGGTCTTTTCTAGGTGGGGGACGGTTTTTACCACCCGATTTGGGAGGGACTCCCCTCCCGCCCGGACCTCTTACGTGGGTCCCTGGGGCCGCAGGTGAACGGGGGCGGCGCAGGGAGGAGAGAGGAGCCCCCGCTCCCAGCGGCGCCCCGCAAGCCGCGCTGCCCCTGCACCCTTCGTCTGGTTTTCACCCGATTTCTCCCAGCGGTTCGTCAGTCCCCGCAGGGCGCCCGGCTCCGGCTGCGGGGGGGGGGGGGGGGGGGCGCCAAGTTTGGCTAGAAATAACCAAGCCCGCACCTCCGCGGTGCGGCCGACCCCCCCCCTGCCCTCAAGGCGGCAGAGAGGCCACACCGCGGGGCGCCGGGACACCCCGAAAGGTCCCGTTGGGTAACCCCACTGCCGCCGCGGGGGGGGGGGGGGGGGTGTGTGAAGGGAGGCGGGGGGCGGCGCGGCCCTGAGGCGGCGGGGGCGGCTGCGGACTCCATTTCCCGGCCTGCCCAGCGGCGCGGCCGGCGCGCGCATGCGCGCTCCGCCACCGCGCCCGGCGCTCCCCTCCTCCCCCCCTCCCCCGCCCTCAGCCCGGCTGCGCGCGGCGGAGCAGCGGTAACACCATGGAGGCCGCTCCACAGCCACGGCCACGGCCCGGCGGGGCCGCCGCCGCTGCCTCCCCCCTGGTGCCGCCGCCGCCGCCCGCTCCGGAGCAGGAGCGTAAGCTGGAGCAGGAGAAGCTGTCGGGGGTGGTGAAGAGCGTCCACCGGCGGCTGCGCAAGAAGTACCGGGAAGGTAACCGCGGGGGAAGGGGGACGCCCCCCATCCGCGCCGCCCAGGCCGGGCCGCCCCGCTCCCCTCACCGTGGGAGCCGGGCCCGGGCGGGGGGTTGGTTGGGGGGGGGGTGTGCGGTGAGGAGCCGCCGTACCGCGGCGGGAGGAGGGGAGCCGCCCCCGCGGGGGGGTCGGCGCGGATCGGGGTGTCCCCCCCGCGGGCGGGGCGCGGAGGGGCGGCCCGGTCCCCCCCCCCTCCCTCCCGGCCGCTGCCGGGGCGCTGCGGGCCGGCTGGGCCGCCGACCGCTGCCGAAGGGGGTGTGTCGGTGGAGGGGCGGGGGGGGGGGGGGGCGGTGGTGGTGGTGGTGGCTGGGAGCAGCTCCGGGCTCGCTTCCTGCTCCTCCCCGCAGCCCCGCCGAGCAGCCCCGCTCGGGTCTGCCGAGGTTTTGCCGCTTTCCTGGGGCTGTTGGGCGAGGAGACCCCTTCGTGGCTGAGGAGGGCTCAGGGCGCATCTCTTGGAGCTTTTCCCGTGGGATGTAGGAGAAGAGGATTGGTGTGCGCGGATAATGCTGCGAGGTGAAAACGTGCGCTTGGCTATAGGTGTGCTGCACCTGTCTGTGGACGTGGGCCCGTGTGGCCCTGCGCTAACACGCTGTGTGGCACTTAATAGGTGATAGCTACAGCGAGGCCTTTGAGTACAGGCAGCTTCCAAGCCGTACAGCAATGTTTTCCAAACTGGGAATCTGCAGCATTTGGGGTGGACAGTAGGTCATGAGTGCCAAGAGAGATTGAATGGTGATTTGGAGAGGCATGGGTCTTTGTGAACTGTTTGTGCCTCCTGTCTTTCAGCCGTGGAGGGATAGTTCAGGCTGCATCACTAAGCAAAAGAGTTGGGAAAAAGCTGTTGTAAAATAAATTACTCTGAGTCCTTCAAAAAATCTACTTTGTCATCAGTATTAATGCCCTTATGCAAGGTTCTTATGGGTGTTATTGGAATGCTTAAAACCTCCCAGAAATGCTTTCAGATGAATGTCAGAGTTGAGATTTGTTTGCTGAAATTTGTAGCCTCTTCAAGTTGATTATAATGATTTGTCTAATTTTTATAACACAGGTTACGAAAAACTCATCCGTTCATTCTTGCACTGAGTCCACAGCTCTTTCTGACCTGGTACATATCTCAAAAAGGACACTTATAAAATGCGAACTCTTCCTATTGCAGGAACTAGTTCTTGCCTCTTCTCCACATCTGTGTATGACGCTTCTGTTAAAGTAACAAGGTTATTCTGCTTTCTGGACTTCAGAAGTCTCTGTGGGAGCCTGTCCGTGGCATTTGGGCACAGATACCTACCTATGTAGGCAATGATCAAGAGTCAGGGCTTATTTTGGCCTTGGTGAGCCAAAACTGAAGGGAGGATCTCCCTTCTTCTCCTGACATTTAGGTGAAGGAACACAGTACGTTTTAACAGTCAAATCCTGCCAAAAGAGCCCAGCTTTGAGCAGTTCCTATTTCTCTGTTATTTCAGAGTGCCTGCAGATTAAGCCAGACAAACATTGGCACTGCTAACTTTATAAAAAAATGTGAGTAACCTCTGTAACAACTGAATTTTTTTTAGATGAGAGCCTAAATTACATGGAATTCCATGTAACTCTACTTCTCAGCAAAGAGCAGGTTAGTGTGTAAGGGTAAGTTGTGTTTTATCTTTAGTTCAGTGTAATTGGTTAAACAAAAGAGAAAATAGCACTCTTAACTTACTTTGTATGTCCTGTAAATCATGTGTTAGTGAAAAATTTATAGTGATTTTTCTGGTCACTCTAAATTAGCAACGTTGTATGTGTTTTCACGGAGAGAATTAAAACCTAAACAGTTCATCACATCTGTGAACAAGGAGAGCTCCACCCATTACCTACTCATCCAATAGCAGGTGGTCTTTACAAGTCACTAATGATTAGTAGTCATAGTACTTCATACATTAGGTTGTTTCAACTTGAGAATTTGATTTTTGGAGTCTTTTCTCCCTACGTTTCTCCATGCTTCTAAAAACAGACTTGAGAATCTCCTTCCTAAATACTTCTAATTTCATTCTGAAATTGCAATACTAGTATGTGCTTGACCTGTGAAGGATCTTTTCTTTGGTTTTTTTTTGCTTGTTTGTTTTGTTTTCTAATACTCAGGGACACTAACTGGCAAGTATGTTAGCCTGGAAAAATCAAAGTTGACAGTTTGCTAAAGAGAAGTGAGAAAGCAACAAATCCTCTGTAATTTCTCAGTATGAATTGAATTATAACTTGGATATGAAAAAGCAAAGGTAAAAACCGCTTCCTTGGTTATATGCTCGCAGCTTATTACACAGGAAAAGCCTCTTGTCTCCACAGTGCAGTACACCCACCTCCATGTGAAGCAGAAACAGAACTATCTGTATTATTGTAGAATCTTGTATTGTCCTATCTTTCGTCTTGTCTTTTTTTCAATTTTTTTTTCACTCCGCCTCTTCTCATGTTTACTAGAGTTCTATGAAGCTAGTTTCCATTTTGTCTAAATAAGCAAACCGTACTAGAATTGCTGTTGCATGGACTTTGGTGCTTTGGCTGTAGATACTAAAATAGAATTGCTTATTAGTTTTGTTGGTAGAGGCAAAAGCATGTTGAGTATCCTTCTGAAAGCTATATGATTATGTTGCACAGGGTAGATAAGTCTAAGAAAGCCTTTGGTGTTGTAATATGATCTTAAGTTACTGTCTTCTGTTAGAATTGTTGAAGGGAAATAGATGCGTCCTTGAGACACCGAGATGTTTGTTGATAGAAGTTACACAGGCTTGATTTTAATAAGCTGATTTCTTTGAGAATTCATTTGCCTTGCTGATGTTGGCAAGCCTTGAGTTTCAATGAGCAATTGTAAAAGGCAAGCCAGTGTATTATCTGACTTGCTTATAACTGGCACCATTGTTATCATTTTGTTTCATTTCCCACAATGGTTCCCCTCTTTTTTTGAAGATGAGCCAGTGGAAAAGTGACAATATGCTTCAAAACTACAAGCTAACATGTTTCTGAAGAAGTTGCATACTTGTCAAAGTGCAAAAGCAGTGTTTCTTAATCAGGGATGCATCACAACAAATTTTTTGCAGTTACTAAGGAATTACTAGTGTAAAGTTCAGTCAGCATCGTGTCATCTAAAGGGTTTGATATTTTTTTTTCTTGGTGAAAAAAATATAACTCTTGAGATTCATCAGAGCTGAAACTTGGCTTCTTTTTTAATTTCTGCATTTGTTGAACCACTTTTACTTGTAAGTATGGTGGGTGGATTTTGTTTTTACTTCTGTGCTGTAGCTCATGTCATATCATAGTCCCAGAGCATGCCAGTGTGTTTATGACAAGCATTTGCCATGTTCCAAATGCTTCAGCCTAAACTTTAAGTTAAGCATTGAACTGCATTTTCTGTGTTCTTCAACAATTTTAACTATTTACTGTATGACTAGTACGAACCCTTTCCTATTTTTGGGATGTTATTAATCTAGTGTGACTTCCTAGTGGGAATATTTATATTTTCCTCCCTTTTTCATCTCCTTTTCTATTCATCCTTTTCAATTTCCTTCTCTTCCCCTTATACCCTCCCTGTTGTTAATTAATAAATGAAGAAGGGTAGTATAATCATAAATGCCATGGCATATTTGGTATTTTGTGATTGTAGGATACTCTTCCCCCCCCCACTGTGGATGCTAAGGTAGTATTATATGTCGTATATTTTAAAATGGTTTAATTAAGTTTAACAAATGAGTGTGAGTTTTTTAGTGTGAAGAAAAAAAGTGTATTTTTTTTTTAATTAAGGTGATTGATCCTTGTCCACACTGAGTGAACATGTCAACTAAATTAGCCTATCATTAATAAGTTGTTTCAGACTACTTTAAGGCAGGGACAGAGACAAAGAAAATGTGTCTAGTGGTTCCTAAAAGTACACATCATTCCTCAGGTTAGCCTACAAACTTTTTTTTTTCATGAAGAAAACATTCTTAAGTTAGAACAAAACACACTGAGTTGTAATATGTTCACTTAGGAGTGTATCTCATTAGCGTAAAACTAATGTTTTTATGAACCTTTACTTCTGTTTCCTATCCAAATTGATTAGTTTAATCTTAATTACTTTACACACCAGGGTAAAATCCAAAAACTGAAACAACAGCTCTCAAGTGCTCAGTTATTTACTTATGAGAAACTTCAGGGTTCTGTGTGCTTGACACAAGCACTTAGAAAGTATGGAAATCATGAAACCTGAATTTGGTCTTCTCCTACTAGCCCATTGCAACATGGGGGGTGGGAACCAGTTTCTCATGTAGTCTCTTGCTCTTAGTTCTGTTGCCTGGTACAATATGTGACCCCAAATTTTGCAGGATTTTCCACTATGCATCTTTTATGTACCTGTAGCCATAGGTTGGAATGTGCCATATTGGTTGCATATATGCCTGTATGTTGCGTGTATTGCATGTATGTTGATGTCTGTCAGGCCTGACAGACGGGCTTGTTAAAGCAGATTTAGTGGTTCGTAGGGAATTAAACATGATCTATCGAACATCTGCTGTGTAATATTTGTTTGTTTCCAGTTGCTTGTAACAGCCAAGTAGGGTTAATTTTTACTGTGATAAAAATCCCTCCCCTGATACACAGGCAGCCTTTTTTTTTCCTCAGAGTTGTTTGCTACCTTTGTAGTCATGCAGAGCTGTATTTATCAAGTAAACACTTTCTATGCAGTATCACCCTCGGTTATATAGATGGTTTTATACATAGTCTGGAAAGATGATTTGCAAGACCCTTTACTTCTCCCTGGAAGTCCCATATTCAGGACAAGTGGAAAAAATTTGCTGAGGTATCTGTAAAGCTATTTTATGAAATATTTTGCTGTGTGTTTTGTTTCTCCTTCCATACTGTTCAGACTTAGAATCACAGAGCACTGATGTTTGGTCTGATATTAGATACTGTATCACACAAGCTGATAGAAACATTTCTAGGTGGTAGTTTGATTCATTAAAAGAAAGATTTGTTGAAACTTCAAAGAAATGGGTAGTAACTTTATTAAGAGTTTTTTCAAATCCAGAAAATTAGGAAGAATTTACAGAACACTGCCTGACAATAATAAGTAGTCTAAGTAGGTAAGTGGTTTAGACATTCGTGGGAGATGAGTCGTTTTGAAGTCTGTTGCTTTATGGTCTCTTCCTCTCTCATGTTTTTCATGAAAAACCTTGAGAGAGCTTAAGTTCTTCCTGATGTGAAACAGGAAACATTTTGCAATAGTGGCATTTTTCACAGGACAGGAAAACTTTGTCACTAACTTTACGTGATAAGTTAACAGTTGTTACTCCTTTTTGTTGAAAACTTATGTTTATTTCTACATAGTAAACCAGTTATATTTTAGTTCTCTATTTGTCTTTCCCCATTTGTATGAATTTCTTGGAAGAGGTAAACATTTGGGAACAGTAATTGTTACATTTTCAATCAACAGAAACTAAATTCCATTTCACTAAAAATTAAAGTTGATGCTATCTTATGACATAGGCATTAAGATATGATTGTCCTTACAGGTTGCACACCAGTTCTGCAGTGAAACTTCCATTAGAAATCCCATAACATTTTACCATTTGGGGGATTTAACTAATAAAATTGTTGCTATAATTTAGCTAGCCCACAAATTTTGAATGCCCACTGGCTACAGCACAGACTTGCATCCGCTGAACGCTCTATTTGACCTTCTTCCTAGCTCACTTATTGCCTTTGCGGGGAAAATGACGTTCCTCTCGCAGGGTCAGTGTAATGAAATCTGTACCTGCGCCTCGGCTGCTTTGCTCCTGCATTTGCACAAATCTACCAAGATCAGTAGTTTCTGTTAATCTCTGCGTTGGTGTCATTGAGGTGCAGCACATAGTCTTTCCCAGAAGTCAGGTTTGGGGAGGAGTAGAGAGGGGTGATAGTTTCCAATAGAGTAGGTCCAACAGCTGGGGGCAGTAATTGCTTATACTGTCACAAGTAGGCTCCCCACTGTTTGTGTGACAGCCATCAGAGATTTATAGCAGATTGGAGACACAAATCATTCTTCAGGGTGATATAAGCTGACCCCTGGTAGATGCTTTAAATAGCAGATGAGTTGTACCCTGGGAGTTTAGTGTAAACAGATAGATAGGAAGTTTACCTGACAGGTCAGATGTAGAAATCTGCATTTGGTCAAATGGATCCTTTCTATGTGAGTAGAAGGGAGGAATGTTGATATTGAGACAGACAGAGAAAATAAGGTTCTTGCACTTTGGTGGTGGGTTTTTTTAAACATTTTATTGTGAAAGATTTCACGTAAATCCTAAGAAATGTAAAGCAAACACTAGTCAGACAAGAGAAGGAAAATATTAGCTCTGATTGCTTGAACTTTGCCCGAGTTGAAGTTCAAGTTATGTATTTAGACATATAAAACTGGAAGACAGTGAAGCCAAAAATACCTGATATCTTTCACAAGAAGTACTGGATATGCTGTTTTAGTAAGACAGGTGTTCAGTAAGTTTCTAGTTTATCTTGTATACTCTGAAAGCTGTAAATAGCATAGTGTTAGCTGATATTCCTCATGTAATTTTATTAATCATTGCCACAGTATCCAGACATTTAGTAGTACAGCTAAATTTCAGCTGACAAGTCATTGTTAACGAGGAAATTTTGTTGGATATTCACAGGAATTTGATTTCAGCTTTAGCCTAGCGGATGATGTAGGGTCACACTGTTCAGCATGTTGTAGAAGCCAGTTTACTGTTTCCAGCAAGTAAGTGAGAGACAGTCTTAAGAGGCTAAAAATGAGATGGATTTTTTTGTTCCGCAGTGCATTGCCATCAACAACAAAAGAGAAAGCTCAAAAGATCTTGCTAGGCGTTGCTATGGCCAGTAGCCTGTCATCTGAAGTTACCCAGCATTGTCATGGGCACTTGTTAATTGTGGGGATAGGTTTGCTTTTTAAAATGAGCAATTCTAAGAGCCCAACAGCTTTATTAATAACTATTGCACAAATATGAACATGTCACTTTTGCTTCTGGCTTTCATTACTTGTCAATTTATTGAGCTTATTTTCTCCTCTACCAGAGCCATCAAAGGTGCACAGAGGAAGGCCATGTGCTCTTAAATAGAAGTATTGAAAAGGGAGTGTATTGAATCTGTTTTTTTACACTACCAATTTACATCAGCATGTAGGTAGCCAAGACTTAAAACCCTTAAACCTTTGTTTGGTTGGGGTTCCCCCACCCCTTTTTTTTTTTATTACATCTACTTTGAATTTGGAAAATTGTGGTTTTCCTACAGGAAATAATGGCTGTTCTAGTTCCATTTTTCTTCAAGTGTTAAAAAACTGTTTCTTTTGAGGGGAGTTGTTGATTGAGACCTAAACCCACATTGCATCTACCTGAAGCTTAAGTGCATGCTGTTAGTTAAATTTTGGGATGTAAGATTGTGTTCAGTGGTGGATGACGTACTTGTTTTTGAGATTGTCAAAGATGACTGCACTGTTTTTTTTCTGAAGAGCGCCAATGGAATTAAGGAATATAGTAGTTAGAAAACTTTTCTCATGGATGCAGTAGTATTTTTAACTCTATATGACTTAACTATTTTATTGCTTGATAAAACAGAATGATTCAAATCAGTTGTTTGGGGTTTTATCCCATTCCAAAATGAAAAATATTGCCTTTAACAAAACTGAGCTCTCGTTTATATACGGAGGGTTGTGTTTTGTTTAAAATACCAATTGATATGACTTGTTCCATCAGAAGTTAGGAAAAATTAATTAGTCAATTATTTGTCATTTATTTCATTAACATACCCTAAATGATAGTCCTATTTAGCACTCTACAATGAAATGTCTTTTAAAAATAAAAAAGACAAATAAAAAATAGGATAGAAGAAAGTTGGATTTTTTTTTTTTTTCTTAAAAATAGACTGCTTGGAGAGAACAGTTATGGTGTGGGATTGTTCCACCAAGAACGACAAACCTGGTCTTCTCATGCTGAGCTGGGGACCTTTGAGATCTTGTAAATAAATATGGAATGACGGGAGTTCTTCCTGAGCTTGTATGATTTTTTTTTCTTCTTTATTAAAAATGTTTTCAGTTGTTGAAGCTTACAGCTAACGTTAGGTCTTTATTGCTGTCACCCACAATTAAAGCTATCTTGTAATTAGGATCATTTAAAAATAACTTCTGCATGCCTGACCTGTTCTGTCTGTGACAGGATTCAGCAACTGCTGATTACTCTGGTTGTGTTTGGGGGTTTTATTTGGCTATTCTGTGGGCAATATTAATGTGGGTGGACACTAATTAGAGGGGTTCATCTGTTCTAGGTAAAAAGTATTGGATTTTTGTTATTGCATTAGAAAAGACTGTTACGAAGAACCTTCGGGTTGGTCAGTCGTGTTCATTGACAGCATTGCTAGAAAGAGGTGGGCTTTGGGCTTTTTTGTTTTTAAAAGAATAGTTAATCTTCAAGGTGAAGAGTAGGTAATTTATTTTCTAGGCAATTCTGGATAGAGAGGAGAGCAAGCATTAAAGAATTTTAAAATAATGTCACCATAGCGATTTGAGAGGTGTGTGAAACCCCTGTTATAAGCCAGTCTTGCCAATCGCACTTTTCAGCTTGAGGTTGACATAACTGGTTCTTTCATGGAGATCTGAGGTGTATGAAGATCTCTGAAGAGTCAGTGCTCAAACCAGGTTTTAAATCACACAAAAGGTGATCTCCACATGCATAGTAAGAGTGTCAAGTAGCCTTAGAGTTTATATTATGGTATGATTATGAGCATGTCAGGTGAAAAGTTTAGCGCACAATATCAAATGTTGACTTTAAGATGTGATCAAACATGCAAGACTTTTTTTATTCCTTTAGATTAGCCTACCACAAACTTCTGTTTGATTTATTTCATTATTGATTGCTTAACAGAAGAATTTATTTATCTTATTTCTTTAGTAACCATTAGTTTTGCAACGAAACGTTCCTGTGTATTTTACTGCCTTTTTGGTTACACAAGCAATGATTCATAAATAAATGTTTAACTCCACTAGACTTAATGCAGTATTTGCACATGGATTATAATGTATTGTTTGAAAAATTAATACAGAGTGGATTATAATATATTGTTTGAAAAAAAATAATACATATCTTTACTGTGTTCTGGGTATCAGTTTGAAATTGGATGCTGGAAGACCTGTTGTAGATACTACCTCAAAATCTCAACAGATAGGAAGCATTATTTGCATTTTCAACTCAGTATTGGAGTATGATTCTGGAATTAAAGTTCCTGTAAATCCAATGCACCCGTCTGTGCCTTCTCATAGCTCACTCTGGAGAAGAATGGGGAAAAAAACCCGAAAACAGCTCACTACCATGGTACTTGCTCAAGGGGAACTGAACCTCAGGCACTTCTCTGAAAGTCCCTGCACAGTGGTGCCCATGTCTTAAGAAAACCCTTTATCTGCAGTGGTTTTGGAGCTTACATTAATGAAAGGGCAGATAAATGGGCATCATATCAAACCCAATACTGACAGTGGGTCAACAGCAGATGCTGAGACAAGAATATATGAGAAGTGCTGCTGGAGTATGACCGTATGCTTGCTTACCATTCTGTCTTTCAGTGATTTCATGGTCTAGGAGCTCCTGAGTTAGAAATTGCGTCTTCAAATATGAAGTTTGTTATGGATTTATTTTTTTTTTGCCCAGCTACATGAACTTAAGCTTAATTGTATATTTTGTGACAAATTTTTTTTTTTTTTGCTTTGAAGCTGTCTTTTTATGTTTTTCCTGAATGTCTTCTACTCTTGAAGTAGAATAACCAGAAGTTATTCCACATTTACCTTTCCTCTGTCATTCATGATCTTGTGGAGGCCTGTCCTCTCCTGCTTTCATCTGCATTTTTTTTGCATCTGTTCAAGTGTTCCTTATACAGAAGCTGTGCTGTATCTGCCCCATGTTGCCATTTTGTGTATCTCTAGACCTGCTGTATCGGTAGGTGAAAACAAACCAGAAGTGCGCACGGGATTGACTTGATATAGGATGTGTGACGGAATTACTTTGTGATGAATTTTTCCCTTTTGTTCTGCATGTCTCTCTTAATAGTCTGTATCATTCCGTTTGATTTCCTTGTCAGCTCAGTGCCAAGAAGCTGTTACTGTTACAGGCAGCTCTGTTGTAACCCAAAGTTCATGTCTCAGAGTGCTGGTAGTCAGCTCCGTGTCTGTTGGTATGTACCTAAATCTAGACTCCCTTATCTGTGGACCCTTTTACCCCTTCTCTGGCTTTCAGCAAATGTGCCTTGTTCAGAAGGAAGTAAGAAGAGTTGCTATGAGAGCAAGATTCAGCGTTAGGAGGCATTGCTACTTTGCTGTAAGAAAGGAATGGCTGGTTAAGAACATCTGGTCTTTGCATATTTCTTCTCCCCCATCTGTCTTATTTCTTAAGTTTTAAGGAAAAGTGGTATTTGGAAATAGAATAATTGCTTAAGAATATACCAAATGAAGTAATGGACTAAAGGAAGAACAGTATTAAACTTGGGATTTTGTATCTGTGATGTTTTCCCTCAGTAAGTGTTCACTCACTTACTTTTCTCCTTTTTAATTAGCCGTATATCCTTCAAACAAAACTTTAGCAACTGCATGTCATTTGAGCATTTCACAGTCGTCTGGAGCATGCAGTAAGATTCAGAGTACTGTGGCAGAGAAACTATGAAGCTTTATCTAAATTGCACCAGAATGAATTTGCTTTGACAATACACTTTGAACTTGGCTAGTGTTTTCTGGCTTGCTGCTGTACACGTTCTGCACTTAGTTGACACAAGAAATAAAGATTTGTAAGAGTTGTGCTTATTTTGTCCCCTTTGCTGGTAGGACACTGTCTATACTATTTCTTGCTCTCTTTTGTCAGTAGAGTATGTTTTGTCCTGCATGATAGTTTCTACATAAGGCTTTCCTGAAAGCTCTGGAAAAGAGACGCACAGGTTTTAGTAGAAACCCCTGTGGGGGCCTGCTTGCGACTTGGGTGTTTCTCTGCTTCGGTGGCCAGTTGGCGACTATGCTAGTGCCTTTTCTTACAAAGTATATCTCTCTGAACTTGGGTCATTTGGGAAATAATGAGGGATACCTCTCAAATAGAATACAGTATTTTTTTTTGTCCAGTCTAAATGCTTTCTCATATATGCTTGTTGAATAGCAAGCAGAATATGTGATTTATTGCATAGCTTCCTTATTTCCTTAAAGCTAAGCTGTGTCCACTCCCTTCCATCTCAACTGCCATCTTGCACAAAGGAGTATAAACACCTAATTTTAAACATGACTCATTTTGATGATGGTACAAGTGTGCTAGATGATGATTTTTTGAAGAGAAAATTGCCATGACATCCGTAAACCAAACTTAAATAGGGAGTAACCTGGATGCTTGGTTTAAATCTTCTAAGTATACAACTATCTATACTTGTCCATCATACCTGGTCTTGCTGTAGTTGCAGGACAGGTGAGGTGAGGGATTGTTACTGCTTTGCACACGAGGAAGAAATAAGTTGCCCCTGGAAGAAATCTGTTAGTTATTTCCTGCTAATTAAAACAAAGCACATCAAAGACATTGCACTAAGTGGGTTAGAAACAGAAATCTCTTACTGATACGAGGACAGATCATACTGTAGGTTAGTTTCAGGCTTTAGTGGACATTAGTAGTTCGTTTATGCTTGATACACTTTTAAAACGTTTCCTTGTAATACAAAGGTGTTTCTGGAACCATGCTGTGAAAATGTGTTGGTTGTCCAAGTTAAAGCTTAAAGTATAGCTCTGCTCTTGAAAGCTTCTTGTTAACTGTGTTGGCTTGTAGGTGCAAAATCAGTAGAAAACTTCTGTTCTGCAGATTTATATATATTTATACTAGATGTGTGCACGCATTTGTGATTAAGAAACACAAGAGGAATTAGTGAAGGTCATACCAGTGAGCATGTATTTTTCTTAGGGCAGAAATGTCCTTTTAGTAAGGTATACCAAGGGTTTGCGTGCTGTAGAAAACCACAGTAGGAATTGTGGCTAGCCACGACAAGCATTTATCTTGTTTTTGTTTAGCAGTACATTATGTAAAGCAAGCTAGGAGAAGTGGATACTTAGCAGCAAAAGAGGGAAAATCATCAAGTTTAATTACTTTGCAGTGCCAGAATTTAACCTGTAAGGCTTCTTTTTAGCAAGGTGAAGAGCATGGAAATAAATCTGTCCTTGGAGATCAGCAGACAAGTTTATCCTGACTGTAGTAGATTTGATTTTTTTCAGTACTTTCAGTACTTTCTCCTAGAAGCTAATTCATTGAGACTGGCTAGATTAGGCAGACGTCAATGCAGGCTTGAAGTCCTTTTCCAATGTATCCAAAGAAATCTATATTCTGGGTTAAACTTTCTGACATTTTTGCATGTAGTATCATTCACTGTATTTGCCATGAACTTGAATGCTATCAGGAAACCTTTCATTCTTTCATTTCTAAAATGTTTGTCATGTTAATGCTCACGGACAGAAATCTGAAAGCAAAATTTCCCAGGGACTTGAATTTCACAGGACAAAACTGAACAAAATCAGCATACTGAGAATGTTGCTAGTTTCTCAAGTACCCAATAGTCCCTTCCTTCTCCAAGACCTGGAATGTTGTGTTTGATTAGGGAAAGGGGACCTTGTTTTTGTTACATGCAGGTAAAGTAATCTTTTCACGTGTTATGTAACTACTTTTAATTGGAAGATGGGGATTTTGCCATGGAGATAACGAGGCGCTTTGTATCTAATGTGCAATTTTTTTGTTGTTGTTGTTTTGTTTAGTGGGAGACTTTGATAAGATCTGGCGTGAGCACTGTGAGGATGAGGAAACTCTGTGTGAATATGCTGTGGCAATGAAAAACCTTGCAGATAATCACTGGGCAAAAACTTGTGAAGGGGAAGGCCGAATTGAATGGTGTTGCAGGTAAATCTTAATGTATTTGAAAGAAGCAATTGCACACTTCTGCTCGCAATACTTTATAATACAGCATATATATAAAGCATGTTTTGCTTTTTTTGCCTTTTCTTAAGATTTGTTCTATAACATTAATGATTTATTGCTTCCTAAAACAAGTACTTTCTTACTGTTCTAACTCACTAAGAAAATACAGCTTATGAAGTGTTTTGTTATAAAGGTGGCCCTTTTTTCAAAGTATCTTCAACAAACAACTTTTTTTTCCTCGAGTACTGAAGCTGTTTTCTATACATTTGTCTGAACCTAAACTGAACAAATACAGTGAGTGTTGCTCAAGTTGAATTTTCAGGGCTTTGGTTTGATTTGTACATATAATAGTGTTTGATCTCTAAATGCAAACCCCTGCTGTTTAATTTTCAAATCTTACTCTTGACTTTAACCTCTGAGAAACTTGTTTTAAGTAGATTTTAAATTTTCAGATTCCTGTGTCATAAGCATCTAATAGTAAAGTCATGAAGTGAGTTCAGCTAAACTATATCAGCCCTTGTAAAAGGGGAGAAATGTTGGTCACAGGATTCCTGCGTGCAGTTGGCATCCAAGGCGTACCATGGAATCTGTACAGCAGAATAAAACAAAATACTGTTGAAATGTAACTGGGAAGAGAATTTATCAGTGGTCTGCCCTTTGGGAATGACTTTAGACAGATGAAAAGTAACATCGTGTTCCAGTCTGTAGTTCCTGCAGGTGAGTGTTGCAGTGTGATGAGCAAAACACAACAAAGAAAAGGTGGCATGGTATCGCTAAATTTAAATTCATTGCATGGGTCCTTTAAGCCCATAAAACAACAACAAAAAAAATAAAAATGGGAGGGGGAACAACTGTGAAACAGTTGATCTAGAGTACATTTTGGTGGCAGCTTGAGCTGTTCTGTGGCTTCTGGAAATGGAGCAAGTAATAACAAGCTGGTTTACCTTTTTCCCTATGACAGACTCTTAAATATTTGAAAATCATTCCTTTCTGTATCAATTTTTTATGCTTTAGCTTAACCCCCCCAAAAAAAAATAATTAAGCATTTCTCTATAGATCCTTTTCCAGACATGTTTTGTGTATCCTTATCCCTGTTACAGAAGAGGTGGATCAGTTGGAAAGAACTATGCTCAGAAATGGACACACTGTTTCCCTGGCCTTGTCAGGGATAAATAAAATGAAGAAATATTACTGAGGTTGTAGTAAACTCTTGTTATGATGCTGACCTTGTTTGGTGGGTTTTGTGTGTTGTTTTTGTTGGTTTGTTTTTTTTTTTTTCATTGGTGCGGGCATTGATTTATGCTCACTTGTGATCCCGAACTACCTATTTCTTTTTTACCGGCTTCCTCAGTTGCAAATTGTTTTCTTGTATTTGTGCTATTTGTTATCTGTATGGAAATGCTGATATTTGTACTTCTCTTTACTAAATTACATTCTCTTGAATCATATTGAATACAGTGATTTCTTGCAGTATTCCCCCCCCCGCCCTGTCCCAGCTTGGCATAGTTTGCAGATCAGTTAAGAGGAGGACTGACTGTTCCCAATGTTCAGGTTATCTGTAAAAACACTAATTGTACTGGACCCGGGACAGGCTCCCATAGAACATTGCTCGATGTTTTCTTACAATTTGATTGTCAAATAATACATGAAGCTTTTTGCAACAGAGCTGTGTGCACTTACTTTAAAGTAACTTCAGCCAAACAGTATTCCCTTAGCTTGTGGCAAGCTTGTCTGTTACCCTGTAGGACAGGATAATGTTCCTTGTGAACAGTTGATGGCCTGTGTATTGAAGTTGTTTGGCTCTGTGTCTTGCTTGTTTTCTGTTTGTAGTTCCTGCAAGACTTCAAAATAAGCATTTAAATAAGTGTCCAGCTTGGGCCTTGCAGCATGAACTTGTATTAAGAAGAGAATCCACCCAGTGAGAGACACTAAAATGTTCTGTCTCAGTCTAAAGTTTCAATTAAAGCAGGTCAGGAGTTTTACATCAAGTAGAAGAAAGAGGGGTACTCTTCACTTTTGTGTGTCTCGGATTAAACCGAGGCCTGGATGGCTAGATACCAGAACATATCAGATTGACTTTGTGTTCTGCTATCTTTTTTTCCTTCTCAAAGGGCCAGGAGGTGTGCCAGACAGATGGCGGGTCCCATTGCTGCTGCTACTCCTTATGTTTGGGTGCATAATTGCATGCAGGAGAACTTGACTTGCATGAGACTTCACTGAAAGCTTTTGCTCAATGCTTTAACTGTGTCACCATGACAGCAGGATGGTAGCTGATGTATTAGATGAAGTTTAATTTAGGAGTGGAATGCTGAAAATACTTTGGAACCACAGGTGCATCCCTGCTGAAGACAGGATAGTCTAGGCTTTTTTGGTTTTCTTTGAAGAAATATCTTTTTTGAGATCTGAAACTGGAAAGTGTTTTTTTCCCCTAGTAAAAAAAAGAAAAGTTTGTGTTTTTTTATTCTTTCCTTCATTTTTTGTGTGTTTTTTTGTAAACAAGCACCTGATAAAGTAGATCAGAGGAGGCACGATAACCACTAGAGAAGCCATGTGTATTTCTCAGGATCGAGAATAAAAACTTTCTTGCATGGTTCCCCTTTTGAAAGCCTTTCTAGCTATTTAGTTGAAGCCACTGGAAAAATGCTTATTCTGACATTAATTCTTAAACCAGATGACATAAAAATTATTATTTTACTACTTCATTACTTGTTGATTTAAACAAGTACATATCCAGACTTTAGAAGCTGTAAAAGATGGCAAGCAGTACACGATAGGCTGTGCTGATGACCATATGCTGCATTGTATAGGGCCAGTTTCATTTATTGTTTCAGTGCAACATTAGACAACTGTTAGCTTGAGGGGTGGGGGCAGGGAGGGGAGGAGGGATTAAAACTTTGTCCCTTCCAGACGCAGGTTAATGGTCCCCTGAGTGGTGGTGTAAAAAAGCCTGCAACACTCAACTGTCCATCCCTTACGTTCTTTTTATACCTTTAGAAAACTGAATACAGTAGCAAATGGTATTTGGAAACTAACATTTGTTTCTCTTTCTTTTCATTTATATTACAAACACAAAACTTAAACCAAAATGGGGTAAGATGATGTTTACCCTATCCGAACTCTTGATTTTTGCTGGCATAAGTAGGCTGGTGAACCTTTGTATGGACAATGAATGCCAGCCTGTTCTGGTTCTAGTTAAAACAAGCTAGACCAGCAGGTTTGCTCCTTTCTGTTGCTTTTGCATCAGTGTTAAGACTTGTGTTGACTTGGCAATTTTTTTCAATAACAAAACCCAAAATCTGCATTTCTAACTAAAAATGGCTGTCATGACAAAGCACTATTTAGACCTGCATCTTTTTAAAAAGTCTTTTGACTTTCGTGAGCAAACTGAAGAAGTATGGACTTGATGAACTTACTGTCAGGTGAGTGCAGAACTGTTTGGAGAAACTTGCAGAGAATATGTTAGAAGCTTATGTTAAAAATGCGATTTACTGAGGAGGACTCTGTCACTGCATCCATTACTAATCAATATTTTCATTAGCAATCTGCTAGAATAAAGTATATTTGCAACTGAGATCAAACAGAAAAGAATTGCAACTCTGAGACCAGGATTAAAATTAACAGTGTTGTTAACTATACCAAGTATTATCAACTATACAAATACAGGCCAGGGAGTAATTGGTTGTGTCAGTCTTCTAGACGAGCATTTGGATTCTGTAGCAGGCCACAAGCTGAATATGAAACAGTCATGGGATGCTTTTGCAATAAAGGCAAATAACATACTGGAGTGTGTTAATTAGATTGTCCACAAGATACATAAAGTACTCCTCTGACTTTGTTTAGCATTGCTCTTAGCCAAAACATCATCTTGGCCACTGCACTTAAAAAATAACAAGCAGCAGCTCAACTCCAAGACAGACAAAGAAATGATCAAAAATCTTCTTTTTTTTTTTTTTTCCACAAAAGCCTTGTGTTTTTTTTTTTCTAGAAACTGGCTGAAACTCTCTAGTCAAAAGAAAAGAAGGCTAAGTGATCTCTTACAGGATCTTTGAGAATAACAGGTCTCTGCTAGAACTGGAAAGCTGATCCTGTTTGGGTCTGGAAGATTGAATGAATGAATGTTTGAAGTCCTTTCAACACTGTTACGCAGCTTTTCTTGATGAATGCAGTTAGTCAAGCAATTCACTTTCAGGAGAATGGAATTAAGAGGGAGGTGGCATAAACAGGAGGAGGGAAACGATTTAAAATAGAAAAAAGACTTAATGTTCATTGTTCATGTTTGTATGACAGTCTTCATTTTTGCTCTTAAATAATACTTTGTTCTGACAAAACTATATCTGTTTGAACACTAGAGCTAACTAAAGCAACGATCATATGATAACTGTTGGCTATTTTCAAGTTCTTGGAATCCTCTGGTAATGAATATTGCTTCCAGAAGCTGGCTTGGGGTGGAGGGGTGAATACAACACCAGAGAAACATCTGATTACAGACCTAATTGTGTTTCTCAAAAGGAAAATGTCTCAAAAGCCCAGAACTGAGACCACGTATGAAAAATAAAATGGCAAAATAACAGAATATAATTGTGATAATAAATTATAATAATTTAGATTGAGAAACCTAGTGGATTTCATTAACCTAAAGCTGGGTGCTCATGACAATAGCAAAATATTTTCCAGTCCGAAGGAAACTTTTCTGCTCTTCTAGGTATGATTAATGTATACAAGGGAAATTGAGAATTCTCCCTTCCTTGATTTTCTTTGGATGCTGAGAGGTGGGTGGGTTAATCCTGTAGAAGAGTTTACACTTTTTTTTTTAAGGCCAGCAGTTCTGTCAGTTGACATTAATAAACTTATTCTTCAATGTGTGGGAGGAAGGGAGAAATGTTTTACAGACAGAAACCATGATGAGAAGGCCAGGCTTTCCTTCAGCTCTGAAGCGAAGTATGTTATTTCTCTGTACCCTCGCTGAACTTCATCTTCAATATTAGGTTTTGGTTATTAAATACTGTAAGGAACATAAGTCAAGCTCACCTTTTCCTCATTATAAAGCAGAAGGAAAGAGATGGACTGTGTCAGTTCTTAACCTGTAAAACTGGCTGCTTGAAACCCTTGAGCATTGATAAGGGCTATCAGAAACTGCTTTTTGCCATGATAAATGCTGACCACATCAGCTTTAATTTAGTTGTTTACTATTACTTGATGAGGAGAACTACCTACTGATTCTTTCATGGGTTTTAAATTTCATAAGGTGTTTCTTGGCAATTTTTTTTTTATAAATTATATATGCTATTGAAACCCTTGGGTTTGGACACTGTATTCAAAAACAAAGCTTCGCTTTCATTGCTGGAGTATATTATCAAATGGCTATATTTATATTGCCTTTTACTGAAACTTCCTATACATGTCCAGCCTAAACGGTGGAACAGGGGGGTCAACTTGAACAGGTTGTTTACCATTTGAGATTTGAAGTATGGAAAACAAGTTTCACTGAGGAAATACCTATATTTATTTATTTAAAGCAAAGACAGGAACTGGACACTTCACCTGTCTCTCTGCCAGCAAACTTAAACAGTTCAGACTCGAAATGTTTATTTCACCATTTGTATAAACTGTAGCAAGTGTTAGCTCAGGTAGCATTTACATTGCACAATTCTTCACAAACAAGTATGTTAATTGTAGAGCTATTATTGTATCATCAAAGCCTGAAAGCTTAAATGTCCGTTCAAAATGGAGCCATGTCAGTTCTCCGAATTATAAAATAGATTCCTTAATTTTACTTCTCTTTGTAGATAATTAAGGGACGTTCTGTTCATTACTTGAGACGATTGTTAAATGTAGTCTTATATAGCTGCATACTCAGAACCACAGTGTGATCAATGATGGGTTTTAATGGCCGTGAAGGTAACCGTGTGGCTACACCAGCAAGTTACCGTGGGGTAAACTGAGTGCATTACCTCTGTGCAGTGACTGCCCACGCGCTCACTGTACCCCCCGGGAGGTGTGGGGAGTACATAGCTCCTCTGAGGCCACGGGAGCCAAAAGGGCAATGTGTAGTAATCCTGCCAGAATTATTGCAACTTCAGAAGGGCATAAAACGGAGGTAACCCTCAGTGGTTATGAAGTGCAGTGTTTCATGGGGTTTTGTATTTGGATGGATGGATTTGGTTTTGATTTGTTTTTTGTTTGGGTGGGGGGTGGGGGCTGGGTGTTTTTGGTGGTTTTTTTGCTTTCTTGTGGTACTGCACAGGCATGCCAGCTGGGATCTGAATGTGAAGAATTTAACCCAGTCTTGGGCCTTCCTGTGGCTCTGGCCCCTCTGTCCACCAGCAAAAACCCAGGAGTAGAAGATGCTTCTCGTGGTTGACCTTGATAGCGTCTTACGTGCAGACAAGGAAGGTCAGTTAAGAGGAAAAGAGAATTATGAGAACTCAGTTGACATGATAGACAGGGGTAGAAGGATGGGAAAAAATACTGATTTGTACCAGTACCAAGAATGAGGAAGAAATGGCTGCTCAGTGACAAGGGGAGCTTGTACTACGCTTTGCAAGTAGGTGGTTCTCCTGTGCAACAGCTCATTAAGCATTAAGCTGGCCAACATAGCAGCTTCTACTGAGTTAAAAGGTTGATAACATCAATAGTTCAGGAGAAAAAAAAAATACATTCTCCCAAGGTTGTGAACTCTTTTGATTTGTTCTGACTTACATGTCAACATGAATGGCAGTGCAACACTATTTAAACTGCCATTGATTCTGGGTGTCTTAAGAGAGATAATGAGAAAAAAATCCTTACGATAAAAATAAAGACATTGCAAGATGCTAACAGAGTAGTAAAGTAGCTGATAAACGTTGAGGAAAAAAATATTTTTTTTCTGAGTTCCACTTCTTTGACTGACACACAGAACTAAATAGTTCTAAATTGATCATATGCTTATAAACAAATAATACACTATCGTGTAAAATACACTTTTATTAGCATACCAGCAATAATTTAAGTGTTTTTCTAGGGTTCTCTTTTGTTTACTAATGTTTTTAATCTCTTTCCTGCGAAGTTAAATGACTGGCTGCTTCTACTTTTACTTTGTTAATTTTGGAGTTGTTTTTCCATATGTGCAAGCTGTAATGGATGGAGTTGGTATGGTTTCACAGTGCGTATATCTGAGAGTATTGCAGCCTGGACTGCTATTCATGTTTTTGCATGTGATCTTGCTCCATATTGTTAATATGTGGATTTTATTTATTCCACTTAGCTTCTCTTTGGTCTGAAAATAGCTTTGGTTACTGAGGAATTGTAATTATAAACTTGTTGATTATAAATACAATGTTTACTGAGTTTCTTTCTTGTATAGCTGTGTTTTCTGCTCTAAGCTTACTGTCTGCATTTTAGACTTTTTATATTTAGTGCAAGAACGCCTAGGGCCTACTTGAGCAAGTAAAACTTGCCTGTGCTTTGAGTTTGTTAGACACAGGTCAGTTTTGATCTTGAGGTCCTATAAGCATGTCAGCACAGAAATGTGTCCAGGATAACTTATTTTTTCCCCCCTCATGGCAAGAGTTAGTAACCTGGACATAATGTGCTACTGTAATTATACATTTATTGACTCAAGGTGGTCATTTCCTACCATTTTGAAGTAAAGCAACTTCTACCCGTAGCTGTTTGATTGTGTATGATTCCCTTTAAGAAACTCAACTCCAACCAATTACTTTTTTTTTCTCCTTCACGTCTTATATGGTGGAGAGGCTGGATACATTCGTTGCCTATAATATCACCAACCCTTAGATAAAGCCTGGGTGTTTCAAGTCTTTGTCTCTAGTTGTGATTTAAATGCAGCATTACACCAACATGTCCTTTCCTGAATCTGTGATGTGAAATACTATGTTATCCTGATCCTGCTTTGTATAAGGTGTTATTAAACTACACTTGAATTTATATTTTCTGAAATCTTTCCTTCAAACTTCTGCAGCTTTGTTCAAGGAAAATTGAGTGAATTTCAAGAAAGCACCATAAAAATGGGTTGTTATGAAAATATCATTCAAACAAGTACTATTTCTGTTAAACTTTCCATGCAAACACTTGGCTGGCACATCTAATTAAAAATACTGCTTTGTTCAGGGTGAGTCAGGCTTTTTAATTTCACAGCAACAAATTGTTTCCAATTCTAGTTCTATTTTGTGGACAAAATTCAGCTATTCTTGAACATAATGCTTGCTTCACATACACTAATGCTGACTACCTGTTGAAGTATGCAGATGCAATTTAACTTTTTTGATAACATTCTTTCCTTTAAACTGGTTAACATTTCTGGTCAAGTATGAGCAGATTATTTTGTTCTGGTTCCTATTAGCAAATTAAGTATGGGGAAAAAATTGAAAGCTAAAATAAGTCTTCCACAATAATACAGCTACTGCAGATATCTGTTACTTAAAAACAAAAAGTATCCCAGGCAAATTCAATTAAAATTAAAAACTGCTGTATATAAATTAGCCCATAAGCTTGGATTATGTTTCTTTTCCCCAACATTACATGCCTTGCAAGACACAGTTGTTTCAAAAGCATCTGCATTTATGGGTAGCTAGTTAATAACTCTTTCCACCTTAGTGGAGAACTGTGGTCCTTGGGTGACAGCTGAAGTCTACACTCTGGTGATGTTCTGACAAGGCTTCTGCTGTCTTGCTCTAAAAGTCTATCCAGATAAAACTATTTTGAGTCTGTTTACTCAGCTATGACTTATGGCCTAATTTCTGGAAATAAAACACCAATCAAGTGTGTCTTTGGGTGTACTGCACCTTTCCTACAGCAGATTTACCAAAGCTTTAAAAAACAAATTTGTTTAAAAGCTGACATCACTTGTATCTCTTAAGACACAAGACCGAGGTTTATCTATAGTAATGACCAAAAAAAAGCACCCTGTTTTTCTGGGGAATTTTTCGTTTTGTCTTTTCAGTGTCTGCCGAGAATATTTTCAGAACGGTGGAAAAAGAAAAGCACTTGAGAAAGATGAAAAAAGAGCACTTCTTGATTCTAAGACCACTCCAGCTTTAAATGTTCCCCAGGCACCCAAGATTGAAGATCCCTTGCCAAACTTTGGCTTGTCAAATCATGAAGCTATAACAGAAGAGTAAGTTTTACTTGTTTTCCAGATTTTTTTCCCTCCCCCCCCCTCTGTGCGGTAAGACTTACCTGGATGTTTTTTCCCCATAACACATTAAATCAGTCTGATGTATATTTAATAGTTAAGAAAGGGCATTTTCATGTGAACGTATACATGTTTCAAGAAGTATTTGTTGTATATTTTGGTGGATGCCATAAAAAATTGCTTGAGAATGCTCTTAACACTTAAATGAAGATGACTAATTGTCAATTTCACTTTTGTATGTCATTGGTGTGCAATGCAATTTATATTAAACCTTGAGGTGAAATAAGGGAGACGTTAATTAAGTTAGAATCTAATGGCTGTTCAGCATTGTTGAAAAGTCAATTGCTTATGTAAGTACTAAGTGTCAAATGTAAATATCAGAGTACTTAAAACTTTCTCTTCATAAATAATTGCAGAGAAACTCTTGATTCCAATTATACACTTCAAAAGTAATTTTGAATTGTAACCCTTAATTTTACATGTGCTAGCTTTCTGATGACTGGCTCTGCAGAAGTTGTAGTATCCTTGAGGTATTTTCCTAACAATGGTTTTAATTTTGGTTTCGACCTTCGCTCAAGTAAGAATTTTATTTTTGGCATTCAGGAGTAGCTTTATTATTTCAGTTACAGTCACACCCTCCTTTTTTTTCCTAAATAACATGGGTCATGTTTGTGGCTATTCAATGTATGATGGAAAGAATTTAATATTTTGCAAGTATAATGCAGTAGTGAATGCATAAGCATATTATCATTAAATGTTACACTTATGACTTGCTTCATATTCTTTATAGACCAGTTCTTACAACTGCAGTAGTGTTTGTTCTGTGAAGAGATTTTTCTCATTATTGTAACATGTATTCTGTGATCAGCGCTTACTTTAAGTTAGATATAGTATTAGTTAGGAAAGGAATGAGCCTACTACTAAAGTTACTAGCAGATGTCTGTCCTTATAAGCTGGTATCTTTTTTGGTTTCTCATGTTTGTAAAGTAACTTGCAAAAGGCATAAAGATCCCAAATGCCTGTGTAGTTGAATAGTTACATGCAAAATGAAAACATTTTCCCTGTTCTTGTCCTATTATGACAAGACAAAACAGATGCTTCCAAAATTAAGGTAGTGGCTTCTTATAAGCTGACTTCCCCCACAGCCTTCTCTTTTTAGTGCTCATTTTGCTAGGTCAGCCTCAAACTGAATACCTGTTTTTAATGAGAACTGCCAGGCACTTTTGCACAAAGGGCTGATGAGATACTGATACCTTATAACATCTCAATAATGCTGGCGTTTGTTAACACATAATTTTAGCGTTACTCTAAGTAGCAGTATATTGGTACTTGTTTAAATCAATAGGTTTGATGATCATACACTACTTCAAGTTGATTTGTCTTCCAGTGGGAGGCCTTGTCATGACAAAGCATTAGCACTCTCTTTGCGTGTGCTCTGTCTTTGTACTTTGTACGGTTTATAATGGCTGTTGCGGAGCTAACTTCGCATGAGTTCCTTCTTGCTGCCAGTAGTCTGTAGCCTTACTTTTTGTTCTGATTAGCGTGTATAGAAAGTAGTTGATACAGAAGTTTTTAATAAATAACTTTAAAAGTATTTGTTAACATAGTGACCGATGATGATTTTTATCTTCATTGTCAAAACTTTAAAAATACATATATCCACATACCTGGCAAAGGCAAAATTCATATTATTTACCTGAGTAAGCAACAAATGATAGTAAAGTTTTTAGTAGCCGTACAGACCTTAAAGCCACAAGGCATAGCTGTTCTATGTTACTGCCCAGAGAAATGAAAATTCAATTTCTTCCTCTGTGCCGTATAAAAGAAATTACAGAGTTAATCAGAATGAAAATGGCATGTATGTTACACAAAGCATACTCTCCTCCTGAAATGCCTTTCTACCACATCTACACTGATCGATTAGTGAAGTCTGAATCTTGGTGAGGTCTTGGTACAAAGGGTATGGGGGAACCTCCCCCCACACACACACTTGTTCAAATACTGTCACTCCATTCTGGTCATGGAACACTACAAATAAGAGTTGGGGATTGTCTATAGGTATGGCTAAGACTGTGACTTTTTGTTTTACTCTGGTAAGTGTAAAGAAAATAATTTTGTTCTTTCCATATGTAATCCTCTCTCAAGTAGTATTAAAAACAGGTTGCTTATGTAGGAGCTCTTTCTGAGCTCACCTTTACTGGCAAGCCATTGTAGAGAGACTGTACTTTGGTAAGGAGCAAAGCTAGTTCAGGAATAAAAAGCTCCGCAGGCAGTAAAAAAGATGCTGGGAGATGTAGTGAGAAGTAGGAAGCACTCAGCCCCCTCTTGAAGGTAATGGTAGGAAATATCATAGGAACCAGAAGGCCAGAGTTTACTGCAACTCAGAAAGTCGCTCAGCTACTTTGATGAACCCATTTCCAGTTCCTCGTGTTGCTCACCTCTTTGCCATATTAAAATTGGTGAGTCTTAGAGAAATAACTAATGTGAACAGTCCTTTTTTACTTTCATCTGTATGAAAAGTAATGTATTGTCCACAATACTTCCTTCCATCCCAGAATGAATCTCTTAACATAACAACTGCGCCTGTTGTGAAGCTGGACATCAAAGTGGCTCTGTCTTGCAAGATAAAAGCAGCTGTTACCTGCTATTTAACAGCTCCTCCCTTCAATAAATCAGTCCCCCCTTTGTTCTGTTTTTGACTTGCTTTCTCTTGTTTTTCTGTCAAATTATGCAGTCTTGCTTTTTATCCTTAATGGTAAAAATCATAACCTTTTTCATATGGATTCTTCTCGCGTGTTGGTTTGAATGTCTCTTAGGGTTCAGCCTATCATTCCTTCTTTGATATAGCTCAGCAAACTAGATCTTCCTAGTAGATACCTTATGCGTGGATGTTATGGAAGGTTTGAGGCATACCAGTGTTGCCACTCAGAACCAGATGTATAGCTTTGTTCTGCTCTTCTGACAACAGCATAAGGCTTCTGAATTTGTTCCCCTCCCATCCTTGATTAAATAATAGAGTAATTGAAAACTGTAAACTAGGAGATCAGCACTTGAAGTGATTAATTTCAGAGATAAAGTGACTTTCCTTATGATCACATAACTGTGCTCTATCTCTATCTGCTTCCAAGAGAAAATGTCAGTTATCGGTACAACACCTAGTTGAATAATAGGTGCATTTTTAAGGGGGCTAATAATCAAGAGCTGCAGTCGATTTAATAAAGTTCTTGAAATAAACAAGCGTGGGATATATTAAAAATGCACTTATTTCCCAGGTTACGTACACTTCTTTACCAGTTCCTGATCTTTAACTATTCAAATTTTGGTTTTCTACCTGTGTACTAATGCATTGGAGAGCTGCGGATGCAAGATGTGCTTGGAGATTACCTGCAGTGGCAAAGTACTTCCTTTGCTTTTAATGTTGCCTTGACTGAAAATCATTGGGAAACAGGGGGCTGAAGGGTGATTATCAATGAATTCTGCAAGACTGTGGTTCTAGCGAGTTCATAGGCTCGCTGGATCAGGGATTGTCGCAGTTACGTTCTCCCTGAGGAATCTGACTTGAGAATTAGAGTGCTGAAAAACTCTGTATCTGAACCAGTGGTCTTCAGAACATCTGAATTGGTGGTCTGTGCTCTCTGTATACATTCAGTGACCGAATCCAAGTGCTCCTAAAGAGCTTCAAAATTATTTCAAGCACCTAACTAGGAACCTGCCCCTACTGATAACTGGCAGCCTGAGAATCGCTACTAAGCAATTCATTGCACCTGTGTTCTGAGAGGCAGCAGAACCTGATAAGCAACAGGAAGTCAAGACACAAGTGAGCATCTGCATTCCTGATATTATTAAGGTTTCAAAGTATATTTGCATTGAACTTAGACTACAAGGTTCCTTGGATGTGACACACCTGTCACAGTGAATTTGCCCTGTATCAAATGCCTTAAGATCTGTTGTCCTTTAGTGTAAAAGAGAGTTTCTGGCTTCTGCTCGTCTTAGAATCCAGAGTTGTAGCTTTCCAGAAGTGTGCCCCAATGCTGTAGTAATCTGAAATTGTGTCCCCCTTCACCCAGTCAAAAATAATGCTGCAGCCAAGAATTCAGGTTTTGTAAGAGAGGAAGACAGAATACATCACAGTGATTTTTCACTTTACCATAGGTGAAGTGGGCTCTCCTGGAAATTAGAGGGTTCTGGGTTGCGCTGCTTAATTTTAATCTGTACAAGTATCTGATCGAGCACTTTAAACGGAAAATGTTAAGGTCTCTAGAGGCTGTCACTTTTTTTTTTTTATGGGGAGATTTTTCTGCACAATAAAGTCATGTTCCTTGTTGCGTTTCTTGTGGTCCCATGTGTCTTCTATTCTTTTGCTGTTACCGTTCAACTCTTACGTAGAACGGAGGCATATATATAGACATACGTTTTTGTGTCTGAATGAGAAAGAATTTGCCATTAGGGTCTCCATTTGCTAGACAAGGATACGTGCTGGTCTGAGAAATCTCATACTAGCCTTACATGGAAAAAGGCACTACTTGACTTCAGCCCATGTTTGTGATTTATGGCCACTAGGATCTGAATGGTCTCTCTGCAGTATTCAAATTCCTGTTGTACAGATTACATTGCGATTGGCATCCAAGCGGTGAAAAATTTGTTGCTATCATCTTCCTTCTGAAATCTCACTCAGTACTGACTGACTTACAGGGTCGCCTGGTAATGTATGAGGTTTTAACTTAAAGATAATTGTTGCACTGTTTGCCTTGGTGGTGCTGGTACTTTGACAGAAGTATCCCCTGGCTATCTTCTATTCCATGCAGAAGCAAAATCCTTAAACTTGGCATTATTATTCTGCCGAATGCAACAAGAAGTCTTCTCTTGCTTCTCCAACATCCTTTCTGTAGTAGATCACTGGGAGTTTGCAAGGAGCACAGAAAGCCCACATCTCTTTATTGCTGCTTAAAGTTTGGGGTTTTTTTTCCCCTGCAGTATTCCTTACTGCTTTGTTGTTGCTATGAGTACAACCATGGCTTTGTTGGACTCCACTGGCTCTGCAGATCTGTTTCTGAAAGTTTTTTGCAGTTACCTGTCTCTCTAGGGCTGAATCTTTCCCAGAAACATGACAAATGATATTTTGGAGATGCCAGTTGGCATTGGCTACAGAAGCTTGAAGAAAAAAAGCAACATTTGCTTGCTGGAAAGTTACCATTCTCCTCCCTGTGAATTCCCTGTGAAAGCTGCGAGTTCGCCTTTGTTTGCTTCTATTAATGGATTTTGGGTATTCTAAGATCTTACAAATCACGATGGAAATTTTTAGATGCAGCCCTGTAAATGTTCCAATAGAAAGAGTTCAAACTGTTGAGTGCTAGTGGTGCTGTATATTTTCTTTTTTTTTTTTGATATGTGGATGCACTCATCAAGTTGTGCTTTAAAGAACAGGCGGATGTAGTCTGTACTAGTGGACTTGAACAGAATTGTTTCACTCCAGCATTTACAGATCTGTTGCAATTGCAAAGAAAGAATAAATAGCAGGGGCCTCCAAATTTAGAGTGCAAGGAAAATAAAAAATGAAAGAACAATCTCTTTGATTGTAGGATGTATTCAACAGCTGATTCCTTGATATTAGTGGTAACTGAGTGCAACGTTCAAATTTTAATTCTTTTAAGAGGTAGACCGTATCAGATTAGTCAGACTAAGTGCCAGGATGAGGCAAAACCTTTAAATGATGATGAGATAGCTGACTGCCAGTACTTCTATGCAGGTGCATTGATCTTATCTGATGCTACATGGTATTTATACTGGTAACTGCCTTAGGCACGAAGAAAAAGCCTATGGTTGCAAACTTGAAGACTACAAATGTTCCTCTAGGCATTGGTCATGGAGACTATCCTTTGGAAGATAAGAGTGCTTTCAGAGGCAAGGCAGCAGTCACTATCCTTAAAAGGTGCCAGGTGTCTTTTTTTCTTTTCTTTTTTTTTAAACTATGTATTTAACTTAAAGAAAAGAGCAATGATGTCTATCTTCATAAAGGCATTTCAGGTTGGTTTTGCAGTTGGTCACACGTGATGTCAGAGCTTCCCAAGAAAAGGCAAATCTCATCTGCCAGCCTCTAGCGTATCTTCTGCTGTGCTATAATGGGAGCTTCCACCAGACAGTACAAGAATGTCCTCTCTTCATTTCTTCAGTCTGCTATTTTCTTTCTAAACTCCCACTCTTCCAGGTTTTTTTTACCCCAGGAAATTTTGGGATCTGGTTGAGAAGATATGGGCCAGTTATTCAGTGTGGTGGGTTTTGTTTTCATTTTTCATGACATTTTGGAAGAATATATATGCATCTCTCCAGCATTCTGGAACTAAAGTATCAAAGTGTCCTCAGCAGTCTGTCAACCTCTTTCTGTCAGTCCAAGCAGTAAGTCATGATTTCTCAATGTAATCCCCTCCCTTTCTTTCCTAGTCATTCATCTTTTGTTGTTTGGTAGCATAGCTAAGTATTTAGCAATACAGCCGTTGGCTGCCTTATCTATAATTTAACCTTGAATTGTAGCATCATCACACAGTGGCAAATAAGAAGATAGATTTTTGGCTTACTAAAATGTTCTTCAGAATTCTTATGGGATAAATATTCATTTTTGAGTACTTCAGAGGTACTCTGATTAGGACTCTCTCTTAAACCAGATGACTGTTTTTGACTATTTCTCATTAAAAAGCTTTTGGATACTCCAAAAGAAAACTGATTGCAGGCATGGAATAGACTTTTTTTCCCCCCCAAGTAGTTTTGAGGGAATACTTCAATTCTATTAGATGTTTAGAACAACTTCCCTACAACTTTGGATGAACTGTTCAAACTCTTTCACCGCATCCATTGAAAATTGGAGTGAACCTCCAGTATTTTAAAAAAATATTACCTAACATAAAGCAAATAAAATATTTTAGAATTTTTGCAGGGAATAAATAAATGCTTTCATTTTTAGATACTTTTTGTTTACCATGGAAAACCATTATGTGTTCTCTTGTCTGTATTAAACCAACTATGGTACTCGACTTCAGATGCCCTTTAAAATGGGACTGACAAGTAAGTAGGTCATACAGTGTTGCCAGTTTCTCTTTTAAAACTCATAAAATTTTAACTGGTGACTTGTGTGACTTCAACACTACTAAATACCACAAAAAGGTAAGTGGGAAACACAAAGTAATAGAGAAAGCTTGTCTAGTGGGTGCACAAGTTGCCATTTTAGTTTCTTACTACAAGTACACAAGTTAGTAGTATTACAGCTGCTCTGAGCATAAACTGTTCTGCTTGAGGACCATCTGCTTTACTGATGGAGCTTGGTTCTTTAGGTATCTCAGCAATTCGAGTAAGGCATTCACTTCTATTAGTCACTACTGCGGTGTCCTGTTAGAATTTTTTTGCATTAGTCATCTGAAATTGTAATTCAGAGTACAGCTTCAAAAATAACATTTGATAAAGCTGAACTGTTGTTGCTTCTTAGACTGCTCCACTCCTTGGGGAAGATCAGATTACTTGATGTTGGTAGCTGCTTTAATCCATTTCTGAAGTTTGAAGAATTTCTGACAGTTGGCATAGATATTGTTCCAGCTGTTGAGGTATGTAATGTTTGCTGAATTTATATTAAATTTCATTCTCAGATATTTTAAAATGTTTCAAAATGACTATAAAAAAAGTATGTGTAATACTTAAGTGTGTATCCTAAATACCTGTGCTTTAATAGGAACTGTGGTCCTCCTGCAACATTCTTTCCCATGAACAGGCTCTAAACTGTAGTTGTGTTTTGTTTTAAAAATCTAATTGTTTTCAACATTTATGCCTTTATAATGTGGTTGTGAATCTTAAAATTGGAAAATTTCAGTAGCCATCTTTTAATGGCATTTCAGATGAGTCGTTGCATCTTAAAAGGCATAAATAAAAATTGAGTAGGCTTATGCTTAGGCATGAACCTCTCAGAGGCTGCATTCACTGACAGAAGGAAATGATCGGTGACTGTACTTGGTGAGTTTTGTGGGGAGTTTTAATTACCAGAAGTGCACTGTAAGGGGGCTGTTCTGTTTATTCCTAGGAACATTATTGAACTTCTGTAATCCTGAGGACAAATTTATCAGCACTTTTGGGGTAAATTGCTTCATTTTCTCTAGGTAGTAAGGTTCTTGTATGATTACAGAAGAATTAATGTGTTTGTTCTTTCTGTCTTTTGCTCTTGACCCAACTTTTGTCAGTCCTAATAGCATGTATCAACCAAGCAAAATGACAAAGTGGAATGAAAATGAAAAGATACAGAGAGGAATGCATTTCTGACAGAAAACAGAAAAACCTTTGACCATACACATCTTGACCACTTAAAGGTTAAAATCAGTGGCCTCTGTAGAACTGCAGAGGTGAGAAGTGTACGAGTACAATAACACAGTTAACTTGAAAGTAATGTTCTTATTTGCTGCAGTGTGGTTTACATGCTAAATGCATGGTATTTTATTGTGGTCACCAGGTTTAGTTCACCAACAACTATTTTATATTTTTGCTTATATGCTTAGAGATGGTGAAAGATATTCTTGAAACAAATCTGAGTCTGGTTGATTTGCTTTAAAAAGCAATTCAATGTTAGTTTCATCTAAAACACAAAGAAACTTTGAGTGGACTCCTTGCCTAATTTGAAGAATAGGCATCAGTTGCCCAAATGCAATTGCTTTCCACCACTTAAGAGGCTGTTAGGACATCTGCATAGGGCTGTTGGACATGACACAGGATCTAAAGGAGACACATGCCACTGAAGCAGCAGCCTGTGGCATCTAAAATGCTAATACATGGCAAGTAAATTTCTAGCTAAGATACACAGATCATGGGTGTCTATATCTGAGGCTCTATGTTCTAATTACAGTCAATGGAGATCTATTAAAAATAGTGAGACCTAAATGTCTGCTCTTACATGGTGAGGTGAACTGTGTGTTGACCTCATGGGCTGTTTTGACTGTCTCTCCAGTGACCATAATGGGAGCCTAGGCACCTGAAGTTACATGAGCTGAATCTAACCATTAAGTTTTGGGTATGCATAGTTGATATTTTGCTATCTAGTCTATCCTGTTTTCATAAGAAAATTACTTTTGTTCTCATGAAAATCAATTTAAATGTACAGTGACCAAAACCATTATTGGAAGAGTCCCAGAAGTGTTATTTCTATGGACGTGACAGAGGAATGTGAGTAATCCAGGTCAGACAACAGGAGAGGGAGTAGTCAGGTAGCTGAAATTTCTGTGTACTAACCAGTTCTTCAGGCTCTCTCCCAGTACAAGGGAATGATAAGATAATTAATTTCTTGTCATCTGACATAGTTAGTAGCACAGCTTGATGATGGGAACTCCCCAAAGTGCTGCTGTGAGGCCTGTCTCAGGCTCACCAGCTTCTCTTACTTCCATTCTCTTGGATACTTGGTGTGTTCAGGGCACCTTGAAACCTAGCTAGCAAGTGTTCTTGGAGTGACGTGGAGTACAGTTTGTGCACTCAAACACATCTGCTAGAATAAGCTTAGGCCCACCTCCAAACCAGAATTAATAAGCCCTGATGCATTCAAGATGACTCTACTTTGAGCTGCATCAGCACCATAACCTCCTGAATAAATTTATCTTCAGGCCAGCAGTTGCCTGGGCTGATTTAAGATTTCAGAATAACAGCCAGAGGGTTCTTATGGTAGTTAATGTTGTCTTCTGACCTGAAAAATTGATCTGATAACTTAGTGGTAGAAGCTGACAAAAGAAGTGGTAAAATCTTCTGATTTAGCAGATCTTTTAGGTAAGATACCAAAATACTTTTTGAAACACATTGAAGCACAGAGGCTTCTGAAGGAAGATGGTTTCTTGAATAATGTTAAAGAGAGGGTTAAATAATTCCTTCTTTAATAAAAATAGTTTGATCCACTTTCTGCATATAGAAATGCTTTGGATATAGACTTAAGTTGTTGAGTAAAATACTTAAGTTAGGAATAAGAAGGATGTGATCGTGGAAAAACTAGGAGAGGAACTGAAATGTTAGCTATATAATAAAAGAATTAATGTCTTCAGAACGTTGAGAATCTGTTTCATATACAGAGATTGTAAACTGTAGAGATACAAATATGGAAATATATTTCCATTAAAAGGTTTTGTGTTTTGAGGTGAGGGGGACCGCACCAAGAAAAAATTAGTATTCTCTTTAGCTAGGCATTGTTCTCTCGTTTACAGTGTCCTGGTGTAAGGTACACTGGGGGAAACGTGCAGTATTAAAGAAACATGCAGGAAAGACATGGATGTGTTGGAGCGGGTCCAGAGGAGGGCCACAAAGATGATGAGAGGGCTGGAGCACCTCTCCCATGAGGAGAGGCTGAGAAAGTTGGGGCTGTTCAGCCTGGAGAAGAGGGCTCTGTGGAGACCTTATTGCGGCCTTCCAGTACTTAAAGGGGGCCTACAGGAAAGATGGGGAAAGACGTTTCAGCAGGGCCTGTTAGGATAGGACAAGGGGTAATGGTTTAAAACTGAAAGAGGGAAGATAAAAGGAAAAAATTTTTTACAGTGAGGGTGGTGAAACACTGGCACAGGTCACCCAGAGAGGTCGTAGATGCCCCATCCCTGGAAACATTCATGGTCAGGTTGGACGGGGCTGTGAGCAGCCTGATCTAGTTGAAGATGTCCCTGCTCATTACAGGGGAGTTGGACTAGATGACCTTTAAAGGTCTCTTCCAACGCAAACTACTCTATCATTCTATGAAACTAGGGGGAGGGAAACTGAGACTGGGTTAAGCAGAACAGGCTTCTTTTTAGCCGGTATTTTTGCTGGCCCTTTCTTCAAATCATTCTGCTTATAACACAGATATTCCAGAGTATAATTAGCCATGGTTATTTTCTTAGAGGAGTTTAATTTGTCTACATAACAAAAAAAAAAAAATTTAAAAAAAAAAAAGATGGCAAAATTGGAATGAAGGGAGAATCTCCACTTTGGGAATCCAAATACAATTACGTACTGCTGGGAAACATGCTGAATATGCAGCAGATGTTGTATTGGAGTAAATATAGTCTGAGACCAAAAAATAAAGAGGCTGGAAGGGTACTGGAATGAAAAATTAGAATATACAAGTAGGATTGTGTTCTAAAATGTCAGTGGATGCACTAAAATATAACTGCTGTTTCAGTGTCTAGAAGGACTTTAACATCAGTTCAAGACTTGTATATCTAGTTTAGTAGCAATCTCCAGCTTAGCAGCATTTTTGTCCTAAAACTGCCTGCAGAGTTCAGATTCCACTTGAAACATACTTCAGTCCTGAAATTGTCTTTAACATTATTTCTACATAACTGTTTTATGTGTATTTGTCCACTACTGCGAAATACATGCAGTCTAAATCATTTTTTCAACTGTGAATGTATAACCTCTAACTTCTTAAGTCTTGCTTCTAAGTTAGCATGGTACTCTGAACAATTATTTCTCAAAGCACTTCTTTCTTTTAAAACCTATTGGAGGATATGAAATTACTACTTTTAATTTCCTGTTCTAAATATTACAAGGAAGCAGAATACAGTCCTGCAGGTATAATGGTTGCAATTAAAATTTCTTGATTATAGCCACAGAATGCAAAACTCTTTCTTGATTCCCGCCCCCCGCCATGTTGGAGGGCAAGATTAAAACTACTGAAAAATAAATCACATATTTTTATGAACATTGATTACTATTTCCCATTTACTGCATACTTTCGAAAGAGAATGTGATTTTATTTAAACAGAAATAACCTTCTCTTCTACTTGGAAACAATTGGGCATATCAGTTGCTTTATGAATATCTTTACAATACTGTTCTAGTGATCTTTTTTGAATACTGTTTTATAAAACATGCTATAAATATTTTTGCAGTATGAAAATGCAACAGATCTAACTCCACCTTTCAGATGCGCTCCGCAGAATGTTTTGTGCCTGCTTTCACGTTCACTTACCTGTTCAGAGTGTCTGTTGTTCACTGCACATTCTTTGGGCATTAATAACAATTTTTGTTGCTATCCTGTCAAAACCTTGTGTCTTAACACCTGGTTTATGAAATAAGTCCCAGGTTTTGATTAATATAAAGTGTCAAAACTTAAATGTAGTGACTAGTATACTATTACTCTTCTTTTTTGAATACTCTGTGAGTAAGGGAAGTTACGAACTTACTCTTCTGCATGTTGTATTGTGGTGTCATTTCCCATCTTTGACAGTTGGAGTGCACGAATGATCAAGAGATGAATTTACAGCCCTTACCTTACTTTGATAACGTAATGTGTACTGCCACACTTTGTATTTGCAGCAAGGTTAAAACACAGACCTGCATCACAGCTGCAAAGCAGTTAGTGTAATGTATCTTTCCCATCTATATTGTTTTGTCATAGCTTCTTTGTTTCTGTACCAATAAAGAATGACACTCTTTTCAAAGTGACCAAACTACTTAGTTTCTTGGATTCTTTTCAAAGAACTAGTGGAAACACTGAGGTATCAAATTTATTTTCTAATTACTGATTTCAGATGTATAAAAACCTATAAAAGGCTTCCAGCATCCAGAGAAACAAAAGCAATGTAGGCTTATCTGTATTCTTCTTCAATCATTTGTGAGATAGTTGATGTGATACTTTGTTCTGTTTGGGTTACATTTCTATTTTATTTTTTTAATTAACAATCCTCAGCTATCAAATTTCTAGTAAATTACTACACATCTAAAATTTTGCTTTGCAATCATGAAAGCTAACTATATTCACTAAATAGTTGGTTTAGATTGTTTGATTTAGTAGCAAGAGGAATGTTCAGCAAGCTTGACACTTCCTTGAGGGAATGAAGAGGTTATCATTGATTTTCTGTGGGTTTGGATTGTATTTCCTCTTTAAACTAACCTTGGTGTTTGTTTGGTTTTCTGTTTTTCTTATTCCACCAGAGCGTATACAAATGTGACTTCTTAAATCTTCAAATTCAGCAACCTCTCCAACTGGCACAAGATGCTATAGATGCCTTTCTTAAGCAACTGAAAAATCCCATTGATTCTCTACCTGGAGAACTGTTCCACGTCGTCGTTTTCTCACTCCTCCTTTCTTACTTTCCATCACCCTATCAACGATGGATATGCTGCAAGAAGGCACATGAACTCCTCGTATTAAATGGCTTATTGCTTGTAATAACTCCGGATTCATCTCATCAGAATCGCCGGGCTATGATGATGAAAAGCTGGAAAATTGCCATAGAGTCCTTGGGTTTTAAACGCTTCAAGTATTCCAAGTTCTCTCACATGCACCTGATGGCATTTAGGAAAACTTCCCTGCAAACAACAAGTGACTTAGTTAGCAGGAACTACCCGGGAATGTTGTATATCCCACAGGATTTCAACAGTATAGAGGATGAGGAGTATTCCAACACTTCCTGCTATGTTCGATCAGATACAGAAGATGAACAGCTAGCTTACGGTTTTATGGAGCTACCTGACGCTCCTTATGACTCAGACTCTGGAGAAAGCCAGTCTAGTTCTATTCCTTTCTATGAGCTAGAAGATCCTATATTGCTTCTAAGTTAATGTAGTCGTTGAAATGCCCTTTCAGTCAAACCTCTTGCTTAACTAATTTTGCTATACTAACATGGGCTCAACACACAAAAATGGTTTGCATAAAGAAAATGCAAAGGTTTACAGAGTTTGCTATTTTTTTCTACTTTTGAATTTTAAAATTTATTCTTGTATGAAAGTGAAAAAATACAAGTTTTATGCAAATGACTCATGTCATAGCATAAATTGCTGTTACTTTCTTTAGATTTGTATCACTAATTTTTTTTGAGAAAGGTACCATTCTTTTCTTTAGTGCTGTGAAGTGTGAATTCTATTTAATTTGCTAAATGTTGTTTCAATATTTTAACTCAATGTGGTTGAGCTTAAGGCACTGGAGTTGGTGGGCTTCTGAGAAGTATATGTAGGAAGAAATAATTTGCACTTTAATTAAATGTGCAGATAGGTTAAGACACTTGGTTACACATGTCCCTTCTTAATTATGGAAGAAAACTTTTTTCCAAAAATTGTTTGTTTGGTTAAACTTGGGCTGGAGAAACTGTAATGCTTGCACATTTGATTTTGTGTTTATTGCAGCCCTCTAGAGATAACACCAAATCGAGATAACACCACAACACTGGAATATATTCATCCATAGTTATACATGCTGTATTATTTCATTGCATAAATAGTAGTTAGACATGAGATTTCTGAAGAGGTTATCCCCCCCACCCCCCCAGAGGAGTATGGTACGTCTAGACAATTATGTTTCACTTCAGAGCTGGAACATGGTTTTGCGATTTTGTGAGTGTACAAGCACTAACATATATCAGTATTTCCCCAATTATGGTGTTCTGTATTCTCTTCAAACTGTGTTTTTTGGGGGACGGGGTGGGGTTTGTCATGTTTTAAAGTAAATTATTTATGCATTTTAAAAACAAACAACTTTTTCTTTAATTGTCCTTATTTGTAGACCTCCCAAGTTATAGGGTAACTACAGACTGATTTTGTAAAAAGGAACGTAATTGTAGAAGTCTTTCAAGGATACACACATTTGCACAAAGCTGTGTATTCAGACCACACAGGTGAAGTTAACATACACTATTTGTTTGCTTATTTGGACCCCAAAATCTTCTGTTTAGTTAAATAAAAACTCCATAGCTGTCTGAAAACTGATCTGCACTGTTAGGAGACGGAACAGAAGTGTTTTACATCTATTTAGTTTTTTAAGTTGTGTAATAAATTTGTGAGTTTTTGCAGGAAAAAAACAATTCTTTCGGTGGTAAAAATAGAGGATTTGGTATTAGTTTAGCTTAGATTCCCCTCCATTTAAAAATAATGGCCAGAATTTTTTGATTTGAATATTAGGCTGTTAAATCTATATGTAAGTGCCTAATAATAAATGATTTGAACTAGGTGCCACATCACAGTTTTAATACTGACTTCAGCAAAATGGTAGAAAATACTAGTTTCTTAGGTGGTTGTAATGAAATATACCTTACACCATATTAACCTACCATGTTGTATTTATAATACAGAAGTTAAACAGATAAACTGAAGTTGTAGTGTGGATTTTACAGTGGTTGCTACAAAAATGAAACTTACTCCTTCCACTGAAGTTCTGCACTGAAAGTGTCACAGTTTGACCTACCCGTTTTTCTTTTATACTGTTTCCTACAAAGAGTCATCCTGCATTGGTCCAGCTTACACTCTAAACATGATCTGGGCTGCAATGATTCATTCTTTAATGTAAGCTTTTTGTGTCTCTCTTCTTAAATATAAAGCATCCCATAATACCTGATTCAAATTTGTTATTCAATCTGAATGATATAGTTATAACAAACCAAAATATTATATTCTGATGTCGAAAAGAAAAAGGTTAGACATACAAGTATCATGGTTGACTCTTTTATTTTTTTTTACAGAAAATACTTGTCTAATGACATACATAACGGCTTCAGAATCAGCTATGAGTCAGTATTTGCATCTAATGCTTTACCACTTCACTTTCACTAAAAAGTTTGTCAGTCAAAGGCTTTCTTCTTCCCATTTAACCACTGACTCCAGCAGTGCTCATGTTAAAGCTACGATATTGGTGCTATAAATTCAGCTGCTTATGGAAACTTAATCTGTGCATACTTCAAAGTGTACCTACCGTTTTAACTGATACCCCTTTTAAAAAAAAATAAAATTATATTCCAGCTAACATATATGTTGGCATTGGTTAATGTAAATTTGTTTGTGATTCATACAGAAAAGCAATTCAGACCAAGATTTATCCCCCAAAAATAGTTTAAAACATTAACATTTAAAATTTAAGCCTTTTTGGCAGCTTAGTGACACCATTGTATTTGTGGTTTAGGGACCTGAAATTCGTAACAGCTTGGTTTTCTTGCTGCACATTCTAAATACCTGAAGTGTTCTTTTTTTCTTAATTTTCTTTTTTTTACAAGGGACAGTAGATTGTGGTGGAGGAGGAAATTGGGATTTACATAAATACTTATACCTCTGTGAACAATAAAGTGGTGATATCAGGAGTTGTTGGATATTTGGCTTTGGTGCAAGAAGAATGTTTCTAGGTTATAAAATATTTGAAAATTATGACTGTGCAAAAGATCTCTTGTTCTTAAGGTGCTGGAGAGGAAAAGGAAAAAAAATGTGTATTTGCATTTCTGTTGTCTTTATGTCACTACTTTTTGTGAACAAAGCACATTTATTAAAAAAAAAAAACAAACTGAAAACCTGTTTTAAAATTGTTTCTTTGGGGTGGAGTTGTTGTCTTCTTTTATCCCTGTGCAATTGGTTTATGCTGAAATCCAGTGAAACCAATGCATAGTTATTCTCCTTATTGTCAAGAAAATAGTTGTGTTGGGTTTATTTTATAAACAACTGAGTTGTTGTAAAGATGTTAAATTTAGTACTTCAGTTTCAGCTTCTACATCTCAGTTGTGGCCTTTGCTTTACAGAAGGGTTTTTGGAGTTACTCCAGTTGATCCTGTATCATTCCTACTTAGGATGCAACCACTTTCTAATGCAGTGCCTCTCTTCTCTCCCTAGATGTTCCTAATTTTTCCTCTGTCTCCCTGAAATATCTTTGCAGCCTTACTGTATTTTTCTACATGCTGATTTTGAGTACTGGAGGTGTTGGGAAAGGATGGCAATGGGAAAAGAAACCCAAAAAACTGAAAACACAAGGCTCCTACTCAGATCCAGATTCTAAGAAAATTCGATTTCAGCAGAACTGAAGCACTAGCACTGCAGAGCCAGCTGGTATATTCTGCTCTCTTACTTGACAGTGAAGATCGGAAAACGTGACTTCACAGCTGTTCTCAGTATTGCTTCCTGCAGAATCTTTCTGTGCTTTTCTGCTTCAGGGAGACTTGCTGACTTGCCTTTAAAGGGTGATCATTCTAAGTATTTTTAATCATATCTCCATGAATCAGCAGCGTATCTTTGATTCCTTGCAGTGAGGATATGTATATATTTAGGTTTTCTGCTCCTTTTTCCTTGTTTTCTCAATTTTCCTCAATTCATTGTTTTGTACCTGTAGAATAGCAGGAAGGTTTCCTTTTTAGAAGGGTTCCATTTCACAAACTTGCACAGAAGCTTAGTTGGTTTTTTACTTTTTAAATAAAACATTCTCCAAGAAGTTCAACAAATAGTTGCTTGAAGAGTATTCCTAAATCACAGTTGGACAGATACAGCACCAACTAAGTGTTGTCCATGATGCTGGTGAAGCACCTGAAGCTGGTGACATTCACTAAGCAGCTGAGATTTCTGATGTTATGCTTCATAAAGGAAGACCTCTTGGCTGCTATTTGGGGGTTGTTTTTTGGTGGTGTGGTTGTTTTTTGGGTTTGGTTTTTTTTTTTTTTTAGAACGTGTAAATTTTTGGCCTCTTGGCCAGCTTTATTTAAAATTTGAAAAGGGGCAAGGATTTTGAAGATGACTGAGGTTCTTGTTTGTCAGTTGTCTGAATGGTTGAGGCAGGAAAGCCAGACTGAGTCGCCAGTCAGCGCTAGTGCTTCTTGACTGAGGGGACGAAGGGGCTGGTTGTGATGAAGGGATTACAGGAACAAAGGACGTAAACCCGCAGCAGGCCAGCCCTCTTGCAGTTCAAAGAGCCCCTGTGCAGCAGCTGTCTGAACTTCATTCAAACTCGAACTGCCCTTGTTTTGCCCGTCTAAGCAACGGAGCTATTACATAGATCCAGAAACTTCCCGTTCTTGCCCACCTGCCTGCAAGGGCCAGTTCAAAACACACATTTCCAACGTGAAGTGTTGTGAAAGGCTGTTGGTCAAGGAAGCGTGCCTCCTGCAGAAGGCAAGGGTAGTGAAAGCTTTTGTTTGGGAAGCAGGAGCCATTCTGGGACCAGCATCCTCTCCCCCAGAAGGCTCCTGCTCACAAATGATGGGAAAGGCTGGAGAGGCATCAGTCTGTCTTGCAGCCCTGATTCAAACACAGCTTTCCCCCTTCTTGTGTCCTAAGCACCAGCTGACAGCTTTAGAAGGTTGCGTTGGTTGATTGGTTGTTGTTTTTTTTTCATTCTTCCAGCCTATGAACCTTACATTTTTTGTGTGTGGAGGGCAGAATGCGCTATCATAGAATAGTTTTGGTTGGAAGGGACCTTTAAATTAAAGGTCATCTAGTCCAACCCCCCTGCAATGAGCAGGGACACCTTCCACTAGACCAGGTTTCTCAGAGCCCCATCCAACCTGGCCTTGAATGTTTCCAGGGATGGGGCATCTACCCCCTCTCTGGGCAACCTGTGCCAGTGTTTCACCACCCTCACTGTAAAAAAAAATGCCTTCCTTTTATCTACTCTAAATTCACCCTCTTTTAGTTTAAAGCCATTACTCCTTGCCCTATCACAACAAGTCCGGCTAAAAAGTCCTTCCCCAGCTCTCCTGTAGGCCCCCTTTAGGTGCTGGAAGGCCGCAGTAAGGTCTCCCCGGAGCCTTCTCTTCTCCAGGCTGAACAGCCCCAACTCTCTCAGCCTCTCCTCACAGGAGAGGTGCTCCATCCCTCTGACCATCTTCGTGGCGCTCCTCTGGACCCGCTCCAACACGCCCATGTCTTTCCTGCGCCGAGGGCTCCACTGCAGGACGCAGCACTCCCGGTGGGGTCTCACCGGCGCGCAGCAGAGGGGCAGCGCCGCCTTTCACCCCCCGCCTGTCCTCTACATGCTGCTGCATTCCCCGAGAGCGAGTCCGCTGTGGGGCTGGAGGCTGCCGATGGGAACGCGGGTACAACCCCATCGCCGCAGCCACCGTCCCACCGGCCGCCTCGTGGCCCGGGACAGCCGCGGGCCGGGCCCGGTCGCCCCGGCCGCGGCCGCGGCGGCGTTTGAGCCTTGGCGCGGCCCGTAGGCGGGGACGCCTCACTCAGCCTCAACATGGCGGCGGCGCTGCGCGGGGGGCGGGAAGTTTCCAGGGCGCCTGTGGAGGTGAGTGCGGGCACGGGGATGAGGCCGGGCCGCCTCCCGCGAGCGAGGGGCACGGCGGGGGCCCGCGGGGCTTGGGCCGGGCTTACCCCCGGCGAGGCGGGGACGAGGGGAGCCTGGCGGATAGCCCCGGGGGGGACGCGGCCTGGCCGGGCCCGCGGCGGGGCGGGGGCCGTCTGCCCGGGGCAGCTCCGCGGGGCGGCGGGTCGCGGTAAGCGGCGCGGCCCCGGCAGGCCCGCGGCAAACGCCGGCATTAAACTACCGTGGCCGGGCCAGCCCGGCAGCCGGTGCTTCGGCCGGCCGCCCTCCGTTTGCCTGGCACCGGCCACCCGAAATAGGGGCTCGGTGCTCACAGCCGCAAACTAAGAGCCGTGTGCCTGAGGTTGAAGCCTGCTGTGTTAATGTGTTAGCTAAATACGACTTTTTTTGTTGTTTTGTTTTGGGTTTGTTTTTTTTTTTTTTAAGAAAAAAATAGTCCCATGGAGTTGCTTTTTTTAGAAAGGAAAGCGCTAAACTGGAAGTGTAAAAACTGAAGGAAAAGAGGATCGAATACTTCAGATAGGCCTCATATTAAATCACCTGCAGTTACACTACCGAACCATCTTTGGGTTTTGTGGTGTTGTGGCTTTTTTTCTACTTTCCTAGACAAATTAGGGTAAAAGCTGCTTTGGGAATGCTGTTCCTTTACGTGTAGGAAAGCTCTTGAATAGTTTAGTCTCCTAAGATTCCAGGTTTTGCTTAAAATTGTGTTTGCAAAACTTGATGAATATTTAAAAGCAGGTGTGTGCATTCTGTTTGTTTTGGGTCTCAGTGTGGTTTGCTCAGAAATGCAGCTCGGATGTTGCAACCCCACACGTTAAGGCCATCAGTTTGAAAAACAAATAAATACAGCATCCTCCCCCCAACTTTGAACAGTCTTTGTCTGAACAGTCAAAGTCTTAAACAGAAATGAGTAACAAATAACTATGTTTTAAAGAATAAATCAGATACTGGAATTTCTCAGTAAAACTGTCTGAATTGCTGTGCCACATTTATTTGGCAATAGCTGTGTGATGGGATACATTAATCTTGAAAATGCTCCTTTTCCAGTACTCCCCCAAAAGTGGACCATGTGTTTTAGTTAGAAAAATACTAATGATTAATAGTGCGGTTTAGTAGTGCACCTTTTTCCTAATTGTCTAGAAGATCAGGGAGAGGAGGTTGCATTCACAGTCCGAGCTTTGTCATTTTGCAAACACTCCGTGCTCGAGCAGAGTTTGCGTCTCTGCTGGGAACAGGAGCGTTCCACCCCCGGCACACGGATCACCAGGTGGGGCGGCAGCAGAGGAGTTTCTGTTTCGTGTTTTTCATGATGTGGTGGCAGCAAAACTCCGCTCGGCACGAGCTGAACCAGTCAGAGTAGTTTTCTGACAGAGTGGCTGCTTGCCTGCAAGGGAGTTTTCTCGTGTGATGATCCCACCAGAAAATAATTTAGTGACGATAGCAAGATTTTCAGCCAGGTGTTAGGCGGGAGCCTCCGCCCTTTGCGTATGAGGCAGCCTGCAGGCCTCCGTGGGGCTGTTGTCCAAGGGAATGTGTACAGTATTGGCCCCGTGACTTGGAGGGGTTCCAGAAGGGCTCGGGGATCAAGATAACAGGACAGGATGGCAGATGTGCTTCAGCGTAGCAGTAGTCGCGCGTCAGCGCTGTAGGTTGGAAGGAAATGTGGAATCGTCCCTCTATACTCGATGATCTTAAAGGTCTTTTCCAACCTAAATGATTCTATGATTCTCTTCATGGTGTGAACAAGAGATAACTGGGGGGCGGGGGGGCACGTGTAGGAGTTAAAATAAAGTGGCTCAAGTTATCCATAAAGTGAATGTTGATTGTAGTACAAGAAACAGTGACACTGCGGACAGTGCTATGATACCTGATACACGGTGACCTGGAATATGATAGCTAACTTTGGGCTGTGTTATATATATAAAGTAGAAACAAATGAAAGGTTGAGAGGAACAGTAAGTATGTTACCAAGCGAGGGGAGAAATATTACAAGATCTTAAGCATTTAAGCAACTCAGAATTATATTTATATGTATAAAACATTAACAATAATGAGTATGATGAAAATGCACAGTTGAAATCCAAAGAACTTGAACTTGCAATGGTATCGTGTAATAACCATTTGCTTTAAGTATGTGGTATGTATTCTATTTCAGTTGAACAGATTTTTAATGTGTAGTTCTTCCAAGTAATATCTGCAATGTTGTTAGGTATTTAACGTAATTTGAAAATACATGTTACCAAACTTAAGTAATTTAAACAATAGGATTTCTTAGGCCTCGTTTGTCTCTCCATCAAGTAGTTAAGCTGGTTTTACACTGGGTGCCAGTCCTCAGATCAGCAAAGCTTATGGGCAAATCAGTCAATTCGCTGCTTCTTTTATTGTTCACTGATTTAAAAAAATCATAATTTAAAAATCAAGAGAGAACAAAGTCTAAGTTTTGAGTTTCAGTCAAGGTGTCCTCTTATACTTGCCCCAGCATTATAAATAAAAGCTGTAAGCTATAACCTAGCTCTGAGTGTTCTTGACACATTGGTTGCCCTGTTACACCAGTAACTCTTCAGAAGTCTCTGTAAGATGGGTGATTGGGTAATTACTTAAAAAATAATAGAGGCTACATGTGAGTCTTCTTACATGTTGGGGACTCTGCCCATAACCTGTATAGTCATACTCTTAGATAAACTTTTTGTTAATAACTTTAAAGGCAAATATAAATACTACACAGGATTTCAGTAAGTTTTAAGTAACAGAATTTGGACAACTTCCAGGGCTCCTTGTAATTTGTGACACTTCTTAAGAAAATTAGAGATGAAACAATATTGGTGCTGATTTTCGCGTTTCTGTACTTTCTTGTGATCCATCTGTTGTTTTCTGCCTTACTTTCTCTGGAGGTATAGGCTCTGTTTTATTCATTTAGTGACTCCTGGTTTAGAGGTTTTGGTCACAAAAGGATCCAAAATCAGAAGTACATGTGGTTCTTTTTTCATGTAGTTTCACAGAAAGCTTGTTCTCTGAGTAATTCTTATCAATTTGTCACTTATAATGCATTTTGTGTCTAGAGCAGGGTTGTAACTTCAAAGTACAAACCTTTTTTGCCTTTAACTAGAGAGCTGGGAACCATGCCTCTGACAACTTTGCGACAAGTAGGACAGTATATAAATACAGTGAAACAGAGATTTTTGTGGAAATAGATTTTCCTCAATAACTTTTTTTCCTAATTATAGCAATTAGTAGTATTGTTTATGTGTAGACTCCGTAAGATTAAACACCAATAGAAGTACAGTGGTCGTCGTGTTTCAAGACTTGAGTTCAGATCAGGAAGAAGCTGTCCTGGTTTAACCCCAGACGGCAGCGAAGTCCCACGCAGCTGCTTGCTCACTCCCTCCTGGTGGGATGGGGGAGAGAATCAGAAGAGTAAAAGTGAGAAAACTTGTGGGTTGAGATAAAGACAGTTAAATAAGTAAAGGAAAAGCTGTGCACGCAAGCAAAGCAAAACAAAGAATTCATTCGCTACCTCCCATCGGCAGGCAGGTGTTCAGCCATCTCCAGGAAAGCAGGGCTCTGTCATGTGTAAGTTACTTGGGAAGACAAACACCATAACTCCGAACGTCCTCCCGTTCCTTCTTTTTCCCCAACTTTATATGCTGAGCATGATGCCACATGGTATGGAATATCCCTTTGGTCAGTTGGGGTCGGCTGTCCTGGCTGTGCCGCCTCCCAGCTTCTTGGGTGCCCCCCGCCTTCTTGTTGGCAGGCCAGTATGAGAAGCTGAAAAGTCCTTGACTGCTTAGCAACAACTGAAATATTAGTGTGTTATCCACATTATTCTCATCCTAAATCCCAAACACGGCACTATACCAGCTGCTAGTAAGAAAATTAACTCTATCCGAGCTGAAACCAGGAGAGAAGCTTATCCAGTAAAATAGTAGTGAAATCCACCTAGCCGTGCTTTCTTACAGAATTCCCCTAAACATACTACTCTCTGTCCCTATACTATATTAAAAAGAAAAGCATGTTGGTTAAAAGGATTTGAGTAGGAGGCGCTTATGTTTTGAATATAATATTTATCCTGATCATTTTGTTTGGGTTTTTTTGTGGGGAAAAAAAAGTGGCTTGGAGGGTTGAAAATGAAGGCTTTGATTTTTTCATCAAGAAAAGTCTCTGAAAATGTTGCCAGATCAGTTGATACATCTGTGTGTCTGTCCACTGCCCTTCTGTGAAATGGAGATGGTGATAATACCCTTTTTCATTATCTACTGTGGGTTAAGCTCATTAACTTATTGTAAAGTTCTTTTTGTAAATCCTGTAGTTGTTTGACTACTAAAAAGAAGTTTTGCAAAGCTTACTGAAAAGGTTTAGTATAAAGTGAGAACTTACGAAATGTAATGGTGAAGTAAAACAATGTTTTAAAACAATATTAAACTATTTTAGAAGGTAATGGATATCATAGCAACATTTTGGATACCCATAGATTTCTAATATAGATACCTAATGGATGGGTTTTGTGGAAAAACTGCACAGGCCAGGTTTGGTTTACCTTTTTCTCTCATTCAAATTATGAAATACGATTTATGCAGAACCCATTTTATATTGGTTTTAATAATGACCCCAATTTGAATGACCTTTAGCAACACACTTACTTGGTCTTTATTATGTGTTTTTTAATTTAGATGTTAAACTCCTTGGTGAGAAAGGATGTGTCATGTTTATGCTGTATATGATTAAAAGGAATTATTTGCCATTAAAACTTTTTTAATTCTTCTTCCAGGACTTCAGTGATTCTGGACCACTGTTACTGAAATGATATTACAGAAGGTGGCGGTTGCATTGTGTTTGTTGGATGAAACCCAAATATTTACTTTCAGTCAAGTGGGTAAAAGCCCCTAACTGCAGTTTACATGTGTAGGTCACTGCGTTACTGTGTTAGTCATTGTCTCTACGCAGCAATGACGAGGCTAGAAGAAGCAAACAGAGAAGTGAACATGCACTCATCCGTCAGATACCTTGGCTATCTTGCCAGAATCAACCTACTGGTTGCCATCTGCATGGGCCTTTACGTCAGGTGGGAAAAAACTGCGGATGCACTGATTTTGGTAATATTTATTCTGGGGCTTTTTGTTCTTGGAATTGCCAGCATACTGTACTACTATTTTTCAATGGAAACAGCAAGTTTGAGTCTCTCCAATCTGTGGTTTGGTTTTTTGCTTGGCCTTCTCTGTTTTCTTAATAATTCTGCCTTCAAAACGGATGTGAAAGAAGAAGCTACTAAATATCTGCTCCTCTCCGCCATTGTTTTACGGATATTATGTGCTTTGGTTGAGAGGATTTGTGGTTGTATCCATTATCGACCGACTCTGCTGACAACAGTTGAATTTTTGGAGCTAGTTGGATTTGCAATTGCCAGCACAACTATGCTGGTAGAAAAATCTATGAGTATTATTCTGTTGGTCATGGCTTTGGCCATGTTGATTATTGACTTACGTATGAAGTCTTTTTTGGCAATTCCAAATTTGGCAATTTTTGGAGCCATTGCATCCTTACTCTTTTTTCCATCACTGCACATCCCCACAAACCCGTTTGCCTTGGCCTGTTTCTTCAGCTGCCTGATTTCAGATCCCCTTCTCGACGTTTACTTCAGTGGACTTTCAGTTACTGAACGGTGGAAGCCCTACTTGTACCGTGGTAAAATTTGCAGAAGGCTTTCTGTCATCTCAGTTGGAGTCATTGAACTAAGCTTTTTCATTCTTGCAGCCTTTAAACTACGTGATTTAGATCTCTGGTATTTTGTGATACCTGGTTTTTCTATTTTTGGAATTTTCTGGATGATCTGTCATGTGATTTTTTTTATAACTCTCTGGGGATTTCACACAAAACTAAATGACTGTCACAAGGTATACTATACGCACCGTGCAGAAAACAACAACCTTGACAGAGTTATGGCATCTAAAGGCATGCGTCACTTCTGTTTAATTTCGGAACAGCTAGTATTTTTCAGCCTTGTTGCGACTGCTGTTTTGGGAGCCGTTTCTTGGCAGGTAAATAATAATCTCTTTGTCTTGATCTCCCTCTTGAGAATGCTCCTGAGAATTGTTGGGTCCTTAAAATTCCTGTGACATTTGATGGTGTGCTGTGGCTCAAAGTTGGAACCCTTAGTTTCACCAGCACGCTCTTCGAATTTAAACACTTGTGCTGCCTTGTCTGTGGCCTGCTAAGGCAACTGGAACATACCTGCTTTTTTATGTGGGCTGAATGGGAAAAAATAATGCTTCCGGGGCAAAAGAATTGTTCAAAGTATTTTAAGTTTATCTACTTACAAAATTACTTTGCTTTTGAATTCATTGTGCTGTAGAACTTGTTTTCAAAGTAAATCACTGTGTTGAACCCTAGTAATGCTCAATATATTGAGGCCTTTTCTTATGGACTGTTTTAGTTGAACCAAGGCAAATTCATGTTTTAAGAATGTAATTTCCAATAATTTTACTTTGCATTTAACCATTAATGTAGAGTTAGAGGTCAGCTGATAATCTGGTAAATTGTTGGCATGTGCTTTAAGTGTCTTATTTACAAATCAAGTTATATGCCACAGGATATGTCCTCTGAAAGATCAGTTCTTAAAATCACACAGCGTTTTTTTGTCTCTTCTTTCCATTCTGAATTAAGGACATTGTCTTTTCTTTAGCAGAAAACATACATTTCTCTCAAAATGCGTGTTCAGTGCCCAAGTTAAAGTACATTGTGTGGTGTCACAGTTGCAATGGAGGGAAAAGGGAGTTTGGTGTCTATTTTCTTTTTTAAGGTGATCTAAAACCCAACAACAACCATTTTTGTACCCATGCACCTCTTAAGTGAATTACATATATATATAAAATAATAATAATAATAAGTAAAAATTATGTATTATTTATGGCAGATCCATTTACAGAAATGTCTCCATAGTGTTTCCAAAACAATTTGCTGCCCATTCCTGCAGGTTTCCTTAGATTGAATAACCTTGTGGATGAAAAGTGTTACAGAACTTGGTGGAAAAAGGAGATTTACAGTTATTTTGTGAGGTTTTGTGTCTTGGGTTTTTTTGTTTGGTATGGGTTTGGTTTTGTGGTTTTTTTGGTTTAAGTTTTTTGGTTTTTTTTTCTGTTGGGTTGGGTTTTTTGAGGTTTGGGTTTTTTTTTCCCATGAAGAACATTAGAAGTTAACAGACAAGCCTGGGAGGAAGGCTGGGTAGTTTTGCTCTTTCTTTGGAAAAGTATCAGCATGCATAGCTGTAGTGTGTGGGCTTGCAGAAAAGAAGAAGTAGAACCAAAAGAAGTAGATAAGAAAAATCCCCAAAATGCATTTACAGAAAGTGAAGGTGCTAATGCACCAAAAGGAATGGGAAGGTAGTTTGGGAGACAGAAACAATAAAGATGGAATATCAGCATGCTAATATTGCTAACTTCCATACTTTCTTTTATGGGAAATGTGTGATTTTATCAAAATGCTAGTTTTTAATTTTTATATACTAGATGACTGTTTTTCAGGAAAAGCAATTTTTTACCATCTCTATCAGATAGTCTTACTAATTTCTCTATCCTTGCCCTCCGTCTTTAACATCCTGAGACATATGATCTGTGAGGCTATGATCTAATCAGCATCACGGAGACATGGTGGGATGCTCCTATGATTGAAGTGTTGAAATGGATGGATACAGGCTCTTCAGGAAGGACAAGCAGGGGAGACGAGGAGAGGGTGTCACCCTCCGTGTTAAGGACCAGCTGGAGTACATGGAGCTCCGCCTGGGGATGGATGAGGAGCCAACTGAGAGCTTATGGGTCAAGATTAAAGGGAGGGCACAGACAGGTGATGTTACAGTGGGGGTCTGCTAGAGGCCACCTGACCAGGAAGACCGGGTGGACGAGGCCCTCTATAGACAGATAGGAGCAGCCTCACATTTGCAAGCCCTCAACGGGGGACTTCAACCACCCCAATATCTGTTGGAAGGACAACACAGCAGGGCATAAGGAATCCAGGCGGTTCCTGGAATGCGTTGATGATAACTACCTTCTACAAGTGATAGAGGAACCAACGAGGAGAGGTGCCACCTTGTTCTCACCAACAAGGAGGGGCTGGTGGGAAATCTCATGCTCAAGGGCAGCCTTGGCTGCAGTAACCATGAGATGGTGGAGTTTGAGATTCTTAGAGTGGCAAGGAGGGCGCACAGTAAGCTTGCTGCCATGGACTTCGGGAGAGCAGACTTTAGCCTCTTCAGGGATCTGCTTGCTGGAGTACAGTGGCATAAAGGCCTGGAAGCAAGAGGGGCCCAAGAAAGCTGGCTAATATTCAAGGACCACCTCCTCCAAGCTCAGGAGCGATGCATCCTGACAAAGAGGAAGTCAGGCAAAAACTCCCGGAGGCCTGCGTGGATGAACAAGGAGCTCCTGGACAATCTCAAACAGAGAAAGGAGGCCTGCAGAGGGTGGAAACAAGGACAAGTAGCCTGGGAGGTATACAGAGAAATTGTCCGAGCAGCCAGGGATCAGGTTAGGAAAGCTAAAGCCCAGGTAGAGGTAAATTTGGCCAGGGGCGTCAGGGGCAACAAGAAAACCTTTTATAAGTATATCAGTGACAAAAGGAAGACTAGGGAAAATGTGGGCCCACTCAGGAAGGAAATGGGAGACCTTGTCACCTGGGACATGGAGAAGGCTGAGATACTCAATGACTTCCTTGCCTCAGTCTTCACTGGGAAGGGCTCTAACCACAGTGCTCAAGTTGCAGAAAGCAAAGGCAGGGGCTGGAAGAATGAGGTACTGCCCACTGTAGAAGACCAGGTTTGAGACCAGCTGAGGAACCTGAAGGTGCACAAGTCCATGGGACCTGATGAGATTCATTCACAGGTCCTGAGGGAACTGGTAAATCAAGTTGCCAAACCACTATCCATCATATTTGAGAAGTCGTGGCAGTCTGGTGAAGTTCCCACTGACTGGAAAAGGGGAAACATACACCCCATTTTTAAAAAGGGTAAAAAAGACGACCTGGGGAACTAGAGGCTGCTTGGTCTCACCTCTGTGCGTGGCAAGATCGTGGAGCAGATCCTCCTGGAAACTCTGCTAAGGCACATGGAAAATAAGGAGGTGATTGGTGACAGCCAGTATGGCTTCACGAAGGGCAAATTGTCCCTGACAAATTTGGTGGCCTTCTGCGACGGTGTTACAGCGTTGGTGGATAAGGGGAGAGCAACTGATGTCATCTACCAGGACTTGTGCAAAGCATTTGACACCATTCCACACAACATTCTGGTCTCTAAATTGGAGAGACACGGATTTGACCAATGGACCACTCAGTGGATAAGGAACTGGGTGGATGGTTGCACTGACAGAGTTGCAGTCAACAGCTTCACATCCAAGTGGCGAGCAGTGATGAGTGGTGTTCCTCAGGCGTTGGTACTGGGACCAGTGCTGTTTAACATCTTTGTCGGTGACGTGGATGTTGGGATGGCGTGCACCCTCAGAAAGTTTGCCAATGGAACCAAGCTGTGTGGAGCAGTCAACACGCTGGAGGGGAGGGATGCGATCCAGAGGGACCTGGACAGGCTGGAGAGGTGGGCCTGTGCAAACCTCATGAAGTTCAGCAAGGCCAAGTGCAAGGTCCTGCACGTGGGCTGGGGCAATCCGATGCACAAATACAGGCTGGGCAGAGAGGAGGCCTGAGGAGAAGAAGTTGGGGGTGTCAGTTGATGAGAAACTCAACATGAGCCGGCAATGTGTGCTCGCAGCCCAGAAGGCCAACCATATCCTGGGCTGCATCAAAAGAAGCGTGGTCACGGAAGGAGATTCTGCCCCTCTACTCCACTCTGGTGAGACCACACCTAGAATATTGTGTCCAGCTTGGGAGCCATCAACATAAGAGGGACAAGGACCTGTTGGAGCGAGTCCAGAGGAGGGCCATGAAGATGATCAGAGGGCTGGAGCACCTCTCCCATGAAGACAGGCTGAGAGAGTTGGGGTTGTTCAGCCTGGAGAAGAGAAGGCTCTGGGGAGACCTTATAGCTGCCTTTCAGTACCTGAAGGGGTCCTACAAGGAGGCTGGAGAGGGACTTTTTACAAGGGCATATAGTGATAGGATGAGGGGTAATGGCTTCAAACTGGAAGAGGGGAGATTTAGATGAGATATTAGGAAGAAATTTTCATTATGAGGGTGAAACAGGTTGCCGAGGGAAGTTGTAGAGGCCCCTTCCCTGGAAGTGTTCAAGGCCAGGTTGGACAGGACTCTGAGCAACCTGGTCTAGTGGAAGGTGTCCCTGGCCATGGCAGGTGGGTTGCAACTAGATGATCTTTAAGGTCGCTTCCAACCTAAACCATTCTATGATGTTAGTTAATAATTACGTAGTTTTAAAATTAGTTGGATGGAGTCATTCCACCTAGTCACACCTAACAATGCAGTTAGGACAAACCAAGTGCGTAAGTTGTCCGCATAGCTGCTGGAGAGAGGCAGTTTCTTGTGGTGGCACCCAGAGCCTGTCTGCAGGGAGTGAACCCTGAGCCTTGGACAGAACCTTCAGGGGAAGGGCTCACTCTCCCCATGCATCAGCTTAAAGTACGCAGGCGCTTCCTGCAGGAGGACTGCTTCATTACTGCAAGCTGTGTCCGTAAGCAAGGAGGACTGGATTCATACCCATCTTGCTCCTTTTTTCTCTTCACATCGATTAATAATTCTTTGTAATTTTTTTCTGTCTCTGCCCACTGCCCCAAAATAACTGCAACTGTTACATGTCTGATAATTTTCTGTCCTCTCTAATTCTGAAGAAGTGCTGTCGTGCTGTGGAATGACTTGTGCAGAAGCATTCACAAGAAGCAAACTGGAAATGTGTCTAAAATCTTAATATTTGTTATTGGCTAATTTTAGTTTCTAGCATCCTGTGTGTAAATAAGATAAGCTGTTGCTCATCACCTCTGTCTGATAGGTTGTGTACTTGCCTATTCAGTGGGAAAAGGAGTAATTGTATTGGCAAAAAGTGAAAGGCGTCAGACCAAATACTTTTACTTGTCAGGAAATTCAGGAAATTATAATTGTTTAGTTTTAGTAGATAATTACATTTATTTTACTATATTTATATTTCTTTTGTCATGTATTTCTAGTAATCAATTAGATTAAGATTATGAATGCAGTTGTCTCCAACTAAAATAATTCCTATTTCTGAAGATGATGTGATGTTTGCCTTGCAGATCACTATGCCTATTTCATCTGTTGTCAGAAAATTAAATACTTTATCAGACCTGGCCAGACCATAATTTAATAAATGGATGTATCGTTTGTTACAGTGATAGCAGGGAACTGTGGCCTTTTCTGTATTTTTCTGGATAGTGTCAGCTTTCAAAATAATTAGAAGTATGAAAGCAATAATGCATGAGCACACAATTTACCCTCTTGCAGGGCATTTTTTTTTTTTTTCTAGGAAACTAGTATTTATTCTTCTTTGTAGGGGGAATTTAAGGCCTCAAGACTCTACTTTAGAATCTTTTGCTGGATTTTTGAGTCTGCTGTTTCAGGAGGTCTAACAGGCTCGACAGTAATGCAGCAAACAAGCTTCTCCAGTGAATGTGTACCTTCCTTATAGTCATTTATACGTATTGTAACAGTTAAGGAAGCAAGTCAGACTGTTAGAGAACACTGTCTGCCTTTCCTCTTCAAAAAGGGATAGTTATTGCTAAATACTTAGTGGGTTGGGATTTCAGGGTTTTGTTTGGGTTTGTTTTGTTTTTAAGAAAACTGCTGAAGAAAAAAGCTGGTGACATCAGAATGTGGTAGAAAGACACCTTAGGGCTGTGTTAGATGCCTTTCCATGAAAAGAAAACATCAGCTTAATGTTTATTAGTGGTCAAAAAAGAGCAAATTAAATATTGGGAATTACTAGGAAAGGACTGGAGGTAACACTATGCCACTGTATAAATCCAGAGCTTCTGTATTTTGAGTAACTGTGCAATTCTTACTTGCTTTCCTAAAGATGAGAAAACAAGGGAAGGTTCCGAGAAGGGCGATGAAATTAATTATAGACATGAAACAGTTTATGTGGAGGGAATGAGTAAACAAGGATGCTTCAGCTAGGAGAAGAGAAAACTGAGTGAGAGTATGATGAACATATAAAATACACGTGATGTGGGAGAAGGTAAACAGTAAGAGACAATAAACAATCAGTTCCAATGCGAAAGTTGATGTGAATCAAGTTAGCAAGAAGCAGGTTGGAGCCAGACAGGTGGGAATAGTTCCTCACACAGCGCTAAGTTAGCTCTGGGGCTGTGTATCACGGCATGCTGTGTGTGCCGAGAGGTTGCAGACATGCAGGAGGAAGCTGGACAAGTTCATGGAAGCAAATTCACTGAGGTTTACATACCATATGGAAGCTACATCTGGCTCAGGAAGTCCTTGAGCCACCAGTGGTTGGTGTACTTGGGAAACATATGTGCTTGGTCTGTCCTTACGCTTTTTTCCTGGGCATCCATTTGGCCTCTTTGGGGACCAGACGTTCTTTTAGATGGACCTTTGGTGCAGCCTAATACAGCCACTCTTACATTCTTATATTATGGAATTTTTTTTACTTAAATTTTCAACATATTTTTTCCTTATGTTCTCTTAGCAATGCTAAGTATTCCTCAGTCACCACTTCCTGAAAATGTGTTTGCTCTTTTTAAAGTTGTTTAAAACATTTTTGTATGTGTTAAGATTAACAGTTTTCAGTCTTTGCAACTTCAGTTTGGGATTTCTGTAGTCATTTCAGTAAGTGCTAATTATATTTGAAATCTGTTAAGTGTCACCTGGAAGGTGAAGCATTTTTTATTTATACCTTTCTTCACTCTGAAGATGTACTGAAAGCTTGTTTAATGATACTGCATTTGATGAGAGGTGGCTTGAAATCACTTAATGGTCTGCCATTTGACCTCCTATATAATGAATAGAATTGGCTAAAAACCTGAGCCTTGGAAAGGTACTTTCTAAGTGTCAGCTATAAATAATTAGCATATAAAAGTCTAGCTCAGCTGTGTGTGTTAGGTTACAGCCAGAAATGGGGTGGTGGAAGAAGGGAGGGGTTCTGTTTCGTGGAAAACTTTGTTACAGGCACATTATATATGCCCTTTTAGCATTTTTAATAACTGTAAAATCTGTGCATCATATAAATCTCAAGTGTATGAAAGGTCAAGACCTAAAGAGACAGTTGTCTGCTAATTGGTGGCTAGAAGTGTCCTATTTGATTAAAATTGCCAGAAAAATATTGAATCTCCTTTTGTGGAAGGGCCATTAAAGTGAGGTCAGTTAACTTGCTGTTGCATGCACTGTAGTTTTGTGACTCTTGCAGAATTGTTGAGGTTGGAAGTCCTGTCAGCCAAAGACCTTTCTTTAAGGGGAGCTTAGCCCTTGTAATAAACCACAGGTTGAAAGTCTGTATTCCTGGTGCTTCAATATGTGCTTGGAAAGAACTGTGGCTCCTGAAAGGAAAATCTCTCTCCAACAGATGAAGCTTAAATGTGAGGAGCAAATTGTCGGGTCTGTCTGAAACTGCAGGATGAGCTCAGGAAGCACAAGAAGTGTAAAAGTAATTTGATAAAGCCGGTTGCATTCACAAATGAAGTAACAGCTTTTCAGTGGGGCATGTTTCAGTTGGGACATGGTCTGCCTCTGAAAATAATCCCTGCTTTAACTGGAATGGAGAGACACCTTGACTTGTTGGTAGGAATACATGGAAATTTTCCTTGCAAAATCTGCAGGAAGTGTTCTGTACCTGCCTTTACATTAGGGTGAGTAATTTCAGTGAGATCAATAGACTCTTTAACTCCAACTTACTCATTTCAGCAATTACTCATGTGCCTGTCCGTAATTAGGCTTTTGGATGGGACAAGACCCAGCAGAAGTCATGCAAATGTCTCGGGCATTACTTCTTTCAGAAGCCAGTAAGATGATGAAAACTTTGCAGATGGAAGTCTTGGAATTTGCAAGCAAAGATCTTGGAAAGGTTTGGAGGAATCTTTCTCTCAGAAATTTAAAATCAGATTTTCTTAAGTGCTCTGTGCCAAGGTAACAGTACAGTTTTTCTGAATTACTGGCCAAAGAGAATTATTATCCCTGGAAGACCTGTATTTAATATTACCAAGAGAAAAATTAACTATGTCGGAGTCAGGCAAAGTAATGGAATGAAGTCTTTTCAGTACATTATTCTTGTTTTTAGCGAATTTTATGGGTTAGTAAAATAATAGTATTCGTGATGTGCTTGAGTACTTGTACTTAAATGGACAGTAATGTTGAACTCCAATTATTCATGAAAGAAAAGTTAGTTTATTGTCTGTATGAGTATTTTCTTGTTTTGGAGAAAGTTAGTGATTTTGTAGTCTTTATCGTGGTGTGATTGCCTGGTGTTTTGTGAAAGCTCAGTTTACAATGCCTTAGTAAAATTGAAGGTGGTGACTGATGACATCTGAAGGGGGTCTAGAAGAAAGTTGGAGAGGGACCTTTTACAAGGGCATGTAGTGATCGCACGAGGGGTAATGGCTTCAAACTGGAAGAGGGGAGGATATCAGGAAGAAATTTTTCACTCCGAGGGTGGTGAGACACTGGCACAGGTTGCCCAGCGAAGTTGTGGAGACCCCATCCCTGGAAGTGTTCAAGGCCAGGCTGGATGGGGCAACCTGGTCTGGTGGGAGGTGTCCCTGCCCATGGCAGGGGGGTTGGAACTCGATGGTATTTAAGATCCCTTCCAACCTAAACCATTCTGTGATTCTATGACTTTTTTTAACTTCTCTAAAACCAAGATTATTTTCTGAATAGTAAGAAGTTTTCTAAGTAAAATCTATTTACTTGCACATACTTTTGTTAACATCACAGATTAAATAGCTTTTTTGAATGCAAATCGTATCCAGTCTTTCTCCTTCACTTTTGCCCTGCTTTTCTTCCTGACTTGTATTTTTAATCCAGTCCTCTGCAGGCTTTGCTTGTCCGGTTTAATTTTTTTTCTTTTTTCCCCCGGAGGCCCTGCTGCATCTTCTCTCCATATTTTCTCAAACAGCCTTGCCACTCCTGCTTTTTTTTTTCCTCTCTGTCTGTCTGGTCATCTTTAGTTCCCCCCTTTCTTTTCCTCACTGTCAGTTTTCCCCTCCTTGCCGATTTCACTTGCGTATCTGTGCCTCACTATTTCTTCACAGGCTCATCTGTTCAATTTCTTTTGCAATACTATTCTTCTCTCTTTCCCCACTGTTTCGTTGTCTCTTAAGCTGGATCCTAAATCCCCCTTGCTCACTGCTCATCATTTCTTCTCAAACTCACCCGCTCTCCTGTTTATTTTTGCTGCCCATCTTGCTCTGGGTGGTAGGTGCTCAGCCCTCCCTGGCTCTCTGCCTCTCCAGTCCTGCCCGGAGGGCTGTGTCAGCCTGCCTGCTCACGTCCACAGCGGCAGCACGCCTTCCTGCTCTCACCACTTCCAGAGGCCCTAGGTCACGAAGGGGATCTCTGGTGACAAGAGAAAGAAAGTCTTCATTGTTAGTCTAAAGTATCTGATTTATGCGTTCAGCTTACTGTCAAAGTCTCATTAATTTCAGAATTCAATTTCTTATATTGAAAAAAAAAATATCAGAAAGCCATTTAGTGTGCTTTTAAGTTGACAACCACTTCTGGGTTTGCTGGGACAAATGCACGTAGACTAAAACACAGGCTTTCCCGTGGTTAGAACAGGAGTCGAGGATGGGAAACATAACACATGTCTGCCAGTGAACATGACGACTATTTTCTGCAAACTGTTTTCTAGATTTTCCCAGTGCTGTTTTAATAGTCAGAAGTAATGGATTATTTATTGTTCTCCAGAGACTATTCTTTCATTCAATAGCTTGTTATAAGACTGTTTCCTCTGCTAGTTGTTCTACATTATAACTTTACAAATTTTGTCTTTAAGCTTCTTTTTACCTGTAACATACATATCTTGTTTTCATTTGGAATAAGCTATCCGTCAAATATTTGTAAATTAGTTATCACATTATCCTTTTTCTCTTGAGCCTTCTCCATCATGGAGCATATACTTTGTTTTTGCAGAATCACTGCAGAGGAGCTGAGCAGAACTGTTTATTTTATATTTACTTGTGTGTATATATGGATATATAAAAATAAGTAAATATTATTCAGCTTGGATAATGGAAAGCAGAGCAGAAATTTTGCTTGGGAATACACAAAGACATCTTTGTGAGCCTCCTCAGTTGTCGGTCTGTTACACAGAATCCTGGGCAGCCTGTTCTAGGTGGCCCTGCTTGAGCAGCGGGTTGGACCAGATGATTTCCAGAGACCCCTTCCAACCTCAACCATTTGGTGATTCTGCGATCATCTTAGTTGACATATGTTTAGTAATTTATTTCTATTTTAACCAGAAGGGCTCTTCTGTAGGTCTTTGTAACAGGCTTCCAATTTAAACAAGCACTTCTTTTTTTTTTTTTCTTTTTTCTTACTCCTTATTATTTTCGTCAGTCATGTGTCAGTAATGCTTCATTGTTAAATACGGTTCCAGAATGGTTCCACTTCCAACAGTGGTTTACTCCTTGGGACTGGAGTTGTCCTATCTGTGAATATAAAATTATATATCTTGCCTGTAAAATACCTCTAAATTCTTCTGGTGTTTTACCAGTTACACTTAACAATAAGCATTGCTTGAAAAGCTAAAGAAAGTGGAAAGGTAATACTACTAGTGAATCTCACCGATCTTTTATTGTCTGTCATTTTAGTCATCAGAGGCAAGAAGTATATTTTTTTACCTTTTCTACATTATTTGAAATGGGAACACACTGTGTATTTCCTAAATACTTATTTAGAAGAAGACAGACAAAGGCAAAAACCCCCAAAGATTAAGAGATGAAATGGCTTCTCATGTTTTCAGTGGGATTGCTGAGATGGTCCCCATCTCCTGTTTGCTTTTTGAGCAGTCTGTCTGGAATCAGTGGGTACTTAGAGTACAGGGATGTACTGCAGGCTGAGATTGCCAGTGCAGTTGAAAACAGAATGAAAATGGGTTGAATAGATGAAAGAACAAAATCCCTTTCTGGCTTTACCTATGCATCCATGGCCATCTGCTCCATTGAGGACCAGTCATCAAATCTTTTCGATTTAGTAAAGCACTGACAGTCGCCACCTGGCATCTTAGCTGTTATCTTAAAAGAGGGACCTATCTTTGCATTTACAGTAATTATTCACTTAATAAGATATTATTTTTTGCTATTTCAAGTTCTTATAGTTTACGTATTTTAAAATGTCACCAGTCATTTTTTTGCAATGCTGAATTTAAATACTTTATCTTATTAAAGAGCTTCTCTAAACATCATTAATCATTCTTATATTTGTTAGTGATATATTTCTTCTAAATCAAAACTGCTGAAAAAGTGCTGACAGCAAGTGCCAGCGTCTTTACATTAGATAGATGCCTATACATGTAAAATATCCATACTAACAGTACTTTCCTACTTTATAGTGTAAGATGGGCGCTAAATGAAAATGGAGGTGAACCTTCAGACAGAGCTGAGTTGATTCATAACACTACAGAACATATTTCCCATTCCTCTTTAGTATTTGGTACAAACTAAAAGCAGGATACAGAGCAAGATGGATCACTGAGATGATCCTTACAGTTTCTCTGTGGAATCCATATCTCGCAAGTACTTATGAATTTTCTTGCCAGTATCTTCATATTAGTAGGAATAATTTCAACAATTAAATGTAAAATTTTTTTTTGGTAAAAACTAGTAATCTTTGTGATCATCTCAAGTTCTGTTATTGCAGAACACTGTAGGCTTAATAATTTGCATGTGTTTTAGGGGATTAAGGAAATGCAGGGAGTGTTTAGAACAACTTGGGATGTTGTAAGAAAACTTTTACAATAAAATTATATAAAGTAATAAGATAGTAGTATTCTTTAGGATATTATGATAGCTGTAATTTTTATGGGCAAGTGTGTTTTTTATTTTGTAATGTGTTCACTGGGATCAAAACACTAATGCAATGTAAGAGCAGTTTGCTCTAACAGGATCCAAGAAAAGTTGTATTTATATATGATGGAAAAGCTGAATATGTCATAAAAATGCATTATAATACTTCCTGGTCCACACGTTCAGTCTTTCCAAGGTTTAGAAAATCCTCTAATTAACCAATCATGAGTAGGAAGCTTTTCCAGACAAGAACTTGAATTTCTGCAGGGTCCAAGTCTTCCTGTTTGGTTGTTTTGTTTTGGTTTGGTTTGTTTTTTTTTTTAATTTAAAGCAAATTATCCTTCTGGTATCTACAGTTGCAAAAGTAAGTCTCCAAATCTTGAAACTAATTTAGCTAGAGAGCTCTGCTATTTCATCACAGTCGTATATTTTACAAGGTTTCTATGGAACAGAAACTAACCAAATCTTTATAAGTTTTTATTGCCGCTGCTCTGAGTCCTTTTCATTTTCAGAGTGCATTTCAAAAACTGAGCAGCAAAAATGAGCACTTTCTGCTGATACATTTGAAACAAAAATTATATTGTCTTAATTAAGGATTTTTTTTCTCCTTATTGACAACAAAACAAGTTGAGGTTGCACCATAATTGTTAAAATGTTTCAAGCTTTCTTGTCTTGTGGTGATTTCAGGTAATTGTATGGATTTGGGGGAAATTAATTCTGAAAATCCTTATTCTCTGACACAAAACTTGATAATCACTATGTGAATGCTTCCCTGCACTTGTCCTAAATACGTTCCATCTGCTCACTCACTCATTGATCCTGACCCTCTGAGTGTAGGCAAGACTAGGGTAGGGAAGGGCACATGTCTGGAGTGATGCAAAGTACCTCCTGAGCTGGCTAGAAAAATGATGTACCTAAAAGTGATTGTGAATCTCCTATAATGTATCTGCACTTCATAGGCACACATTGCTCCTCGTAGATTCAAATTATTAGCACAAAACATCAAATTACATTATGCCGCGTGAAATCGGGTTGCAGTATTAACAGTAGCATTATCACCTCTTGATGGACTTGTTATATCCGAACTGGTTTTGTAGCTCGAATGTTAGCAAGTCAATGAGCATATTAATTGCACTTTTGTGCTAAGCTGTGCAGGGCTGTGGGTAAAGGGAGGCTCTCTGTGGTTATTCTGTAACAGGATTTGGTGTCTACTCAAAGTCATGTCCTCACGTCCTTGAGAGCTACAAGCTAAAGAAATAAACTTTTCATTTGTCATGAATTGTATAAAGCATAATAGGAGCTGGATATAGTCTTATAGTGGTTTCAGATGTTGGAATTTGAGAATAATGCTATCAGTTACCAGTTACTTGAGAATAGTGCTATAAGTTAATATCATATCTTGGTGTTTACTTGTGGTTAAAAGTATCGCTGTCATAATTTCAAGGACACATAGGTGAAATTCTTCTATCAGAAGTATTAATGGTATTCTTCCTTAGGGCAGGAAGCACATTAGATGGGTAAAGCTGTTCTTTCAGACTAAATTGTGTAATATTTACATGTTTAAAAGCTGAAAATAGTTATTTACCTGTGTCTCTGTGTTAAGCTGAACTACCAGTCCACATCAAATCACTGAGTGTTGAACAATAAGGCAATATCCAGATTTTAAAATAAACATGAATATTGTAGATTTATGCAAAGAAGGCAAATAAAACATAGATGTGGTCAAAGGCCACAGAACTCTTCTCAAGACAGAAATACATAGCTTTGAATGTATTTCATTTGATACATAACAAACAATAATATTTAATAACTGCACCATGGATATTAAAGTTCCTGGTTAACTATATATTATAATACTGTTTCTACCTTTCCTAAAGCATTAAATGCCTCATTAAACCCAGTCACATCATGTTAAAATAATTAAAATGAATCTGTATCTGTTCTGCCTCTCACTGACAGCTGGCATTTCGGAAGTCCGTTTTTATTTTACCTAGTACTAGTGGTTGAGACTTAACTTTTGAAACTCTTTCTTTTTTACAGAAATCATTTATGTATCAGTGAGTGTAATCTTTTCCAAAACTGCTCTTTACCTACGAAACGGGAAAGCTCAATGCACAAGGCACAAAGCTGTGTGAAGGCTACTAAGTCATGTAGTGGATGTCTCTTTCATCTGATATTTATGTAGCTGACAGAAAATTGTCGATTTAATTGCAATGATGTTCATAAATGTTCTCACAAATTATCTTTTGTGTGATACATAGTATTCCACAAAGAACGTTTTAAAAACTCCTGGCATTAAAAAGCAGGAGTAGTTAAGTCCATATTTTTAATGATGCAATATAGTGTGCTATCATCTGATGCTAAGTACATAATATTCTGTGTTGTGCTTACTGATTAAGGCCTGATCCAGCAGATATTTACAGATATACTTATTTTATGCACATAAATAATTTCGTGGCATTTGATTTTCCTGCTTAAATGGATAAAGCTAAGCTACGGTCAGGGCTTTTAAACCTAAGTCCTGTGCCGTTAGTGTTTTCCAATGCATTCTTTTCAGAAGAGTGATCCCTGCTTACCAGCCACCACCTCCCCAGGCCCCCACATTGGCCTTTCATTGTCTTTAGAGTACTTCACCATGTGATATGTGGGAAAAAAGTATACATTATGTGTAATAACTTGCACGTTTTAGGACGCAGTTATGTTTGATCAAACACAGGGAGTTATTCATAAAACCATAACCAACAGATAGGAAGGATTTTTCATGCAATACATAAATCTGTTTTCTTTTTAGCCGACCAACGGGATCTTCATGAGTGCGTTTCTCATCGTTTTACCTCTGGAGTCCATGGCTCATGGGCTTTTCCATGAGCTGGGAAACTGCTTGGGAGGAACGTGTGTTGGGTATGCTGTTGTGATTCCCACCAACTTTTGCAGGTATAGTTACCATGTATTTCAGCTTCACGGTAGGTTAAGTGTATTGTTAGCTCCTAGAGGCAATGCAGTGCTGTTGCTTGTATTTTTCAATAATTACATACAAATTTAAATAATAGATATTGTATTTTTCCTTTTCCTCACCTTCCAAAACGAATGAGTAACTTCAGCTCCGCCTTTTTATATGTATCTAATTTGTTTTGAGAAAGCCAATGGATGCTTTACGCACCAGTCATGCATAGGCAGATTCCACATTCCGTATCCCACACAAAGGATGATTGGGGCATTTGACTGAGTGCAGATATTTTATAACAGGAGATTTAATAAACCAGACAGATCAGTCTAAAACAGTTTTGAATTCTATTAAATGAGATGGTGTCTACATTTAAAGGACATTGAAATTAGATTTGCGAGTGGACTCCGTGTCAGTTATCGGTATTGTGAATTTACAGCTGATTTTTGTTGCAACATAAATGTTACCATATGAGAAATGCTTGGGGGTGGAGGGATTGTGCTATTATCATTTGCCTGTGTGTGTTTTTCTTAGAAGCTTTAAACTTGCAAGTGCTACTTTAGCCGTATAATTAAAATTGTGTGTACACCTTTTTTTTCTAAATGATAAAACAAGAACTATGTAAGTTATCTATTTGAGTTACAAGAGAAACAGGGGTAAACTGGAATGAGGGGCTTAAAAATACAACTGCCCAATTTATGAAGACTGCCCAGCTTGCAGTATGTGTAATGGATTCAGTGAATAGGGAAAAAAAATAATGGGTAAAGAAACAGAAGGTAGTGTGCCAATCTTAGATCACTGTATCTTAAATAGTGCAAAATACTGTAAAAACAAATTTTCTAAGCTTCGATCTACAGTCTTCAGCTGTGCACTCTTCTAAAAAAAATCTATGTAGTCAATTATTGTTAGGGATTAAAAAATAAATTTTCTAAATTTACATTACAATAGAAATAAATTCTTTTTGTTTCCATGGCAATAATTTAATTCTTTCATTGTATTATGTTATTCTGGCTCTGGCAGTTCCCTCTAATTTCTGAGTGAATGAGATACTCTTGAGCAACTGTTTAGGACCTGAAAGAACTAAACTTCCTTATTAACAAAGCTTGACTGTTTCAGTAATGGGCCCAGTCTTCACTTCCTAAGACAAACAGTAATGATGATGTATTCAATATAATTGTAGTAGTGAAACGTTAGCCTTCATGAAGGCACTAGACAGGTGAGGAGGTGCAAAATTTAATTAGCAAGACCAAAAATGAAAGCAGATAGCTTTACACACTCACTTGCAAACAAAATACATGAGGAATACATACATACCTACAGAAATATACAAAAAAAAGAGAAGCCATGTTTTCTGTTAGTAGAGTAAGACCATCTCTGTATTTCCATCCACAAAATCTGTCCAATTCCCAGGGAACACAGGGACTCTTTTGGTATATATGTATATTCATGTAGACACACACACACATATATACACACACACACACCCTATACATACATGGTTTGTTCCAGGTCTAGTTTGTGATTTTCTTAGAACTTTCATGTTATAAGCAGTGAATACCATCATCTGAAACATACTTCTTATGCTGAAAGATCAGCATCTGAACAGCACACACAAGTAAGAATTACTCTGTTTGTGTGAGTACTATATTGAATAACAGCTAGTTTGGAACAGAGGGAAATTAATTCAAAATATCTGAGCAAAATGTGTACTTGGATTTCTCTTTAGTCTATTATTGGAAACTAGTTTGCATGATGTTTTGTGCAGACTAACACTCATTCTCCCTGCGCTCCTTTCCAGTTGTGTACGAACAAATGCCTGTCTGAAGGCAGTGCTCTTTCAGTGGGACTTAATGAAATCTTAGAAGCCCAGCATGTTCACATCACAGCTCCGCTCTCTCTCCCTCTGTCTCTCAGCTGTAGGAATAGCATGGGGCTGTGTAAGGAATACCCTTTGAAGTGAAGTGTGACAGAAGGGAGGGGGAGATAGTGGTCCCTCACTCAAATACAGTATTTTTGAATTGTTTGTAAACTGTAAATTTCAAGTAAATTTGAGTTTAGAATAGTGCTACTTCATAGCGGAGGAAACATGCACAGGGAAAAAAACAAACCACCAATTGCTAAAAGTCCACTAAGCAAGAAATAATTACAAATCGTAATCATAGCTGTTTTTCTTTTCTGTAGTCCTGATGGCCAGCCAACTCTTCTTCCACCTGAGCACGTACAAGAGTTAAATCTGAGGTCTACTGGCATGCTTAATGCCATCCAAAGATTTTTTGCATATCATATGATTGAGACATATGGTTGCGATTACTCTACGAGCGGACTGACCTTTGATACCCTTCACTCCAAGATCAAGTCTTTTCTTGAACTTCGGACAGCAGATGGACCCAGACATGATACCTACATTTTATATTACAGCGGTCACTCACATGGCACTGGTGAATGGGCACTGGCAGGTAACTGCTTGGGGAATTTTTTTATTAATAGTTTTGGCATTGATAAACTTTGCAAATCAATTAATTCTTTCTGTAAAAAATCGTACTGTATTGCGAAACTTTGAAGTCTTGGTCACATTTATTATCTGACAGTCCAGAATGGCAAAGAACCACTAATCTTTGGAGAACAGTTATACAAGCTTCTGGCAGGGAAGGAAGAAAGGAGAGAGAAATACATGGCTGTTAAGAGATTCAGGGGCTACAAGGAACCATTAAAATAGGCAAGGTTGCAGGCTGACTACCTCTGCTGGTGGAGAGAATGGAGAAATGCAGAAGCCCCTTTTGTGTGCAGTTAACTTGATGTAAAGAAGCAGCTCTTTCCTTACCTTGCTGTGTATGACAGTCAATTATGTTACTTCATGAACTTCTATGTCATCTTAGTATTTAGTCACTTTGATAAAAATCCTTTTGCAGCTAACTAATCTTACACTTGTTCTCAAAATTGTTTAAATATTGTTGACCCCAAAGGTATGCTTGCAGGTTTAAACATGATTTCATACTCCCCTTACAAGTCAACAAGTTAACTTTAAAGATTACTTTTTTTTTTCCCAGCAAAGTAAAATGGAAATGATCCCCTCCTGCTCTAAAGACAATTTCCCCTGTATTTTGAGGAATATTTGTTCACTGTAATGAACAAGCATAATCTCTTCTTATTCCCTGGACATGGCAGAGTGAATTACAGTGTTCTGCGTCAGGCTGCCATGAAGGACTGCACTCGTGTCCTTAAGATGTGCTCTGTTGTTGGGTTTTTTTTGTAAAAGGTAGAATTGATAAAAGAAATAGGAGGCAGGTATACAATCCACACTAGAAAAGCAGATCTTCAAACATCTAGCAAACCTTGTGTTCTGAAAACAGCTATGGTTTGCTGACATCGTAGAGTTTGGGAGTCCCTGTGGGTGCAGTGTAGCCCGAAGGCTACAACCCCATATATAAAGGGCCAGTTTAACGCCTTGTCATATGCTTGGCCTAGGCTTCACCATTTCCCCTTTTCTTGGCCTGTTCTTGATCTCTTTATGATGGGCAGTCCTATCTCAACTGTATCCTTTGGTAAACCTACTGAAGTTTTCAGGTCATCGGTAGGATTAGCCTTGCTCTCCTGTTGTATGGAGGTGGGCTTCTGAGGTTGCTGTGTGCAAAAAGTCAATCTTCTAGTAAATACGTTGAAAATTTGCAACTTTTTTTCTTCCTGGGACAGAATTAATTCTCTTGGATAGCACTCTGCCTGGCTGTTTGTCAAGAGTCTCTCTCCAGTGGCATATGCTCTTCAGCAGTGCAGACAGGTCCTAGCTTTGCGTGTGGTCGTGCTGCGGTGTTCAGGCGCAGGTCAGTTTTCATCTGGGAGGCTGTATACCTGTTTTGGTGCAACTCCGTGCCTGAACCATTAGCCCTGCTGAAGAGCAGTGTGTATTTTTTCTCAAAAAGGCTCAGTGATTTAAAAAAGCCACAGCTGTACTCTGAGCTTCGTGTGAGTGATGTGCCGCAGTGTGCGCCAGGGTGGCTGAGTGACTTCTCCGAGAATAGGGTGGTTTGTCCGTAAGAGCAGCTGCCGCCCCGTGCAATTGCTGAGTGTGTCCACACGTTATATGGAGCAGGCTAGCAGCAAAACTCTGCCTCCCACCCGTGCTCCAGACGGCAGCACAGACACGGTTAGCTTTCTAGCGTATATGGAGCCAAATGTTGCTGCAAAAATCAGACGGCTTCCAGCCTAGTCCTGGATTACATCTGGCCAGCCTGGAGTGTGACAGGGCAGCTCAGGTCTCTGTATATCTGTTCAGGTAGGTGTAGCCTAAATTAAACTCTGTCTTCACTTTTAGAATAAGGGCCAAGGAAACCGTTAAAATAAAAAGAAAGTTTCTGTGCTATAAGATATAGCGTGTAAATGCAGTGGTGTTCAGCTGTCTCACAAAGCTCTTTTTCAGTTCTCTATCCAAGCATGTCTTCAGTTTCTACTTGGAGATCTGTATAGTATATGGAGAGGAATAGGCAGCTGTCACATGTCTTGCATCCTTTTTTGTAATTAATTTTAGATAAATTATGGAGTGCAACCTGATACTCCTTCCAGATAGCACCGCTCCTGAATGTAACTTGAAGTATAAACTGAAAAGGTGAAGGCTGTTTGGTTGTGTAATTGTGCCGCGTGTATTGGACAGTGGCGTTTTGTGACAGATGGAACATTTGGTCATCAGCTCCAGTAATGTGTACCGTCCTCTGACCTCTGGAGAGGATGAACAGAGACGGCAACAATGAAATACAACATTGGAATCTAATAGAAGAAGTAGCGTCTCACTGACGGCATATGCCATGATATGGCACAGCAGTAGCAATGTAGTCTTTGCTTTGTAATGACGTCTTTTAAAGGAGACTTACTGGATTTATTAGTTCACTAATGATGTTTCTGTGTTGTTGGAAGCTGAGATGTAACACAGTGGTGTATAAAAGAAACTGTTAACTAGTCATGCATAAAATATGAGCAGTCAAACGACCTGGGAGGTCGTGTTCTCTGAGTGAAGGCAAAGGCAAGAGCTGAGCTAATAAAGCTTTCTCTCTGTTGCTGAAACTGTTGGCTTAACTGCCTGCAAAACCTGCCAAAGAGCCAGTTGTGGCCAGACATGTGGATTTCTTGCACAGCTTGGTGCCTAAATCTTGCGCTGGACAATGGCTCCATGTGTTTGAGGTCAGTAGGGTTAGAAGCTGAACATGCGTTTGTGTGTGTGAAGGATGAGATGGTTTTCTTTGGGTAGTTCTATCCAGTACTGTTTTGATATCACCTGCAGCCCTGCATAGTTACAGTAAAATAAAATTTATTTATAAGCCTCTAAAACATGAACAAATAAAGAAATTTTTACTGCTAATTGACACAGAAGGTTTACCTAGAAAAGGGAAACTACTTCTATATAAGTCTTTTCTGTAAATAACTACAGCAATTTGGGGATCATGTACCAAGACAAGTCATTACTGTAGGTTTGTATATTAAGATTGTCTTTGGTACTAAATTTTCCAGGTTTGCATTTCTTTGGATAAAGTTGTAGCCCTGTAATTTTGCTTTTCCTTTAACTGAGATAGCATGCCCAAAGTTTTAACTCTGAGCTATTAATCTGAAGCATATTTTTCGTCACCCCTTACAGGTAGAAATGTAAGTGCTGAAATATGCAGCTATTCTGTTTGAGATTCATCTGTGCAATTAAATTCCTACTAACAAGATTTTAAACACTGTTAAATGTACTTACATTCCTCAATGAGAATCACTATGGAATTAAAATGCAGTTATTTTAAATTATGTTTTTCTACCTTTCTTCTAGAAGTTGTCTTTTTTTTTTTTTTTTTAACGTTGACATTTTCAAACTAGAGTGGTTTTGTTGTAAGTCTGTATCATAGCTCCAATCTGGCAGCAGGTAGACATATCGGTTCTTCACATTAGTAGTCACTATGGAGCCAGTGGAGATTTATTTATGTGTTCATAAGGCACTTGAGTAAGTAGTCTGCTTTTCAAAGCTACATAGATCCTGCACTATCCATTACACTTAAGCAGAAGTACTCCCCGCTACGGGTAACTCGGTTTAATTACAATCTGCTCTTTTAAAGCATTGTTGGAGCAAGAGCTGAGATGGAACATGAGAAGTTGGACACTCTAGTTGCAAGTGTGTTCTGAGCTGATAGGAAATAAATATTGTGGAAAAATTCCTGTGAGATTTTTGTTTTATTGAGTTGTAAACCCATACCAGTTTTAATTTTCTTGAAACTCTGAAGACTACTGTGTCTGTAGAGTGAATCTCTCCATTTCTGGTCACATGATTTTTTCAAGCCAAAGTGATGGTTATGCCTTTAGGTGGCTTTCTCACTGTGCTTTGAAACTGTTAGCATGTGTTATGTTCAAAAGTCCTCTCTTTTCCTTAAAGGAGAAGTCCTAATATTAATAAAAACATATTAAAAAGAGTGCCTTTTCCATTAAAATTATTAAGAATTTAATACAAAATAAACTCTATTTCAGGTTTTCTTCCCTTGTTTACCTATGTCCAGATATCTCTTCAGCAGGCTGTAATTTCTTTCACCCTGTGAGGGAATTCTTTTTTTCTTTTTTTTTTTTTTGTTTGTTTGGTTGGTTGGTTTGTTTTGTTTAAATCAAGGGTGAGTTAAGGGCCTCATCTGCCACAGCAAGTCAGGTGGAATCAGTTAATATCTCTCTGGAAATCTGCAACATGTACAAGCAGGGAGGATCAGTTGAAAACGACTATTGCCTCTGTCCATGTTGTTAAAATAAGAGGTTCTTGGAACCTGCAGTCAAAATTCTAGATGTTTCTGTTTCTTCCTGCTAATCTTAAAGTATTTTTTCCTTGTGGCAGGAGGTGATGCTTTACGACTTGACACACTTCTGGAGTGGTGGAGAGAAAAGAACAGCACTTTTTGTTCTCGACTCATCATTGTTTTAGACTGTGAGAACTCTCAGCCTTGGGTTAAAGAAGTAAGAAAAGTAAATGACCAGTATGTTGCCGTGCAAGGAGCAGAAATGGCCAGAGTCGTAGACATCGAGGAAGCAGACCCTCCACAGCTTGGTGACTTCACCAGGCAATGGGTTGAGTACAACTGTAACCCCGACAGCAATATCAGCTGGTCCGAAAAGGGACGTACAGTAAAAGCGGTGTATGGTGTGTCAAAACACTGGAGCGACTACACTTTGCATTTGCCAACGGGAAGCGATGTTGCCAAACACTGGATGATATACTTCCCACGTATCACCTATCCATTAGTACATTTGGCAAACTGGTTTTGTGGTCTCAATCTGTTCTGGGTATGTAAAGCGTGCTTTAGGTGCTTGAAAAGATTGAAAATGAGTTGGTTTCTTCCCACAGTGCTGGACACAGGACAGGGTTTCAAACTCGTCAAATCCTAATTAGGAACCAAAGAGAACCAAATTAAGTGAGAGCTCTGGGAACTTTCTCACTTTACTGTACTTACAACTTTTTATATGACTATTTTTCTCTGAAAAAGTCTGCTACACTCACTTTATTCAGCTCTTTGAGCAGCTACGGTATATGCAACAGTTAAAAATTGCAATCTTAAACAGAAGAGGGTAGGACTGTGATATTTGAGTTTTGTTACTGGTCTGTATGTACATATGTAAGAGACTTATTTAATATGACCATGCAGTTTGGAGACAGTTTGATGTTCATATGCATTACTTAAAGCAGCCTTTGTTCAGTCACCAGTTTGATGGGCAACAGCTCCTGTGAATGTTACAGCATGCTTATTTGCCATTTATATCCACTATGAGGTTCAAATACAGGAAAGGAACCAAGCTAAATCTCAAATCAGTTTATAAGTCCTTGAAATTACATGGTGGGGTCAAGGGTATTATAAAACAGCACTGAACCAAAAAAATAGAAGAATGAATAGCCATTGTAGGTAAGTAGCTACTGAGAATCTTTAGTTTTATTTGCTTTTACAGCTTCAGTCCCTGCCTCAGTTCTCTTCTGCCATCAGTGGAAATTTGCCACAGAAAACAAGGAAATCACACAACCCTCTAATTTTCTGATGCTGCTCGGACAATGTTTTCTGAAGTGCAGTTCTAAAGACTTTCCGTGTTACTTTCAAAATTCAATATCTTGCTGGTGATCGTTTCTTTTTTTTTGTAAATATTCCCAGTAGTTCATTCATACGTGGCATAAAAATTCACTGGGAGTTTTTCCCTCACCTTTTAGGATGGTTCTGTCTTTTCCACACTCTTACTAGTTTGTATTTTGAGAAGCTACCCTGAAGAAAAAAAAAAAAAACAAACCAAAAGCCAAGGATTTAACAAAGAAAATAATCCACAGATAAAAAATGGAAGTACAAGTGTTGCCTTGCTTCCATGTTTATCTGAAGTCTTTGCTGTGCCCAAGACCTTGATTCTGTTAAACGCTGGGTACAGGATTGGACCTATGGGTTCATTATCTGTTAAAATCACGAGCAAAGTTTGTCAGAAAGAATAAATTATTCCCTCAGGACAGGAGTGAATCCTGGGTATTCCTCAACTCTGTTCTCCTAGCCACAAGGTCCTAATTTTAGTCCTTCTGCTTACAAAGCTGGATGGGACTCCAGAAATCCTGCCCCAGCCTTTCCTCTTCAGTCAGAGAAGCTGCACCGCTTTCTGGTCTTGTTTTCTCAAGTGCAGAAAATAAGGAGTGAAACAACGAAGCGGCTAAGACAGTACAATTTATGGTGGGTTTTTGCATATGTGTGTGCAATCCAATAAACCTAGAGTTTACTGTTTTCTGTTTCCATCAGTATTTTAATAAAAATCTTAGGCATTAGCTGATATTTATCTAAAATATAACTTATTAATTTTTTTATTTAAAGAGATGAAAAGACTTTAGGAGCTCTTTAAGTCTTTGCCATCAAGTTTTTTTCTAATTCCATTTGAACTTATTAGCCAGCTAAGTTAGAGAATCTGCTAACACTGGTAGCCGTTAGTAATTCCTGAAAAGAAAATGTGTGATTAAATTATGAGATCTGCAATAGCTAGAGTAGTTTGCTCCCACCAACTTCAAAATGAGGATTTACAAGGGACAGCCACTAAGTTTCTTCATTAGTGTGTGTTACACAACCTTGTTTAGTAAGACATCACCCCCCACCCTGCTTTGCTTTTCTCTGTCCCCTTCCATAAAGTGAAAAGAGGATAAAGAAATGAGAGATGGGATGAGATATCCTCCCACGACTCAGTTCCATGGGGTCTTCTCTAAGTAAATGCTGTGATTGCAGCTCTATCCGGGATTTGAGAGGCGGCTGTTCTCGGTAAGGACAGAGGGTAATTGCACCGTCTAACTTCAGGTATCCGACTTAAGTTCCTAATGCGGGAGTCAGAGGTAGGAGTCATCTCGTTTAAATTCAGATGTCTGAAAGCTAGACATCTGAATCCATACTAGTGACCTGAAGGGCTCCACTGCTCATTAACAAAGAGAAATAAATATTTCCAGAGGCAGGCTCATTTGATCTCTATTTTAGGATGAATTTTGCTGTGATTGTGCCTATCAGATTTGTTTTGGTTTTGCTTTCATATGCCAAAGGTCAAGCAAACAAATCCCTTATGTCTGTTGAATAACCTTAGAGCACTTCTGTTCGAAATTGTCCTCTGGAGCCTGGGCTGGGTACGTAAGCTCCTCGTTCAAGCACAGAAATTGGACACTTGAAGTTAGGCTGAACGAGCATCCATCAGGTTGCAGAAAAGCAGCACTGCCTCCTCTGCAGAAGTCATTTTCAGCCATTTCTGGTCAACAACCCTTGAGTATAGAGAAAGAAGATTGCATAAAGGCAATCATTTGGTTTGTAAAATCACCGTTATTTTGACTGCTATTTCAGTAAAAGTTCATGTGATTGCATCATAAACTGTTCCAACTTGAGCACTGGAAATTTTTAACAAAGTCCCCGTAAAGCGACACTGCAATACCCCATGGTCACCCTATGAACATTTGAAAGTCATGAAGTTCGTCCTTTCTGTTTTGGAAAAGCTTTGAGTATCAGCCATAACGCTTCCCGCTAATCATAATGGATAAAACTTACTCTGTACCCGCTACTGTTACAATTTTATGGACATCATCTGTGTCTTTCTTTTTGTACACCAAGGAGAACAGGAGAAGTGTGGGACTCCTGACTGGTGCTGGGACTGTGAGCAGTGTCCGCTCTGCAGTGCGGTGATGGGACTGGCTCTGGGCAGAACAAACGTGACAGTTGGTGCTGATCTTTTGCCTCTGTTTATTAAACAGTTTCCAGCGTACTTATCAAACTGATAGATTCTCTCTAGGATAGACCGGGTGATCTTTAGCAGTTTGCTGGAAGTTAGATAAAGAGTGAGCTAAAAATATAACAAAAAGATTATTTGCAAAACTAATCCCATGTTTGCAGAATTGTTTCAGTTTTGTCAATTAAAGAGCTCTAGTTTTCTGAATTTGAAATAGTTTTAACATGAGCTAAGGTATTCCTACTTTTGATTTTATTTTTTTAAACAGCAAAGGCATGGTGCAAATGCTGATTTTAAACTAAAAGAAATGTTTACAGCCATTCAAAACTGTGAGGCCTTTTTGGACAAAGAGACTGTCTTGTGTGTTTCACAACACAATAAAACCCAGGGTGTGGGATGATAAGCCTCAGGAATTCAACAGTATTAAATTCCCTTGATTCTGCACCGACTTATACCAAGGGGTCCAGCCGTGACCCGTGTTCCCAGGTGGAGTTTTCCTCCGGCTCATGGCACTCCACCGGTCTGTGCCCAGCCCCGGGCATGTGCCTGAGGGACAACGCACCAGGAGCTCCTGATCCCCATGAGTTATCCCTCTGCTGTTCCCTGTGTGAAAGACAGGGGCAACGCCTGAAAGAGAAATTTAAATCTAATTCCAAAGAGTGTTACATGTGTTATGCGTTACGTACAGGCTGGTTTTCTTTAGCGGTAACATGCTTACAAATTGTCTGGATGGAGAAAATCTACACCTTTTTTTTTTTTTTTTGAGGCTTGTCTCTGTACTGTATATTCAGACATTTTGTTATAAAGGTTGTTATAAATTTATATCACGGCAGTAATTTCATGTTGACTTTGTTTCATTTACCTCCTGTATAGGATCAGCCTTGCTGAAACATGCAAATGCACTAAGTCCTACAAATTTAAGTCTTTAAAAAGGAATTTGAATTCCAAATTCACAGTAGTATTTTTCTCTGAACAAGCATTGGGAGGAAAAAGCCATTCTTTTTCATTTTTGCACTACCAGAGTTGCGTATTTGCAGTTCCTTATGCTTTGTATGCCTTGTGATTATTGTTGTCCAGCCTTCAGTTCGAGTTTTTCCCTGAAACAGTTTCTTCACCTTTATTAAGTTTTCCCTTTATTTTGCAAAGGCATAATGAATGCTCTGCTAGCTGTAAAGCATCTCTGATGCCAGCAGTAGGCAGTGGAACGGAGTTAAATTTCTTGTGTATAAATACTTTTTTTGTGGGAGGATTTTTACTGGATGTACCAATTTTAGATCTGTAAATGGATTTTTTTGTGTGTGTATTTGTGATATTACTTAAATATATTTTGCTGGTTTGGATGCTCATTTCCATTTCATGTTTTCGTTTATGCCTTGATCACTTCCAAAATTTCTGTGCTCCCTCTTGAATTACATGGGTTTTTTTCTGTACGGCTTGTTTCAGAGTATTTTTTTTAGCTAGAAACTGCAACAGAGTTTACTGAAAATACTCTATTTGTAGTTTAACAATTTAATAGAAATGAGAAATACTAGCTTAAATTATTAGGACACCTTTCACCTTGTCATTTTTTTATCACTTAGTCAGCAAACTAGGAAAAAGGTTGTTAATGCTTTGCGACATTATTTTATAGAGACTTAATCGAAGACTTCATTTACATGTTTATTTGTATTTAGTTAAACTTGTCATCTCCAGTAAGGTCTGACTCTAAAGTTAATGGAGGGTTCCTGTCCGAGTTAGACCAAGCCTGGGAGGACGAAGCAGCAGGACACTGTGACGGTGCGGAATGCTGCGGAGGTCACCTCTGCACCTCCGCTCCTCTCAGAAAGCGCCGGGGAGGTTCCTGCACTCCCTCCTCATCAAACAGTCCCAGCGTTACTCTCAACAAGCTGGGGCTGGGCAGTGCCCCTCTCGGGGAGGGCTGCTGTGGGAAGCGTAGGCGAAGCAGAGCTGCCGGTGTGCCGGGGGGTGACGGGCATGTCTGCGGTAACGCAGAGCTGCAGAGAAGGGCACCGCGCCAGCGGCAGTGCCTGTAACACACTGACCAGCTGAATACAGTGAAGATTCAGCGGCACTCTTTTCTCTTGTGTTCCTTTTTTAAACAGAGGAAAATTAATTTTGACTTCTTCTAAGTCATGATCAAATCCATTACGTTGGCAACTTACTAATCGGTGTTCCTTTTTTATTAAAGTTCTCTAGATCCTTTCTGCTCAGTCTCAAATGCAGAGGTAACCCTAGGGAGCAGCACAGCTCGCCCCCAGTGCCGCCCTGCAGCCGTTCTAAGTCTCTCCGAATGGAGTCAGGCAACCCAAGGTACGTCTGCAGCCATGGCACAGCGTTTGGGTGGTTTTCTCGTTAACTGTTTGGTGATTTAGGCAATAAAAGTCAGTGTAAATAGGCATATGAATGTTCAAATAGTGTTTCTTCTTGGGTGCCGTTATATACTGGAGTTGGAAAACAAGTGTAACCTAAGCACACCTAGTGAAGAGATTTTAGTTACGGTATTACTGTGATATAAGAGGTTATTTTAAAAAAAAGCTTTTCAAATTCAGTTCTATCTGAAAATTGTCCTGTTGCTGAAAAGCCTTCTGTTGCTGAAGTAGTGCAGTTGTCAGTTGGGAAAGAAGATGTAACAGACTCGTGGAAAATACAGTATTCGGTTATACTTGACTAGTATGTAGGATAAGATATAGTAATATTTTGGAAGCAATATAAAGAATTCCAGGGGTTTTTTTTACTATTAAAAAAAAAGTCCACAACTCTGTAGCAGAAAAAAAATCAAGCACATTGATTTGGAGCAAGGAGCGCATAAAGGCTTTGATCAGTGTTACCTACTGTGCCAGTGCCGCACTCCGCCGGTCCCATCGGCTCCTGAATACACCGCGCACTACCACTGTGGAGTAAAATACGAATACGCTGTTACCACCATGTTAGACTGGAGACCGGAATGCAACAAAGGCCCTCAGTGTTATAGATCTCACCTTGAGAGATTCAGGCCCAGAACGAGCACAGCGCCCTCGCACAGCCAGATGCACGCACGCCATAGGCACTTGCGAAGGGTTGGCCACCCTGCAAGGCGGCAGCCGGACTTTTCGGGATGCTGAGCTATTTCCAACAGGTGCCTGCAGCATCCAGCCGCTTACAGCTAACGACAAGGAAATGTAAAACTTCATTTCTCATCAGCACTGAATTACTTTCTTTCGTGTAGTCATTTCAAGGTGTAGTGAAACTTTCTGAGCTCTTGCCTCACGCCGTTCTGCATGGAGCTAGGGCACTGCCAGCACCGAGTCCTGCCAGTGCTGAAGCTGATGGAGAAATGCAGCCAGCTCTGTTGATTACAGGCAGTTCTGTAGTTAATAGCTGCTGAAATAAATCAAAGTGAACCTGACTTTGCCATCCCACAAATGCAAAGCCAGGCTACTACTGTAAGACAGTCTGTGTCGGGAGGGTAAAACAGACACCTTGGCTTCCTTTGCAAATCAAAGAGAACAGCCTGATTCAGAGATTGGCAATAGCCAGAAGAGAAGTAGAAACTTCTTGCAAAAAAGAAAAAAAAAAAAGTTTGCTTTATAAATTGTGTATAAGGTCTCTAGATACCATGGTACTGAGTACATTATAAATGCATAAGAGATCCATTAAGAGACATGGGGAGGGGCGGGGGGGGGGGAACTGACAAATTAGGTTTATATAGCTGAAAGTCCTAAAGATTTCTTCTGCCTTGCAAAAGAGTATAAAGATATTTATCCTTACAGAAAGGTTACTTCTGTTCCCGGGAAGGAAAAGGCGGAAGAAAAGGAAGATGAAAAAAAAAAGCCAAGAGGAAAAGAAATACTATCAGCTGGGTCAGGTTCAGCGCTGTGGCCGGGAGAATGGGATTCACAGACCCAGAACTACAGCAAGGGCTCAGAACTGAGCAGTTTTGTTTCTTAGAGAGGTGGCCTGTGTGTGCTAGCAGATTGTCTTACCTTCCAAACCAGGGCAGCGGCATCTAAACTGCCTACCAAACGCGTCCTGCACCAGCTCCCAAGCCCTGCCAGGGAAAGCTGTCAGCCCAGCCAGAAGTGTGTCGTGGCCCATCCTAGCAAACAGACAGGATAGACGGGCGAGTTTCCATGCTGGGCTCGTGTCCTGGCACCATTTAATGTACCCTTATAAAGATGGCATCTAAAAAGTTATGGTTATTATATCACAGAATCACAGAATGGTCAGGGTTGGAAGGGACCTCTGGAGATCATCCAGTCCAACCCCCCTGCCACAGCAGGGTCACCTGCAGCAGGTTGCACAGGACGGCGTCCAGGCGGGTTTTGAATGTCTCCAGTGTGGGAGACTCCACCACCTCTCTGGGCAGCCTGTGCCAGTGCTCTGCCACCCTCACAGTAAAGAAGTTCCTCCTCATGTTAAGATGGAACTTTCTATGTTCAAGTTTGTGCCCATTACCTCTTGTCCTATCACGGGGCACCAGTCTACACATACAGAGTGCCGAGCCAGAACGGACTGGTTCCACCCATAGACAAGAGGACGTAAGCCTTCGGACCAGCCTACTCTTGAAACACAAAAATATGTACATAAACACCACAATTAAGTGTTGGAGACTTGTAATAGATGTACAGAGTCTTCAGGCACCTCCAGTTCTGGGTAAGCAGTTTGTCCTGATAGGGATGCTGGACTTGAGCTTAGCAAGTGTGGGGCTCCTGGGAATCTACTCCAAAGCTTCTAATGCATAGTACAGAAGTGTATTATTTAAAGACAATTTCTGTGAAGGGGCAAAATAAAACAGAACCCAACCATCTGAAAAGCTAGTGCTTTTCTGGAATTCGTTGCTGGGCATCAGCTGTACTGTGGCTCTTCTGAGGAAACAAGACAAGGAATTGATGGCAGCCGGGAAATTGCTGCGCACAATTGCACAGTGAACTGTTGCTGGAAAGTTAGCAGCTCTGGCTTGCGCGTACCCTGGAGAGAAGGTTTGTTGGTCATTGCGTGATGCTAGATATCACGTTGCAGCTGGAGTACTGTTACCGTCGTTCGTTTTCTAATTCTTTCCCCAGCTCTTCACTAAATAACCTTAAGCTGCAAGTCCTGCTAGAGGGTGTTGCAGATGCTTATATAGATAAAGAGATCTAGGACAGACTCACGGGAGACAGCTGCCCTGTGGGCTCTGAGACACAAAGCTAGTAACCCAAGCTCAGGACACCTCTCAGCTACAACCTTTGACCCGTTCTTATGGCTCGTCCCATTTTTGGCCACCCTCAGATACATGATGCTGGACTGGATGGGGCTCTGACCAGACCTGATGTGGCTGCTTTCATTTTATGTTCTCCTCCCACCCCAAAAAGCCCACAACCCTCCTGTCTACCCAGTGAGTAAAGCACGAAACGTCCCCTGAGACCAGCGTGCTGGTCAGTGGTTGCCAAATGGTGTCTACAGTGTGTCACCTCATGGCTGAGCGTGAGACGGTTAGTAGGTATCGATTTGAGGATCCCAGGATCTTTAAGATAAGTCTGTAAAATACCCCAGAACCATAAACTGTGAAACTGTTTTCATCTCTAGGTCCGTATAAGATTGTAGGACAGTCACCATGTGACCCCAAATGCCTGCAATTGTGTCAGTGTGCTGATTTGACCTATAATGTCAAAACTGAAGTAAATACCCAAAAATACCACTTAGAGGAGAGAACTCATTCCCTGTTCACTGTCTCGTCTCTTCTAGCTACAGTTGCTGCTCTTTATATTTCCAGTGCTCCTAGGATTTCAGTTGTGTTAGTTACAGTTTTGATGTCTTAAGAATTTATGAGGCACTCAGCTTTAGACCGCAAAAGGGAAATAAGTCAAAACCGGTCACAAAGCTGTCAGTTCACAGCTCATTCCAGCTCATCCATCTTTCGCGTTTCATTTATTTATGGGTTGTCTTTCCCACAGCAGAAATCCCCAGTTCGAGTGCCATAGCTCAGATACAGCTCCTATTCGAGCCATCAGCTTTACCCCAAACCCCACTCAGATGAAGCTGTGATGAGAACGGTACCACCCAAGGGCTGGGGAGTAACCACCAGGCTCACAGGCATCCCAGCGCTCACGTGGGAGCACGCGTTCACCCTGTATCTGCACCACTCTGACACCCACGCTGGTGCTTCTGCCACTCCATGTATCCTACACTCTAAGAAACATTGGTTTATTTACTGGAAAGTCAAAGGACATGTAACATGATGTAACATACTTTAAACCCTTGGGATTTCAGGGGCTACATTGTAGGACCCGGCTAGCACTTGTCCACCAAATATCATCTTGTCGCCGCACGAATTGAGCCTAGCTTTTAGCCCTCTGTTAGGGTTTCTGCAGCAAACAGAAATGGCTCCTTCCCTCACCTGAGCTTTTTCACAGAATCATAGAGTTGTTATGGCTGGAAAAGACCTTCAAGATCATCAAGTCCAACAGTTATCTGACTTTACCAGGCCCACTTCGAAACTATGTCCCTGAGCACCATATCTAGACAGCTTTTAAAGACATCCAAGGATGGCAATTCAACCACTTCCCCAGGCAGCCTGTTCCAGTCTTTGATAACCCTTTCAGTGTAGAAGTTTTTCCTAATGTCTAACCTAAACCTCCCCTGGTGCAACTTGAGGCCATTTCCACTTGTCCTATTGGTTGTAACTTGTGAGAAGAGACCAACGCCCACCTCTGCAACCTCCTTTCAGGCAGTTGTAGAGAGCAATAAGGTCTCCCCTCAGCCTCCTTTTCTCCAGGCTGAACAGCCCCAAGTGAGTCCCTCAGCTGCTCTTCATAAGACTTATTCTCACAACCCCTCACCAGCTTCGTTGCCCTTCTCTGGACTCTCTTCAGCACCTCATTGTCCTTCTTATATTGCAGCACCAAAACCTGAACACAGTAGTCAAGGTGCAGCCTCATCAGTGCCAAGTACAGTGGGAAAATCACCTCCCTAGTCCTGCTGACTACACTATTCCTGACACAGGCCAGGATGCCATTGGCCGCCTTGGCCACCTGGGCACGCTGCTGGCTCATATTCAGCCGGCTGTCAACCAACACCCGCAGGTCCTTTTCTGCCGGGCAGCTTTCCAGCCACTCCTCCCCAGTCCTGTAGCTCTGCATGGGGTTGTTGTGACCCAGCTGCAGGACATGGCACTTGGCCTTGTTGGACCTCATACCATTGGCCTCAGCCCATCGATCCAGCCTGTCCAGATCTCTCTGAAGAGCCCTCCTATCCTCAAGGAGATCAACACTCCCACCTAACTTGGTGTCGTCTGCAAACTTACTGAGGGTGCTCTCAATCCTCTCGTTGAGATCATTAGTAAAGAAGTTAAACAGGAGTGGCCCCAACACTGGGCCCTGTGGAACACCACTTGTGACTAGCCACCAACTGGATTTAACTCCATTCACCACCACTCTCTGGGCCTGGCCAGTGTTTTATCCAGCAGAGCTGGATACACCTGCCCAAGCCTTGGGAAGCCAGTTTTTGTATGAGAATGCTGTGGGGAACAGTATCAAAGGCTTTACTGAAGTCTAGGTAAATAACATCCACAGCCTTTCCCTTGACCACCAAATGGGTCACCTTGTCATAGAAGGAGATCAGGTGTGTTAAGCAGGACCTGCCCTTCATGAACCCGCCCGTGTTGACTGGGCCTGATTGTCTGCTTGTCCTGTAAATAGCACATAATGGCACTTGAGATGATCTAGTCCATAAGCTTCCCCAGCACCGAGGTCAGACTGGCAGGTCTGTAGTTCCCTGCATCCTCTTTCTGGCCCTTCTTGTAGATCTCCAGTCCATTGGGACCTGCCCGGTTACCCAGGACTGCTGATAAGTTATGAAGAGTGGTCTGGTGAGCACATCCGCCAACTCCTTCAGCACTCTTGGGTGTAATCCATCTGGCCTCATAGACTTCTGTATGTCTAGGTGGTGCAGCAAGTCACTGACCATTTCCTCTTGGATTATGGAGGTGTCATTCTGTTCCCCATCCCTGTCTTCCAGCTCAAGGGCTGGGTACCCAACAAACAACTAGTCCTGCTATCAAAGACTGAGACAAAGAAGACGTTAAGTACCTCAGCTTTTTCCTCATCTTTAGTCACTGTGTTTTCCCCTGCATCCATTAATGGAGGAAGATTCTCCCTCGTCCTCCTTTTGTTGTCAATGTTTTTACCAGCCTCACATGCATCCCACAGCAAGCTTGTGTGTTTGGGTGTGCACAACGCAGGAGAGCTGCCCTCATGAGAAACCCTGCTGGGCATTGCCCTCCCCCAGGGAGAACAGGGTCGGGGGCAGCCCCAGAGCCTCCACCTACTATCAGGGTGTGTGGTGTGAAGGTGTGGTGCTGCCCCACACCCAGGATTTCAAGCCCCAGACACATGGAGAAGGCAAGGGGAGCAAGCAGGCCCGCCAAGTCACCAGCAAGGCAGCACACGATTGATGAACTGTCAACAGCATCAACCGAAAGCCCAGCCGCAGATGGGTGTGCAGCTTGGGACTGGGAACTGTGACATCCGTTCTGGAGTTAAATGTTCAAGTTAATTTCTGGAATCTTCTTTCACCATTAAAATGGTATTTTAAAATCATACCAAGGGGTAAGAGGAGGAGAAGAAGCCAAGAAGCCCGGTGGGCACTACCGGCAGTAAGGCTGTTGGTTGGCCCCAAGGTCGCGGTCAGAGCAGTTTGCAGTGAACAGGGACATGGTTCAGATCCCTGAGGTGATTTCAGTGCTTATACCTCATCTTCCCAGAGCCCCAAGGTCTGAACTCTGCGCCAGCGCCTGCATTTGTCAATGAAATGCTGGTGTCCCCTCAGTTCTTCTTCTGCGTCCGGCTGGAAGGCTGCGGTCCACAGGGGGCTGTGTAGCAAACCACCCACCACCTCTAAGTCCATAAACTTTTTCCCTATTCATCTCCTTGCAGAGCTTGACCTTGTGGGTATGATTAGACAAGACCTCCAAACATGTACTCTAAACGAGAGCTGGAAAGAGACATTCCCGTTTAGCTAGATGACTGGTTCCAGAACTCCCTGAGGACGTTGGAAACTGGCCTCGCTTGCCAACACTCCAGCTACTTTAAACAGTATTTAAAGCTGTCTGCGGTTAGGTTTCCCCACTCAGGAGAGTGTGATGGTCTCGGAGTACAGCACATCACCTTTCTCTGAGGCAGCCCACCACACCACGTGAAGTGAAACACTTCTGCAACGGGGACTGGAAGAGATGCTCCACCAGAGAGTACTTTAACACCGGGTGGGAGGTGCTGTTCTCACTGAGCAGCCACGGGAAGTGAACTGTGACCACCCACGCCATGGGGGAATAGCTGTAAATACCAAGTTTTGGGTAAATAAGAAAATTCCTGTCTCCTTGCCAAACAGCTGTTGATTTATTAGAGCAAGGGGGTGCAAGGTTCCAGAAGCAGCTTGTCCTTCTGTACAACAAATCCCATCCTGTGCAGCCTCGTGGTGTAGGCAGGAAAGCCAGCAGTGAGTATTTACTTACCACCCTTCGTCTCAGGAAACCATGCGTGAACATAAGCACAGGAAGCTGCATTTTAAATGTCAAAATATGCTTTAAAAGCTTCATGTCGACTATGCTTTTCCAAGCTAGAAAAATACCAACGGCTTCAAGAATAATACAATGCAAGAAGAAATTAAATTACTTATGGTTTTTCTCTCTTCCCTTCATAAACCACACTTTCCTGAAGTCAAGCACTAATATATTAAAATGTTTTTCACCAGTGGCATTTTGCACATCAGGAAGAGCTCATAATTTTATTTTGAATTGGCATTTGCATATTCAGTTAGTCAAATCCATTTCCTCTCATGATTAAGCATGCTATATAATTGATATTCTTCTTCCCTGTAGTGTGACACAGCATGTGACTCAAAACTTGCCCTCATAAGGATACTCATGAATGCTAAAGCACAATACATGCAGGAAAGTATATTGCATTCTTGTACGCTCAGGCTAGAGGAAAATGGTTGTAGTGCTCCATAACTTAGCCTGCTTCAGAGGACTGGATGGTGTCTTTGATCTGAGAGACAAATATTTGCAAGGAAATGCCAAGGAAGCTCTCTCCACCTGTAATTTTGTGAGTTTGAAGCATGTTGAGGGAAATAAGTTGACCATACTGAGAATGTATCCATTTCTTATAAGGAGGACACCGAACCCCAGGACTGTTTTAGGGTGGGTTTTTTTGTTTTATTTTGGTTTTTAAGCATTGAATTCACTTTAGGAAACAAGCCAAACTTTTACTTAGTGAGTTGCTCCAAAAATGTGCATGGTTTTGCCCCATGCAGAGCATGGGCGGCCAGAACTGAGCCCTGTGCTTCATCAAACATTTAGAGAGGCATCACATGCCCAGCCACCATCTCCCTGTATTTAAAACTTTCTTCCACCTAACCTAGACTTTTCAAACTTGTCCTAATTGAAAAGTTAGCCCCTGGCAAGTATAAAATTTTAATATTAAGCCACCTGAGACGTCCACTGAAGAAGAAAAGTTTTTAAAGAAATTGAACAGGAGAAAAAGATAACCACTGAAGCAACCACTGGAGTAACTCAAAACCTTAGCAAAAAGGACCCAGGTGTTGAACACAGGCTTAGGAGCAGCTCGCTGCAGCAGTGCTGGGACAACGTGCAACGCATTCTTCACAGGCATGTGCATACAGGCCCTGAATGTCAGCTGTATATGTATCTCCACTTCTTAAGAAATCTTCATTTCTTATTCAGATCAATGTTTCTGATTCTAAAATGATTCATAATACAAGGTAATGTCATTATATTACAAGACAGCTTAATTTGCAAGTTCGTTCCGTGCCAAGAGCAAGGCAGCAGAATCCCTCATTCTAAATAAAATCTATTTTATGCCAAATATCCTTGCCAAAGCCCTCTAATGAGCTGGCACCAAATGGCTTCATGGGAACATCCTACTGTCAGCAGTGCTTTCCAGGCATTACCGGTACCTTATGATGACCCTTTTTTTTTCCCCATGTGGTTGTCAGTTTGTTCTACCCTTCTCCAAGTAGTAAGCATGAGAATTTCCTTTCTCAACCATCACACACACTAAAAAAGCAGGTCATTTCAGTATATGGCACTTCAGCTCTGTCATGTCTGGAAATATGAAACATTACTACTAAATATTTATATTGTGAAGTAGTTCTGTCGCTGATAGAGAAAGCGGTCAGTATTAGAGTCTGAATCACAAATGTCAACAGTAGACCTCTCATTCATACACAGACAGGAGAACGGCTTTATGTGGGATTCAATTGCTTCAAGTGCTTATATGAATTATCCTGAAGGCTTTGCTCAGCCCAAATGCTCTTTGCCTGTGGAAAAGCTGAAGGTTTCACTTACTGGCCTAGTGGGAGCTGAGGATATGAGAATATTTTAAGGCCTCTCTTGACAAATAAGCATGTTCCTCTCAGGAGGAACCAAAAAATTAGATCAAAGCACTGCCTTCTCTCTATTAATTTAATCATCATGAGCCAAATTATAAGCTAGTTTCTTCCAAACTCTCATTAGAGGAAGCTTTCCCTAAGAAGTAACAGAATAAACTCCAGAAGAAATCTCAGTGTGTCTCCCCATTGCCCAGCACACACAACACATCCCTGCAGTAGCAAAACATACTGCCCGAGTGCTTTAACAGCACAGGTAGAGTAGCTGCTACTCAGGAGCAGGTATGCACATTAATTGATATGTTTTGTACTGCATTGCTATCCACAGGCAGCTGACTGACAGCTGACTGTAGCAAAACATTTAAAAAAAAAAACAACAAACCACAAATAAAAAACGACAAACAACCCAGGAGAGAATGCTTATCTTCTTAACCGAGAGCTTGCTTACATGAAGGTCTAGTTAGCACCGAGCTGTGGCTTTCAAAAGCTGCTAACACATTACCAGGACCTCTCTCCTCCTGAGGTAGCCAGTCATCTCCAGGTCATTACCAGTGTGTGTGTCAGACACAGTCATCCACTCCACAGCCCCGCGAACACCCACGCAGTCTTGTAGAGATGCACTTGACAGCCTGCTCCTTACAGCCTCCGCTCCGCTCGTCAACAAGAAGCAGCTTTGCCGACAGCCCCAGCAGATCACAGGCGAGGAGCCGTGGACCCGTCTCCAGTAACAAGTTCTCCCGGATGCCCTTGATGCAGCATAAAAAGGTTTCAGGGCTCAAGGAGGGAGAAATCAGTTCCTTGGGTGTGGGGTGACTTACCCTGACTGAAGCACCTCATCATGAGACAGAACACGTCTCTAGAGACACGACAAACAACCAGCAAAGCCGGGGAAGCGGCGCGCCAATACCAGACTCGTAATCTCTGCAAAAGCCAGTCACCAGCGCTGCCCAGAAACATGCTGCCTGTGCTCATCAGCCGTCAGTTAGGCCTGAGCAGGTTATTTGCTGGCTGGTGATGGGGTTGTGCTCTGCTAGTGTAAAGAAAATACAGCTGGTGCAGGTAGGATGTGATATATATTCAACAGGGTGGAAGTGATTAAAGAACCTTATCTGCTTCTCCTTGCTGTTACATTATGTGTCTGTCTTTGTTAGCGGAGTCACTTGCTCCAACGTGTGGTTTAGCACAGTGATATGTTTGTCAGCATTAATGCACCGTGCTGTAAAGCATCCACTTCTTCCCACAGCTACTGTAATTGGTAGAATTGATGGTCTTCTCCCTGGAGATCCACCTTATCCTCCGCTTCCCTGATCAACAAAGCCCCTTCCTGAATATCTGTTGAACTGCTGTCTAATTAGCTGCAAGGTAAGGATGAAGTATGAATTTGGAAAACTGAAAGGCAAGCTGCAAGGCTAGAGACTTCCATTTAACAGCCTTTTAGTGTTAAGGTTCTATACTTCGAGACACAGAGGTAGAAATTACGAGCAACTAGAAAGCTGCTCTATGCAGAAGTCCATTATGTAGCCTCTGATGAAGGCTGTCAGAGCAGCATCCCTGCTATGACAGGAGGGGGCTATTTTTTATTATTAATAATTTAAAATAAATTCCAGTGAAACTGTGGCTGTGCTGTCTTCATGCTTTGTGTAATTTTGAGTGGCTAGCCTACGAATGGCTGGTGAGAATTTTAAGACCTATTTTGTGAATCTACCATGAAACATTGCTTGTCTTTCTTTAATGAAATGTAAGAAAAATGAAGCAAGATGACTGTTCTCTTAGAGCTCAGAAGGAAGTTTATACTCCTGTGATTTATTAAGCTTGTGGCTGTGATGGTTTTTTTATGCTTTGTTTAATATTGTATGAACATTGCTATTAAATGTCATGAATATTGCTATGAAACTTAATGAATATTGTAAAATATGGGGTCTGAACAATTAATGAAATGCAACATACAATTTCATGAAAACTGGGCATGTGTTGTCTTGGAGTCTGCCTGACTTACAAGATATTTCACTGAGAACTTAATTATTTTCTTTATACACTGGCTTCTATATTTCATGAAAACATCAGGGAGTCTTTTTAAAATACTTTAGATATTTCATGAAAATTGCTGAATATGAGAGCAGAACTTCTTTGGCTGAAAGTTATGCTTTTATAGAACTTTTTTTCAGTTATACAGATATCAAATACTTGTTCATTTAAGAAAAGAAAAATAATTAATTTTGCTGTAATAAATTGCACCAAAGAGGAAAGCTCGTAAACTTAAAAAGAGTAAGTCATTACATTTTGATGATGAAATTATTGCATGAATTTGTCAAAGGCCAAGAGATTACAAGTTTCCAAATTTACAATTAGCTGCCCACTTTGTTCCAGGTATCTTGAGGACCAGGATCTTGTGTGGGAGAGAGCCCTCAGCTCGATGTCCTGTTTCATATGGCTGTCAAAACAAACTTTCAGTTCTTAATGCCCTATGCTATGACCTATGGGGAATATAAGCTGTGATAGGAGGAAAAAAAATAGAAAAAAAGGACAAAAAGCTCCTTGTTTCAGTCTGCTTTCCAGTGAAGCCATTTGCCTGCTCTTTATCTCACCTGTCCCTGTTTTCCTAAGTCTTGTTGCTTACGGTGAGATTTTCTTCAGTTGTAACGTGGCTAATCCCTCATCTTTCTCTTTCCAACCTTGAGAGACCCTGAAAACAGTCCTGAAAACACCTGCTGTCAGCCTTCTTAAACTACTAGCTGTCATTCAAGCACTTCCTCCTCTGATTCTTCTCTCCTTCTTGTTCAGAATTGCAAGGGAGGAGGAAATTGTCCTTGACAGCACCAATGGCTCATGCTCCGTTACTGTGGAAGGCAGGAAGATTAACATGAACTTACTTGGATGACTTCTAAGATACAGTCTCCCACACCCTTCAGTTAAGAGATGTTTGCATCTTCCCTAGACTGGAGGAAAAAGTTGTTTCCCCACCTTGTTCTCCTCAAGTATGGTGCCATGTGGTCAAGAGTCCTCTCTCTATACTCCTGTGATGTGTGGCCAGTGGGGGTAGGTGGGTGATTTTTTTGCTGCAAGCCATCGATCAAGAAGAGCTGACTGTCAGCAGCAATGGTTCCCATCACTGCAGCGGGAAAGGGAAGAAGAGCTTTCCGAGGACATTGGCAGGGAAATGCTCAGGAAAGCCATGGGAGAAATTTCCTGCTTTGAATGCCTGCAGGAAGTAGATGAACAATCATACAGTGGTTTTCACTGGCAGCCTGCATCTAGTATTAAAAAGCACAGATGTACTTGTTTAAGAAGGTAAATGGAAACTCAGCAAGACGCAGGCAGATTGATTCCCTCACAAAATGCTGCTGGCATGTAAGAGCATAGCTTGATGTAGTGGAGCAGATGAGAAGGGAGTGCTGCCTGGCAGTGTTACAGCTGTACCTTCAGCATATCCTGCAGATAGGTACAAAGTTCATTCACTGGGTATAATAACCCCTGTAGGATTTCCTTGTAGAATTGCCTTGTTAGGCAATTAAATGCTTTATCACCATGACATGATTCTATGAGTCATCTGTCCTAAGTGTCATCTCAACAACCCAATGATAAAACTGAATCAAACTACTTTAAATGATGCCTCGCTTCTAGACTGCTCCAGAAACTTATTCCACTGTAAGGTTTCATTACACCAAATCTAGTATGTGGCACGCTAAAAACACTGCCAAGGTAGACAGGTTGGTTGCTGATGCCAGAATCCTCTTGGACCTCTCTCTTCAGCTGTGTGAACCAGAAGCTGCCCTCAGCGCTGAGGGCCTGGCTTTGCCGGCAGCCAAGAGAGGCTCACTGCGGGCTGCTCGCTGACGAAATGCCATCCAGCTTGTCAGAACAAGAATGCGATAAAAATACTGCTGGAGGTCTGGGTTTTGCCCAGTTTCCTATGGAGATGACACATAATAGCCCTGTGTGTGCATGCATATGTTCCCAGTAACTTTGGAACGCAGTGATCAATATAAATCTTGTTTCATGTCAGGACAGAGATGTTAAAGATGTTAGTTTCCTATGAGTTTCATGAAAGTATACAGAGGAGATGGAAAGAGACCTCCCATAAGCGTCCCTCTTGAATGAAAGGCTGAACCCACTTCAGGTGCTAGTTATGGCATACAGGAGTGAATACATCGTGAATGTCCTTATTGCCAGAGCATAAATTATGTCTAGTGTCATTAAACACCAGAGTCCAGCTAGGAGATTCAAATCCACCAGTAATTAACTTCCTTTGGTTTTTGCTACTTATAAAACCTATTGTTTATTCCTTGGATCTTCTACGATTTGCTTTTACCACTCTATTTTAATAAAACAGGCTAGCCCAGATGCCTCCTGGTTCAGGTACTCCTTCCAAGGATACTTCTCAAGCCCATCCTGACCCTTTCTTTCCTCCCCAAAGTCATGGAGGTCTGCCCATCACTGGCTGACATAGTGCTGCTGTACCACAGCCATATTCTGCTGCTGATGATGCCAGGGATGTGCAGGTACAAATGCCCACAATTTTCTCCCCAGGTGGATAAGGATTGAAGGCAAAAGAACTCCTTGGTCCTGGTGGGAAACACAACAGAAGGACTGCCATACATTAAACGTGTATCTTTGTCTGTACTACATCAATAAGCAGTGAACTTAAAGTACCTTCAAAACGGACTGAGGAACAAACACTGTCTTGGCAGTCAGTACACTCTAATTATTTTGCATTGTTAGTTGTTAGCTGCAGCTGCTTTCATGAGCAGTAGATAAGCTTAATGTGAAATAAATACCCCTGTGAAGACACATCTTTAGTTTTGGACTTGTCATCTCATCCAAACTGCTGCATCGTCACAGGAAAATAGCTATTTTTAAACATTCATTCTCTATACCATTTTCTTGATCTGTTTTGTAAAGTAATCTTTAAGCCACTTTTGTGGGGCAGTTGCTGTCATCCAGTGAAACGACTCAGCCGAAACAAACCAGCTACCCTGCAACAGGCAATTTTCACAGAGTGGGTGATGAGGTGTCACAGGCCAAGCTCAGGAGAGCCCAGAAGAGTCCCCATACGCCAGCGGCGGACCCCTGCCCTCTGCCCCCCCAGCTGGCTGGCGGCTTTTGTGCTGAGCACCTGCAAGGGAAGCAGGAAGCTGGAGCCTGCCAGCATTATTCTTTACTGACAAAACAAAAAGTGGCTGGCAAAAGCTGAAGGTTGCTTTGTGGCGTCTGACGTCTTCCTCAGCTTGCTCAAGATGGAGACTGGGAGAGGAAGACTGAGGTGACTAGAGGGTAAGTGGCTCTCCTAGCCTCTGAGGTAGACACCTAATGTCAGGTCTTGCAGAAGGACCCCAGGTTCACAGGCTCACAAGAGATGAGTTCCTCCGAGATCCTGGTACACACTAAGAGGCTGCATGACCTCCATCCGCTATAAACCCAGTTCCTCCTACTTCTCCAATTCCGCCCCCACCAGCCATTCTCCCCAGAGTTGCCTCAACACCTTTCCCCACAATTTGCCTTTTTCTTCATTGCAACTCCAAGCTTTTTCCTCCCCAGCTTTTCATCCTGTAGTCTCTGCCCCAACAAACATTCACACATCATTTCTTTTCTGAACTAGCTGAACTGTAACCCGTGGAACGCAGGTCATTTCATAAGACATTTCCTTTAAGCAAAAAAAGAAGAGAAACGGTTTCCTCCACCAGTCACTTCTAAATTCAACACTGATTTCTGTCAATGACAAGCATGAACTTTACAAAGACTGAATGGTATTGCAGTTCAGTGGCTGCAGCATGTCCCCACCAGAGTCATTCTCAAATGGCAGCTTCACAAGGCCACATTTTATTGGCCCAGGAGACCCTCTCCAGTCTCCCTAAAGAGAGAATTAAGCTTTCCATACAAGTCCCTCAGAGGTGCACAAGGTGCTTTACTCTGGGTAGGATGAGTGTTAAATAACTAAGAACATTTGAGATATAAATAGATTAATAATTTGCAGGTCACACCTTCCCAAAAGATGTGACCTTCAGTTGCTAGCACTAAAAAAGCCCTGTGTTTTATGAAATGGAAAATGAACTTCCAGACTGAATTTGAATCACAAGTGCTATTCCACATCAGCACAGGACATGCCAGATTTCATGGTAATCTTGAGTACATGCGTGTAATTTAGACATCCAAAAAAGCCAGTCTTTGCATTTGAAGGGCGTATCAACTTCACTCTAGCGAAGTTGGTGCTGTCATATGATCCCCAGATGAAGCTGAAGGCTGTAATTCACGAATGCACAGAGATATTGCCTAAGAACTCCTGTTGTAGTGACCTCAATCTCTTGGAAAATCCTACCCCTGCTTCAGGTATGCCTCTGCTTTTCATGCAACAGCTGCTAAAACGTCAAAGATTTACCAAGATTACCCATAAATTGAGTTCAGTTGCTGCGACACACACATCTGAGACTGCAATAAAAATGGAAGCAGCAGGCCAGAAAACAGGAGCATGACAATTCCTCCGCATTACAATGAAAAACTGGATTATACTGCCCAAAGGGACAGATGCATTTCAAAGAGGTCTTCTCATAAAGCTGGCACGGTGCATTGCGAGCGATTCTGCTTGGCCTCATTATAGTCTGCATTTTCTTTTTGTTTAAAGGTACAACAAATCACCACAGTGAAGTAAATAACAGCCACAGACTTTTCTGGAGTATACACCACTATCTGTTAAAGCTGATAAGGTAAACTGCACTGCTATTAAGTCTTCAGTACCTTGGATTAAAATGAGTTTTTAGTAATTGCACTGAGTCAAAGCTGCTCCTGAGCTCATTAGTCACAAGGGGTCTCTTTAATTTCTCCCTGCTGTGTCAAACTAAATGGGATTTTGCCATCCTCTTCTGTCTATATATATATATTTAATGTTTTTTGCTATCAGTAACATCCCCCTACAACCTTTTAAATACAGGGCTTTCTTGTAAGGACTCAGCTGTACGCACATGAGAGGCAGGCAAGTCTCCCGCTATGGCTATACACAGCATCTAAGTTGAAACATGGATTTTGCATTGAAGATGGAAGAAACACTGTCATCAGTATTCCTTTAAATGCCTCTTCTACGTCACAAATGCAATCAGTATTTTCTTAATAAAAAAAACAATTGGATCTGCAGAATCTCTGAAAACTAGGCCACATGTTTTAGTGACCAAATTTAAGAACGCAAATTTTCAGTTTAACTTAAATTAGCCATGAATTTTCACCTCCTTATACCAGACAAGCCTAGCACAGACCTATCGTCTTAAGACCACCTTCTCTGACTGCATTTTTTGAAAGCAGGTTGACTCAGGATTCTGTCCAAAATTGCTGTGATACGGTTTAGAATTTCCCAGCTGTATCTGTGAGATCCCCTCTGGAACAGGTGAAGCTGAGCAGGAGGTTACGCGTGCACCAGCAGAACATACCCTGGTGGAGCTCTTAAGCATTAACCAGCACATGCAAAAAGGCAGCTAGGCCTACTTCACACCGTGATACCCAAGACGTCTAACAGACTTAGGCCTTTCTCCTCCTGATCTCACCAAATCAGGCTACGGTGCACAAAAAGGAAAGAAGAGACTTCATGCCTACCACTTTGTTTTATTGATTGAAATAAAAATTTGTCTGATGATTTGGTTTTATCTATCCAGTACTGCATAGAGTTGTTTTATCTACAGCAAGTCAGATGTGCTGTTCCCATGTTAAAAGCTAGGAAAACTGCATGTTATGAAGCCTTTCTTATATATGCAATTGTAAAATCGTCCATTTTGCTTTCTGGAGGTTTTTGGTTTGTTTGTTTGTTTTTGTTTTTTTTTAATCAGAACTGATATGCTTCAGGACCGTAAACTGGAAATCAACTCTTCTCCTTATGAGACAATCAATAACTGAAAAAGTTGTGCAGGGAGTTGGGTTGGGAAATTGCTTCCCCTTATGTTGTCCATAGAGATATAAAAGAGGCAAATTAAAGAGCTGAGGGAGTGAAAACAAGTGTCAGAGCTGAGTTTTAGACCTTCAGATGAGAGGTTTAAAGGACATGCTTTCTCACCTAGAAGAACCATCTTGATTGTCAAAAGAGTCCAGGCGTAGACAAATTCCCCCGAAACACTCAAGAGGAAATCAGGTGCATAAATTCTACTCTCACAAAGCTCTGGGTGTCCTTTGTGACTCATGTAAGAATACAGAATAACTGCTTAGAAATCTCTTTGTAAAGCCCATCTTTCTTATTACTCTTGCCTGAAAGACTTCAAAATTCCTGCAGCGCTCCCCTGCACAGTGTAGCTATTTCCCAGGTACCTCACGACCCAAGAGTAAACACCGTAAAACCTGAATTCGGGGAGATTCTGAAGAGAAGGACAGTGATCCTGCCGGACCACAAGAACTCCCTGTTTTCGCTGTCTAGGTCTGGGTGACCTACATGTGCATCATTTGGGGAGCCAGGGCTCATAGCCACGAGGGTCTGGATTAAGCTTTCAGGGACACGACAGCAAATTATATTCTTAGGAGGATTCAGATCCCAATTGTTGTACTGATATTGGCTGAAATATACTTCACACACCAAGATGTATTTGATCCTGGCAGAGCAACACTTTATCTTGTCCCCAGTGTTACCATTCAGGAAACTGATCCTTTTTAGAACCACGGTCCGTAGTCTGCGAGTTACAAAAGCCTGGCCTACACAGTAGAGACCGGCTCTCCACGTATTACTGTTGGGTTTGGGAATACCCCAGTGCAAACGGCCTTTCCATGCGTTCAGGGAGCAGAGCGAAAATCCTCAGTGTACAAATCTCATAGTCTGAGCAAATCAACCGGCAATCAGAGGGGATTTTCCTACAGGTTAGACGGGGCACGCTGCAGGAGGGCATGGCGAAAACGCTTTTAGACGGATCTTGGAAGCTGACAAGATGCAGGTGCCGTGTAGCTGAACTCAGAGAGGTCTGACTGCTTGGCAGGCCCCAAGAGGTAAAATGCCGCATCATCTGTACCAGAAGGTGGTGACCCAGTGACCCAGGGCAGTAAAGCTGCCAGCAGAGGGGACAGTGCAAAGCCACGGAATCCGACATCGGGACCAAGACCTGCAGAGTTAGCGCCATGCCTCTGTCTGAAGCAATTTGCTTTGCTGGGAAGGTTCAGCAACGTGGTGTTGCGCAGTTGCACAAAGTTATGCAGCGGGTCAAACGCTTCTTCCTACTTCGACTGCTATTTATACATTCCCAGACTGAAAGCTGGCATGCAAACACTAGTTGGCCCGAGAGTTGCGTGTGCTTTGTTTTCATAGCAAATGAGCTTAGCTTCACCTCACGAGCTTTGGACACTTCCTAGGCTAACAGACCTGTTAAACTTAGGCTTTGAACCAAACTCCGCAGTCCTGTGTTTTCTGGGCACTGCAGCTATCTAGCAATGTTGAGAATCAGATCATATATTTGGTAGCTTTCCTTTAGATAACCATAGTTTAAAAAAAATCCCCCAAACCTTGGCATTAATATGTCATACCATTAAAAAAATAAAAGGAACTTCAATGTAAACTAAAAATGCCTGTTGAGAATGTTTTTCAAGTACAATATTATGATGCTACCGCAAGTTGGATTAAAGCCTGAAACGCAAAAATAATACTAAGATAAAGTCTTTTTACTATAAAGTTTTAGTGCTGCTTTAAAAAGCCTCTAAATAGTTGAAATGCATTGAGGTGACCCAATAGGCCTGCTAATTTTTTGAAGCATTAAAAAAGTGTGAAAAACAGAACTATGCCAAAATTTCAATTTAACCTTTGTTTCTTTGTTTTTTCCTACTACAGGGTTGCCACATAAACAATACTGGTTTCTAGTCTGTGCATAAAAGGCAGCAGGAGCTTTTTAATGCAGAGGTGAGAGACGTAAGCATGCTTAGCTGCAGAAGCCATTCCACCTGGAGCAAAGGCAGTAAGAGACCCCTCCAAAGCATGAGGAGGGAGAGCACAGAAAGAAGTCACTGGTCCCCAAGATCTGCAAAGAGTAATGTCCCTGCGGGATCCAAAGCAGCTACGGAGATAGCCACAGTAGTTATCTGAATTATTTAAACTGGGAAAATTAAAATTAAATACTATGGTGCTACAATAATAGCTCTTTTTAGCAAGCTTAAATAACCACTAAGCATGTGAAAGGTTGACAAGAAAAATATGAAGACACTTACTTTACTGATATGGCCTTGGTAAATGTCTTCTCTTTACATTATTTGTCCTCTGAAAGAACAGAGGAACACCTCCAGATTTTGCTGCATTATGGTCATAATTATGACAGTTAAAACAAGTTATGCGCAACTAGGCTTAGTTAAAAACAAGTGACTGAGATGGCTTCCCTGTTTAGTATCACCGTAGATGGACATACTGTGATAGGGACTGTTAAATGCAGAAACAATGTTCTGTTTTTCTCATTAAAATCCTTCATTCTGTACCGGAAAGGGAAATTTGCAAAGATTCTAGACTATTATTTTTTTTTAATTAGCAGCAATTCCAAATACCCTAACAGCGCCACACAGAAAACGGATCTAAAAAATGAGTAAATTTAATGTTTTAATGCTTTGACTATAATGAGTATAATGCTTTTAAGAGACCAGGTTTTCAAGACTGCTCCTCCTCAGCGTCCCCAAGTTCCGTAGGAATAAACAGCGTTCAGTGCCTCCTTAGGAAGATACGCCCCACACCGCAGGAGCTGGGAATGCCATACCGTAAAGCACTAGCACCTCCCAGAGGATGCTGACCGCTGTCAGCTCTGTAGCACCCCAAACAGGCTTTTCTCCCAGCTACTAGTCTCATTTTAGGGGTGCGAATGTTGACACAGGTGTGAGTTAAGATGCGAAGTAAATACCTTGCAAATACTACACAGGGAGTCCTCAGCTGAAGCCCTCAGACAAGTTACAGTCACACTGCCTTCAATCACGGCCAGTGAATAGTCTGGTGAAACGGAGATCGTCCTGCTCCAGGAGCAAGACCTAAGAGCTGCAGAAAGCCGGGGCATTCAGCTCAGTTTGGAATCAGGAACATGAAAGCAGACAGCTTCACTTTCTAAATGGAAAATGTTTTAAAACAAATTTCAAATACAAAAGAACTCTAGATGTATAGTTTTTTATATTTAATGGGAACACAAACTTGTTGAAATCTCAGCGTTCTCAGAACTTCTCGGTTTTGATTAGGCTGCTTAATTGCAGTAGTATTGGCTCTGCAGACTGAGGCTGCAGTACTGGATTGTAACATTACAGCAGCGCTCTCCATTCAAGGAAAGGACAGAACAGTGCTGAGATACATCTTCATCCCACACCAACATACTGGTACCTTTGATCTAAAAGCTATCATCCATTCTCATGAAATCTGATTCAGCCTCCATTGAGATTAAAAGAGAAATACTTTTCTGGCTTCAGTAGCAGCTAGATGTGGTCTCTGTTGTCTACAGAACCATCATTGCCACAGAGAAAGTAAAAGAAGCACCAATGGAATTATTAGGCTTTCCCTTTTTATAAGTGAGAATGTAATAGAAGATTTCCAGTCCTACAAAAATCAAGGGGAGGAACAGATTCCCACTCCCTGAACAAAAGTGTTTCCTGAATAAACACAGGGAACATCACTGGTAAAAAATAGATGTATACATATATATGCACAGAATTTAAAAAAAAGTGGTTAACCCAGAGTCAGGGAATATTTTAAAAATAGAATTATTTTAATATGCTCCTTAATCAAACATATTGTATTAGATCACAGAGAAGAACTATAATTTAGGCATCTATGCCTTAAATGTAAAACAAAGAAAAATAATACAAAAGAATGCATTGCTCCATTCTACTATATTTATGATAAATGTATGCAAACCGTATCGGACAGCACTATTTTGAAAATCCATTACACAAATCCTCTTGTCAAATATTTCAGTGTCTTGAGACAAACACAATCTTTTTTTTTGATATTTTAGTGAAAAAACCACTGCATTTAGAGAAACTGTGTATGATCGTAAATTTTCACTGAAGTAGGTTTTGCTTCCTCAAAAACTAATAAATACTGGCACTTATGCGCTGATGATTAGATAAGCCTTGACACCAAGAGCTGCAACATAGTTTAAGTTAATCTTTAGCAAGAATAACTTGTGCAAATGCCACCAAAATGAATATCAACCAGAAGCATAAATACAATACACTTGAAGATACGTGCTGCCATTTCTTAGACACTTTCTACCTCCAATATGCAATGCTGCTTCTCCACTGCAAGTCTGCTGCTGACAGCTCTGGAAAGTGTGACTGTCTGAACTTTTAAATGGATGCAAAATTGTTCTAAACAGCTACACCAGGCAGCCAGACCTCTGCTAAACTCAACAAAAGCAAGGCACAAGGTTGCACCAAGGACAGCAAACCTTCTTCAGTTCTTTGATGACGGGGCTTTGAGCAACCTGGTCTAGTGGGAGGTGTCCTTGCCCATGGCAGGGGGGTTGGAACTCGATGATCTTTAAGGTGCCTTCCAACCTAAACCATTCTATGATTTTATGAACAATACCTTAAATCAGGAAGCCTGGTCCCGCAATGCAGGGGCACATGCTTGCAATTCCAAGTCTGTGTGGTACTGAGAGATTTCAGAGGAAATTTTGACACTCCACATTACTTCAGTCCTATTTGTAACTACAGGCCATGACATTCAGACCATTACTTTTGCAAAAGTCTGAATGTGTCAGAAGTTAAATCCTCAAATTTGGAAGGAATTAGGCTCATTAAACTGCATTTCAAACTGATATGTGACTAAGCATAAAATAATCTCAGTCCACAATTAAAACTGATAGATATTACTGCAGGAAACTTGTTTTATTTTCCTAGTAATGACCTGGCTAAACAGTAAAATGTAATCATTTATAATCCTACAATTCCACAACATTAAAAAACCTTCACCAGATAATCCATGCCAATAATCCAGGAACTGGTTCTCTAAAAAAGCTGCATGATCATCTTATTTTAGCTGACTGCTGGCACTGTACCCCACACATGTCAACATGTTCTCCTCTTTGTCTGTGTAACCAAATGGATCTAAATGAGCACATGGACTTGGTGAGATTAATGGAGTATTACCTAACCCTGACCTGCAGGAAGCATATTCTATGGTGAGATAACAAAGACTTCCTGTTAGAGGATGATACTTCCTAAGAGTTAAGTCTATTAACCTTTAAACAAGTACTTTGAAAAATAGCTTGGAAAGCCAGCAGTTTAAAGGAGTTCAAGAAACTCCATCTTTAACATTAAAGAAACAAATTTTTCATAATTCAAAAAAACATGAACATTCCTATTCCTACAGCTGTTGATTTAAATGGAAATAAGACAACACGACTGAAATATGAGGTGTATGTATGCTGAAAGGGTGCAAGTTCACAATAGCTTTCTCAAACTTGAAGTTAGGTAAAGGAATCAAATGTCTAATGCTGGTTAATCAAACCACATACTTGAGCTAAATGGAAAAACAATTTAAGTTTATAAATAATTCCAAAGTTCACACATGTGCAAGACAAACCATCGCAGCATTTAAGTACCTCCACTATGTGTCTTCAGTGCCAAAGGCCAAAATTTAGATTCTACAATGCTTGTTCAGCTGTTGCCTAAGTCAGGAAGCATTTAACTCCATTTTCATAGAAGGATCTAGGTGCCCAAAGTAGAATTTAAATCAAACAAACACACGCACTTAAATCCAGCAGTGGCAGCCAAAACAAAAGCCCCCTACATTTTCACCAGTAGAGGAGATGCACACAGTTCTTCTTGATAGAAAACACTGAAACAACCAAATGGTTGAGGATTAAATCCAAAGTCTCACCTTATAACACATGTTCTCTTTCTCTGGCCCAAAGAATATTTATGACATTTAAAACTGGAGCAATTTCAAGTGGAGATAGAGAGCACTCTTTCACTGAGCTAAAATTGCCTGCTTCAGGAGTTAAGTCCTATGAGTTCAAATCCTCTTCAGGAAAAGGGAAGAACTGAAACACTTCAACAACCAAAGTGAGTGGCCCAAGCCGTGAAACAAAACATTTGACATTTTCAAGAATTGCTTACTGCAGCATTTCTAAGAGTATTCCCAAAGATATCAATTTCTTGCTTTCAGGGAAAAAATACTTTGTTAAGTAAATGTAACGTCACAAGCGTTTATCAGTGCTCAGAATGTATATTGTCTTAGAAAAACCACTTAATTCTTCAAAACTGAGAAAATTAAGGATAAGCAGGCTTCCTACAAAAACATCAAAGCTACTTCAAAATAAGAGCCACAGCCTTCATTTCATCTAAACTGAGAAATACAGCGTGAAATCTCATGCTAGTGCGGAAGGTCAATGGGAGGAGGTCCAGAGGAACTGAGAGTAAGTCAGAGTAAGTCTGCCTGTCAAGCAGACAACATTCGGTGTTGGCAAACGCAAGGTAATGCGTGTGGAAAGGAACAACGTGTCGAGCTCCAAACTAACTGTACTGCTCACCAATGAAGAAGTCTTCAGATTAAAACCACAGTTCAACATGCTGTGACAGAGAATGCTGCAAACAGTGTTAGACACAATAAAGATGCTGAGAGGAAATGAGTGTATTTCAACATTTTTTATAAATCATTGAGGTGTCCTACAATACTATTTTGGACCCACTAAGTGAAAGAACACATAAAGAACATACATATGCAAAGACAGTCAGGAGAATAATTAGAAAACACAGTTCGGAAAGGCATCTGTATGAGAAGACAACAGAGACTGTAATAAAGAGAGAGTAAAGACATTATAGAGGGACAAGAAATAATGATACAAAGAAGGAAAATTGAATGCTTCTGCCCACTTGTTCTTAAAAATACAAGAAATAATATGTATTTTAGTAAGTATCATTTACAAGGCTTCCCATTCCAATTTAATGTACCCCAAGTGCTTGTCATCATATTCTCTTTGGCTTGCAGCAATCATGAGGAACTTCCGAGGAATTCTGAATGCCCTTACGCCTCATGTTGGAGCAGTTCTGTTCCTCTTGCAGTATATAATGCTCCACAGAATCACACCGGGAAGCTGGTCTAGTCATGGAATCCATATTGACAACATGACTTGAATCATCGGCCTTTCTGTAAATACCTATGCTTTCTTTTTCAAGTGAGTTCCTGCATGGATTACAAGATCAGCAGACAGCAGCTCCAAAACTGTTGTTCAGGTTTGGAGATTTGCAAAAGAAACCTAAAATTTCACTTATATTAGTAAATCTACAGAAGAAGTCTTAGTTACAATGGAATGGGCTGTAGTCCACGTAATTAGATCAGTTAGTTGTCTCATAATAGTGTCTATCACAGTAAGATATACATTTAAACAGTATTAAATATAAAAATCTTGACCTCTAATCCATTTGTAAAAGGCCACAAAGCCAAAGTGAGCTCAGAAGGGTTCTCTCCTGTCCAGGTTGTCTTAAAAGATCCCTGATCACGTCACTGGATAGGAACCCAGCATTTTCCTAGTTCAAATTGAGCTTGGTCAAAGAAAAATGAGAAAGTTAATCAACAGTGGAAGTAAAGATTAAAGAATATCTTTGGTAAAATGCAAAAATATGAAATTGGTGAGGGAAGATCTGTTTTGCAACTAACAATGTCATTTTTTCCCATAAATTTATATTAATTCTCATTATATTTTTCCTCCTTTAAATGCATATTAATCAAGTCTTGTACCAGCATCCCTCATTTTGCCTCAGACCAACGTCAGAGAAGGCTTCATTGCTCTATAGAATGTTTCAACTAACAAAAAGATGTTACTTATGCCTATAAACCTTCATTTTCTTACATCCTCAGCCTACCACAGCTACAGTGACACTATTTCTAGATAACCCACTCTCTACAAAATACACCGTTATCTTTAAAGAATATAAAATTGTAGGTTCAGAAATACAAAGGGAGCTTGGTCAAGTTGAGACTCTTCTTTAAGAGTTGGAAAGAAAAAGCCTGAATATAGAAAGTGAGAGATGTTCTAACATCTCCCTGGGGTGGCTGTGGGAGGGAGATGATGGAGCTTTCGAACTGATGCAACAGAATCTCATCTGCATTTCAGAGCTGCACATCGCAGCCGCAGAGCTGTTGCACTGAACAACAGTTGCTTCATTGCAGTTGTTCACTGGAAAGACAGAAGAGTTTATGTTCAGGAAATGGGTATAAAGCCCATAGAAAGAGTACCTGGAACATATTCAGGAAAGCTGAAAAACGCCAGAGATCCAAGTGTTTTGAGCTAACCGAATTTCAGGTGTTATTTTTTGTAGTACGGTTGTTCCATATGTTATTTAGGTAAACGGATATGGACTAGTCTGCTTTATGCCTTTTCCATTGATGATTACACCTAGTCACTAACTCTGTGCTGAGATAAAGAGTTTTTGCCTAAAAAACAAGATGTAGCAATAGAAAAACATAACTCTTTTTCCAAATTACTTTTGTCTTCTGAAGGCAACATAGATCTGGAGAGCAGTCTCAGTCGACATCCATGCTTATAGTACAGGGGCATCTGGAGAAGTCACACGCGCTGCAGCAAACCTAAATTGTCATGACTGATGTTTACATCTAATCAGCCCCACAGATGTGACAGGATAATTCTGCCTGAGTTGTTTACTCTCAGCACTCTGAGTCATATAAGGTGTCAATTATACTGAAGTTAATAAGAAAATATTTAATTTACTAACTGCAGGATCATACAATGAATCAGCGTCTGAAGAAACAGGATTAGTTAATAAACAATAAACAATAATTGCCTGTATTTTTTTTAAAAAAAACAACACTGTAACAATATAAAATCTAGTTCAGTCTTATTTTCCACATGCAAGTCAGATTATTTAAATTCATGAATAATGGATATCTCTTTTATGATGTCTTGTTCCTTTCTATAGTATGAAAAGACAAGCATTATGCAAATATAACATCTTTAAAAAGTCTCTTGTCAAATAGGCATCGTTTACTATTTTTCTGTTGCTAATATAATTGACAAAATACTTGATACTACTGATTATGCTTTTCCTTGTAAACCACTTATTTTATGGGCTTAAACAGCTGTGGTTTTGCCTCTATGAGTTTGTGATTTTGTTATAAAGTTGTAACCATGCTGTGAAAGACCAATAGGCAAAGTCTTAGGCATACTATCCTACCAGCTGGGAAACAGCATTTGATAGCAATAAAGGTACAATTCAATCAACATTGGTACGTTTCTAAAAAAGGAATAAGGTTAATATTATTCTCCCCTCCTCCTCCTCCTCAAGCAGTTGAACCCACATGGAATGAGCAGAGATTTAATTTGCAAATCTTCATGTAGATGTTCTTGATTTATATAGAATCTCTTCAGAGATCTGCAAACATCTGTCGCTATGAACAATTCTAGGTCCTCACCCTGGGACACCTTGAGTTAATTCAGCTCTCTTCAAAATTTCTTTTAGGATCCATTGCATTTGCTATAAAATTAGACCACAGGCTAATTCAAACCTGAAAGTGGCTCCAAGGTAAGAGAAAACAAGGTTACAGTTAAGGCATAAGTCTTGTTCATTCCTACATTACACCATTTCTGCAAATGAAACCTAACTAATTTCTACAGCAATAAAACAATTACAACAAAGTGGCAAATTCGAGCCAAAGATTTTGTTTGGAAACACTCATTACAAAGTTATTTGCCACTAAAGTCTTCAAACTTTGCAAGTACCACACCAGATTAATTCTACAGCATTACAGACACTGAATGAAAAACTCTGTTCTGAAAAGTATCACTTTCAGTTCGACGAGATATTGGGGATCAAGCCTACAGAAACTTCGTGAAGTTCCACAAGAAGTGCCAAGTTCAGCACTTGAGGCAGAAAACTCGGATGCATCGTGACAGACTGGGAGCCAACTGACTGATACCCAACCCTGTTGAAAAGCTTCTGGGGTCATTATAGTGGGTCTCAAGTTGCATATAAGCCAATAAAGTGCCCTCATATAAAGCAAATAACACACATTAGGAGGATTACAGCCAGCAAACTGCAGGAAGTGACCACATCCCTTTCTACTTGGCGTTGGTGAGGCACACTTGGAATAGTGTATCTAGCTTTGTGCCACCTAGTTTGAGCAGAAATTTAAGATAACTGGATAAAGTACAGGAGAGGGCTCTTGAGGCAGAGGACACAAGGAGAGGCTGAGGGAAAAAGTCTTGTTTAGCTGGACAAGGAGGAGATGAAGGCTGAGAGGAACTAATTTCAGCCTACAAGAACCAACTGAAAGGGAGTTACAAAAATGATGGTGTCAAACTTTCCAGACAACAGCCTCAAGTTGAAGTTTATACTGGGCATTAGGGAAAACTTACTCACCAGGAAGATACTGAACCTTGGAACAGGTTACCCAGAAAGGCCATGGAAACTCCATTCCTGGAGATTTTCAAGATTCAGCTAGATGAAGTCACTGCTGACACGACTTAGATTTGGCAACAGTCTTGCTACAAGTGGCAGGCTGGACTAGATGACTTACAAAGATCCATTCCAACCAATATTTCTAGGATTCCATGTGAAGAACAGAAAATCAGCATGTAGTCTTAAACAGGCTTATCCCTGAAGAAACAACAAGTCTTTTTCTTTTTTTAAACTAAAGAAAATGGACTGCAGTTTGCATCACACAGCCAATTGTAACAAAACCAGTACCATATTTACAGCTACCTTTCAGCCTTTTCAGCTACGCTAAAATGAAGCTGCTTCAGCAGGGAGAAAGCTGAGATCTAAGAATCCCAACCGGAGGCAAGCACCTTTGAGAAATGGAATTCAGACCTTATTTATCTTCTCTGCATTTCCCCACTCATCTTTGCAGCTTCTTTGAAGTAATTTCTAAGGCGCTTCCTTTTCCCTGCTGTGTGTTAGGCACCTGTGCTCTTAACAATAATTGGTAAATTTAAGGACCACAACAACCAGGCACTATTTGCCAATGCAGCTTCTGAACTCTGCAGTACCTCTGCTGAAAAAGATGGATTGAAGACATAAAGAAGAATGTGGTTTTACTTTGAGCTATTTTATAAATACAAAAAATAATAAATTGGAATACACTCCACAGTAAAGATTCACAGGACGTATTTCATACAATGGCTACTGTAATTAGCTGCCGGCCTTTTCACTAGTGTTAAAAAGTTGCAGGACCATCCTGGTTTGGTTTCCTTTCCTTGGCTGGAAGAGGTATAGAAGATAATAATAAGCTTAAAACCAAGAAGCCCCTTCCAATTTATGGTGTCAAAAGTATTTTTAAAAAGCATATAGCTAACAGTTATTGGTGACAACCAAAACCTGTCACTGCTGACTGTGGCACAAAGACCCATGTTTTGCCATGATTTGTCTGGCTTATGAATTTTAAAATCTTCCTTCTACTGGGGTGGGGCTTTTTCCTTACTGATGAAGCAACATGGTTTTGTCCCTGCACAGCTATATATGCGCATGCATGTATACTGACCGCTACAATTTAAATAATCACTATTTACTTCACAGATCTGGAAGTAATATCTGCCATGCAGGATAACTGGTACTTTATCCCTGTGATGACACTTCTACTGCTATTACCGTCTTTGTTTTTGAATTCATGGAGCTGAAGGATTCATTCTGTCCTGGCCACTTCAAAGCAGTCTTGGTGATTCAGAGAATCACCCCTGAAAACTCACCTTCTGAAGAAAATATGGCCAATAATTTTATGCTTGAACACGTTTGTAACTGGACAACCATTTAGGAACTAAATTCAGTTTGAGCTTCTGTTGTTTTTTTCATATGATTTTTTTCTGTTCCAGTGTTGCACTAAACTGGAATATGTTTCTTATTCTAGTTTTTCCAAAACATGCTTCTGCGTTAAGTAAATCTCATTTGTATTTAATTTTATACTCTTAGTCTAGTTGAGCTCTAAGTACAGTGACACAGGGCATGCTAGGATTGCATCAACAGCTCTGAAGGTCACTTGCTTTTACCACTAGCTTGGGTATGGTCTGACAGCACAGAATCAGTCCCAACACAGGTAGACTGAGGCGATCTTGAATTCTGTCTGTGTTCACAGCAATGATGCCTAATATCTACAGAGCCGTCTTGTGGTCTGAAAAGATTGGCATGGATTAGAACGGCCCAAAGTTTCACTTTCTTTCATATTTCATGATGGCAAAATGTGGAGGAAACATCGGGAGGGGAATCACGTAAAACTGCCTGTGCCAACACTGCTGCTCCCTCCTTTGGAATAGCAAATTTTCATAAGGTTATTTTAGCCTCATGAAAACAAAAATCTCATCTTACCTCCACATTAGTATTTAGATAAACAAACAAAACAAAACAAATTACAGAGAAACAACAACCAGAAATGATTTTACATTTGCACTTCAATTCGTTTTAAATTTTTTCCCTGTGCTGTTTTACTGTTTGACCTGCACATGCAAATGTATTATATTTTAAAAATAAAAAATAAAAATCTGTTTTGAACCTTCCCTGTGGGTATAATACCTCTTCTTTGTGCCTCTAGCTAAAAAACGTTACTGTGCTTTAACTGGTTTTATTCAGTTTAATCAATTTGACACGCTCAAGGAAAAAAAAATCATCTTTTTCAGCAATTCAACTTAATAAGAATAAGCTCTACCCCTTCTAATCAGCAACCCTGTATCACAGGCAAGTATGGTTGAAAAGCATTAATTTAGGTGTTTCTAGCAAGAAAATTAAAACCTATGCCTAGATTTAAAAAGTCATAACTTGGTCATTTGCCTGCAGTTATTTTATTTGCAAAGTTTTGCACATATTATATTTTGCAGATTAATGAGCAAATGTAATCTATCTACCTGTCTTCAAACTCCACCATTCTAACCCTTTCATTCCTTACCTGTCCATTCTTTCCATACTGTCAATTAAAAAAAAAGAAAAAAAACAAACACACAAACCAAAAAAAAACCAACACAAACCAAAAAACAGCCCACATTTTGGGCAGGGACGAAGCAGAACTCCGCTTTATGTTCCATAAAAGCACTATGTACTTCTGTATTTCCATAGAAATGCTTCTCAATAAAAATAAGAAAACAGAACATTCAAGAGGAAGAGAAATAGGCCTTTGGGATAGATTTTCAGTCAATAAGAACAGATATATTATTACCTCCTGATGTTGCATTCAGTTTCTTCATTGTCTCCACATCTGATACCCTCCTTAAAAAGGCAGTGTCGTCTGGACATCTCGTTGGAGTACCACACCTAAAAGGCTGCACTTTTTAATGTGGAAGTGAGTCAGTTGTAGGCTCTTTCCTTAATGCTGCACTGAAAGAAAGCAGAGTTTCTCAAAAAAAAAGAAACAATTTCAGTATTTTAGTAGAGAAAGTTTTATGGGTCAGAAACATGTTTCTTGAAAATGTATGTAATAAAATCTTTAATGCGTTCAGAATAACAGCCTGCACATAAACAACTTTAATGACAGAGTTGAGAACATAAACACACTGACTTGTATGGAAAATGTTAATTACTGTAAATACAATGGTATTTGATACTGGCATAGTTGTAAGTCTCCCTCTCTCTAACCACACCTGAAGGCCTGCCCCACCACCAGAGCTGCCTGTGACCAAAGGTCCAAGGCCCAGCTCTGATACCACCAGTTGTGCAACCTTAGCTCTGACTGCTACAGGATTGCAAGGTGAGAAGGAGCGATGAGAGGATCTGGAGAGTAAAGCCAAGCAAGATAAGAAAGGTAAAACTGCAGATAGAGGTTTACTGAGATAGGGATCCTTAGCACTTTATGGGGAAAAGAAGAACAACATATAAAGGTATAAAAACTTTCAGGAAAAAACAGGGAATCAGAGGATGACAATTCAGCACCATCAAGGATCTGTTCTAAGGAGGAGGAGGAGGAGAAGTCAACCAACCTTCCCCCATTTGACTGATACCTGTCTGGCCAGCAAGTGCTCTTCAGCTGTCTTACTGGGGTGGGTAGCATACTAACGCTTAGCTGAGGAGCTCATTAATCCTAGTGATCTTTTGTGTGTTTTAGCCAATATGAAACTGATGCCTGCATTTGACCTGGTTGTGTTCTGTATGCAGAGTGCTCTTTGTGCATGGTAAAAGGTGCCTGAACAAAGTGATTCCTCCTAATCACAGAGGGAAGGTAATTTACACAATAAGGGCTCTACAAGCACAGTGCACAACCTAGTTGCAATAGAAATAAAGAGGTTTGGCTATGCACAGCAGAAATTTATCTGAATTTAAAACAGTGAGAAGGTGTTATTTGGAGAAAACATGGAGTTTTACCTTTAAAGAAAGGAAGCTATTATTCTTTAAAATAATAATTTAAAAAAATTTACATTTTGAGGCCTGCAAAAAATATTAAGATAAACCAAAAGGTTACATGACATGGATATCCGCAATTGCAAGGATCCAGACTCAGTGACTCAAGACATCCCCTTCCAGTCTTAAGTTCATATTTTTATCATATCTGGTACTGTTTCATGGTCAAACAAACAAAAAAACCCAAGCTTTGCAAAATCAGTCCAACTTACTCCTCTAAATTTTATACTAGCAGGTGTTAAGAATTGTAAGGCACATGTATCAATTTTTGCCTTTGGCTTGAAGTTTATCTACACAAAAAGCACCTAAAAAGGAACAGGCAGGTCCAAAAAAGAATGTCAATCCTGGCTGGTTTTTTTGAAAGGAATACTTAAACAACTTCTGCATCTTTGTTCGTAAGGCATGCATCCTGAAGCTGTGGCTAGAAGGCATAGGAACTAGCTCTGCTGCCTCAATGGAAGAAAAGGAAATGACTGAACGACTTATTAAAGTCAAAGTGAGGAAAGACTTATTGAAGTCAAATCAGTGAGGAACATTTCATTATTTTAAGCAATAAAAACGTTGAAATAATTAGGGAAAAAGGGTCTGATGATCTGATCAAGTCCATATTTATGTTATTCATAATTAGTATCTGATGGTGAAGTCTGAGCGCAGGCATAACCTTAATTCCCAGGCAGCATCCTCCAACTAACAGAAAGTCTCAAAAGCTCAGTCTCTGTTAGAGAATTAAACAGGGCCAGGACAGTCTCAAGCCCTCTCTTACAGAATCATCGCATGGTTAGTGTTGGAAGGGACCTTGAAGATCATCTAGTTCCAATCCCCTGTCATGGGCAGGGACACCTCAACACCACAACAACAAAAAAGGTATCTTTATAACTCAGTTGTTAAATTACTAAATCCCCACTACAGTATAAGTAAAGAAAATTCCTATAACATGCTCGTGTTGTTATAGATTTTTTCCTCCAGAAGGAATGGCAATAAACCATACTGGTAATACACCTTCGTAACATAACTACGTTCACATTACAATTTGTACCACTTACCAACTACATTAGCTAAAAATAAAATCACATTCTTAGTGGACATTATCATGGCAAGCAAGTACCCTGTTCAACAAAATTGGCTTATTTTCTAAAAGTACTTGCAGTAATAAATAAATGTTTCCTTTTGGGGTTGAAACATCTGCTAAATACAAAGTGAATGATCTATCTTAAGCAATGTTAAGATGTGAATTTGGGATACTTTAACTTAGCCCTATATTCAGATCACCTAAATTCTGACTGAATTGGATTGCAGGCGACCTTTCAGTGACCAAAAATTTTCATCGTTTTTGGGACACTCTTTAGATACTTATTTTGGGAAGGCAAGGAACCAGACAAATGTTTCCATTTTCTTTTTTTTTTTTTCTTTTTGTCACTATACATTTTGTAATGTCAATGGAACCTATAACCCAGGTTAATAAACAGCAATTAGTAAACATGGAATGAAACTGCACTCAATATTTTTGGAAATACTTCAGGGTGAGGAAATTAGTAGACACAAGTTGTCTAAAAATATGAAAAGTTTCACAGTATTCTAAACAGTTCACTGATTCTAGGCAGGCAAAGGCAAAATATTCAAAGCAACACTTTAATAATTCTTACAAAAGAATTATGACTGTGGAATAAATGACTGTTCAGCCAACAGTAAACAACAATAAATGACTGTCCAGCCAACAAGCTGTTGGGTGTCCAGCCAAGAAGCTGATTTCCATAATTGTGTGAGGTACACTTAATAACTAAAGGTGTTTGAGAAAAAGAAAAGCCACTGATAAAATTCAGTTCCCTGCCATTCTTCAGGCAAGTTGTCCTAAACAGAATGATTTTTTTTACTACTGCCCAATACATTCTTTAAAAATAATTTAGTCTTTCTTCTTTGAAAAAGTGCTGCTGTAAGAAAATTAAAATTAATCTTATTTGGTATTAACAAATATTTTAATTTTATATTAATTCATGGATAAGTCTTTGAGAACACAGGTTTGTTCTTTTTGCATTTCCTTCTTACTTTTAAAAAGGTATTAATATGTACCAATTGAAAAAAAGATGCCAGTATTCTGCCTATCTCGCCTTCTTTATTAGGTTGCTAGGATAAAATATTTAAGTTTTCTCAGGTGTTATCTGCCTGATAAGCCACAGATCTATGATATATGTTGCTAAAATGTACTTGCATATACTGTATATCAGATTAATTTTCCTGTAGGCAATCTTTGAGGTACTGCTGCAAAGTATATCAGTGTTGCAATATTTCAGTGACTTTATTAGAAGCAGTTCTTGCACAGCACAGATGTTCACGGTCTTTTAAAATGAAGCAGTATTTGCCTAAAACTTAATTGATAAATTCACTTATTCAATGTAAAACAACATGAAGATACAAACTATGGACCTATAGATGTTTCTGTGTTTCAAGGAATTCCATCTGTTTATGCCAAATGTTACAATTCTTTGTTCTGAACATACACTTTAATTAATCTCTCTGCTTACAGGATCCCACCAAAAGAAAATGTTTATATACGTTTTTTCATACAAAGGCTAAGCTGAATGAACAGAAGATGTATCACAGAATCACAGAATGGTCAGGGTTGGAAGGGACCTCTGGAGATCATCCAGTCCAATCCCCCTGCCACAGCAGGGACACCTACAGCAGTTGCACAGGACGGCGTCCAGGCGGGTTTTGAATGTCTCCAGTGTGGGAGACTCCACCACCTCTCTGGGCAGCCTGTGCCAGTGCTCTGCCACCCCCAAAGGAAAGAAGTTCCTCCTCATGTTAAGATGGAACTTCCTGTGCTCAAGTTTGTGCCCGTTACCTCTAGTCCTATCACTGGGCACCACTGAAAAAAGACTGTTCTCATCTACCTGGCACCCTCCCCTTAAGTATTTATAAGTATTGATAAGATCCCCTGAGTCTTCCTTTTTCTAGACTAAAAAGCCCCAAGTCCCTGAGCTTTTCCTCATAAGAAAGATGCTCCAGTCCCCTAATCATCTTTGTAGCTCTTTGCTGGACTCTCTCCAGCAGTTCCCCGTCCTTCTTGAACCGGGGAGCCCAGAACTGGACACAGTACTCCAGATGCGGCCTCACCAGGGCAGAGCAGAGGGGGAGGATGACCTCCCTCGACCTGCTGGCCACACTCTGCTTGATACACCCCAGGATGCCATTGGCCTTCTTGGCCACCAGGGCACATTGCTGGCTCATGGTCATCCTGTTATTAATTGTCATTAATTATTCTTAATTCCTAAATCTAAAACATAATTAACCTATAGGTAGATCAGCAGACAAATCAGTAGTATAAAGGTTACAAAGTAGGAATCCAGTGGTTAAATAAATAAATAAAGACAAAATCAGATAATTAAAAATTAAGGTCCCAATTAGATGTCCAACAAGTTGAAAGTATGGACATGCACAAACAGCAGTAACCCATACATTTTTACATTGCATTCTGATGCTGCTTGCCTCTCTAATTTTCTTTTAGTTTCTTTAAAGTAACTAAATTTTGGATCAGAAATTCTTTCTTTAAGGGCTCTTTATTGAAAAGTTACTGCAACAGAACAGCAAATTTTACAACAGCACAATCTTGCTTAATAATTTTTTATAAAGAAGATAATGATTGTAGAAAATTAACCTGGAAGATGCCATGCTTTTACAGTCTGAGAGGGCTATCAGAAATGTGTTTGCACCGATTTTGTAGCTGACTTCATAACATGTCTTTACTATACCAATTCTGAAACTATCATCAAGATAGGCTTTCATGCGAGTACCATAACCTGGAAGTATCAGGTATATAGTCTCAATTGTATGAAATCTGGTGCACAGAGAGGGCCCTGTTCTGTGGGCATGGAATCTGCCATAGAGTTGACACATGACTATGTTTCCTTCATTAAAAACAAAAGAATATCTGTAGCTTTCATGAGCCATGTATGAATACGCTGTGGATCCACACAGTAGTATCACTGTAAATTTGCAAGTACCTTAAACAAGAGCATTATGAACAGAGATGATAATTTCAGTACCAGTATTTTTAACTCTTTCACTACTGATAACTGTTAGCAACGATCTAATTAGTGCCCAGTTTTAGTGGCACAATCACAGTTTCTTACTTCAACTTACCCAGGAGGCAAAAACTATTCCCAGCCAACCTGCCAAATCTTCAGCTATGGCTGATAGCAATGTTACTACAGTTAGTCATTTTCAATATAAAATCTATAAAATTTTGACAGTGTGTCAAAAACCTCACAGCACATAGAACATAATAAACTGATTCAAATTAAGTGTGAAAGCAGATGACGAGGCTCCTGTAAATATTTTTCTACACTTAATTCAATAACTAAATCACTAGATTCTGAACGGCCTGTTGCTGGGTGTTTCTCCAGCTGCAACAAAAAATGCATCTGAAGTAGCTACAACATAAGTGCTAAAGTGATACCACGACGATCACAAAGAATACATCTTGTCTGACAACGTGCATTGGCCCTGAAGTTGAATGTTAATGAAAATGCCTTTGATGTGCTGTTTGTTTAATGTAGCACTGCATATTCTTCCCTGTCGTGTCTGTCTTAATCCAGTACTTGTAAAAATCAAGCAGTTGAGGCCAATGAGTAAAATTAATTTTTGTTATAGCTGAAAAAGAAGGGAGAATCCCAGGGTCAGGGTCGAGTCCTTGATTCCCATGGTTATTAAATGGAAAAGTGCATAAGCATCCTCTTTAGAAAACAGAGGGAAATACTGACATACTCGCTCTCAGTATGAGTAACCTTACCACAAGGCCACAGAATTAAGTTTCCTTTTGAAAGCCATCGGGACTATTGAGGTTTGCACTGATGTCAATGCACACTAAGCAAGAAGTGGGCTGAACTGACTAATGGATTTAGATTGAATTAGCCATTTAGATGGCATTTAGCTGCTTTGCTGCCCGTTATTAAATCGTAAGAGAACTTACAGAGGGCCTACGTAACTGTTTCCCAGGTCAGAATGCCTCTAGGCTGACTATAGCAGCCATCCCGAGGCACTGAAACTTGGTAAACCAAGGTAGAGGAATGAAAACACTTGATTTCATTTGCTTCCACAGCTAGGCAATGCCAGAGAGAGTCAATCAATCTGTCTGAGACTTGACCTTCTATCAGTAAGACACAAGTAAGATACAAAAGGTATTCGGGCAACCTGAATCTGCCCCCAAGCCTTGAATTCAAAGGGACCAGAAGATTCTTCTGTAAGTGTGTAAAGACCCAGCATTCACTGGAGACAACACCAAGTAAAGATGTGTTATCGGTGAGTTTCAAGAATAAGGACAGCACTGTCTGAGGTACTATGCCAAGAAATAATCACCACAGCATCCAAGAATAATGAGCCATAGTCTAGACCTTTTATTTCCTAGTTGCAGAATAAATTTTATTAATGGAACAAAACATATTTGTGCCATAGCTATTGAAAGAATGTAATAGTAAACCAGGAGGCCAACACCTAAGTAATAGAGATGATTCACATATTGGTATAGCTAAATTGTAAAAGAGGAGTAGTTCAGGTTTTGATATTTACTGTAAGATGTTTTGCAAAATACTGTGTGAACTGTATTTTAATGATAGTTTTATTTACCCCAGAAGTGATACTTGTGTTGCTGTATTTTCAGAAGAGCATTATTTATAAGCTCTTCTCAAATATAGGGAGACAAACAAGTGTACTTATTTGGATCAACATTAAAACCACAGAATACTCATTCCTGATTTAGCTTTATTTTAATTGTTCACAATCTTGCCATAGTTTCTAGATGAAATGGTAGCCATAGCAACTACATATCATGTATCAGATAGAAATCAGTATCAAATCCATCTACCATACACAAGAATTTTAGGATAGAGCTAAGAGAAAACAACTGAGAAATACTCGTGCATCAAATTTGTCATATTGAGAAGCTAAATTCCTATACATTACCTCAGCAGATTATGTTTATATATAAGGAACTGTTGCAACATGTTACTCTGGTGATCAAAATTCAGACCTGAGAACAACTCTCAACAACAAAGGGTAACAGCTGAGGTACAGAGCTTCCCTTCAGGACAAAACAGCATCTGTCTCCACCAAGTGACCATTTTACTAAAAAGTAATTTTAGTTATGTAAAAGCACTGTCAAATATACATAAAATAAGACGTAGTAATTCAACCTCAATGTGGCTATATATTGAAAAAAACCCAAACATAAAACAAAACCGAGATTACCTAATTCTGTTCTCAATAAACAAGTGCTACAATTTCAGTTTCAGTGAGATATGACTACGTTTAAGGCCAACGCAGTGGTAGATGCAGCTTTATTGTAAACATTCAGTTTTCAGAACAGAAACTCAGTCATGGGAAGCACGAAAAGAACAGTCAGCTTAAACAAACAGCTTCCAAGACTGTTCTCAAGGCACAAAAAGACAGTATTTTTGCCTAGCTTTATAAAATGACTTTTTATCACTCTCTGGCATAAGCAAAAGACTTACAGATTCTTAAACCCTTGCTAGTATAACTGCCTGGCCTGGCTTTTTTTCATAACATTATTCCTATGGGAGATCAGAACTATTCATTGTTCCATTTTGCAGCCTTGATTATGGCCTTTTAACACAACAGAGAGGTTACAGGAGTATTAACAATCATTCCCTTACTGAACTTTCATTTAAAGGTACCAATTAAGCAGCTTTTAGGTCAAGAGTGTGCTTGTTCTCAAAGAAATAATGCATTTTACCCAGCTAGCCAGCTCTACAAAAAAACACCCCTGAATCAAGACTCAGCATCTCAAAAACTGAAAGACCAGTTCTGACCTGTTACAAGAACTGAAGATGCTCACAGCCTTATTTCACCCCTCACTACACTTGTTTATCTAATAATCTAACTGGGATTACTGAAATGCAGAGCGCAGCCACATTGAAAACGCAGCAGGCTATTAGCAGACCAGCAACTTAGTTTTTCCCATCCTTCTTTTTTGTGTGCATTTCTAATCACAATGCATGGATGTGATGGGTCAAATTCCTTAAGAAGCAAACTAAAAGATCAAGCCAATGCACATCTCAATCTAACCATATCTATGTTGGAAAAGTTCATCGCATTAGCTCACAGGTGGTAAGTTCAAATGAAAGTTTTCATAATTAAAAAAAATATTTTTTATAATGACATCAAAGACAGATTTTTTAAATTTAGTTTCTAATTGTAGCATGTATTTTGACATCTTTGGACTCAATTCAGATTGTATGGGTCTGGTACTTTTCAAAAAGCTTTGGAAAAATATACTGGCATAAAGCTAAAGTTCGTTAAAGGATGCTACTAATTTCAAAGGGGATATTAATCTGTTTCAGGGAGAGAAGAAATTCTGAGAATTTACTATGTGTCAGCTCAGCGGCAATTAGTAGAATGTCCATTTCCACTTGAGCGGACAGTCACATAGAGTTAGGTTTCTACCCCTTGGATTCACTGCTTCATCATTAATGTCTACTTGCTCTCAGAAGAAATTTTAGATAACCAGTTTCGCTAAAATTTCAATAGGTTAGTCTTCCTCTGTGTCAACTTGCCCAATATTCTTGCTGTATCAGTCCAATTTTATTCGTTTATTCATCTCATCTAATTCAAAAGACACTATCACAAGGGGACTGGCTTGCAGATCATTCTTTTTTGAGAGGTAATGTTTATCCAAAAAAACCTATATCGCACATGAGTCTGTATATTCTTCGGCGTTTGTTAGAGGTCTACTCAGCATAATTCCTTCTTCTGCATCCAGTAAAAAACACCAGCATTTTTCCTCATTGTGCCTCTTAGCATTTTTTATAGGGGAAATTCCCATCATAAAGGAAGATAAGCAAAGGGTGAATTCTCTTCTTCAAAAACATTTGGCAATAGTGTGTAGCATCTAAGCCACATCTCTCTCTCTCCTCACAGGTATATTCTTAGCCCTTGATTATCTGCATTGGAGAAAAGCGGTGCTATAAAGTTCTGCATGTGAAAAAGATATCTACATACAGACCCTGGGGGGAAAAAATCCCGTAGGTGATCCTACTATGACAATCCCATGGCCACTGGGAAAAAAAATGGAATAACCAGGTGCACTTATTGCCAAAAAGTAAACAACAATAGATCAAAGTTTGTTTCGACCGGTCATTTCAGATAAGCTCTTTAGTTCTCTATGCAATCAAATGACTTCTCACTTATTATAGAAATATGCCATTTTAAGACTAGTGAAGTCCTCCACATCAAAAAACTGGTGACTTTTCTTGGGCAGTTGAAAGGCCTGTTGATGGAAAAAGAACTGAAATTTTAACTAGATTATAAGCGGTGTGGAATTAAATACAGAATGACATAGTGATGGTTCCTTGAATAAGCTTGAGCACGTGGAGAAGCTACAGATACCAGACCCCCAAAACCATCACCATTCCTTGAGGTATTAATAACAAGAAACAGGTGTCCAACTGGCTGGTTTTAATATATGTGATGCGAGTGGTGATTAAAAATCACTTGACCTGTGAAAACTAGCTAGTTGCCTGAGCAAATCTTACAGCCTTAATCAAGGGGTCCTCATACTGCACTGGCACTTTGAGACCCAGCAGCCCCACCAAGTAACTGTCTATGGGTGCTAAGTGGACCGCACATGTCCACATCTTTTGCCTCCAGACCAAGGACAAAGCATATCGGAAAGGCATTTTTGGGAAGGCAGAATACATGCTCACTATGCTACATCTGCTCCGTGAAATAACGGAGGATTCTCTATAAATTTTCTGTGCTTTCATAGAGCATTAGAAGTAAAGTGTCTATTTACTAATTGCACATTAATTACCAGAGTACTTGCAACACAATCCTGTACTGTAATCAGCAGCATATGAAAATTGCAAGCTATCTAGCAAATGAACTTGAAACACTCCAGATGTATGTGTTAAAGTCCAATTGCAAAAGATTAGAGTTAAAACATTGGTTCCAGGGAGCATATAATTAATTTTAAGTCACACTGAATTCTGTAAAATTACTTTTGTGTTTAAAATTAAGCATATTCTTCAGTGTTGCTCCTTCACAGCTTGAAGTCTAATCATCCAGTTTGCTTGGCAAGACTCTTTGAAATCATATCTTCAATTCCCAGCCAGAAAGGTGACTTCATTCCTTTAGCTTTAAAGAGTGATTAATTAAATTCTGATACTTCGTCATCATTGGCCATGTTGGTAACATAGAAACTGATGTTTTATCTGCCAGTGTAGATATTAACAATCTCATAAAAATAAATTTGGATAGAAAAGGTTTATCGTGCTGTTGGAACGCCATGATCTGTCTGCTAAGGTCTGCTTTTAAGAACTATTCCAAAGATCAATTATTCATGTAGTAAAAGAAGTGTAATCTTCAGTGAACTAGCTTGAAGTTTTCCTGAGGGACTTTCCAAATTTTCATGTAGTGTGTTTCATACAGATGCAACTTGAATTTCTCACCTGCAAAAATCTCTATGATGTTACAATATAGTCCTATGCCAAGTAATTTGCATCTAACACAAATCAAGTTGAAAAGACCTATGGGTCCTTCTTAAAACACAAAAGAAGGGGGAAAAATGCAATAAAGATTGATCCTCATTTATTTCAAAGTGTGTTTTTTTACTGATCCTCAGATCTGTCAGGAGGTGCTGAAACTAACCCAGGTTTGATACTTTACTGATCAAGCGTTTTACTCTGTGAACTGAAACATTGTCTAGAACTGCTCCGCTGATGCTGTATTATTATTATGTGTAATGTTCTATCTACCTGTAATTCCTTTTTCCCCTTAAAACCAACCTTTAGTGATGCTGCCAGAAACAAGAAACTCCCAATTATTTGGCAGTCTCAATTTCGTTCCATCCTAATTTTACAAGTATTTTTTCAGTCAAGTCTAAAACCATTTCAACTTTAGAAAACATTGTGTGCCACAGTGGAGGGTAGTGTGAGAATGACAGTTCTTTTGGGGCTGGCATTTTTTCATCATTGATATTATCTCAACTTTTCAGAGGCTAATCAGCTCAAATTTCAATGCCTCATCACATCAGTACATCCTGGGAAATCACTGTGAGCTTCCCATTGATTTCAAACTATAATAATCGTTCCCTTGGTTCCTCTAAAGGGCTACATTCACTGTAAAATCTCCACTGGTATCCCTCCTCTGCAGGACAACCGTTTTCAGAGAAAGCCTGTGGTAACAGGAAAACATTTATTAAACAGGCAGATTACAGTGAATAACATGGAGTTCAGAAAGCAGATAGTGACAGTCAACAGTCAGCTAATTTGATACAGCCCTTCATCAGTTGCTATACATTGCCTTTCTATTGCTGTTTTATTCTATGTGTGGTTTTATACCACATTTATCACAGTAGTATCTGAATGCCTTCCAGTAGTACACACAGCAATGTGACTAGCATCTGCCATATGTTTGTTCCCTTGTCTTCTCCCTAGGGAGAACTGTATGTGCTGAGGAGCGTTCTGCTTTGGTAAGGCTTGGGTTTTTTAACCAAGCGCTGCTAGTTACTGCAGGAGGGATGTGGAATTGTAACTGAAACGTGAACCAAAACCAAAGCTTTTACTTAAATGCTCCACAACATAAGAAGACTAGATCAAATCAAAACTCAGGAACCAAAAGCATCTGAGGTCCATTTCAGTTCCAGCATAAACAGTGGCTTAGAAAAGATATGCAAGTGCTTAAACTAAAGCCTAATTTGACCTCATGTTTTCTTTTTTAAAACACAGCCTGAGAAGCAAAACAAACTAAAATTTCTATACCTTTTCATGGTCTTCATTTTTTTCTAAAGGCTGCTGGCTCTCTTTTGCCATAAGAACATTTATGATAGCCCCCCCTTATGATTAAAGCACAGACACGAGAAGGATTGAGCCTGAGGCTACAGCCTAAATCAACATCTCTCTCTTAGTGCTTTATGGTACTCCGCACAAGAGCTCCGATACAATATGTATCCTGTAAAACAAAGCATAACAGCACGCTCAGTTTGCTCCATCCTGAAGGTAAGGATTATTTTGCAGCACCTTTCTCATGTGTGGACTGAAGATGTAAAGATGCCTCTGAAGCAGACGGAAGCCTCAAAGAGCACCATCCAGCAGGTTCTTTCTAGTGCATGAGTAGGAGTTAACAGAGCCAGCTCTGGTTAGAAACGGTAAACATCTGGCCAGTGTGTACCAAGAAGCATGGTGTCACAGTTCTGACACCAAGAGAAGCATCTGTTGCACCTTTTTTTACTTAAATAGGAATATCCAATTCTGGATGCTTTGTGTTTTATGTAATCCTAGTGGTTCTTGCTGTAACTGTTTAAGCAGGTACCATGCTTGCTGTGTGACTGAGCCACGATAAATCTACATCAGTAAGCCGATTTCTTACATGGCGCTGTCACTCAAAGTATGTCTGCATCACAAACTCTTTTATGACTTTGTACGTTGTCCTGGTTTGAGGTAAAACAACCAATTTTCTCTTCAGTAATTTTACTTTGCAGTTAAGCCTCTTCTAACTAACTGAACTCTCTGGAATTAACAGCACATTACTCGGACACTGTTCGCTCTCAGAGTGATAAGACCTGATTGTTTATAGCTGATGCCCAGGCACGGTATGCAGAGAGGCTCTGGCTTACACTTATTGCTATAACACCCCAGGCAGCTCACTTTGTTATTTGCCCCGTTGGAGGGTCGAAAGCAGAAAAGTGTAGAGGCGTCGCACCTGCGGGGAGGAGCGGACAGGACAGGTGACCCAAAACTGACCAACAGCGTATTCCATCCCATCTGCCTCATGCTCAGTATAAAAGCTGAGGGATCAAAGGGTCAGCTCTCTTTCCTCAATGGCCAGTGTCTGAGGAGGACTCTGTCTGTTTGTCTGGCTTTGATCCCAACCTGTACAATCCTGAATCCAGTTCCTGAGTTCAGCTCCCGTCTGTAGCCGAGTCCAGTTTGGGACTTTCCCAGTGCCTGTCAGTGAAATGATCGCCATCCTGGGAGCTTGATACTGGTTTTGTATATATTGCATATATTTAATTATTTTCTTTTTATTATTTTATTAATATTTCATTAAAGTAGTTTAGTTTTTCTAAACTTTTAAGTCTCTTTCTCTCTCTTCTTCTTCTCCCTTCCAGGAAAGGTGGGAGAGAGCATCTGTCGTTCGTTTCAGTGGCCAGTCTGGCCCAAACCACAACATACGTGTATCCCTCCAGCTACCTCCAGTACTGGAAGAAGTTAAACTGTGCAACTCAGAGCTCAGCATAGGCTGGTGATGCGAAAACATACTAATCTTCTGACCCTGTGTTAAACCCTGGATTTTCATGTTTTTTTCCAGTACTCAAGCTCAGTAGTTTGAAGGTGATTTTGACAGATCTACACTACATAACCATGTTTATATACATAAAAGGAAAAATCTTCCATGAAGAATTTGAGATATAAGAATTTAAATCTGCAAATATTTCTCTATCAAAATATTATTTTCCCCACATGAAAATATCTTACATAATAAAATATTTTACATGAATATAACTAGGCTTATTTTGATTACAGTGCCACTATATAAAAGCTAGTTAAAGTAGTGCTTTCTTATAACAAATGCAGCAGACTAGATTAATAATTTCTAGGAAATCAGTAATAGCTAAATGAATAAACTCAAGCACTAATAGAAATTAAATGTTAGAACATACAGTTTGTACCATGATTACTTACAGGGTTTGCAGGGTCCAAGTGGACAGCCTTATTAGCATCACCTATTGCTTCTTTCAAATATTCTATCACCAATGCAGAATAAGTGAGAGAAAACAACAAATAAAACTGTGGACATTTTTCTTGTGATTAGATGTTTCTCACAATGAAATCAGAGCATTTAATATATACAGTATGAGTATGCCATATTGGCGTTTTTTACAACAACATTTCCCTGATAGTATCTAAAAGTCCTCTTCTAAAAGTCTCGTTTGCTTTACCCTAACGAAAACTACTTCTACTCTTTTTCCTGTGCAGCCATTACATTTAAGCATCTGTCTACTCCAAGCACCTCCTCTAAGACACTCCCAGCTCACACAATCCTTTCAGCTGGCATTTCCTCACTCAAACATGAAGTTGTACAACATATTCCAAATGACTTAACAATGTCCTGCGGCCAAGAAGCAAGGTCCCATTCCTGTCTTATTCTCCCACTACCGTGCCTGGTCTCCAGTTAACTCATCTCTTGTAACCGGCTGACTTTTTAACTGAAGCATACTAAGGTCGCTAAGTGAGTCTAATCCTTATAAGACAATATGAAGTCCCAGACTGACAAGTGAGATTATTAATGCAGAAAACGCCGCAACCATAGCTTGTGCCATGTTAGACACAGAAATGAAGTTTTGGCTGAAAGACAGATTTTATGGTGTGCAATACCCAAACTCTGGGTGCAACTTCTGTTGAAGTTGGGTAGTCATGTCTTTCTCTCATGCCAGTTCTTTCATGCCTAATAAAGGTTACACTTGCATTGCCACCTTAGGGTCCCTTTAATTCCACCAGCCTATTTTCATGAAATTTGTGGGAATTGAGTATCTCTGAGTTTCTGACACTTTGACATTTGGCTGAAATAGCCCCACAGGATCAAATTCCTAGATTAGGGATCTGGAGTGTAATTGCATGAGCTGCTTCTCCTTTTGGAAACAAGCTGCAGGTACCCTTGGAAGAAGACAGAAAATGAATGGACCAAAAGTGACAAACATTAGTCACGCTGCCTTCTGCGATACTGGTACCAGCTTACGTACAACGCTGGCAAGACAGCCCACAGCAGAACTTGTACATGCTAGAACAAAAGAATCCCGATTTTCACTGGCACCCCTGCCAGGTATACTGTGGCTCCAACAAGATGGCATTACATACACTTGCAGCAAATTTTTACTGAATTCAAATTTAAAAAAAATAATTCCTAGACAATACTCATGGTGGTTTTGCTCACTACAAAGTAAAATCCAGAAGTAAAAAGTCAGGCATGTTTGAGCCAAATTTATAACCGTGCACTTTTTTAATGAGTTGTGACCTCTAGCCACCAATGTGGCTAAATAAATACTTGGTCTGCTGCATCAGAGATGTGGGAAAACACACAGTGAAAATGCACATTCTTGCTACTAAAGCTTACAGTTCAAATACAAAAAGCAGACAGCTGGAAATAAAAACAAGAGACCCAGAAAAATTCAGCTACACCTTCACGGTCACAAAATAAATTGAAACAGAGCTGAGTGCAGAACTTACAAGCTCCAAATGCCAAGCCTTTGGAAAGAACAGTTGGTGTCGCAATGGAGTTTTTTTACTGATGTATGGTTGCCCCTGACCACCTATCTAGCTACTGATACCCCCTGAAAAGGTGAGTAATCCCTTCTCTCTCCCCATTGCACCCTCCGCACATCTGCAACGACTTACAAAGCCAATCTGTACAACAAATCTCATCTTTCTTCTTTTCCTTTACCCGGTTTTACTAGGTATTATTGTCATTATTACTCTTTTTAGATTTTAAAAATACAGGCAGATTTATAAGATATTTTATTTTAATTAAAAACACCAGAATGACATGCTGAATATGGTCAGCAAACATAAAATCATGAAAAAATGAAGAGAATAAAATCTAAAAAACAGCATATGAATACATGTTATCATACATAGCAAATACACCCATAACATATATATTTGATTACGAAACAATATGGAAGAAATACCTAAAATGCAGACATTTTTAAGAAATTGTTTGCACAATTCAGTCAAAAAGTTACATAATGCCTTTCTGAAATAGACTACCATCTGCAGGAAACACAGATGTTTGAATACTGATAGACTCTTTGCCACTGTAACATCAAAGGCTTTGTGAATGGCACAAAATACATCAGCCCTGTGACCTAAATAATCCTGCAAATTTATATCTGGAGCCAGCCAAATAAACGTACTCAACAAGAATAACCACTATTGCAAATGTTAGTTTTGGTTTGATACCTGTAATTTTGAGTCCTGAGAACACAAGTAGAAATGACAATCACATGCATGCACTACTGTATTGCCTGAGTAGATGAGTATTTAAAGCTGAGACTTTTCAAATTCATTCGAGCTCACTGGAAAAGACTGAAAACTGTGCCTTAAAATCCAATCTACAGCATTGTCGATACCCTGAAGGAGATCGATAATCTTTATTTCAACATTTCAGAATCAAATCGCACTGTTATACACATGTATTCACTGAGAAGATAAAGGACCCACTCAAAATCCAAAGTAGACACTAAGAAAAAAGTTTTGCCACTTGTAACAAATTTTGATAAATGCAATGATTGTATTTATGAATGAGACAAAGCTGCATGCAATCAGTCAGTCAAGATTTCCACAAGATAGTCCATAAAAGAGCCGCTATGCTCACATACACTAACAAAAGTAGACACCTGTAAGGGAGGATGAGGACAGAGACAGACTGAGAGCTTGTTTGCCTTTTCTGGAGACGTCTTTAATTCCCCAATATAATCTATTATTAAAATTTTAAAACATAACATATAAAAAGATCTGTTCAATGAGCTTCTTATATAATGTTAAAGTTATATTATGTTAAAGTTTTATTGCTGTTTAAAAACAAAAAGCAAAATTAAGCAGAAGTGACTTTTACTTTCAAAAGGAACCCATGCCAATTTGACTTGTCCAAGCTGCACTGAAGTCCCTGACATCGGAAGCATTTCTCCCAGAAACTTTTACACCTTGTACTAATAGCACTCGTACCACTGAAAAGTAGTCATATCTACACTTGCAGCACATAAATCTGTGTTACAGACTGCACAAAGTCTATTCTTGCTCCAAGACTGGTTCAGTTAAAAGAGTTAATACCATCAACTTTTAAAAAAAATGTGTTCTAAAGGTCTGGCTGTGTTTATTCACTTTTTTTTTTTGCATAAACACAGCATGTTTTCAATTACACAAGTTGCTTTACATGCATGTTCCCCAGCATCTGCAAAAAAATCTCATTGAAGGTGAATTTCTACTTTTAAAATCTACTTTATTTTTTAAAAATAAATTTTATTGTACTTTTATTCACATGACTGCTGAATTTATTCTGGGGGAACAAATTTTCTATGAAAAGATCATGTTTTTAAAGTTTTTTCTACTATGTAATTTGTGCATGATAAAAACATAAAGATTGACAAAAATCCCTAGAGTAGTTCCTTTTCAGATTAACTGTTTTCATTTTGTTTCTTAAACTCATACTTTAATTCCCCTGCAGGTCAAGGGAGAAACAATACCTTGGAGTATCAATGAGAATTAAGCACTGGTGAAGAAGCTACTGCAAGTGAGGAAGCCCACTAGGTTGCCCAGCTGCCAAATTCATGCTGTGTTCAAGTGCAAAGTGGTCCAAGATCCTTTCAGACCCAAACAACGATGCTGCGGTATGTGGATGAATGTCAAATGAAAGTATTTTTATTACCTGATTTCCCTACTCTTTCTAACACTAACTATGGTAAGAAACAGGACACAAAGAAAAAAAAATGTCTCCATAAGCATATTTTTGTACCTGGAATTTCAATATTTGTTGACTAAATTTAACCAAAGTTCTAGAGAATCATACCACATTTCACATGTGCATGTGCTCTTCGGCAAAGTACTAGTGTTTGGAGGACAGATGTGGAAACACAGCTGACCTGACACACACTCTGAAGAAAAAGAGATGGGATCATGAACTATAAAGTTATGATTTAAACAGCAACATTACACTACATCCAATATCATTACACCAAGTAAACATTGTCATTACAAACTTAATGATATTCTTGAGACATCCACATTAGCACCATTGGTCTTTTATTTATTTCAAATTACTGTTCTTATTTACCTCAGCAGGGCTCTACACGATTACTCCCCAGACTGCTCAGACTCCTATGGGGATGATTTATGTTGTCATTCCAATATAATGTTTTCCATAATTGTACTGTGTTTAAAAAACATTAGAACCCAAGGGGCTAGAAAAGGAGTTATAATATTAACAGCATGCTCATATAAATCAATTTACACCCTTGGAGGGAAAAAAAAAAAGAAAAGTTAATAAGATTACAGAAGAACTGCAAAGCCAATGCAAACCTACCGTTTTAAATGTGTTTAATCAATAACTGTAAATGCATCACAGATAAATTCTGGAAATGAAAACATAAGCAGGAATCCATTTCCACATGTGTAGTATTATGTCATTGACATTAGTAGACTGATCACAAAAAGTAGAAAAAACATTATTTCACTGAAAAGATTCAATCCCAGAAAGTGTCAAGCACCCCAAATGCTGTAAATGTACAACATTTTTAATAGTTCTCAGACTCTTGTAAGATGAGCCTAAAATTAGTGGCAGACATAATTTCATAATAATCTCATTTTAAAGATTCCAAGTATATTACAGGGATCAAAAAGTAACCATGATTTCAGAAACACTGACCATTAAGGATAAAATCTAATGGTAAGGGTTTTGTGGGTAGAAAACCAGGGAACTTCAGCCTCTCCTTTCCATTACCTACTAAAATATCTCATTTTATTTTAAAAAATCTCACAAGTAAATTTTTAATATGCTTAATGCAATGTGCAAGCATAAGGTAACCTAATATGTTCAGAAGATGGATTACTTGTAGCTCAGTCTGATCTGAGCCTCTAAATGCAGTATTGTTTATTATATTCACTGATCTAATTTTGCTGTACTGTAGCTGTAGTCTAAGATGCAGCCGTCAATCACTTCAGGATAAATTTAGTGCAATAAAAAACTACAAGACCAAAACAGGACAACAAATATTAAAAAACACTATTCTGATATACTCCCTGACTGAAAATGTAGCAGCTCCCTAAATCTATGATATTCTTCTCCACACAAAAGAGCGGGCTCTTATGCAACGCACATACCATAACTCCCACCGCAGATGTACCTTAGGGATAGATGAAACTTCTGTTGCTTTAGTGAGTTCATCCAAAGCCTCTTTATGGTGATTCTGCTTTTGTGAGGCTACAGCTAAATGATCAGAATCACAAATTAGTTTTTGCAGTTTTAGCTTTCCTTAAGTTCGCTTTACCCTCATGAAAACTTCTTTTACGCTTTTTTCCTGTGCAGCCATTATATCCAAGCATCTGTCTACTTCAAACATCTCCTCTAAGGTACTCTCAGGTGGTGTCTATCTCAGGACAGACTCTTGGCTTCTGTAAAGCAGTCTGCTCTACAGGATTAAATGGAAATATGCCACTTCAGAGCAGCTGAAGATCTAACCCTTCAGTCATTAACTAGAACAATGAAACTTGCTGCTGATGCGAGAACTATATTATTATTTCCTTCTAATAAGAAATGAGATGTTTCATAAATCTGAAAAATTAATTTTAAACACTGTAAACTTACCACAATAAGCCACAAAAAATTATTTCTTTCAGCTTTGTAAAAAAAAAAAAGTCAGTATTTTGAATTCCAACATCAAATCACACATAAGTTGCAAACTGAACTCCTTAGGTAAACAGGAGTATTGTCATGGTGAAATTTTGGCACCTGGGAAATAAGTAGGAGTGCAGCTGATCAGAAATTGTATTACCAAAAAAAGTTTAATCAGAAAACATCAGGTTGTTCAGAACAAACTATTTCATTGAAGCAGCTGCTCTGGAAGTAGGAAATCTGGAAAATCCAGACAAAATACTGCAGGATAGGTTACCCGAAGATTTTGTAAAAAATCCCCAAAAATCCAAAAATCACTGCAAGCACAGACACTGTAGCAATTGCAAAATGTACTGGTGGGAACTGCAGCAGAGGCAGGAGCTCTGAATGTTCCATGCTTTAAACTTACAGCAAAATAAATTTTAAAAAAAGTACAACTAAGTCCCTCATGAACAGAAGACCAGTAGCTGGAGCTCGGCTATTAACCGCAATGCAATCAGATATTAACACCTTTTAAAGATGTGGGAAGAAGAAAGGTGAAGACCTGGAGGGAAATCTGAGAAGTAACATGAAAACTAGTCTTCAAGCTTTTTAAATTTATAGCCAGGACTTTCATAAGAATTTTCCCTTGCACACAGGAGGGGTGTCCTGACCATTTATACCAGCTTTGGGGACAATAACATTGCCAGCAGCCAGACTGAAGGTCTCCTTCTTGTCTCCTGCTGACCCCACCACACGTCCTCCCAAATTTCCTAGCATCTCTCCAGGACAGTGTATTTACAAAATACCGCTTACTCAGTACTTTTCCATTCAGACGCCATAATCACAAGCCAGCTTCCCTCCTCCCACAGCATGTAATTTAAGACTGCCAGACTTCACAATGCAGTCAAGATTTTGTTCCGCCTTGTGGGTTTTGGAGTCCTCGGAGATCACTTCAAAGTTATTGGGATATTTTTTTGTTTGTTTCTGAGGAGGGGAGCATTCGGGGAACATCACACAGTGGAGATTCCAGATTTTATATGGCAAAACCCCCAGTTTCCATGCAAGCACACAGTACAAGGGCCTGAAGCAAGGAGCTCGGGTTTCCTGCTTGTCTTCTAGGAAACCACTTGCGGGTTACAACTGCGAGTGGCCACCATCCCGCTCACAGCTGTGGAGAAATACCTCCCCCAGCCTCCGCAGGAGCCGTGCAATCCCCAGCAGCCCGAAAGCCAGATAGAAAGGGACAGAAAAAGGGGAGAGGGCCTGGGGAGGATCAATTATGCGCTTTGAATCAGAGCCAGAGGCAGCAAAACACCACAGCAGATGGCGCGGGCCTGGGCTCCACCCGCGGAAGGACACGGTGGCAGGCGGTGAAAGCCCACCCCGGGTGCTGCCTCCCAGCCCCAGAGGGTGCCCCTGATGGCAGGAGGAGTTACTGCCCCTCAGTGTGCCAGCCACAGCCCATGCTCCTGTCAGCAGTGGGGTGGCCATGGCGGGCAGAGGTGACATGGACGGTCTCTCCATGGGTGCCATGGCGGCACTTCCCTCGCCACGGCAGAGGGGTGGGGGCAGCCTCTATGTGCCTGGCCTTTCGTAAGAATTTTCCCTTGCACACAGGAGGGGTGTCCTGCCCTGTCCCCTGCCCCAACTGTGGGGACAATAACATTACCAGCAGTTAGACTGAAGTTCTCCTCCTTTTCTCCTGCTGACCCCACCATACGTCCTCCCAAATTCCCCAAAAACCTCCAGTGTGCTCTGCTACGTAAGAAATAGGTAGAAATATTCTGTCTTAACTGCTTTGCGTCTGCTTGTCTCTTGTTATGTGAAGCAGAAATAGAAAATTTTAAACAATCTTCTTTATCTGCTACTGTTATTCCCTTTTTATGCTTTAAGACCCATGTTTTAATAAATTAATATATTATTACTACTGTAATACTGAAATAAAGTGTTAAATTAAAGTTAGTCCATTTTGGACATTAAGTCAACAAATGTGTCAATGATTTACTCATGTAACTGAAAATATCATAAATGTTCTAATATCATGATATCAAAATATCACCAATGTTGCTATATCAATTATACGCTGCCATTTAACAATTCTAAAAACAGTATTTGATGTAAAAAGACATTATTGTGATACTGCCTTTGCAAAATACTGTTGTTTTTTCAATTAATCCAGTCTTGTGGCCGATGCATGTAGGTTTTTGTGAGACCTCCAGAGAAGGGCGGTAGAAGTGACCACTGAGGGAGTAACCCACAACCTGAGGTAGGAGATAAATGGGAGCAGCACGACAGCAGCATCAGGCAGAAGGTGAGAGCACATTAATTTCCCTGTGGCTGCCCCACTGGGTGTGGGATGGTATCAGCTGGTATTGGAGGAAATCAGAGTTCTTTCCTCCTGCACAGCTGCCTTTTGAAGTCAGGTTAAAAATTTGGTTTGAATAATGTTGTCCTTCTGAACAGCCATAAGCATCGCTGTGATCTGTGCCAGTTTCAGCCTGGCACTGCCCTGTGTTATGAAAAATGAACAAAGAGCACAAGACTAATGATTGTCATACAAAGAATGTCATGCACATGTTGATTGGTTGGCCATGTTACCTTCCTTAGGAAGAAATCAGGTAAATCATGTAAATTAAACAGATATGACATTTATCCCAGTCTTTTCATAGCAGGATTTTAATTTCTCCCCAAACCATTTTTAAAAGTTAAATCTATTGATAAGCATGGCCCTATTCCTTGGAAAATACAGTTGTTTTGTGTTAGCCATGCGATTTTGTGATGCATGGCATCTGGCTTTCATTTAAAAAAAAATAAAGACCCCATCTTAGCATGAAGACACATAACAGATAATTTAAATGACTGGATAATTTAAAGGATATAGACTATACTAAAAAGTTTATTTTAGATTGTTGCAGTGGATTACCTTTGCTTATTCATAAATACCTCAAAAATATTCTCTTTCTCTTCTTTTAAAAAGGAGCAGAAAGCTCAAAATTTCTCTACAGTGAGGATGCCAAGAGGTTAGAAGGATATAAAGAAATACCATCTTTCCATTTTTCTTTTTAACTTCTTTTCTCCTGCTTCACGTAAGTGTTGTATGCTTAAGCATCAGGCTTAAGCATCAGGCATCATGGGTTTCTCGAGCACAGCTGCACACTCCTACCACAAAGAGCTGCCACATTAAAAAAAAACAACAAAACAAGTCATATCAGAGAAATGATTGCTATTCATTCACTGTTCACACATGCATTAGTTCTGGCAAGTCATGAATGCATTGGGTCTCTTGCCCTTGTACATATTTAATCTCTGTACATGTGCTATATCCTGGGCACATCAGAGCTACTGCAGAGACTATGACACATCCAGGTGTGTCAGTGATTGTTCACAGCTAACTGTCCTGTTATCTGGATGATGCAAAAGGTTCTGCACTTTCTCATTAAATGTATAACTGGTACAGTTGTCTCTAGCAACTGGATAGTTAAAATTAGAGTTTGGCATGGCAGAAATATAATTCAGAACCCATATGCAGAAAAGGGCAGTTTGGGAATACATCTAAGGCATCTAATGTGTATCTGCTGCCAAAAGGGGCAGTCCCACTGCCCTCTGCAGTCTGAGCAGTCAAGCCTCTCACTTGCCCCAAAGCTGGCATTTATCTGGCACCGTGGTGAGGCAGTTCATGGAGCTGGCTTGCCAGAACCATTTCCCTGCAGGACCAGATACGCAGCAGTGCCAACACAAGAGAGACAACTGGAGCACATGGATTAAAGAAGGGAGCAGAGGTGGGAAAACAGAGCTGTCTGGGTTTTGCAGCATCTGGTTCCGTTTAGTTGTACTGTAATACCACCCTGGAAGCAGCAGAGCATCTAACACTAACTGAAAAGACTAAATGCAGTTCAGAAAATCCAAAATCCTATTACCTCTGCAGAGTTTATGTTCCTGAACTAGCTTTCATCCATATAGGAAGCAGAGGCTAAAGCATTCTCCTAAGAGCTGGCACTTAGAAATGCTATTACCAAGAATAGAGCAGGGCTTATTATTTTTTTTTTAAATCACAGTGAGAGATATTTATTAGTGAAAGCAGGCCTGTAGCAAGTGGGAGACCAATATGGAAATCCCTTTTGAGCATGAAAAGGTTCAGAACACATCTTCCATTTTCTAAAACAGTACCCTCTCCATCAGGCCCTCTTCAGAGCAGAATAGGAGACAAGCATCTACAGCTTACAAATCGCAGTGCCTAACCTTGCAGACCCTAATCATGAGCACATGAAAAATCACATTTCCTTCAGCTGGCCAGACTAGCAACTATAATACACAACAAGCCAGTTTGAAACTATTAGCCCATCTAGGTTCAGAATAATACCACTGAAATGGCAAAATACAAGTCCTTTCAAATTCATGCTGTAGAATACATGAAAGTCTAACTCATAACAAAATGCCATTGTATGAAAAATAACCTTCATCTTAGCTGTAATTTTCCTTTTCATAGGTGCTACAATTACCCACAAAAGAGGTAGTTCAAATAGAGTTAATAAAAAGTGAGCAGTTGTGTACAGCAGCTTCCTTTAAAGATTAAAATCCCTTTGCCTATACCAAAGACAGGATCTGTAGGAGAGTCACCTTCCCCCAAATTGTAATGTAGATCTTGAGAGCACAGAAACAGGCTGCTGTAAAACATGGAAGCAATTTGCCTTGGAGCAAAAATGGTAGCCAGTAATGACAGTCCATTTTATGCCCCTGTGACTGAAGAGGTGATTAAGTTTAAAAAAAAAAGTTATAGCATGGTTAACAGAGGGTCTGAGACCTGAACTATACTTCAGGATACTGAAAAAAGCTACTGCTATGTTCTTTGAATTGTCCTTTCTGTACTCTATTCATGTTGTTCCCACAGAGAACAAAGGAAAATGGGCAAGTCCAAATGTTTTATGCTTTTTGCAATATTCTGTGATCAGTGCTCCCAGTACCTAAGCGAAGACATGGCTTAAATGGAATGAGTACCCAAAACTCTAATTTCCAAGTAAGGGGAAGGAACATTAGATTTTTTTTCCTCCCAAGAACAGAAGTTTAGGGCAAAAAATCAGTTACCTTATATAAACAAGGAGATAATTTTGACTGTTCCAATTCTAAATTGCTGACAGTTCATGAATCTGTAAGTATATTTTTAATAACAATTCTCTGGTGCAATTTCAGGTAAATCCAGAAAGAGGATCTGAGCACTGAAGCCTATGTATCCAGCAAGTCACAAGGGAAGTGGTAGAGGTGCTCTTTTCACCATCCATCATTCCTCTTGAACCAGAGTAAATGTGCAGCAAATTTATGAAACCTGAACTGGAGGGGATAGAATGAACTTGACTCTCTAACTGGTGGTTAGCAAAGCCATTTTGGAAGGAGAGCTCATGTCTGTGCTCATTGCACCTGAAGCTTTTATGTATTTTATATTACATAATAATTAGATATAAGCAAAGAACCCTAGGTGCAGAGAAAAAAGAATTTGGAGCATCATCTGTCTGTAGAAGGTCTGGAGAGGGTCCTTTGATTTGAAAGCCTTTCCTACAGTTGCACTTGCTTGATCACTCAGGGAGTTTTGAATTCTTCTCTAGATGACAGCAGAGTTTCAATGAACGAAATGGGAGAGCCACGCACTATAGCCTGCAGGTGGCTGTGCTTTTTCTGGAGATGGGAGATAAAGGTTTAACATCTCTCATGCCTCAGCTTGGAGGGAGACATGGAATGGGTCTCAGCTGCTAAACACACATCACCTGTGCTTCAAAATACAGTAATTCTCACCTTCATGTGCATTAAGTGCTTTATTACAAAGCCTTCTGGAATCAGCCCCTCTTGGGAACAGAGGCAGAGGAGAGCTTAACTTCTGGGTTTGGGCTGGGCTGAGGCTGGAGTCAAGCACAGAGCTAGGATGCCTGGGCGGTTGGTTCTGACGACCTCTGCAGGCATGCAGCAGTCCCAGGTGCAGGCATCCTCTTCCAGAAACACAATCTTGTGCTTAGGTGCCTAAATTCTTCCTGATCCTCACTTCCAGCCCCTAAGTTCTCTATCTGATCTAGCAGTTTGTGCTACGAAGACATACAATCATAAAACATTTTACCCCCAAAACCAAGCATAAGTTTATGAAACCAAAAGTTATTACGTAAGGTGTTTGTTTTTTTTTTTAATTACAAAATCATTCTAAAAATTATAGAACGCTTTTTCTTACAAAATTGAACAGTTTAAGTCCTACAGGTAATTCTACAGTTCAGCTAAAATTTGAGCATCTCTGATTGGCTGCGTGCAGCATCCTCCCTCTTCCTTCCCCAGAAGAATTAAGATAATCAGGCCTCAGGCACAGAATCCAGAGAACATAGAATCTACCAGGAAAAAAAAAGCTAATTCGTATTCTGCCTGAAAAACAGCATAATAGGGCCTTGTGTTCCTTTCGATGGATCAGCATGTTCTCCTATTAAATCTTAATCAACTGAATACTGGTTCTGTCATACAAAATGGACTAAAAAATTACAATTCATAGTAGGGAGAACAGACAGTTAATTTAAAAAATTGGAAAATAGTACCTACATCATTTTGAGAGATCTGGTACTGCACAATCCAATATTAGGCATTATATGCTTTTGCTTTAAAAATATAAACACCTTCCACCCCTACATGATGTGATTTGGTATGCTTCCTTGTCAGCTTTCAAAATAGATTTGCATAGCATGTACCACTCATTTATAGAAGTCTGGTGTGGGGTGTGGTGAACATGATGCCTAGCCTATTTTCCGGATGAATTATGACTGCAAGAGGAGGGAAAATGCTCTCACAGCTCTCATCCAACACTACACAATAAACTTTTAATTCTTTCACTTTCCTTGTAAAAAAATGGCAGAAGAGTTTTCAGATTGCCATTATCCACATAGACCTTGGAGATGCTGCCAGAGGCAAAAGCCATCTGTCCAGAGACCTTGTGTTTCCACACAGCTGCTCTGAACATACTTTCTTTACTCAGAATTAGAGGACGCAAGCAGTACTGTTGTAGGTTCTATGCTCCCTTGCCTTATAACAAAGGAATCACATAAAAGGATAGGGAAAACAGTTATCCCTCATCCCATTGCCAAGTAGCAAATGCCTAGTGCTGAACTAATTGACGTTTTCTCCACCATTAATTGTCACTGGATGATGGTATTTTGCACCCCTAAGCGGACCCCTATCAGCGAGGGAAAGAATCAGACTGCAAATTTGAGTTCCCTTTGCAGAAAACTCTCAGCTGTCCGCTCTTTGTGTTTTTGAACGTGTTTTTGAGATTTTTTTTCTCCCTGAAGAGTGTAAGATGGGCAAACCATATGCCAAATTTCAAATTGATAGAATTTCATAATGTTAAATTGTAAAAAGCTCTCATCTTTCCAAAGCATTGGAAACCATTCTGCAATGGTGCACAGCCATTTTCTTTTAGAACTCTGATTTCCCCTTTTCCCCTCTCCTCTCCTCTCCTCTCCTCTCCTCTCCTCTCCTCTCCTCTCCTCTCCTCTCCTCTCCTCTCCTCTCCTCTCCTCTCCTCTCCTCTCCTCTCCTCTCCTCTCCTCTCCTCTCCTCTCCTCTCCTCTCCTCTCCTCTCCTCTGTTAAAATTTTGAAGCAGGGAGACTTCCATTCCTGATGACCAACCTCTCCTCCAGAAGATAAGTGAATACAAATAAAACCACAAAACAAATACGTGTGTTAGCCAAGTCATAATTCTCAATTCAGTGTTGACAAGCATAAAGACGCAAAATCATTTCAATTCCAACATACAGCATGGAATGTCTTTGCTTGTTTATAGCATACATAAATTTTGAAAAAGATCTAAGTAAAAAGATCAATGCATGAGCCTTATCTTACAGACGTAATGCTGTGAAAAGGGTAGAAAGTCAATCACATGCCTCTACAGAAGATCAGTCTGTCCACTGGCGGACCATGATCTCCATGCAGTTTTAATCCCTGGAGGTATAAATCACAGGAGAAGATGCATTCTTTGAAGACAGTTGTCTTTTTTTATTCTGGCACACAAAAAGAAAAATAAGCATTCAGCCATCAGCATCAGTAGCAATAAATATTCAGCATTCTAATATCTAATTCCTAAGCATTTATAATCTAAAACACTGTTTTTACCAACCGTCTGTTTTAGCATGGTCCCAACTTTTATCACTGACTTCCAATTTAAGATAAACCACCAGAAAAGCAAATAGTATATTACTTCTGGCATTACATCTTTGTCATTAACAAAGATAATTGCTGTCTTTCACTGTGTATAAACCCATTTTCTAAATGTTTAAATGTTGAACGGGAGTGATCCCAAATTCCCCATGCTAATTCTTTTTTTTTTTTTTTCTCAGAAAACCTCAGTTTAATCTCTATCTTTGCAATTTTCTGATTTGGAGCAGCTCCCAGATAGCCTCCAAAGTAGTTAAAGCAAATGACCTGAGGGCTTGGGGGCACCACTGCAGAAATATTCACCATGCAATGCTTGTATGATTCTTCCAAAGGACCATTCTCATCAGTGTTTCGCCAGTATGTTTAGATGAACCATAGTGGAACTATTTGGTCTATAATTACATATAAATGTCTACCTTGCTAAGAGGCACACAGTAATCATGATTTTTGAATCATTCTGACACCAGTCCATATTTTCCTAGCGTAATGCCATTAGTTCTACTGAAGGCACGCACGTGCCCATGGAGTGAAGAGTGTCCTTGGAGGCTGGAGGGCAGCCCAGGTTGTGGGCTTCTACCTTTCACAGCATACCTCCTATAAAGGAACCAGAGTGTCATGGTTAGGGCTAAGTAATTCTATTTATACACACATGTAACGTGTAATGCTAGTACACACACGCTGTCTCTCTCACACACGCACACGTTGCTGCTCTACAAGAATTTCAGGACTGGAAAACTGTAAGAAATCCGCCACAATTTTATAATAGGTGGTAAATCAGAAAGACCCGTATCCACAAAAATGTTAATTCTACAAAACTACAAAGTACAAAAGAAGTTTTCCCCCTCTAACCTAAGTAACCCCTCTAACCTAAGTAACAAGGAAAGGAGGGCGTACCAGTGTCCCAGGAGGCATTGGACAGAGAAGTCAATGGCAATGGGGGCTTATAACTTATAAATGATTATAAAAACAGATTACTACCAAATGTCTGTACTTTTCAGGTGGAGTTATCTTTGCAATGGAAAAATGAATGAGAGAATGAGCAAACGAATGCATAAATGAAAGAAACAAATGGAGATTTCACCAAAAACACAAAGACACAACAAAACTGGAAAAAATGACATAAACTTAGCTTCTTACATTCAGAACTGTATCTTGATATGAGAGTGGGTGGAGAGGAATTAGACAACTGAACATAGGAAAAGAAAGATGCAACAGACAATTCATACCACAGCAATGTAGAGCTTTTCTGCACTCAGATTGACTTTTGAAGTTAACACAGAAACTAAACTTGCAGTGCTATTTTCCTCAGCAATTACAGTAGGATAAAACTCATGTAAATGAAATTAGGCACTCATGTTTTATCTTGGAACAGACTTTGGCCATATTAGTTCCTGGTGAGATGTGATAGTCACTTCATTGCGCCTGAGTGAGCTAAATACTCTTCATATGGAAGTCAGGCCATTCTTCTATCATAAGGATTTTTCTATTTTTATGTCAGGAAATAAAAGAAAACAAAATAAGACTACTTTTTCAGCAAATTTCCCCACTTTAATTTTATTAGAGGAGGGACTGGTGTTTTGATTAATCTAGTTCTTTCATACAAGTTAACATAGACTCAAACATAAGTGTTTGAAACAGAAGTTGTTCAGAGATGCTCAAGTGTGGCCTTTTATCTTAGCTAAAACTTTGATGAACTGTTTCAAAGCAGGAGGTAAACTCCAGAGGGGTCAATGCTGGAATGCTTTGGGATGCCGAAGTTCCCTCATTTCTTCAGCATGGAAAGCTGCATCAGGGAGACAGAGGCCTGTGAATACAGGGTGTTGGAAACCTAACAGTTGTAACAGTCCAAGGAAGATATCAAGCTCTCAGATTTTTATTTCAGTGGGTGAGAAACAACATACCTCCAACACACAACAAGCCCGCTCATTTACACTGGTGTGCCCTTGGGGCCACATGCAGGGTAGCATAGCAGGAAGAAACCATGGGACAAGACAACACCTGGGAAATGTCTTTTCCTATGATTTATGTCACTGTGTGTTCCAGCAGATGATACGACATTAGTTTCAGTACACCACCACAGCCTCTTACACTCATGACCGCATATGCCATGGATTGACTGTTGATCGCAGGCTCGATTGCTGACTGCATCTGGTGCATGGAGTTGCTTAATAGAAGACAACCTGTCTGGCTGCCCTTCAGACATCTGGGCTAGGTGATCACACTGCACAAGAATCTTGTACCCAGTCTATAACCTCAACAGTTCTGTCATTTAATCACCATCTAGTTTCAGACACATCTGGTCCCATATTTAATTTTTTATTATTTCCATCTCAGCTTTTCTATTGTTTCAGTCTTTCAGTTCATTCTTAAATCTCAAACACTAGTTAGATAAGTCACAAACCACAAATCTCCATGGTTATATGTTTCTCCGTTATGGCTAAAATCTTAATCCAAATGGAGTCAGTGCCAAAATTTATATTGATATTAGTGAGTCTGATTTCACTCTCTAGATTTTTTTTTGCATGGAAGAAGCCATGTCAAGAGAACAATAGCGCTTCACTAACAAGCACCCGGGAAGTCAAATAATTAATAGTTTGACAAGCAGAATTCAAGTTGTTTTAATTTCAGTCCCTTTGTGTATCTGCGCTATCATATGCCCTTTAGCTATGGCAAAGAAGTTCAGTTGGCACAGCTCCTGGTACACTTCTTGCTATTCTTCTGTCTCCCACTGCACCTCCTTCACTTGCTTGGGCTCTTGCTCGTAGAACAACTCTCCCCTGCCCTCTGTCTCCCACTCTCTGTCCCCAGAGCTGCTGCTTCCCAGCAGAGGAGAAACTAGCTCCTGGAAGTACCCCGCAACCGGCTCCTCACTCTCAGACATGAAAAGCGCGCACTGCCCTGAATTCAGACATGACTAAATCGTTTGCCTAAAGTTCTGTGGCACTATTCTGCCTCTTAGAGTGAAAGAAAACAGGGCACAGTTGAGACACGTGCTGGAGCCTCTTGTTCTTCCACCAGCCTTTCTCAGCCTCCCGCTCACTCCAGCCCTGCTGAAGTTTGACCTCACTGTTCAAAATCTGTGGGACCAGAAGAAGCGTGATGAGGAGGAAACATGATACTATAGCTCTGGGGCTCCCAGCCCTTTTTTGGCAAGCAGCACCACTACTTCTGCCTTCTCCTTTTCTGCGTTCCTGCCTGGCCCATCACATTCATGCTTCCCTGGACTAAAAATACTGCCCCTACCCACTTGACTGCTCTCTTCTCGTCTTGCAGACCTGGTGCTCCTCTCCATACTCCCAGCACCGGGGCCACAGGGACTGAGCAGCAGGACAGGAAGGGAAGGTATAGAGCTAAGTCATCTCCTCTTCCCCACGCTGCCTGTCGTTACTGGTGGGACACGGAGAAGTAATGCAATGTTCCATCAAATTTTTAGAGTGCTTTCCTGGTGGGTAGCAAATTCTGGAGCACAGCAAGGAGGACCAGGTTTCTGGGGATGTTTCTGCTACAAGTTGTCTGTGAAAATGTGCAAACAGGTTTGAGGGCAGAGACTGGACCCTGCAACTCCACATCTCCCACAGGAATTAGGCCTGATGATGCTTAGTCTGTGTATCTTGCGTGGTCTTGGGCAGGTGGTGGGGTCCCAGTTCTCAGGCAGAAAATGTGTAGTAGCATAAATTCAGGAACAAGAGGAACTTACAGGTAAATTTAGGTGCTTATGGGCTCTGATCAGACAGCATTTGTGTAGACTGTTCTACTGACATCTTTTGGCTCTGCAGGTTGCTGCCAAACATGTACAAACTGAGACCTTTCAGAAATACGACCAATCCAGAGTGGCATTGCACTGCATAAGGCCATTCTGGCCACAAATACTGCTTCCCGTCCGATTCCAAGCCCTACTCAGAACTTCGGGATGCAAGGCCTGGTCAGAAGAAAAGTTTGCCAAAATTCTTTTTAACCTAGCAGAACAACATCTTTTCCTTTTGTTTCATTCCCAGAAACAGCTGAAACTTTAAAGAAAAGGGGGTGGAGCGGGGCAAGGGAAAATCCTGTGTGAATCAGGCAGCCAGCAGCACAATTTTCAGCTCAGTATTTAAAGTTTGGCAAAACTACAGTAAACAAAGTTTGGATCTTAACCTTGAAAGTATCATATAGTTACATTCACTGGCACTGCTACCAACCCTGCTTAATTTGGCACATCAGTATCTTTCCATCAGTGTTAATTATAGTATTCCAAAACCATGACTTGTTCAAACAGATGCCACTAACTAAAAAAAAAAAAAAAAAAAGCCAAATAAAGGTTTCTTTCTTTCTCCCATGCAATCTCTCCCTCCCATTATTGCAACAATATGTGATATGAGATGGGTAACACCCAGGGCTAGCTAAGATCTAAATAAGGCAATTCTACGTCCGCTATCCACTGTTGGAATAGCCACTGTTGTTTTAAGAAACCTATTCTCCCAAGAGAAAAAAGCACTTTATCTTTTCAGTGTACTCACAATTTCTGCTGCAATTCACTGATCAGTATCACTATTGTTTTCAGCAGTGGGGCTATGTTTATAGGTCTGCTTTCATTGAATCGTTTTCTTCTCATAAATCATTTAATCTCTTGCCAAGATGCAATATCATACTTGGGCTGCACAACATAAAAATAGATGGATGCTTTGCAGCCAGCAAACCAGGCATTTAGAGCTCTATATGCTCTTTCATGAGTAGTCTACAAATAACATAATTTCATCATTTTAAAAATGTTGCTTTTCTCCTTTTAGACTCTCTGCTTTTAAATGCATGGAGTTTAATATTGTTAGTCCCTCAAAATGAATTAAAATATAGGCAGATCCACAGATAACATTGTGTGTAAACAAAAGTAACCCAGAAAATCATTTTAAGAAGCACACAGAAAGAGAGTCTCTTTAAATATAGGTATTTATGGGGCCCAGCAAGAAATGATCAAAATGCTAGGTAGACTATGTGTCTCCTTGCAGATAGGGTCTGCTATATGTATTTATGAAGACTGTCTGGCTATTTCTCATGCCTCTATCCAGGAAGAATTTAGAGTTATCTCTCACTGAACAAATTTAATTATTCCAGAACCAGAAACATCAACATTTTAATGAATTGTACAGCAACCTGTAAAAACACAGAGTAAAAAGACACAGTGCTAAAGACTAATTAGAAATTGTGCTCTCACACTAGCAGCAGCTTTTTCAAAACCCCTGGCCTTGTAGTGAACACAGAAAAACACTTAGATAACAAGCATTGCAGAAGGAATGCAATTAGTAAAGTTAGATATACTGAACAAGGATCAAAGCACATCTGCAGATCATAAAAATGGTAACTATCGTTTGCATTATTTTCAGCTGTATCTGCAAGACAATGCTGAAAATCTTAAAATATTGCACTCTATAATCTACACGTTGTCATTTCTTCCTCAGAAACCAGTAAGCTATAAGGACTGCTATCCTTGTTGAGAGACAGACGCATCATACAGAAAATATCTTCTACTTTAGCAGAGGTAAATTTAGATTTTGCATTAGAAGATTATCAGCATTAGAAGGTCTTTATTAAAATAAGAACAACAATAATTAGCTTTTAAAAAAAATGAAATCCTAGAAAGTATCTTAAGATGATCATATACAGTGGAACCTCACTATTCTGACCATTTGGGACCTTTTTAGCATTCAGACGATGGAAAGTTTCTGTTGCCGAAATGTGATTGCTACTAGCATGTCTATGTTCTTCAAACTCTAACGATTCTTTTAAGAGAGTGTAAGAATTCTGACCTAAGATAAAATATGAAAAGCAATGACTTTATAACATAGGTACTAAACGTATACAAGCATGGGGCCAGAACAGCAGTGGTGGCAGCACTAAGTGAATGCTCAGATGAGATTCAGAATGTAGTTTCCACGGCGCATTCTAAAAAATAGTAAGAAAAGAAATGAGGGGACTTCTCTCTTGCAGTTATGTATTGTATATAGACATTAGGAAGGAGAAAGAAGTAGCATAGTTAAAAGTTAAACAGAGCCCATATCAATGTATTTTAACTTTCTCCATCCTGATCTCCCCAGAGTCGAATGCTCAAGTCATTACCTTACACTTCCTGCAGCCATCTTTCCATTTTGAACTCCCTTTGCATAAGTTATAATTAGCTGTTAGACTGAGTGTTTTATCCTTTCTGCATCCACCAATTATACTGGTCACAATAGTGTTTGTGCTATATATGCACCGGTCATCATACTTAATGGGTCTCTTTTTCATAAAACAGAAATTCAACCATTTCCTTTTAAAAAAAGAAAAAGATGCACCATTGACTCACCAAGCCTGTAGCCCTCATTTTTTGACCACAGTTTCAATGCTTTGAGGATTTAGAAAGAAATCCATCGGTTGCCTTCTGAGTGAAAAGTAATTAAATCTGGATCTATTGAGACTGCTTTTGTGCTCCATTAAAAACAGTATAACAAAGACCCAGAGTTTACACAGTTAGAATTCACAAATCTTGTGAATAGACCTTATTTGAAAATTAGATGACAATGTTACATTATTAAAGATTTTTATAAATGTTTGTGTAAAGCAAGATATTGTTCAGATCTATCAGAACTTAACCACAGGTGTGTGTTTTCTCTTGTCCTTTCAAGGGTGTGTTTGGAAATGTATATATGTGTGTTTGTATGTTTGTATCCACAAATAAAAATGAGGTGTAACCAAAATACATTAACAGCTGTATCTAAAAGTCTGGGACAAGTAAACACACAAGATAATCCTCAATGGATTAAACAGATGAGATCCCAGGATCCCAGGTAGAGATGGTAGGTCAGACTCAATGTTTGCTAACTCTTTTCTTCCACCGAGTCACAAGTGACTGTGTTAACTTTTTTTTTTTAAACAGTGAAGAAAGCAACATGGTGCCTCATTACTGATTCTGATACAGAATCAGGAACCTGATTCTGTTCTCGTTTGGAGATAAAAGCCATTTTTGGGTAAATCATGCATAACTCTCCTGAAGTCAGTAGATTTAAAACAGTGTAAAACTGGGATGACGGAGAAGACTTATATCTCTCAGCCGCATAGGAAAACCATTTCCATGATATATTCTATAAATTTGAAGGAAGCCTACATAAAATTTTCCATTTAGGCAATTTCCTGTAGCATAGCTAATTACTGTCATCTAACTAAGGGGAAAAATGTAATTGCAATATGACTCACTAAAACATTAAAGTACTCAACAGAAGATATAGTTTGCATAAACAATCTCAGCAGCAAATTAATCTTTGAACAATACTGTTCTCTAACTATTTGTTTCAATATTTTGCAAAGAGATATTTAAAAACGGCAAAACTGCTTTATGCGTAAGGTTCAAGATCAGAAGGATGTGTGATGACTTCTTTTCTTAATGTTGCTGCAAAGCAGCCATAGTAGGCACAAGATTATAAGCACGAGATTTTCTACAATAATGTTTCCTGGATACTTTAAAGCCTGTTTCTGGGCAGGCTGAGATGTGTCTTAATTTTCATAGGGCTGAGAAGCTCCCGCCTTTTTGGGACCCAGAGGCCAGGCATTTCTCCTATGCTCTTCATGGGATGACTTGGTGAATATTCTTGACTACAACTGCCAAGCCAACACAAGGTTGAAGATACAATACTTCAGTGGGTTGAACACGCTCTTGGGATGTGGGACACCTACCCAGACTCTTTCTCCATATCATGAAGACAACTTAAGTGCATAGCTCCTGGATGAAGTTCTTCTCTGTGTAGGTTAAAAGAGTAGGAGAGCATCACTCTAAAGCCTGTTGATAGGTGTTCAGTTTTTTCTTAAAGGTTAAGTCGCCTCTCTCATTTGAAAATCCCTCAGCTCAGGACACAGACTTTTCTAGCTTCAGTTGTGCCACTCAGCTATTTCAGATATATCCAGTCTTTTAGTAAAAGATGTCACCTTACCCTGCAAGTCTGGCGTACCTCCCATGCTTAGGCTTCCAGGCTGTAACAGAGCTACTGTTGTGGTGGGGGGTGTGGGGAGCATAGGAGCACAAGACTGCAGAGCTTAATAGGTGGCAAAGCACTTAAAAATTAAGTTTGGTGACAGATAGCTACAGTCAGAATATTACTGAAGTCCACTGACCAAAATTCCCTTCAATACTGGTAGGGAATATATTTGTCCCTTAGAGCTGTTGGGTTCATTTTGATGCAGTGCACAGACTTTGAGAATTAAAAATGTTAACACAGGTCTGTCACAATATGAAATTCAATAGTTGCATATAATCTGTCAGTTCTGGTACTGAAGCCTGCTTACTGTCGACTACCATTAAAAGTCTTTTGTTCTCTTTATCAAAGGCATAGACAGTGAAGAGGGGAAATGAAAGCACTAGCAACTGAAAGTATTAAGCATTAATTATATGCCTTCTTTTTAGTTGCCTTTTAGAGGGCAGTGGTTGTCCTATTTGAGGGGCAAAAAAGGAAAAGTTACAGGGACTGCAACTGCAGCTGCTGCTATTTCTATGGAAATCTCATTTTGTTTTGTGACGATAAACCAAAACAAGCATCTACAAAACTGGACAGAAAAGTTAAGATAACCTGCAGCTTTTCATTCTGGTATTGATTGGTTTTCAGTGCTGGAGCACCTGGTCTTACGAACTTTCCTTCAATATTAGATTGCTCCTCTGATAGCTGTTCCTGTCTGCAGCCTCTTCCTGATATTTGAAGACAAATGCTGCTTTCTGACTCTACTTTCTGTACTGCCCATGTGAGTATGGATCCCCATCTTCTGGATGAGGACCAGAAGCATCCAGCTTTGCCTCGTGCTGTGTACTAAAGCTCTAACTGTAAGCCATCACTGTTGTCCTCTCCTGCTTTCTCATATCAGTGTCCAGAAGGACAGGAGCAACTCAGACAAAGCCAGGTAAAGATAAAACTGAAAAAGAGCTGCAGTTAGTAGAAGACTGTCCTACATATTCTTGGGTTAAAGGGCAGCCTGCCAGTGCAAGTGGCCAAACAGACATATGATGTTTGTCTTAAGCAGGGGACTAAAAAGATATTTCTGAACAATTTGGAAGCCAGTTCAGATGATACAGAAGAGTAAAGAAACTCAAGACTATTCCCCTTTGTTTCCTTGAATCAGTATCCCAAAAGGCCCAGCAAAGGAAGGAACTTATGAAACTGTGCTGCATTTGGCCAAGGAGGGGATGCAGCTGTACTTCATTACACCACCCTGTGGAGCTGAGCTGGGAGGACTGGACTGCATCCTTTCCAATGTCGTAGATACTTCTTTTATAGTCTAACCGGTGAAGCAAAAGAGGAAAGATTCTTGGGGTGCTGCTTTAATATAATGTTGCCAGAGGCTTCTGTTTTCCTGTGTTCAACGACATGCCAGATACATGTCATTGGACACTTAAACTTACAGTTGTGACTAAGAAGAGTACAGTGCTCTGCTATCCAACTTTGCTCTGCTCCATCTACTCAGCTATGCACCAGGCTGAGCCCGGGCTGCTCTTGCATGGCCCCACAAGCCACGGAGATGAAGGCATCTAACTCACCTACTATTCTTGGGACATGCCCTAGACACCACTTGATGTTGATTCTCTATAACTAGCACTTGCTTACTTATGTAGTCCTTGTATTCTTATCTACGTAATAGTTAGATCTGTATTGTTTCCAAAGTATAACTTGACCTTTGTAGGCTGACATTCAGAGGAAACAAAAAAAAAATTGAATACAAATTTGATACTATAATCAGAGTTTAAAATATCTGTAAAGTATAATTCCAGTAGCCCAATATACTGACACATACCTTTTTGTTTTCCATTAAAAGGGGTATTTTGGTACTGAAAACTGTTTTGTTCTAACCCCATGCAGATTTGTTCATTACAGACAAACTAGTGATTCTACTTTGCTCTCTAGAATTACAAATACAGGAAGGTTTATTCTGATTTATAGATACACTTTGAAGTCATGACTACTTTTCATATATGAAAATAAGTAACAGCAAAAATTTAAAAGAGCACAAATTTCTCAAGTATTCCTACAATTTTATTATTAAAATTAACATATCATGTTAAATATAACCATAGAAAACAAATGTTTACATACAGGTGGGAAAAAGAGTTTCTAATTCTGCAGCCTCAGGAAGATTTTGGTAGAAACAGAACATAATTCCAAGTAGAAAAAATGTCAGCATAATAACCATTACTTGCTACTAAACAGACTTATATTTTTCTCACACAGACCCGAGAAGTGTAGGGGACAGCGGCTGTTATCTATGCATCTGCTAAGATGGCCATGAATTTTAATGGATTTCCTAATGTGATTAAACACTGCAGACCTCTAGCAGAAAAATATCAGATTTCCATTTTTTTCCTGAATATCCTTGTCCTTTGAATAGAAGAATATAAAGGGCACTGGGAAATGACCAAGGATCAGCTCCTAAAATTACTGGTTAAGTGTCCAATAAAATTTAGAAAACAACATGAAGGGTTGTGTTCTATTCTGCTTGTTTACAAAAATGGGAATGAATCGATGCTCTCCTGGGAAAGAATGGCAAAACTGAACCTGAAACACATATATTGTAGTACGAAGATGCTTCCTTTATTATAGGACATTCCCTTCTCCCTAGCTCATACATATTTTACTTTACTTACATTACACTTTCCACCTCAGCATTTCCCAAGGTGACCTGCATGCTGTGAGCATAAAATGGTAGCAGTTCTAAATGGTAACAATTAACAGCCATTTCGTACTGGCCAAATGACTACAGCTTACACAGGGCAGTGAAGAATAGGCCTCATTTTATATTACACATAATTAAGCCCTTCCCAAATTTTCTAGAGTGAAAACAAACACAACATTGCTTATTAATAGACAGCAATCTCTTTTGGCTGTAGCCTCTCTGTTCAAATCTAGTCTTTCCACAGACACTAAAAGCACAATGCCCAGTTCTCGCCTGTTACTTTTGTTTCAGTGCAACTCCAGTAATTCAGCCCATAAAAGTGGAATTACACTGGATGTTGCTGGTGTAAAGTGAATAGAGCCCATTATTTTATGTTTGATAAGATACAGCAGGTCGTTCCAGTTGCTTTGTGTCACTTTGATGACACACATCATCAGGGAATCCTACTTAATTGGTAGTTGATGTCTGTTTTGTCTTCCCAAAGTGGGAGTACACATGGATGGGACATCTTTCATCCAGCAATACTCTCGGGAACTCAACAGGCGTCTCCATGGCTGCTCTGCGCAAACTGTACTCGGTGGAAGTATTTGAGGAAGAACAACTTTGGCCTGGACAGCTACCATCTAATTGCCACTGAAGTCAGAGCACACATCAAAAAGGAAGCAGCTCTGGTATTAAAGGACAGCTTTTCCTTACAACATTTGTTAGGAAGAAGGAAGTGATACCAAAAATGCAACTTCCATTAAACTGTGCCATTTGCATCCAGACTGAGGTTGCTCAGGATGTTGGATATGCATGACATTTGCAGACACTTCAAACTGCCAGTTTAGAAATAGCTGGCGTGGAGAAATAATAAAAATATAAAACTGAATCAGCTATTTACATTTGTTTGTTGTTTAAAATTCGAAAGGCATTCCTAGGCTTACAGTCATTGAACTCCTTAGTTATTTCTACATAAAAAGGCATAGATGGAAAAACACTGTAAAGCAATAAACTGCAGCTAAGTTGTCCTTAATATACTCATTTTCTCTTTTGTAACAATTCATGTGAACTGTTACTGACTCAACGTCCTATTCTAACATAAATATACTTTATCATTTGTAGCCAATAAAGTATAATGCAGTTTTGGATAAAAATCCCATAATACCAAAATAGCATTTTTTTAAAAGTAGATTTGTAAAGGTAGAATTGGTGTCATCCTGTCTTATTTTTTTTCTTTTTTAATTTGACTAGCAGTACTTCATATAATTTCCAGGACTTTCAATATACATCTTATTCACATTCATATATAAAGCTGTATACTCCAAACCTTCAAAAATCTTTATGGAATAATTTCTGGCAAAATATCAACAAAATGAAAGCCTGAAACTACACTCCCAAGTGAGATTTTAGGATGCTAAAATATTCTCCACAGCACTGAACATTTTAATACATTTTTAACGGTCTCTGGATTTCAAAACAGCAGAAAAAGGGCAAAGGTTCAAACTTCAGATCTGAAGAATGATTTTATTTATACGATCAAAATATTTTTTATTATTAAAACTTTCCCCAAAATCACATCAAAAGTGACTTGGAGTTCTTCCAGGACTTGAAGCCTTTGCAAAATATTTTTAATAGATGAGCGGGTGCACTGAGAAAGTACTGCAAAGTTTGTTTTAAGTCTGTTCACATGGTGAAAAATCCTGCTTATCCCAGTTTTCTTCTGAAGAGTGAATGATGCTGACATCCCAGATGAGGGCTGACAGTGCATAAAACAATTTGGACTGCACTGCAACTGCTCTGTTCCTCTGTTTCTCATGCCTATCCCAGTAATACAGCCATATTCTTCATTTTACCTTTTCTGTCAGACCCATTTTCTTTCTCCCTTTCCCTCTAACACCGCTCTTTTTTTACAGCACTCATACCATAGAGTATCTTAAGAAAATGGAAATGCTGGCCAAGGACAGTGATCCAGAATACTATTCACACCTTCCCTTAGCAGCTCTGAGGCCAGAGGTTTATGGTGTAAGCCTACAAACTTTACTCCCTGCTGCAGCTGCAAGAACCATGGGAGCCGTGATGCTGGGCAGACCACTCACCCCACTGCCTGTCCCCAAGGCAGCAGAACTTGGTTTCATGGGGTCCGAAGCCCACGTACAACCAAGTGCTGTCTCTCCTCAGGGCTGCATGTAATCTGCACAAAGGAACATTCGCTGTCCTTCTGCTGAAGCTGGATACTGCATACCAACAGTGAGTATTTCACGACTCAAATATAAATTCAAGATACAAGACTGAGAACAACATATAAAACAAGCAACCTAGAGCATTGCTAACAGGATATAGAAGATCCAGCTCTAAGTCCATACTCCTAATTGAGGCTTTTTATGTACACTGCCTCAACTGACATTTTCCTGTACCATTTAGGGAATACAGTATTTCAGGCAGAACAAACATTCCCAGGAGCTACAGGGAGAACAGATCCAGCTTGAGTCACGGGGCAAGTTTCCCAGATCCTCCATGGATATACATGGACCTAGCTCTAGACATAACTGGGTGAAAATTTCTGAAGTCAGCAGCAAAACTCCCATTGTATCCATTAGGGAAAAACATTACCTGAGAGAAGCAATGCACTCAGATGAGTATAAGTTTTTACTAACTCAGACGTAAGGAAGAAGAAAAAATAGTTACCACCACCACCACGTAAATCTACAGAAGGCTTGATGCAATCTTGTACTTCGTATTTAAGCAACTGATATCAGTAGCCACGTCTGTTCTGGCTTTGCATGATGGTTGGTGGCTGTGATCTTACACATGATAGCAATCTATATAAAAAAGTTTCATATTATTGTTGGTATTGTTGAGAATTGATAGAAGAAGCCAGAAAATCCAATTACTTACCTGTAAATAGGTTAAAGTCATGCTCACTGTCTGCAGGTACAGGTGTTCCTCTTCATTTGCCTGGTAAGATTAAGACCAGGAGGGCTATTACATTGTATTAAAAAAAAAAATAAAATAAAATAAATTCAAATTGGCTTCATGGTAGCAAGAAAACAGATAGAAATTGGAAAAGGAGCTGTTTTCAGTACAAGAGCAGGTGAAACCATTTCTTGTAATCATTAATTTAGGAAGCTTGATAAGAGATTTATGGGATTCTGAACCTTGAAATACAAGAAAATTGTTCCTATAACCTGTTCAGTCTGCAGTTTCTCATCGTGTATTAAATTCAGTGTCCGACATAACAGTTAACACTTGGAATTTGTCTCATGCTTACCAAGCAATCTTTCAGACTAGTGTAAAATTGCCCCCACTGGATAGTAGCATTTTTAAATAAAACCGAAATGTGATCATTTTTCCTAAAAAAGTGCATGTTAAGATTAAATGTTATGTCTGTACTAATCTACACTTCTCGATTTTTTAATGTTTTTGCAACTGTATCCATAAGATCAAAGGCATTTTGGAGGAGAAATAACTTTTTTAAAATTTTATTATTTTATGTGTTTAAACGTGTGTGAATTTAATATAGTTTGCATGCACGCATTTAGGTATGCCCATACGCATGGGTATGTCTGTGTGTAATATAAAAAAGCCCACGGCAAAAGAATATTCAGGTTGCAATTTCAGGTATTCAGAAATTAGAAAATGCTAGAATGAAAGCTGCCAGTGCACTATCATCGGCTCTCTTACCCAGAAGTAAGAGTATACTAGATATACTTTTTCACTTTTTAAATGTTATTTCTGCAGCTCCCAAAGCATCACAATTCTCTTCACAGACACATATACATATATAGGATTCGCACTCTTGTATATGCCAACTCGATTGTCAGCCTCTCAGAAAACACATGTGCACACACACAAATTATACAATTTTACCATTATTACTATTATTATTGACCCATTTCATACATTCCGTTCCACATTCATATTCTTATTTGAAGAACAGGTGTCACCATTTTCTGTTTCCAACATGGATAACCATTTAGAATACAGGAATTAGGAGAGTACAATTATTCCTCCCTCAAGTTTCCTTCTCCCTTTCTACCTGTCCTTTGATCCTCTCCCCAGCTGATAGTTGAGAGGTAAAATTCCTCTCTTGCCATAGTGGTATATATTAAAAAAGTCACAGGTCTGAAGCAGCCAGCCAGGGTGATTGGCTTTATATCACTCTACTATACAAAGTGCTCTGTCCTCCAGGCATCTTGCTTGCCTTGATCTTTCTCCTTCTTGCACCAAGGGAATTGCAACAGCATCCAGTTACCACTAACACATGGGTGGGTTGTACATCCTCCTGACTTGAATATCATTTGTTGGGTTTATTATGATACCTAAGACCAACTGAATTTGAATTTGCTTTGTTCTAGACAAAATACAAACTCAAGATAACAAATAATTTCTACTGCAAAGAGCTTACACTAAAAATAGACACAAGAAAAGGGAAGGTACGTACCACGGGAGTCAATTGCTTGAACTTTATGTTGGGAGCTACCTAATCACATCAGACAAGCAAGAATGGATAAAAAAAATTCTTTAGGTTGCTGTTGCTGTGCTTCTCTCTCTTCAGAGAAACAGCTCCAATGTTAGAGTGCTGTGTGCTAGAGGAATCCCCAAGATGACTTTCCAACAAACCATCTAATGCCATGATGCATTCAGTGATGAGACTGTGATCCACAGGCTCCTGGGAACCTTCCATCCTGGCAAACTGGCCAGCAGGGTTATTGGGCAGTGGCATTGTCTCTCAGTGCTGGATCAAACTAAAGATCACTTCACTGAAAACCTGTCTTGTGATACATGTAGGAATGAATAATTTCAACAAATGTGAACAAAAAGGATCATAGGATAACTTGAATTGGAAGAGGCCTCAGAGGTCTACAGTCCAACCTTCTGTTCAAAGCAGGGTCACCTGTGAGATCAGACCACGTTGCTCAAGGATTTATCCAGTTGGTTCTTGGTACGTTACAAGGCTGAGATAGCACAACTTTCTAAGCAGCCTGTTCAAGTGCCTGACTGTCCTCACGGGAAAAAAATGTACCTTATATCCAGTCAGAACCTCTGTTGTTTCAGTTTATGTTCCTTATCTCTCGTCTTCCTGCCATGCACTGCTTTGAAGAGTCTGGCTCCGTCTTCTTGATACCTTCCCCCCAGGTACTGGCAGGATGCTGTGAGATGCCCCCAAAGCCATCTCTCCTCCAGACTGAAGGAGCCCCCTTCCCTCAGCTTCTCCTCACAGGGCAGGTGCTCCAGCCATTGACTGTCCCGGTGGCCTTCTGCTAAACTCAAGCTCCTCTATCAGAGTCCATGTGTTGGGGGGCCCAACACTAGATGTGGTATCTAGGTGTGGTCTAACAAGTGCTGAGTAAGCCTACATTAGATATTACAGAGATGTTATACAATAAAGGTTGGAAATGTTTTCACATACGCTCACCGACTTGCAAAAGAAACTGTAAGCTGCGTACGTATAACGCCATTACTCGGAACCGAGTTTGCCCTGAACCCTGAGACCACAATCACATTGTGGCAGTTCATATCATCGAGTCTGAAGCTTGTCTCTTCTGCAGCCAAATGCCTGATTCATAAAGCTGTGTGAACCCTAACTTAAAACTAACTAGTGTGGGTCCTCAGAGAAATGCAGCTGTAACAGTACGGCATTCAGCACTGGCTTGCCCCTGCACTACTTACTGTCTTGGGTGAGCACTACAACCTGAGATAGATGTTGCTGCAAGTGTACCCAAGCCAGCTGAGTCGAGACAATTTAGTGCTGATATATTCCATTTTCATGATGGGAAGCATTTGCAAATGAAGCGGTACTTTACCAGGACTGTTAAAAGGCAAATAAAGTTGAAGAGAAGTACTGTAACTTCTGCATTTTAATAACACTGTCCTGGCTGGAAGTCTGTGCGCAGAGAAGAAATGGTTTGGATTGCTAATGTGATTCTATATAATAGAAGCCTCTAAAACAACCTTTACGTAAGTGATACTATGTTTTTGAGGGTGAAGGATAACATTGCAAAATGAGAGACCTAAAATTAGATGTTACATTTAATGAATAATGGATTTCTGGAAATTATTAGAGGGTATCTGTGGAATGCAGAACTTCTACTTCTTATGGTTAGGCAGAACAAAAAAAAAGAGGCTGTCTTCAGTTCTTCAAACAACTTAACTTTTTGAATGACACTCCAGAAATCAAATAAAAAGCGAATAACCACCTCCTTTATTAGCATTTCCACTGCAGTATTATTTGCTGTGGTTATCAGCAGTCCATAAAACACACCAAGGAAAAACCCAAACCTTTTAATTAACAGCTGAAAAGTAGTTTAGTTATAGCTATATCTGTCTAAATATTGCTAGCTAACTTGAGATTTTCTGTCACTCATCGCTACAGCACTGCATTTCAGTTCTGATCTGGACTTCCCTTTGTAATGCATATGTAGCCAGCATATTTGTTTGATTTCGGTTGAGCAGCAACCAAATATTCATCTCAAAAAAAAATGCCACCTGAAAAAGTATATCAACTTCAGTAGTCACCCAAGTACATAAATGGCTAATTCATGGAAGAGTATTTTACACTAGTTTCAGAAAAACCACTGTATGCTCCATTATTTTTTGGCAATCAGGCTGGAGATAAGCGTAAGCAGGTTTCCTGGTACGATCACTTTATCCAGGGAAAGGAAAGGTGATGAGAAGGGCTCTTAAAGAGAATTGAAGAAGCCCTCTTCTGGTTACCACCAGCTGTGTTGGAGTTCATGGTGACTCTCTAGAAAGATGCTAACATGTTTTCTGTTTTGTTTTCCACTTGGCTGTGAATTTCTTTTTTCAAAATTCTCCTGATAGCACCCAGCCACATTTACTACATAGTACAGCTTAATTTCATAATCCACTAAGCATCATAAAGGCCACAAAATGGCCTTCATATAGAAAAACCTGTTCATATATATATGTGTGTATATATATAAATAAGCCTCGCTATTTATAGCAATTTTTATGTATATTTTTAATTATTTAGCCAGCTAGGAACTTCACAGATCTCTCTCTGCTGCACAGCATGAAGTTTATGGGATGCAGAAGGACACAACTTGCTGGTGGCTGTTTCCTGTGCACACCCCCCTAACAGTAAAGGTACGGCAGCAGTAAAATGACCCGTTAGTAGAGTGGGTCACACAGAGCAAGTCCCACTCCATCCTACTGAGGAGAGGGATGCAGAGGCAAGCTTGTCATTACGACTACTTTCAGAAGACATTCATCCTATCAACAGCAATGCTGAAAGTAAATTTTAACTGAATGTGAAACATGTATAGAAGACTGTGAGAGCAGGAAGAGAAATGCTTTGATGTTCTGGAAATGACAAATGTAACAGATGCTGTAATTTAGGGAAGAGGTCTAATTACTATATACTAGTCAAGATATTTACCCAAGATTGATCCAAATCCAATCCCTGACTGGACAAAGGAGAAGAAAAGCAGCAGAAAGAAGACTGATACCACCACAACTAATTAAATCTAAGAACCCAGCCAATAAAAATACTAAAATAAAAATACCTGCCTGGACAGCAGGGCTGGCACTCTCTGGCTACAAGGTTACTGGGGATGAAGCTATCCTAGCTCCGTACAGCCTCCCTGCTTCCGCCGTCACTGCATAACCGCAGTCAGAAATCGCTGCCTGACTCTGGGAGGAAAGGAGAGAGGCAGATAAGAAGGGGAGCGGTGCAGAGACATGTATTTCTGAAGATGGCAGGGGACACGTTGCTGATCATACCTAGGAATGCAAGATCTCTTTAGCAGAAAGAGCAAGTACCACAGCTATCGCGCAGATCAGTGGGGGGATCCATGCAACATGTAGGCTGCTCAGAGATCAGACAGGCGGGCCAAGGAGAGAGATCAGATGGCAAGATCGTATTCCCTGGCAATGACATGAAGGAGTAGAGTTGGTGTGACCGTCATTGACAGGACCAGAAGAGCACTGATTAGCTGTAACTTATTAACTGAAGGTTCATTCCAGTCCTCTGAAGAGTTCAGCCTTTTAACCCCACTACGAGCCACTTTTATAATAGATGCTAAGAAGAAATCAAGGAATTCAACACAAGACTGAAGTCTGTCTATGCATAAATGAAGAAAGATTTCTGTGTGATGAGCAGAACTCAAGATTCATAATGATTGCACTGGGCAGAAGTACATTAGGGCTGCGTTTCCGCCCGATACTTTTCCAGGAAACAAGACATAAACGCATTATAATTTATGAGACTGGATTTTTGCAATACAGGGTCTGATAAAATGCATCAGAAGGTGAACCCAGCATGCTCAGAAGGACATTAACAAGAACGTGATTTATTGTATCCTGTTCAATAAATGAGGGGCAAGCTCACTATCTAAATGACAGCTCCTTTAAACCAGGTATCACCATCTTTTTTTTTTTTTTTTTCCCCAAAATGGTGTGTTGATGACTTCATTCTATGGGATGTGTGAATTGCTACTGACGTAACAGCCATGAATTTCAGTGAAACGAGCAGGTCCTCAGTGTCTTTGAAACCTCTGTCCATGATAGTTGCTTTCATCTTAAAACATGAATCATATATCAGGTATAGCTTGGGAGTAGCTTTGAAGAAAGAAGGGTGGAATAAAGTCAGCAGCAGTTGTCTGTTGGTGCTGCATTAGAACAAGCAAGTGACTTTGCAAATCCTCGTTCCTTCTGTGATGTTAGCACCAGAGCATGTGCTTTGTCTCTGCTGTTCCAGCCACAAATTATGCCAAGAACAACAGAAAATTGTGTCATTTTCAAATCTGTTGTTGTTAAATAATTGATCGTTTTGCTGCCACCATGAGGACACCTCTAGAAACAATGCTTACATGGCAGTGAGTCTTGGGCTGTAGGAGATCTATGAAGCATGTTAATTAAAATTACTAATTTAAAAAAATATATTTTGGCAGTTGAAGATAAATAAATGCATGAGATATTTGTTTCCCGAGTTCCTATGGTCTGAAATTACAGATGACAGTCCTTCTGTAGAGGGTGAGAGAATTCATTTAGATTAAATTATCCTTTCATTTCCTTTCCTAAAACATCAGAAAACCTCCCTAACTGACATTTTTGCCTTTGTGTCAGGGATAGCATTAAGAATAATTTTCTATGATTGTCTCTTCGACAGGCAGAGAACTCATTTTAATCGATACATCGTAAGCTGTTATTACAGCTATTTTCTATCTTAATTCAGCCTGCCCTTCATAATTATGTGGGGTTTTTTACTGTTTTTTAAAAGCTCTGGATGGTGGCAGATTTCCACCACCTAGTGGAAAAAGCCTGTATTGCCTCCTGAAAAGCTTTGTTCAGATTTCTCTCTCGTGTCTGTTTTAAACCTCCCCATTGTAAGCTCCCTTTCGCCAGCACTCATTACCGAAGAAGTTTTCTTTTTTCCATCCACTGGTGAATGCACCCACGTGTATACAGCTCCCCTCGAAGGTTTCAGAACATTACATATTCCACAAACCGTATGTCCCAATGTACATGAATGGTATGTCTCTGTGCTTTTTTTTTTTTCATTCAGTGATTTGTAACGTGGAAGGGAAATTGAAAAGCCTAAAAAATGGAGCAAAATCTGCCGATGAATGTCACTATTTCCCTGCAGCCCATCTGCTTTGTGGGGAGCCCTGATCCCCACTCAGGTGCATACTCCAGTGCAAACTATGCCAAAGCCCACCCTACCCATTCATGCAATGTTCTGTGTCGGGATGCTATGCACTTTGGGTGCCAAGACTGAAATGCCAAATTGAGTCAGGGGGAAAGTTCCAGAAAGGAGAAGATTAAAGAACAGTAAATGCAAGGGGTGCCATTGCCACCTCTTCCTATTACCACCAGGAAAGTCTCTACCCCTCGCGCACCCGTGGAGCCTCCTCTCCCTTCCCACCTGTTCCACAGTGAGCAGGTGACGCATCCTTTGGCCTCAGAAACTACTTTTCAGATCCAGCTCTGAGTGTGAATTGCCAGAGGTAATAGCAACAGGGTATGAAGCGCTCTTCCTTTCACATCATCCAGGTGGAGTAACGACCCTGAGGAAAACCCTGAGCTCGCTGAACCCCATAGGATCTTCCCTATTGTTTTCCCCATTAAAAAAAAAAAAAAAAAATGCCATTATCTGGCTCGTATCACTAGATGCCTCACAGTATTTAGTTTATCCCCATAATGCCTCTTTGAATCAGGAATATGCTATTACCTCCACTTCAGACCTGGAGATGTATAGGTCAGGGAGATTAAGGTGTAGATTTACAAAAGGCTGTCATCATGACAGTTACTCACCTTTAGGAGTTATAGGATTTACAAAACCTTTAGGAGTTACTGGGATTTGACTGCCACAGAGATCCTGAGAGATCCTTCTCCTGTTTGGTTATATTCCTATTCCTTTGGACTGAGTTCCAGCATACAGCTTTTTTCCAGCACCTTATTTCCAGCTAACTGCCACTTCATTCATCTGTGCTCAAAATTGAGATCTTCAAAACTCCAGCTAATTTGCCATGTAACGTTGGAAGCATGCAGACACATCTTGCAGCAGAAAATTTCCCTGAGTATCTAAATACCCTCTCCTGGCAATGCTGATCAGTTAGCATCTAGTTCACAGCTAAGGTCTGCCAGGATTCAGAAATGAGCTGTTTGCACATCTCTCTCTCCTACAGTGCCCAATCTGCTCAATTTTTTAGGGCACATCTGATAAATCATGGTGTACACGGGATAAAAAAAGGCAATGGTAGCATTAGTGTCCCCACTCCAGCTTTGTCCAGCTGCTCAGCTATCACGTGGCAGGTTTAAGGAAATTTCAGCTATTGCTTCGTATTTCCCAGGTAAGGGCTATAGCTCTCAAATTACAGGGCATTTAAATGCAGCTCTCAGTGACGCTTGGTAAAGTTGTACCATTTACAAGGAAAAAAATACATTTAAGAAAGGAAAGGTTTCAAGTAAACATATCAGTAGTTAGGGCTTTCATATGTTTTTGCAGGAGGAACAAGAAAATACAGTGCATGAGTAGCTGGCAAGAAATTAACAGCAGGTGAGAAGTATAGTCTGTGGTATTCATAAAAGAATCCCACAAAGAGGCAAATTAATCAGAAATGAGAAACACCCATTGCTTTCTTTAGATACCTAACGAAGAACTAGAACTAAGCTATACAACACAAATTGTTGGAAACTTCCATAAAGACTTTTTCCTTTACACCTGGAGCTGGAAAGGAGAACCTGGATGGAAACTTTTCCAAATAGTTTATTGCACATCAAGTAGTGGTATTGGTGCTTGTTATTCCTAAGTAAAGGATAGGAGACTACATCAACTGTTTGGGAAGGGTGCGTTTCCCTTCCAATTAGCATGTGTAATGCTTCTCTGGTTGCAAAGATGTGGAGCCTGCAGTCCTTTAAATGGAAACAGGACTCTGCCCTAAGACGCAAAGAATCATGACGGTATCTGTTACAAGTAAGACACTTTCTCCCAAATTGGATAGCAAAATATTGGTCAAAATTCCTTATATACCAGAACGACAGCTTTAAGGAGACAAGCAAGAGTTTGTCTTGAAATGTCTTAAACTGCAACAGGTTACATTCACTAAGAACAGAAAAATCAGTCAGATGGCAGCTATCCTGCAAGGACTGAGCCCATACCAGAGGTTCCCCAGAAGGAAATATGAATACAGAGGAAACTGCAGTGTCTCAGTGATGAGAGGTCTGACCCATTTTGAGTAGACCCAGCTCACTCTGGAGTATTTAACTGCTCCTAGCAAGGGCAGAAAGAGGCAGTTTGTTGGCTACTTTGGGATGGCAGGTATTGCATAATAACATCATATTGGGACAGCTAGTGTAGCTACTTCAGTAGGACGATAGAAATTCAAACTACAAATCCCAGATTCTTATGGAAAGGGAAATGTTGGTCTATCAAGCATAATGCAGGACATTCATTGAAAGAAACGGCTTCATCTTTACTAGCCCTGCAGTGTATTCGGAAGGGTTCTTTAAGTGGCATAAGAAATTCTCCATCTCGAGTGGATAGATAGACTATAAAATTGCCCCTTGCATTATAATAATTTTCAAGAGCGCCTACATCTCCCCAAATCAATGCATATGCCTAACCCTTGTCAAAGTAATGACTTAAGTGTGTGCCTCCATGTCAATAATTGTCTAATAGGCTTAGCAGGACGTTCTCCATCAGCATGTGAATGGCCATTCTAGTTACTGGCAAAATGTCATTTTATTACAGATCTGAAGGAAGAAAAATTGATGCTGAACAGAGTAGTGAGATCCAAGTTAACCACCTCTCAGTAAACACTATCCCAGCTCCCAGGCCTGGCAAATGCCACATGCTGAGCACAGGGCTCCCTGGCTCCTGCCTCACCTGCCCTCAGGCAGGGCTGCATTTCACACATCTGCAGGGGCCACCACAGACCCTTTCCCAGGAACGCACAGCACAGGCTCCGCTGGCCAGAAAACGCCCATTCCTCACCTCGAAGATGGGCTGAGGTTCCTCCTATGACAGTCCCTACCCCAGCTCTGCCCTGTATGTCAGCAAAGCAGATACTTGAGAAGTCCACATTTCCTGGGGCTAACTTGTCCGACACCACCACTCCATCCATCTTCATCCTTGGGTGCAGGCCTTGCCGGCCCCGGCTCCTTCCTTCCTTCCTTCCCCAGGGTGGGAGAGGCGTGCAGACTTCATCTGGGCATTGGTCTTCCCTGTTCGTTTGAAGGGCTGCCGCGCTTACAGCGAAGGGGAATGCTGAAATGCTCAGGGGCGTTTCAAAAGACACTTAGGTTGTTTCATTCCTTTTTAGACTTGATTTGAACAGGAGCCCCTGGGTGTACCGTTGTGGAGCACGGCAGACTAGCTTCACAGACCGAGGACAATGGAGTCAGCAGTGACTGGACTGAAAATGCTAAAAGGAAAATTTACACTAGTACATTCATATTTCTCTCCATTTTCAGCTGCACTTTTGCCAAACCTCCTTGCTCCTTCTCCGTATGTAAGCCTGGCAAGTAGCTGACTTGACAATTTCCATCCAAATAGCACTAGGCACCTAAAAACTCATTAAAAAGGCACTACTGCTGCCGTTGGGGGGGGGGGGGGGGGGGGGGGGGAGAAAAAAGGAGAGCCATTGAAGAAAATCCGGCTTTTCTGACAGCAGGCTCCGAACAGCAGTGTCCTTTTGGCTGAAGCGCAAGGAAGCATCTCATTTAACTTCACACCCGATATTTCTGCGCTACCGTCTGTGTCCGTGGGCTCACCCCGGCGGCCTGCCCTGGCTCCCCTCAGGCCTGCCCGCCCGCCCAGCGCCTCAGCCTACATTTGGATTATTGGGCTGGGGAAGGGTCCCTCCGTCCCCGACTCCCCCCTTCCCGCTCTTTCGAGGCGCGCCACGCTTGCCGAGGGCGGCTCTGCCGGGGATACTCCTCCTGAGGGGATTTGGCCCTTTCCCCTCCCTCTGCCCTTCAGGCCTGCGGCCCGGCCGCCCCCGGCCTCCCGCCAGCCCCCCCCCCGGCGGGCCCCGCCACCTTCCCCGGGCTGCGGGCGGCGCCGGCGGCCGCCAGGGGTCTCCCCCGTCCGCCGCGGAGCCCTTGGGCGGCCTCGCCCTGAGGGGCCCGGGAGGGCGGCGGCGGCCGAGGCGGGCCCGGCCCGGGGGAGGCGGGGGGGGGGGGGGGGGGGGGCGGTTTCCTCAGCCAAACCTTACACCTAGAAAGAGAGCGCTGGCTGCCGAGCTGCAGGCACGCAGCGTCTGGAAATAAAGCTACGGTTTATAGTATCAGCTGCCTTCTGGTTTTCTTCAGCCGGCTTTTCATTGCCGGCGGGCTTCCCGCTACTACAGAGGCCGCAAAGTTCTGATAAACGGGAGGTCTTTCGAATAGGAAGGACAAAAATATACCTCCCATTCTCTGGGCCTGCTCGGGCGCAGTGGACATAGGAGTAGGAAGGTGACAGGGTTCCAACGGGCCTGACGGGAAACGCCCAGACGGGCCGGCGGCTTCTGCTTCCCTCAGCCGAGGTCCTTGAGCGAAGACCTGGATGTGCCTGTGCAGACCGGAGGTCACTTCTTGGCTGAGGCCCGAAAACATGAAGAGCATTAAGCAAAACTCGGGGCGGGGGGGAGGAGGCTGTTTTCCCTTTTATGAGCTTATCTGAGCTTGATGTCTTGTTATGACCGCTGTTCCTCGAGGAAAAGGCCAAAATGAGTCAGTCAGTATTTATTTATAGGTGGTGAATCAGTTCACTAGATTTCCTTCACTCCCCGTGCACTTCAGCAAGCTGACTCACTCGCCGTCGATAGCTAGGGATCCTCCTGCTGCGGGTGTTTGAATGGAACTGAAGGCAGTTCAAAATGGCCCCAAAACGCTAGGACCTCAGGGAGATCTCTTTTGAAGTCATTCCCTTCTAGCTGTGTCAAGCAAGAAGGGCAACCCAAGAGCTGCTCCAGGTCAAAGTAGCAGCTCAGGGACACCAATCTGAACAAAACCCAACCTCGAGTACTGTGTTCAGTTTTGGGCCCCTCACTACAAGAAGGACATTGAGGTGCTGGAGCGTGTCCAGAGAAGGGCTACAAAGTTGGTGAGGGGTCTGGAGCACAAGTCTTACGAGGAACGACTGAGGGAACTGGGGTTGTTTAGCCTGGAGAAGAGGGGGCTGAGGGGAGACCTTATCACTCTCTACAACTACTTGAAAGGAGGGTGTAGAGAGGTGAGGGCTGACTTCTTCTCCCTGGTGACAAGTGATAGGATGAGAGGAAATGGGTTCAAGTTATGCCAGGTGAGGTTTAGATTGGATATTAGGAAAAATTTTTTCACTGAAAGGATTATCAAACATTGGAATAGGCTGCCCAGGGAGGTGGTGGATTCACCATCCCTGGAGATTTTTAAAAAAAGGGTAGACGTGGTACTTGGGGACATGGTTTAGAAGTGATTTTGTCAGGTTAGGTTAATGGCTGGACTTGATGATCTTAAAGGTCCCTTCCAACCTCAACAATTCTGTGATTCTATGAAAATCTTACAAGTGAGCATCTACAAGAAGCACTTCTAAGGAAATTTTCCCTCCACTCCACGATAGGTTGGTTGACATTGGGTTTTTTAAAAAAAACACTACACCTAAAATTCTATTAAAAATAGTATCACTAAATTCTGTGTTTGTTATTATCGGTTTACAAGTAGCAAACTTTTCCTCTGTTACCTAGCTATTTAAGCTTGCTCCAGGATGCAAAGTCAGTCACTGATGATGCACAAAAAGACCTAGAATCAATGTCACACCTTCTGTTAAAAACGAATAAAAATATTGTTGTAATTACCTACATATGATTTCAAGTACTCAGGGAGAGGTCTTCTGAAGAAAATGCTTAAGTATTCCTTTCAGAAAAAAACTAAAGCGTTATTGACAGTTAATGAATGAGCCATGAGCTTTTGCTGAGGAGCAAAGGGTGTCTTGTGAATTTCCAAATTTCATGTCACCTTGTAGACAAGCACAGTTTTCTGAAGTCAGTTGTGTGGTGAAGAAGATATTAAGACTAAATGAGCAGTGCAGAACTTGAAAAGCAAACCCATAATTATTAATAGATTTTTAAATTGGCAGGCAATCGATTTTTAAATTGTCCTTTCACCCTTGTGTGTAATGCAGTTTGCCTCATGGTGATAAATTAGCAACAGCACTGTGCTGTGACTGTTTCCACTGGAAGGTTCTCATTACCATTCAGGGGTTTTGCTGGCTCATCAGCGAATCGTGGACAGCATTTCGATTGCTGAAGTGTGGCCCAGAAACCAGAGAAAGGATAGGAAGCAGAGTCTATAAAATCTTTTTCTTGAATTCTAAGATTGATTGGGTTCTCAAATAAGACTGACATCTTTGGTCATAGTGTTACTATTTCTTATGTATTCCAGAGGAAGCAACAGTACATTCATCCCCTCTGTTCCTTCTCTTTAAATCTCAGTATTCCTGCTAATCTGTCAGGAAAATAAGAACAGTAACAAGTAACAGACCGAATGCGCTTTTTTTCTTAATTGAAGAGAACAGTTCCCTTAATCCCAGTAGCACTGGGCTGCGATCTAAGGTTTTGATCCAACTTCCATTATTTGCCAACATCTTCCAAGGTAAATTACACCAGAAACCTATAAGAAGATCAAGTTAAGCATCTTCTCAGACAGATGATTGTCAGTTACTAGTCAAAACAGAAATCCAGTGTTTTGTTGCTATTTGGCATTTGCTTTATCTAGGTGTTGCCTGAACAGGGTTCTAATTAGAACTGGTTGCAATTTTGTCGAAATAAACATTTTCAAAACGCTAAAGCTTTCATGGGGCACATTGCTTTGCTGCCGTTTCCAATGGGGTAGGTTCTGAATCTCAGAGCGGAAACTCCAGTCAGACAGGGAGAAATGAATAAGAAAACTTGGAATTTTGGATCTGAAAATGCACATTTGCAGGTAATTTTGTGTGTATTTTTACAAGATTATGCTTTGGTAGAATGAAAATAAATATTTGATCTTCAAAGCCATCATAACCCCATGAAACAAGATTTTGTTCAGATAATTCTAGTTCTGACAATACTCCTGCTTTGTTCAACATTGTTCCACTTTGCTCGTTTTGCAAATACCTTCACCCTGCATTTAGTGTTCCTGAACAGTTCGGATTGTGTGCAACACACAACACATAAGCTTTGAGGGCACGTGGTCTAACAAAACTTGTGACGATCCTTTTGCCACTCCTGGAATTTTCTCTTCTCTTTTTCCAGATTCAGAGTACGCACATCATTACTGTTTTTTACTCATGTTCAGCTTTGTGTTATTACCAGTGAACAAAGCATGTGAAACGAATTCATACTAGAGTTTAAGAATAAATGTTGTATTAAAATTCCAAGCATCTCAGAGGGTAAAAAAGCTTTCTTAAGAGTAAAATTGCCTTGCAGAGTTAGTGTAATATGAAATAACTGAAAAATTGGAAAGTAACAAACTATTTTTTCTTGTTCACAAGCAACAGGTCAGGTAATAACGGGCTTAAATTTCAGCAGAGAAAATTTAAGTTAGACTTCAGGGAAAAAAAAAAATAACCATGTGGTTAGTTAAGCACTAGAAGAGAATACTTGTGAAAGCTCCATCATTTAAATGTTTTACAATGTGAGTGGACAAGCGTCTGTCAGGAACAGTTTAAGTAAATCTGATGCTGCTGTCAGGGAAAGGAATGGATTTGACTGCCTCTCAAAATCCCCCTTTACTCTCTGTGCATCGTTTTCTGCTGAAGATGCCCACTGTGTCTGGATTTACCTAACCTCTGGCTGGTTCAGGGACAGGTCTCTGTAAGGAATGTGTTGTCCTCTGTTCTTGCACGCTGCTTGCAGATACTGAGCTCTGTTTGCTACTAGAGGAGCACAAGACCAAGTACAAGCTGATGTTATGGTAACATGACCCCAAGGAAGGCAAGCAAATGCCTGCACTGGCTGAGCCTCTACTATTTATTACTGCATAGTCTCTCCACACGTAGTTTCACATAGTCAGAGAACATGGGTTAACAAGAACATGGACTATTGTGAGTATCTGGAACAAAGGAGTGAGTTTCTCAGCAAGCTAATCAAGGGAAGAAAGTATTTTGTCTACTGGTATTACCTAACCAGCTAAAGATTCAGGCAACACTTCAGGGACTGGCACCATGATGCCTTTGATGAAAGCTGAAGATAATTTCTTGGTTAAATCTTCCAAGTGTTTCTCCTTGCTTACCAGCACCTTTCTAGTATTGTGCAGGTTTATTCGGCAGAAAATTTCCTGAAGCCAAGTTGTCATTTCAGTGATGATAGTAGTTGCAGCTGTTGAGAGACATGAGTGTCAGTGGCATGTTGTTAAATCTATCTGAACCCTTTGTGCATCGTTTTTATTTACAGTGGACTCAGAGAAACACTGAAAGCAAGTTACTTTGGATAGATACCTCTATAGCCTGCAAATAAGAGAAAAAGGAAAGAAGCAGTGCTACTGAGGAGAACGGCTGTGACTACTGTTAAGATGAAGCTATTACTGTCAGATCGCTTTCCTGTACAGATAGTTCTCTGTCATAACGCCAGACATTGCAAAGGCTCCCGAGGTGTGCAGCCCTACGAGAACAGAGATCTTATGTCTAACAGCCGACATTGTAGCATATACAGCACAGTGGTTATGCCACGTACTGTTGGAGCTCGGCGTTTACAGGTCACTTAGCTGTTTACTCAAGATGAGGATTGTGGAGCTCTGGAATGAGCTGAAGTTCACGTCAGGGCCGAGTTTGTAGAAGATTTTAACAGTCAAATATTGGTTTGTTTGGGACTATTTCACTGTCAGTAGATTAGACAGCAGCGTTCCCCTGAAGGAGCCGCTACTTCCTTCTGTTTAGGGGGCTACTCCAGAAAGTGTTGGTGGAGTGGCTGTGGCACTCTGCCGTCAAAGCAGCCATCTCAGCCCTTGCTGTGGTCTCATATGGAAGCGGTTCTACTGTAAATGGATATTGGTAACTTGAGCTGAGAAGCCACAAGCAGCCGTGTGCAGTGCTGCCCCGTGTCTCCCTTGTACGCCAGTGGCTCCAACAACAGATAGGTTTCAACAGTGCTAACAGGAGGGGGTCGAAAAAGTGTCTTGGACCTTTGCATTTTTTTAATCTTTATTGCTAATCATCGCAAGTGAAGAAGCAATTAAATATGAAAAGGATGAGTTGGGGCCTCAGTCCTGTATGATACTGAGCCCACCTGCACGTTTTGGTCCCAAGTCTGTGGCAGTTGAGGGCACTCAGCATCTTGCAGGATCAAATGCTGGAGTGAAAAGAAAACCCCAACCAACTGCTCTAATCAATAATAGAGGCAGGAAAAGTGGATTTATTATGAGTACAGATTGAATAACTAGATTAAGAGTAATTGAGGACAAGATTAGAGAGATGAGGAAGCTTTCATTCCTTTGGGGACTGTTGCTGTAGGACAGATTTTTATTTACAGTCTCCTGCCAGAAAAATCTATTGACGATTGGCGTCTGTTTCTAGTAGACCACAAACTGCTCTGATAGCTGCAGTTGCAAGGAGGGATGTGACAAATCCACGTGTTTGAGATGCACCAAGTGCCAAATACTAGAGTTGTTTCTCCCTGGCTAACAAGTACGGATGTGTGTCAGAGCGAGACAGGAGTTTGAAAGCAGTTACAGTAGCTACAAGATGAGTGGGAGAGATGAGAACTTAATACTGTCATTAAAAAGCAGATGACAGCTCAGAGAAGAACAGAGAAACAACACTGCGAGTGTCATGTTTTTAGTTTTACGATACTTTTCCTTTCATTGTTTAACAGCATTTACAGAAAGATATTTGGGATATTTTAGGGTTTCTTTCCTTACACCTTGTTCTATGCTTACTTTTGTCATTCTCTGTTAGCTATATTAAAGTCATCTTTGTAACAACTACTTGTGATATCCGGAGGTGATAATTACAACTGCAGCTGGGAATTAACAGCAGGATAATAAACTCTTAAGATCAAACCTCACGGTTTTCATGTGAATGAGTTGACAGTAATACATCAGGGAAAGAAAAATCAAGAAATAGAAAGAAGGTGATGTAACACATAGGTGTAAAGCAAAGCACTCCTAATGGCAGGAATAGAATTGGTGGGCAAATCAAAGTAGAGTGATACCAAGAAAGATTCCCGCACCTAGTTCTTCACTCTGTTGTAGACAATGAAGTAGTCGTCACAGAAAGGACTATCATTCGTCCTGCAAAAGGAGACTGCAATGCAAGTTGTCGACTTTGATGACTTTTTTGTAAAATTATCCAGAAGAGATAAGAAAGTATTGGATGAGAGAGAGAACTTGAAGTAAACGGGAAGATGTTGGACATATTGCATAGTGTCAGCTGCCATTGCACTGTTATGATGGGAGTAACCAATTTATTTATTGATAATGGAGGTGCCTTCTCAATGTATGTACCAGTAGAAGGTTCTGAATACTAAAATTACAAAGCTATCCACCAGTCTCTTATGTGGTCACACTTCTGGGTGTGGGTCACCACAACTGTGTAAAGTCAGAGTGAGAAAGAGTCGGCTCCTGCTTTCACCCTCTGAGGTACTGCTCCATTTTAAAAACATGAAGATTCACACCAGATTTCACCTGGCCCTTTTCCGATAGCAGCCAACAGCAACTACAAGGAAGAGTACAAGAATATGTATTATTTTTCCCACACCACTTTGTAAAAACACTTGGCCTTCACCCAGAAACTGGCAGCAAATCTGGGTAAAGTGTACTAACATTGCTATGAGATGGGTATTACCAGACTGAGTCCTCTAAACCCATTTACCATGTAAGATGATATGACACCCACTTTCAGTCTATACCAATTTGGGGTGAATATGGCATGTTAGAAAACAGTTTGGTTTTATTCAAGTTTGGGGTTTTTTTGCAAAAGGAGTAGTAAGTTTAGATGCACAGAAAAGGAAACCACCAAACTCCATGGCAGAATTGGATTTATTTACAAGTTATGGAATCTGAAGTTATCCTTAAATACAAGTAATACAGAAGCAAACACAAAACTTGTTCCAAAGAAACAGGAGAATGACTAAGTGAGCAAGGTCATGCTGGAATCATGTGAATGGAAATCACTTTTTTCTGTGATCATTCACTTACATTTAAAGTAAAACTAAGCCCTTAGCCCTGCAATTTACAATGGACAGAGAATCTGGAACTCTTGCCCAAAATTGTTGACGGTCCATTGTTTATTGTAAATCATATGGGCTTAGTTTTCAAAGATTATATTCATATAAAACAGGATAAAATATTATTTTCTAATATTTTTCATTCAGATAGCTTTTCCAATGCTGCTGTGGCCATATCAGAATGTTTAAGTAACCTGTGTGCCATATGTGAAAATATCTGAGTAAATGAATACGCTGAATTTCATTCCAAAGAAGATCTATTCTTCAGGGACTTTCAGCTCAGCGTGGGTAAAGAGGTAATCACGAAGATCGGGAGACTGTGTGAAGAGGTATCTCCTCTTAATTCCTGATTGATTTAGATGCTTTAATATCATATTGTTCATTTTCTTAAGCTCTTCGATGTTCTTCTTTTCAGATATTAGTCTGCTTGATATTTGGTCCATCTTGTTTCTAGTTTGAACTTGAAAAGGAAAATGTACCGCATTAAATTGGCAACATTTAAGTACAATTACTAAAACACACAGCAGACTACAGCCTCATCACTTCATTTCCTGAAGCATTTAAATTAAAGGAAAATTCTTGCAAATACTGGCATTTAGAGGCCAGTTTCCTCTGGAAGGCCAATATGTGCAGTATCCGTCATGTACACTTCTGGAGTCATTTCTATTTTGGCCTTCTGAACAAAATTTACCCATGGGTTTTCACACTTAATTCTAATAGTGCCAGTGCTAGACGAATCTACGTCTGTGGATTGCAAACACAATCTGAGATTGTGTTTGTAACATAATCTGAAATACTGATGGAAATCAGTTTCCAAAACCACAGACCTCCACCAGCCTGAACCCCCACAAATCCCTTTAATCCCTGTAAGTAGCCTTTTTGCTATTATTTTACTATTTTTCCACTAGAGGGGCGCATTACTCATTTTCCTATACCAGGACTCTACTTTTAGCAGCTCCCCATGAAATAAATCTAGAATTCAAGTGTGAGATATTTTAATTAGGGTTTTACAATCATGCCACTTAAAATTTCCTTTGTGTTCTTCACTTGTCTGATATTCTGTCCTTTGAGCGCACGCAAGCAAATTCAGTCAAGGATTAGGATTTCCTGTTTAAAAAAGAAAATGAGGATTTTTGCTATGCTCCAGCGAATTCCCCACTATAGGATAAAAGAAATCTTGATTTCACGTGGATTCCAATTTATTCAAAGTGGACTTGTAAGTTAAAATAATGCACCTCGTACTCTGTGCAATACTGTTAGCCCAGAAAACCCCAAGATGGTGAGGGCTCCATAAACCAAGGTCACCTGTAGTCATGTGCTTAGCTAAGCCAGCCCAACTGGTCCAGCAGAAGCAGAACAGTAATTGTATCTACAGACTCAATGCTACGTGCCAATTTCAATAGATCTTATCTGATTTTTTGTTTTTTTATGTTTGAGATTTTCCTAGTTCCAAACCAATTTCCAGTCAGTACTTAGCTGGCACCCTTCAGGTCTTTCTTCAGGTAGTCTAATTTAAGTGTTAGCCTGGGTGTAATTCCAGTTTCAGTGGAATGACACCAATACTGAGTTTTATCTGGAAAGGAATGGAAGGCACATTGTCAAAGTATCTCACTGCCATGCAGTCATCTTTAAAATTTAATTTAATTTCCAGTCAGCATTTTTAGCAACACAGTATAACCCCGCTGAGCTAAATTCTTGACAGCTGTTAAAGCTCACAAAACCTTTGCACTAAGAACAAAATTGTGCCTTTTAGCTCAGAGAGTAGAGGCCTGTGCTTTTCCACCCATGACCAAGACCCACCGCCCATAACCAGGCAAAGCCTTTGACCATGCGAATACAGCAGCAGCAGCATGTTACAAGCTAGCATGACGCATTTCAGCAAAGTTCTTCTTCCAATTGACCCTACATTTTTAAGAACCACCGTTTGGTTTACTTACTTATTAAGAATATTACGAATGAAACAAGTGCCAAACTGACGATCAAAGTAAGAATAAAGGTGATGAAGAACAAACACTGGTTTCTTATGTTGCTCCCTGATGTGTTTTCTCCAGTATCACCAGTGTTCTCTTCCTCATCTGTTACGAGATGACAAATCATTTGGTGATAAAGTTTGTTAAGGTTGGTTAGGATAAACATGACAAAATGCTTCTGGCTCCATGAAGTGATGCAGAATACGTCATAATTTTGGCCAACAGATTTTATTTCCTTTGGTATTGCATGCAAAGGGAAGAAACTAAATTTATGAGCTCAGCTTGAATTTGGAAATATAAAAACTAATACATCTGTTATAGCAGTTGGGACATACTCAACAAAAATGTTTCTGTTGTTGAAATACACTGTGTTTTTGAAGTTAACCTGTTTTACAGTTCACGGTTTTACAGCTCAGTTTTACACGTAGAAAGGTGGCAATGAAGTTTTCCTTGAAGTCTTTCTAAGACCCTGAATGGACTCAACCTTTTCAAAAGAGAAGAGAGAAAAACTCATGTTGAAAACCTAGGTACAGATTCATCCTACATGTTAATCTTCTAGATTTGCATCTTTTTCTGTTTGATGATAGAAGTGTCCCTGAAATGATTAATTTCCCAAATTAAGCATCTCAGGCTCCTGATGTTGGATAGAATGAATGTAGGTCTTGAATTTTTATCTTGAAACAAATGTTTTTAATATTATTCTTCTTCTTTAGGTTTGGTTGGTTTCATTCCAACAAAAAATGAGGTACGTATCCTCCCAAATTGTCAAAAATGGAATAGACTCTCACATGGACTACATATGTTGTCCTTCAAGCGCATGAAGAATGAGGGGAAAAAAGGACAAGTAGTTGCTATGCTGCCCTCGAATCAGAGCGGCAAGCCAGTTTATTGCTTTTTAAAGACTGTGTTGCATGTAGGGAAAGTGAGTAGTTTCTCTCATAGAAACAGTTGCAATCAAATGAGAGGTGGCAATAAGCCCTAAAGATAGCAGGTAAAGTCAAGGGAACCCCATAAAGAAATTCATGTGAATATAAAAAAATATTCATACTTGAGCCAGATTTGTTTAATCCCAAGTTTGCATACTACTGTAACTACTTACTAAGGTTTATTTTATGTTTTGGGGGGAGCGGGAAGCTAATGTAATTTCATTTTGGTGTGTCTCATATATGCTAAAATTACATGCAAATTACTGTAATTTCTCCTCCTACATTTGCTGTCTTGCCATTCTAAAAGGGACAGTAGCGTGTGCATCTGTGAAAAATGTGTTTCTAGATCGTGTTCTTGTTTTAGCTGGTAGAAATCTCTGAGGTGTTTGCAACTGAGCCTGTAGTGATAAAGCTGAGGGAAGGCTGCATATGCCATTACAGCACTTTAATAATGAACCAACCTGGGGCTGAGCAATTCACTGAGCTAGTAGCAGATCCCTGGGAATATCTCGGCTTTTCTTTATTGCGTTTTACACACTCCTGCCTGCGGGTAAGCTGAAACCTTTTAATATTTGGGTTTGGGGGGTTTATTTTTATTCCTTTAGCATTCATAACAAATGCCTCATATACTAAGTGCCTGGACCAATATTGCTTTCTAATCAGAATAATAAGGATGGGCAGGGCCTGCTACTGCTGTCTCTCAAGCACGCTAAGCTATCAACAGAGGTCTCAAAAGTGGTCTGTGCTTGCTCTGCCTAATGAATGCTTCTTACTATTTCAGCTGGCTGGGCAGGCCAGACCGCAGTGTTGTGAGGAATCAGCAAACACGGATTCTTGCCAAGCTGCAAACAATGGGACCATTTTATCATCTAAAACATAAAGAAATCGCTGCATGGCTGCTACCAAAGCGATCAAGAGGTATATACATTTTAAATAGCTCTTAGCGTTGGTTGCTGTGTGTTTAATTATGCCAGGTAATGCAACGCTCTTGAAACATAATTTTTTTAACCAAATTGGACATCTGCCATACTACTAATAGATCATTCACAAGAGTTTAGTATTTATCAAAATTTGAAAAATACTTCACAGATCTCACTAATTTTCTGGCAAGAGAACCATAATTTTATGCTGCTGAATAGGGCAGCTAAGGACTGTGAAAAATTCATTTTATGTATTTAACTGATGGGATAAGATAGCTACAGAATCTCCAAGTTTAAAAAAAAATAAAAATATGCGTGTCAAAAGGAATAATCCTAGAAGGAGCCAAAGCACTTTACAAATTCATACATAAAATACATATTAAGCTACCTTTATTTACTGCTGAAATGTAGGGAGGAGCATGCATGTGATTATTCCACAGAACCCTATATGATCCCACAGAACCCTGTATATTTGCCTGGAAAGTAAACGATACTGTCCAATGAAAATTACAAAAGAAAGCAAGACAGCCACACTGCAAAGAGTTTCTTTGACATTAAACCCGATTTATCCCATTGTTTCATTTTGTATTTGTAGAAGTGACATTGTCAGGATAATCTACATATGAAAATTAAGTAGCTGTTGTCTGGCATCTTCATGTTAAATCTATAAACCAGCACCACTCTTGTTAGTTGCATAAGGAAAAGTTAGAGGACTCAGAAACAGAAGTACTCATACATACATACTCAGAAGTAATGGAAAGGCACTTAAGTCCTATAACTAGAAGCATGATTAAGTTATGGCCATTTGAAACTCTTTTAGACATAGCTGCTGTTCTATAGATTTTCTTCAGTCAAATTTGCCATTATAGTAAGGGCAATAAAAGCAGATTCAAATATTGTCATGTGGAATGCTGCTGAAGCACTCCAGTTTTTAAGATGTTTTCAGGTCACAAAGAACTCAAATGTATTGTAGCTATCATTGGGTGAAAATATTCTTGTTGCCATGAGCAAATCAAAGATAAAAGCACTATAAAACCAGTAGGAGTGTGAGAGCCCATATCTGAAACTGTAAGGAGAGTCTGTGAATTAAAATGCTTAGAAGTCTCATGGGATATTTGAGATAACTGGTTTGAGTCCCTAGGAGATGTGTCTTAAAAGAATGAACAGAAATTCTCTGGTGTTTCTATTGCCACATGTGAATTTCAGTGCTTGTGAAGAGTTATGATGCTATTTATGTAGTAGGTGTATATTGAGCATTACTAGAGAAATTATCCTGCAAGGGATCACCTCATGGATCCCAGTGGAAATGGAAGATAAGTTCAGGCTTGACAGTGAATCCCTAGCCAAATGCAGGGATTTCTAAGAACCTAATAATGGAAATACTCAGTAGGAGCAGCTAAGCCATTGATCTGATCTGTCTAAATGATGCCATTTTCAATCTTTTTCTTATATTTTTTTGGTACGGAGCTTGGCATACGCATATTGGCCTATTGGGCTGTTGACATCAGTGCAACAAAATATGGTCAGTCTTTTCAAGTGTCCTACATAACTCTTTTTTGATGGCTTATTGTATGTATAGAAAACCACGAAGCATCATCTGTCATACGTACCTAGTGCATGTTGGGATCCATCTGGACAAACATTTAGTTTGTTTAGGTTGTTTAAAGAGTCAACTACATAAAGTTTTCCTTCTTCATGAGTATCGGGCAGGTTAATTTCCAAGGAAGGCCTCTCCATCATAGCTAAAAGGAATAATAATTAAAAAGGTACATTAAAACATGGATATGCGAAATAACTGGTAACACTTGGTGTTGTGGTCTAAGAAAATGCTGAGCAGCCTTAACAGCCCTTAAGACAAAGGGATTTGAAGGACTAGCACGCTCACTAGGTGTGGAAGCCAAGGGTAATGCAGTACACAGCACTTGTTTATGCTTGGAGATCTCTGATGAGTATAAAGTTTCATTTCGACATTGTGGTTTGTGCATACGTGTGTGTATACCTACATATGTGTATGTATACTTATATATATGTATGTGTTTATATACATGTGTGCGTGTGTTGGGAAAGAGAGAAGGAGAAAAATCTATTTGACTGGCTCCAGTGTTGATTTGAATGTTAGTAACTTAGTTGTATAACCCTTTTGGTTTGGTTGGTACTTGGTAAGATGAAGTGTGATATCCTGACCACATTGAAAGCCAAACCTTCACTAACACCGCCAGGAAGGATGTCACTCAGGTCCTCTGCTTTCAGCATCAGGTAATTACTTCAGAGATAAGACAGAGAAAGCAGGTACGGATGTAGGAGATAAGCAGCAAGAATATGGGTCTGCTTATGCACATTGGAATATAACTGCAAAGTTTTTATTTGCGAAAAACTGAGCAAAAATATTCTTCTAATGTGGTTCTACTTCAGAGAGATGCTAGGTTTGGACAAATTAAAGCCTTATGGCAAAGCCTTTTCTTCAGACTACTACATCTTGCCTTTAAAAAAAGCACTGGATGGGGCCCAGTTGTTAAAACCAGCTTCTCTGCAGAGTCTGGGTGCGTGAATCATTGAATGATTGTTCGTATAAATACAGCTATGAAAGAAGATTAAATGCAGAAAAGAAGCAATACCTAAGCAGGCTGCTCTATGAATTAAACATTATTCTTTAACAGTCTTTTTGTTTTCTTTATGCTACCCTGGTTCCAAAATGTATTCTAGAAACAAACTACAGTTCTAGCCATAAGGAGATGCAGATGCTCTAATTAGGCATCTTAGACTACCGTGGTCGCTGAAAACTCCCTCTGTATTATCGAAGAAAAATACGTATCTCCAAGTAATATTCCTCTTTCTAAGATAGGTCTTTTTGACCTTGCAATTGCAGTCTAAAGGTACCTTTCCCTTGCTAGTGAATGTAAGGGGGGAGCTCACAGAGATTAGTTTAGACTTGAATACATCTTACCCATTTAGTATTTTATCAAAGCTCTCAAGTTCAATTTTACCTGCCAGACATAACTCAGCACTTCACGGGATGTAAACCTCCTGTTGGTGGAGCGTGTTATGCACGTAAGGATGATTTCTGAATCCTAGGTGGGTTGAATTGCCCTCTTGGCACGTCTCTCCTTCGCTCTCTCTCCAGGCAATAGAGAACGCAGTGTGACCAGATTCCTAACCTCGCACTTACATTAGAAACCTGAAGTTTGAGGAACACAGGTCTGAGTGTTTACAGGAAAGACCCATTCTTTCCCTCATCAAACCAAATGTAGAAGACTGTCATAATTTGCCTAAATCTGAGCACACAGCCAAGTAAACATTCACTGAGCCTTAGTAAGCCTGAAGACTAAGTGCTTCAATCACTCCTGACAATGGGTCTCATTCTCCTCATAATGGGGATTGACTGGCCTGCACGTGTACTTTTATATTTCTATTTAATAGTGTCCGAAAACGTTACAGCTTATTTCTTCTCTGTTCAGAATTGTTGCTACAAAACACAAAGATAAGGTAGAAAAGCTGGCATAGCAGTGGTCACCCTTACCCAGCGTATGAACGTTAGGTGTGCAGCAGTAATTTCAGGACAGATGGCTGCGTCCGCTTTCCTTCCCCTAGACTGTCGCGCGGTGCCAGGCAGCACGGTCTGCGAGCCACGTCCCCACCAGCGCTGGCTCTGCCGTCGTTACAGAGCCCCACGTTTCAGCAACGGCGTGCTAAAAGTTACCACCTCGTGCACGGAGGCTTTTGGTTATTTTTAGCTTCCAAAGAGCAGTTGTTTCTCTTGGGTATTTTGGTTAGTATCTCCCTGCAACTTCAGGAAAGACTCTTCTTAACAACTTGAGCTGTAATAAATGTGAGTACCTTTTATTCGTTAATATTATGAATTATATGTTTCTGCATTCATTATTAGTTATTTTAAACTGATTTCCTCACTGTGCATGTAACCGCAGTGAAGATAACCATCATTAATTCAACAAAGTCTATTTACATTTGTTTAATTTCATTGACATGCCAAACAGAGGAGAGAGGATACACACATCAGTGTCACTGGCCAACAATATTGATTATTTTCCCAACAAATTAATCTAAACATCAGGGTTTTTGAAGTCACTCTATCTTGTACTTTAACCTTGCTTAAAGAATTTTTTCCCCATGCGACTTTTAAATTTTTCCTTAAGTTGTTGTGGTAACATTAGAACTTGGCGTGAGAACACACTGAAAATTCTGCACAGAAAAAAGGAAAACAATCAAGTCTAAAAGGAAATAAAAACCAGGCAAATGAAATGTTACTTACAACATAATGGTGTTCAGGTGATGTGCCAATATGGAAGAAATCAGCCAGTGAAAATCACCCAAAGAAAACTCCTCTCTCTACTTTTAGACCCATAGGAACCTGTCATCTCCCGCAGGACCCATGAAGGCAGCTATGAAACAGACTGCCCCTTTCAATCTATATTTAGAGTTCATCTTGGCTAAGTATACTGACTTCACAATATTGATCTGTTTAAACAGAAATCAGCACATACACAGCTCTTTTTTGGGATTCCAAATGTATTGGAATCATTATGATACTGTCCTATCGTGGAGAACGAGGTTTGTTACCGATGATCAATATTTCGCTAACCTTTTGGCTTATGATGTCTTTTTAAAACTCATTTGCTACGCAGAAGAGTCATATCTACAACGCTGTAGCTATGAGTAACCAGTTTGCTATGCAGAAGAGTCATATCTACAGTATTGCAGTCATGAGAACTTTAAAGGCATAGACTAGAAAAAACAGGGCATTTTCCTCCTCCTCCCACACACCTTACAAATTCAAGTGGGACAGTATTATGGGACAGACTAATTTGTCCGGCATCCTTAGTTGTTTAAAAAATAAGTTCTGTGAGTACTGGTAATTGCTCTTTCACAGAGAGTTCTTTTGATCACTAGTTTTTTCTTGCCGACGCTGCAGATCGTAATGTTGCAGCACACTGTAAGCACAAGCAGGTGACACTTACATGAAGGGACCGTGCCTCAAAACAACAAATCCTTTCTGAAGCCATTCTACACAGTTAAAATTTTGAACCCCTTTAAATGTGACAATAAATGTATTTTTGTTTCAGGAAACAACAGAGAAGATACATCTTCTGACTCTTAGTTTCCCACCCCAAGCTGACAAGCTCTGCTGCTGCCCAGTCTGAGCAGCTGGGCCAGTAATGCAGACATAAGCAGCTTGTTCCCTTTCTGCAGGGGTCTCCTAGGAGTCCTCCCTCCAAAGAAGGATGCGCAAGCCAGAAAAAAAAAAAAATCTCACCTCCATCCCTGAAAGATTCCTAACACCATCTTAATTAGAAGAGAAGGACCCAGGCCTCTCCAGTTCTAAGCCTGAAAAGGTCTGCAAACCCTTCAGATCTCAGTGGGGCAGCAAAAGAGCCCATCTCCCCTCAAACACCCTTGGAAAGTCATCCCGGTCTCTGTGGTCGGCAGCTACAGCGTAAGGGGGAAGGGCCACCACACGCGTGGCCACCTGCCAGAAGGTGCTGTAGAAAGCAATTTTGCAATATACCAGCAAGACAGGAAGCTATCAAAAGTGCTACTTTACGCTAGCAAAAGCGGCAAATGCCACCACCCAGAAGGCACAGGAGAGACTGGCCGGCTTATGGGAAGAGCGTGGCTCAGCGGGGACGTGGTGTCGGGCTGGGCAAACACAGGTAACCACCTTCATCTAGTTCCAAGGGTCAAAAGCTTCTGTACTTGTGTGACAAACACTGACAACACAAGTGAGTAATAGGGCAAATTCCACTTGAAGGCCTTGTTATAGTCTAAGCAATCACTTTCATAAGCCAAGCAAGTTCTTACATAATGTATTAGTTGAGCAAAAAAAATGTACATTAGAAGGTATAACTAATTAGCATGTATGGATTTTCTGGAAGAGGTTTTGCTATAATCTGAAACTAAAAAAAAAAAAAAAACCAACCAAAAAAACAACCCACCAAACTTTCTCTTATCAGAGCAAGCAGTATTTTTCAGGGTGGGGTTGGGGTTTTTTTTGGTGTACAGTTTACTTCCTCTGCTTGACCTACAGTTTTAAGAGCGTTTATTCTAACAAGCACTTTAATGTATAGTCCTGGTTCAGAAGCTCCAGCTAGCTAGGTGTTACTGTCTTTATTATGTAAACCTCCCATCATCCCCAAGACAGACAACTCTCAGTTACTGGCACATTTCAGTCCTCTAGAGCCAGAAACCGGGGGCAGGGGAGTAGTTCCAACGTGGGAGTAGTTCCAACATGACGAAAACAGGGCAGCTGGAACGGCTCCTGTAAGATAAGGTGTTTTGCAGCCCCAGAACTAGGAAACACTTGACCATTACAAAACTGATGACAAATCAACAGCAGGCTGTTGTGTGGAGCATATGTAAATAATATAAACCTTCCAAACAGAGCAAGGTAGAGTTTCACACAGCATCTACCGAAGCGCTGAGACTAACCCAACCACATGTCTGAACGGGCAAATAAACAAACCCATCTGTTTCTACCTTGAGGTTTTGCTGGTATTCCAGTTTTTCATGCATGCAGTGATCATTTTTACACGGACAGTAAGCAGTGAGAAATATCTTTATTCCAAAAATTAAGCGTCCAATTTCAGAACATGAGAATCTTGTTTTTATTTTACATTGAGGCAATTATTTGTCATTCACTACTTCACTGTAAGTGAAGGTAACTGAACTTCCTTCATAGTCCCCTTCCGGAGAAAGTCATACCATCTAGAAATTTCTTTGTCCACCTGCCACTGAAGAGTTTAGAAAGTTACTAAAATAATTTCAGACAAACAAGTTCATCTTTTCATATTAGCACATTCTTACCAAAACACTTGGTCAATGAATTCATTTAATTGACCTTCATATAAAGTAAGGAATCCAATCTGACACGTGGCATTTGACTACAGTTATTCACCCCATTTAACAGTTCAGTTACAATATATTCAACCTTTGGAGCAAGTTGCAGCTAATGCAAGCGTTATAATGTATCCCCACACCCAATCTCACATCAATCTATATACAGTGTATATGCAACTAAGCAAAAACGTGCATTATATTTACAGACTATATACAACATCCCTCTGCACAAGTGCAAACTGTGACTACAGAAATTAAAAAAATTCATTTAAAGGTTACAAATCTATTTTAATTATGAAATACTTAAAATTGAACCCCATGGAAAAGGAGATCTAGAAAAATTCCCCCACGTCTGCTCTTTTATCACGACATTTACTTCTAGCCTTCGTCCGAGCCTTGAATGCTGCAGAGTTGTACAAGTGCTACAAAATAAAAGGAAAAAAATTAATCACAGATGTTCAAAAGGCTTATGTCCTTTGAGATTATTTTTATATTAAGAAACAGTTGAAAATATTTTTTATTAATCTTTGACATAAATTGAAATTTATAGTACAGTATTTCTGCACCAAAGGCTGATTCGTTTTAATATATATACATTTAAAGGAAACTTGAACTGTATAAAAAAGGCTGAGCTAGGGGCAATTCTGGAAGTCAGTCAGTCTCGAGCACCATACAGACACAACGTAGCTTAAGTGTGCTCCTGGGATTTAACTTGGTAGCACCCATTCCACAGATTGTATGCAGGATGAGTACATTCACAACCAACAGAACAAAGTCATCCCCTTAGTGTGCGTTTCACACTGGAGAGTTTGGGATACCGCCTTTAATAGACTCAGTTTCTCTGGTTTCCTGTATGTCCCTACCCAAAAACCTAGGGCGCTCATAAGAGCCCAAGTTTCACATGTGGAGCGTGAATCTGGTACCAATCAGCAGCCAAGGCAACCTTCAGCCCCCCTTGGGAGAAAAGCTGTAGCGGACATGTTAGATTTCCCACTGGGCACATAAGAGCTCAGAGCAGCACAGGAGATAGGCTTGGCTTCATTCAGGACAATATGGGGCACTATTAGAACTCAAGTGACAAGTTTAAAGATGACAGCTTCTGAAGTGTGTGCGTGGAATACCATTTAATTCAAGAGAAATATAATGGTGCATGAAGTAAAGAAAATACGTGAAGGTGCAATAACCTACCCTTTCAAAACGGGATATCTTCATTGTTTTAAGAGTTGCAGCATCTAGCATTACTGGTGGACCAAGCTCAAACACATTCCGAAGAAAGTCATTTGACTAAACAAGAAACACATCAAATAATCAGTTTCTCCTGTGATTACCAAGTCTCCAAAGATGACTACTGTTAAATACCAAGTATTCCAGTATGAAAGAGCAGCAATTTGACACTAATCTTAGTATCTTTTGCAATTCAGGCAGGGAACACTTCTTCCTTTAATCAGAATAAGGTTAAGAACTAAAACTGCCCTGTTCAGAAGACAGAGACAACTATCCCCTGTGTTGGTGGTTGCTGTTTGGTTTTTTTTTGTTTTGTTTGTTTTTCTTTTTTGTTTGTTTGTTTGTTTGTTTCTTTCTTTCTTTGTTTTGTCCCAGCAAATTAGACACTGTTCTGGTACATTCTCTACACAAGATTAGGCAGCTGGACACGGATCTGTATGATTTCACAACACACCAATTTTAAAACATCTAGCTGCAAAAGTAGTATTTGAAAAAGCTGCTACATGCTGGGGCTTCCTCAGTCACGTAGAAATGCAGCTGACACTGGACAGAAGGTTTTAACCCCATTATCATCATCGCAATTTGGGAGTGTATACTGCTCAGCTAGAGTTCCTGCTTCTACTACGTATCTAAAGAGATGATTAGTGAATAAGCAGTTCCTAGAACAGAGATAAGGACTTATCCCTTCCCTTCTAGAATTACTGTCATCATTGGGCTGCACATTGTGTTCATTATTTTTGACTAAAACTTTGCATCCCTTTTTACAGGCTCGAAGAGCAAGGGTGGAGGCATGCAGCTTTATAGCAGCCAGATGATTACACCGCCCTGCTGAAAGAGAGCATAAGGATTCAGGAAAACCCTGAAGCTAAGAAGATACTCAGCTTGAATCTCTTACTTCTTGGAGAAGTCTTCTAATTGCTAACCCAGCACACCCAGGCTACAACTCAGAGGCAGCTCACCCAGACAGTTCTAGCTTGCTGTAGTTCCCCCCCTTTGTTTTTCCCTTGGGGTATTACAGCACATCTTGTATCAAGCAGGCATACTTTACCAAATTCAAGTAAGTTTGAAAGTGTTTTTAAACAAACTTGTATTCATTTTATAAGTGCTGTCTTTTAATACTTGTAATGTAAAATTCATCATTCCACCAAGTCCTACTCATGATTTTGTAATTCATAGAGTGAATTACTACCAAGAAGGCAGACAGGTAAGACGCAGTCTCTAGTTACAACAGTCTGAGCACGGATCAAACAGCAGCTCACCTGCAAATGATATTGCATCCCCGACCCCAGAATTTCCTTGAAAGTATCATACGTTTGTTTTTTAACCCAGCAGTCAATATACATGCGCTCAGGTCCAAACTTAACCATCTCTGTAGGAAAGTCACGCTCCTGTCCAAAATTAAAGGAAACAACATTTATAATGTTAATTTAAACAGTCTTCTGTGGTGTTAGGAATTGTATGTACTTATGAACTTTACTTTCATTAATAGATTTGGCACACCAAAACATTCCAAAAAAATATAATAGGCCTATACTAAAGATTGTACTTGTTCATAAACTGAGGTACACCTAAAGTTAAATCTCATGTAAGACTCGAAGTTGACATTGAAGAAGACAGAAAGCTTTTAAAAAAAGAAGACTTAACTTTCGTCTTTAAACTGACTTATCTCCAGAAAAACCAGTTCTGAGTGCAGGAGTCACCTTTCAGTCAGTTTGTAAGCCTCATTTAGTCCCCACCTTTCAAATGTGGCAAGCTACACTTGTGACAACAGTATGTAACAAGTGCTAGTAAGTGACTCTTACTCTACAGTCAGAATCTCAAAGGTGAGTTTAAACTTCAAAGCCTTCTCCCTAGCTTCTGAGATGTTTAACTTTTCTCAATGTCAGTTTATATTTAGATGATCTTACCCATACAGCAAAGTAAAAAGTAATTATCTGACAAATCAAAAATCCAATTCATGAGGTGTACGATAAAGAATAATCCAATAAAGTGATAGAAGTTTTACTTTTGTCCTGTAGAGGCCTTACTAAACAGAAGTTACATCACTAACCAAATATTTTAGTCCTATTTTTTATATTGTTCTGTTAATTCAGATAAGAAAAAACAAAAGATTACAGCACAAGAATTAAGACATTAACTCTCTCTCCCTGCCCCCTCATACACAAACACTTCTTTGGCCCCTGACACAGGTGCCATTTGGAAACGTATCTTACTACTAAGTTGTTTGTTGTTTATTACGCACAGCACAATAAGAGACTTTACAATAAAACTTTTCACAAAAATCAGGACGTTAATTTGGACGTCTTACAGAGTTTTGTATGAAAAAAATCGGCTCATGGTATTAAAAACAAGAATAATTTAGTATTTAGAATGCAACATTTTGCCTTCTTTAAAGAAAAACAAACACTCTTCAATATGGAAGTCAAGTTTGGAAGAAAATATACAGTTTGACTTTGTTCTACATTCCTAAAAAAGCAGTTAGATTTTGAGTAGGTGATCAGAATTTGAAATCCCATTTCTTTAAAGTATTGTTTTTCCTGTTGCTTTCACTGAAACAGGAACTCTATTTAATAATAAAAGCATTTTCATTAAATTGAACACTACATGGTTACAATCCAGACATTCAAAGATAAAAGAATCACCTCAACAGCTCTTAGAACATCTCTGAAGACAGATCGCTGCTTTCTTTTATCTACTTTGGCTCGGTGTTTGTTTCCATCAGTAGCCAGAGCTCTTAGTTTCTCTGTTAGAAGTTCCATATCTTCATAAAAGAAATCCTAGTTAAAAAAAAAAAAGAGTTATCAGCCTTAATGTCTTTCCCTGCAAATAGGAAAATGGATCTTTCCAAATTCTGAGCACATAGACTTCTACAACCTGTTACTTTGTTATTTAAAGAGACAGAGATGGCACTAACTTACTGTAGTTTCATTTCCAGCATTTAAGCCAGTAAGAACAAAGTCACAGCATCCAGTGTACCAAGGAGGACACTATCAAACTCTGTTCTGATAGTCACAGCCCCAGTAAACAGTACAGCTCCTTCAGTGTGCGTATATACCTGTCAATCTGTTCTGCTCTGTAATTCCAAGGGACTCAAACTTCCTAAGTGATGTGCTGAACCTGGCTGCCTCTCCTGTCGACAAGCTGAGGGCACTGTCGGGTTATTAGCACAGAATTCATGCTGCTGGAGATGGATCATGAGACACCATTAGACTGAGAGGAGGGAATATTTAGTCATAAGTATTGCATGGGGTGGATAATTAGAAAGCAGTTTAAAAAAAAATAATGATTGAAGTAAACTTCAAGGCACAGTTCAGCAGGAAATATTTTCTCCCCTCCATTTACTAATTCAGGAGTAGGTTACCTGGATTAGTAAGAATGTATGCAAACTTATGTAAAAAAGGTTTTTTTGTGTTTTTGTGGGTTTTTTTGTTTGTTTTTTGGGTTTTTTTTTTAATATGAATGCTTTGTCATGTCAACTGACTAGGCTGAGTTTACCCCATGCTTTTTGAAAGAAATTGGTCAAAGGCAAAACACAGTAAGCATTTTTAATCTGTGCCGATTGGCAAGGGTCCAAAGAGAATCATTTGTAATAATTAAAGGGGCATTTCCTCAATGGAATGGAAAAAGTTTTCAGTGAATATAGTCTCATTCATTAATGCATTTTAAGATTTTAGTTACTTGCAGTCAGTTTGCCCAAATAAAGGATTAAGCTCCAGTCTCTCTTTTTGGTTTTGTTTTGTTTTTTTTGAAACTTGGCTTCCATAGCCAAGAGACTCAAACCCCTACTGTTTGCAATTGTACGGAAATCTCAGCATATCGTTTCAGATTATGCAGTGTTAGTGTGTTGTGTATCCTGACTCAATTGGAGTTATCCTTTCGCTTTGAACACTGTTCTGACACAGCACAGCAGCCTTGATCAAGCTAGAAGCTATTCAGGCAGCTCTCCCAAACTGTGCCATGGGCAAGTGGAGACTGTTTCCTTCAGTGCTGTCAAGAAAACAGTTCAGAAATTACTAAGGCATATTGAAGAACATAAAGGCAAGTTTAGCTGCGTATGAGGCAATACCAAGAAGCCTCCACCTCATCCAAATCAAAAGCGAACCCCAAGAAATCTCACCAAATGTAGCAATACTGTTACCTGTGCAAAATTTGTGCAAATCCTTTCAAAATCTCCTCCCTTAAATTGACTGCCTAGTCCCTAACAGAATACAATAGTCACAAATGCTGTGAAACCACCACACAATACTAATTATTCTTCTCACAGTACCTAAATAAGGATACTGAAAAAACAATACTGAAAGTCAACATGGTTTCTACTGAAGGACAGATTTTTATCAGTGAGTAGAATTCTGCAGGTTGGGAATCACTGGAACTTGTCTGGAGAAAAGGAAGTATCTAATGAGCATTCTCATGATAGTAAACAATATTGTTTTACCCTCGAATCTCTCTATTTTTTTTTTTAAAGCTGGTGTTGGATTTAGATTTTAAAGCTTGCACACTACATTTCTAGTCACTTTTAAGTACTGTTTGACATGTTTTGTTATACTGGTCCTGTTTCACAATATGGAAATCAGTTAAAATGATAGCTAAATTGCTGTGAGTCATTGCTATATCCAATTAGATTGGGGCAGGCTCACTACAAAGAACATAACTCAGTGAATTATCTGCTACTTGTTGAGATCCGGGGTGCTATGCAACACAGGTTAAGTAATTTGTCTTTTCATCCCAGTGCAAGAAAATTTAGCTGCTGACATCTACTTACAGCATCTGTTTCACGCGCCAGTTCAAACAGAAGGGCTAGTGTTTCTCCAGCAGCTATTCTCATGTTGAGATCATCACAAGAGAGCAGACTTGGAAGTTTATGCAAGTGCCTAAGGAGTAAGTCACATTTCATTAAGATGTAAAATTTATTGACACTACTTCACTGCATATAAAACCAGTCATTACAAATTTTGTTTTCCAAGAAAGATACTCACATTTCGATTTTCTTCTTCACTTCATTCATTGGACAAATGGTCAACAATAGTGTCCATGCTAAGAGAGCACTGATGTGAAGCACAGTGTTATGAGTACTCGATACACCATTAGTGTCTCTATCTCGCTGATAGGCCTTTGTGAAAATGTTTTCCAGGCATTCCATAGTAGAGTACAGCTCCTGAATATGGGGGAAAAAAGATCATGGAAGTGGCTTACAATTCACGCATTTTCATACTGTCAATTTATTTTTTAAAAAAAAGTAATATTTATCCTCACCGTAATGTCATCAGTGACAATGAAACAGCAAATCCCTAAGCAGGTTGCACACTAGACACAAAAGAAAAAAGCATCAGTATTTGACATTAATGTTACTGTTGACAAAACTTCAAACTTTGACCTTTGAAATTTAACACCCGGACCAATGGAAACTTCAGATTAAGACCTTAGCAGAGTAGAAGCCTTCAACACTGTTTAATTCAGCTAGTTTCTAATAGTTAGCTCTCAGTTCCTATCTGCTCTCAGGATGATTTTACAATATATGCAGGTCTCAAGCATTCACTTTTCATGCTGTATTATTTAATATAGCTTACAAAGCCCTTCCAAAGAACTACATGTAGCATACTCCTTTCACCCAATTATTTTAAATCCCACTAGGATTCAGTAGCAGAAATTATGCTGGTAAACCGTAATGGATGTATATTTATTCACAGCTGTGGGAAATATTTTTCCCCTCTCTGCCCACTATTATAATTAAATGGCAGGAAAACACTGGACTTCAGCAGCATATCTTGGAACTTCCCAACTTCTACTGCGAGGTCCTACACATCTCTTCCCTCCACCCCGTATTCTACTCCGTCTCTTCTCACAAGTAAGAAAAAGATATTTCAAAGTGACATTTGCACTAACCACACAGGACTCAAAACTACACTTAAACAGGACAAGCTTTCAAAGCTTTTGTTTGTTTGTCAATACAACTGCTGTTGAACTAATACTACCCCCTCTTCCAGCTGACAGTATCTATTGTAACACAGCTTGAGTATAATAGGAGAAGTGGCCAGCCTTGCAATGATAAAGGCAAGTTGGAGAATATTAATTAAAACTCTGAAGTTTAAAAAAAAAAAATCTTGGCAAGAGCTTTAGACTGCCTCCAGTCAATATTTCAAGTATACCGCTGATGTATAGACGAGATAACTGGGTAAAATCTTAAAATACTTTTGGTAGTATGAATGTATCAAGTATGTTGTTCTAGATCTACTGTATGTAATTTTATCCTATATATTTGCAAGAGTAACATTCCTCTGCTGTTAAAATTAATACAGGAAGGATAAATCAGTCAGTAGGAAACGTTTCATTTCTTTCTATAGGACTTCAGCATCAGCCCTCAGAGCTGCAGTAAGGAGACTACCACATAGCAAGTTAAGACACTTGACAAAGTATAAACATGACAACTCTTCAAGGAAGTTCCTAAGGTTGAAGAAGAGAATGACGTTCAGCCTTCAGGTGGAACTTCTTAAGCCAGTGAAAACTGCTATGCATCATTCAGAGCATACGTCAACATGATTGAGTTTACACTAGCATAGTAACCTTTAGTTCTGGGTTACACAACAGTGAGCTGGTCAAAAATTGCCCTCTGTCCCTGCCTGGCAAAGAAACATTTTATACTTACAGCCTGTCTGGCTTGGATACTGGCTGTTCCATCACAGACAATCTTCTTCAGAACTGGACCAAGGGTCTTAAAAATCTCTTCACTTTCAATTCCTGACCCCATCTGCACACACAGAAGACATGCTAGTCCAGCAGCTGCACACTGTTCGTCGCTCTTACCTGGAGATTAACATACTACAATGAGAAATCACCTTGTACATTGCTTCCTTCCTTTAAAGAAAATAGTCTGAAAACGTGCAAGTGGAAATTCAGAAACCAACAGACAGAAGATAATTTCAGTTAATTTTCCAGGTCAGTTAAAATGTAACATCTAAATTCAACAAAGAAACGTTGTTAACATAACAAAATTATTAAGCGCTCTATAAAGTACTAGAGAAGTCTCACAGTCTCAATCCCTTTTAAACAATGAGCTATTTCATAGGGATTATTGCTTTCTAATAGCAAGCATGTTAATTACCTTTCTTTATGCAGCGTTCAATGCTATCAGTTAGTGTCATTCTCCTTTCCATGATAAATTCATATAGTATTTTAGAAGAAAAAGCACTTTTCAGACTTTCAAGAGCTGCTTGTCTTGTCTTTGCACTGTTAAAAGAGAGAAGGAAGACCTCCTGAAATCAGCACGCACCAGTTAAATCACAGCTTTTGTTTTTATCGTAGTTTATATTTGTCGGCACCCAATAGAAGAGTAACCCACAGAAGTACCACAAAGTATGAAATGCTACAAATTCCCTCCTTCCTCAAGGACACAAACTTTACTTGAAGATAGAGTTCACAATAGTACACCAGGCTAGCAATAAAATCACTCTACTTCAAGCTTTCAGGAAAGGAAAGCCTGACTCTTACTTATCCAAAAACTTGGTGTAGGCAGAAAGATCTTTTCAGATCCAGAGGAAAAGCAAGTCCTCCCCCAGCATGAAATAACTGCAATTTTAGTAGGCATATAAAAAAAGTTTGATGCATATTTCCCTTATTATATCAGAGGAAGCCAGAAAACACTGTATGAACATGTTTCTTCAAAGCATACTATACCTCTTGTCCAATGTAAGGTCAATAAATCCCTTCAACTTGTATTCTAAGTCTTCTTGAGTGGCTTCTTCATCAACTTCAGGCCCTAATCCAGAAGAAATAGTTTAGTCCTACTGATATACATTTTATTAACAGATACAGTAGTATCCAACATACAATGTTTTTAATACTAATAGGAAAGCAGTTCAACATAGACAATAGCTACAGAATTGTTCAGTATTACAGCAACAGAATGATATTAAGCCTACTACAGCAAACTGCCCCTTAAAATACTTTTATAAAATTAATCTATTGATACATCTGTGCTGCTTCTATACCTGCTTACATGTGCCAAAAGTGAAGGAGGGTGCTAATTAGGTCTTACATAAATTTGCTACAACTGACGCTTATTGGCCAGTCCTGTCAGCAACACATTTTCATCCAGTCTGCTACATGTACCCCTGGAGTACGGCGGGGTGTTCACTGTTGATGCAGCGAGTACTGTCTAAGCAGCCTGTCCTATCTGGCTGCGCTTCAGATGCCTCTGCAGCAGCAGCTCAGTTAAGAGTAGGAAGCACTCATAGGGAGGCTTCCTGCCTTATTCCCCTGTAGCAGGCTTTCAGGTCCCCTCCTCACAACAAAATGACACAAGAGCAGCCCAGATTGCAGAGACAGTAGTGGAGACAAAGCACAAATCTAGTTCAAAACAGGCAAATGTGACTCTTTCCATCCCAAACTCTTCCGCAGTTTTTACCACCTCAACTACGTGTTATGAAAATCAGTGTCTTATAATGCACCTTAAAATTCTTATTGTCTCCAAAAGTTAGCATTGCATAATTCCAGTAGAAAGAAGCCTAACAGTTTAATGCAAGGCTCATGAAACCTGGAGTATATTCTTAACCAAACAAAACAATATCCGCTAGATTAACAATCATATAGTGTTTAACAGAATGTCATTATTTTGCTACTGCTACTCACAGCCTAGTTCTTAAACTCTTAAGTCAACTCAGGTTTTATGTTTTTAAAAAGATGAGTAGATATAAATGAAAGAATATACCATCCTCAGTGAAGCTAGCAGGATCACTGAAGCCACTGCAGTGGCTCATAGTTTCAATTGAAGCATCTTCATCACTAAAAGGCTGCACATTTCTGGGCTGACCACCTTAAGGAAAGATGAATACAACAGTTTGGTCATTTTTCATATGAAAAAGGAAGATCTGAAGACCAAAAGTACAATTTAACCCTCCCAACTCTCCCTGCCCCAGACACAGAAAACACATTTCCCTCCTCTGCTAGGTCCTTTACTCCCACCTGTTCCGAAGACTTAGTTGGCTCTGCTCTGCAAGATCGTTTGTGAATGGTGGGGAAAAACCCACCCAGTTTTCAAAGTACTGGTAGAATTCCTAGCTCTAGATTTAGTATCTTTCTACAATCACATTCAGGTTAATGCAATTTCCTGTGACTGTACTTTAAAAATAGCTCTATATTATTTTAACTGTTAGGATAAGCTACCTAAAAAGATTGCCATACAATCTTTATTTTTCAATTTTGAGGGACCTCAAGCCAGGATAACTTATACATTTAGGCAAACATACATTACCCAGTTCAATGCAGGATTTACGGGATTAAGTGTAGTATGTGCAACATCAGCACTGTCCAACCCTATTTTAGTACTGAATTACAAATACAAGCCAGAACATCAAATGCTTCAACAGGGGAAAAAAGTTTTCCCTCTCAGGATCAAGGAGGCCTCAGCTCAGTAACTCCAGTGTTTGAGGAAAGCAGTAGTATTTCACCAGTGCTCATCTCTACAACTTTTCATACCTGCATCTTATTGTTACAGCATTAAGAATTGGAGGAGTTTGACCTGATAATACTGCAATTTCTATCACTGTCCTATCCTAGCCCTTAATTTGCATCTACTAAGGTTGATTGACAAAAGAACAGGCTAACTGCTATTTCTCCAACAGCTCCCAAAAGTCATTTACAGAACTCAGAATTCTGCTCTTCCACCTATTTTTTTTTCTGTGGTACAGTTGATTCTGAGTTATTTAAGGCAGTGCACTGCGCTTGACAGCTTCAGGCAGGCTTTCTAACTAGCAAGACCCCTAAAAATCATTTTTATCTAGGCAGAATCAACCCTAAGTTGATTGCTGTCCAAGTGCTTTCCAATGAAGTTAAATTCACACTTCAGAGGTTTTGCAGCTCTTTGCTGCAAGCCATCTACTTATATCACTGACCACAACCCTTGATGTTTCCTATAGTTACAAAGGACAAACATCAGCCAACGCATAGACCAAGAGACTTGGACGCTCAGAGCTCTGGCACGGCCACCTTCTTGCTTCTAGTGATGTCAAGCAGGGAAGTTCAATGGGAGAAGCGGCAAGAATGACTGCCAGCCCTTCACAAGCTAAAACAAAAGCAGCGGCAAAAAGATCCAGCGAATTGCTCGCTTCCTGAACATTTGATACCAGAGACAGACGTCGCTCACAGCTATGGTAGCCTGAAGTGAAATTTCTCACCACCCAACAAAACCTCCATTCTGCCCAGGCATCACCACCTCAGCCACAACACACATTCTGGATCGGTATGAAGATTGTTTATTTTAGAATATCCTCTTCTAAGCTAAGAAGGATTTTTTTTTAAAAGAGGTACTGCAGCCTTTTGGAGCACGATGCGCTAACGTACAGCCACAGCAGCCACCAGCGACACCGGAGTGACAGCAGCAGCCGCCGTCCGCCACCCCCCCCCCCCCCCCCGCGCCCCGGAAGGGCCCACGCCGGCGGCGGTGCGGCACCGTGGCCACCGGAGGCCGTGCGTGCCGGGGACGCGCCCCGGCGCCCCGCGGGCCCGGCCTCCCCCGCCGCAGCCCGGCTCCCCGCGCTGCCCGAGGCCCAGCCGGGCGGCACCCGCCACCGCGGCGGCCAAGAGGCCTCCGGCAGGGCCGGCGCCAGCCGCTGCCCTCCGGGCGCTGCTCGCCGCCGGCGGCGCCAGGCACGGCCGCCGCCCGCCGCCTCCCCGGGGCCGCCCGCGCCGCCGGGCGCATGCGCGTAAGCGGCGTGAGGTGGCGGTTTCAGGGCCGGCTCCTGTCAGCCCGGCGGCGCCGCCCGGCCCGAGCCCGGCTCCGTCCTGCCCGGCGGCCGCGCCTGTCCGTCCTACCGCTTCCCCGCTAGCCCCGCCGGCTGCAGCCTCTACCGGCGTCTCGGGCGGCCCCGGGAAACGCCGGGCGACGCTCGGCGCCCCGCCAGGCCGCCCGCTCCGAGCCCCCCCGCCCGCCGGCCCGGCCGCGCTCACCGGCTCCGCGCTGGTGGTTGCTCCCCCGCTTCTTAGGCTTGGGCATGGTCGCAGCGGCGCTCGGCTGGGCTCGGCTCCCGCGGCCCCTCTCCGGGTCTCGGTCTCTCCGCTCCACCCCGCCCGGGATTCAGCGACAATCAGCCGATGGAAGAGCAGGATCGCTTTTTACTCCAACGCCTCTGCGAGGCCGACTTCCCGGGCCGGGGCAGCGGAGGTGATTGGCGAAAGCAGGCGGAGGACGAACCGGCGGCGAAGGCAGAAATCCCCGTGAAGGCCCGTGAGCGGAGTCGATGCATCTTTCTCCTCTCAGACACCTGGGGCTAAAGGCGCGGAGGGGGCGCCGGCGTGGCTTTTATACCCCGCCGGGCTGCGGGGGCGGGGCTACGCGACGCGCCGGTGCCGCGGCCAATGGCCGGGCGTTGCGACAAGCGAGCGGGTGACTCAGTCGCGTGAGCCCGTGACGCGGCCGCCCGCCGACCCAGCGGTGGGGCTGAGGACGTCAGCGGCGCTTCGCGCGCCACGCCGCGGTGCATGCTGGGAGTGGCGGGCTTGGCCGCCAGCTTGCGGATGCGATGCGGGGCGGGGCGGGGTGGGGTGGGGGGGGGAGGCGGGCGGGCGGCGGCCCGGCCTGACCCGAGCCGACCTGACCCGACCCGACCCGCCGGCGCCGGGCCGCGGCCGTCGGAGCCCGCACCGTGCGCGATGCCGCCGGGAGGAGCGAGGAGCGGAAGGCAGCGGGGCTGGCCGCGTCCCCGCTCCGCCGCGCCTCACCGGCGGGGCCTCCTCAGGGCGCACAAAAATACCGCGCTGCCGCCGGGCCGGGCCGCGCTGGGCCGGGAGGCAGCGGAGCGGCCGATCTGCGCGGAGGTGCGGCCGGCGGGTGGCAGCGGGGCTGCAGAGGGCGTCTGAGGCCGTGAAGGGCGGGGAGAAAGGGCGGGCGGGCCGGGCAAGGGGGCTGCGTGTCCGCTGTGTTACATGGGGCGGTGATGCCGCCTTGGTCGCCGGCAGTGGGGAAACGTGAGGGGGGGGGTTTGCCGTGTGAAGTGGTGTCGGCGCACAGGGAAGCGTCCTCGGCACCGGTTGCGGCCTTGCGGGCCAAGGGGGAGGCCAAGAAGGGTTGGGCTGTGCGGCTGGCATGTGAAGGCGGGTCGGTAGAGGGTAGGCGTCTCACTTCTTCAAAACGAACTTTCTTCCATGCGCAAAAACGGGTTTTGTGGTTGCGTTTTTGTCAACTGTGCCTTCCAATTTAGCGACTTGTACTGTAAGTCTGTATGGTTCTATTTTTAATCCAAAATCTGGGTTGGTTTTTTTTTTTTTCATTTTTCTGCTGAACTTCAAATAAAGAAAGATAGGAAAGTATTCCTATCCACCAAAAAGAGACTGGATAATATTTCTAAAACGTGAAGGTATGTGAAACCTCACTGGCGGGCCCTAACAGTACTGCAGTATTTGAGGGGGGAAGACAATTTTGCGGAACGTGCTGAAAAGTTACGTAAGACATAACAATGATTGCGCTGTTTGGGTTCCTTTGCATACAAAGTATGTTTACACTGACTTCCAGAAAGGTAAACTTTCATAACAGTTCTATGTAAAAATAAAGGAAATGGGGTTTAGTGACCCATTTGTGTGTGTTGAATAAGGAAATGCTAGTAGTGTCTATTTCTAGAAAATGGTAGCTGTCAGTTGTGATACCTGTGGGCGCTGGTCGAGCCCCATGTTTTGCACCACTGTGCAGCATGAGCCTCCCGGGGAACACTCCCTTACACATGGGGGAGTCCAATTTCTAAAAATTCTAGCCAGTTCTTTTAGCGTTCTGTTTAAGAAGAACAGAAAAAAGGTGAAAGTCAGCACATGCTGAATGTGCACAGGACAACACCGGAGTGTCTCAGAGGCACCAGCTTTTTCCTTCAGGATGAAATGTTAGAGCGGAGGACAGCCTTCCAGGTAAGTAGGCGGAGGAGTTGTAATTAAATACAGAAGGCATAACTGTGCCCCTGGGTACAAAAGATTCAACGTTAGAACAAGGGAGCAGTGCTGGATAAGCTACACCACCTAATAGCAGCCAAGCAAACTTACGCAGTGGGAGTATTTTAGATGCAAGATGGCAACACCACTTTAGTGAAGTCAGCCATGTCCTAACAATTTCCTGTGTGCTGGCCCTCTTAACATATAAATTAATCTTAGAGTTGCAGACTGACTGGCCTAGACTTAACTGCTTTGGTCACGTCCGTGCTGATAGCCCCGTGTCACAGCAGTGCTGTCGGAGGCTGCCGGCGAGGATTAGGTTTTGTACCGAACTCCCTGCTGGTGTGACAGAGAACCTCAACAATGTGCAGAACTGTGCGTGTACAGTCCGGGTGTCCTGTAGTGGGCAGGCGTGACAGCAGTACTACCTCATGGTGGAATTGGAAGAATGAAGAGAAGTGTCATAGCCTTTGTATGTTTGAAGATGGTCTCACCAGGACAGGTGGAGGTAAAGCCCTGGGGAGGGAGAGGAGAGAATGTTGCAGCTGAGGTGGGAAAAGCAACTGCTAAGGTACACAGAGGTGTTGACAGACTCGGACAACCAAAATAAATTACAAAAGGTGACAAAAACAACTTATGACTACTTTGGATGTGTGACCACTTTGAATTTTATTTGGGCTTCTGCAAGGCGCCGTGTCCAGGTTAGTGAGGTTCCCTGGTTATCTGACCAACAGTTGAGTGAGCTCGCACAAGAGGGGTTGCGTGTCACTGCTTGCTTTCGCCATTGTCTGTGACAGAACAGACTCTTTGTCTCAGTTGCTGACTTCTTGCCCGCTATCCTGATTTATCCTATTGGCAGGAGCGCATGGCGCCAGTAGGCTGGCTCAAGACTACTTTCTGACAAAAAACTTTGGCTAAAAGGAGAGTCACGTGGTGTCGGCGATCTATGTAGCTATTGTCTGGCTTGTGCTGGAGCTACTGATATCGGGGGTGTCACAGTCCCACGGACACCGGTGATACCAGTGGTAGGTGAGAGGTAGCAGCATTCTTTGGAGAAACACGTTTTATGAAGTGGCACGGCGAGCTGGGAGCTGAGGATGACAGCAAGGCAGGCATGGCAGTGGCTTCAGTACCACACAGGAGCAGCTCCACAGCACCCAAGCAAGAAGAGCAAAGCAGGTCTGGTGGCGGTTATGAGCTTCAGCTAAGAGTACAGATCGCTGGTGATGATCCAAGTGACCGTAATGACAAGGACGTCTGAGGTCAAGCCAGAAAGGCAAGCCAGCAAGTCAGGGTCAGGATCTGGTTCAGTGACAATAACCAAGGTCAGCCAGTTGGTAGTCTGGTCATCGTTTCGGCCCAGGTGGGTCGGGGTTTGGACTAGCACGTACGTGGCCAGGCACAGGCGTATCTGTAATGTAGCTCAGGCAAGGACCCAGGGAGAGGGCTTCAGTGTAAGCGCAGCTCCTGGGCGAAAGTAAGCGGCCCTCGCTTCTTGCAGCTCTTTCTCACACAGCAGTCTGATGGGCTGCACCATGGCAGAGCTGCCTTCAAGCACAGGGAGCTTAACGCTGACAAAGGCCCCAAGAAGAAGTAATGAAGACCTTCAGCCTAGCTGAGGGACATACGTATGTGACTGAGTCAGTACATGTGGCTGCGTAAGTATTTGTATGCCAGAGTTTATTTTAAAGACATGTAAACCATCATCGTATTATGAACAATTGGAGGCATGGCCAGACCTACTCTGTTTACACCATTAAATGCTGTAAAGAAGTCAGGAATGAGGGAATCACATGGGTCCTTGATCCATATGAATACGTTTTACTCCTCTTTTGACATGATGCTTCTGCTATCTTTGCAGACAAAATCCTTTTCATTTTCTTTTTTCTTTCTGCCATTCCTTAGAACATAACTCTCTTCAGACACAGAAGAGAATCCCAAGCTGGTGCTGGTTGCCTTGTATTGCATGGTCAACTTTCTCACAATCATAAAAGATCTCAGAACCAAGATAAGTGTCCAAAGCTGGAAGGCAGGCCATGCTAAGGCAGTCCCTGGACAAATAGGCCAAAATGCCAGTGTTTCTAGTGACCTACCAGGTCTGACAGGCCTTCAGAGTGTGAACCTGTTAGCAGTGCCATGGTCCTCACTCTGGAACACTTGATGCTCCAAATGCCGTCAGCATCGATGTATAGCCTCACTGCCCAAAATAAATCTGCCCGTAACAAATTACAGCCACAGCCCTCCCCTGTTCTGGCTGCATCTGCTGCAGTGGTGAGCTTGGTTGGGACTTACTCAACTCTGTAGGCAAAGGCAACTAATTTATTTCCTTTGCATAGGTAGGGCACCTGGTCTTGTACCTGGGGAGAAAGGCTAAGACTTGGAAGGGAAAGCTCATGTCAGGTCTTCACTGGGAGGGTGCCCAGATGGACGTGTGTACTTCCGGGCATACATGCAAGATCACAGAATCATAGAATGGTTTAGGTTGGAAGGGACCTTGAAGATCATCGAGTTCCAACCCCTCCTGCCATGGCCAGGGACACCTCCCACTAGACCAGGTTACTCAAAGCCCCATCCAGCCTGGCCTTGAACACTTCTTTGGGCAACCTGTTCCAGTGTCTCACCACCGTCAGAGTGAAAAATTTCTTCCTAATATCACTTCTAAATCCCCCCTGTTCCAGTTTGAAGCTGTTCACCCTCGTCCTATCACTACATGCCCTCGCAAAAAGTCCCTCCCCAAGATGTATCTGATCAGTTCTTACAGAGTGATTAATGACATTTCTGAGATAGCAATTGCAAATGACGTGAATTTTTAATGGACATCAATAAGGTACAAACTTCAAATAAAAATATAGAGAGGGAAAGCCAAGAGCTGCAGCTTTTTTCACTTTGAATGCTGGAACACATATTGGAGGGCTAAGCAGTTCCCACTATAACATTTCAGGGGTATTACATTGCAGCTAAAGTTGTTCAGCGTCCAGGCTGGAGGTCCTTTCAGTTTTCTTACATAATTTACCTCCCGTCTTCTTATTTACGCTTTGGAAGCCTGACCAGTTGTGGTCCAAGTACATCCAAGAACCCCAAGTCCAGAATAAAATTAAATGTGACGGCAGACTCACCATCAGAGTCCCTATTATTAGAGTCTGAAGGAGTTTTGGCCTTAGCTGAAGGAGTAACTTTAGAAACCAGGGGAAGCTCCTGATGTCTACAGCGGGCTGAAGTCCAGAGCTGTAAGGGGATGCAAAAGCAGCCCGTACTCTTTTCCCTAATTTCAGCAGCCCTGTGTGTATGGATGCGCAGAGGACATTTTGAAGGGAAAAGAAAGCAATCAGGAAAGATTTCAATTATTTATGGTGAGCGGATGGATTTAGCAAGCCTGCCTGCTGAGACAGAGGCGTGACTGTGCGAACCAGCTAAGCGGTTAATGGTCACGGATACCATCCCCTCACAGCGCTGGTGGTGTTTATATTATCTACACAGTGCTAGAGGCATATATTGCACTCTGCACATAAAAAGAAAGATGTCTCATGCTCTTTCGAATTTACAATCCTCTTTAACAATTTCTGCAATACAATATATGTGGACTTTATCAAACACTCTGTATTTTATGCAGCTGAGCATATCCTCAGTTACACACTGCCCTGACAGTCCACGGCAGGGGAGTTCGGCTGCATTCATACTCCAGATATTTTTGGCTGATTTTATCCGTATGATACTGATACTTACCTCATTTTCTTGAGACAGATCCTTCGCTCCATATTTATGACTTATTCATGCCAAACTTTCTTGGACCTCAGTAAGAATTTTTCCTGGTAAGTCATGAAGAAACAATGCATACTTAAGCTCTCTGGTACATATGCCATTATTAATTTCATGTCTAAATTTGGCTGCCTGGACTTCCACTGTCACTGTCAATAGCAACTGACCACAAACATTATCCCTAACAATAAAAGTATTACAGAACAACTGTGCCCCCCTGGAAAAAGAAAGATAAGACTCTTTGTCAAATGTAAAGCCCTTGCAAACATTTTGCAATAGCTAATAAGGTTGTGCTAGAATAAGGGTGAACAATTTTTTTTTTTTTTAAATAACTGCAGGGGACTCTAGATTTGCCTCTAGCATATTGTTTCTTGTGGGTCTTCAGTGAACAAACAACTTTGAGTAATGAATGTCGGTGCTGTTGTAAATATGTGTTGTAAAAGCAAGTATTTCATGTCTCTTAAGGCCTTGTATGCTGTCAGTTCATGTCTTGCTTCACTTGGTTCTCCGCCTGTTTTGCAAAATTTTGAGTTTCCTAATATCAACCACGAGGTTCATTACCGAGGAAAATCAAGAATTTTTTGCTATTCTGAAATGAAGTTTTTGGGTTTGGGTGTTTGGTTTTTTTTCTTAGATCCAGGTTCAAGTTTAAACCTAATATTCTTCATGACTTTCATCCCCTCAAATTAATTTCAAAATATCAGGTTTGGATAGAATTAGAGAACTGTGACGCAGCCTTTCCCCTAGCATGTGATACCACAATCAGGAGTACACATCTTGTTCCCCTTAGCAAACATGTTTATATTGCACTGTAACTCTGTTGACCCAACTGGTTAGCCAATATTCAGTGTCATTTGTAGGGGAAACATATTTCTCTGTTTCTCCCCCGTTATTTTCAGGCAATGTATATAGAAGCTTGTTCCACTGGAAATGGGTAAGGATTCAATAGCCGGAGACAATACTCCAAATCTATTTCTGCTAACGCTTTAGCCAAAACTCCTCCAGGCTCGCACATTTCTAGCTGTTTGCCAGGCTGTGCTCTGCCGCCTCGTTTGGCGATGTGCAGCTGCAGTCGATAGTCCCTGTTTGTATTTGCTGGGACACCTTTAACTGCGTGTCCCAAGCACTTCAGGCTTGCACCTGGGGCTGGCCCATGGGCAATGATTTTCCGTGACTGCAACAGTCATGAAGTGGGAGGACGCTAACTTGGCTGAACTTGCCGTCACTTGTATGCGCTGCTGCACACACCGCGTGCGCTGGTGACAACTGGAAGCACGTTCACAGCGACTCTGTTCCTTCTGAATAGCACCTTGCCATGCATTTGCCCGTCACTGAGGAGAGTGGTCCTCCCTCACCTTGGGCAGCACAAGCATTTCACTCCGTTTGCTGGGCTGTGCAGTAACGCAGCGGCAGCTCCGACGCTCAGCGCTGTAGCTGTCCTTGGTTGGTTTCCTCTTGAGCGATTCTGCTCCCAGGAAATAGATTTTGCTGTCCTTCCCCTTGATGCAGATGGAAAATCACAAGACAGCAGCACCTTCCAATGATTCTTTGCCAAAACACACATCATTTTGCAAGGCGTCCCTTTTGATTAATCGCATTTGTATTCAGTAACAAAAATCCAAATAAAACAACATAGCACAAAAGAGCAGAACGGGTCTTTTTGTATCTGCCAGTCCGAAAGTTTGCTCTTCCAGGTATGTTCATCAAATAACCTCTTAAATTAATTCATTTAGCTGCAGTTTAATTCAAGTCAAGTTTCTTATTCCCCCATCTACGTATGGAAGGCTGTTTCCAAAGATCGGCCTTCTGTTTATCAGAAAAGTTTATTTGTGCCCGGCGTTTATCAGTTTGTCCTGTTGATAAACCTGACCTTCACCTCTTCTGTGGTGTTTACGCTTCTGGGAGCAGCTGGTTCCTTTCTCAGCCTTTGTTTTTGAGAATGCCATGCAAATTCCCTAGGGCAATATTCTTCCCATGTAGCTTAAAGTATTTAAATAAAACATCTAATTTAGGAGCCAAGTCAGAACTTAGGTAGGCTGAAAGATTGGAGATGCCCATCTCTTTCCGTTGACTGCAGGAGTCCCTGGTGACTGTGCTCCTAATTTATGTGTCTTTGTGAAGTACCTGAAGTTGGACAGCATAAATCTGGACTTTAATGCTGTTAGTTTTTATCTCCTGACCAATCCTGAAATCTTTCTCTGCACTGCTTCCTATGGGAGTTTATCTTTCTTGAACATAGATAACCAGTATTCCAGATGAAGTCTCATCACTGTCATCAATAACTTTGCTGCTTCTCTGTCAGTTGGAAATACCCTGTCTGAAATAGTTTGCCATCATGTTTACTGAATTCTGTACTATAGTTCCTTCCTCTCAATGATTTACAGTTCATTAACTCCCTAGTTTAGGCCTGAAATTTATGTTAGTCCTGAAGTCCATGATCTTTCACTGTGGATTATTAAATTTTACCTTATTTCTGTCAGCTTAGATCTCACAGTCAGTCCTTCCCAGGCAATATTTAAAACCTCCTTTATAAAGACATCACCTCCCACTTTATATGGCAATTTTAAATTTCATTAACACCCCCTTGCTTCTGGTGTCCTGGTCATTAGTGGAGGCATTAGGCTGCTTGCTCCCAAGAACAGGAAATTCCTGTTGGAATTCCACATTTTGTGTTGTATGGTCATCCACTTGTTGCTTATACATTTGCCACGCTGCTCAAATAGTGAATGTCAAAAGGTGTCATTTCTTAAAGACAAATTTGTTCTTGAAATGGAGGGAAATGTAACAATAAAGGTGTTATCAGCTATCATGCAATTACAGCCTTATTTCCATTCCGTCAGTGGAAACTGCTGCTTGTTTGAAAGATGATTATTTGATTGCTGCTTGATTGCTGCTTATTTGAAAGGTGATTTCTGACTAAAAATCGCACTGGAGCTGCTGAGACCTGCCAAAGCCCGGTCTCCACGGTCAGAATGATACGCTGACTTTATACTTCTCTTTACACTGAAAATTGGAAATATGGAGAGTGGTTAATTGTTGTTGTTTCAGCTGCTGGCTTACAGAGAGCTGGTTGAGCAAGAGGAGTGGGAGAGGTTATTTCCAAAGAAGAGAGAGTTGGTATTTTTCTGTGCTATCAAGAGAGCTGATAGCTACATAGCTTTTATTCTACCTAAGTCAAAGCAAGGAAATACCATACTGTACACCTTCTGGTACCTCAAGGTCAAAGTCCTCACACATCCCAGATACTTCTGCATTCCTGCCTTCCTCTTCACCACAGGATGACTGTGCTCTCCCTTCCCGTCTCTCTCTATTCACCATCTCCAAGTCCTCCTTCACTCCACAGCTTCTGCATCATCTCTGAGTAAACTTCTTCTCCCTCAAGGGGTTCAGTGTCCCTCATTTCCTTTTACCTCACCACAGCCATCGTGATTCCCCTCTCTCTCATCCTTCTCCCCTTCTCTTCCACAGACTTAAACAAACCCTTTGGACTTACACTGAGAAGAGCCGAGATCTTCGCAATGCTAGAAGATTTTATCAACTTACTTTCTGAGAGGTGGGCAGTTCCAGCTGTTGTTGGAAATGCTGGACATGCTAACTACAGAGTCCAACCACCACTGTCAAGTTGATTGTCCTCAAAATCAGGCAGTTTCTGCACAAGGATGTCTATGACATTCCTCTAATATTTTGGACATGATTGAACGTAACGTCGTACGGGTACCTTATTACAGGCAAACATAAACAAGCAGACAGGGGTATGAAGGTTTTTGTGTGCTCTGGCTTCAGCTCCCAAAGGTGAGGAGTCACTCCTGCATGCAAAAGCTGCTTTACCATTTCAGGCACTGATGAATAAAATTAACAGAAACAAATTGCTAGTGCTATGTAGTCACCATTTGTTCAGCAAGCAGCTACACAGAGGTGCGTTTGCACCAAGGGGAGAAACGTACGTGTCCAACAGGAATCAGAGAGCCCTTCCTGGCAGAACAAGAATGCTCTTGAATTAAAAAACGGCATGAACAGAGCAGAAATAGGATGCAACCCATACAGAAGACTCCTGTGCAATCTATGGAGTGAAGGGGATGTACAGGGCAACAATGTTTAGATTTTCCAGTTGCCGTCAATGCTGGCCAAAAATAATGACTCATTCAAATATGCTTAAGAGCTGCACTTTGAAAATAAGAATCCGGGCAGACAGGTACTGGCATGGAAATGTACACAACAGTTTGTTTAAACAGTGTCTTTCACAACCAGCTACTCAGTGACACGTGACAAGCCACAATACTTTTGCCACGTCAGTAGCCTACGCTGCCTGTCCCAGCTCTGTCACCTTTGTCTGGGTCCGTGCTCAGCAGCCCCGTCACGCTGACCTGCCCGGCTGCCACACAACTCTCATCTGCTCTCAAGCGTGTTTCAGCCCTCAGGACGCGACAGAACAGACTCTTAGTCTTGTTGGGCACCTGCTGTCCCCATCCTTTCATGCCTTCCCTGTGGCATGCAAGCAGTTTTTGCAGTTTGTTTAAGAAAAGCAGAATTTTGTCCTGAGAAGTGTTGTGTAAATACCCATCCCCAAGAGAAGCTGTTGGAAAACACACATCTGGGAGCTGTTGGAAATACATCATCGCATTTGGGGTGAGGTCTGTGGGTAAAAACATGCTGTCTTCCTGAAATTTGAGTTTTCCTGGCAAAAGGACCTTAAGAAAGAAAAAAGAAGAAGAAAGTATGTTTAAAAAAAAAAAAAAAAGGGGAGGGAAGAGGGAAACATGTGGCTCTGCATCAGTTTCATATTGAGTGTTTGGATGTGTAAGACTCCACACGAGCCTCCAGCAGCTCGCTTTCTCATGTAAGAGAGAAAAATACTGAAAATACTGCCTGCCTGACCCTCATCATGCACAGGAGAACGTGGACGTGGCATCTCTCAAACAGATGGCATGTCTGCAGACTTGGGGATTCCCCTCTGGCCTCCGCGACGTCACCTCTGACAGCTGTCCCTGCAGGCAGCAGCACGGGAGAGATTGCCCCCGCATCACTGAGGGGTTCAAAGCACCCCATAAATGCACATCTAATGGGAGCTGTCACGAATATTATAGCAGAGACGCAGTGGAAATACCCACAGATGTAGTGCCTCGTGAGCTGGCTCGTTGGAGGTGATAATCACAACGTGTAGCGCAGGCAGCATTCCTCTGCCTTGAGGTCAGCATCCCAAACCAGTCCGACTGATGCCAGCACCTCGCCACACCTGCCAGTAACGTCATTAAAAGCCAAATCCTCATCTCCAAGCAGTCAGCACCTAAGCCATGTTCAGTCCTTTACCACCTTTTTGGCAGTCTTCTGTCAGGGAGCAAGGGCAGCCGGGGGGCAGCCCCAGCCCTGGCCGTCGGGCACCTCGGTGGGGATGGGGATGGGCCAGGGTCAGGCTGGGACATCAGCCCGTGTGTGAGTGAGGGTCAGGATCAGGCGCCGTGAGGGGTCTACTGACGTCTGGCAGCTCCACTCTGCTGGTCTCCCTGCTATTTCTAGGACAGAGTCAGTGTGCTCAGAATGGAAAACAGTATAAGCAAGGCCGTAATGCGAAAGATAAGCTATCCAAAGATATAATACGATACAATGCAGTATTGTATTGTATAAAATATGACTGCTGGGGTTATGAGAGCTCTGGTTTGATCAAGCGACAAGGAAGGGCAAGGTAATTCTTTTGGGTTGTTTTCCATTCATGTGGGTTTTGGTGGGGTTTTTTTTGGTTGTTTTTTTTTGTTTTTTTTAATTCCACTACCAAATCTAGAGAAACCTCCTTTTTGTCTGGTGACGTTGGCAAGAGCTAATGGCTGTTACAACCTGTATAATATATCTGCATCTAAATTCAGGCATTTCAGAAGGAATCTAATTTTTAAAGGAGGCTCACGGTGAACAGGCAACTCACACCCAGCCTGCAGCAGGGAAAGGGACGGAGCTCACAAGCCTTCAAGTGCCCTTTCCTCCTCCTGCAGGGCAAAGCCTATGGAGCAAGAAAAAAAAACCCAGAGCAGACCCCTTTTGGATGCTGCTGCCCAGGACCTCCATGCTTCTGTGTGATACCACAGCGCTGCATGCCCATTTTACCAGCGTTAAGAAAATATCCTTAAAGGACAGTTAAGACACTGTTTTGCTCTTCCTGCATCACAGAATTTGTCTCTTCATAATTGTACCTAAGATTATTAGAATCTCTTTAAGTCATTCCAGTCTATTTATATAAATAGGGCTGGAGGAGTGAGGCATACCCTATAGACTAACAACATACCACTAGTGCTGTGTGTACCATCCCTTCCATTTTTTATTTGAAAACATCTCAGGAGCAGTAGAATAAGACGCTGAAAATGTAAATCTGACTGCCTTTTGATGCAGTTGAGTAGCTAGAAATAAGGAAGAGAGACACATTTACATATTAGGCTATTATAGACCCAGGTAGGATGAATACTCATTGTAGCTTGTAATAAAATTTTTGACACAGGTAGTAATAGGACATAATTACATTTGAGGTGTTGAAGGGAAGGCACTTCTCATACAGACCAACCACAGGAACAATTAGGGGTGCAAAAGTCCATTTTTCTCATGTGCTCTCAGACACAGAATATATTAAACTATGAACAAACCCAGAGGTTGCGATCTTTTGTTCTGCAAATTAACTAACCTCATAATTACAGGCTTTTATATAACTAAAGGAGGCTTCTTTTGATCTGCACTTCTTTTAGATCAGGTTGCTTTACATCAAAATAATCACTGACCTGGTTTGCACAAGGGACATCTCTGAGCAGTCGTAGTGAGGTTTTCTTGCAGTAGAGCTCATTACACCTTGTGGGTTGTGGATCTTTAATTTTCAGAAGGAAAAATACTCGTAAGTCTCTACAACGATTGAAATGGTTTGTAGCTACAAACCCCATGTATTCCTTCTGGCAATATTAGCCTTTCTAACTCAAGAAAGCCCCATAAAACCTCATAACATAATTTGTTTCCAGTAGTTGTGACTAATTTCTCACTAATGAAAAGAGTGCGATGCAGGACAGATTTACTTCCATAAACATGATTTACTTTGTTATCTCATTAAAACAAGCAATTAGCCAAAGCTTTATGTATTACAGTCTTTTCTGTGAGGATACACTGATGATGAAAGCAGATGTTTCTTCCGGACGGGAGTTCTTCTTTTTTCACAAAGACGGCAAGTCAGCTGATGTCCCCAAATTCAGCAAGAAATGGTATAAGGGGCCGTGTCTTTTCTCACCGCCCAAATTCCCTTTCAGGAGAGCACATAACCAGCAACCTTTGCCTCCTAATGTTTTGCAGGAACATGTGCCCGGGGTTTCCCCCAGCTGGGCTGAAAGCCATGGACGTATCGGCGCACCTGCGCCAGCCGGAGCGCCCCGGTGCTGGCACTGGTGCTGCCATCACTGCCCTGCAGGTACCACGGCCCAGAGCAGCACCGGGGCTTTGCCATCACCCTCAGCTTCTCTGCTCAGCGGCACACAGACACTACCCCCGGCGGGGAAGCTCGTTTCCCCCCGTGTGCTCTTTATTCTGGGCAATAAATAAATAAAATAAATAATATTCTGGGAGCAAAAGCTTGTAACTGAAACTGAGACTGTTTTGCATTTATCACGGATGATAAATCCTGGCTGTAACGCAAGCGGCCGTGTCAATAAATTTAGCAGCTGTATTGCCCTGAAGACTGGTCCGTATTTAGAAGGGTAAATAAGATTCTTTTTTTTCCTCAGCGGTTGCTGACAAAGCTCGTAACAGGTCTAATAATGCTTGTGTCCTGTGGGAAATATGTATGTTAATTTGCCTGTGTAAACACTCATTCCTCCTAAGGAAACACTCTGCCTGGCTCTGTGTGTTCCTTCACGTTTTATAAAAACGGTTAAATAAACAGCGTACTCCCAGTGCCTCTTCACACCGAATCAGTCACACAAGTCAAGATCCAGCAGCCCCAAAACATATTTCTGATCTTTATGATTTCTCTGCAGGATCTCCCCAGTTCTCCTCTGCTCCAGAGTCAAATGCTTTCTGTTGCATGCCATGAAGATCAAATGAATTTAGGCTTCTTTAGACTCTTTCAGTCGTAGCATCCTGGGAAAGTCATGCTCTTCGATGGTTTTATTTATTGACATCTCTATCCCTGATATTTGTAACTGAGGCATTGGAAAAATAACCTTCAAATCCTGGGAAAAGAGCACATAGTTCCTTCCACGTTTCACATCTTTCAGTGTCTACAACCACGAAGACTGCTGCTTTTAAACCAATTTTCTTGTTTTTTTTTTAAAAAAAAGAATTTTAAACGTTGACTGAGATCATCACACCACTGATTGCTGCTCAGCATGAAACATAATTTATGAATGGAGGGAGCAAAAGTGGTTTCCATTGCTGCCATCTTCTGGCGTGGTTAATGAACTCCACACGGCAATAACAAAGGCACATTAACTGTGAAGAGAAATTAAACAAACTAAAATAGCATATAAATCTTCCTGAAGGCAGCTGTTAGATGCCAGAAAAGCATCTTAAAAGGTAATACACACCAGAAGGACTGTTGCCAGCTGAAAATTGCAATGGTCCCTGGAACTGCCTTGCCTGTCATTGTAGTAGCGATGTAACAACCATGACGATGTTAGAAAACATAAGAAAAAAATGTATTTCTCTGTGGTTTGGAAGGCATTTGATAGAGAGGCTCTGCAATCAATTTTATGGCTTTGCTGAAGTCATTTCCCCGCTGTTCGTATAGCTCTTTCAAAGAGTAGGAAAAGGGAAAGGAAGAACATTTTTGGATTTTTGCAGGTAAGTGTGAAACAATGGAAATTATGCAGGGAAGTTCAAGGAGAGGTGTAAGGTTAGAAAGTGCTTTCATTTACTTTATGAAATTGGTCAGCTGACAATGTCTCCATAGTTACTGTAGTTCAGTAACTGTGGTAAATTAAGGAAAAATGAATAATGTCCTGAAGTTCAGTAAAGGTGAAATAAAAAATGCAGTAACCTGAGTAAAAATAAATAAATATCTTTAAGAACTATTTTCGCTGCACACCACAACACATTTCAGAGCAAAAAATAGCCTTTGTTGTGCTCTGCACAGCGAGCAACTCCATGAGGTGCACAGTGGAATCCAGTGGGAATCCATCATACCAATACAAAATATGTTGAATTTCTGCCCTCATTTTGTGAACAAAGGCCCAGTATTCTGTCTGTGTTCCATTCATTCGTGCTGAATTTCAGATTCTTTGGAGTTTTGTCATTGCCTTGGCTTGCTCGTGAGACCAAATTAATTTTTCGTGATGAAGAATCCAAAACGCGCTCAATATTTCCTGAAATCGCACCTCTATACTTCAACCGCAAGCTTCACTAATCCTCAGAAATTCATACTGCTGCCTTTATGGGGGATGATGGAGCGCTCGTTAGCTTTTTGATCTCTCTCACAATCGTTACTCCATTCATCAGCCAGCCAGCTGGCTGCATCAGCTCCCTTTGGAGTCCCTTTCCCTGACTAAGCAGTGCTGCCATAAAACTGCATTGTATCCGCGCGCTCTGCCCTTCCTCCACAGATGTTACCGTTTCAATGGGCATACACAGTCCCTCAGCAAAGCTGAAATACCGCTCTGCCAAGTTCCTCTTGGCCAAGATACTTCCTGATGCTGAATTTTTTTTTTTTTATTTTACTTTTTTTTTTGTTTGTTTCAGAGCTCTTGCCAACCATGTACCTTTCCCACCCCAAGGACAGAATGTCTTTGGTTTACCCTGGCTGGCAGCCTGCCCGTATGGCATCCAGGTTTCTGGAGTTCAGCATGGTTTCCATATGATCGGATTAAATTATTTGGGGACAATAAATGATTTAGCAGTGCACAGCACCCTCCACAGCATAGTCATTTACGCTCAACAAATATTTTGCATACAAAAATGAATGCAAAACCCAGAAATGTAAGACCTAACCTTAAGCAGAGCTATTTTTCTTGTGCGGTGGAGTAAAGTAATAGTCTTGAATAAGGGGTCCTGTATGAACGTCCACCCCATGCAATGAACTAAGTAATTTTTATCTGTGATTCTCTATTTTTTAATCCCAATACCAATTACTCATGTGAAATACAACTGGCTCTGATGAAATTGCTCAAGAATAACTGTGATCAGAATCTGGACTTTGTATGTCTTATCACTGCTGGACAGAATAAGCTGACCAAAGATATGCTTCTCTTTGCTGTTCTGGTGGCTTGCTTAGTTCATGTGTCATGTTAATGGGACACTTCCAGAAGGTGTGCAAAGGGAAAATGTTCAGCACTCATTAGAGACCAGTGCGGCCTAATGAGGAGCTCATGGGGAATGGCAGGATGAGCAGGGACTGCGCGGTGACAGCCGCGGTGGCAGACAGGTGTCTGCTATGATTCAAGGCCGCTTACAGCAACAAACATCAGACATCACTTTCTTGCAGAACGGGTGAGAGTGAAGGTGCAGAGAAGACAATATGAAATATTTATGGTTTATTTATCTTTTCACAACCACTATATGTGGCTGACACACCTGTGGGAAAACTGCCCTTATCTTTGGCAGCAGCAGATGCCCGGGAGCATTTGCAGGCGGAGCGCAGCCTGACTGAAGCGTCTCAGTGAGCTGCGTGTGCTCGTGGAGCAGGAGGAGTGCTGGAGGCACACATATTTGAGTGGAGCGGCTCTGCAGGTGGGGCTCAGCGCACTTTCCAAAATGCTTGCCACTGCACTTACACTGCTCAGCGGTTTTATTGTTGACACTGGGAGGGAGATTGAGAGGCTCAGTGAACACCAGGCTCACCTTTCCTTGAAGGTATTCCTTACCAATGGGGCAGATCTTCATTTGCTGTTGACTCCGGTGTGCCTCTCCTCTGTCTAAATTGGGGACTGGAGTTGCCGCGTTTCCCAGCCCAGCAGCTTTCCCAGGCGCGCAGTTACGTCACGCGCACAAATGTTATTTCCAAATAGTTGTTCTGTGGACTGAACCTGCTTCCCCACAGGTCATTTCACATGTCCCCCCATGTCTTCCCACACACGGTCATCCCTGTCGCTTCCTCATCTCTGCACTCGCTCTCGTGTAACGCTGGCCAGGTCTCTTCCGGCTCCCTTACCCTGTCCCCCCGTTCCTTCAGCTGTACATCATGTTTTTCCTAATTCCTCACTGCAATGCTTCATCTTCCTCTCATGCCTCTATATTTTTGGCAGCTCAAGGGGCAACATATGCTCCGGCGGGTTCCCAGCTCCGTGTGCGCGTCCCGGTTGCCAGAGCGCACATGCTGTTCACGCAGCGGAGCCATGCCTCTTGCGGCGAAGGAGGGCTGAGCTACCCTTTCCTCTGCTCCTTCAGGGCACTCCCTCTGTGCTGTCTCATCTCCGCAGCTGCCAGCATTTTGTGATCCTTCTAGGAGTTAAATATCTTGGGGACTTCTACTTCTTTGGCAGATTTGGTAAAGATAGCCTCACAGTTTCAGGAGTCTTTGCGGGGGTGGCAGCAAGCAGACAGGAGGACAGGCAGACGCTGCAGTTGCACAGCTCCAATTCCTTAGAAAACCGAGCTAAAAACAAATTACATTGCAAAATGGATCCTAAGGAACTGGACTCAGTACCATCGCCTTTTGTCTGTCTACCAGGCTGCTTCTCATCTCTCATCCTGAATTTAGATCACAGGGTCTGTGAGGCAAGAAATGTATTTTTGCTCTCTGTATACTCCATTACAGTAATAAAAAAGTAATAACATATAGAAGTCCACAGGATTTGACTAGATTCATTCTCTGTGGCAATTGCATCTCACAAAATTGTTTTAAAAGCCCCAGCACATGGAGCCAGTGAACTCAAACTTCAGTATGATTGAAGGTGCTGCAAGCTGCCCCTTGACCTCTTCCCCAGCTGCTCTTTCCCCCCATATATATTTTTTTTTCCACTGTGACCTTCTGGCACTGAGTATGCCAGGTCTCCATCCCAAATCTGTTGTCATGGAGATTTGGGCCAGCGCTCCAGGGGGAGAGCGTGCCTCTCTCAGCCATCTGAATGACAAATCCTGAGCAAAACTGCACCCCCAAGCAGCGCGGTCCCCGCGAGGTCTGCCCGCCACACGGCTCGTCACGTCTGCTGGCACCGCCAGGGCAGCCAGCGGTGAATTTAATGCGGGGAAACAAACTCTGAATTCTTAAAAACACCAGGGTTTGCCCAGATTTCTTTGCAGATCTGCAAACTAATCACAGGAGGTGACCCGCTGGCTGCACTGCCGCGGCGCTAAGAGTGATAATGAAATAATAAAGTAAGAGGGGTTGTGTTCATCATGTGCTAATAACACCTCTGGGGTGGTCTGAAGCCAGATGGAGTAACCAAAACTTTCCCTTGATATTCAGTGCTGAGGGCGGGGGGTGAGGGACATCATAAAATAATGAATCAGCTTAATAGAGTTAAATTTTCTTCCTTGTTAGTTTGAACAGTAGGATAAGTGATTGATATTTATGCATGTCACAGGGGGGACCAGAAAGATGGAGGTTAGCTCACACAGGAAGAAAAGGCAATATTAAATATCTGACCAAGATGAATAAATGAGAAACACTGAAAACAGATAAGAGTAAGCCCGTTCTCAGTGGTTTGAAATATAACGATATATATGACCACTGTCCTGCAGGATATACATCGCGTTTGCCTGCCTCGGGTGGCTAGTCACGTGAAAATTAAAGTTTCTCTTTTTCAAAAGGAGTAGGCAAGAGCTGTGGTGCCAGATCACCATTTCCACACTCGTGTTCCTGTGTTGAAGGTCTTGCCTGCTCCTTGCACGTTAAACCACTCCTCAAATCCCCACAACTGCTCTTTGGCTCTGCCTGTGTGTAATCCAGCCCCCAGGCGACGGGGAATATTGCTGAGGTTCAGCACCTGCTAAAGCAGAAGGGAACTGGAGCTGGGGCATTTCCCAGAAGCTCTCTTTCTTATTGTATGCGCTTTGGATACCTGCTGTTATCCTTGGTTTGAACCCAATAAATGCAATGTTTGACAGGGTACGCAGATAGATAAAACACAAGAAAGGGGCCAAGGGCTCGGCTGCCTAACCGCGTGGCATTAGTCAGGGTTGGCCCTTGTAAAGTTATCCCTCGAAACAGAGATACTTTGAATGCAAAAGTTGCGCCGGGGTCAGCTGGATTTCCCGGAGGAAAGTCCCATCTCCTACAGGTGACCCCAGCAGGGCGGCAACGCTCTGCCTTCAGCCAGCTCGTCGTGCTGGAAGGTGTAAAGTCCTATCCGGATGCTAATTACGGAGGGTGGGCAGAGCTGTCTCGCTCTCTGCTGAGGCAAGAGGGACTTCTCAAGAGAATTCCCGGGTGTGCTTTACTTCCATGGCCCAGGCGGCAGGCGGGCAGGCGGCCTGCCCCGGCAGGGGGTCACGTGCGGCAGGGAGACGTGACGGTGAGGGCCACGACAGCAGAGGGGAACACGCTTGGAAATGGTGCTGGTTGCTCTGGGCTGGGCAGCGAGGGCTGATTTTGGAGGCCAGCTGGTGCCCGCTGGGTGCAGGCAGAAGGAGGAGGGTGCTGTCGTGGCCCCTGGGGTATCCACTGGGAGGAGGACTCTGTGTTCCTGTCAGTTCACAAGCGTAGTGATCCAGCGGGCCATGCCCTCGGGCAGAGGAGAAGGTGTAGGTTTGTATCAGGCTGGCGTGAGAGCTCAGCAGCCCACGGTGCTGCCCAGAGGCACCGGGGTGGCGTGGCCGCCCATCTACCTGCTCTCCTCCTCCGCCTGCCTGGTGGCCCATCTCCGCTCGCGGCACACGGCCAGCGCTGCCGTATCCAGCGGCTCTCAGCCAGCCCTGCTTTGTCAGGCGGGCTATTGGGGTGCTTTATTTCTGGGGCTGCAGCTCGACCTGTGCCCTCCCGCTTCCCGGGGTGGCTGCGGTGCCCTCCTGGCCCCGTTGCACAAGCTGACCTCGCCGTGGGTCGCTCTGCCTTGCGCTGATTTTGCTTTTCCCCCTTCCACAGACATCGATGGGTTGATACCGAAGGCTGCTCCAACATCTGTGGCCTTATTGCTATGCTGGCTTTCTTTGTGTATTGCTTGCGATGTTCCCAAGTGAGTTGCTGTCAGCGGGTGGATGGAGCCAGGGCTGGGGTGGGTGTTTGGCTCTCACCTCCTCGCCTCTCATCTGCGGCGGTGGCAGCTCTCTCCTTCACTGTGTGACAAATGGCTGCTGGGATAAAGCTGTCTCCTGCCGGGGGCGACACGCAAGCGCCAGAGAAAATGAGAGCAAGAAAATGCTGAGGTTTCTCATAGAAATTAGCAATTAAGCATACAGTCTTTGAGGCATGGCTCCTGCCTGTATGCGCACGCTGAGCTCTGTCAGCCTTTGGAGGACAGCAGATCACAACCGCTGACACGAAGCACTCTTCCAGGCTGGCTTAAACTCTGTAAAGCTGCTTAGTCTGAGGGCTGCTTTGCATTCCAAGGAGTGGAGAGAAGCAGCCAGGTCTGTTACAGAAGAGTTGTACTAGTAGGATCCCTACCCGAAATGCAACGCCCAAAGGAAACCTGAGCCCCAGCAGGGTGTTCCCAGTGACAGACACAGGGACAAGCGTGCCGTGGTGGAGGAAGGAAGGCAAGGCCACAGCCAGAGGAGCAGTGTGATTGCGAGAGAAAACCATGGCAGCTGTTGGTGTGTATGTAAGTTAAAAAGGGGTTTGGAGGTTTGCAAGCAAAGCAAATCTCAGGAAAAGGATGGTGTTATTAATATGAAAACTAAAAGGGGCTTCTGAGTCCATCAGTTAACAACTTTCATGACCCCCAAACATTTAACCTAAATGGTTTACAATGTTAGCTGTGGGAAAAGCTGCCATGTGATACCTGGAAGCACTGCTTAGGCATCAATGGCAATGTCTTTTTGAGTGGTGGATACTCCCTTATCCCATCCTACCCCATCCAATCCCATTCCTCCTTTTTTTGTGGCAGTTCATCTTTGATTTAATCTCATGCACGAACTAAGTTGCAGCAGATCATCACAAATCATGAGCTTATACAAGAAGCGAGCACTTGGATACTCAGGCAGGTACAGCTTGTCCTGCACCCTAGTTTAAATTCCAAGTAAATCATGAGACAGAGTCACTGAAACTTGTGTCTTAAGGAGAACAAAATAAAAATCCTATTTCCAGGTCCTTTCTCATATTGTTACAATTGCAGCAGATTTAAAACACCACTGTCAATAACTATTAAAAAACTGGTTTCACCAAACGAACATCCTAAATGCTGTTCCCTTAAGGTGCTAGTCCAGAAGTGACTAGAGCCAGCTGCCCATCTTTCGCATTTATTTCTATCCTATTTGTCCTTAGGGTAAATCACTCAGGCCAAGACTGATTAAAGCAAGGGCCGGGCAGGACCAGGATCTCTGACAGTTCTCTGTAGGTGGGGAGGGTGGGCAGCAGCGTGGGAGCAAGCAAGGACCTAACAACCACTGGCTGATCTCCTCATGACTGTGAGGTCCCCACCAAGCAGGCGGTGGCACAGCACAGATAACCAGTAGGACTGGATTGGGAAAGAGTTAAGACCAACACGTACATGAAGTTACAGTCTTGTGCAATCCCTGAATCAGTGGCTTCAACTGGATAAGTTTATTTTTACAGACTGCTTGGGCAAAGACTACCCGATGAGTATGTATTGTTTCCTGACTCAGCTATAAAGTAGTGTTAGTGGCATAAGAGCATATGACCAAATGGTCGGTGGGGTGCGCAGGCAAAGCTGCTCTGCAGAGAACTGTCCTAACTGAGGAGCTGCCTCTGAACCTCTCTGCCAGTTTGTTTCGTAAGGTTGTTCTCTCTCATCCTGCTGTCCACCTCCCGATGGCACTCTGGCCCTGTACACGTGCCTTCTTCTGCAGCCTGCCAGCCCCTCTGCCCTCGCATCCTTTGCCTTGGCCCCCTTCCAGGAAGCCTGTTCTTCCCGTTTTGCCGGGAGGCCGCTCTGATATCGCCTTTCTGAGTTAAAATGGGTTCAGTGGCCATGTACTCAGGCAATAAGACTGTATCAGGCACCTTCTTCATACGGCATCTTTTTCATCAACTTTTCTGGAATTTGAGTCTTGGCACCAAGTTCACAAGTCATTCAGGTTCTCCTGAACTCATTCTTTTGCAGACATTCGAAACATGTGAGTCATGCTTTTGAGTCACTCTTTTCTTTATTCCGTACAAGTGGCATGGAAACCTTCTTCCCTTTTCCTTGCTTGCTCATTATTTTTTCTGTTGCTTCCACCCACTAACTAGTGAGTGAGGACACTTCAATCTCAGATGCTTTTCTAATCCAACTTTTTCTTCTCACCTTTGCAGGTCACACTCTCTCTGCAAGGATGTGAGTTTCTTTCTCTTTCTTTCCTACCTGTTTCCACGTTGCATTTGGAGCCAGCTTGGCTGAAAGGTTTAATATAAAAGAAATTGCCTTGCACTGTGCTGAGAATGCACATGGGCTTCAATAACGCAGCAGACCAACAGGGTGCAGTACCACACTGCACGCTGCTCCTCGCAGACACAGCATACACATTGTTTCTTTATATGGGCAAAAAGTGATTTTCCAGTTCCGAAACATGAAATGGTTCTCCCCAGTTTAACATCTATATCTCAAGCACATGTTAGCATTCTTACCTAAATGAATTTGGATTGCGCATAAATAAAAGAGGGTAGATGGAAAAATAGCTTTTCTTTTTTTTTTGGTAAAGCCACTTAATACAAACACTTTTTACCTGTTCAGTCGAAACCCTCACAGTAACAATTACCCACAGTGTGTTTTCATGGCTATGGAGCCTCAACAAATAGCCGTGAGTCTTCACATGAGATGTACTCGTGTTGACTGCAGAGGGGATTTAAAGTGATCCCTTATAAATAGTTAATATAGCGTAAATGGAGTATAAAGAAAAAGAATTGCTAAGCAGGAGAGATAGAATGGTGTCTTGTTTATGCATGGCACTTGCAGTCAGCCTCAATGCTTTTCCTCTAACACAGTACACTAATTTCACTCATGGCTTGCCATTTCAATCTTCCAGCTCGGCTAATACGGCTGCCTGAAAATTAGAGGATCTGCAAGCCCATGTTTGTCATTTGCATTACAGGGTGCTGTGGAGCAGGGTCCTTGGCTGCTGTGAAATGGCACGGGTCCACAAAGCAAAGAAAACCTGTCCTGTAAACCAAGGCACTGCTCTCTGTTTATGGTCACGCTATAACCTGCTTGGCACGGCTGGATTCTTTAGCTTTCAGTCTGAAGGTATTTCAGTTTCCCTTGACAATGAGAGCAAACAGCCCAGCGAGCCTTTGCGTGAGTTATCTAGAATCTAATTCCCATGATTTATTTATTATTTTTTTTTAAATTCATCTTCCAAACTCGGAAGACTAAAACTGCCTACAAATCCCCTGCAGTGATATGCAGAAATACCGGGAATTTGGGGTTTGTATTTGTAAGAGGAGCACTCATTATTTCTGGGGCAAGCGGGGAGCCCTGCGGCAGCGAGGGCAGCGAGGCTCACACACACCGATGCCGCCCGGACCAGAGCTGTCGGCTGCAGCAGCCCTGGAAGGTGGTGGTCCCTGAAGGCAGCCTGGTGCTGCCGCACACCTGAGGGCGATGCTCCTGTGGGTTCCCCCGGTTCTCTGCAGGGAGAGGACTCTAGAAAACTCTGATAGAGCACCATTTTCTTGCCAGGCAGATGTGATGCGCAAGGAGCTGTAGATAATTGTGTGCCTGGGGCTTCTCTCATGGCTGTGAGATGGTTTTTTACTACAAAGGTTTCTACCTTTGGAGGAGGAGGAGATCTTCCTCCACTGTTTTGCCAGCAGCTGGTGCGTTTGGGTTGTGCACAGATGCTGGAGTTCAACCCTCCCCTTGCACAGCCCATTTCTGTCTCTGCTCACACCCACAGAGAGGTTTGGGGAGCCAGTGGTGGGGTGCAGCCATGCAGGTACCACCATAGTCAAAGCAAGATGCAGGACCCAAGTCTTGAGCAAACAGTCCTAAGTCTGTGGCTTCAGGGCTGGTTTTGGCAGAAGTTGAAATGTACCTCCTTTGTGTGAAGTCGGTCCTAGTTAAATGGCTGCTCTGAAATGAGTCTCTATTGCTACTTCTAAACAACCAGAAGGAACCCAGCCTTCCTCAGATATTTCCTTCATTTTTAGGATATGCTTAGAATATACTGTTAAAAAACTCTTAACAGAGGAGGAGAATGGTGATTCCTACTAGCACTCTCAGATATTTGCAAATAACATTATCTCCCTAAAATTGTTTTGTTCTGTTTCCTTCCTGACTCCTGTGTGACAACATTTGTAACAACAAGCAGAAGACAAAGGACAAGGAAGTGAGAGTCCAGTTTTTCAGATATGAGATCATCCCCAAGGAGAAACTGCCTTTATTTTTGCAATCTGGCTTCCTTTTCTCCTCTAACTTATCTTCAGCTGCCCATTTGCCCAGTCGCTGTGCACAGTCTGATGCAGAAAGAAGCCACACAGAAGAGTTAGTTGTCGCCCCCTGTATCTCCTGGGGTCACAGACCTTTCCTACTATTTTTTGCCCTACCGTGCAACAGACTACAGTCAGCAAAACTTGTTGTGGGACTAAAAGAGGGGAAACAAAAGCATTTAAAAAAAAAAAAAAACCTGTTAGGCTCTTCTGTGTTGACAGTGTTAAGAAGTTTGTTTATCTAATTGATTATGGACAGTGCAAGTACAAGGAGGAGCGATGGTGAGAAACACCAGTGGGCATTGGCCAAACAGATACCAAAGGGGAGATGGAGTGGGGAGGCCCAAATCTGCAGGAAAAAATTACTCATGGGGTGTTCTGATGCCTGACAAAGCTAAAACAAACAAAACCCAAGCCTGTTGCTCACGCTTCTCTCCCCCGCTGAGCAAACCCACAGGATTCAGCAGAGAAACCTGCCCAAAGACGTGGGCCAGACTGCGGTGGTTCTGGGAAGGAGAAGTGCCACAGAGAGCTCCTGTCAGAGCCAAGGGCATCTTTGATGCTGAGGAAGTGTTTAATTGAGGAAGATTGCCAGAACACAAAAGTAGGATTAAAAGGCTCTGAAAGCCTTTTAAAAGCCTTTGTACTGTTTCTAAAAAGTGTTGTGCCTTTTATCTTCAAAGCTGTCAAACCAACCCTTCAAAAGACGCAGTTGTGGAGTAGAAGCGGATTAAAATGCTACTTAAAATCCATTTTGTTTCCTGTTAATTTGTACTTAATTTCTGTCTTATTCAGGTGCATCCAGGTCATGTTGTCCTGCTTTTTTTCCAGCAACACTGAGTGTAAAGTTACCCTTACAAAAAACAGAGGCTGGTGGTGGGGTTTTTTCATCACAAAGAGCTGCAACATCCAGAAACGAGCAGAATTTTATGAAACTTGTGTTACAGCCGTGGAAGTTCACGTCGCCTTGTCCTTTACCGTAATGCTGAAGCGTTCGCGCCTCCGTGGGTGTCGAGCTCCCTTTCTGCCGGCGGGGAGGGGGAAGGCCAGCAGCCCGCACCTGGCACCAAGGTTTGCTGTACCCTTGCGAGTGAGAGCTTCCCTTGTCCCCTCGGCTTTGAACCCAGCACACACAGCTTTACCCTCCAGAAAGACTATCTGTGCCTTGCAGCTTGCTCATTTCTCACTAGTGGCGTGCCGAATTTCAAGATGAGATGCAGGCGCTGGCAAATGTCAGTTTTAAGGTACAGTTATATTTTCTTCGTTACCTGTGTTGCTTTTAAGCGCCTTGCAACCAGATACTGTTTTTTTAAAGCAAGGTACAGCCAAGCGCGGGCTCAGAGAGCAGCGAAGGAAGCCTGCCCTTGGTGTCCTTCAGGAGCGGGAGCAGTTTCTCTCCTTACCCATACAGGAGGGGAGGAAAAGGGGATGATGTGTCTTTGGTCCCTCCATCCCTTGCCCTGTAAGCTCCTCAGCTTCACGATGCGACTCTTCCCCTTCCGTGCAGGGTTATGTACCCTCACCCTGCTCCATCCACAGAGTGTCCGGATGCTCCCTTGTCCTTCCCCAGACCAGGCAGCAGCGGGCTGGGCTGCCTGCATCTGTACTGGGGCTCAGTCTAATCAGATGGGGAAATTTGGCGATCAGAACAGATGACATGGGACGTAAAGGTGTTAATGAGCTGAGAGGAACGGGTGAACTGACAGATACCTTCCAGTGTTTCCAGACAGCAGCGAGTCGGGTCACGCTGTGCGCGCAGCGGGGATCGCAGAGGAGAGCAGCAGGGTGCTATGCCAGCGCTGGCTGGGATGGCAGGGGGGCTGCTCAGGGGAGGTCGAGCCTGCCAGCCCCCCACTGGTGGGACACGTGGGACCCCTCAGAAGGGCATACGCAGGAGAAGACACTGCCACAGTGAGACTGTCGAGAGGCTGGGAAGATGCATACGGCCTGAAAAGGATTGGGCTATGCTTCATCCTATTTGGGTTTGTTACCGCAGGGAGGAAGGACTCACAGTTTTGTGATCATTCCTGGCACACCCAGGGGCAGCCCTGACTTGTGCTGTACCCCCGGGAAGCCCTGGCAGGCACTCCTCGCCTCTGCGGGCTGCCCTGCAGCGTCTCCCTGTTTCCAGGATTTCGCTCAAAAACTGTAAAAAGGCAAAGGGGACTTTCAGGCCAGTAACAGCAGAGAGTGACTGCAGACTGTTCGAGGAAAAATGTCTTTCCTTTGAGGGTGGTGGAGCACTGGAACAGGCTGCCCAGAGAGATTGTGGAGTCTCCGTCTCTGGAGATATTTAAAACCTGCCTGGATGCAAAACCTGCTCTAGGTGAACCTGCTTTGGCAGGGGGGTTGGACTTGATGGTCTCTGAAGGTCCCTTCCAATCCCTATCATTCTGTGATTCTGTGAAGCAATAAAAATGATTAGGGCAGGACAAAAACTAGTGAAGTACCAAGCTGAAATATTCTACCTCTTTCTTTTCTTCTTCTTCTTTTTTATTTTAACATATTTTTTCTCTCTGATTGTGTATAAGAAACTCTTCCTTTTGCCCTGCTTAACCTTTGACTCCAGCTGAGTAGTCCTTCAGGGGGATGCTTCCTTGACTTAAACTTGACTCCTGTGTAAACCGTGTCTGCAGTGCTGACATCTCCAGCCTGAAGGTTTGTAATGCAGAATCCCTGAATTCACGAAACACTGTGGTGTATTCACTAATTGTTGCCTGTGTCAAGGCATGTCGCTCACACTATGTCCTGGGTAACCTGGATAAAACTCAGACGCAGTGTCTTCCCTTGAAAGCTATTTGCATTGGAAATAAAGTGCATGAAACTAAAATGAGCTTGTCACAGCAGAAGGATGAATTCTGCAGTATTCTGGATTTCCTGCATGAATCATTTCATGTGTCTGTGTGTTCCTCTTTTGATGACTTGGCAGAGCAGAACGAATGAGTCGCACATATTTAAACCTGGTCTGAATTCTGCTCTGGGTTTCCATCAGCATTACGGTTTGTACAGCAAATTCATTCAAGTGATAGTGGTTTACATGGAGGATTAGATTTTTGCTTTGATTTTAAGATTTCTCAAATGGCCTGTCCAGCACAGGGTAACATTCACGTCAGCAGAGAAATGAAGAGATTTTGATCTCTCGGTTTATTCTATTAGCACTGCCTGTGGTAATGAAATAATGCTGCAAACATGAAAACTAGGATCAGTTATCTGTGTGACCCTGTCTATTATGAGGGCTAAAATACATCATTTTACAAAGAAACTGGACCACCTGGAAGGGCGGAACAGACAGGAGCCAGATCATTAAAGTAGATTATTAGATCATTTTTGTATTTGTTCACCAGAAAGGAAAATTATTTCAAACCACCCCTGCAGACACACGGCACTGTTTTAAACCAGCTGTCACTGTCCTGCCTTCACTAGTTTTCACCAATGCATTGATATGAGAATTGGCCGCAGCCTGAGAAAGCAGACCATTGGTTGAACACACCTAAAGCAGAGCTATTCTCTCTGAGTCTTTGTAGTTATGATGTGTTTATTTTAGGATTTGAGCAGTTTGATCGTCTACGTACTTCACCACCAGATTTCCAATGAGATTTCTGTTGTACAGAGAAGTTAGCAGCAACCTCAGTCGTGGCACCTCAGACAGGTTGCTACATGCACTGCCTCGCTTGTGCAGACTTCGGTCTCGAGATTCAATTTTTAATTGCCCAGGCTGCTGGGGCAGTGGTCTCTGCTGTGGCCACGAAGGAGCACATTCTCCTCCTTGTCTCCACAAAGCCCTCCTGTCCCCCAGAGGGATCCTGGGCTGTGTGTAAATCAGCTGCTCAATCTTCCGCCCATCTCACAGGATTAATCAGAAGACCCATGACAGGCATGCGCTCCGTTAGACTCATCCCCTTCACTATTTTAAAAGAGCTGTTCACAAACTTTCCAGCACTATATTCCTTTGCTGAAAAAGCACACTAGATTAGACCCAAACGTCCTACAGGGAAACGTCTTATTTTGACAATATCTTAATTTTCCGTAGAATATTTTGTCTTCCTCTTTTGAAGTACTTTTCTTTTTTTAAATAGTAGTGCATTTCAGTAATTAAACCAGTTACCACTTCCCGGCTGGAATGCAAAATGGCCCATTAATTGCCCACTAGTATTTTTTAAATGGGCAGCAAACAAAGTTTTCAATAACCAATTGTCAGTTACCATCTTTATTGTCATTTATTCAATTCCAACTTTAAGATAAAAAGATGAAAACAAAATGTATCTATCTGACTGACCAAAACAAATCTTTTAAAAAATCACTCATTTTCTGCCATGTAAGCAAAATAATTTTCATAATGTCAGAGTTGCCACAAACTGAAATCACCAGCTTGCTTCTAGTCCTTGTGTTGTGTTGGTGAGAAGATACATGGAGGGAATACTATGCAAATTTACTATAAACTATTATATAAAATATGATATGACAAAGTGAACATGCTTTTATTTGCCTGCTGAATCCTCTAGCAAGAATCTGTTCTAAGTTATTCTTTTGCTACAGTAACACAGCTGTTTCTGGGATTAAATGGCTCCTGAAAGATGAGTCTAGGAGTTAAGCGATGAGTTTAAATACCTAAAAGGCAGGTGCACGCTCAGTCACCCCTTGCAATTCTGTCCCTGGGTTCTCTGTGCTTTGATCCCTCTCTGAAAGTGAGAAAAGTAGCAATTCCCCATTTTACAGGGAGTTTACGCTGTACTTGGGAATTTCAGAGTGGGAGCACAGATTTGCCGGACTCTTCCTGGCAGCAGATATTCATGCCGTCAGTACACAGCCATGGCACACTGGGAAACTCTTCTGGGACTGCAGACTGTTGGGAGATCTTGGTTTTGCACCCACCACTCATGGCAGTTGCAATATCTTCCACTTTCCGTGCTGTTTTCAACTTCTGAAAATGTGCTACGCAATACATACTCATCCCAAAGAAGTACACTTCTTGGGGTGTGTAGTCTACTAAAGTTGTATAGTCTTATTTAAATGTCAGATGCCTGAAAACACAAGCAACTTAGCACACAGCCACTGCTGCAGAGGAACCAGTAGCAGATGTTCCAGTGTCTTAGCTGGGAAGCACCAAACTCCCCTTCCCCAGGAGAAAACAAAGGGAAGGCTCAAAATTAGGCTTGGGTTTGAGACAGCCTTTGGCAAGGCTTCTTGTGCTCCGTGGGGAGATGCCCCTGCCAGAGACTGGGAAGGTGCCCAGCCTTTGGTGCCGCAAGGGACAAGAGCTGGCTTGGGAAGGTGCTGGTGACAGGCAGCAGCATCGGGTGGACCTGGCTGGGCTGGCCAGTGGCACGGTGGGGGAACAGTCGGCATGATGGCCTGATGCAGTCCAGAGAGGGATTTGGCTTAGAAAAGATTTTGATTCCCTCTTGTTTTCCTGGTGTGGATGTGCAGCCTAAGACACAACATAGCCCTCCAAATGGGGCATGTGGGTCGCAGGAAAAAGATTAATTATGTTCAAGACAAAAATGCACCTCCCTCCAAAACTAATTCATGCACTTGACTGCTCTGGTCTGTTACCTGAAGCGTGGATGGGCAAGGTTATACTGTGAAACGTGGCTATGCATCACCACTTTTTTTTCAACAGCCATGCTTCTTACCTGATCAATATTCCAGATTCAAGTTTCTGTAACCGCCTGCAGAGAATCTAATTTAGGCTTATGTATTTCAACCAGCTCAGCAAGCGTTTCAGAGGTTTCTTAGGCATTATCAAGCTGGGATCCAATTTTTTTAAGGAAAAAAGAAAAAAAGCCTTTCCATCTTTTTAAGGAAATTAGGTTGCGATTGCTACATAGCTTTCCAAGTAATTTCCTTCTCTTGCAGAAGTACGTGATGCCCTAATAATACCTCTAATGCTCAGAGAAACTGGGAACTGGCAAACCCACTGCTGCCAGCAGTGCCTGGGCTTGTAAGGGGTTTGAGTATGTGCGAGGAGCCCGAAGCAAACGAAGTGAGAGGCCAGAGCTCTGGATGCTGGAGCTACAAATGTTTTTTTTTTTGCTGGTGCTCCCGCGGCTCTGCTTGCCTGTGAAGCAAGAACACGATGTTCAAAGGAAAAAAAAAATCTTCAAAAGAGGCAGAGGTAGACAGTGGACCCAAACCTGAAAGGAAAACATCATAGAAAAGGAAAATCTGGCGCAGAGCCCGTTTCCAGCAGAAGGGTTTCACAAGCAATCAGCCAGGCTGCCCCTTGCCTCACTTGTTTTCCTGACTTGCTTCTGCCCTCGTAGAGCCTGTTTTGCAAAACAGCAGTCTGCAAAAGTCTGTGTGGAGCACCTAACTTGCATGTCTGATCACTGGAAGTGCCAGATTTTCAAGGGTATTCACAGTAATTGAGCATTTAACCAAGCCCTGCTGTTGTACATGAATTTTTGAGTGCAGCCCAGGGCAGATGTCAGGGTATTTTTTCATGTCTGTGTATTAATGACTATGTCTCCAACCATAGCAAGCTGCTCAATGGGATTAGTATATGACTGGTTTTTAAAAAGGACTTGGCGAGTTAAGATTTAAACAGTGCCTCCCTGCCCATAGGCAGTAAGAGCAGCGGGGTTATTTTTGGAATGGCCCTAGCACACCGTCTTCCTGCGAAGGAAGATTTAAAGCGAGGATGTTTAGTTGGCACAAACTTCGAGCAAACCTTACCTTGTCCTCTCACTAACACGGGAATCTTTTTAACAGTTGTAATATGCACAATCTTCGTATTATGCAGGCACCACGCAAACATTGGCACAGCTTAAGGAATGTCTAGGAGGCATAATACCATACCCTACAGCTCTTATGTGGAGGTAGCTTCGTGTTTCACTGCAGAATTGCCTCACACCAGAGACATGTACCCTCATTAGTTTTGAGTTGGAAAGGTTTCCAAATTAAACTCAAAGCAGACCTGGGGCAAATCAGAGAAAATGTTTGCCTAAAAAGCCTACAAATACAGCCATGTTTTCACAGCTCTCCTGGCAGAATACCACAACTATGGGAAAGCAGCAAAAACTTTCCCTGCACGGATAATGGAAGCTGTGCATAAGACCCCATGTATTTCACTGGAGTTGAAATTGTGGAGAGAAGATAAGAAATGATTCCTTATTCCCACTGGGTAACTATGGGTTTGCATTCAAATTCCTTTGCTCCCGTTGAGCAATACCTCTATTTGGAAAAGGAAGATGCTATTCAGCATCCAGTTAGTAGCAATGGCAGAGTGTGGTCCCATGTGAACGCAAATGAATGTGCGTTGGAAATAGGAAAAGGTTTTCAGTAAAATAGCCTAAAAACAATTGCTACAAACAGGTACATAGTGAGCAAAAATGGCATGCAGGTGCCGCCTGCTCCTGTAAGGTACGCCTGGGATTCTTGCATGATAAGGCACAGCATGTTTCTCTGTTGCCCAAAGCTGGTTACCATATACCTATGGTATATATCACTTTGCTGCCACTATATTTGAGTATTTTACCATATTTAATTCAAGGATCTAAAAAAATGCAGCATAATGCTTAAAAATGCCTTTCATCCTTACAATTAGCACTGCTTGCCCATCATTTAGGTTCACCCAAGTGTGAGCACTGGAAATTGTGAGAACAGTGCTAGCCTCCTTCTTTGACTAACGGGCTAACAAGTGCCTTAATGACTTCCATATAATTCCAGAGAACAACCTCCCTTACAAGAGCATAGGTTTGCACTAGAATTTTTACCAGTTTAAGACTTCAGGGTGTTAGACCTTCACATTGCAATTACACTATCCTTTGAGTCCCTGCTCTAGGTGAATCTGACAACTTCTGTAAACATAAAAGTGTAGAATTGGGCTATCCTGGAAAGGATAATACATTATGAGGGTAATACATTAATGAAATGCCTCAGAGAGGGAAAGATGTGGTTTCTGAGAATATTAAGAAAGTATTGTTTATATGCCAGCTGGAAAAGTGCACTGAATCCTACAGTGAAGTAGCTGAGCCTAAGTATAAATGGATGATAACTGCCCATGGAGGATGAGCAAATGCACCTACCCGGTGCTCAAAGGAAGGAGCTGGGAGCTAATATTATCATTCATTTTTTATATTACGCCAGAACCTAAGTCAAAGCAGAAAAGGTACTCATGATGTTTCGGCACTCCACAAATACATACGGATGTATTCCTGACGCCCAGAGCCCAGGACCTAAATAGGATTAAGATGTGACAGGGGAGAAGTGGAGGGAAGCAATAGTAAGAATATAATAATGTTGTTTGTATTTGCTAATGTAACATCAAGACTTCCAGATATTTTTTAATGAGAGCCTACTGAATGATTAAACAGTCGGCCTGCCTAGTCAAAGAAAATAGCCTATAAAGCAAGGATTTGGGAATCAAATGCAAACAGAGTTTCTATCTAGCTTTTAGCACCTCCATCTGACTTATACCTTTCTGTACCTGAGACAGGGAATCTGGGCAATCACTGTTCGTACACGCAGGGCACTTCTGGGCTCCGGGCTCCAGAGATCCTGGCTCTTGCTTAAGGACATGGTAACCACAACAGAGCTCTTCAACATATGAGGGTGTTTATCAGTGTGGGATGAAGAACATTGACATGGAGTCACAGGACATTTGCAAAAAAAAAAAAAAAATGATTGGGAAGTTAATATACAGAAACAAATAGAAAAAAATCCTTTTCTTTTTTTTAATGTAGTCTTTCCTCCAATACTTCTTTCTTATTAAACAAACAGTCGTATAAATAAATTGAGCTTTTTAACCTTCAAGTGTAGAAACAAGAGGCTATCATTAATCTTCTTTTCAGATTCAGTGAGCTCTCTAGAGAAGAGAACTTATTATTTTCTCTTTATATTTGTTGGTTAATTTATCCCTTAATATAAAATACTTGCCAAGTTGTACATATGGAAAACCTGATTAGGATAGGATAAGCCTCTTTGAATTAAAAGAGACAGCTGAACACCGTTTATACAAAAAGGCTTTGGAGAAAAATATCAATAGATTAGACTGATAAATAGATTTAATATTTTTGAAACTCTCAAAATTTGCTCTGCAAGAAAACGTGTTTGCCAAATTGCCCTAATGCAGGAGGGAAAGTCATATTGATAAATTAAGATGCTACACTGGACCAGGAACTTCATTTCAGCATTTTTTTCTGTAAACTGGCCAGCAAAAACAACAGTGTTACTCTATAATGTTGTATGAGACTGATGAGACTGCTTTTGCCCTTCTACTGGCAGTTTTATCTAATGCCTTCTTTTTTCCCCCTCACTTCTTTCACTACAAAATCCAAGTGTTAACATAGAAGTTGTGTGTGGCGAGCCTGTGAGGCTGGAATAAACTACCTTTCTAATGAAAAGGCATGAATATCATAAGAAATTTTCAATTCCCTTATCTTAAGAGGCCTTGTCAGCGTTAGGCAGAACAGAAAATGCAGCTGCTTGGCCTTGTATGCTCTTCTTAGATTGCATGACCTGCATTACACTCAAGTAAGTTGGAGATAGACTGTCTGACATGTGTCCTCACAAAAATGAGATGAGGGCTTCATGAGGCTGCTAAAGGAAAAAGAACTACCAGCAGATAACAACACACATGCTTGATTTATTAATCTGAGTAAAAATACAAATATTTGTTAAAAGCACTCTCAACCCCCCAAATCAACTGATTTCTTTTAAGAAATCATTTTGGATAGGGTCAGAGAGACAAGAATTTATTCCCTGGAAATTAATTACAAAATATAAAAATACTTGACACTAGAAGGAACTTGGCTGATGGCAAAAGCTCTAAATGCTCCCCCCAACCCCCCAGTAAGCCTGCACTTGTGATGGACACCTACATGCTCTCTCTGTACTCGTTGCCTGAAGAACCCACTGGGGTAGGGGCTAGTTCAGGGTCCACGTCTTCCCTTTCAGATGTTGGTCAATCACTGAAAAACAGTGAACGTGCACAGTGATTAAGGCTCTGAAATTAATCTCCTGGAGGTGAGGAGATGCTTCCAGACCAACTGTCAGATGGTACAAACTTTCAGCTCCTGCATGCAACTGAACTCCATTTGAGCAAATGAGTAAAAGATACAATCAATAATGCACAGAAAATAATGAATAAAAGATCATCACACGTATCAATGATTCAAAACCACTTGAGCTCTTCTTTAATATTACTGGACTAAATTGCTTGAGGAATGATTTGAGTTCAGTGACCCAGATTGGTATCTCTATGAACATTTACTTCATTAAAAAAAAACAATGGCCATGCAGTAGGAATGATAAGATGAGGCACTGCACAGCTGGGTACAGGCACTTTTAGCCCCACAGCCCTTTCTGTCCTTTCAGCTTACACATTGAGGTCAGACATCTACCTATTGTAGTCTATACATAACTTTTACGTGACACATGTATTTTTTCATAAAGCCTGCTCACTCCCGCTAACCAGAAAGTGGAGCATCCTTAGTCCCTTCCTTTCTTCTGGAAGTCCTAAATCTGTGGTTTCCAACCAGGCGCTCCAGGGGCTGCCTCCAAAGTGGACAAGAAAAAGCAAATTTGAGTCCTGCGTGTGTGACTCTGCATGTGCCGAGCTCCTGAGGGATCTGTGCCTCCTGAAAAAACAGGGTTGAACATTCCTGCTGTGTGCTGTTCCTGTGTAATCCCGGGAAGTTGCCACACTTCACTCTTTTTACTTCAGTGACGGCATTTTGCCTACCTCAGGTAGAACTTTCTTTTCCCCTCCCAAAGGACACAACTCATTTTTATTCTCTCTAAAGTTTAGTGAAAGTGAATTTGTGAACTTAAATTATTCAATGTTTTGAGAAAGCAGGCAGCTATTTGTACTTTGTCCATTGACTCCAGCATATTAAGTGGCTAATTTCAGAAGCTCGGCACACTAAGCAATGTTCGCTGTCAAAACATCACATCTGATTTTTTCGTAGGAAGTTTGTGGCACACCATGTGGAAGCAGTGGTTGTTTCTACATTTCTTCCAATGTGGTAAATGACAGTAATGGATGCAGAGCCTAAAGCGGTCAACTTTCTAAAGGTAAGGTAGTTTGCAATCTGTCACCGCTGACAAAACCAATTTCGAACGGGAATAGAAATGCTGTGTAAAAAGGACAGGAGAGACCTCTGCAGTTGGTTAATCGAATAATGGAAAATTTGTGGCAGTTGTTATGGCACGTGTGCTTTTTACTTTTGTTGCAATTACCTGCAAGACTTGAGGAAGTTAAGCAGCATTGACATGAGGGAGCTGCCTCGAGCCTCAGATTGAGGCTTATTATCACAGCGTAGTAGTGCAGTGCTGTAACCAAGCCCATGCTAAAGCATGTCAGCTCTGGTCAGTGCACAGCGCCACAGCTTCTCCATGCTGACGTGCCCTTCTTCTGCTCAGGACCCGGCTCTCCTCACGTGTAGGAACTGCTGGTGCTTTTACGAGTAGCTCAGACACTGCGTAGCAACTCTTCTGTACCTGCCCTTGCCGTGAAATACAGAGCCCCGAGTTGGTATTTGTGTTCCCTCTCTAGTCCACAGGGACGAGCATCTTGAAACAAAGCCCAGACCATCAGCATCGGAATCAGGGAGCCCGCAGAAAAGGAAGATCACATCCAAAAGCCCTTTGCTCGCTAGCATGGAATTGCCTCAATGAAGGCTGCAGAAATTTCTTCTAGGTAAGATATGGAGCCCGTGGTCTTCCCTGGAGGTTGTTTTCATCTGGTTTTAAATTATTGAAAGGTGTTCACTGCTTTCTTTCACACTGGGGTGGAATTGCCATGTAAGAGCCTAGGTTAGTAGCGCTGTGCAGGGAGCCGAGATCTGGTCTGGTCTCTTCCTCCACCTAAAATGGTTTCTAGTATCTCCTGCACAGGCAGCCTCATCTTAAACATCTTCCAGTCTTGTGGATGTTTTGCACGGGAGAGAAAGGCAGTGCAAGAACATGGCTCCAAAACAAGCACAGGTCTACAGGAAAGGCCAGTGCAAGAACATGGCTCCAAAACAAGCACAGGTCTACAGCCCCATGCTGAGGGTGGTCAGCCCGGAGGTGCAATCCCTGCTTCGGAGAACAGCATAAAATCCACAGACAAGCAGTCACTGGGGGAAAAAAGCAGTTGTGGGAACTGGGACCATTCTACTTGATTCAATTTCAAAGCATCCAAGTCCTTACTTGGATTTAGTCATGAAATTCAGACATTCCACTGAAAATTAATCTATATATACACCTATGAACTTCCATATCAGTAGGCTATGGGCAAAGGAAATTCAGTAAGTAGTGCCCCAGTTGTGATTTTAGCTGACATATTAGCTATTGCCCTCAAGGGGAAGGAGGGGTGAAGGAAACCTGGGTGTGACATTGAGCCATCTGCCTGCAACCCCCTAAGTGACCTGCTGAGGCAGGGATAAAAATCCATGCTCCGCCACAAAGTGGAGAAGGGTGAATATAATAAAAATATACTCCTGGAAGAAGGAATCAGAAGGGTTTCTCATTTTTCTGGCTCTCCTCGTATGGTGGGGAAGCCATAACCTGCCACCACCACCGGGAAAGGAGAATTTCACCCAGGGCAAGTTGCCATGAGATGAAAGGGCAGCCGGCTGCAGAACAGCTGGAGGACAGGAGAAGTGGTGTCACCCAGCTGCTGGACAAGGGAGGGGAGAAAATAAAGAGGTGTCTTTCCCTTCCTCACTGTCTTTGCAAGCACTTATGTGGCTCTTTGTCGTAAAAACAAGTGCTGCTCACTAGAAAAACATAGCGTGACTTAACTGCAGTTACTGGTTGCAGCAGCCAGCAACAGGAGTGAACGCATTTGGTGACTGAATCCGTAAGCTGCCCACTCCTGGCAATCCCACTTAAATCAGGGGAAACCACGGGCCCTCAAAACCTTACAGGAGGTTTGAGACATCAGGACTCATGGGAGGGTGGGAGAGGAAGGAAAATCTCAAGGAAGGATTCATTAGGGCAGTGTAGTTTTACCTCTGCTGTTCTATTCCTCAGTATTGAAGTGTAACCGAGTTACACTTACTTTGTAAATATGCCTTGTTAATACTTTGTGTGCCAAGTATTGTCAATGTCTTCCAGTCCTGAAAAATTAAGTTTCATTTCAGAAAATTAATAAAAAAGACTTTATTTCACATTTTTGTGAGATTCCTGATTATTCTCCGGAAAAAAAAGCATTTATTGGCATGCCTTTGGGATTTTTGAAAATCCTGCATCTCAAGCTGTACCATTACATGGCTTCTGCCTTTTTTTCACTTCAGCTTACAGAGTTGAAGCCTCCTGTTTTCCATGTAATGTGAGACAAAAAATTAAATTAAATTAAAAACCAATAATAAAACAAGTTAAAAGAATTAAAGGAGCTAAAGCTAAAGGGTATTTTAAGTCAATGACTGAAAATGAGATTTTTTGGACCACTTTTTAAACAGATGGCTGCCCTATCACCATGTGTCTAAGCTAAGACCATTTCAATTGCTATTTAAATTCAGAGGGGAAAGGAGTTAAACATGTTACAAAACAGAAGAGCAAGCAGTGACCACTCTAAACACAGGGAGAAAAAGATCAAATGTTTTGGACGGATATAGCCTTCTCACAGGCAGGCATAAAAACTCCATAATTAAAAGGACAAAATACTAATTAGTTCCTTGAAATTACAAAAAAATCCAGATTTCCTTTACTTTTGTAGCCACCAGAACGTTAATTCACAGCCTGCACAACAGATGACACCAGTCATCTGTTTACATTATGCCCAAATATTGTTATGTCCAATAGATTAGCATGTAATTTATTATTATTGATTTATAAAAGCCCTTTTGCAAGATCCCATAACTCCTGATTTTTACATGAATCATCCCATATACACGTAGAAAATGTGTTCTTGCTTTTTACTTCGTGACCAAAGCCCACCAACAACATTTAACAGGTCTTACTACCTTCCTCTGCCTCTGCAAGGCCCTAAGTCTGCATGGGAGACATCCTGCACACGTACTAAGCTCTACTGAACCCTTAGCTATTTGAAATACCGTTTAGCCTAGCTTCCAGTTGATATAACAATACCTCACTCAGTTATGTGGCTTCATCCGCAACTGCTGCTTCCACTTAGATGACAAGTTCGATGCTTTGGTTTTCTCAGCTTTAGTTTTGGTGAATGTTGCCTTGATATATTGAGCTTAATATTTTTATTCTAAAAGAAAATGTTTGGTAGTAGTCTTGTCATCGTAACTTTTTTCCTTCCAGCAATTGCTGTCGCTCTGGAAGTCAGTGCAAGTTTCCACTCGATGTTGCACGAGAGTCCCCCATCCCTACTTTGATTTCTCCACAGCTTATCATCCAATTTTCTCTTTCATTTTAGTCTTATTTTTAAGATAGCACTTGGGGCATCATTTTTACTGATTCCCTTTTTTTACTCCCAAAGCCCTTTATTTCTTTTCCAGGTCAGCTTTCAGATGCTGCTAGAGTCTTATTGGACTTTGTCATCTTTGTCATCCCATGGGAGGAGAACCAGAGTCTGAGCTTACATTGAGATGACTCCTGCAAGCCTGCAAGGTAGACCTGACCGAGGAGTAATAGGATGGATGCTGCCAGAGGCAGAGATGAGGAATAAAACTGTGGGAGCAAGAGAGGCCAGAGTCTTTGACTGTACTGTTTTTAATCAGCACAAAGCCCAAAAGAAATTTAGTGGATAAACACTGTCAAACACGTTAAGGATTTTTTTTTTCTTCAGATGGAAAAAAAACTAAATAGCAGAAAATCCTTGCTTGGTAGGATGCTGGAGTTCATTTTAGATATTGATTGGAATCCTCTCTAACTGGTTTCAAACCAGTCATTAGGGGCAATCAGACAGTTTTCCCAGTGGCAGCAGAGTCTAGCAGGAAGCAGCAGGAACTCCGTCTCCTCGATCTTTAAAGGCCACTGGGGACAGTCCAGCATCAATGGGGAAATGGTCCATGCTGTTTCCTTGCAGCATGGACCTCAGCATCCTGCTGAGAGCTGGAGGGGCTGCTTTCACCTGCCTCTCTACTGCACTTAGAGGGTGGAGGGTCATTGAGAGCACTCTGGGACTGCCTCAGGTGTAAGCAGCCATCTGCTGAAAATCTCCAAAAGACTTTTTTTCACCCCAAATATAACAGGGGTGATACAGAGGACATCAGGGTTTTCTTTATTAAAGATTCTTTAATGGATCCCCTTTGTTTTCTGTGCAAAAAAAAAAATAAAGAGAAAGAAATTAAGGATCAGGCACTAAGATTTTTTTTCATCTTCTCTAACCTGTGTGGACCACGGCTACTCTACATTATGCAGCGATGTTTTTCATACAAAAAATCAGTCTTCCACAGTGTGCAACTGAACACTTGGAAGATCTCTTACAGAATATTAATTCTCTACTTAAAAACCTCAAGTGATGGCAAATCAGACATATTCTGAAAATCTGATTCAGAAGTTAACCCTTCTTTTTAAAAGATGTAATTTTCAAAATGTTTAACTTTTGTTTCCTTATGGGAATGCACCCCCAAAATTAAGTTTCTTCTTCTTGAATGAGTAACTGTTTTGACTGTGATCTAGTCACCTTTTAAACTAAATATTTTGAATATGAAAACCTGACTAATGCAGATAAGCTGCACGCATACACTGGAATCCTATCTTACATGTGCCTTTTTTTTTTCCTGGTAGTTGTTATCATATAATCACAATCTTGCTGTTTAGGAAAACTGAGGCACAGGGAAGTAACAATATTTGTCAAAGGCTGTATGGTAAGTCCCTGTCTGCAAAAATACAGGAGGCCTGCATCATCACACATTCATGATCCTTCTTCACAAATGCTAAGCTCCATCCTTGCTTATTTACTCTTTATTTCATCTAGATTCAAACAAAAATATCAGCCAGTTTATTAAAATAGGTCAAATATTTGTGAAGATTCACAGCCATATTTCTGTAAATGGTGCGAAGGCATCAGAAAGTACCAAACCGACCACAATGCAATTGGAAGTTTAAAGCTAAAACCACCTAAAGGTTAAAGCAGTGCTTGGATCTGCAAAGCTGTGGCAGGCAGTTTACAAAGACAGACTCTCTAAGGAGCAATCAGTAATTCCTGCATTATTTATTTCAATGTTGTTTTGATATTTCCAGAGAGCACAGAAACGAAAAATGTCTCCTAACACTCAGTGCAGCTGTGGCTGGAGGTGATGCCAAAAGTCAGGGATTTCACTACATCATCATGTGATGTGATATGAAAATACATTGCAGGTTCCTCTCAGAGTTTGAAATTTTTAATCATTTGTTTATACCAAAAAGAATCACATTTCCAGCTTACCAGTCTTCAGGTGCTTAGCAGTAACACTAGAGAGCTGCCACTGGCACTTCCCGGGCTCCTTGTGGTGCTAAAACGAAGAGCAGGGGTTTCTGGAATGCCTCTGATCTGAGTAATGATACCAGCCTGGATAGCCGCGACAGAAACGCCGCAGGAGCGGTAAGAGCCTGACAGCGCGTGGGCACGCTGGAGCAGTAAGTGCAGATAAGGAGCAATATGTTTTTCCTTCCTGTGATGCGATAAGGCTCCTTGTACTCCTTGTACTTTCTTTGCAATATAGTCAGATATGCAACTTGTAAAAACAACCACCAGCCTGTAGGTTTTAAAATAATAATTAGCAATGACTGGTATGTGGCTTAGGTTTCACACCTAGCAGCAGCCCCTCTAATTTGAATTCATGCCCAAGTCCTTGTGGTGTTTTCGTCTCCTGGTTTACGCTGGTACTGAAGGGTAGGAGCTGCCAGAGGAAGGGACACATTTTGTTGGAGTTTTTTCAGCCCTAGTTTTGTGCAGAGCTACAAACTTTCCTTTGCAGAGGCACCCCGAGGGGATATGTGCCATTTTAAGTGCTATCTAATGCTTTCTTCTGTGATGAGTTGGTACAAAGACTGTTATAATTTATGTCAAGAGCCAGGTTAAATTAATCACCATGAACCATAGCTCTTCTTTTCGGGATGTCATTACAATGTCATTACTTTGCACTGTAATAGTGCCTGCTGGTCTCAACCTGGTTAAGCCATGCATGCTAAATGCTTGAAATAAAATTTTAAAAAAGCAAAAAGATAGTTCTTGACCCAAAATGCTTACAAGCCAAAAAAAATTTCGAGATATGAATGAAAAACCTGGGATGTGGTTAGAAAGGTAGGAGTGGGATAGTCAAGCTTTAGCCATATTCCTCAGTGTGGTCTATGGACTTTTATTACCATCTTTGTCACCCATATTCAGTCTCAGGAGGGTCTTCCCAGACAAAAATAGACACAATAATAGCTCATGGGCAGGAAGAACAAAGACATCACGACCTATCTGCAGAACTTGTCCAGCTTCTTGACTACTCCTGTTTAACATGCATCTACTCAACCACAGATTACAACTGAGATTCCTTGAAATAGGGAAGCACATACATAATATATGTTTTGTAGGGTACTTTTCCTACATTTTAATGGTTAGGTTTACTTAGGTCCATGACCTATGATTTAACCATATGCGCCAAAAGGTAACCAATTGTCCTCCTGGCCCCAAAGCTGTTGTAAGAACAGAGCAGCAGGAGCCAAATGGTTAGTTTTACATATTTCCAATGTAGCTACCAAAGCTAGCTCTCCATTCCAGAAGGCAAATCATCTGATCCACGTAGATATCTACCTTCAGATTAAATTAATTCCATAACAGTAGGGTAGAATTCAGCTCTAAATTAATATAACTAAATTTAGGAGTCCAGATGTAGGGGAACAGATGTAACCTAGGTGCCCAAGTTTCCAGTACAGTTATTGCAGCCTAACAGAGATATTTAGCTACCAGCCAAAGATGTTGGATGTAGCTGCTTTGACTTAGATATGCCTCAATGCCATCTGAGATGCTCCATGGTATCAGAAATGCTCATATGCAGTTGACAGAACTGACAGAAGACCTCTGAGAGATCAGCATCCTTCAGGAGCAGCAGCTGGAGACCACAGTATTTTCAAGCATCTCAGATGACACTAGATGTCTTTGGGCAAGGAACCGAATAAAGTTTTAGGTCTTTAATTTAGGGTGAGCTGAATGACTCTAGGATCCATAGACTACATTTACTAATTATGATGGAAGCGTAGACATTAGCTTCATATGTAATCTACACACAGGCAGCTTCTCAGTCTCAGGATGGCAAACCAGATGGAAAGAACTATGTTCCAAGGAACATTTGTGGCAGGAAAATGCTTTTATTTCTATCTAAATTTATGCAAAGACAACTGATGTATTTTTAGCTGCAAATATCCTAAATTCCCCTGCTCTTCCTGTGGAGAAAGTGAATTTAGCAGGGATGTAAAATACCAAATGCGAGTTCAGCTACGGGGTTACTACATGGTAATTTCTAAAATAGTTACCTTATCTGTATCTTCATGAGCAAGAGTCTGGGAAAAGCTGTAAAATCAAATTCAAGAAGCAACTAAAAATTTCATTGGTGGAAGAAGTCAAATTAAATGTGACTTAGTAGCAAAAAAACTTCCAAAAGGAAAAAAAAACCCCAAACACTGGGGACAACAGCACATTCAGTGCTCATGAAGAAAATGAATGAATTTTACATGAACTAGGTTTAGGTTCTTCATGCAACCACTGTTGCTGTAGTATTTCTACAGCAGCTGATTCTAATGACTATTACATGGAAGCGGTAATTCATTCCAGGGTTACAAAATACCTGTTCCATGTGACAGTTGTTATCTAATCAATTTTGATTTACCTGGCAGAGGCCTAGAAGGGCACAAATTGACCATAGACACTTCAGTAATTCTATTCTAACTAAGGCCCAGAAAGCATCATGACTTAACAAAAACTCCTGGGGAAAACATAGTCTTTTTCATCTCGCCCTGTAAAAGCTTTTCTCCAGGGACCTCTGATTCTCCTTTGCCTCTATATACATATAAGTAAAATGCAAATAATGCAAGATCGTTTAATACAGCACCAAGTCATAAGCAAAGCTGTGAAATTTGCTGCTGCTCAATGGCAGTGGATGGTAGATGTTGCCAAGAACTATGTTCAGTGTCCGCTCTGGACTGGAATTTGAGCATGGGGACTGGTAACCTTGGAAGAAAGTGACTGTACTTCTGTTCACAGTTCAGTTTCTCATGTCAGATTCACGTCAACTACCCTGTAAAATGGGAGAAAGAGATGCTGTACCAAACATCCCACTCAACAGTAGAGATCTAACCAGACTTCAGAAGCAGCGATGGCACTAAGAGATAAAATAGCAGAGAGACTTTTCAGAGACTTTGGTGTTTCGCACATCGGTTACCATTTGGTCAGCTGAGAGCAGCCACTGACAGCTCTCACAGCACGCCAGACAAATGTAACACGGAAACTGAAAACAGTAAGTGTCTTAAATGAAAGTCAACGACCATTAACTTGTTAAGTCAGAATAAGTCAGCACCGAATTCTCAGAATAAATTGTGTGTGGAGGAGTATCAAAGACATAATTAAAGTATTTGTAAAAAGGACAGGAGGAATTACCAGTCACCAGGACACAAGCCTTTTCCTCCTTTTACCCAGGTCCTTCTAAACAAGGGGACAACTTTAGGTAAAACGAAGTGAGTGTATATAAGGAGTCAAGATGTAGGCTAAGAGGAAATATTAAGACGAGTGCATTGGACTTAAACTAGCGTAGCTTTTTTTCATACCAATTAGCACCACTCATTCTCCTGATCTGACTCTCTCAAGAGCATTTGCCAACCCCAACTCTGTCCATTCCATGATTTATGGCAACACTATTTTTGTTGTAATGCTTCCAAAAATGCTCTTTTGTTAGAACATATTTGCTTATATAGCTGAGCCTATACACTGTATGCAGTCATAACTGTGTCCCCTATTCGTGACAAAAAGATGGTAACTTCAGTTTTAAAACAGACACCGATGTTGACTTTGCTTTAGATAGAGGACAAGAACGTCTAGGGAAAATTGTGGCCATTATACAAACAAACACAGTATGCTCCAGCAAAACGTAAATTAGAAGCATCATTGTGCTAAACGAAGATGCTCAATTTTTACTCTAGAAACTCTACCCCAACTCTCTCTGAGAACCTACGAATACTTTACACCTACTTTGCTGCTTACTGTTTGTATTTGAACAAACAAGATCAACCCTAATCTGACTCCTCATGTTCCTTCTATTTTCAATGAACAGTTATACACTGCTGATAAATTTTTCCTAAGTACCTTTTCCTCTTTACTCAAAAAAGACAATCAATCCATGTTATTTATATAATTTCTCTCAAGAGATTCTCTTAATTCTACACTGATAAATTGCTATTTCAAATTTCTGTTAGAACCAGGAACAGCAGTCATTCCATATTGCTGATATTAACATTCTTGATTTTATTTTGTAGAGGTTTGAGTGACTCAGCATCACATTCCTCATGATTAGGAAACGTTTTGCAATTTCACTTTACGATACATCAATAAAATTTTATCTTTCCCTTAATGTGCCCTTCTGAGATGGGCCTGCCATAAAACACATTCGTGTGCTGCTGATTTAGCCATAGTTCTCTTGCTGATTTTTTCGATTGCTCAACACACTTATCATTAATGTAAACCCCATCAACTCTTACTCCCACCTCAGCTAAGAATCTGACTGAAAAGCAAAGACTGGAATCAATTTCTAATTTAGGAAGAAAAGAACTGCTTGGGAAGAAAATTACTTAAGAGGGGAAAAAATAATCAACAGCAACAGCCGTTGCAATTACTGTGTGAAATTAAGAAATTCACAAATGCAAGAAGTACAGACTATAGCTTATTTAAGATGATCAGACGTTCTAGTTCAAAAATATTGGGGTTGTTCCTCCTAAATTTTTGTACCTGTTTAATCAAAGCCAATGCGGACATATGACTACACCTGCCCCTTCTTTTGTCTGTATTCTCAGCACCTGCTGAACCACTTCTATCCCATTTCCTCTCGACAGAGTCAGATATTGCTTCTGTCTCTGTTTCATGGTGCAGTGAAGTGGCTGATCTGTCTTCCTCAGTACATTCTCAGCATCCTGTTGTTCCAACTTATCTCCAGAGCACCTGGGCCCAAGAGAAAATAAGAAAGGGGAAGTAAAGAGAGGTGCTAGTGGGTGATGGGTATTGCCAGGAGAAGGCAAGTTCAACGCAAATTAAAAGAATCGCAGGATGCATTAGGCTGGATATGGAAGCTTAGCAGAACACGGGTAAAGATTTGAACTTTAGCCCCTGCTCCCAGGGACTGCTACATAATTCTCAATCACCATATCATGACAAACAACAACTCTTACTGACAGCAATCTATTTCAGGTAACAAGGGCTGTGCAAAGGCAAAGCTATGACTTTGAATCTTCCCAGGCAGGGAAGGGCACTGAGCTGAGACTCCCATACGTTGAACAGGTGCTCTAACACCGAGCTAAAGAAGAAAAAAGAATGTGCTGCCAGTTTTGAAAGAGGTTATATGTATTATGGAAAGCCAAACCTCAACTGTCAAACTACTTTAGATTTCAGAGGAGAAAGAGAAGCAGGAATACCTAGCGTGGATCATCCTAGCAGGACCTATGCTCAGAGCTGCTTTGCCTTATCAAGACTGAGGTGCTTTCTGGACACGCTGAAGACCTTCTGTTACTTTGGGAACTTTAAAGTTCAATATTAAAAGAAATACAGTAACTTTAATGGACAGTTGAGTTGAGATCTTGAGTATTTAATTTGGATTTATGTGTCTGCAATCTCTTACATCATTTCTTTTGCATCTCAGTTCATGACCATACAAGAAGTCCACTTTAAATTCTTTGGATCTTTGATACAACCGGGATTACAATTGTTCCTATGCTTTTTTAGGCTTTGGATTGGCAGCTTTCCATGCAGCCAGATATCCATGGGTTTTACCGGTGTTCTGAGCCAGTATTCAGGCACCATATATCTTATATATTGATGATGAATAATAGAGATATACAGATCTGTTTTCAGTTTGAAGAAGGCCTAAGGTTAAAAATAGCAAAATCTGCTTTATGTAACAGACCAAGAATTAAATTCAGGCTTTTTTCCGTATGCTAACAGCAGTAACACATAGAAGATTCACTCATTGGCTCATATATCAAGACACATTGTCTCAACTGTTCGTGCCTTTCACAAGATGGCCTTAAAATAGAACTCTGATTCTGTGTTCAGAAAAAATTAAAAAAAAAAGATGAAAAATCCTATTTGTAAATAATACCAAAAGTATTTGGAGAACCAAGCAGAAAATCAATCGTTTAATTTTAAAATAAAGCTAGAATTTAAAGGAAGATAAACCAAAAAAGTTCACAGTTACATTTTATTTAGCATTCCCACTCATGTAATATTTGCCCAGTGAAAACATTTATAAATTAAACTGTATTCCAATATTAGTGAAAGAATGTATTTTTTTTGTCTTGCAGAAGAAACACTCAAAGGTCATCAATTGTAATTCAAGGTCAACATTTCTCCTGACTCTTGTTCTCTTCACACAGGAGCTGGTTTAAAACACTGCTCTGTTTGAGAGCTTTTAGATCGGATATATCCTCACTTACAACAGGGATATCTTCACTTTGATCCTCAGTTATCAGATCTTCACTGTCTGACAGCGTGCACAGGAGTGTATCATTTTCATAGGTAGGAAAATAATACCTGAAAGCAACAAGGCATAATTACTAGGTAGTCAAATATTTTATTTGAAAGAGGCAGAGCATATTTTACGGAATTAGATTTTAAAAAAGGAAAAATGAGAAAGTCTGGTTGTCTGGAATGAGAGTAAAGAGCAAACCCAAAAAATCAACTGGCATGTACATTTCAGAAGAGTAATGCAGAAGAGCTGGCAACAGACAACTCCTTCCCCCTATTTCTTCACCTGTGTGTTGTCACAACTGAGGCACAGATCCAGATTTGTCCCACAACATATGCTGAACTGAGGTGTTTAAGTTAGAACATAGGTGCTTTACCACCTATGGCATCATCACCCAGATCTATTCAGCCTACTTACAATATGAATCTGTGTTATGTTATGCTCTCTATGTGCTATGGAGAAAACTAAGGGTAAACAACCAACTTGTTTTGGTGCTTAAAGTTAGGTAGACATTATGTATATTAGACATGCAAAATAAGGGGTTTGGTTTGTTTCTAGAACTGTATGCCCAGAGATATGCTATAGGCTATATCTTTACTAGCAAGGAAATATGTGCCAGATGCTCATCCCAGGCACGGTCTGCATCTATGTAGAGAACTAACAGCTGGAAGAATCTGGTGCCTACAAGTTGGGCTTTCAAGATGTCACTTTGGTGCACAGATTCGACCTTGGTTCCACCAGGAGGGAAAGTGCTCTGAGTGCACCATATACGCCTTTCACTGTTCACTGCATAACTGCAAATACAGGTAAAAGACAGTTTTGCAACAATAAACTTCTCTAGCATTCTGACTTGACAGTGCAGACACTATTTATGGGGATAGTACATCCTGGACACAACTAGGAGAGCAGTATCACATGTTCATTTTAGCTTCAGACAGAACAAGGATTTATAATTCTGAGTAGTTTTGAGACCACTTATTATTTTATCTAGGCCAGTAGAGCTGGGGAGCTCTGGGCACTGTTGCACTGGCAAACCCCAGAAGTTTCAACTTACTGTTTTACAGACATTATCAAATAACAGTATAAATGCTGGAAGAAACACGTGTGCCCTTACTGTGGTTGATCCCATGTAGACCTGGGTGGCAGGAATGTAATGTGTTTGGTCTCTTCCATATGACTTATCAATCCTCCTTTAGACTGAAATTTCTCCTGGCAGTTGTAACAACGACAATGATGGATTTCTCTTCTGATGAAGTTCACTAGCTTTACTTGCTGATAAAAGTTCAGACCTGGGAGAGATGGTAGCGAACAAGCACTCGAGGAACACGACACTTAATTTACAAATGCTTTCTTGGATTAAGCATAAAGATTGATCAGAGTTTACTGAAGACCAGCACTGCCTGAATCCTGTAACTTAGCAAATTAACTGAACAAATGCTTTTTCCCAGCTGCAGGGGAACTAGCCCTTCTTTTAATGTAAAAATTGCAAACACCTTGCTTCCTCCCAGTCTACAGGAGAAAGCAAACATTGGCCAAACATAGCTTAGAGCACAGCCTTCTACCTTGCAAGCAAGTCTTAACAGGAACACAACAATAATGATAATTATTATTATTCTTCCAGGGCTCCAGCAGCCAGACTTGGGACTCATAGAGTGGGTAATTGTAGAAGCTACTGTGCAAAAGAATACAATGGTTTTAAAGAAAATATCACACATCCTTGGCACTAACAACAGTTCCAGAAAAATAAAGTGTTCTTGGTGTTCTTTTGCAAGCTGACAGAAACAGTTTCCATAATGGAAAAGTTAAATGTCCAAACAAAAATCAAATTGATACAGTTGTTTTCCACTATTCTTATGATGTGGTTTTCTCCACACTAGTGGCAAATGCTGACAATTACAGCTTCTCTTACTCACCATGCTCTGACTTTATTTTGGGAAAGTCAAATTCATGTGACTTCTGGAGGAAAAAAAAAAGGAAAGAATAAAATATCTTATTTCCACTGCTTCTACTATTCCAAGTTAAAAACAGCTCAGCTTTTCATAGACTGACACAGACATATGCATGCAGACCTGCAAACACTAATACATGAAACAAAGGCCCAAAAGTTTTGTTTCATAAGAAACTTTCATATTCTGTTAAACTGCAACACTCCTGTTAAATAGTTTATTAAAACTGAAACACAGATGCTAACCACCAAATATATTAAATCATCAAGTCACTATAATATTAAAGATGCTACCTCTTTATTGTCTGTACCAGGTTGTACACTCACAAGTAATAGCTAGTCATACTCTCAATGTAAAACTTGACTCCTCTGCATATTTGAGAGAACAGATGCTGGAGATGCATGCAGTACTTCAGTTCTGCACTAAAGAGGGCATTCTAATGCAGCAGCTGATCTGATCTTAACAAAGATGCTACAATCATACTTTTTAATTTCAAAGCGATGGAAGAACTGACATTTAAAACAAGTCTTACCTGCATGTGAAGATACAATTTTTCTGTGGTGTCTGCTTGTTCTTCACAGAACAGGCAAACTGCACACACAGGATGCTCTTCCCAGTCAGACCAGTCTCTTACGATGAAGAGTCAAAAAAAGTCATTTAATTGTGGAAAAGAGAAGAGACATTTTGTGAAAGGGCACTTTAGACTCTGCATTCACAGCACTAGAACTAAATCCAGAGAAACTGAATAATTTAAAGGGGTGGAAGAGGCAGTGTGGATTTATAGCTGGATACGTGATTAAAACCTGGTTTACAGTCTAAAGAAACTACAAATTCAAGAGTAACTAAGAACTTACTGTTTAATTCCTGTGCAGAGAGGCAGTAAGTCTGACTTGAATTTGCCTGCACTAACAGGATCTTAACTTGAATTTCTTTCCAGTCTGGCAACTCATCAAATACTTTGTTCGGTGTTTATTTTTATAAGGTCTTTTAAAATTCTTATACCTTTCTAATCTTTCAATACACCAGCCAAAGACATAATCATCAGGCAGAGTTCACTCTAAGTGTTATTTACTTATCAAATATTATTATTCCTGAAAGAGACACTAATTTATGCTATGTTTAGACGTGCACACAAAGAACACTTTCCCAACACATCTATTTAGAACTCCAATACTGCTGAGAGATAGAAATATTATTGCAACCAGGTATACTCAAGTAAAATTAAGTTCAAGTCACAGACAGAACCAGGAAGGTCAGGAGTTCTGATACCCACAAATTACTTCCTGCTTATTCAATTCTCTATGGCCAAGGAAGCCACCTCTGCAGTGATCTGAGGGCCTGGACCACAGAAGAATGCAGAGTAGTGGGGGATGTTGCCCTAAATCACCACTGTGGAGAAGTTTCCTTTGAAATACTGTTATCACACTTTTTCATACCACTTCTTTCTCATGCTGGCATTTTTGATGCTTACTCTTGATTTTTAAATTTGAGCAAAATCTGTTCAACTGGGTTCTTTTAGTACAAAAGTAAAAAAACCCTTCCATTTTGCCTACATCATTACAAACCCCAAAGGCTGTTTGAGCTATATTCAAACAAAAAATAGGCTTGTGGTTGAAATATGAAATTTACAGCCCTTGTTGTGGAGAAGTTTCTTTGATGAGAACAATTTGGAGTTGATTTGATTGGCTTAAATGAATTTTAACTGTGTACTAACTATGCACAGCATTTTCCCTGTAACTACTTTGAACAATAATGGTCTTGTAAGTCTTTATAATGGGTACACAAGTAACTCTTACTCTTCTACATTGTATAGTAATTCCCGGTCATCCTCTGACTGCACTTCCTCCCAGGACTTTCCAAATTCCTGGGGATAAAAAAAGAAAAGAAAAAACATTTCCTGATTCACATCACATTTTAAATATCAACTGAACATCTGGGAAGTTAACACCTTATTTTGGATTACTTTGGTATATCTGTGAGTTAAAGGTAGTCGTACAACACCACTTTAGTAATAATTTTTAAAAAAACAATTTGTTTTGTCTTCTAACGGGGCATTCCCCACCCTACACCTGGAAAGAAGATGATTTGGCACAGAGCTCTCAAGAAAAGGATCCAAGCTCCATGTAAAACTAGACTGTTGCAACACTACCAAGATGTTCCCGAGGTGAGTTTGTTACCACTGTCTCGAGTTTGCCATCACACTTGCTCAATCCAATCTGCCTACCTTGCTCTTCAAGCAGCATGTGCTGCTTAAACAATGCAGCTATCACACCTGAGACTTTAGCTGGCATAGCTACACCAGTAAGCGCCTGTACCTTGTACAAGGTCATGTCAGCAAAAACACGTGGTGTAAACCCAGCTAGAGAGTACTCCAGAAGGGCAGGATGAGCCAGGGCATAGATCTCTGAGCTAGACTCCAGTTTCTCTTCCATCCTCTTCCCAGACGTGAACGTAAGCACATCTATTCACGGTGATCTACTCTTCCTTTTACTTTTTGTGTTGTTTATTTATATCTTAAAGACCTGCAGCATGAAGTATATCACAAAACATTTGTGCAGCGTTCAGCACAATGGCAAGCACTCTCAGCATGACTGCGATATAAATAACAGGCAATAAAAAGCTGGAGCACTCTACTGAAATACCAGCAGTGATCTTCAGCTAGTGTTTTTCTTTCCTCTGATTCTTCCTGCCTTTAAAAATAAACCAGAGCAAACTAACCAATAATCAAAATAGTATTTTTGAACTCATATTTTTGATGGCTGTAAAGGATTCACAAAGATCACAATTGACGATCTTCTCTCCATTACAAAAAAGAAAAGGCAGCTCTTAAAAAGATCATTCTTTCATTTATTTCATTCAACTATTACCTCAGATAAATATATTTAATAACATCCTTAGTAACAAGTGTCATTATTGCCTTTATAGTTGTTTGGAAAAAGAAGGAAAAGATATCCACCATTTAACAATTTAATGAGAATTTTCAAAGCTGTTAGTGTCTATCAGGTAAATGATAAACAAATGTCTCTAGACAGCTCTAAACATAATGTCATCATATATTATAGAATGAAAATGCAGTAATTAATTCAGTGATGCTACATGGTAGTGAGTAAACTCTCTGAGTTACAGGGGAGACTCATTAATGTCACCATTACTGTGAGATAACACGAAGCCATTAACACCTCTCACCACATGTTCTCCCAGCTGCACACTAGTTTCCTATGGCTGTTAATGTTAACACCTTAATGAGAGGATAGCGGCTCACAACCACTGCAAAATGAAGATGAATGCTCACAATTTTTCCCCTTACCAGCTTGAAGTATATGTGCACAGAACAGAATGTACAAAACAGCAGCCAATACTACGCTTCACCTTTTAATTAAAGGTGAAAGGGGAAAACCACGCGCAAGTTTTGTTATTGTTGCTGTTTCTTTATGGTGTTTCTGTAAAGAAGGCAGAGAAAGATCTTGTAAGAGGTCTCTGTTTCCCTCATCTATTTACATTCAGAGCAGAAAAAAAAAAAGGAAAAAGGAAAAAGCTAATCAGGTCTTGTATCACTGGAAAATTGCATGGTGAATGGATAACGAAGGACACTGTGATGAAAGTGCCAAGTCACTGAAGCTGAGCAATTGGGTGGAAGAGAGTTCTTAGAAACATTCTTAAAGCTCTTTCAGGTTCTATAAATTTTCTTTTTTTAAAAACACTTTTTCAATTCTACAGCCTGATGGGCACCTGGGACCAAGGGTGCCTTTGTTAAGTATTCAACTTCCCTTGCTCTTTCATCCAAGATGCAAGAGCTCCCAGCAATCATCTCTAGAGATTCCCAAGAAATTCTTAACAAAACCAGAGAAAAAAAGAGACTTGACATCTTTAATAGTTCAAACAGTAGAAAATGCATAATTTAAAAAAACTGCAGGCCTCGTTATGCACCCAAGGAAAACCAACTTTTTTTAAAAAAATACTTCCTGTGTACCTCACAGAGAGGAGGTTCCTATAGAAAAGTGAGGAGAGCATGCAAACGTGTGTGGTTTGATTTCCTCTTCCAAAATGAAGTCTAAATGCACAGAGATTAATTGACTCACAGGCAATTTATCTTCTCAACTTGAGCACGGTTTTAAGGGTTCTACAGGGAGAAGGCCTGTGTGCTTCACTGAGGCAGCATACCTCAACTTGAGAAGAAGTGCTGAGATGGGAGAAACTACAAACAGCAGCTGGTATCTCAAGCAGTTTTCCCAAAAGAGCAGTTACTGAACTACATGCAAATGTAGTTCCAGGCCTGTGGAGCTCAGAAACTCCAAACAGATGCTGTTTTCCCCTGAAAATTTCCTCTCGCCCTTCTCACCTGCCTTACTGCCATCATCTGAATTGTTTTATATTGCTGCAGAACTCAAGATGCTTTATCAGATAGAAGAGATGGTCTTACCAAAACACTAGTTAATAGACATTGGATGAATTTTAATATGAAGCGTTCCCCGACTTGGCAGATTTTATTAAGTCTTGAGCTATCACCAACTGATAAAGGATTTTCCTTCACTATTTTACAAAATACACACTGTGTAAGTCAAAACAGGCTAAATATAAATAGTAACCCCAATAACAAAACATTCTTCCCCTGGCCCCCAACAGATAATAATGATGATTTAGGGCTTGGCAATAAGGAGAAAACATCTTTTTATCTTTGAGGAAGAGTGAAGGCTTTATGAAACAAGTTTTCTAGTAAGTAACAGGTATCATTTTCAGCCATCTATCTTAGTCGTAAGCGCATTCATTATAGTGATGTTACATTACTATAGATATACTCCACTAATCAATTTGAAAAAAAACATCTGTGCTTCCTACAATGGATACTCTATACTTAAAGTGCTGCTGGTAACAATCAGGAGAACACAGAAGGAAAGGCTCTGTCAGTCTGGGTCCACCTCAGTTCCTTGGGCTGGGAATAAGAGAGTTTTAATACTGCCTTCTGTTCTTTTATGGCCTCCAGCAGGCACCACAGACTACAAAGCTCTTCCCTCTCCGTTTTCACTTGGCTTTGTGCAAGGAGAGTCATGGGGCCACAATCTAACATAGGCACAGAAACAAGAAAATCAGGTTGGAAGGGTTTTTTTGAGAAAAGAAAAATAAGGTAACCTACATATGCATCTTGGACGCATTGTTGCTCAGTTCTTCACCCTTTACTATCAGTTGGTCTTTTTCAATTTATACTTTGAGCCTTTCCGAATAGGACTGGCATCATCTTTCATACTTACACAATACTGACAAAAGACCTCCAAATCCACTGGGGAAGTGACCCCCCTGTCTTTCAAGTGGTTTGCATAATTGCAAAACTCCCACTTTAATTCAATGCAGCTATCTAATAATAAACTTTTTATACTTGCTTATGAAAGAAATCTATTATACATGCACGTGACAAAAAAAGCTTCCACTCCTACTAAAGACCACATGTAATAATACTCTTATCTTAACACTAACCTGTGAACAACAGAACATGTCAATAATATGGGGACAGACAAATCAAAGCAGCTTGTAGGTCATGACATCATGACAGAAGTCACAGAAAGTCGCAGAACACCAAAAGAAATTTGCACTTATATTACTTATTGCTATGCCAAATAGGAAATTTAGGGGAGGGAATTACCAACACAGACATAAAATGTAACTTAAGTCAGGAAAACAGATTCTTACAACTGCACTAAGAACTCAAGTGAAGCCAAAAGCAGAATGGAGGGAAAGGAAGGCGGCAGGCAAGCCTACTGCTTTAAATGAAATCAATGGGAGCTTTGCCATCAGCTTAAAAACACCAGGAAGAACTGGCCAGAAGATCATGAGGCAATTCAGCAGACATTCTCAGGACATCTGAACAAAAAGCCCTTAAAGCTTCTCAGTACAAAAGCCACAAAATAAAGCAAACTGCCAGTTCCAGCTCAATAAGACTGTTTTACGCAGTGCTTGGTGAAGGTAATATATAATGGAAAAATATAAAAAAAGGACAATAATGTCTGTAAGATGGTTGTACTGAAGAACTATCCAATTAAGTAGCTTAAGATTCAGTTGCTGATAGAAAAGCTTTATGGTGCACATCCTAAAAGTAAGGTGGATAAGACTGTAATAATATTGATGTTTATCATTAGAGACCTACTTAGTCTCATAGTCTCTTTATGATGAAAAGAAACTTGATCAAACTGGCATAGGAATATCTTTATTACATTCTGAAAGTTCAGACTTTTCTGTGAAAACATACAAAAACCAGATAAATTGTACATCTACATCTTTAGGTCAAGATGAATTCAGCAGTAAATTTGGAAACAGTACATCTATCATTTCAGATAAGATATCTAAACCATGTCTGTGTCTGTGAAATTGTATAATCCCCCTGGACATTTACAGCAATGCAAAGCACATATCTTTAAGGCTCATTGATAAGTCAGTAAAGCTTGATAATACACATTAAAAAAAATATCCTTTAGTAAATTGTGAGGTGGTGGGGAGAGGAAGCAAAATCTCTACATCAAGTCATTACAGAAAGCAGACCTTGCTTAACATCTAGAATTCACTGAATATAGGATTCTTTTTTTCAAGCTGAGTCTATCACATTAATATAATCTACTGTAGACTACATATGTGCAGTGGAGAATAATGTTATTTCTCCTTACATGTAAAGGCCAATCTACTGAGCCCCTAGTGAACAAATTAAAGTTCTTCCCTTTAATCTTCTTCTCCTTTGTGCAAAAATAAAGGCTTTACCAAAGGCCATTTTGAAAGCAAACACTTTGTACTACATAGGAATTACCCTAAAAATATCATGTCAATGAAAAATGGAATCTCATGCAACATCAGTGTGCAAATACACATTTTATAGCAAACTATTTTTATATTTTTAAGACAGAATTTTAAGTCTGGTTTTAATCCGTTATTCCAAAAAAATCCCTTCTTTGAAAGAAGAAATGTCAGAAGTTCTGATATGACTACAGTTTGAAGAATCAGAAAGACTGAGTAGGAACAGTCCACTGGGTAGAACATAGTGAAAGGCAATTGAAAATTTGTGAAAAGAAAACATGGCTGTAGCAGAACATACAGAGCCAGAAAAAGAACTGTGATCATTCAAAGTATGTCCCAGAAGAAGCAGTGGTATCACGCTGGTACAAACCTTGCACATGCAGACCCCCCTGCCCAATTTTAAACATTTTGGTGGTTTGACGTATCTTATGTGAATTATATTCCCCATCCTTTGTCTGTAATACCAAGGACCTGAAAAATACATCTCTAAGTGATGCTGCTAAGTGATCAATACCTGAATTGGTTCAGGGTGGCATAAGAAGTCACTCTGCAAAGTCCTGCCCAGATTACCAGCAATAACTAAAGAGGACCAAGGCCCTGACTTGCGCACTATTGTGTGATTGCCCATAGTGTTTAATAGTTTGCATGCACCGTGGCCACGCCAGCCACACTACCCAGCCAATGCTTGGACGTGGTTCAGGAAGCATACAGGCCACAGATCATTCTCAGCAGACAGCATGGATAAGGCCACCAGTTTTGGAGCAACTGGAGAGAGTGGGAAAAGAGGTTAGATATACAAATATTAGTCTTGCTGTTATATTTACTTTGGTCTATCCTGCTTATTAACATGACACAGCCACTGTGTCTGCACTGATTTTATGACCTCCCTGCATGTCTCTAAAATTTCTGAAGGAGTATCACATGGTTCTCTGCACTTCTGGGCAGTCATCTAGCTCAGTTTCCTGATCAAAGCTGGGACAGATTCAACTCCAAACAATGAATGCAAATTAGACACAGAAGGTAGTTTAAAGAGGATGCCACGTTCTGAAAACATAAGATTACCTACAGGACTCGCAGAGAAGAACAAAACTATTAAAATCACTTAAAACAATTCCAATGTTAAATTTAAGTCTGTTAACGTGCAAGGAAGAAGTGAATTCTCAGTTCTGTTGAGGAGCTGAGAACATCTATCCTGCAGAGCTTCACAACTTTTTCCCCACTGTGCAGCATGTATAGGTCAGTTTTTAAAGCTGTGATATTTGAATATCTAGAAAAGAAAATATAGGCCTCAGATCATTGATCTTTGGAAGGAAAGTATATAAGATCGTAGATGGAATTCACTCCATCTTGGATAGAAGGGGCTTGGCAGAGCATTAAACATACAACTTTTTGCTCTTAGTATTAGAGTAAAACCCTGGGAGAGAAATTAAAGGGAAGGAGTAGGTAAACTCAGTCAAGGATGCCTATTTATAACCTGGGTATTAACACATGTATTAACACTAGCACAAAGATTAGTTCAGGTAAAATAGAGTTATTGCTGGGACAAAATGTAGCAGCTTTTGAAGCAGCTCCTATATTCATGAGCTGAAGACAGCAAGTGAAAATCTGTTACACACACATGCATACACACTCTCAAAGATCTGTGTCCTGGTTTGAGATAAAAAATATTAATACCTAGCAACACACACCTACCTGGAAGCTAAAACCGAACACTTACTTTTTCTTTCATCTATGTATCTTTCATTTTCCTCCTCTTTCCATTTAATTTATACTCTGAAGAGCACTTCCAGCTTAAGGTTTGTAGAAAACAAGCTCAAAGCCAATAGCATTCAAGTTAGACCTCCATTTACTTCATTACTCTACTTCATTTTCCCTTCTGGTTATTAAAGCAGAGACTGAGCACTAATGACATGATGATTAGCATCTCTTCAAGCTGCATTCTTGCATCTCTCAAAATCAATTCTCAACAACAGATGTTTACTATCCCTTAGTTTAAGAATTATCCAGAATATCATACCATAAATGAGCATATTTCTTAAGAGTCCTTCACTTGATTTTTGACCTTTGCAGTAATTGCTGGTTTGGAATTACTCACTTTTAACAAGATATTCTCTGTATTTCTTTAGTCAATTTGCTAATAATTCATAGAACCACTTACCAAGTAATTAATGATATAAAATTTGTCATATTCTTTGTTTTTGGCATTGATTCTGCGATGCTGCTTCTTTCTCATGTGATCTTTAAGTGTGTTTTTGTCTCTGAAGACTTTTTCACAGTATAAACACTGCAAACTAAGATAAAAAAGTAAACAGGTCAACACATTAAAAGAAGAATAGTACAAGATAATATCCCTAAATAAGCTGGAGATATATACAGTAAGATTGATCCTAAGCACGTGAGAGCAAGCTAAATGAAAAAGAAAGCTTATTTGAAAAAATAAAAAGTACAAGATAATCTTAGATCACAATAGAGTCAATCAAACACGGAGATGACAAAAATGACATAAAGTGAAAATATAGATGATAAAGTTTAACGTTTGCCCCACATGCAAAGTAGGAGAAAAGTATGATTACCCAAAATTGTCCTACCAGGGTATGGGAGGGCTACTGACTGGTCAACATGTGAACTCCTAACTCAGCATGCACTTATACTGGCATCCAATCCATCAGTAACTGTTTCTTTGTAATTTAGAGTGAAAAAACCCAAACTCTGAATGTACTACATATCTTTAAAAACAATTTAAATTAGCTAAACATAAAGTTTTATACTTCTAACTCAACAGAGAGGGTAAATGAAAGTTTGCCAGGGTGATAAATGGGTTTTGAAATATGGAGAAAGCAAATTTAGTAAATTAATTCATATACGCACATACACACACGTGTATATATATAATTAATGTATATGTATATACATACATACATATATGTACATACATAAATACACATATATACACATGAATTATTATACACATACACACATTACTTGACAAGGTGAAAACATTCATTAACAAATGAGAATTTTACCACAGCATGTCTTCCAGAGCAATTCAAGCAAAACAGAAGTATATGCACTGTCTTAAATTCTCTATTATAAGTAGTATAAAATAATTGTTCTGTCCACTGTAGTATCAACTGACAATTGAAAGTTGAGCCTATAAAGCATTAAATCAAGTCTCTTGACTCAGAAAGTGGACTATGAGGACAGTAATCTGCATTTCAGCCTAAATGAGCGATTCTCCCTGAAATGGATGACGGTCATTTTTTTCTGGAAGAAACACAGCAGAGCCCTGGGCTTACAGGAACATTCTTGTTTAATGCATGTAGGTCTTGAGCCTCTAGTTAGCTGAAGTGCTAAAACATTTTTCTTATAAGTGATGGCTTACATATCCTACCAAGATGGAGACCGTTTCTTGGGCCCTTTGAAAAACTATCTCTGCAGAGGGATGAGGAAAACTCCTAGAAAATAATTTCTCATGAAATAAAAGCTTTGTAACTGTGGCATTATATCTTTGTATTGGAGATGCTGGCTAGCAGGAAAAACAATTTGATGGGAGGGAAAAATGACCGCACTTTAAGACACAAAACCCACAGATATTAAAAAATTGCAGTGGCTCTGAATTAAAATGATCACCTTTATTTTTCAGTACTCACAGATGAAAGCATGCTTGATTGTACAGTCAGAAGGAATTTTAACAGTGTCTGGGTCAGGCCTTTCTGTGATTTCCCCAGGTTTTAAGATATAGATGTTGAAGAAGAAAATTATTTTCTTATTCAAGCATTTGCCCCCAGCAGAAACCATTAATATTGTGCCTAGAAGGTCTGTACTTACACCCTGAAAATCCTCATACTCCTTCAGCAAAGGTGCACCCAGATTCCCCTCAGGTCTTGTGTGTGGAGCAGCAATTCAGTATCTTTTTGCCTTCCAAGAACTGTTGTACCATTCAGGCTTACTGTTAAAGAAGTTTTGAGTTCTCCTTCTGCTTGCAGCCTCAAAATCTAAGTATCACCTTGTTGGTGAATCATAGGTCCAATGGCAGAATACATCTATGAATTTTAATATCTGCTTTGCTCCACCTGCTACCAGCAAACTGTTTGCTCTACTTGTGAAAGGCATTCCCAGGAAAAGTACCTAATGCTTTTCCTCAGCATGACTAGATTGTGTATGCTATTTCCCTGAAACAAGATTTTTCTCCTCTTAATAATATTTTCGGGTACTATTCTACTAGCATAGCTATTAAGTCTTTTCTTAGCAGTATGAGGAGTGGCCTTTCATTGCTTCGGAAGCAATTTCACCGTGTGTATTAACTAGAGAGGATTAGCTTTGAGAAACCTTCACTGAAACAAAACCCTCAGGTTCTACTAATAAATAGCAAAGGTGCAATTTATCAGTGAGCAAGGTACCTCAGTGCATTAGGCAACACCTATGATAACATAAAAGACATTCTTAACACATTCTCATTTCTGGAAGAAGTTAACCTGTATCTATTGTGACTGCACATTCTTTGTCAGGCCAAAGACTAAATTAGAGAGCACTGTTGGCTTTCCCATCCTTTGAATCTCTTTTTTTTGTTTTTCCCAAATGTACAAATCAATGGATCCTAAATTTACTTGGAAGGGTATTTACTCTAATTTCTATATCCCAGTTTTCACAAATCCCAGTGTTTTGTGGCTTTTTATAACTAAGCCTAAGATTTAAGCAAATTTCTCCTACAGTTTTTGATTACAGATTGTATTAAAATGTAATAAACTTGTTAAATCTACAGTTTCATTCTTAAGGAAGTACATTTTCTGCTACAGCCCAATTTATATTTGTGGCATATTGTCCCATTTGAGAAATCCATACAGGGCACTTAGATACAAAGTGAAGAGTTTCTTGCTCTTTGCTACACAAGTTCTTCTCCCAAACTCCCTTTTTAACATCCTCAGTCATCTCAGGTTTACATGTTTCTGAGGCAGCAGCATATACATTGGCTTTCCCCTTCTGCTCCTGGATATACTCTATATAGCAGCAGTAGAGAAGGGAAAGACCAAACATCCCACATATCAATATATAGAGAGGCAAACAACGATTGGCATAAGAACTCTGTATTCAGTGATTAAAGAGATGTTTAGAAAGAAGATTGTTATGATGAGAAAGAAGAACATTAACAGTCATGAGAAAAAGAGACGTGCTATTATTGTTGTCAATGGAAACTGTGCAATGCATAACCGAAGGACTGCACGTGACTCCATTATTCCAGCAAACACATACTACAAATTGTTATGAATTAGTTTTCAACAAGTCAACAAAAAGCCTTCTAAGAGCACTTATGATAAACTTACATTCTCTCTTTGTTTCTTCTTAACTAACCATAAATATTGAATTAATTTTAACCCAACTTATTTCCAAGGTTAAAAGAAATATGACCCATGTCCATTAAAAAAAACAAACAAAAACCTACTTACTTGTCAAGCTTCTCCTGTAATACAGCCAAAAACTCACAGCAATTCACAATGTTATCTGGCAGCCCAATGTTAAAAGCATGCTCTCTTGCCATATGATTGAGAAGGACAGATCTACAAAAGACATTCAAAAAGAACATTACATATTTTAAAAAAATACATATGAGAGTTATTAAATTAGCGACTCAAAATACACCAGTTACTCTAAAAATGCATAAAAGCCAACATTAAATAAACAATAATAGTGTTGCTGTCACTGCCAGAAAAAAGGAACACAACTTTATTGAAGTAGGAAGTTTTCAATTTCAGCTCTGCTGTACATTCAGTAACATTTCAACTGCTTAATCTGCGTGCGTGAAATATAACCCTTTAAACGAAAATGACAGTATAGTTTATTTTGACCCTCACTGTTAGCAAGGCTCATTTATTAACTTGAATAAGCAAATCACGTTTCAGAAAACTGTCTTGAGAAATATTTTAAAAAGCCATTTGTCAGTTTTCTCTATGCTGGTTAACAAAGCAAAAATTCTTGGGTGTGATATGCTTTTACAGCAATATTGCTTCACATAGCACTAGTAACACAAAGAGCACTCAGAAATACGCGCAAACAAACCAAATGGACGTTTAAGTAAGTTATTTTCCTAATAGAGGTATACCAGTTAATTCCTTAGGGGCCTATCGTCTCTATATGCCTCAACTTCTGCATTTGGGGACTAAAGAAACATCCATGTGTTAACCCTGCTGAACCTTGCTTTTACCACAGTCCAGGCATGATTTTCAAATCACATATTCTGTGAGACCCAAGAGTAAACAGAGGATGCAGTTTTTGGGGGCTGAATGATTTGAACTTCACTACACCAGGCAGTAAAGAGAATAGGACACTCACACAACATTGGGATGACCTGCAGGGACACGATCCCAGGTTCTTCTACCTTTCCAGAGTACCAGAACTACCCATGCAAAGAGACACTCAGGGATAAGACTCAGACTCTCCAGCTGGAATGGATATACTGTGTAAAACCAAATTTTCATCAAAGCAAGCACTTGAATGCAATTCCCACTCGCACTTGACTGATGCTGCAAAGCACTCCATTCTCACTCTAATTTTCCTCCCCTCATTCAATCTTTAAATTGACACTTGTTTGGTGAGATTTAAACAGGAAAAAGTGTAACTGGATAGAAATATTTTTTTAACAGCTCATACTGACTTAAACAGCTCTCCTGGCCACTAAACTGCCGAAAAACTGTTTCTCTTTAAAATGGTTCAGCTCCCAACTCCTGCTTACTGTATAGTATAAAAAGTTGTACTGGAATTAAAGGATTGAGAAGTGGGAGGGTGTCTATTTAAAATGGCACTGCAGTTGAAAGAAATAATTAAACTATACCTTAAAATGAACTCTATCTTCTGAGTCCTGTCGTTAGGCACTAACTCGTTTGATGACATTAAAACCATAAACAAAGATGCTGAGCAGATACGAAAAAATAAAAGCAAACAAGTCAATAAGCAAACCTGTTTCCCGTGAATTCTTGATCACAGAACATACACATACTACAAAAACTTGTGTCGTATCTCTCTCGCTGTTGCTGTTCTAGAATTTCTCTCTATGAAAAGAAACAGATACAGTTATTCAGATTAAAAATAACAGTCATTCCATCACATAAGCTTATTATACCTCTTTATCCTTACTGCTAACAATCAACATAGAAAATTAAAATGTGCTGCTAATACAAACCAGAAGTTAGTAATTTTTTGAGGGTTCTCACAAAAATTACAAGTTTTTTCAAAGGCAGTATGTGCTCCAGTCAAGTTCCACTAAAATTCTATACAAGGTGCATGGAAAGAAATACAATCCACAGTGAGATTTTACCCAGCTATTTAAACGGTTCCGTATATAACATACCATTTTATTGTTTCTACGTAGGTTCAGATTTACCTCTGGTATCAGTCAGCGAGTTTATGGGTAATGGCATAAAGTCCAGTGGCATGATAAACTCAATTTTACACATCTTAATGCAAGTAATCTAGAAGACTTTTTTATAATACGGGACTGCCCTGGCAGTTTCTGCAAGGAGCTATGGCACATAATAAACTCAGGGAAAAGGACAAGCTGATGGCCTGTACAACTAGTCCTGTTTAATGTAGAGCAACAGGTTAGGCTAGACACTTTACACTTGACCATAATTTTCCTAACAACAAAATCACGCAGCAGGCGATTTTCTCTGGTGCTGTAACAGCAGCAGTGCAGTTATCATAGAATAGTTTGAGTGGGAAGGGAGCTTTAAAGGTCATCTAGTCCAACCCCCCTGCAATGAGCAGGGACATCTTCAACTAGATCAGGTTGCTCAGAGCCCCGTCCAACGTGACGTTGAATGTTTCCAGGGACGGGGCACCTACCACCTCTCTGGGCAACCTGTGCCAGTGTTTCACCAAGCTTATTGTAAAAAATGTCTCCCTTATATCTCGTCTGAGTCTACCCTCTTTTAGTTTAAAGCCATTACCCCTTGTCCTATCACAACAGGCCCTGCTAAGAAGTTTGTACTTAATAAGGTCTCCCCAGAGCCTTCTCCTTACGGGCTGAACAGTCCCAACTCTCTCAGCCCTTTCCTCATAGCAGAGACGCTCCATCATTTTTGTGGCCCTCCTCTGGGCCCACTCCAACAGGTCCATGTCTTTCCTGTTCTGAGGGCTCCAGAGCTGGACACAGTACTCCAGGTGGGGTCTCACCAGAGCTGGACACAGTACTCCAGGTGGGGTCTCACGAGAGCAGAGTAGAGGGGCAGAATCACCTCCCTTCATCTGCTGGCCACCCTTCTTTCTCCCAGGGTACAGTTGGCTTTCTGGGCTGCGAGCGCACATTGTTGGCTCATGTACAGCTTTTAATCCAGCAGTACCCCCAAGTCCTTCTCAGTAGGGCTGCTATCAATCCCTTCATCCCCCAGCCTATATTGATACCGGAGGGTCACCCTGACGCAGGTGCAGGACCCTGCACTTGGCCTTCTTGAACCTCATGAGGTTCGCATGGGCCCACTTCTTGAGCTTGTCCAGGACCCTCTGGATGGCATCCCGTCCCTCAGACATGTCAACTGTACCACTCAGCTTGGTGTTGTCCGCAAAATTGCTGAGGGTGCACTCGATCCCACTGTCTATGGCATTGATGAAGATACTGAACAGTACTGGTCCCAATACAGACCCCTGAGGGACACCCTTGTCACCAATCTCCATCTGGACATTGAGCTGTCAACCACTACCCTCTGGATGCAACCAACCAACCAATTCCTCATCCACCAAACAGTCCACCAATCAAATCCATAACCTCTGCAATTTAGACAGAAGGATGTTGTGGGGGATCATGTCAAAGGCCTTACAGAAGTCCAGATAGACAACATCCATAGCTCTTTCTTATCCACTGATGCAGTCACTCCATCATAGAAGGCCACGAGGTTGGTCAGGCAGGACTTGCCCTTGGTGAAGCCATGCTGGCTGTCTCAAATTACCTCCCTGTCCTCCATGTGCCTTAGCATAGCTTCTAGGAGGATCTGTTCCATGATCTTCTCAGGCATAGAAGTGAGGCTGACAGGTCGGTAGTTCCCAGGGTCCTCCTTTCTGCCCATTTTAAAAATTGGTGCAATGTTTCCCTTTTTCCCGTCACAGGGGGCTTCACCTGACTGCTATAACTTTTCAGATATCATGGAGAGTGGCTTGGCAAATACATCAGCCCATTCCCTCAGGACTCTGGGATGCATCTTGTCAGGTTCCACAGACTTCTGTATGTTCAGGTTCCTTAGGTGGTCTCAAACCTGATCATTTCTTATAGTGGGAGGGACTTTTCTCCCCCAGTCCCTGCCTTGCTGTTCATCCACTTGAGAGATGTGGGAAGAGAGGTTGCCAGTGAGGACAGGCAAAAAAGTTGTTGAGTACCTCAGCCTTCTCCTTGTCCATCGTTATACTGTGGAGTTACTATACGCTTCAGATGGAAAGGTCATAATCATGTGGGACATGGGAGAATCGGTGTTTGGAATAAAAATTACCATACTTTCAGCCTGCCAGTACATGACCCTGTGCTTGCGTTTTGAGTACTGATAACTGGTAAAGGATTTCTTTTCTGTGCAGTGCAGTGGAGCTGCTGTCTGCTTTCTGACATTTGGGATCCTTACTGAATGTCTTATGGGATTTTCTCAGTCTCTTTATCTCCTTAGAGCCTGCAACAGTGGAGCTTTGCGTTTCTCACCTACCTCTTCAGTACCTTTTTTGCATGGATTAAGGCCCAAACACGCCCACAGTCTACATCTAAATTCACATTCAGGTACTTATTCAGTTGGATAAGTTCCACAGAAAGCAGAAAGGAAAGAAAAAAAAAAAGAAAAAAGAAAGGAAAAAAAAAAAGAAAAAAGAGGAAGGCTTGAGCTATTGTCATTAAAGGCTTAAACGTGCCCTGCCGCATGGATGGGCTGGTGTGGGCCTACCACACCACATCTCGTTGCCCACTGAGAGGTGTCAGGAGGATGACGTTGGGCAAATAAATATGCTGTTGGTTTCTTTACCATAAAAGCGGCACGCTGTATCCAGAGAGGGGCAGTGGGATGAAAAGGATGCCTGCTGGAGAGAGCAGGAGGTACATTTGGCCTAGGGCCAGTGGCTGCTGTGGGGGACTTCTAGGGCCCATATTCAACCACACAATTTGGGACCTGCAGCTGTTGCACATCAGCTAAGAGTCTCTTACCCTGAAAATGCAGATCCTGGGGCTTTTTTGTTTGTTTTTTTGTACTACAAGGTGTACTTTTTATGTTGGAGTCATGCTCAGCAGTGCCTACTCAAATTCTGGGCCATATCCGCTCATGTCCTGCTGCGTTATGCAAAACATCCAACTAACAGAAATATAAATTCCTATTTTTCAGGGCTGACTCCAGAAAGAGATAAATGGAGCGTAACACACCTTGTGAGAGCCCTTCAGCAGAGACCCAATTAAGGGAGGATATCTGTCTGCTCCACACGGGCAGTGAACATCCCACAGCATGTCAGTGAGAGCTGAGGCTTTCTCTGGTACTCGTAGCTGTCACCTCTCTGCTCAGCAGCACGTCTGACCCTGTTTGGCTAACCTTGAATTTGAAGGTGTCTGCGTGTAGTTTATATACTTTGTCAAATGCACTAGAAACAATCTAAAAGGAAATCAAAAGATACCGTGTACAATTCAAACATTAAGATACCAAGGGTTTAAACAGCCCCAACCTCCCATTAACGATATTCCAACGTAGCTTCCTAATTGTACTCTACTAGGAGAGGAAAAAACATTCTGCAAAACTTGGCTGTGTACCTCCAGATTCCCACTTTATACAAATTGCTTACTGGAGCCGTGGTGAGCTGCTACTCCCAGTTATGCCTTGGGGGGAAGGAGAAACACAGTGTATCCTCCAGACAGATGGTGCTTCTGCTACTCTGCTCTCTCACCCTTCCCGTCTGCCCCTACACCAGCACGCTCGGCAGCTGGGGAGCTTTGACTAACCCAGCATCACAGCTTTGTCGATTTACTCAACAGAGTTTCACAAATGCTTTCCAAGGTAGACACTCCTTTTATCAAATGTTGACATCATTCATTGCTACAGAGAACTTTCTGAGCCAGCAAGCAAATTTGGTACTTGCACAGGTGAGGAATTAAAAGCCCTGATTCAAGTCAAGTACAGCGAAAGCAAGAGGTCTGCTCTTCTTCCCTACAGCCACCCCCAAACACCCTTCTACCTCTGCTCCATTGCTGGGACCCTGAAGGGAGAATAGCAATTACAATAACTTGCATAAAACTTTTGAGATTTTTCTGAGTGGAGACTTTCAGCTGGTAATGAAAGTCAAGCTTAAGCTGAAGTTATGAGGTAGGAAATGAGTAATTTACTTTAATACCTGCACCAGTTTCCAACTCAGAATTGTTGGGGCTGTTAGCATTAATTCATGGTTGATACTATGACAAAAAAAAATAAACCCAAAACATTTCAGCCATAAATATTGTCCAAATTTTTTTAGAATACCATGTCACATCAAGGTCTCAGAGAATGAGAGGGCAAAGTCATGTGAGGAAAAAATAAACAGATCACAAAATACACTTATATTAGTTTTCTTTTTCCATAATGAATAAAAGAATTGAGCACAGACACTCAATCCAAAACACTATAAAACTGAGTGAATCAAATGTCATAGCCTGATATCAGGAAAATAGTTTACAATATTGATAGAGTTTGTTGAATAATTCCTGACACTCATCTCTTTTTATCTTTTGTGAGATGTTCTGACAGCTATTTGTCCTCCATTCTTTCTGCCACATTCCATGATTTGCTAACTGTCCCCCTCCAAAATCCATTACTTTACTGAAGACTGTCAAACTAGTTGTGAGAAAACCATTGACAGAACAGATATCCTCACCGATACAAAGTAGAACCTGAATTACAGAGGCTTTTAGTCTAAACTCTTTGTCCCCACAAGCCACGTGAAGCTTATGAGATCAACCAGGCACTGTCAAAAGTAAGTACTGCTAGATGACAAGTTCTTGGAAGCACATTTTTAGACAGAGCCTAGCTCAAATAAGCAGTAGATATGACTGTGGCAGTTAGCAGCCTCCCGTGGAATACCTTTAGGAAAATTCTAGAGGACACAAGTGGTTCATCACCTTCAAACACGGCAAATGGAAGCTGGATATTACTGATCATATTTACATGCAAAAAAAATGTAGTTGCTTTGCAGAAGTACTTAACGTATTTAATAAAATCAAATTCAGTTTTAATCCAATTCCCATTTTTTTCTGTCTGGAAAAAACCTCTTCTACAGCTCTTAGTCGTACACTTTCTACTATATGGATGATCTAACATAAAAAAATCCAACCAAATTACAAAATACTATCTATTCTGTGTTTTAATTAACAAAATGAATAAACATGGTAAGGATGTGCGATTGTTTATACCAGGATGATCATCTTTATACACACCAGCACACTAAACTGCTAATACAAAAGAAATTTGTCATTTGCATGACAATTTCTAACTGGGAGTCTAGAGAAATGCCCTACGCATTCATGATGCTTAGTTTGAGGTTGTGAGGAGTTCAGACTTTCACCTAGGAGGTGGTAATTTAAAATGTGCCTGTTCCTCTCCTAGGAAGCAATATTTTGGAAGAAATTACCCATTTTTTTTTCCAGAAGTGCTTAAGCACTATGCATCAGCAAGAATTCATACTCATAATCAGTAAAAGATGAAAAATGCATACTTGCAGCTAGTAAGCAGTTTTCCCTAAACAATTACTTCGTCTTTGGTCTATAGTTCAAGAGACATTCAAGACATAAAAAAAGCCTGCAGGTAAGACTAAAAACTAACTCCATTGAATGCCAAAAACTATGGACTCACTGCAGTTCTTTTTATGGCACATTAGACTTTTCTGATATTGTAACTCCTGCTACCCTTCCCTCCAACAGACACTGCATCCCAGGTGCTAAATCATCTGTCTTTATTGCTGTGAGACCACTGCTTTTTTTTTTTTTTTATCATAAACTCCTTTACTAACAAGGCCCTCATAAATGATTTACTTAGCTATTTAAATGCATGGCTTGGATCACTGACATAGAACAACCATTCACAAGCAGGACTCAGCACAAGCTTTGCTGCTTTTGATTCCAACGTGAGGAAAGAATTGGTGGTCAAAATTTTGCCTGTTTTTTCCAACTACCTCCATTGGTCTAACAAAAATACGTTACTTCTTTCTCCAAATTCTGTCTCTTTATAGACACAGCACTTCTGATACATAAGAAAGTAAGGCAGAAAGTACTTCTCTAGCTTCAAGATAGAGGCAGATTAAACAGCAGTTTGGGTCAAGATCATGCAGTGACTTTGACTTTAGTGAGACCTGAATTTATTATTCCTCCATTCAGGAGCCCATTTGTGCAGAGGAGGATGGATTCTGCAGTTCCACCTCTAAAACAGAGCTAACAGCAGTATGTGTCTTCTTTTTGTCTTCTTCGGGACCCAAAAAAAAAAATTACTGCCATAAGCTCAGACAGGGCAAAGTCCAAAGTTTCTCATCCAAAGACTTAAGCATACAAGCAGTCTCAACTTTAAGTATTTCAGTACTGGGCTGGATTGGGGCAAGATCATAGTTTGGGGTTCTTGTTGGCATCTGCCTTGCCAGTTCTGGTCCTTTCTCTCATCCTCTCCAGGCAAGAGACTAGAAAGACAGTATGTTATACAAATGATCACTTAAAAGAAGTTCCAATGAAAGCTTTTTATAAATGGTACTATATTCCCTGGGGAATGTTTGCTTAAAGATGATCCTTTGAAGAGGAAACTTCACAACTTTCTTCACCAAAAGGGTTGCCAAGCATTGGAACAGGCTGCCCAGGGAAGTGGTTGAATCACCGTCCCTGGAAGCATTTACAAGACATGTACATGTGGTGCCTAGGGACACGGTTTAGTGGTGGACTTAGCAGTGTGAGGTTGATGGTTGGACTCGATGATCTTAAAGGTCTTTTCCAAATGATTCTATGATTCTATGACTGTTATAGTGTGACTGAGGACTTAGTCACACTGTTGTGAAGAGTGCCCGATCACAGGCCACATTCCTTCTGTTACGATAGTGGATCCATTAATACTACTGAAATCAGAGTGTCTACCTGGGAAATAAGGTACTACCAGAGACAGCTATGTAGGTATGAATTTGGATATAAATAATATAAGATAGAGACTTCACGATAAGAATATGTACTTTATCAAGCTCTCCTAGCTGATGTCTCAAACACACAGTGTGTATCTTTAGTTGTAGTTTCTTCCAATTTAAATAAGACTTACACTTCCCTGCTGAGTGCTCACAGAAACTAGCTATTGCTGTAGGCAAAGGAAGCAAGTGAAACAGACTCTGATTTGAAAAAAAAAAATGGTGCTGACAGATCACAACAAGAAGCTGCTTATACACTTTACTGGCAGTAAAACAAAACAGTACAGTACACCGGGATTGGTGACACTTGAGACACTCTACAGACTCTAAAAACTTGCCAAGCACATTATTTATTTGACAATTATACACACCATTAGGATAAACTACTCTTATTATAAGAGTAAGAAAATTACATTTGGTTTTGTGTCTACAGTTTCCTCAAAGATTGGCTGATGAGCTTTATATTGTGCTTGTAGCTGCTAAATAGGAAAAATATTTATAAGGAATCATGGTATCAGAAGCTTCACGTCTCTGTAAAAACCTGCAATCTTATCTGTATATCAATAGCTTGTCTCCTAACTTCTATACTCAGCTTCTCTCCTTACTGATCACTGTATTCAGTTCTCCCACTTCAAACAGTACTCTCTTGCCTCTTGACTACAGAAGAAAAACCAGCTTACAATTCTGTAATCATTATCACGTCCTCACAAATGTTATCTTATGAAGACTGCCTTTTCTTTAATATTATCAGACGCCTGCTGGAGAAGCCCTTCAGGAAACAGCTTAGCTGTAAGGTGCATGGAAATACAAGGAATATGTCAGGGTAGGACATCCAGTCTGGAGAACACTCAACAACTTTGAAGCCAGCTGTCACACCACCCAGCGCACATGTGTTTACTCACTACCTTGTGCACTTTTCCCTCTCATGCAGTGAATGTAAAATTCATACGTAGTTCAGGAATGTCACAAACAGAGCCCCACTGGATAGACAGACAGATCAGCATGTCAAAGACTAGTCAGTAAGGAATGAAGGACGATAGCATCAAAGACCCACTTCTGAGACAGGGAAGAGAGGAAAGCAATGGGGCAGTGACCTACTCTCAAGCAAGAGATGTTGCCTATCTGGAGATGAAACTGAGAGTACTCCACTTCATCTGGTACAGGCTGATCACCCAACTGGGCATTCCTGACTTTTTACTAGATACTTAGATAAGACGTTACCACAAAACTCTGTGAACAAGAATGAAGTAGGAAAAGGAATGGGTAGTGTCTTCCTGAATCTTTTTGGTTGGGTTCAAGGCACAGGCATAGAGCAACATGTTCTGCAGAGGAGTATATAGCTATGGAAACAGTGACAAAATAGGGAGCGCTTAAGAATATCGTCATATGGCTGAGGAAACAAAGGCTACCAATGAGCTCCCTGACAAAGAAGAGAAAGAGCACGTTAGGACATCAGCTTGTCAGCTAAGTGGGGAGACTTTAAACTAGGTCTGAAAGACAGCAACAAAAAACCCAGAGAGAAATAAGAGTTGTGACTGCCTGGAAAAACAGGAAGCTGGGAAGAAAATGGTGGTGGTAGGGAGGAAAGGATGCAAGAAGGAAAACAAGCTGGACAGTCCGCTGAACCGCAGATCCTAGGAAGACTGAACGAGTACAAAGACCAAACTATAACTTAGCTGGCATTATAATGAATTGGCAGAAGTCTCAGGATTGTAATATGAGTGTTAAAAATTTATTGTGAAACCTCTGAGGTGCATTCTCCTGACTCTTGTTTTGTATGGCAAGTTGCCTCTTAGGAATAGGGAAAATGTTTTGTTCTGTTGGAAATTATACATATTCAAATCTGACAGAATTTCCCCAAGAGTCATTATGGAATTAAATAAAGCGATTTCTGACCAATAGTGACACAACTCTTCAAAAGCCCATGAAGGATGGGCAAAGTTCCAGAGTGCTTGAGAAAAGCAATTAAATAGTGAACATAGAGAAAGAAGGACCTATAGAATTTCAGATGTAGATATTAACATGTTAATGTTATAAGATATACTGTAAGCACTTCAGATGTTGCACTATGTTAAATCAGGATAGCATCTCGACCCCTTCCAGTGCACAGCTTCATCTTCTTGAACCTTGTCTCAGCTTGAGCTTGTGACAAACTGAGGATCATACAAACAGCTCATCCTGGGAAACAAGTATAGCTGAGTAGTCTAAACATCTCTGTGTCCCTTTTCTCGTTTTGGTGAAGACTCCTCTTCAGGGTCTATCTACTAGGAGGAACAGTCGTGGCCTCTTCCCCTAAAACTTCCAGTCCCATGACAGGAGAATAGCTGTAAACATGACAGCAAGACAAGGAAGTGGTAGGAAGTGTGTATTTTCAAAAAATATGTTTGAGGTTTTACCTTTTTTAGAACAATCTTAATGATAAGCCCAAGTGGCTCATACTGACACTGCCTCCCCTAGTATCTTGAGTTTTGTTGCCAGGACTTCCCTGTCTGGTTCCAATGCGTCACAACTACGAATTCTTTGTCAAGACTGTGTTTTTCCAAAAGACCGTATCTGTTTTGTATTACACAGCCTTGTCAGCTATTTCAGCAAGCTGTGCTCTCTAACCTAGTTCAGGCTCATTCCTTGGCCTCCCTCAATACATCACAGTCACCATAATGTCTCTGCACGACATCCACCTTGGCTAGCTCCCCCGCTGCAATACAGCCTGAAATATTCCTAAACTGGAGTTTCAAAACGGCAAAATGAAATGCTTCAGCTAGCACATTTTAAAGGCAACATTTGTCCTTGTTTGGGCTTGCTGTTGGAGACAGCAGTTAGGATTCAAAGGCTGCAGAAAAATCACCAAAGTTGTGTAGTTCTGGTCTTTATTCTGCACAACTCACATGAGCCTATTTGCCAGCTCACTTTTAATTGCTGGACTTGTCTGGAGGTAAAAGACTTTGCAAAGCAAAATAACTATTTAACTTGCAAGTCAACACTCAGATTGCAGCAAAAGGAAATGAAAAACTAAACAGACTTTATTGCTGTAACTAAAGCAGTGACTCCACCAGCCCCAACTACAGCTGCAGCTTGATTTCACAAAATCCTGCTGTAAAAACGGAAGATACAATTCCGATATTTAAAACAGTGTTAATAGCAAAGGCTATTTCACACCAAAATAAGAAAGCATACCTCTTTCTAACTTAATTACTCTGTAAACAAAACCAGCACTTGCGCTGGGCTAAACCCTGCACTTTTTTCTGAAACCAAGGAAACATCTATTTACAGAGGAGATGAGACAGCTCACCTGCCAACAGATTCTGCACTCCCTTGACACCAGCAGTGGAGAGAAGGCCTAGTTGAAATAGGACTGCATAGCACAAGATAACACAAAACCAGAAACAAATGCCCTTTAAAAAAAGAAAAAAAGTACAGTCCAGCATGTAGCAGCTAGGAGGTACTATTACAGTAAACAGTTCTATAAAAACATTAGCTGTGTGCTCAATCACAACCCTCTTTCCTTCCTCAAAGCCACAAACAACATGATGTATGCTTGGGAAACGAACATCATTATGACACTGCATGCCCACATGCAATGTTCAAGATGTCTTTCATAACCTCAAAGGCATTATAGGAAACTGGAGGAGGTCCAAAGAAGTGCAACAATGATGTACAGTGAAGAACCATCAAATAGACAGCGTTCTTAACCTTGAATCTCTAAAGCACTGAGGTTGTAAAGGACCTTTTGCAATCAACTACTCCAACCCCGCTGCTCAAGCAGGGTCACAGAGCTGGTTGTCCAGGACTGTGTACAGTTGTGTTCTCAATATTTCCACAGATGGAGACTCTACAGCCTCTCCAGGAAACCTGTTCCAGTGTTTGACCACCCTCACAGCAAGACTGTTTTCTTGTTTTCAGATGGAATTTCCCAATTTTTAGTTTATGTCCATTGCCTCGTGTCCTCTTAGTGGGCATTAGTGAGGAGAGCCTGGCTCCCTCTTCCTTATTCCTATCAAGTATATATACACATTGATAAGATCCCCCCTGAGCCTTGTCTTCCAGGCTTCACAGTCGCAGCTCTCTCAGTCTTTCCTTGTATGAAGGATGTTCCAGTCCTTTGATGAACTTTGTGACCCTGCGCTGGACTTACTCAAGTAAGTCTGTATCTTTCTTGTACTGGGGAATCCAGCACTGGACCGAGCACTCCACATGTGGTCTCACTAGTGCTGAGTAGAGGAGAAGGATCACCTCCCTTGACCTGCTGGCAACACTCTTCCCAATGCAGCCCAGCATGCTGTTGGCCTTCTTTGTTGTGAGGGTGCACTGCAGCACACGACTAATGAAAGACAAGATGGCAGGGGGGTTGGAACTAGTTGATATTTAAGGTCCCTTGCAACCCAAACCATTCTATGATTCTATGATAACGTAAGGTAGAAAAATCAGGAGACAAATCATGAATGGTTTGGATAGATAAAGGATGAATTGTTCACCAGCTCTTCTAACACAAAAAAACAGCCCGGTGTGAGGTGACAGGTTCAAAAGGGCCAAATAGATGGTTCTCTCCCAGTGGATAGTTAAGCTGTGCAACTCACTGCTGCAGGAACCTGTAGATACTGGAGGTTTGTGTGGGTTCAGAGTTGGAGGTTCATGACAGAAAAATCTATTGTGTTAATAAACACAGATGCAATGCTGCTGAATTAAGAAATTCTTGAGCTGCCAATTGCTGGAGACCGGGAGAATATTTTCAGAAAGAATCACCACCAGATCAGAAGAGGGCAAATACCACAGACATGTTGGTGCTGGCAAGGATATGATACTGATCTAGACAAACCTTTTTACTGATCCAGGATGGCTTTCCTTACAATGAATTGTAGGAGAAGCATGCTAGGCATGAGTGCATCAGCTGTTTTTGTCTCAGTCCATGCCAATCCAATGCACGTACACAGGAATGAAGATTTCAGCCAAGGCAACTCCCAACTCCATGGGAAATCCTCAGTGGCAGAACCACCACAACTCTCCTTTGCAGGAGCTGGGATCCTATGGAGAGCTGTGTAAGCCTTGTATGTGCTCCACAGGTTCTGGGGATTCGTTAGTCCTGTGCCTCCAGCTGCAGAACACTACTTTAACCAGCAAACTGAAACAGCACTCACAGGGTAGCTGAACCAAATGGATTTTGCCTGCCAATCCCAATCTTCCTGGGGACTAGAATTTGGGTTTTGTAAGCATCTCGTTCATTCTAAATGCTTATGATTTAAGGTGTCTTTAGCTGCATGTTGTGTATGTACAGACTTGTAATAGAAACATAAGGTACCAGAAGAAACAGCACACCAAAGGGTTAAAAGGCCTGTATTGATGATTCCCAGGACAGAGCTGCCAGCAGTAAACTGAGGAACATATTTATGTCAGGACCAGGAGATTGACAAAAAGGCTGCCATGTATCCCATAACATTCATTTTTGAATTAGCCCAATGGGAAAGACAGACTAAAGATGTGTATTTCAAGCAAGAAAACAAAGCAAAACAAAAAAAAAACCCAGTGGTCAGCAACATGGACTAAGACTTATGCAAGCTGAAGTCAGCAAGAGCTTAATGTGAAGGACCACCCATTCAGAACTGACAACTCTGAAAAGACATGAGAGGTCTGTCCAAAGTACTAGGTTGTCATCACCAAGCAAGAAGAACCAGAGCAGTCCATGAGGACTGAACAGCTGCCATTTCTTGTCCTTTACATCTCACAGAAACAATACTGGCCAGACCTCCTCCACTCGTGCACCGTGATGCTTGTGACTATGCCAGTGTGAATTAACGAAATCTGGGTAAGAGAGTGTGAATGCACAAAAACAACTTGCTTGAAGATTTTGTAAATAAGTATCACCTTCCCTTTTCACAGTATCGCACACTGAGTTTTCTGTTGCTAATTTCCCTACACATACATGATTACACAAAAGATAGTGCGTGAATGCATTGCAGATTCTTGCAAGATGAAAAATTTTCAGCACACTCAGCCTTTTTCAGTGCTCTGGGCGTATTTTCCACTCGCGTGGAACACTGGCATACAACCTGTAAATTTATTCCAAGGAAAAATCTATAAACAAGGAGTTTGTGTATGCTTGTGCAGCAGCTAGGGAAATGAGCTTAAAAAAAATAAAAAATCGAATTTTGCAGTATAGCAAAAAATGCTTTCACTAAAATGTCCACTAAGTTACCATATATTACACTACAGAACTGTTTATCTCAAGAAATGAAACAACAGTAATTTCTTACCAGTCTCTTTTGCTGAAGCTGTTCTCTAAGTAATCTGTCTTCTGGTAAAACATCACATAGGAGAAAATAATTGTCCTGTTCTTCTGTTAAGAGATTAGGAAGTGTGGGTAAGGAATGGCAAGCTGCAGCTGCTTTGAATATTTCTAGCACAAAATTTGCTAAACCTTTGGCATGCATTAAGAATGTGAGAATGTGGTTTTTAATCCACAAATGCCAGTTATTTTTATTTCATAATTTAATGAAACATGCTTAAATATTTGTATATACATATTTATAAGACCTTTACATCATTTATACTGCAGTACAAAGACAAAAGTCTTGCATAGGTTTTCCCCGCTACCAGCTGTACTCTTTTTTATGATGGTTCTTCTGGAGACATAGAACAATTTTATTATTTATTTTCATTTATATTGGTCACAGTATAAAGTCAGCCTGAAGGAAACATGAAATAATCTTTAATTTTATCTTGCATGTGGGATTATCAGTTATTCCCTAAGTAATTGTCAGTTTTCAGTAGTTATCATCATTTGGTATACCCTCCCCTTACCCTGACTGATCACCTCACCTTTTACCATCAGATCGTGTTCCATCTGCAGATATGCACCACAACTGTTTTGTAATACACATTGAGACTTGCCTAATTTACATTCTACTTGTCTTTTACCCACATTTTAGGTTTACTAACCTTTTTACTATTTATGTTCATATCCAATTTAATAATACAACAAATCTTATTCAAATGAATTACCTTAAAATTACTCAGCATGTAAGAAAATATAAAACCACTTACAAAAATATTTTGCATTTGAAAGTAATTTATTAATCAAAGTGTTATGTGGTTGGTGAACTGAAGTGACCATTATTAAGTCTTTTACAATTTCAAACTTGCTAGATTTCAGCCTTTCCCATCTTTTCATACAGAAGCCTGTGTGAAGACAGACAACCTCCCTGATTTCTGAGCGATCAAATTTGAAGTAGTTAGCCATTAAAATTAGCAAATGGCTTATAATTCTGGCAAGCTCTGGCATTTAGGCATTTTATTCGCAATTTTCAAACTGAGTAGTAAGTGTTAAAATTTCAGAAGCAAAGCCATACATATGTAAGTGAAACGCAATTATGGTCTTTAGAGTGATTTTTATGTTTTCCAGGACTCTTAAAATTAATTTGAATAATTAAAACAATTTATTCTTATCCATTTTGTACTCAGTTTTCACCTTCCACCCACCTGTGATACTGCCTGCATGCATTTCTTTCTCTCTTGTAAGCTCTCCATGGAGAATTAGAGATACAGGAAAGCCCTAACGTTCTCTTATCTGACTTCAGGTAAATGACCTCAGTTGGGGTGGTGAAAAGGGTGAAGTTGGGAAAGACAGTTCACTGCAAAGGTTTCTCCATATTTCTGGAAGGATTGTCACCACTTATTTATGCAGTGGGTACCAAAGCTTCTCCAGCCACGATGTAAGCAGCGCTGCTTCTCAGACTTGATCTGCAACAGGCTCCAACTCAGGAGCGCATTTAAACACGTATTGAAGCATGTGTTGCAACCCTTGGAAAAGGTAAGTTTAAATATGTGGTTAAGAGTTAAACATGACTCTTGTGGTTTTCTGACCTAGTGTCAGCTTACTTCACACTTGACTGATCAAGGCAGCAGTATCCGCCAGAAATTATCACATGATCTGGCGAACGGAGAGTAAGCAAGCAGCATACTTACCTAACGGAGCTTCTGAATTTGTTCTGATAACACTACAAAAGTCTGTGATGGGCTGTTCTGCAAACCTCTTCTTCCAGTACAAGACATATCTTTAAAAATAAAGGGGAGAGGATTAGGGAAAAAGGAAACATCAAAAAAGTTTAATAAACAGTTGATTGGCTCTCGCTTTTTCCATCCTCTAAAATCTTAAGAGTGCTTTGTGGTTTTTTTTTTTAATTCCTGTGTCAGTTTTTTCCTCCTTTAATCTAATTTTCCAATTCATTAAATTCATTCAGCTTTATTAAAACTGGGTTTAACTATCCTGTCAAAGTGAATAACTCAGTAAGACGTATTTGCATTAAGCTTTACATAAACACAGTGACCTATTCACATCTTCAGACAGAAGTGCCACTCACATGCATCTTTACTGGAAAGATATACTACAGAGCACTCTCAAATTCCCAAAATATTGTGCTCTGTGTTCTGCAAGATACAGGCAGGAATCTGAAACTAGGTAAGAACACCAACTTGTCAAAAGTGAGGTTTTGGCAGGTCTCCTGTGGAGTTACAGTGAAAGCTGTAGCATGGCAGACAACTATAAAGACAGAAAAATGAAGTCCCCAAACACCTGGGGGTGGGATAGCAGACAGAATAAGGAAAGCCCTAAACATATCTTGAAGGTTTAACACATCAGCTACAGTTGTTTAAAAACATTCTTGTACTGTCATTGTATTATAGCAGCATTAACAGACCCCAACTGTGATTAGGTTCCCACTGAACTAGAAGCTACTGTCTAACCAAGAAGAAATCATCACCTTCAATTATACGATGAAGGGAACCACGCAGTCCTTGTGCTAATTATTCAGGATCTTACTATAAAAAAAAAATCTGAAAATACTTGAGTGCATGCTTATCATACTTATGACTCGTGCGTGATATAAATCATGTGAAAGTCGCTAAGGTAAAGGCTAACTATTCAATGACAGCTTCCTATTGACATGTCATCAAATTAGGAAAAGAACCATAAAAAATCAGATATCATTATTATGAGGACATTTCTGAATAGTTGTAGCTTTTAAGACTTGTGCAATCTAAAAGTTTACTCACCGCAGCTATCACATCCCATGGTGGTTCATATTACCTCTTCCCCGTCTGTCTTACTATATAAGGACTTCAACTGCAGCAGCCAAGGAATCAGCACATATTTTTTTCTGCTAACTCTGACATGGACAGGATTAACCTCCGGTACAGCAGACAGCTAAGCACGGTGAAGCCAGCATGCATGGCTGAAGCTCATTCAGAGGCATCATTAGATGTCAGTAAGCGAGAGGTGAGCATTTTGTTGTCCTCCTGCCTACTCCACTGTTTATAACGCACAATGAAACAGTCTTGCTGCCACATAAAACAGCAAGTCTTCCAGAATAAGTCATGCTCAAGCTTTTAGGATATAAATGTGCAAATAAAGGGACTTCAAGATGTCATTTAGTCTATTCCCTGCATCGAGATAAATGAACACTGTTCAGACAAACTCACCTAACCATAACCGTCTGTGCCATGAAGCTTACTATTAAGGGATTTCATATCACAAGACTTAACCCAAATAATCAATGAACAAATAAAGCCAATGCCTTGTCATACTTCCAGGGAGAGAGAAAGAGTGATCAGTGTCCATGAGTGATCATATCCAGTCATGCACTGGAATCTTATACCCCTTATCTCTTTCCCCCTGCCCTAATGCCAGCTTATCTTTATTCTTCCAAGTTAAAAAAAACACCTCAAACAACTTCCATTAGCATTGCTCTTCTCTGGATTCTCCCCTTCTTGTAGTTCTGTCAAGAAATGCATTCCTAAGACTGACATTGCTAAGTATAAAAAAATACTATGCTTTCACAGTTGCTTCCCTGTATTTTCCACACTTAAGTTTAACACCTCAGATTATACTTCCATTTTTGTACACAGTATTAGACTATATTACTGATATTCGGTACATCATATAAGAGAAGGCACACTTCAGAGTAACAACTCCATCATTTCACATCCTGGGGCCACTTTCTGTAAGATTTGGCTACCTTCCAATTGCATTAGCAGCAAAAAGAATCTAAATGGACATTTTCTTGAAAAGGTGATTTTAAAATACATTTCTATTAACACAGAATAATCTCCCAAAGCATACTTAAACTGGCGGTCCATGACTGAGCAGCTCCGATCCCTTTATCCATCTGAAGAAACTAGCATTATCTCCAAATAACATTGCATTCTTGTTCTGCCTGCTTTCAGCATAAACCCAAACAAAAACAAGCATCAGTTTTCCATTTTAAGCAACGTTAAGCTCATACATCTGAATAAGGATTTATATGGCTTACACTTCTCTTGCTAAATTTCATCTCAATATTTCATTCTTTTTTTGCACCTTGACAGACACAAGTTATTGACTTTGGCTGAGTAACTAATCACAGAAAACCTACAAGAAAACTTGTTTTAGTTGAGAAATTATCCAGCTAACATTTAAACACTGCAACAGAACTATCTATAAACTGGCAGGTACCGTCTAGCCTGCCGCCTGGCCCATACATTGCTGTGTGCGAAAGCAAAATGCCAAGCAAGCGCCTAGTCTCTGAAGTTACAAGCCAGCTGGGGCCATGCCAGCTACTGGAGGAAGTTAAGAGAGAGAAAGCCAAACGTGACCCTGCTGAGATGATCAATGACACAGCTGTAGATGGAGTCACAGTTGTATGTAGATCACAGTACTGTAAAGCATAGTTAAGCATTAAATGTGATTTCTGTGGGGAAATACTGGCATCCTTAAAATAGGGCAAATAATTTTGATCCCCCAATGTGAGAGATCCTGTACTGAGCAGCTTCTGTGTACAATATACACCTTTAGGACACTGTACAGTGGTAGAAATAGTCTTGTTCTATACGAATAAAACCCAAAATTGGGAGAGTTGATTGTCTAGGATGTGCTTTATGAAATAAACAGCTTTCTAGTTTGTACACAACTTGTTGATTAGTGACAGGACCTGAGAAGTCCCTACAATACGCCCAAGAATGTCTAACACAGGAATTACCCTGCATTCTAATATCGAGTCTGCTGGTTCCAGGAACATTTGGGGGCTGTGGAGTGGGAGGGGAACGGGAAAACAACCTTACAACCCAGCAACAAAAAGCTTATCCAAAAAGTAATAAAAATCCTCCCACAACACCCCACTGCTTTTTACAGCACTTTAAAAAGATCGCTAGCTTTCTGAAGCTTTCTATAACATCTGCACACATACACGCTCATTTTAAACAATATAACCCTTACCTTCTAAAATCTGCAACCAGTTTCACATCTGCTATGACGAGCTTGTGTTCAATAATCATGTGCTTCAGGAGCTGGTTTTGTTCTACTAAGAGATAGCATTCTTTGCAGAAAATACAAGGCACGTAGGGAGAACTTTCTACAGCAGCAACACCACTTGGACTTTCTGGCAGAGACAGAGGCTCCAGAATACACTCTGCATCTAAAATAAATAATAAGAATAATTAATTTTGACTAAGTGAATAAATCTACATCACTTGGAGTACTTTTAGGCAGTACATGTAAAACTTGTTTTGTTGGGTCCCCGTTTTGTTGCACAGATAATTCCAGCAACAAGGTGCTTGGAAGCAAGTTGACTACATTATTTCTAAGAAGGACGGTAGGAGGTTAGCACAGGACAGTTCTCAGGCATCTGCCCCAACTGAAACTCCCAGTGGACACCAAGTCAAACAGATGCAAATGCCCTGCTTATTACTAAAGGAAGTTTTATGATGAGAAACCTACTTTTCTTCCTCTCTCTATCTAGTCTACCTGTTGATATGAATGAAGCTACTCTCTTTGCCACATTCCTCATACTATCAGGAAGGCTTTTAGACTGTATAGCACAAACTGTTTTGTATGTTGATTTCTCCTAATTATACTTTATTTTATTTATTATTTATTATTATATTTATTGCACAATACTTCTATCATTTTCTGATTGACTCTTGAAGGTCTGTATGCATGTGTCTTGCCTTTTTTTCCCCATTAGCATCTCGCTTACTGTTCTGTGACAGAGGAAAAGACCATTCTTGACAAAGATTACTGCCACATGGAAGCTTACGCCCACGAAACACTTCCTAACTGTACAGATGTTAAGGAAGGACCAGCCATGCCTCACGTGGAAAGGTCAATGGGCCGTGCTGGTACTATACTGCACCAGTCAGGCACAGGTTGCTCAAATGACAGCACTCAGAGGTGAGTCACCAACTGATGTTCTCCAGCTTTGCTGCTGTTTGCAGTTCAACAAGTGGGTGGATTGCACAGAAATGCAGTAAGCAGACTACAAATAAGCAGACTGACCCACCATGTATGTGTGTATGCCCCCCCCCCCCCCCCCCCCCCAAACAATAGCAGTGTAAATTCATAAGGTCTTCCAGTGGTATAAATTAGTATAATTCATTAAGAAGCACTGTGTGACCAACAGATTTTAGCAGCTGTCCCCATTAGCCTAACCAAATTCCAGTTGTCTGGAAATAAACCATGGCATTCATTTTCCAAACAAATCATATCTCAGTCTTTAGTAAGGTTTATCTTGGAAGCGTAATACCAATTTCAGTATGTATCTTCAATTTTAGCTACAGCAATTTTGGATAGCAAAAGGAGAGTAAAAGCAAACAGAAAAAGCTCCCCAATAGTTCCTGCACTCTGAGGATCAAAACTGAAAAGAAAACATCATGGGTCTCCTTGACTCTCGTGATATGAAGTTAATGTGTGTAGCAGAAGAATAAACTCCATGCCTCCAGATTCCTGCAGTGACACGAACACCTCTGTAAAGAAATTAAATTTCACAGAATCACAGGATGGCTGAGGTTGAAAGGGACCTCTGGAGCTCATCTGGTCCAATCCCCCTGGCTCAAGCAGGGCCACCTAGAGCCAGCTGCCCAGGACCATGTCCAGATGGCTTTTGAGTACCTCCAAGGACAGAGACTCCAAGGCCTCTCTTGGCAACCTGTGTCAGTGCTTGGTTACCTGCACAGTGAAAAAGGTGTTTCCTGATGTTCAGATAGAACCTCCTGGGTTTTGGTTTCTGAAGATATCTAAAGAATTAAGAAAAAGGCCCCTCCCAAACCTATTATTTTGTCACATGGGCATTTTAAAATGTGTTAGGTTAAAGGAAGTTTCATTAACAATATTTATCAGACAGAAGGATCAATGTATGACAATTTTCAGCCATCAAAATTCACATATATGTATTATATATTGGCAAGTACACCAAATCTGATAACTCGGCCACACAGAAAATTTGAAAAATAATTTAAAAAATCATAGCCATTTGGCTTTTTTTCCTAGGAAAATAAGTTAATGAAGCAGTGCTCCACCCCATCCTCTGCCAAGACCTTGAACTAACCAAAGAAAGGCTACAGTTTCAGAGATGGACATGGGAAGTTCCTAAAAGTTCTGTGGCAAATTTTGGGTAAAGGTAAAGGAAGAGGCACAGAGAGGGGAATGGGACTCTGCCATCCATCGCACGTGCTGTTCAGCAGCAGCTGGCCAGCCACTGTGGACATGAAGTGCTCCAGAGCAGCCACAGGATTGTGCTGACGGCTGCCCAATTTAGGTGCTGCAAGAGACAGAGGGTAAGCTGGGGCTACTGGGAGCCGCAGGTGGGAACGGGTATAAAACCATAGGAAATATGGCTTCATCAGTTCCATGCTGCTCCTGGAACAACATATCTGCCCCACACAACTGTTCAGGCTTTACTTATGACATTTGAAAAATAAAACTTCCCGGAAAGGCAGTGACTTGGCTGAAGACTGATGGTGGGGTTACACTGAATTCAGTTTATCCAATAAAACTAAACAGCATGGAGAGATGGCAGCACACAGAGCATGGCATTACCTAGAGCAATACAACGGCTGTTGACAATTTAACATTTTTCCTCGTATGGTTTTACCTGCATTTCAGCACATTCCCTTCCCCCAGACATTTCTTTTTTTTTTTTTTTTAAACTGGCATTGTATAAATTGTTCCACTTTTTCCTACTTTAAGAAAAGCAGCTGCTGCACTAAATGCTAGAGCAATCCTCATGAAAGGGTCAGCTCTCCTAAGCAAAACTGATGTTACCTGCAAGATTCTACGTTTGTGCATTCTTACACTCAGTACTAGTTTGTACCCTGAAGAATCGTTAAAACATGTTTACACAGAAAAGTAGAGCAACTTAATTTGCTTTGCAATTGCTGACTCACACTGATGCCAAGAGAACTAAGAAGATACTCTGTCAGCCAGTTCAGCTGTGCCCAGTAAGCAGCTACACTGCTTTTTGTTCATTTTTGGTTTAGGTCTCTTGGAATGACCTATTTAAACATTTAGAAGTCCAAATAAACAAGCGCCTATCTGCCTCAACAAACCCACTTTCAAAAGATAGGTGTGTATGGCATGAACTGCTACTGAACATAGAAAAAGAGCCGATGCGGTAATTTAGCGTGAGTAGTTGGGAATAGCAATTGTTTGGGCTTGAAGAACAGAGCTGTTAATCTTTAATTGTAGTGGCAAGTTGATGAAAGGAATAAACTGGGGTGAAAATTTTTTTGCTTCCCAAAGAGAGTAGCTAATACTAAGAGAATAACTTAAATATAGACTACTGTACCCGTGTGGCAACTGCAGAAGCTTATGCAATTTATTTCAAAGGCACTTAAAAGGAGGAGGTGAGGGAAAAAGGAATCCATGAAAATGTCTTTGTACTCATCTGCTGCAAAAAACACTGAACAAGAGAATAAATGCACAGACCTGAACAAAGATGCACAGCCTTTAGCACAGCACTTAATGGACTAACACGTAACACAAACATCAAAATAGTACAAATGAAGCTAAGCATATTATTGAATTCTTTGCAAAAGCAGCTAATTTTGATTCTGTATTTGGAGCAGAGTAGCCACAGGTACTGAAGAAAAGCTGTTCGCTAAAGCACAGCTAAGGGCTAACAGGGAAATAAAAACACTCTCAGACTGAGTTCCCGGACTCCACCAGGACTCCCACATGCAGAGACACTTGAAAATGAAAGAAAGGCAGCAAGCTTTTATCTTAAAATCTTCACAATCTTCTCTTAAAGGTTCACAGGAATGACTTCACAGGGTCAGATTAAACATCCGTCTACTGCAAGTGCCTTGGTTGACAGTGGCAAGAAGCAATTACCTAGGGAAGTGTATAAAAATAGGACAAACAAACAGTGATCACACAAATAGCATAGTCTTCCAGAAATCTGAGGGTGGAGAGTTTAAGTCACAGGCTATGTAAGTACCTCAGTTTAATAGCATTTTGTGGCTTTTTTTTTTTCCCTCCACTGCACTGTTTGAAATTGTTGGTTAGTCAACACCTACAAAATCCTCCAGCAACCTTTCACGTTCTCCTAATGGTCCTTCATTCCTTGTTATTCTTGTTCAACTGTTGACTTGTTCTACTCTACCCTTCTTCATGTGCTGAGGTGAGGGGTGGCTTGAAAATGCCCATGAGTGGAAGAAAATGAATTTCTAAATCAGCACAGCTTTTCTTCAACCTCTTCTCCATTTATTTTTTATTCCTAGTATTTTGCATGCTTTTAGGACCATTGAATTAAACACTGAATTATCTTCAGTGATTTCAAAGTCTCAGAGAAGTTGTGAATCAGGTGTTAGTGTACAAAACAGTGGACATATTCTTTGTGTTCAGTCCCATGTGTGTTACTCTGCATTTGTTACCACTGAATAGCACTTTTTTTGTCCAGTTCACTCAAATACCACAAGATTCTTCTGCAGTGCTTCTGTTGGTTCTGCTGCTTATCACTTGGGAAAAAAAAAAGTGTATTAATAGCAAAATTTATCACCTAACTCCCTTCCTATTTGTGTCTGTGGTGAACAGCACAGGACCTAGGTCCCTATGAGACCTACAAAAAATCCATCAAGTTTCTGCCAAATCATCCTGTCACCACTGAGTTTTCCTCCTCTGCCTAATGGAAAAACAGCACGACTCTTATGCAAACAGATATCCCAAAGGCTTCACAGAAAGCCCACTGGACTCAGGAACTAAGAAAATCCCTCTCTCATTCACAAAATTGACAGTTTACACCATGTCGTTCAACCTTTAATACGACACATGAAATTGTGGTCTTTTACAGCTAATTCAGAGTTAAAAAAAGGAGATTAGTAGAAAGAAGAGACTAGAGGAATATATTATCTGAAAACAAAGACTAAGAAGTACATCCAGTTCTTCAGGGGAAAACAAAATGAATACTTTGAAGAAATTTAACAATGAGATGGTATAGAAAACAATCTGGATTACACAAATTACTTTCAAAATTAGAATAAGCACTATTTTTTCTTATAAGTACCCAGTGCATACCTAGTGCAATGGAATCCTGATCCCTGCATAGGAACTCTACACAACACTACAACAGTGATAAAAGAAAATGAAAAAAAGGCTGCCTGTTATAGAAATTATACAGCTTTATTTTAAGTGTTGTTATAATATAGACTAGTTAATCACAACTAATGTAGCAACAGGCTCAAAATGGATTCATTTTCCTTACTGGAACATTTTTAGTTTCAAATACAATTGTTCTCAACTCAAAACTTAATGTTTGCATATTAAGTAAACGTTACACCCACACAGTTATAATACAGACTATAGCAGTACAAGCAATGTACTCTACCTGCACAATCACACATGCAATTATCACAAAGCAACATGCCGTGTAATTTTATGGCCAATACAATAGATGTATCATTAAAAAAAAAAAAAAGGAAGGAAAGATTTTGCATTTGAAGGTGAGTTGTGAAAGGCAAAGTTCTCCAAGATGGTTTAGCCAGTGTAACAGCTTGCTGCCACCAAGAAGTGAAGGGATGTCTTGTTATCCTGTCTTTCTCCATCTTATCCTACCACTCCTAACCATCTACTATTGCCCTTCTGCTCATGTTGGCTCCTAGGCTTGCCAAATCCTTTGATGAGTCGATTCAACTCTTTAACCAGACAGAACTACTCACTTTCTTTTTGCTCACTAACGTTGAAAAGGCTCAGAGAACAGTCCACCAAGTGCAAGAGCAGACTAAGGAGTGCATGGCGAGAAGCAGCAAGATGAAACAGGACCTTCCTCTTCTCATCTCAGCTTCCTCCTCTCTTCTCAACAGCTGTTTCTTGTACTTTTAGCATAAGCATGCCCTATAAAGTGTGCAAATTTCCTTCAAAAGCATCACATACAAAGGAAAAGAAAACACTAAGATTTTTACGAGGAAAGGCTGAGGGACTTGGGTCTTTTTAGTCTAGAGAAAAGAAGACTGAGGGGGGATCTTATCAATGCTTACAAATACTTAAAGGGAGGGTGCCAGGTGGATGGGAACAGTCTTTTTTCAGTTGTGCCCAGTGATAGGACAAGAGGTAACGGGCACAAACCTGAACATAGAAGTTCCATCTAAACATGAGGAGGAACTTTACTTTGAGGGTGGCAGAGCACTGGCACAGGCTGCCCAGAGAGGTTGTGGAGTCTCCCACTCTGGAGACATTCAAAACCCGCCTGGACGCCGTCCTGTGCAACTGCTGTAGGTGTCCCTGCTGTGGCAGGGGGGTTGGACTTAGATGATCTCCAGAGGTCCCTTCCAACCCTGACCATTTTGTGATTTATTACTGTGCTCCCTACCAAGGACATCCAGCACTGGCTTCAGTTCCCAAAACCTACGTGGGCATATGTAATGCACTAAATGCAGCAAGAGCTGTTGTGCTTAATTCTTCTTGGTTGCACACCTGAACTATGTGCTCTGACTAGAGCTGGGGACAAGTTGAACACTGCTGCATAAATTACATTCTCTAACTGGGACGTGGAGGTACTGGGGTTCAGATCAACGAAATAACTTTGCTGTTACAACTCCTAACTCACACAGCTTGGCCCTGGGGCAGAACCCACAGCCATGACCCAAGTGCCAGAGCTCAGGGGGAGGCAGACCCCTCCAGCAGACAGCAAGCAAGCTGAGGGAGGAACTCCCTAAATTAGTCTGCAGGGAATGCTGAGGAGAGGGGTACTCATACCCTTCTTTTTGAAGCTTTGCCACCAGATAAAAAGGAATGAGAGTCATGGGACCAGAAGGAAAAGAGATAATGTAAGTCCAAAGACAAGGGCTTTTAACTAGGGAAGAAGAAATCTAACTCATTTTAGAAAGATTAAGCATTTTATTATCAGATGAAGAACACTGAAAATTCAAGACTGAGAAATGAAACGATGAAAGAGGAATTCATACAAATTGGCTTAAGACATATTTACAGGCTTCATGTCATTTGTTGCAGTTTATGGCACAACAATAAGGCTTTAGGTTGAAGATTGTATTATGTAAATATAGACATGCAGAGTATATATTTATAAGCCCACTGTTGGTAACACAAGGATAATGAAACAAAATAAGAACATCTGTTGGAATGTTAAGTGTCTTTCTAATTAAATCCAGTAGTTGAATGAATCAATTCATTACCAACAAGTCTGGTTTATTATCTCATTAATACAGCTGGTTAATATTATGAGGAGATTAGCACAAGAACTTGAAATGATCCTAAACCAAAAATGAATGCAACAAAGATACACAAGCAAATAAAAGAGTCTAAACAATGAGTAAAAGACTGAGGTTTTTAGACATGTAAAGAACAAAGGGGAGAAAGAGTGACAGGAAAACAAAAGACACCTAGCAAACCTGGCACTCCACACTAACAGCATAACAGATGCCGACTGGAAAACAGAAAGGCTGAATACCCTCCCCCATGCTCACACTGATTACATGGCAAAAACATTTAGTTATCAAAATGACCGAACCCCCAGATATGGTACATTAGGGAACCAAGCTGGATTCGTATAGGTAATTCTCCACAAACCAGCGCTGCACTTAAAACTCTTTGGGAAATGAGTAGTTTTAAAGCTTTGTCTAGTATTCAAGGTTTTCTGAGCTATAATGAAAAAGAGTATCGAGAAGCACGAGCTTGACACTTGAAATACACACATGACAGCTTCCCTGTTTTGCAGCCTTGGCACTGCAGCATCTATTTGTTGGCACAGCAGCATTCCCTAATTTGTGGTCATATTCTTGGAAGAGATTTTATACTGATTACAGGATTTTTCCTTTGTTTTCTAGAATATGAAAGATGGATGACTAATGACTCGCCAAATAAACAGTATTCAAAAACAAAACTCAGAATAATGGACATAAAGCACCCTGTCATCATCTTCACCAATACTACATGCAAATATATTCCTTAATGAAAGAAGAATCAATGTACATAACAATTTCCTAGCTCGACACATTAAAGCACTCCAGTACTTCTATTAAGTTGAATTATCACTGAGTCTGAGTTCATGAGGAATTATTTAGGTATAACTTCTGCTTGTTAACACATTATGAATGATATTTAGTTAAAATGTCCATGTGCTTTAGGAGACAACACATCCTGTAGCTTCCCCCAAGATCAGTCAGTCTCAATCCTGCCCGGTTTTTCATTGAATGCAAATGAGCACTTCAAAAGAATACTTAATCCTACAGCTAAACCTTGTCAGTTTTACAGAAACCGCACATATTCTGTAGCATCCGCTGTCTAGGAATATAAGAATTTTAGTCTAGTCAAATGACAGTTTTAAGAAAAGCTGTGAGTTACCAAATCCTAATATCTCAGGACAGAGTTTCTATAGAGCAGGTGTCTGCTGGGAGCTGGAACTAACAGAAATACAACTGTGCTTAATAGCCATATTTAACAGGGCTGCTCTGTCGGGGAGCTTAGGATGTTGCAGTTTCATTAGCATTAACAAGTGTTGCTATGGGTACCGGAGCACAGGCATCAGAATACAAGTGAATAGAAGGAGTGGGAAAGTGATTAATAAAAATGTGAAGTGTTGGAATTTTAATAATAATAATAAAAAAAGCAATGTGCTTGCCAATAAGATCATGTTTAAATAATAGACTACATTATTGCCCAGTTCACCAGCAGGTATACGCCACTGCTTGCCATTTTTCTGCTCGATCCCAGACAAACCCCTACATCAATAAAAAGAAAGACCAGAGCAAACCCACCGTTCTCACACTGAGAGGGACACACACGCACACACACACACTAATGAAAGTGACCCTAATAAGTATTCATAACAATATTTAAGTGCTGATGTTAATATGCAATTTATAAATACTTAACACATTACAGACAGATCCTGTGCAAGCTCAGAGCCACCTAATACCTCATTCCTCGGTAAATGGCATGGACTAACATTAGCGTAACTAAATGCAGGGTTTGATATTTTAGTCAGAAACATGAAACAATATTTACCTATTTCAGAATGAAATTTTGAATAATTTTATTACACCCTTTACAGCTGCTCTGATTTCTTACAACTGTTGTTAAGTGAAACTCGTACCATTTCTGTTTACAGAACACCTAAAGGGTGAAATGGGAGCATTGCAGGAGTATCTGTGTCATACTCAAAATACAAAGTCAATTCCTACTCTTAGCCAAACCAGGAAAACACGTCTTACCCTAATTGCTAAACAAATGTATGTTTACCCGTTTTTTCACCCACCTTCCCTGTCCAAAAGTTGGAATTAAAAAATGCACAGCAACAGTAATTCCCACAAGTGACAACCCATGTGATGATTAACAGCAGAACTTCTGCTTTGCTGTTTCCTTAAAAAGTCAAGGCTGGTGTGTGGACTCTACTTACAGCAGGTATTTCTTTGATTTTAGCAACATCTTGTTGCTGAAATATCTCCCAAGTCCTAATGTATCCACTCTCATCCACTTTTGCCTGTCAGTAAATTCTTACCGATTCCTTTGGAGGTGCCTTAGGATTTACTGGTGTTGCTTCCCTCAGCTTCCCGCAGCACAGGTCGTGCCTATTCCCTATGAGCTGCACTGCCACAGGTACACAGTTTTTCATTTCTTCCACGGCCAAAATGCATTCTCGAGTTTCAGCACGCCGGTCTGCCACACTTGTGGCTACACCTTCCTCGCTAACCCCGCTCTGCCCGCTCCTCCAGGATGCCCTTACCAGAGTCTTCCTCCTCTGAACACCTTTAGCGCTCAAATCTCCTCATGGGTGTGACAGGAATCCGGAAACCAAGTTCAGTTTAATTACTTTATGCAATTTTCCATAAAACTTAATGCTAATTTCCTTCTACCCCTCCCTCCGTTCCCTACCCACTACCCAAAACCCTGGCAGTACTGAGGTGGCACCACCAGCTATCAGTCCCCCTTCATGCCCCAGCTCTCCCCTTCCAAGAACACTTGTTTATCTTTGCTTTTGTCATACGATCTCCCCAAAGCTTTTCCTTTCCTGAATTTTGGCTTTGGATGCAGCTTTCCTTGCAATCTCCGTGGTTAGCTCTACAAACATTTATTTGTGCAAACATTTTACTTATGTGAACAATCTTATTCTGTTCAGCAGGCTATTTGACTTGTTATTCACCTCAGTGTGTTTGCAAGACGAGAACTGTAGATCATAAATACATGGAGGCGGTCTTAAAGAACATCTATAGGGAACTACATCCATCTACACTTTTGTTTTTTAAATAGAAAAGCAATAAAGCAAATCAAGATGACTCCGAGGTGGCACTCAATACTCGGTGGTCTGCCCTGACATTTTCTCTGTACTTAAATGTTTAATTTTAAAAATTGATATTTATGAATCACTTTGGCTTGTATGAATTATTATACTGATCTCCAGAATAATAGGACACTTCAACAAAAAAGGTATTTTTGAAGTAAACAATACTGACCTTTTCTTGTTTAGTGTGATCAATCACATGACATGGTAGACATGGAGAGCTGAGATCCACATTAGGTACTAAAATCAGGGATTAAGAAGCAATGATTAAACCTTACCCTATTATCTGGAAAGATTAACAAGGTAATTATGTAGCCTGAAACTCAGAATGTTTAGTTACAAAGAAGAGGAAGAAAATACCCAACAGAAGAATTTGAAACAGAAGGACAAAAGTGATCGTTCAGGTTCTTCTGTTTTACTTATCACCCAAATCTAATAAAAATTAGTAGCTTCTTTCTGTTTAACTTAATATTTAATACAAAGGCATATCAAAGGCATCATAATAAAGCATAAACAATGCTGTTTTAAAGTTGAGGTATAAAGACTAAATTTCTGCTATTTTCAAGTGAAAACTAACTACTTAAAAAAAAAAGTACAATTTTGTGCCAAGATTATCAAGACTGTCACTTTAAAACTTTAAAAAATAAGCATAGGAAGGTGTCACAAGTAAAGATGTGTATGCAAATTTAGTATTTGTCTATGTTAACCACTGCCACTGTTCTGCTGACCCCTCTGCAAACATTAGCAAGCTGGAAATAGGCACTTTTTTGTTTCCATTCACCATGATTGTGACCTTAGCTCTTCCACAATGAAGAGGTCTTAACAGTGTGTTTAATAAGGATAGTAAAAATTCTTCGTTGCTACAATTTATCTTTGCGGTGCCTTTAACAGCTACTGTACTAAGCCTAGCATCTTTTATGCCAGAATTGCTACATAAAACATGTTAATTAGTTTACTCTCCACTTCTTGTTACCATTATTTAGTAGAGATCAATAATTCTTTATTACAAGGATTTTCCTTATCTTTTCTCGTGTCACCTGTCCTTTTCCTCTAACAGGATTCAATTCCCAAGCACGTTTATACTCTTGATGTTAAAAGGATTGCCTAGTGGTCTTTTTAAATGATTGCTTTAGATTCTGTAGCTAAAGGAAAGGCTGTGTAATTTTCCTTTAAAAACCTAAAGCCTGCTTTAGCCAGTCCTATGAGACACCCCCATGTCATTATGACAGGAGTTTTCACCATGCTCCCGACTAAAACGTTTGCATCGCAGGGTTTATTCCTCTTTAACACTGGTAGACATTCCTTGAAAAAGGCAACTATTTGAGAAAAAAACAACTAAAAATAGTGTGAAATTTTCATTCGAAATGTCACTTTAATTTTTTTCAGACTCATATAAATTAGAACCAACCTCAAAGTGCATCATGAGAAGTCCCATTTCTGGGATCCCGCTGTATGTGGGTTTCACACCGACAGAACAGGTTGAAATCTCTCTCAGATATTCCAACTGAGCTTCCTGATACTCAGAAAGCCTTCAAGGCTGGACTGTTTAACCAAATTTTGTACTTAATGGAGAACCAGTACGAGGAAGAGGCCCTGTGGTGTTAGAAGCTCTGTGGTCTGTTGCTGCTTTCTCAGTGAACTGGAGCTTTTCCAGACGGAGAGTAGCAAAATAAGTTGTTTCTACTTTTAGAATCAAACTTCCATAAATTGGTATTCAAACTGGAAAAAACAATGGCTGAAAAGGAAAGTTCATTATAGCGTGCAGTGATGCGGATCAACATAGTTCAGCCTAACTGATCTCTTAGCTCAGGAAAACAAAGCTTTGACTGTATTTCAAATAATCCGCTATTTATACTCTTTATAAATAAATTTTTGAAAATTAATTTCAGAGGAAAGTGTTTTCAAGTCAGAGCTCAAATACTGATGTCTTACAGATCAAAGGGACATCTCACAGCAGGCTATATCAAATTTCTATGAGCATATTCTGACTTTGTACTAGAGTTTGAAATAAACATTTTTGTGATACTAGACTTATTTCTCTTGTCCTTCACACATCCATTAAATGTATGGCACAGACTTCTTAAGTATGATATACTCTTACTAACTGATACTGCTAATGTAGCTCATGGAAATGGATGGTAAAATAATTGAAGTTAATTTCCTCAAGAAACAGAATCAGAATGTTAGAATTAGCGATACAAGTTGTTTGTGTTGTTCAGGCAACATTTTGCTAACTGTATAAATACATGCAGACTCCTGAACATTAAATTAGTACAGTAATAATACAGGCTGCATGTTTTCATCCCATGTAAGACAAAATCAAATTAAAACCTCGAGCAGGATGTTTTCTGTTACATACCAGCCTTCAGAGAAAAAGCCCTATCTTATTTATTCATGCATTACTGAGTCATAATAAAATTCAGTGCTGGCACACTGGTCAAGACAAATGCTAGCAAAACGCTCTGGTGACAGCAGTATCACTTATTACTGCACGCATTTGTTTCATAACCATTCCTGTTTTCACATTGTGAGTCTTCTGCACTCTCACTGTGCGACTGCCAGGGCTGACCCGGGGCACACGCTCCGAATTTTGGCAGTGGTCCTGAACCGCAGGATGCTGCGCCGTGCCTCCCTGCACGACCCACCAGCCCCGTCCCTCTTCTTGCATCTCAGCACAGCTCTGTCTGACCCACACAGGAGTCCTGCGGTCCCTCATCACCCTCCTGCTGCTTTGCACGTTGGCTGGGTTTAGAGAGCAGTTTTGGTGCACGTGAACCAGACTCGTCTGGAGTCCAGATACATGCAAAAAGCATCCCAACCCCTAGCAGAGACATCTGGGTCTAAAACAAGGGGCACTGTTTCAGACAGCTTTGAAGACTTCTACTTTCTAATCAGATTTCACTGCTTCAGACAGCTTTTCTCTCTGCAACTATCGGAACTGAGGTTGCAGAGAGGTGGGAGTCGACCTGCTCTGTCAAGTAACAGGTGACAGAACAAGAGGAAATGGCTTCAAGTTGCGCCAAGGGAAGTTTCGCTTGGATATTAGGAAGAATTTCTCCACTGGAAGGGTCATCAGGCATTGGAACGCGTTACCCAGGGCAGTGGTGGAGTCCCCATCCCTGGAGGTATTTAAGGGTTGTGTAGATACAGTGCTCAGGCACATGGTTTAGTGGTGGGTTGTCAGTGTTAGGTTAGTGATTGGACTAGATGATCTTACAGGTCTTTTCCAATCTAGGAGATTCTGTGAAACACCTGCACATTGAGGCTGTTTGGCGTGGGAAGACTAACTACATGATAATCCAAAGCAAAAATGCCAAACTATGAAACCTAGTAGCAGGGACTGCAGCACCAATTGTCTGTCCCGTATTATTTGTTCATGTGGACAGAGCCACACCATACCATACCAGCTTGTGAGGTTGAAACAGATGGCATATCCAGTTATAAAGCTTCTATACCAAAGGGATAAAGAGAAGGCTTTTAACCTGCTACTACTACACAGGGGAAGAAGCAGAAGTAGCTACTCCTCAGGGACGGAGCCACCACTGACAAATGGGAGGATGACATCTCAGTGAGCAAGGATCAAACAGAAGCAGCTGGGCCATTTCACACTGGTCACTGTCTGTCAGTCATAAAAATCAGAGAAAAAGACAGGAAAGTGGAAAACAGACCATTTGGAAGAGATGGTCCAGTGAAAACACAAGGCAATAAAATCAAAAGGAAAGTTCAAGAAACCCAGTTGAAATATATTACTAAGAACAGAGAGGTGTTTGTCTGAGAGTTTTGGACCACTGAAGCCACTGACAAAACATCTACTATAATTTCTCATTTACAGGTCTACTACAGCAAAATATTAGGATAGAGTGGCAAACAAGCAGTGAACATGGAACTACCTGCTGGGAAACCAGAGCTTGATATCAATGATCAGACATCAGACTTGCAACTATACTGTTCTCTATAGTGTCAAAACATTAGAAGTTGACAGTTACTGCTGTACACTGATAATCTAAAATCCTTTATAATCAGAGAATAAACTCAAGCAAAACACAACGCCCTTTTCATTTATTTCATAATTACAATTTGACTGCCATAACATGTAGCATGTTTTGAAAAATCAATAAAGACTCCAGCTGAGCCCTCCTGGCTCCACACCATAATCAAATCATCAAATATGGGTACTATTTCTGTGCGAAGTAGTTTGAGCACTCCACATTTGTACAACAAAAAAGTGTTACTGCTTATACTACCGGGCATAAATCTACTGCCCTACCAAGTGGGGCAGAGAAGTTCCCTAACATGAAACTGTATTGCATAAATGGCCACACGCATGACATTTGTACTCTTATGTAGTATCTGGCATATTCTTACTGAGGAAAACTGCTCGCACACCCCCAAATTACCTAACCCTACTGTTTAGCAGTTTGGCATCTTTCAAAAATTTGCACATTATATCGCAAGCTAAGCAGCACAGTTTCGGTCTGGTTATGCGGTTTTAAAGGTACTGACCAATACACTATTTAACTCAACAATTATCAGGTCACCGGACACTAGTTTTTTCCTCTCAAGTGACTGTAATTAATTACTGATGACTTGAGACAACAATTCTGCAAAGAACCTGCACTTTCACATACACATTCCCTTGACTTCAGTGAGATGCCGGTCAGGATCGTGAGCCCGACTGTTAACAAGCACAGACCTACACAAAACTAACCCCGTTTTTTCTCTCCCTGTTCTTCAATACCATGCTCTTTCCCACATTGTGTGGGGCTTTTATTGATGCAATATTTAAAGCTATTTTAAAAGGTCCATAGAAAGACATTCAAATGCTTTCAGGCTCTTCTCCCGGCTTCAGCCTGCTGGGAGTTTGTGGATGAGAACATAAAGCAGAAGCCTCAGAGACTCTGGGAGCAATTGTAGTTTTAGGATGCAGATGTTCACAGGAAGATGCAGGGGTTTCAAGACAGGACATGGTGGAAGGAAGCACACAGTGCTGGGAAAAGTTACAAAGGCTGTTTGGAGAGACAAGAATTTCACCTATACTGAAGTTAAAATACTTAATGCTTGTAATTTTTTAATGTTTAAGTCCTTTTCTTCCTTTCCTACTGCCTGCTCTTATCGCAACCATATTGCAGTTTAAGCCCTGTATCTCTTCACTGAGAAAGCTGGCTAAAGTCTTAAACGGACAACTCTATCACCTGTTTATATGACAGGCACACCTCATGGCAGACATTACTGGCTACAAGGACTTACAGTTTTGGTGCTCTTCCAGAAAACCAGTGTTCCCCAGTAAAAACAAAACAAAACAGTGAACAGGTTGTTTCAAGGGGCATAACCAAAAATACCCTGGCACCTGTGTCACACTTAAAACATTCAAAAAACTTGTAATACCTCTCTGGTCCACACCTCTACATCGAAATAAAGCATGTCCACATCTATTATTTGTTCAGGCAATGAAAAACCCTTTCAGGCAAGAAGCAGGTGTTTGCTAATACTGATGAAATCCTTCAAACTGTCTCAGTTTGTCGGCTGATGAACCACCACTCCCTGTTGCTCCACTGCAGGTAACAGGTGGCTCAGATAAGAGATTTCAAACAACTTAAAGGCTTTAAAACGCAAAGACGTTATCACGTTTAACCTGTTCTGTGGTCCACAAGCAGGTGCTCATCAGGTACCCTGAAGCAGCTTACTTCTCCAAGAGCTCCAGTTAGCATATAGAGCAGCTGATACTTGGTAGCTTGTTTGGGTATCAAAGCCTTTACCTGCTACTGAGCAGGCAAGAATTGTCTTAGATTACTGAAATTAAATGCAGCTCTATGATGTCCACTAGTAGATCGTTAAATTATATCTAACAAAAATAAAGGCCATCCATCTTCTCTTTTTAAGCTGTAAAAGCTTCCTGACTTCAGAGAAAACCAAACAACAAGCCTTTATTGGGTATTTTTGCAAAACAGAAAATATCGTGTGTCTTGTGCTAAAGGCAGCTACACATTCATGCTGAGGTGTGGGGGACACCCCTTTGTCTTCAGATAAAATACAGTGCGCATTTGTAACACAATTATCTGAAAAATTATGGCAGGATCACAGGCAGTTCAGATCTGTATTACCAAGCAATACAGTCCATTACCTATTTTATTAATCCACTACTACCCATTTAATGAAATACTTAGTTTCACTTGTATATTCTCCCATCATCTTTTTTTTTTTTTTTTTTTAAGAAATGTGCTGTGGAAGGCTAAAAACACTAAAATCTTATTGTAACATGACATGAAAGAATTTTGCCTTTTCACTCTTCAAACAGAGAAGCACATAAAAGGTTATTTTACCAACTGTAATTTAGTAATTGCCAGCCCTCCATAAGATCCATGTGCTTATTAGGTAACCATTCAAAATGACTATGAGATTGCATTTTTAATTAAAAATCATAACAAATGTTCTTAAAACATTTTTAAATAACACTGTTTTAGGAGATTCATTCTTGTAATCATATTAAAATAAATTGTGTTGCACTTACAGAGTTAATTAGTGAACTTATCCTCCAGGTGTAATTGCTAGTCATTTAGTTCACAATGATTAACCTCTGTCAAACCAAGATCCTTTGTGAAGCTTATAATGCCTGCTGGTAGAAGAAATCTCTTCTTCCCTTCTCAAAAATCCATGGTACAGTGGAAGTCCCAGGTCTTGAAATCCTCCACTGAACACATAGATTTAACCCAAGAAAAGGATCGTGCTGGATTTAGACGCGTAGAAGCCCCCTGTGGGGGAACAACTGAGGATGCAACCAAGGGCCAAAGGAAGAAAGGGAAGGATGGGGGAGAACAAACATCAGAAGATGAAGGCACGGAATAGAAAGGGACAGTTGCGTTTAAACAGGCTGCTGGTGGGTACGTTTCGCTGGTCAAAGCCTGCACCTGACCACCAGGGTCTACACTTTCTTCTTACTAAATCCTTTCTTTTAACACTTTTTTGAGTAATTCACCCTCTATCCTATGCGTGATACTGCTGCAAAGCCTAAGAGCCAGCAGCTACAGGTCACAAGGTCTGCAGGTCCAGGAACCAGCAACTAGAGGCACCATGGTGTGTCTACCTTTTCGTACTGAATTTAACCCTGTATGCATTGTGTGTGTACGTGTAATTTGCTAGCAAGGTTCAAGCCGGAGTAGCCAGTGAGTAGAAGGAGACCTGTACCTGGAAAGACTCAATGTCTGAGTCAGTGGCTGGGCAAGGGGCCCGGGGTCCAGCCATGGGCAGAGTCGACGCCTGGCAAGGCAGTCCAGCCAAAGTACTTGGAGACTCTGCTAATATTTGAGGGATCCGTGACTGGGGGGTACATGTGAGACAAGTGGGAGCGCATGTATCCATTCTGATAGCCAACACCGAGTCGGATTTGCGAGCAAACAGGAGGAAACCTGCATTCTGGGTAAGAGGGCCCAGGCATACGTATCAGGCGGGTTTAGAGGCCATGGTAATGTTCAACGGAACCGTGAATGTGCACGTGCTTCTGAATCGGACACTGAGGATGTCTACTCAGTGTCTACGGTGTTTTCACTAGTGCACTTCAATCCTAATCAGTCTTTGCCACCCCAAATGGGACTCAAAAGTACCACCCTCCTTAACCCTCCACGTTTTCAGAACTGGCTTTAGGGCAGGGCACACCACACACATTGCTGCTGTTGCCATTTCCCTCCCTGTCTGGCTCTCCCAGGGAAAGAGAATCAGAAAGGGAGTAAGAGAAGAAGCTTCCCTTTCTGGAAGAGCCATAAGTGGCCAGGGTCACTGCTGGGGAATCCCTTTAATGGCTCCTTCAGCAGGGCTACCCTGGTGCATGCACGAGCTTTGTCCAAGGTGCCCTGCAGCACCGTACCCTCTATCATAGCTTGGAGGAGCAAATGTGAAGGAAGCTGTCACTACAATGCAATCGTCAGGAGTTACTGACAACCCGGGGACATAACTTAAGAGTGGAAAAAGGAAAACACTTGTCCAAACCCCTCCTCACTTCCCAGCTTCCAAAACAGAAGTGAAGCAGCAACAGGGAGGCCAAATCCCATCTGTGCTTTGGCACATGGGACCCAGGGAGTGCCTCGCTTCCCCTACTCCCGAAAGTTTTTGGGTGGACTTTTAGCTACTGAGCTCAGTAGGCAGGAGAGCTACAGAGAAACGTCAACTTTCTGACTCCGAATCTGCTCCTGCCCTAAAAGCAGAGACGACCACACTGCTGAGAGCCAGGGACCTCGTGTGGCAGTCATGCTTTGATGCTTTGCCTCACAACCTTTCCTGCTGTTGTGACTCCATTGCGCCTAACGAAGTTTAATCCTGGGGAAGATGGTGCAGGCACTATGAAGAGAGATCACGCATGGGGAGAGCCAGGAGTGATATGGTGAAAGGCAATGACACACAGGAATTAGAGGTGGAAAAGCATAAAAAATTTTAAAAAAAGAGAAGAAATATGGAGAGCAGGGGTGAAACAGGATTCAGAAGCATTTTGTGGACGACAGCTGCTGAGATGCCCGGCAGCAGGACAGGAGTGGTGGGACCTAAGGAAAAGCTGTGGGCAGTGGAGGCTGATGGTTCAGAAGGGAAAGGGGCAGGACAAAAGCAGTAACGGAGCTGGGTGTGGGAGAGAGCAGAGGCAGGAGGAACCAAATTAATGTTCGAAAGTAATCGGCTGAGGAACTGTCATTAGAGCATTGGTGGGACCTTCTAGGGACCGATGACAGCTGAGGAACAGAGGCAATGAGTGAGAAACAAAAAGCAGGCTCGAAGCAGCTGAGAGGACAGTGTGAAAAGCTGGAGAGCCACAAAGGACAAAATTGCTTGGTGCAGAAGTGAAGAGAAAAGCCGGATCAAGCCCTTTTTTTTGCTGATATACGAGCAGGTGGGGACAATCACAAAGAATTTTATGAAGAAAATTAACTGGAAGCTAAAACACCCACCAAAGCCTCACACTGGCAGATGACTGGGCCCTGGCCTGAGGTTTAGCTAACATGAGAAACTACTTGATGGGACATGACAAACAGCTGAAAATAAAGAACAGAGTGAGGAGCTGGCAAAAGTTGCCGACAGCACGGTGAAGAAGGGCTGGCTCTCAGGTAGTTAAGAGGGGGTGATGTGAAAGGTGGCCAGGCTCCACAGAAACTTGCAGGAGGGTGGTATTGGGAGTTTTGGGGGAGTGAAATCTTGCAAGGCCAACAGGGCCGAGGTAACTGTATCAGTGATACTGTGTGAGGCTGAGATGGCCCAGGTAAGAGCATCAGAAATACAGGATTTGGTTATGCATCAGGTAGAAATCATCAAGCTGGAGCAGCTGGTGTGTAGGAGGAGACCCTCACCTGGAAAAACTCAGTGTCTGAACCAGTGGCTGGTTAAGGGGACCAAGGTCCAGGAATGGATATTAAACAGACTTAGAGCCCACACTGATATTCAAGCGGCCTGTGAACACAGGGGTGCTTGCCAATCTAAGGAGGAATTGTGTTTTCCCCAGTGAATGTCAATCCTGATCAGCCAGAAGGGAGGAACAACACGGGGCTATCCCTACTCGTGTTTATGCGCGTGCTGTTGGTGTTTATGAGGGTATGATAAAGGCATTGCTTTATGGGCACCTGTGTGGCCAACCACCTCAGGTTCGTGTTTGCACAGGCCTCTCTTGGGTGCACGCTCAGCCTTGCTACTGCATCCATCAACCCAGATGGAGAAACCTCTCGGGTCTGAGAGTACACGGGGCTGCCTTTCAGTGACCAGAAAAGCAGAACCCCTGGATCCCAGAGTCCACTGGGTTGAGCGGCTCTCATAGCATCCTTAACAGAGGGAACTCAGAGCTGAGCTAAAGAAGTGACCCTTACAGTATTGGGAAAAAAACAACTTCACTGAAGTGTCCTCTAGGCAGCAATGAGAGAAGGTAGACTTGCGCAAGACCAGTCAAACTTTAGTTTTCCACAGTAAGCTGAATTCCCTTAAAAATGGGACACAAGAGATAGACGTGCAAGGAATAAGAATAACCTGCTGTGCTCTGGCGAGGTACGCTCCAGCAGCCTGGTATTAAAAAGCATTTGAGCACATTAAGACCCCGAGTAGGAAACCGTAACTGTCAGACTGCTGATGAAGCTATGAAAGACACACTTCCAGAAGAAACCTCATTTTAAAATCTATTGGCAGATGCTGTAAGAAATGTTGATATGTAGCATAATTAATGCAGACTGAACAAATTGTACTGTGGACGGTGATATGTTTATTACAAGCCACTTGGTGAAGGCTGCTGGAGGGAACTAACCAGAAAGCAACACAGTCCTGGATTAGAATATACAAGCACAGGCTTGCCTGTAAATAGGAAACAGCAAGACAGGAAAAAAGATGTTATTTAATTTTCCTATATACTGTCTCCAAAGAAGCGACACGCCTTCTCAGGTGCACAGGCAACTACAAGATGTTGCTAGAGTGAATAGCTTTGTAGAAATGAAACCTCTGAAAGAATAAAGATTTCGCTCAGAAGCAGGGAAATGATAAATATTAGGGTGAGCTACTTCTTTGCCCACAGACAATATGATTTATAGTATACGATCTGTTTACCCTAAACGACCAGGCTTTAAATTAATAATTTTGAAAAGGCTGTTTCAGCTATAGGGTAGTCTTGTCTTTGTTCAAGGGAAGAAGAAAGACGGGCTCTGAGCCTAATCCAAACATGCCGAAGTCAGTCATGGTTAACGTGACAGACAGCAGTTAAAAGGCTGTGGCAGAATTTCATGACTCCCAGCCAGCGTGTTGGCAGCCCTCTCTCAGGGAGACAAGGGTAGCTTGGATGTACGTGGAAGTCTATAGGCTGCAGTGGAAGTTAATTTAGCCTGGCACCCATTATTTTGATTTTCAATAGTGACTTTTACACATTTTGTCACCTAGAGACTCCAAAGGATCCGCCAGGGGATGCAAAGCAAGTTTAGGAGCAAAGACACCGAAAGTTCCCTAATCCTTTCAACGAGTGTTTGAGCTCCCTAAAAGGAAAACAACAAAACAACACAGGCCTCTCAATTCCAATGACAAACTTTTTTTCGTACTGGTGCCAATGTCTTTACAAGAGTTACCTGGAAAAACCTCCGGGTAACCTCCTCGTCTCTAGTACTCTTGCACAGACAAAAATGAGTGTCCTTTTTCAACAGTTAAAACGGCACAGCTTTGCCTCCGGGTGCAATTACACCAGTGCGGAAGTGCTCTCGGAGGATCTGGCTTTTCACATCGGAGAGGCTCGCACCAACACACTGCAACGCATAAATAAAGTAAGAGCACCGCTTTAACTACTAGCATAAAATACTTTTGTGAACAGAAGCAGAGTACATACTAGCGAAAGGTCACTTAAAAGATCACACTAAAGATCACTTACTACCAAAGTGTGACAACTAACAGGATAAACATGGCATAAGTGTGTTCTAACTCTAGGTTTGAAACTGCCTGCTTGCACATGACTTTTCCTTATGTTGTGTCCTTCACACTATCGGCGACTTAAAAATTCAACATAACTTGACCGTAGAAGCTGAAAGACAATCTGAACTGAAAAAAAAAATGTGCCACTTTGCTCTCTTAAACGTGGAAATATTAAACCTGATTTTTTTTGTTTGGCTGAAACCTGAATCATCCCCTAAAATTTCCAGTTACCAGTTCAGAGCAATGATTCGTTTGGAGAACGTTTTTTTAAAACCAGACGTACTCATCTCAGAGACAGCCTGTACCTGGCGAGGCCTGCAGAGCGGCATCGTATCACTGGGGTTCCCCCCCTTTTTTCCACCTGTTCCTTCCCCCAGGACCAGAAGATGTACCTCAAGCTCTTGCTCCTGCCTCACAAGGCCCGGGTTTCTCTAACAAGGTTCCGTTCAGCCTGAGGATTTCTTGCAGTGTCCCTCAGGTGAGCTCTAGCTAAACCGCTTCTAGAAGGACATAAAGTGCTTCTAGAAGGACATCGGCCACTCAACAAGGACGGAGACCTCGCTGCTGCTTTCGGTGCCTGACTTATGCCCGGCTGTCACCCCCGGTAGCCCATTTCTGCTCCTCGCCGTACACCATCTGCTTTTCTTTATCTCCGCGCGTGTTATGTGCTCAGACGCGGATTTACGCGAGAAGTCAAAAAGCCACCCAGAGGACCGGCTTGACGGATGCCCCACCTCTTCTGGCACGCCGCCGGCAACCAAGTCCCCTCTCCCGCACAGCTCCCTGCTGAAACCTCTCCCGGTGCCCTGCGCTTCATGTGCCCGACGGGGGGCTGCGCTCGGGGGCGGAACGGCACCAGCAGCACCAGAAGGACCCACGCCCCGTGTAACCACCGGCAGGCGGGGACGGGGCTGCCCGCGCCTCTCCCCGCGAAACCCGCCCCGCCGGGCCCCCACCGCGCCGGGCCCCGCCTGTCCCACGCGTGTGCCCCGCTCCCCACCCCCGCTGCCCCGCGGAGCCGGTTCCGCCCCGCCGCTGACCCGCCGGGAGGAGGGGACCGGAGGGGACCGGAGGGGGGGATAAAGGGTGTCGTGTGTGGGGTGATGTCCCCCTCCCCGCGGCGCACTCACCCCCCCGCGCCGGCGCCCCGCCGGCCCCGCGGGACGCTGCCATGCTGCCGCCGCGCCGCTGCTCCCCGCCCCGGCGTGAGGCGGCCTCCGGGAGCCCGAGCTCCGCCCCGCTCCGCCCCGGCGGGGAGCGCGGGGCCAGCCGGGGCTCGTAGTCTCTCCCCGGGCCGCGGGCGACGAGGGGCGCGGCCGCGCCGAGGCACTACGTTCCCCGGCGTGCAGCGGGACGGGGCATATAAGTGGCTGGCGGCGAGCGCGCCTCAGTCAGTCAGTCAGTCGGTTGGTGTGTCGGTCCGTCCGCCCGGCCGAACAATGCCTTCGCCGCCGGGGCCGGGCAGCCGCGGCTGAGGCGCGGCGGGAGCAGCCGGGCAGCGGACGCGCTCGCCGGCCACCGCCGCTCCCGGCGGAGAGGAGGAGGAGGGAACGGGACGGGCGGGCGCACGCTCGCCGCGAGTATGTGGATACCCACGGAGCACGAGAAGTACGGCGTGGGTGAGTGAGAGGGAGCGAGCGGGGTGGCGTGGGGGCGAGGAGCGGCGCGGTGCCGGCGGGGAGCGCATCCCGCGGCGGAGCGGGTTCGCCCCGCGGGGGCCGGCGTGGGCTGCTGCCGTCTCCCGTGGGAGCGGAGGCAGCGCCCCGCCTGTCTGAGCGGGAGCGTCGCCCCTTCGTGGCGGTGGGGGGGCGGAGGTCCCGCCGGGGAGGTGGGAGCGGGGGGGAAGCGGTCCCTTCCCTGCGGAGGAGGGGGGGACAACAAAGGGCGGCCGATGCCTGAGCCGCGGCTCCGCCGCTGCCCGGGGATGGAGCCGGTCCCCCGCCTCCGAGGCGGGCGCTCGGCTTCTTCCCGAACAAAGCAGCCTTGAGAAATATCGCTGGGAGCGGCGACCCGGCGGGGAGTCGGTCTCCGGGGGTGGCGGGGGGGGGGGGGAGCCGGGGCCGGAGCGGGGCCGCCGCGGGCATTGTTGGCGCGTCGGGGGGGGGGTTTTGTCGCGGCGTCAAGTGGGAACCAGACAAAAGTGTCGCTCGCGGGAGTCGCGCCTCCTCGCCTGTTTATTCAGCTCTGCCCGGTGCGGGGCTCCGAAGCCCGTGGATTTGACTTTCGAAGTGATCGGGGGAGGCTCGCTGCGATTTTTAATTTTTCCTTTCGACGCCACCCGTCAAAACCGCTCGTCCCGCGCAAAAGCCCCCTGTGTGTAACAGTTCAGCAGCGCCCGTGTCAGCCCCGCCAGCGTAGTAAGCAGCTCTCCGTTTGTTTACGTCGCGTTTTGGCCGCGGAGTTGTGCACATTACGGCAAAAGCAGGAGGAGCGCGGAGCCCTCCTTTGTTTGTGTGTGTGTGTGTATCTGTGTGTGTGTGTAGCGGCGCTCCGGCGGGCAATTAGGGCGGGAGGCAGCCCCGTGCGGTGCCGCTCCGTCCCATTTGGAGTTGAGCCCAGATGTTGCCGTCCTCCGGACGCTAAATTATAGAGATCATCGATGGGATTTATTTTCTTGACTTCTTTATTTGCCAGGTCACAGCTGGGCTGCAAGAAATTGATTAGTCCTGCCACCCGCCTTTCTTTACGAGGATGGGCAGAGGCTTAAAAACCACTCTGGGACTCCCTGGAATGGCATGCTGGATATTAGCAGTCAAGTATTTCAAGCTGCAGCCCTCCTCTCATCTATTTGGTTTTTTAATTTTATTTTGATTTTTGAGCATAATAAGCATGCTCTTTCACAACTGAAGCATTTTTTTTTTCTGATTTATGAGCTAAAAATGACTACAGAGCATCTTTTCTAATACTGAAAACAAGCAGCCAAACACTGTTCCCCTTACCTGAATAACTACTCCCTGGTTGCTAAACAATTAAGTGATATCCCTCAAACCTGTTCAGGTACTTACACTGTTCAGCTCTTCCTCACTTACCAGGGCTGGTGTCACTGAAATCTTATGCCTGCTAAAGAGATGCACTTGTGATTTCTCAATAGTGGGGTTCCTTTTCATCAACCTGAAAATGTAGTTCACTACAAAGATCCTCTTTATTTGTGTAAATATAATATAGTCACAAAAAGATGCTTATTCTTATTTAAATTCATTCCATGGTTTTCTGTGATTTGCCTTCCAAAGGCTATTCAAGATAGTAACAAAAAGCCACTGTTTGATTTGGGTCCTCTATACCCCCTAGGATGGGGGTGATATTGTAGTTCATATTCCCATTGCAAAATGTTGAAATACTAACCTGAAGTCATTTAATTTTTTTCTCTTGGACTGTGTTTTATGCTGTGTGCTCACTCACCTGCATGACGAGTGCTGTCTGCAAAATCTTCACACCCAATTATCGTATAAGCTATTGTGCTCTATAGCAGTGGTAGGGGAGGCAGGAGAGTTGTATCTTGCCGCATAATTCTTTAAACTTCGTGTAAAGTGAATTTCATAGATCAAACTTGCGTTTTGCACACAGACCTGCTTATATATTTTTCTTTTTTTAGTCATGGGATTACTATGTTTCCATACAGTTTTTTTAATAATGATGTATTTATCTGCCCTGGTAAAATGGGTGCATTGTAAAACCCCTTTGAGAATCCTGATTAGTTGTACAAAGCATATGTATCCTTTGTATAAAGAGCTCAGGGCTTGCATCCACATCAGACCTCATCTGCATTTTCAATCTGAATTTTGCAGCACATGCTGTGTGCTGCACATTTCCACTGTGACATGCCAAAATGGATGAATAACCAGGCAACAGCCACCTGGTTGTACTGAAGGGTTGCTGGTAACCAGGTGGCTGTTGCTCACTTGCACAGCCTGACTGATTCCCACTTTGAGGGGCAGTTAACACAAGTAACAATCTTCAAATTTTTTAAACTTCTGCCTGCTAGCCACTGATAATATCTAATTGCTTTTTCTGAGCAGGTTGCTTTACTCTGAGTTAATTTACTAGTGGGCAGCCACACTGCCAGTTCATTTACCTAGTAGATAGATATACTGCCATAATGAATAACATTGTTACACTTACATCTGACACCCTTTGTACTACAGTTACGTGTTTGTATTCCGAAGGCTATAGATTTTTGTCAGTTATGTATTATCCCTCAGGATGCTAAAGATGAAATAAGCATTGAAATATTTCCGGTTCTGAGAAAGTTTGCTTTGTCTGGGTTTTGGTATCTTTGTTTTCAGAACAGAAGGTTAAATTTCTGTATTTCACTTTGAAATTCCATATGTTTTGAATCACACCTTCAGCTGTTGTGTCAAACTAGTGATGGCATTGCACAAAGGACCCAGTGGTCAGTTATGTGGAGTATTTAGCACAAAGTATGCTGATGTAAGGACAGGAGAGGTAAGATTTATTTATTTTTGCTGTTAAGAATATATAAATCCAGTAGATGCCAAATGCAGTTGGCTTATAGAACAGCTCACAGCATTTGTGTGAATTTAGAACCTAACAGAACAATATTGTTTAGAACGATAACCAAACCCTTTGTTAAAATGCATAATTTAAGATGGCATAGCTGTGGATGCTCTGCAGGCAGCAAACAGTTACGTGTAGGATTCCAAGGGGACTCTTAAGGGTTGGTGCAAACAGGAAACTTTTAGCTGTAATAAATAAATTGCAGGACTACAGTAATTACTGTGTAGATGCTGTTTGGAGTAAAGATACAAGTTCTGTTAGCCTGAATATAGAGGATCAGTTTTTCTTTTTGTCTCACCAGATCTGCATACTGCCATATCACCCGATTTCTTTATTTTGCCTGAATCTGTAAGGATGTGGTTATGCTTTCTGGAATGTAGGTGATTCACCTTTTTCTACTGAGCGCAAAGCTTCTCACTATTCCTCAGGAAGGCATTTTTTGGATTAGGATGGAAAGATTAATTAAGGAGAATAGTTAAAAACAGTTGCTGAATGCATCATCTAATTTATAAGCAGAATGGTATTCCGGATCCTGAAGTCATTCTGTACAGCAAAATATACTAATTTAACTTGGACAAGTTTAAATAGTGCTTGGTATTTTTACTGTGGTTAAGCCATAAATCTGCCTTCCCAAGGGGGTGTGAAGTGTGTGGTCATCTCCTATTTTATAGATGGGGGACCAGAAGGATCAAATGACTTTGTGCTGTAAGCTGCTGTTATAGGAGGAAAAAGGCAGGGGTGTATTAGTTGATCACAGGAGCAGTATTGACTTGCACATAGACGAAAGCCAAATAAATTGGCTCGTGCCCTGTTCTTCTGAGTTGCAGCCAGACTAGTTTTGCTAGCAATCCTCTTGAAAGATAGCTAAGACATCTCTATCTTCACACTGTAATAGCTTTTTTGACTGCAAGCTCACTTTATTGGGAATGAGCTTGGTTTGTTTAGCTCACAATGAAAAGACAAAAACTATGATGTGGTTAATGTCACGTTGTATCTCTGTCAATAACTGCTAGACTTCTAGTATAATGTGTTTTTGTTTAACACAAACACTTCATCAGCTTCTCTTCCATCCATCCCTAAATAGTACAAACAAACCCTTCAGTCTTATTTCTTCCATTCTGCTACGCTGATTTTTGCCTCGTGTTTCTATGCAGCATTCACTAATATGACCACTAATATTGAGCTATATCGAAAACTTCTGTCACACTGCCTTAAATAACTGTTTAAGGGTGAGGCAGGGCAAAACATAGTGCATTTTGAGGCTCATGAACCCCGTTTGGCTTATGAACAGTTGGAGGACGATCTTTGTTTTCTTGAGACTGTTTGTGGGGCTGGTCACCTGCAAGTGGGTGAAGGTGAGGTACCATGGGGCCCTGGGAGTGAGGTTGGCTGGATACCAGTGCTCCCTTCACTTCACTGGGGTGATGGGACCCTATTCTCACTTTATGAAATACTCCCCAAGTTCTAGCTATCCAAGATAGAAAATGTGTGGGTCCTTGCTATAGGAAGACTTTTGACACATGACACATTGTCATGGAGGCTTTTGCACCAGTTTAGGATGTCGGATAAACATAGTATTTTCCTGGTCTTCTATATAAGCAGTAGTTTTCAGTATCTTTTAAAAATGGAATGATGTCAACTCACAGGTTTTGGACCAAAAAAAAAAAAAATCACCAACTGCATTCTGCTGGGAAGCAGAATATGAAGGTTAAGATTTTAAAGTCATTTTGGTCATAAGACTGGCCTTAACTTAAATGAATGTTGATAAAGTGGTGAAATTGCCTTAAAATAAGACTAGATAAAGATTTCTAAATGGATTTAACAGCTGCCTCCAAAAATCTAGTCTCTAGCATAGGTGGGATATTTGAAATGTTTTTATCTCCTAAGGACAACCCAGAGCTGGTTGGTTCATTAACCCCTTCTTACGTAGTGCCCTCCAGAGATCTCATCTTTCCTATTCAGTACATATTTGGAGCTACTAGGAAAGATTTTTGAAGGCTGATGTTATTTCATGGCTAGCTGTATACTGATGACACCATGTTTTTCTTCCTCTTTCACTGTATTGAAGGTTTTTTTGGCACTATTCTTAGTGTTACACTTGTGTGGCTACTAGCCATGATGGAACAATGGTGAATTAAATAACATGAGAGGTGAAGGTGAGAATGTGGTCTCCCTGCTGAAAGAGAGAATGCTTTTTTTGTTATCTAGCACAGGCTAATGTAATCTGATGGTTTCTGGGAGCTCAGACAGCATGTGATGGAGTCACTAACTTCTCTGTCAAGGAAGCTATAATTGGTTATTTTACTCCTACCACACAGATATCAGCAACTCTTTGCACTACTGCAACAGTGTCTGCTTTTGACACGTCTCTGCTTCCCTAACCTGCAGCCCAGAAATTAACCTTCAGAATAAATTAGGGCTTCTGCCTGGTTCAAGGTGGACATATTATCTACCACATTCCATGGTTTCCCGTTAATTTCTGAGTGTAATTCACTGTGTAGGTTTTGGTCTATAAAGTTCTCTATAATTTGAGTCTTGGGATCGGGTAATATCCTAAGGAGAGCGTTTTGACTGCTTGGATCATTTGTGACACTTGAATGTGTTCAGCAACTGAGACGAGGCACTTTCAGCAGAGAGTTTGTACCCCTGGGAGATGCACTGCTTCATTTCTTTGGTTTTGAGAGACTGAGTGTTGTGTGGGGGTGGTTTTTGGTGGAGTTTTTTTGCTGCTGGGTTTGTAGTTGATTCTGTGAAGGTACAAGGGAACAAACTAGGTAACCCCCTCAAAGTCCTTTCAAGCCTGTCATGCTGGTTTTGCACAGAAGAGTTTAAATGTGAAGGTTTTGCCTCACTTTGTTTGCCTGGAATTTGTTTTGTTACTGTTTATTTTTGCTTGCAACTATGTACATAATTGAATAACTTTGTTTTGCTTTTCCACCTTTTCTTGCTATTTGCTCTTTTGTGAGGAGCTGGGCAGAATGTCTTTGTGACCACTGTTCCCTTCCCAGTGATTTGGAAGCCAGGAGACTAACCTGGAGGGAAAAGTCCCTTTTTGAGTTGCATGTATTTTGTTTGTGGTAGGTGGCTCTAATGCCATGCAATAAAAAGTTTTGATTTTGTTTTCTGAATGATTTGTATAAACAAGAAAAGTATGTTTAGAAAGGGTTCTGGAGCACCTCTCCTATGAGGAGAGGCTGAGAGAGTTGGGATTGTTCAGCCTGGAGAAGAGAAGGCTCCGGGCAGATCTTATTGCGGCCTTCCAGTACCTAAAGGGGGCCTACAGGAGAGCTGGGGAAGGACTTTTTACACGGGCATGTAGGGATAGGACGAGGGGGAATGGCTTTAAGCTGGAAGAGGGCAGGTTTAGATTAAACATTAGGAAGAAGTTTTTCACTTTAAGGGTGGTGAGGCACTGGAACAGGTTGCCCAGAGAGGTTGTTGAAGCCCCATCCCTGGAGGTGTTCAAGGCCAGGCTGGACGTGGCCTTGGGCAACCTGGTCTAGTGGGAGGTGTCCCTGCCTATGGCAGGGGGGTTGGAACTCGATGATCTTCAAGGTCCCTTCCAATCTACACCATTCTATGATTTAATCTGTACCACTTTCTAAAGGCCAAGTCAACTCTGTCACTTCTGAAGGATGTTTGCCAGCATGTTCTTTAAAAAGCTGATAATGAAGCATCTGCAACTTCTGTAGTCAGTGCTTAGCAATCTTACTACTAGAAAGTGTTTAGTGTTGGAGTAGTTTTCCTCTTGCATGTATCCTTATGTGTATATGAAGGCTCGCCGAGACTCTCCTTTACTTGTATGAAATAGCTCCAGTGATTTCATCCTTTCCTTGTAGATGATGTTGTTCTTATCTTTAATTGATCTATGTTCAAAACTGGACAGGAAAGCTTTGTCAGGTAAAGCAGGTGAATCTTAGTGTGTGCTTTAGGCAGTGTGTCTGCTTGTCACTCCTGATGTGATGTTTGTTCCTTTTGCAATAGCATCACATTGACTCATGTTCAGTCGGGAACCGCTAATCAATCCTTCGGATCCTTTTCCAGAGTACTGTTGTCTAGACAGTCATTCTCCCATCACGTATTTGTCAGCCAACTATTTCTGCTTATGTGTTGTTAATGAACAGCACCTCTTTTCCATACCATTTCTCACATTTGTCAGCCACGCTCGCTCCCAAACTTCCTTTCTCACATAAGCCGATTGGAAGCACCTTGTCTGACAGCTTTGTAAGAGATGCAATTTAGGAACTCTACTTGCTAACAGAAGTGGGGCTTGTTAAGAGAAGCAATGCATGATGAACAACTAAAGACACCTGGATGCCATGATGATTTGCCAGTAGTTTGCTTTTGTATCTTTAAAGGAATGTATTTTTCAGATCTTTACAATGACAAGAGACTGAAGTAATAGCTGTTTTCCATTTCACTTCAGAATGCATGCTTCTAGCTATTCAGAATACATGTTCCCAGTTATATAGTTTAAAGATGATATGATAACTTGTCAACTTTGCATTCTTGGGCACCTGAAATGTTTCGTTTGAAAATAATGCTGATCTAAATTCCAGATGCTCAAGGGTGGATAGGAGAGCTGCAAACAGTGCAGCTCTGAAAGTCACCTGTGCTACAGGGACAAAGACGGAAGCTTGGATTTTGCAATTTGTAATGCATTGTGCTTGCCGGTGCTGCTGTTGTTTCGAATAAGAAAATAGGATAAAATCAAATCAGTTTTGCAGGATTAAAAAAACCAACACAGACTTATTATGGGATCAGGCAAAAATGTGCTCATGTGCTCTTGAAGGAGAGCTAATATGTAAGGGGGGGGGAAAAAAAACCCCTGCTGATACTGATTGCACCTTTCATTCATCTCCAATTAAGGAACCAAGTCAATTTATTTCAGATTCACATGCAATTATTTATCTACTTTGTTCCTATTAACAGCTGAAATTATTATAACTGAAAGAGGGTAAAGCCTGTTTACCTGGCTCTCTAGTACATCGAGTTTTGTTTTCTTGATTGTTTGTGTGTAGAAAAGCACAAATAGTAGATGAGGTGGTAAACCACAAAAGGGGGTTGTTAGTTAACAAAACTTGCAATAAGGTGTTTGAGGAATAACTTTAAATTTATTTTGGTTTTGCTTTCTGTGTTAGTGGATTTCAAGTGTGTGTGTCATTTCAGGGCTCTGGAAGCAGGTGGTGGCTGGTCTTGTGCAATCAGTAGCTAAATAATGAGCTTGGTCAGTTTTCTCTGCTGCAGAAAGGAAATGGAGTGCCCTTTCAAATCCATTGCTTGGGATTTCTTAATTTGATTTTTATTGTTGTTTGCACTGAACTTATGATTTCTGAGTTTTATTTGAGAACTCATTTTGAATTTCTAACAATAAAGGTGTGTACTGACACATTTCCATGACCAATTTGCATCGAGTGTTTGGAAATCTGTATATATGCTGCGGATAAGAGGTGAGCACCAACTGCACAATAGGGGCTCTGCTGTAATAGAGGTTACTGAATTCTGTAATGTTTAAAACAAAGCATTTTCTTTTACTATCATAAATCATTGACTACATATAGTAGGATAATGTTTCATTTTTTTGAAACTCACTGAAATTACAGGTTGCAGTGCAGGAAGCAAATGATTACTCCATGGATCCTTATTTTAACTTAGCTCACTGCGCTACTCTGGGGAAAAGCAGGTACAAGATGTTGGGGGGGGGGACCAGTACTTCTGATGCTTTATTTTGTTACGTAGTTAAATGCAAGTTAGCTGCAAAAAAATGTATTACTTCATTATGGTATTATAGAAACAGCAATGGGTAACAGCTTGATCTTTAATCTTTAATCAAGCTGTAGATATGTGGTAAACCATATAAGGATGAAGCAGTTGTACTTAAATGAAGTAGCATTCATACTTTTGTAGATAACGTTACCCATAAAATACAGAATATTATTTTTCTGAGGACAAGCTCTGTATATAGAGGGCTGTTTGATTTTTTTTTAAGTGTACTGTCTTAATTTTTAGGGAAAAGAATAGCTTTGAGAAACTTAAATGTCATCAGTGTTTCATAATGTTACCTCTGATTCCATGGTACAACTGTGAGGTACGGTCCCTGAAATTAAGTGGTATAAAGGTGAGTCACAGGTTGTAAATATTAACTTTTTTGTAAGTGATACTGGTAGTTTTAATAAGGAATAAAGTTGGCTAATATGTTGTACCTTGAAGGAATATGCCTCTTTCCTAGGTTGTGTGGTTCCTTTCCTAACATCTGTACTAGGTCTGTTAGTACAATGAGGATACAGTGCTTGACTTGCTGTTTCTGCCGTTGCATGGGATTCAGAATTGCTCCTTCTGGTGTTAACATTGTCTCCTCTCTTACCATGATAAAGAAAGAAGAAATCTGAGCACATATATCTGAAAGAATTTAGTAGACAACAGCTGGCAGAGCTTCTGTGTTATTCATGGTTAATAGTGGAAACTTCTTAAACATTCTTCACTTATCTGTCTCTTCCCTATTCTTCTACCTCCCCCCGCCCCTGCCCCCAGCTTCCTTCCTTTTTTTGGTCTGTAAAACTTTGGATGAAAAAAGAGGAAATCCTAAGGTGGAAAACAGAAGATCCCTGTTCTTGCATTTCAGTGTGAGAGAGCATGTGTCGGTTCTGTACAGAGTTCATTACTGTAGCTGTACTTACTTCTCTTCCTCCACCCATCCATATCGGAAAAAAATGAATGGCTAATTATAGCTCAAGCCAAAGTTATATTACTCCATTACATCCTTTCTTCCACTTGGAATAACAAGACCCGAAAGCTAAAATTCTTCTCATTGGGCCACATACAGTTCTGAGTGCCCAGCTGTGTTGAACAAGTGGGCTTATTCTTGTCACTTGGCAGGTTAAACAGGTAAAGTAAGGGTGGAGGTATCTGCCCGTATGTATTTTGCCATTATATTTGTCTTAGGAAAATATGTCAGTGATAATAGTAAGCATCTCAAGTTATAGATTCTCCAGTTGCTTATATAACCGGAAAGCTAAATTCAGTAACTTAAACTGCTTTAATTCTCTTTTTGCAAGTCAGATTGGAAGAGAGAAGACTTGTCTGTTGTTTTTTCTGCATGCAAGTTAGGCTTTTTGTAATGATTTAATCATCCAAAGACTTTGAACAATTTATTTCCACTAATTAATTGAAGAAGGATAGTAAAAGATGCTGAAAATAGGTAAAATATGAATATTTTTCTAGGAAAGTGTGTTCTTCTTGCATGTGATGCAACTGTTGGTTTTAGAGTTTAATCTTCTTTGGAGATGGTATTTGGAGATGTAACATGGTAAATGATATTCAGAGCAATCTGAGGTAATGGGCTCTCCAACTTCAGAGACAGGGTAATATGGAAATCATTTACGCCAGAGTCACATGCAGAGTTGTGGGGGTTTTTTTTAAGCTGCTGTCAGTGATTGCTTCTGGAAAACACTATTGTTCTGGTTTTTAATTTTTTATTTACTACAAATGGTAGCTTTATCTCAGCCCGAGCAATTATAATGTGCTTTAAGAAGCAGTATTTTAAAACTGGTTCCCTTGATAAAAAGCCTTGGCTTCCCTGCAGTGTGAAGGATGAGTGGTGTCAGCCTTGGCTGCTGCTACCTGTCTGTTGTTCAGTGTTAGACCACATCCACTGCTCTTGTATCTTCAAGCTTAAGTGTGGTCGTGCTTGTTTACATTCACAAGATGCACTGGGAACCCTTTAAGACTGAAAATTGCTGGGCTTCAATGTATTTGCATGCCAAGGGAACTGTTTCTTTGTTTCACTTCTGCAAAGGTGCTGTTCTACTAAATAGGCTGGGGCTTCTATAGTAATGCTTCTGAAATGTGTATTTAATAGGTGTATTAAATAGCACTGGTTTTAAAGATGGCTGAGATTCAGTACAGAGGTTAGTTGTCATATTAAACTGGCACAAATTATGTGGTTCCCTCTTTTCTCAATGTAATCAGAAAAATGTCACCTAGTAAACAAAAGCTGCAACTGTAACATTAGAGAAATCATAGGCTTTCATGATGATTCTTACACAGATCTGTTTGAATTGATATTGATAAATATTGCCTCTAGCTTTCTCTTTGAGCAGCCAGCTAACAGCATCATAATTGAGGCATAAATGTGGTTGCACAGCTGATAGAGATCTGTGGTCTTTATCAGTGTGCTTTGCTGCTCTGTGTGGGTTCCTCGGCAAAATAATGACCAAGTAGGAAGGGACTGGACTGCTGGGGAGGTGCTCGCTTTTAGAGAAGCAGAGGTCCAGAACAAACTTATTTAGCTGATAAGTGTTGAATGGACCTTTTTTAAACCAGCAAGTTAGAATCTTCTGGTTAATTTACAAAGTGGATTTATTGTTTGCAAAAACTGTCACAAATTTGGCTTTTAAATGGCATTTTACAGAGGTCATTAATGTTTTTACATACCTTACACAAAACCTCAAAAGCACTCTGCGGGCTACAAATAGCAGGTTTTATGTAAAAATATGGTGTTTGTGTAGGATAGGAATATGCACAGCTACAGTACCATATGTTAAAATAATTCAGGAAATTCAGAATAGCATATTGTCTTGAGTACGTGTGTGTGGGGGGAAAACTCTGGCGAGCAGAATGTAATTGTCTGGGGACCAGCAGAGCCGTGTCCAGACTGGGCCAGCTCTGGTGCTCTCCCGGCTCTGGCCATGCGCTTTTCCCCCTGCTCCCTTCTAACAGCTTCTGTGATGAACAGTTGAGAAGAGCTGATCTGGCTGAAAACTAATCACTCTTTTTTTTTTTTGGCAGGGAGGTATTTCTACTGGATCAGCACCTCTAGCTGGGCTCAGATTATCTGCCAAAAGTGTGTGTGCCAGCGCGGGGGAGGCGAGGGAGGGCGCAGCTGGGAGCACAAAAGATGGCGGGACCCCAGCGCTCTTCCTCTGTTGCTGGAAGTGCCTTGCTGCTGCTGCAGCGTACTGGTGCTTCCTTGTGCTATACTGGTGCCGCCAAGTGGATGGACTCCTCAGGTTTGACTGGGACCCAGCAGCAGGGTGAGCCCACTGGGTGCATGGCTCTGAAGGCAGTGGCCTCCTCGGCTGGTGGGAGGTGGCCGGCCTGCCGCTGCGCAGCTGCTAGCCCTGGTGCAGGGGGACCTGCCTTGCTCGGTCAAACCCACAGGCCCATCACATGAGGTGCGATAGAAAGCTACAGCCTAATGAGGACTTTAGTTGGCCCATCAAGAATATATGGCTGTTTCATGGGACAGGAACAAATAGAGAGCTGAAGTAGGTAGTTTAATAGTATGTCTTCTCATCCAGCTGTTTGGTCTGCATTCATGAGTGTGCTGTTTACTGAGCCCACTGTTAGTTCTAAAACTCTTACAAGCACTGCTTGCTAGTGCTGTTCAGATAATCTTAATTTGAGCACTCTATTATGGCAGGCAGTGCTTTCCTATTCTGGAGCCTGCGTGGTAAGCAGTGGCCTGTCCTTGCTGTCTCAAACCGTCTCTGCATGCAACGAGCAGAACTGCCTGAGCGCGCATTTTGGACGTTAAGTTGAGATTGATTCTTGTCAACTCTGAGCAGGCGGCCAGTTTGAGAGTCACAAGATTAGAGTCTAAAAACTCTAAAGGTGCAACTTCAGTTCTGTGGATGTAAAATGTGTCTAATTTCACCATGGAGCAGAACTTTTGGAAAAAGGTAGAACAATGACAGAACTGAGAACTGGTAAATGTACAGCAGGACTTCAGTGAGATGTAGGTAACAAAGTAAAATGAGCACATATGTAATACTTAGAACATCCTTTTGAGTGGTCTGTGTCTCATTACAGCATCCAGAACTGAAACAGGTAGACTTTGAGTCCTTTCAATATAGTGATATGGGAAAGAAAAATAAACACTTCTGCCTGGTATAATCAATACACATATTTTATAATGATAACATATAATTATGTGGTTGGTGTGGGAACTTGAATACCCTTGGATTAATGAGAACTGCTGCTTCTCATAAAAAGATGGCTCTTAAGCACTGCCATTGCCTCTTCAGGATAGTTCTGGGGATAATTCTGAGAAAAAAGCCTTGGCAGTTTTTCCTTACAACTATCTCTACTAGTCTTGTTCCATTTTCTTCTTTGCTGTGGATATCTCTCTGACAGCCCTTGTGGAAATACTCAGTGGAGTGCCTGGGGCATCCTGCAGTACCACAACTACATTCTATTCTGCCTCTTGTCCCTTGTCGCACAGCTCCTTCTGATTTCTGTCCATTGTTACTTGGGTCCAAAAACGGGGATTCAAGCTTAGAGAAAATACTTTGTTAATTATGCAATGTTTATTTTGTACCAAAACCAGTTTTGGACACATAACAAGCACCTTTTAGTACAAGAGTTGTTGTTTGATTTGCCTATGATCTATGGGGGAAACCAAACTTTCCAATTTCTGTTAAATGTGGGACAGCATCCTTGCAACTTCTCTGGTAGGGTAGCTATAAAGCTAGAGGATCACATACATACTATTCATCATATTGGAGACATTTTCTTGGGTGTTTCCTGCCTTTTTTTTTAATTAGAGTAGTTGTGAACTGACTTTTACTGTTTAAAGCACTTTTTTAAACCTAAAACACCCCATGGGAGTGCATGATGGGTGTGCTTAATGTACAGAAATGTGTGAGAATAAGGACTGGAATGTGATACGTAACACTTGTGTGTTTTTTTCCAAATTTCTTCAAGTTGGCAGTTGCCTTGCTTGTGACACTTCCAATTGCTGAGTGTTTTCAACCAGCTTTCACACAAGGTTTCAAATTTGTGTGCCCTGCTGTTCTGCTTTACCACAGTGAACTGAGAGGTGAAGGGGAGGGGGGAAAAAAGCTATCGTATGTCTGATAATCATTGGGATGGCTCAGATCCAGGATTCTGGTTATGAAGAATTTCATAGCATGATCTTAAAATATGTGACTTATCTGAATGTCAATATTTACTTTCCCCCGAAATCTTGAATCCTTGAAGTACCTTCAAATTTAAGGGGCAGATAGTTGTTATCAGGCATCAGTATTACTGTTGCTTTTTGCAAAGATAGTTTAGATAACCCTTAGCCTTCACGTCTGTATACGTGCTACTTGGTGTTTTGTTGTTTTTTACAAATCCACAGTCTCTCCTTTGCAAAAGGAAGTGCTTTATGGGTGATATCTTGTATAAATACAAAGACAATTTAATGATAAAATACATAAGTTATTTGGAAAAGAATAGCTTGGTCTCCTCAGATCAATAGGAAAGCTGTTTGGACAGGTTTGGCTTTACTTCTTTTTAGTTCCAAAGGTTGGATACCAAATACCATCATGTGGTCACTTTTCTTCCTCTGTAGAGGACTTTAGCTCCAGAAATTCATCAGTGTGTAGTTCAGCCATGAAATTCTTTGACTTTTTCCTACTATTAGTTATTACGAACTAGCTAAAGAGAAATTTCTGTGTTCTGTATGGATGTTGACATAATGAATGTGCGAAGGCATTCCTGCAGCCTGTGGTATGTCGTGCAGACCCCGGGGAGGCGAGAGGAATGCTGCGGCTTCAGATGTCGTCCCACTGAAACGCTGACACTGCTAGTGTGAAACGTTGCAGGGCATGAACAGTACAGCGTACCTCATTTAAATACCCCAAATTCTCCAAGCTTAGAGATGGAGCAGGATTTCATACAATTTGCTTTGTAATCTCTTACTGAGCTCTCTTCAAGCCAGCATTATACGCTCGTGCGTGTGTGGGTGAATAGCACTTGGCAGGCGCTTCTGGCACTTGGCTCTTCTAACAGCTCCTACAATAATGATTTAGAACCAGAACTTCTACCCTTCCCCCTGCTTAAATTACCCATGTGCTTCTCCCAAATAACACGATCCTTTCTGTACTTTCTGTACAGCATTAGTTTCAGGCTAAATTAGTTTATTTTTCTGATAATATGAAAAGGAAACTTATCTGTACAGTTGTGTGGAGATATAGGCAAAGATTTTATGCCAGTTGTTTTGTGGTTACTTACAAATTGTTTTTGCCTAGAAACTATTTGCTTTGTTAATCTTGTGAAAGTGGATGGCTATAAATCATGAAGTGAACTGAAAACACTTGTTAAGTATGTATTTTTATTTGTAATGTTTTGGAGGGGCTTTTTTTTTTAAAAAAAAATAAATATGGAAGCTTGGACAGAGATGGGCCTGGGAAGTTAGACTCAGCAAATCCAATACAGAATGGTAAGTACTGGACTTCCGAAGACGAGACTGAATGAGGGATTATGGAGCCTAAGTTAAGTGACAGGCAGGGGCAAGGAGGTCAGAATTCCTGTGTGCTTTTATCAGGTCATGAAGTGGGACTTACAAAAGGCTTTACTAGTGAACTGGCAGAGGGGAAAGCTGGTAGTCAGGCAGGGAGAGCCAGGAGGAGTTATGACTGTAGCAAAAGGCATAAAGAAATACGAAAGTGTGGGAAACTGAGAAACTTTCTTCATGCTCCACTGATGGCCTCTTTGTGGCATCTGCTGCCTGCCTGTCCGGCAGGGAAGTTGTAATTAAGGTTTGATGCAAAACTTGCAGAAAAAAGACAGTGGGGGAAGCAGATCTTCTGGGCAGTCATTTCTGGACAATGTGCTGTTGGGGATTATGGTTTGGAAAGGGTATATAACATTACTTGTGGTGATGGTTGGATCTTACTAAAGCACATTTCAGAAACAAGACCATGTCCAGGTTTTTAAATGCTTGGCTTTTCATGGTATCTTGTTTAGTTGCATGGTTTTAGGTAAGGACCCCAGATCTGAGCTTTCTGTAATCAGTTGTATTTATCTTAGTTTGTAGGTCATGCAGGTTTTAGTTTGCTAGATAACGACTCTGAGAGATTCTTGAAGTTGCTAATGAGCTTTGGGCTAATCAAAAGTCCTTGTCCTGTGGTGCTAAGTAAGGGCTTGCTGCTCTCTGAGCTGTTCCTGGACATACACAATTTCTCACCTCCGGAAGGCTGCTTAGAAACTTTTCACTCAATGTTTAATTGTGGCCAAAGACGAGTGCTTGAATTGAGAGCTCACAGGGTAATGCTGTGTCTTGTGTTTTGGGCTCCAGCTATTGAGGCACTAGTGCATTAGCTAGGAATAGGCAGTATTTAGCTGCAACTTGAGGATTTGGTTGCTTATGTGACCTACAGATGACACAGTGGTTAATGTTGAATGATGTAGACACTTGAGATCGTATCTGTAAGATATTATTGTTAATGCTGTTTCACCAAGGTAGTAGATTCTGTTAGTGTCCTGTTGCTTATGGGAATAAAGTTTGAATTTCATTTGTAAGTGAACTTTCAAGTGGCAAAACCAATCTTGATTAAATGACATGTTCACTTGGCTCTAAAAGAAATGCTTTGTTCACTGTACAAAACATTAGCATTCCCTGTATTGTCTGTGCCACCTCATTTCACTTCAGTGAAATGTAGAGACTAGTAGAACTTGGGTACCAAAAATACCATTTATTAAATAAAATGAAGAATATGTATTTGTTCAGAAGTGTAGAAAGTGATGAATGAGTGTGATTTTGTTGAACCAAGGCTGATTGCACACTGCACGACTTTTTTTTTTTGAGGCTGCTGCTTAGAGTGAGCATTCCCTGGCTGCTTGCAGGCACTTGGGGTTAGAAAAGAGGGTGAGTGTGTGTGAGAGCACATGTGTACCAGTACTGCTCAAAATACTATCCCAAAGGGCTGCTGCAGAGAGTGATAGGAGTTGAATCTGTATTATCATGAACTGTGTGCAGCAGATGTGCAATGAACGCCTGTAACATTCATGAAGTGGCCTTTTCACCGACAAATCACAAAGGCAATTAAACATTTTAAGATTATCTTATTGTCTTCTATAGTTCATTTCTGTAGTCTTATATGTATTTGAAAGGGCTGTTTTCTTATCACAAATATGAATTTAAGTTCTCAAGTAATGCAGCTGTGTGTGTTGTGGGAGACACTGGTGACCTTACTAAAGACCGAATTCAGGCCATTCGGCTACTGTCCAAATGCTCTGCCAGCTTAGCTACTTGACCACCTGCTTCTGTTTTTCCATTCCCTTTGCAAATGTAGGTTTTGTTCATTTTCTGGCATCTCAGCATTGCCTTTTGTAAAAAAAAAAAAAAGAAATTACGTGAGCAAGGTCTATGCTGTAGACTGCTTCAGGGTCTTTGTGGTTCTTGTAGTCATTTGAATTTTCATCAGCTATTCAAGCATGGGTTTGTTGCAAAAGAACAGAGGATGGCGGCTTCTGCACCTCCGTGCTTGCTTTCCCCAACCAGGCTTGTATGCTTCAGATAGTAAGACACAACAGCTGTGTAGATCTGCTCAGCCACACTGTAGCTTTCCTGCTCTGCATGAGATCTTCGTGGTTATTCCCAGTGGGAAATGTCCAGGTAGCACTGACATGCTATTGGTGTGTGACAGTATTCCTTAAACTGTCAAAACATGCAGCTTAAGTTCTCTGTCTCTGTTCATATCTTTTCAACATGAAAAATTGAGGAAAAAGGAAACATGGATCATAAATCTGTCTTGGAGGCATAATAGTAAATGCCTTTGAGCATGAATCCGTTAACAGCCTAATGTGGTTGGAGTGCTGAATGGGGAGTCTCCAGTAATGAGTTACATTCCCACATCTACTACTGATCTGCTCATTGACTATGTCCAAATTACATGACCTCAGTGCCTGGTTTGTAAAGTAGCACGCTGAAAAGCAGGCTGTCGCTGCTGACTGAAAGCTTGTGTACTTGTATCCTCTGACATAGCTGAGATAGTTCAGGAGTTACGTCTGTGGTTGGTTGATGAAAACTAAAGAAAAAAGGGTTGGCTGTTCCGTGACTTCTTGCTGTTTTAAATGCTGTTATTGGTTTCTAAAGTTTCTGTCCCATTTTTTTTCCACAGATACAACCATGATGCAGTGGTTTGGGTGCACATAGATATTAAAGCACTAAACTTTAAAATAGGAAAATCTTAAATTACTTCTAGTATCAGTATGAATGGATTGTTTATCTTGTACTTTTTAAAAGGCATTAATCATGTGGACAAAAATGTTTTGTCTCTCCTGCTTTTTTTTCCCTATTGCATCTGGAGACTGCCCTGGAGAAGCCATTCCTAGCTGAAACACTCCTTGAGTCCATGGCACACTTCCAGCCCATCCTGACAGTACCCATGCTGCAGGGAGTGCTCACAGCAACAGTTGTATGAAGCCACTTTTTACCTCTGCAAAAGCCTGGTGGTACCATGCTGCTCAGAATGCATCTGTACTTGACACTGCCACCCGTATATACTAAACAGTGTTGCTTAATGTAACTCACCATCACCTCATAGTAAGAGGGTCTCAGCTTTTCAGCTTTCACCACCTGTCTGTCTCTGGAAACTAATGGATGTACTTGTTCTCACAGGTTTGGTCCACCCTAGTGAATAGGGTGGAACATGGAGGTACTGCAGAAGCTGTGCAGATGGCTGAAGAATGCTCACTTTTTATTTTGGTGTTTGTTTACAGTGCATCCTGTAATATCTGTAAGGAATGGCATCTTTCAAATGGTGGCTTGACTACCTGGACTGTCTGGTTGTTTGGGCAGGTGAAGAAAGTAGGCTGAGCAGGCACTGTCTATGGATTTGATGCAGTCAGCTATGTGCATACTTGCAACATTGACTGGGCGAGTGCAATGTTGTCAGCTGGCTCTCTGTTTCTTGTTAGATTACAGTGACTTGGTAATGCTGAAGTAGGAACTTTGGCCCATGAGGCACAGAGCCCGTGAGGAGGGTTGAACGCCTACACGGTCCAGCATTTGAAAAAGTATCTTATCTGTTGTGTTAGGCTGATGGGATCTGGCATCAGGACGAGGTTCTGCAGAATCCACTGTGAGATGCGTGGGGGGAGCTGCGTGAGGTCCATGTAGCTGTGGGGTTTAGAATGTCACTGGATTGCCCTTGTAGTGTTTGGAGGTCCCAAGGTTTCCCTCTGACATCCTGGAGGATTGTCATGAGGCTCCCAGTTAAAGGTGAAACAGTGTAAGTTGTCAAGAAACTTCCTCTGTGCTGTCATGCTATAGAGGCTTCAACAGAAACATTAAAAATTCTTTAAGAATAGCTTACTCGTTTGATAATTTATTTAACGGAAGCGGAATACTTGAGCTCCCACTCTAAGCTTTCTACAGTAAATATTTATGTTCTCTTTTGATCTTCATCTACTGAGTACCAAAGATGTACTTTAGAGCCAGTGTTCCTTCACTCAATTCTTTCTTTTCCTCCCCTGCTTTGTAAAAGTATCTACCACAGAACAAGCCCGCAACACAAGATGATAAATCTTTGTTTTAAAAAAAACAACCAACACAAGGTCCTTGAAACAAAATACAAACCAGTCCAGCTTCTACCAATTAGTGCCTAGTATTCTGCTTGAAATTAAACAGTGCACATTAAAACAATCTTTCAAGCTAGTTACTTTTAAGCATTCAGATTAGGTGGGGGATAAAAAATTTGGCATGGTGTTCTGTGATACAAGGGGAGATGCCTGGTGTTGCATCCTGTTTATAAAGTTTCTACTTCCCAAGAGGCAAAATATTGTATAATAATTATCTATTATAAAGATCAGATAAGGAAAACATTACTTGTTTGAACTGTTTGCTATTAGTGTCTTGTGCAAATCACATGCTGTCAGCTGGTTTTTAGTGTCAAATGGAGATTATTTTTTTGTTCACAAGTTTGTACAGACTGTGTCACCAAGTGGTGGATTGCTATATGCCAGCAATGTGCCACTTCAAGTTTGAAATAGTAGTATCTGGATTAAGATAACAAATAACAGCTTTTCTTTATATACCCTGAAGAGAGTTTTTAGAGCATCCAAGCTCTCCAGAGATTCATTTATTTACTTTTTCTTTTAACTGGCTGCGTGCTCAGCATATCTGGGCTTTAGCCTGGATAGATTTTTGACACGTGCCTACTAGGAAGAGTTTAAAAAGGGGATAAGGGAAAAATTACTATTGTTTCTGATTTTTAATTGTAAGTAATCAAGATGGGGTTTGTGGTTAAAATTTAAGGCCTTATTTCTCAAAACAAATGCAGAAAACTAGAAATTCTGTGATGCGATGCATAGTTTTGTTTTATTTTCTTTTAACCTTTTCAGTCTTAAGCATTTGAACAAGAGATGCTGTCAATGTCAAAAGCAGTTATGTGTAGTAACAGAACCGACCATTTGTTTGCCCTGTCTTGTTAGGTTATTGAAAGAAGAAACAGGTTCAATATTCTTTTTGTCTTTCTCCAGACACTGCCACTGGAGAAAGGCTTGGATTTATTCTGGCTTAAAGGTTTGACAGTTGACTTTGTTATGCTACATTAAACATGATGTGGATGTGCCATACATGATATTGATAGTTTTTGTGTTGTCTGGAGAGAGTGGTCTTGGTTCTTAAGCTGTTGTGCCCAGTAGTCTTAAGTGCATGAATAAATCATTGTTGCATTAGTTTGCTGTGACAAATTGTATTCATTTTGAATGGCCAACAACTTGTTTAGGGAAAATGGGCACTGAGGAGAGGTGTTTTGAAAATACTTGCTGCAAAAAAAACCCAAATGGTGCTGCCAAACTTATTTTGGGTCAGTATTTAAGCTTCTTTAAGGTTTAGAACCGGAAAGGCCTTGTTATCAAAAACAGATTTCATGACTGACAGATTGGAAGTACCGGGACAAGACCAAACTCCAATTACTCATTTTTGTCAATCGGACTAGAAGCTTGTCAGCTGCCAGGAGAGGAACAAGCAGGAGGGAGGGGGCAATGGACAAGGTAAAATTTGACTTTTTTCAGAAATGTCCAGTTATCCTAAGGTATTTCTGAAGTGACTTTATTTCCTATTGATATTTCTGCTTGAGATGAAGATTTTGGTAGTATCTGTAAAGCAGGATTAGGATTAATGTTTTCAGCAAGACCAGAATATTTTTTTGACAACAACACTGTCATTTCTTTCTAGGTTTTGCACAGTAAGTCTAGAAAACTTACTTGTTGGATTCTAGCATGTACATATCTTCTGTAGAAACAGATGCTTTTAGAAGATTAAAAGTTTGCCTTAAATATTCAAATTTCTTTAAATTGCTCACTTCATGTTTATTAGAATGTCAACTCTATCCTGTGTTTCAGATAGCACTGGGATTCTGTGTGTCGTTCAGGGTTCATATGGAAAACCTGTTAGCTCTTCCAGTTGACTTGAAAATTATAAATGTTCTCTATAGCTATAGGAAAACAACAGGTCTGTTGGTTCTAAGCTACACTCAGTAGTTGTTTATTATATCTAACAGTTATTTCTAATGGCGATTGTGGGTTTTGGCTGGGGTAGAGTTGACTTTCTTGCTAGCAGCTGGTGTAGTGCTGTTTTGAGTTTGGGATGGGAATACTGTTGATGGTGCACTAATGGTTTTGGTTGTTGCCAAGCAGTGAAGGTCTTTTCTGCTCCTCGCACCTCCCTGTCAGTGGGCAGACTGGGAGTGCCCAAAAAGTTGGGAGGAGACACAGCTGGGACAGCTGACCCCAACTGACCAAAGGGATATTCCATGCCATGACATCATGCTTGGCATATAAAGCTGGGGGAAGGAGGAAGGTGGGGGGGCAGGGGGTGTGTGTTTGGAGTTATGGCATTTGTCTTTCCACGTAACTGTTATGTGCCACGAGGCCCTGCTTTCCTGGAGATGGCTGAACACCTGCCTGCTGATGGGGAAGTAGTGAATGAATTCCTTGTTTTGCTTTGCTTGTGTGTGCGGCTTTTGCTTTACTTATTAAACTGTCTTTATCTCAACCCATGAGTTCTCTCACTTTTACTCTTCTGATTCTCTTGCCCGTCCTGCCATGGGGGCAGTGAGTGAGTTGCTGTGTGGTGCTTGGTTGCTGGCTGGGGTTAAACCATGACAGTGATGTATCAAATAGGAGACCTTGAAGTCTACCACTGTTCAGGTGTTTCACCTGCATTCAAACTTCCTCATTAGCTACATCTGTGACTTAGTTGTATTCTGCACATAGCTTGGGGATACAAAGTAGGAACAGACTAGAAGGGAAAAGCGGTGGGAAAAATCTGAAATTGGTAAGATGAAGCCAGAGAGCAGACGTTCAGGAATGGGAGCTTGAAACTGTCAAGGGAATATTTGAGAGGAGGCTGGGAGGCAATGGAAGGTGGATTTGTGAAGAAGGGGAGCTTTCTGCCTCTGGCAGTGTCAAAGTCTGCTTAAACCCATGAATGTGGGAAGATGAATGAATCTGGAGCCTCTTTGAGCTGCCTCAAAGTACTGGGCAGTGGAGATGAGATGTTTCCCCCTTTTTAGATAGGGAAGTAGTATCCAGTCTATCCAGGTGGCACTGACGGACTGGGAGTGCAGGTGCTCTGGTTTTGCTCTCTGTGCAGGCGCTGTGTGTGCTGCTGGTGTCCTGGGCTACCACTGCACTCTGTAGCCTGAGCTGAGCAGGTGTGCTCAGCCCTCTTGTAACTTCTTTCTCAGTTAATCCCCCACTAATGTTCTTGTTTCCAGCTCTCCTCTTCAAGTTCTTGCATGCCTTGCAGCAGGTCACTGCAGACAGAGCTAGTGACAAGAAGTCAATAGGACTGATTTGGGGAAGTCCAAAGCTTGGAGTTGTGAAAGTGGAAGCATCTCAGGCAGGAGCTGCAGGAGGGGAAGTGAAAACAGACAGACAGATGATTAACAGGCAGATGCCTGTCCAGGGACTGCTTGTGCTAACTTGGTTTATTTTGTTTTGTTCACGTGCTCTCACCACTCTGGTGTATATATGAGAGCTGGGGTCTGATGCAGACATACTCCTGTTGCTTCTGTTCAGCCTTGGCTGGTGAACGCTGAGGTGCGTATGTGCCTGCCTTCCCTCAGGCCCCTTGTTGTACCTGCTTGGAAGGTGATGGAAAGCAGCTGCAAAGGCAATTCTTTCTAATACCTGCTTGTACCAAGAAAAGCATTTGAAATACCTTTTGATTCAAGAAGTATGGGGAAGGCTTCAAATTATTAATTCAAATATAGCATATTATTTTCATGTAATAGTTTTTAGAGTTCCCAGAAGACATCAATAGCAGTGGCTTAAAAGCTATCATTAAATATATTTAGTATTTAGCATGCTGGAGTCCTGAGGCCTTTAGGTTCTATTGTAATAGAAATAATGGTCTCTATTGCGCTCTAGAGACCTCCACCCTCGTCCATACCCAGTGTGTACACCTTAAACTGACCACATGTCTTCTGTACAAATTCCTTGTACCTGCAGTCACAAAACATCAGCGGATTGGTGTAAAGCATACTTTGAGAGCTACCTCAAGTCTGTCCATTGATAAATGTCAGTGTGGATTGTCTGGCCTGAGGCTGCACCAAGTAATTGCAGAGAAAGTTTAGAAAAATAAACAAATCTGAGTCATGTGAGAACTTAAAGCATTCTCAAGTTCAAGTCTTGAATATGCTGTCAAAGTACTTGTATAAGCTATGTGTAATTAGTTCTAAATTAACCTCCGCTGTGTACTTGACTATACAATCTAATAAATGTGTATGTAGGCAGAGATTTGCGTGTGTGTCATGCAATGCAAATATTGGAAGATTGCTATAATGAAGTAGATGGGGAATTTAGTAGGTTAGTGCCCTGGTCAAGTCTCATAGCAGTCTGGCATATGAGGAATCAAGACTTACCATGGGCCATCTCACTCTGGTAGGAATCATAGAATGGTTTAGGTTGGAAGGGGCCTTAAAGATCATGGAGTTCCACCCACCCCTACCCCCCCCGCCATAGGCAGGGACACCTCCCACTAGACCAGATTGCTTAAAGCCCCATCCAGCCTGGTCTTAAAAATCTCCAGGGATGGACCTTCTACAACTTCTCTGGGCAACCTGTTCCAGTGCCTCACCACCCTCAGAGTGAAATATTTCTTCCTAATATCTAACCTAAATCTCCCCTCTTCCAGTTTGAAGCCATTACTCCTTGTCCTATCACTACATGCCCTTGTAAAAAGTCCCTCCCCAGCTCTCCAGTACCTAAAGGGGACCTACAGGAAGGCTGCTATAAGGTCTCCCTGGAGCCTTCTCTCCAGGCTGAACAACCCCAGCTCTCTGAGCCTGTCTCCTCATAGGAGAAGTGCTCCATCCCTCGGATCATCTTCATGGCCCTCCTCTGGACCTGCTCCAACAGGTCGATGTCCTTCCTATGTTGGGGACTCCAGAGCTGGATGCAGTACTCCAGGCGGAGTCTCACCAGAGCAGAGCGGAAGAATCACCTCCCTTGACCTGCTGGCCAAACTTCTGATGCAGCCCAGGATATGGTTCGTCTTCTGGGCTGCGGTCGCGCATTGCTGGCTCATGCTGAGCTTCTTGTCAATCAGTACACCCAGGTCCTTCTCCTCAGGGCTGCTCTCAATCCATTCTCTACCCAGCGTGTATTTGTGCTTGGGATTGCCCCAACCCAGATGTAGGACCTTGCACTTGGCTGTGTTGAACTTAATGAGGTTGGCACAGGCCCACCTCTCCAGCCTGTCCAGGTCCCTCTGGATGACATCCCTCCCCTCCAGTGTGTCTGCCTTGCCACACAGCTTGGTATCATCAGCAAACTTGCTGAGGGTGCACTTGATCCCGCTGTCCACGTCACCAACAGATGTTGAACTGCACGGGTCCCAGTACTGACCCCTGAGGAACACCACTTGTCACTGGTCTCTGCTTGGACATTGAGCTGTTGACCACAACTCTTTGCGTGCGACTGTCCAGCCGGTTCCTTATCCACTGAGTGGTCCATCTGTTGAATCCACGTCTCTCCAATTTAGAGACCAGGATATCATGTGGGACAGTGTCAAACGCTTTGCACAAGTCCAGGTAGATGAAGAAGTGGTCGCCTTGCCATGTTTCACATAATGCAAAACACTGTTACTATTTTCAGCTATTCTAAATGAATTTGGAAGTGGACATAATGGAGTGAATTTTGTTTGTTATTAATGATTTGTGAATCTGAAGCAATACTAACGAAGATACTTGACCTTACCTAAACCAGAGAGAAAAAGAGGGGAGAACTTGTCTTTTGCTGTAAAAACAAACATATGTAACTTTATGTTAATGAAAAAGTTGATATTTATTTTTAATAATTCATAAAAACAACTATATGTTAAAAACTGGATCTTAGGTAAAACTTTACTAGTGTTACTTCAAGTAGGTATATTGTTTTAACACTTTTTCAAAATGACTTATGATTGGCAGCTTCTCTGGTAACTACCAGGCAATTTCTTTCCTGCATAAATTGCCTTTTTTGATATTAATGAATGTAATGTTAATAGAAACCACTTTAACTCATAAAAGCAGGCTAGTGAAAAGAAATAATTACTGGGAGCTACGAAGACTTAGGAAAATACTGTGGATTCTCAGTTAATTGTAATGACTGCTTCTGAAACTCCTGGAAAAAGAGCTTTGAGATTTGTTTTTTAAAATTAAATTGTGCCTGCATTTCTCTCCATGCACAGAATAAACTGCTATGTACTAGTTCTCAAAACAGTTGTAGTGAATGTTTTTCCAATGGGTCTAACGCTTCTTGCTGTGTCAATGTACATATAGTACTGTCATTTTTTTCTTGTACTGGACTTGTTTGTGCTTATGATGATTCAAATGATTGACAAAATGAAGTAGTCTTTGTATTTTAGAAGCAGGAACTCAGAGATGAGCCCTGTTAGAGATCTTCCCGGTCCGGGTTTATTAATCTGTGCCAATATTTCTAAGATATGTGAGAGCCTTTATCTTATGGAGGAATAAATGCCAGTCTCTTTTACAATGTCTTTGCAGAGAAGAATTGTTCTGTTGCAGTAGACAGTGCTCAATGTAATGATCTATAACTTCTCTTCAGGAAACATGGAAGCAGTCCTAAATTTTTGAGCTACTCCAGTAGGAAAGTGATGTGTGCTTTGTTTCTTTCCAGAACCATAGCAGAACTTAAATATTTAAAGTAATCACTTACCCCAGCAAATATATAGTACATCCTTTAAGAAACATTACTACTTCTAGTATCTTAATTTTTTTTCCCCTGCCACTTTTGCAAAGAAGTGCAAGCTTAGGTTAGACTTCAATGAACTTATTTCCTTTACTACATTTCCTATACATGTCATTACAGTTGGACGTGATAATCTTAAAGGTCTTTTCAAACCTAAATGAGTCTATGATCTATATAAAGCTTTATGTTCAGTGAATATTGACAAGCATTTCATTATGCAAGACTGTTCAAGCGTGCAGTTACCACACCTTGCTTGCCAACATTTTTTGCCACAGGTTTTCTTTAGCTCTTCATTGCAGCCCTTTCATCTTTGTGGCCTTTTGGACTCTCTCCAGCATGTCCGTGTCTCTTGCAGTGGGGATCCCAGAACTGGGTTCCAAGTGGGACCTCTCCAGCGCTGAGTAGAGGGGCAGGATCACCACCCTCACCCTGCTGGCAATACTTTGCCTCATGTAGTCCAGGATACCACTGGCCTCCTTTGCAACAATGGCACATTGTTGGCTCATGTGCAACTTGGTGTCCACCAGGACCCCGGGTGCTTTTCAGCCAAGCTGCTTCCTAGCTGGGTGGCCCCCCATGTATACTGGTGCCTGAGGTTGTTCCTCCCCAGGTGTAGGACTTTGCACTTCCCCTGGTTGAACCTCAGAAGGTTCCTGTCAGCCCATTTGTCCAGCCTGTTGAGGTCCCTCTGGATGGCAGTGTGACCCTCTGGCATACTAGGCACTCCTCCCAGTTTTGTGTCATAGCAAACTTGCTGAGGGTACACTCTGCCCATGCTGAACAGGGATTGTATGTAGTATTGACACTGCTAGTTACTGGCCTCCAACTAGACCTTGTGCCACTGATCACCACCCTCTGAGCCTGGCCTTTCAGCCACCTCACCATCTGCTCATCCAGCCTGTACTTCATCAACTTCTTTGGGACAGTCTTACTGGATAAAGTGTCAAAGGCCTTACTGAAGTCCAGGTAGACACTATCCACTGCTCTCCCCTTGTCTGCAAGGCCAGTCATTTCACTGTAGAAGGGTATCATGTAGGTATGTGTTTGTACAGATGTGTGTATAACTTGTAACTCTTGGAAGCGCTGCTCTGCACAGGTTTGCTTCAGAATATTTAGACTGTCAATTGCTTCCTAGGTTTCGGCACTTGAAGCCACGAACTCTTCTGTTTAAGATTAATGACTAAGGCTATGCTAATTGAAAACAAATACATGTTATTAATTGTGGAATGCCTTAATGATATATTTCAAGCTAAACTTTCATGCTTTGGAACTTCTTTCCAGATACATTTGTTTTAAAAGATATTTCACTAAAAATAACTAAGGAAGGATCTGCTATAACCATATCATTAGTCCCCTGCTGAGTTTGATCTTATGTGGTTAAGCTTATCTGATTGTAATAAGCCTTAACACTGTTCAACTCACAGATAAAATTACAAGAAGTTCTACCACAAATTTCTGCCTTAAGGCTTAATATAAGTAACTCTGCAATGAAACTTAAGCTTGGGGACAGCATTATATTTTTTTCCCCATCTGTTAAAAACAAATAAAACCCCCCAAAGTGTCCCACAATTGCTGGGTTGCTATGGAAACTAAGTTTCCAAGGTATTGTTTCAGAAATGGATGTGTTCTATGTACACACTTGAACTGGTTCAACTGCAGCAAAAGTAATGATAAATAAACTATGTGAAGGTAACCTTAAACCTCTTGCTTAAACACTTTCTGTGTACATCTTTACAATGAGAGAGGTTGTCTAATGATGTTTTTACATTGGATTTCTGTTGTAACTGTCAAATAGAACAAAGGTTTCTGCTCTGGTGAGTCTGGCTACCTGCTTTTCCTGAGGCTAGAGAAATGAACAAAAAAAAGCTCTAGTCCTTTTTGATGAGATTGTACCAAGTTCAGTAGAGCATTCAGTGAATTTCTTAAGTCATCTTATGTTATGGGTTTTGTTTATTTGAGGGAGTTTGTATGTCTCTTAAGTGAATTTGCAGAAGTAAAACTAAGGAGAACTTGCTAAACTAGGAACTTTATTTTAAAATGTTCCAGGTTGGGTATCTTATCTTTGCCACAGTAATGAGCTACTGAATTTATAAGTTAAGTAGAAGGATATGTGGGGCACTACTGGAAAGATTTAGCTAATTGTGGAATATTCACATTATTATGTAGAAATTAATGCCTTTTACAGTTTTAGGTGAGTTTGCCAAACTGTAAATATTGGTCTGTGGCATATGATGACATCATCCACAGTAGAGATACAGAACCTCTCTGAAACCACATTTGTCTGAGCTTGGTCCTAAGAGGTGGTCATCAGGCACACAGGGTGTTGCGTTAAAGGGCAAAGTAATTTGGCAGAAAATAAACCAGTGTTCTAGCATGTCAGAAGAGCTGGGGCGGCTAGGCTTAGATTCTGAGTGATGCCCAATTTGGCGTTCAAAGTACGGTTGTGTTCAATATGTATATTGAACTATCACAATTACAGATGCACTAATAACACCATACACAATTCAATCTAGCAGCGTTCCATGAACTAGCATGGCCACACTTAAGGAGTTGGGTCGCATTTGCTATGAACTCTCGTGGCTAGATTAGTGTAAAATGTAGTTTATTGAAGCAACAGATGCACAATTCTTTTGGATTGCTGATGATATTACTGTCTGCAAAGCATGTGCAAATACTAGATTTTAGTAATACAGCCTGGCTACAAATGTGCTAAGTCATAAAACAACTCTATAGAGATTTCTAAATTTGCCAGGGAAGCACTTGGTATAGCCAAGCATTCAAATCTTACCCACAAGTGTCCTCAAGGCGGGGAAGAGAGGCTCAGCCTGTTGACTGATCCCAGAAGTCGGGGTGGTCAGTGATGGTATTTCCCTGATCATGTTGGTATCTTCCCTGACATCCCTCCTTTCTTAAGCTGTTTTTATACTATTTTTACCTTTCAGGTGGAGCTTGAGGGACACTTTTGTTATGATTGGTGTAAAATTATGTCACTTTGTTTTTAAAGGTATAGACTACAAAAAATTCAGAGTGCAGACTCTGCGAGGAGTGGTCGCACCTTGGAGGCAGATAGCTTTTGGGATGGAGGTGTGTCTTGGTATTATAATGACGTTATAATGAGCAAAGTTCACCCAAAGGATGGCATTTTGTCAAAAAATGACAGATTGTTGGCTCAGGGTAACAATTAGGCAGCTTATCAGTTCCATTTGACTTTCAAGGGTTCCATTTGACCTTCAAGGGTTCCATTTGACCTTCAGGTTCCTATTTTATCACAGAGTTTGGCCATGGTGTCTCCACTCTGCTCCATCTTCTGCATTGTTTTTCTTCTTAGAGTTAATGCACCAGACTCCCCCAATGTCATTAACACCTAAGGTTGCCTAGGGAACCTTTGTGAAATGTCCTTTGCACACCAGCTGCACTCTGCCCCTGGAAGTTTCATTGATGCTGTACTTTTCTTCAAAATGTGAATATGACTTAGTTTCTAAGTCACCTCCAGTAATTATCCCACACGGGGCTACCGTGTTTATCTTTCACCACACAGTTTTGTCCTTAGGCTTTGAGCATGTCCTTGGAAAGTGACACATGCATCACTGAACGTCTAGTATCCTTGATTACACAGGAAGAAATAAAGATCAAATTTCTTACCTCAGTTACTCACAAATTTCAAGGTACTTTTTTCTGATGGCACATTCAGGAACTATAATGTTAGTACAGTAAAGAAGCTCTCCTTTGTAGCATCAGATGCAGAAGGGAACAAGCATTTTCTGTAACTATAAACAGTGATTTTTTTTAAACTTTTCTTGTTGTGGGGGAGGGAGTATCTCTCTTTGTCTGTACCATTATGTCTTCAGTAGATGCTGCAGCCCAGGAATCGCAGTGCAGAAGATGCAATGGGACAGATGCTTTCAGTTCTGCTTTAGCTGAGTTAGCTGGCTCTCAGGAGTGCCTTGACCAACTTGCTCCTTCCGGAGTCCTTACATCTGTGCTGGGTAATGGGCTAAGAGAAGCACGACTTCTCAAAATATCCATTCCCAGAGCTCCTAAAGGACAGGTCTGAGGAAAAGACTTGGGCAGGATCCTGTCAGACATCACTGTAGTTGAAACAAATCCCTAGGAAAGAAGGGGGTTGGTGTGCATGTGTCAATGTATCCGTAAAATATTTAACACAAAGATTTTTGGAATAGTTTGAAATCTTTCCCCTTTATAAACAGAAAATGTTTGTACAGATATTTATCAGATATTTATGATTAATATTTACACCTCATTACAGGCTTATTGTTTCAACATTTAATGGAGGCAAAAAACTCTAGTTGTCTTTTTAATTTTAACAAAACCCAATCTTCTTTGGGGGGGATTAAAACCAGCTATTTTAAGAACTTCTATTGTGGGATTTGCATTGTTCAGTTATGTCCTTTAATTACCTTCTGGCTGCTGTCAGCCACAAATTTCTTGCAGTATAGTTTCAGCCGTAGTAATTATGCAATAATATACAGGGCCTGGGCTGGAAATAAGGAAATGGTGTTCTATTTCTACCTGTTTCTCTGTTTTGTCTTATGACATGCAGCAAATCACCAAATGCCTTTGTATGCTCATTTGTGAAGCCTAGGAAGAAAATTATATTCTTGTATTTGAAATATTTGAAGATACCTTGGACAATTAATTGATGTATAATGTATGGCATTTTTTACTCCTTTAAAATACTTAAGTATCTTTACTTTCTTCTGAACTTCAATAGAAATCATAAATTAAACTCAACTTTTATAGTTTTGTGTAAAAGGGAGTTTCTGAGTTACAGGATGTCATGATTGAGGTAAAGTGTAAATAATGTGTAGAACAAAGTTTTGAAATGTAATTGCATGTGAAAGTAGCTGTGCTTACTAAACAATCAAAATAGTAAACAGTTTGGTACATTTTAGTTCTGTTCTATATTGTAAAAAAGGAAAGTAAGTTGGAAAAAAGTTTATCCTGGTATTGTTAGTTTTAACTGTATATGCACACATCCATGGAGTTCTCTGTTTTTGGGGTAGCTGGAAACACACCTCCAAAAAAAGTATGAAACGGGACAACTTGTTAGCATCATAATTAATTAAAAAGCTAATTAGATTCACTAAAATATGTTGTATTCCCAAGATCAGTTGTAATTCTTTGGAGATGAACTATTAAGTTGAAGGCTTTTCTGTGTTTTATTGATTTTTGGAGTACAAGACAAGACTTGGGCGTAATGGAAGGAGTAATAAAGAACGAATAACTTCTCAGTACAGACATGCTTTAAGAATACTTCTATTGCTCCAGTGTAAGGCTTTAATTGCACTTTTGCTCAGAAGAAATCAAATTATGTGGTCAGAACAACAGAAGGAGATTTCTTGTGATGCCGCAGAGCCTGGCTCTCAGGGAGGAGCTGTCATCTGTCAAAAGTACTTACAGAGAGCACAGATCACTGCATAAAATACACCACATTAATGTTTACCTAGGGAGTCTACAGTATTGAAATGATTGCCATGAGTAGACCCCAGCTGTATGTTGATAACAAGAAGTTGTATTTACATGGTAATTCTTTTTCCTAAAGACATATTTTGAAGTAGTGGAGTTAATTGGGGTCAACCTCCTGGCTGCTACATACAGGCACGGTTCTATTAACTTGAGCTTCTCCTGTGGTAAACTTATCCTTTTATCATAAAAATTTATGGCCCTAATGCTTTCTGGTTTTTGAAAGGATTCAGCATGGACATTGATGCTTCTTTGCATAGAACTGGGGATTTTCTTTCTTATTTGAAGCTGTTTGATCAATGTTTGAATGGGGGAAGGGGGGGGGATTCTTAATGTGATCACTTATATCATGAGTAAAACACATTTAAATTTATTAGCCGAATACATTCTGCCTGACTTTGTCACAAAGTCTTCACTCCACTGCCAACCTCCATTTTTCTGTGGTACCCTTAAATAGGGTAAATAGTAGATAGGGTAAATAGGAAATAGTAGACTTTTTTTTTTTCCCTCAATGCTCAATAGTTCTCTCTTCTGTCTTCCTGAGTCCTCCCCAAGAAGTGGAGTTGAGGGGAACATATGCCTCTGAATTTGATCTAATAGTGTCTGTGATTTGGCTGAGTGAGAGGTCCATACGTCCTCACATGGCGGAGGAAGGTTGGGTAATACTTGCTTGCCTTGGTTCCACTGAGGCAAAACAGGTATTTCAGCAAAAGGGTTTGAGGGTTGTTGAAGTCTGACTGAACAGTGACTGAATGTTTATTCATGTTAAAACAAACACATTTTATGCAGACTATGAAATCAGGCATTTCCGCCTGAAGAAAGCAGGGAGGGAGAGGAGTATAATTCATTGTTGTTGTATGATGCACTATTAAATGTTTAAAAATGTCACTAGATATAACTTCTACATGCTGTTATCATAAATGTACAGTTCAAAGGTGTATCTCTACTCTCTAGGCCTGCTTCTGTGAGGAAAAGCAAAATGAAATAAAGGATGGAATGAGATTATTTTAAAGACTATATAACGTCAGGTGATGATATTTAAACTGTCTAACAAACTTCCCCTGTTTTTTGTCTGGTTTTATTCTTTGAATAAAGGAATTCTTGAATCACAATTTCTTAGCACTTAAAGTCAAAGGTTTTGTTTAAATTTAAATAAACTGGTACTTGGACTACTCATGTCTGAAATCAAGAACAGCAATAATTGTCAAGTCATAAGAACAGTAGAGGAAATCTCACAATTAAATTTACCTTTAGTTAGCTGTGTTGGGAGCCATTTCCTTATTTCTGTAAGAAATTTGATATTCAGCAGAATTTTAGTTTTTCAAGTGAGTTATATAGGTCAGGATGTTAGTAGGTTGATATCAGTAGAATTCCTAATACAGCCTCCATATTTAATTTTTTTAATTAGATTAGGAAAAAGCACATTGCATTATATTCCTGTACTTTAATGAACTTTAAAGAGTCTTCATGTGCTACTTGCCAACAAATAATGGATACCATACCTAGCCATTTAGGTTTTGTTCTGTCCTTTGAAAATGAGATGTCTTTTGCTTAGGGAGGATTTGGTTTCAAATACTGAACCTACCTTTTAGATAAATGTTTACTTGGGTTTATAACATACTGAATTGCTGTAGAATATTAAGACATCTTTTTAAATTGTACAAATTGTGGGTTTTTTTTATGGTATGGTCTTAGAGATCTGTTGTCCTCTTTGTAGCATCAAACAATGTCTGGTGGTGACAATGACCTGAGCATGTATTTGAAGGGAAATACTATCCTTTGGTGATTTTTTTTTTTTTTTAAGAATTGCTGTGGCAGATATTCTTGGAAACAAGGTATTTTCAGGTTTTATCACTAAGCAGTTTCTAGGACATTGTGTAACAGTTGAAGAAAACATCAAATCTTTTGCCATGTCATAATCCAAAGAGAAACAATATCAAGAATGAAAGTAAATACTAAAAGGAAAGACTTAAATACCTGATTTCATTCCAAGTATGTCAATTGAGATATACTTCTTCAAAAGCTGCCAAAGTTAATTAAAAGTTGCAAGTAACTTAGCAGAGTAGAGCTCTTTGGAAGTAAAACATCTCATACACTACTTTTTCACTAGGTTTCTGTACGACTTTCCTGGGTGAAACTTCACTCCTTCCTTCCCATTGAGCTTATGCTGACTGTCAACACTTCTTTCAAATGTATCCATGATTAAGCATTTACTTAGCATACAACTGCTTTAATTTAGGTTTACTTTTGCATTCACATGCTCTGCACACAAGTTAAAAACAAAAATCAAAGTCAATAAACAGTAGCAGAAAGTTGAGATAGATTACTTAAAGCTTGTTGCCATCTTGAATACTCCTTCTCAAACATGCAAATATTTCACTTTTTTCCAGCTCAGGAAGAAAAACACAACAAAACTGCACTTGCATGTTGGAAATATTATTTCAGCAAGGGAACTGCTAAATGCCTTTAATTGCTGATAACAATTCACATAGGTTGGGCAGCTGCATGTCCTAACTACCCAATTACTAAGGCTTCTGCTTTCAGTTCCTTGGAGGAACTGAGCTTGTTTCTGTCTGAGCTGTGACCAAGCTTGGTAGGAAGTGTGTGGCTGCTCAAGTATTGATGTAATGTTACCACTTAAGGAAATCATCATTTAAAGGCTTTGATGCAGGAACAAATTACCTTGAGAAACATATTACGAAGGACAAGTGTAGGTAGGACATTCTGATGTTTACCTGGAGACGAAGCAGACCACTTATAGAAGGGCCTGTTTGTTTTCATTGATTAAAAAGGAAATCTGACTTACAGGTGGTAAGATAGACTCCATTCCATACACTTCAGGGAAAGTATAAAATTCCAAAATCCAGTCTACAACCAGACAAGTGACATCCTGCTGTGCCTTTCTCTGCATGCAGTTCTAGCAGCAGCATATCTCTGCTGCTGTGTATTTTATAGATGTGTATAGGATGAGGTGGAATAGGCCAAATGTGGACTTGATGGGTAGTAGCGTGTGTTTTGAAGAACTACTTTTCAGTTCTGCTTTTCGTGTGATTAAGGTTTAGGGGCCCTACTATCCTGTTGAGTGAGACTTAATTCCAGGATCTCTGTGCAGAGTTATCAAAATACTCTCTCTCTCAAAATAAAAAAAAAAAGAAATTCCTCCTTCCTGCCGACAAGCTGGAGAATTTCAGGTCCCTTAAAAGCAGTGGTCAGTTGTTCTCTAATTCTCTACCAGCTGCATGGAGGTCCTCATGGCAAACTGACCAAATTCAAACTCTGAATTCGGCAATAATGAGAGACATTCTCAATGACATTTCCCAAGACAGCAAGTTCTCTGAATGATTAGGTGACCTGGGAACTATAAGGCTATTTCACTATTTATGCTGTAGAAACTACAAAGCCAGCGTCCATGAGGATGAAACTTTTGAGTGAGAGTGGAATTTTCTTTTTACTTCCTCTACAGGTTTTCCTGAGTGTCTGTTTTTGAATGTAGCTCTTCTAGTGTGCATTATTTCCCATGACATTGGGCATGTTTAATGTTTTAAAAACAAATACACAAAACCACTTTGCAAGGTGACAAAGACCAAGGCAGGCACTAAAAATGTAAGGTATGAACTCTGTGGAATAGATAGCTGGTATTATTCATGGTGTGTGGGGAGATAGGAAATGAGAAACACGCTTAAGAATTCTGATGGGACTGATAACCATGACAACAGTGGTTAATACAAACTGGACTGTGGTATAATGTATGGTAAAATGTATTGAGGAGGTAGTTTTCTGGGGGTTTATTTCAAATTTTGCCAGTGAACGCTTTGAGGTGTCACTTGAAATATGTAATTCTGTGTTTTATGAAAATAACTGTTTAAAACTTAGTGTAATGTATAATAAATGAATCTCAGCACATAACTCTCCCAAAGTAATTTTTTTTTTTTGCAATTCTGCTGCTCAGTTTAATATCTTTCAACTGTTGTTCAGTTTTTGTTTGATACAAGGAGCTTAACTTGACTATTCATTTGCAACAACCCTTTCCTATTAACTCCCTGCAGGTAAGTAAAGCATTGTCTCTGATCAGTTTCAACTGTTGGCCATAACTCCTTTGTGTGTTATTCCTGGGCTAAGGGTTTGGGTATTGGAACAGCAGGAAACTGTTTTAAACCAACAAAAATGGGGAAAGATCAAGCATGATTTAGCAGGAGTTCAGGAAATTTATTGTCTGTCAGTGTTTTATGGACAGACTGCTTCACTTCCAAATGTATACATGTAGAAAACTCTAAATGCTTGCATTTGTCCAAAAAGTCAAGAGTTGTAAGGCTGAAAGTTGAGGAGGATTGTCTCGTACAGCCGTGTTTATTCTGTTTCTTAGTTTCCCTGAAAGTTCAGAAGACTATTAGTAAGACTATTAATGAAACTTCATTGCAAGTTAGATTGCCATACTTACGTATTTGATTAATGTAGACTTTTCTATTAAATGAAGACAAATGGAGTGGCCAGTTATTGGTTTTGGTTGTGACACCTAACACCCCATCCCAACTTAATAATCTACAATTAGATGATTATTAGAAATTTTTCCTTTCACAATAGCAGCAAGTTAAAAATAAAAGTTAATTTATTTTTTTTCTTTACCTATGTGTGCTGACAAGCAATGAGAATTGAGAAGTTGAGGTAAAATATGCATGTGACAAAGTTATGCACTACTAATAGTACTAATAAGAACTGTAAATAAATTGGGCTGGAATAGAACTACCAGTGCTTCAGCTGTGCCTAAAAACAAATGAGCCTCTTTTGCACACAACAAAATTGTAAAATGGAAAATTATCTCTTACAGATGGATCATGTAGTCTTTCTTGTAAGAATACGGAAACCACACTTTTAATTGGAGTGATTCATTTCCAAGAGGCTGGGGTCTGTGTTTCAGTGGGAGGTGTGAAAACAGCTTCTCAGAAGCCACGGAACCTGCCAATGGGGAAGGGTTCCTCTTGATTACAGGGTAATGGATGTCACCTAGAGCTCGTGGGTTTGTGCCCTTTCAAAATAGTTCCTATTTTAAATATGGTTTCTAATGGTATTGGGTACCCTTGCAAATATCCAGTTCTTCCTGGCAGTTTTACTAAGTATTTGCCTTCTGCTTCTTGCTGTAATTTGTCCAGGTTTTGAGGTAAAACAGAATCAATTTTCTGTTTAGTAATTTTACTTTGCAGTTAAGCCTCTTCTAACCAACTGAACTCTCTGAAATTAACAGACACTGTCTGCTTCCAGAGTGATAAGACCTGATTGTTTCTAATGTATGCCCAGGCGTGGTATGTGGAGAGGCTCTTGCTTATACTTATTGCTGTAACACCCCAGGCAGCTCACTTTATTTGCCCCGTTGGAGGGTTGGAAGCGGAAAAGCGCAGTGGGGTTCCACCTGTGGGGAGGAGTGGACAGGACAGGTGACCCAAAACTGACCAACAGCGTATTCCATCCCATCTGCCTCATGCTCAGTATAAAAGCTGAGGGATCAAAGGGTCAGCTCTCTTTCTTCAATGGCCAACGTCTGAGGAGGACTCTGTCTGTTCATCTGCCTTTGATCCCAATCCTGAATCCAGTTCCTATCTGTCACTGAGTCCAGCCTGGGACTCCCCCAGTGCCAGCCAGTGTTGTGATTGTCATCTTGGGAGCTTGATATGGGTTTGGATATATTTCATTTTTTTATTTTGTACATTTTATATATATTTCATTTTTATATATTTATATTTTATATTCATTTTGCATTTCATTTTCTTTTTACTTTAATGAAACACTATTAATAAAATAGTTTAGTTTCTTTTAAACTCATAAGTCTTTCTTTCCTTTTCTTCCTCCGCTCTCTGAAGGCAGAGAGGTCAGAGAACACCTGTCATTCATTTTAGTGGCCAGTCTGGCCCAAACCACAACATAATTAGACAAAGTAATTACTTATAGAAATTCTTGTTTATACTTGAAAAGCGTGTTTTTCTGTTACCAGTTTTAATTTAGTAGCCTTTCAGTTGCATTGTCTACTTGTAATTTCATGAGGAAGGTTGAATAGCTGTTCCTGACCTACTTTCTCTGTGCTGTTCATTATACTGTGTATCTCTACCATGTTGCCCCTTTAGGGACTTTATTTTTCATGGGAAACAACTTCCTTCTTATATCCCTTCATTAGGATGCATTTCTACTGCTCTAATCTAAAATTTGCTTTGGCAAAATTAAGAAGCTGTGGTCTCCATATTGTCAGTCATCAAAGAGGACATTTTTTGCTTCTGATATTTGTAACAAAGCTTTTGCAAGGAGCTCTTTTCCCCAGGGAAATTTTCTCTTCTGCCTTGTTCATAATTCACTGACAAAACACGATGCTTTTATGAGATGGAGTACCTTGCTGTAGGTGGATTCTCTTACTTCCAGATACTTTACCACTGTTTGTCTCACCCTCTGGCAAGATAAAGATTTTTCCAGGACAGAGGAATGAGCTTTCCTGTATTTAGATATTAAATTACATGTGTGCCATTGTCCTTCTGCCCTCAAGGCAAGATCGGTCATACCTAAAAATCACAGCGTGCCCTAACTTCATAACTGTTTTCCTTATTTCATGACTTCACTGCAGTAGATGGGTTAAGGAAGCATAAACTTTTTTCTGTTTCTTCAAACATCTCTTCACAACTAGGGGAAGGGGCAATTGGGTTGGTCCTAGGCAATGGCTATTGTTGAATTTGGTGGTTCATCCGTACTTACTATGTTATTTCAACTACCACTTCTGTTCTCTAGACAAACTATTTTTTTGACAGTGGCTGGCTGAGCTGTGGGACTACTGGGTTGGTTGAAAAATTGCTTTTTTTTTTTCCTGCAGATGGGTTAGCATATATGGATCTTATTCAGTCACTGACTCACTCTAATTTAAGGCAGTGCCTCAGTGGATGTTTGTTAGGTATCTCAAATTCTCCTTATTACTGCTTTGTGGTGGACAGTAGTTAACGCTTTGCCACATGTAACTTAGTGGGGGCTGGTTGTGGGGAATAATGCTTTATTGAAGGAGAAAAGCTTTGAAAAGTGTGGGATTTTTTTGGCTTTTGTGTAAATTCACTGTTCAGGACAAAATTTAGTTATGTTTATAGGATTAGACATGGATAGGGTTGGGAAAAGGGACTTCCCTGCATGTTTCCACATGTATTGGGAAACCTTAAGCTAATCATGTGGGTAATATTTGCCTGATCATGGATTGGACCTGCTATTCTTTTGTCAAATTTTTGAGAAGGTGTGCGTGAGAGAGTATAGATCTTAAATTGGATTAAAAGTTCAAAAATGGAATTTACATACAAAAGCAAGCTGCTTGCTTTCCAAAGGCAGTCCATAAACAAAGAAGAAATGAATATTACTTCCATATTCAGAAAATATTTAGAGAAGAGAAGGGAGGTACCCAGTGTACCTTAGTTTAACTCCTTAATGATATTTTGGCTGGCTGCACATGTGAAATGAAATCGAGAGATGCTCAAGAAAATAAACAAAGAAATATTTCAAAAATATCGTCTGTCTAGAGTGCCTTCCAGGAAACTATGGGTAAGCTGTTCATTGGGAAACAACTTGTGGGTAGTCATCAGGTAGTTTTATTTTCACAAAGGCAAAGTCTGGGATCAAGAAGTGTATTAGGGTATTCAGAATCGCTGCCTGGAATAGCTATTCCAACACAGCAACGTGTATTAAGTAAAAGAACTGCAGACACTGCAGTACTCAGGAGTTAGCAGAGCATGAGACAGTGCAGGCCAACAAAGGCAAGATGCGTCTACCATGCAAGCACCGCAGTGTCCGCTGCATGCCTGCCTGTGTTCATGTTAGCCGCCTAGCTCGGGCTCTTCTAGCCTATAGTTACAGCCACAGCTATGGAGAGAGGCTGACATACCATACGTAGGTATCTTCCTTTCCGCTGGTGCTACGCTTGTGTGAATGCATGGAAAATCAATCTGGAAGCAGCTGTTTGGGGTCACATTAGCAACACAGTAGTTACAAGCCTTAGAGTATCTTGCAAACAGAAATTGACTGCTCTGAGTAGCAGTCGGCAGTCGTGTTCTTTGCACCGGTTCATACATGGGCCCGTATGTTAATATGTTGAGTAAGTAGTTTTGCTATCCTGGGCCTATGCTGAATGATAAAGGTGAGCAACTCACCTTGGGAGAAAAGAGGTAGGCATAATGGAAACCTATCGTGGTATGTGAGATTGCAAGGCAGTATAACTTATCATTTGCTCTATAATCGTGACAGGATACTAAGAAATGGGATGTCATAGTGCAGAGATCTAGTTTGAAATCAGGTGAAATGTGAATTTCATGCTGCAGAGAATGCAACTATAGGGCTGTCATTTCAATATAGTTCCACAAAGAGAGCAGAGGAGAAGTCGGGGATACAGCTCAACCCCCAGTTGTAATGAGCTTCTCTAATGGTTGTGAAATACTTCTGTCTTCCTGCTCCCTCACAGGGAGTGATACTGACAGTGCTGGTTCCTCTTTTTCCATCATGCCATATTTTGAAACCAGAGAAATATTTTTAGAAACCACTTTTCTCTTGCATTTTTTTGTGAATGTAGCCTAACCCTTTTGGAACCTGTAACTGTGTTTATATGCACTGGAGTCCTTTGGTTTTTTTTAAAAAGCTGTGGAAAACAACCTTAAGGGGAGGGGGAGTAGAAAGCAAGCGGGTTGTCTTAATTTTTTTATTCAATTTTGTTACTGTCCTCATTTTGTTTCCTGCAGAAGACTGCCTCTGAAATCTGAAAAAGCTAAAGCTATTGGGACAGAACTCATTCTATCACTACCAGCTTTGCTTTTTAGAATGTCTTCCACGAATATACTAATTCAGAATAATTGTGCATATGAAAAAGAAACAAGGCAAGATGTGTAAAGACTGTATATAAGCACAAAACCACTCAACTTGCTTAGAGCCGGTCTGCAGCTTGAGTCAGTGGTTAGAGTCTGAAGAAAATCTCTGAAGAATGCAGTTACTTCCTCCTTCTATGTAGAGTCAACCTGGAAGCACAGGAAATAACAAGGTTGTTCATGCCTATTGTGCCTATGATACTTCCCTTCTGCCCCCTTAAATGTTCATGTTCTCAATATGGAGTTACTGTTACCAAAATGGTCCTAGTACTCACCAAATGAATGATAGTGAGACTTAAAATACAGAATGTCTGTATACTTACTGTCTGTGTAGAATGTACCAGTCCCGTGAAACAGTTTCTTCTGTATTTTCTCAGATAGGTTGGTGATGAGCTGTGTATGTGAGTGTCAGCAGCCTTGGGTGATGTGCCAATTGCTGAGCAGTCAAATATGTGCAGTTCAAAGCAGCTTTTAACATTGCACAAGGGGAAACATATTGACACAATCTGAGAAATCTGGTTGGATGTTCTCTGACATACTTGGTTTCAGTCTCTGAAACTGAATTTTATTTTTTCTCCTTGGGTAGTAATTGCATCTCAAGTATTTTAGAAATTACAGTCCTTTTGGACCAAACAGTTTCTGCAAATTCAGCAATGGGGGAAAGGCCGAACTAGCTATTGGCAAATGCGAATTGAGTTAAAATCTCTAATGTGGCTAACTGGAGACATGAGAGTTGGAGATGAACATATTAATAAAAACTGCCCTTGGGGAAGAACTAATAAATTTGATTCAAAAAATTGATGAGGTATAGACTCATATAGTCTATAGTCAGTCATATAGACTGAACTTCGTTTTGAACTTGTGTTTCTTACAACATTTCAGCTAAATCAAAATACGAAGGAAGGATGCGGGAAGAGAATTGAATAAAGGTTTTGGAAAGTAAAACATCACAAAGTACTGGTATTTGTCTTAGTTATTTGCAACCACCAAAGTGCTGAGTGAGAACTGTGAGGAACTTGCACCTTTTTGCAAAGAAATGTCAAAAGTTATCAGATATGCTCTAGAAATTAAAAGAAACTTCTTAAGGCTGACAAACACCAGGAAGGCTTTCCTTGGCTTAAGGTTTCATTTGAAAAAGAAAGTTAGGATACAGGTCCCACACTACTGCACACTTGATGATGTAACTGTAATTTTTAAGTGGAAGATATTCTAAATAGAAACTGTTGTGGTTGAAAAGGACGAAAAAAACATCATGCAGCAACAGTTCCTATGCTGAATGCTTATTGCAATTGACTGTGTTTCAGAGGTCTTAACTACGCTTCTAGAATCTTGATTTGGAATAGACTGCAGGATCTCATGCTGATCTTCTTTGTTCTTTGCCTGCTTGGGGGGAGTGTGTGTGCGTATCAGAAACGTACATATGCACAGCTACTTCTAAAAGGTTATTAAGGAACTGCCTTGATATGTTATTGTTTTGAACCCATTTCTTCAATAAGCAATGATTTTGACCCTCACTGGAAGTTCTTATTATGCCTAAAATAGTTGTTTTATAAATGCTAACAGCAATTGGTGGAAAACTCCTATGCTGTTGTAAATCTGAACTAAAGGTTTGTACAAGCTTGATACATGCTGTCCAAAAGCGCTTCCTCTGTTTTTCTGTTGCATTACTGACATTGTAAACAAATTTAAGAGGTATATACATTTTTTTTTTTTTGCAATCAAATGTATCTGTTAAACTGAAACTTGAAAAGATCTTCTTATTCCTGCTGTCCCGCTAGATTAAGGAATAAAATATTAGGAATGCATTGGAAGGAAACTTGGCTTCAAAGCAGAAACTTCATAAATGATGGAAACATTGCGGGCACACGCCTCTTTGTCCTTCAAATTCTACACATTATGTAGACATAAGTTCATTCCCCTTGTGCATTTTGCTTTTCTAACTATAGCAACATTCTGCACAAGCATTTTTTGTGGCTTAACGTGTCTGTGTGTGCAGATACGCACCTACAAGCTGTCTAGGATGTCCTCCCTGTCTCTTCTGGTTTTGAGTGGGGATATGGTTGCCTTGTGCATCCACGAGCACAAAGGATGCTCAGAGGAAAATGCTGGCCAAATTACTGCAGGGTAAAAGCCAGAAAGCACTTGGTGTAAAGGGTTACAGAGACATTAAACTAGTAATTACAGAAATGAAACATGTCTCTGACTGAACTTGTTCATGTGAAATAAGATTTGGTGCTTATCGTGAAGTTCTGTACCAGTTTTAGCTAAAAGGAGTTAAATGAGTATTTAGGCATGGCTAACTTGTCTAAACTGACTGTTCAACATAATTTCCATAATGGAAACGGAACTCAAGAAAAGATAGATTTAAAGTAAGTGGCTGCTGAAAGTATATTAGGCATACATATAAGTTCTATAAAAGTTAAATGATGGGTCCTTTGAGTCATTTACATGAAGTAAAAATGTAGCCTGTAACCCTGAATGATGTTTCCATCACATTAGATGTCCATTACAATTCAAAATGGTTATTATTATTCTCTGCAGGGGGAAGATAGGAATAGAACAACTAAGGTTTTGTTAATATAGCAGATGGAAGCTGCTAGTAACTGGCTCAGGTGGGTCATAGAAGGATTATGATTCATGAAAACTGGTGCTAGGTATAAGCATGTATTGGTGTGGTGGGTTGACCTTGGCTGGCTGCCAGATGCCCACCCAGCTGCTCTCTCACTCCCCTTCCCTCAGCAGGACAGGGGGAGAAAGTAAGGTGGAAACCTCTGTGGATGGAGATAAAGACAGAGTTCACTTAGCAATTGCTGTCACAGGCAAAACAGGCTTGACTTGGAGAAAATTAATTTATTGCCTATTAAAAATAGAGTACTAAGAAACTGGCAGAAATTGTGGTTTAAGAAACCTCTCTAAGAAACAAAGACAAAAGCTGAACCGCTTCCTGCCAGCCATCCCTCTTCTTCCTGGGCTCAACTTCATTCCTTCATCCCCAACTCCTCTACCTCCACAAGCAGGGCAGGGGGATGGGGAGCTGGGGGTTGCCGTCAGTCTGTAACAGCTCCTCTCTGCTGCTCTTTTCTCCTTATACTTCTTCCTCTGCTCCAGTGTGGGTCCCCCATGGGGTAAAGTCCCTCAGGAACTGCTCCAGTGTGGATCCTTTCCACAGGCCACAGAAAACCTGCTCCTGCATGGGCTCTCCATGGGCAGTAGCTTTCTTCAGGACACATCCACTTGCTCCATTGTGGGGTCCTTCATGGGATGCAGGGAGACAACCTGCACTGCTCTGGTTTTCTCCATGGGCTGCAGGGGGATCTCTGTTCCAGTGCCTGAGCACCTCCTTCCCCTCCTTCACTGACCTGGCTGTCGGCAGGGCTGTTTCTCACTCTTTTTTTTTTTCCTCTCCTCCTCTCTGTGAAGCACTTTTGCCCTTTCCTAAATATCTTTTCCCTGAGGTGCTGCCATCTTGTCTGTGGGGCCCAACTCTACCCTGGGGTGGGTGGGTTGGGAACCTCCTCACAGAGGCCACCCCACTGCCAGCACCTTGCCACGGACACCCAGTGCAATAAGAAGTTTGTCAGCTGTCTCAAAAACTGCTGTCAAATAACTTGGGGGAAAAAAAAAAAACCAACAACAAAATAAGCGACTCGTTATGGTATGTTGAAACACTGTTTGAATCCTATATAGTGGATTTCCTGTTGGGGCTTTTCAGGACACCTTGCTGGGCAGACCAGGCAACTCGGAATTAAGGGATAGTGAAATCCGAGTATTGAGCTTGTCAGTACATACGTGGATTTAAAACTTGGTATGCTTAGTGTTCCGCATCTAGCTTTTTCAACTTTAATGAAAAAACTTGCCTAATGTGATTTAATAAGTAACAATTTTAGAGAGGCCTTGAAAAAGTGTGGAATCTTTGTGACCATATACTCGATCTCGCATAGATATAAACATCTCCAAACTCTTCCCTGGTCCTTCCCAAATAGACTGCAGTTATGTGAGTGTCTCTTTCTAGTGAAATGTAGGACTTCAAACACCAAGAGAAGGAACTCACCCACCCTCTGCCCCCAATTTAAAACCCTGTTCAATTCTGCACTCTTATCTTCACCCAAAATAGGATTTGGACTTTGTAGCTTGTCTGGAGAGTTATTAAATTTGGGCTCTTGCAGATCAAAAATGACATTAATTCAGGATCAGACTTTCTGTAGAAAAAGGCCTGTGAGCTTCTACTTGTGCGCCAGTGTTTCAGCTCGAGCAGCTCTGCTTAGCAGTGTGTTTTGTGGAGGCAGCTGAGGAAAGTCCTAGATTTTGATCTGAATGCCAAGATTTTATGCTTTTTGTTAGTCATGTTTGGGAATAAAACTTGGAACATCCTGTCTCAAGCAGAGCCAGAAAGTTGTACATGCTTCATGTGCGCTGTCTTTCATTCAGTCTCATCAGTGAAATTATAAATTGTTAGAGACTGCTTGTTGGACTAAGCCCTTGGTGTGGTGACCTGCTCTCCTCCCTAGTCCCTGAGTGCCAGTCAGGTTTAGGGCTAGAAATGTGCAGAGGTTTCAGCAGTCTGGGCAACACGCAGCTATAAACCATAGGAACCTACAGAAATAACTTTTGCAAAAACTATTAAGGGCTTTTGTAGATTTCATCTGTGTACTTAGAAACCTGATTAAATGCATGGCGTACAGTTACAGTGACATCTGAGACACCTTAAAATCTATATTATTAATACTAAACGGCTGATCAAAAATAGAGTGAATTTTTGAAATGGCCTTTATTGGACAAGCCTGATGAGCTTTCATTAAAACCTGAGGGCTTTAGCAGAAGCTTTGGTTTAAGACAGTGAGTGTGTGAGCCAGTTTACTTGATGGACTGTAAGGAGCAACTTATTTTTATCGTAAGGTAGGTGCCTGGATGCAAGTGGGCAGTTGTGCACCCCATGTTCATGGCATGCATTCAGTGCCTGAATTATTACACAGACCTCTTTCTGATTAGACGGTGAAGAAACTGTTACCATATAAGAAAGGAAGTTTGGTTTGTTTTTTTTTCTTTTCAAAGTAAAATACAGATTCGTGGTAGGTACTGTAAAATGTGGGGTCCTCCAAAAAAGGTCATCTAACTGCAACTACTTAAATTTCTGTCTGAATTAGCTGTCCAGCAATCTGGGTACACGGAGTCCCTTTCCCTTCTTTAAAATATTAACTTGGGACTTAGTGGATGATTGTAGAGTGCTTTGTATACTGTGGAAAAGATCTCAAAAATGGTTACTATTTATTGTTCCTTGTATAAGTATATGGAATTGTGGAAGAAGCAGAAACTTATGCCGGAAAAAACACTTTTTTTTTTCCTCAAAGCTCATTCTCCCTATGCTTTCGGGAATCCAGACTGTTGGTTCTCTGTGGTTAACTATTGAGTTGCTTATATATGCACTGTGTTACAATCAATACTACTTAAGATTGTGGCTTTATTGTTACATGGTAGTACATTTCTGAAGTAGACTTTTAACTGAAGAGCAGAAGTTATTGGAGAAATATTTCCCTCCAGTTGCCTGAGTGTGTATGTATTACATTCTCATTATTTGCATAATCATCTTCTTGCTTTGGCGACGTGTAAATCTGGAGCAGATGTTATGGCATGCTTATATAGATATAGACTAATGGAACCTAATTCTGTCTAGACCCTTTGGACACTAATTCCTTTATGTATTCATGTCTACAGCTGATAGGAAAAGCTTAAAAAAGGAAGTTCTTACACTTTTTCTATATTAGATATGAAAAATTAAACCTTATTAAGTTTCTCTTTCTAGCTGAAACTTCTAATATGAATGTCAGATGTGTCTTAATGCAGACACACATTTTCTCAATGTCAGATGAAGTTATTGACAGTGTTTAAAAAAAATAAATTTTAAAAACCCAAGCCCAACTCATTAATGTGCTAGTGTGCTCTTTAAACTTCTTCCTTCACTTGATTTTTCAGGCAGGTAGTGTGTTGTAGCCAGTGGCCACGTGACGATTTCTGCTCTGCAGCTCATAAGAACACGAAGGTTGCTGAACAGCAGTAATTGTTAGACATTGAGGGCAGGCTGTGAAATGGCTTGGGCTAATTAGTTGTGACTTCAGCTGAAAGATGACACCTTCAGGAGACTAACCCCGTAGCTTGCATTGAAATAGTATTGTTCTCCTTTAAGTAAAGACTCCAGACTGGAAAATATTTCTGTAACTGTTTATTTTAAATGGAGTAAGTAAAATATGCATACCCCAAAGAAGGGAAGAACCTAGGTGATGCTAGAAACGTTGTACAGGAGTACTTTAGTGACTCTGCAATAGTTGCCTTGGTTTTAGCAGGATTTATTGACCTCAGCTTAGCATTAGCCATGTGGGACCTGAAATGACTCTAAAACCAAATGAGCATTGTTGCAGTGCTCAGGTTCTCTATCGGTGCAGCAAGTGTACAGGGCTGGTAGGGACCTGGCACAGTGCCCTGTTGAATGAACCTTCCCAGAATCCACAGAACTGAAAGATGCACCACAAAGCTGTGTTGAAACTTGTCTGCCTTGGAGCTTACAAGCCTTGGCGATGCTCAACTAGAACATGAGAACTGGAGGATTCTGCAGCATGTTGTCCACAATGGTCACAATTCAAGGATTGTGGTCTTAATATAACTGAGCTTGTTTTGCATAAAACTAGTTCAGCTTTATAGTTGAAGTGGGTAGTAACTTTTCTAGATCCATGCTGGAAGTGATACAGCTGTTCAATCAGGCCTATGATCATTCTTTTCTCTGTCTCTCTTCCCATTATTGCTTTGTAACAGGAAAAGTTATCATGGATGCTTGAAAGCTGACTGTATTTTTGAAGAAGGTCTCTAGCATTTTCATCAGCTTTCTTCCAAAACTTAGGAAGAAAAAGTTGAAATCATAAACGTCTCAGCTTGCTATATAGTTCTGCATGATGGATCATAAATTGTTCAGCCCTATTTTTTTCTGACTTGCTTATTAATGTTTTTCCTTTAAAAGAACTGTCCGTGTTGGGACTTTGGACTAGATGACCTTTAAAGGTCCCTTCCAGCCAAAATTGTTCTATGGTTTTATGCTTGTCTTAAAATTTGAGATCATTAGAATTGTTTTTTGTAAGTTCTGTAAATGGTTGTTCTGCCACAAGAACCCATTAGAGCTTCCCATTACGTCCATGGCATTTGAGCTGGAATTTAAAATGGGAAACTTCTCCTGTGCTGAATTCAGAGCAAAATAAAAATTAAAACTTCAAACTAACACTTGTGTCCTGCCATTCTCCATGATTTGTATTACAGTTGGTTTAACTGCTACCAGTAAGTGTCTTGTGATAGCTAGTCAGACTAGCTCTTATAAAACATTGTCACATGCGGTATTTGGTATACAACTATTTGCATACTGAATTGCATGTAAATATTCAATTATAATTAAGATGCTCTCATTTCAAGCAAAATGTAAAAGCAGCTCAGTATTAGGATGATGAGAATACTAGCCTTCTATATGTTTCCAGAACAGAGATGTTTTAAGTGTCTCTTTGCAGGAAGAATATTAGTGTTGATGATGGAGACAAGTGGAGTTATTTATACTTTAAATAAGACATGTGGCCAAGAATCAGATGATCTGCATCCTTCTGGTTCAGCTGGTGCTGGTGGGAGCCTTACTGAATGGTATTTTCTCTCTTCTTTACATTTTATTTACGTTGCAAAGTATTGTGGGTAACAACTTTCTCTCATTACTTATTTATACAGTACCCAGCATGCTAAGACTCTCCTCTGCTTAGTGCCTTACAATATTAGAGTAACAGAAATATTAAGGGGGAAAATACAGTGCAAATACTACAGAAGTATGCAGCTGAAACCTCAACGATTAAATATACAGCTGAGGCAATAAGTTTAAATCAGTTTTTTTTTTTTTGAGTAAATCTTTCCTTGATGGTTTACCCAAACAAAACCAAAAGATGACATGTAAGAAATTGTTGCTAGTTCTACCTTTTTTTTTTCATCCCTGATGCTTCCTAATCACTGCCATTGTGAGAGAATTCTCTTCAGGATTTTTTACCTATTCCAGCAACTCATTGTTCACTGCTTTTTTTTCTTTTCCATTCCTCTTCTCTCCATGTTGTCCCATCCTACTCCTTGCTTGGTTCACAAAGTATTTCATTTCGTAGACTATCAAAAGCACTCATGTTTTGGGACTGAATTCTACTTCCCTACAGGCTTGATTGTATTCCATCAGATCTCAACATCTAAGGATGTCTGACTTCTATGGGTAGTTATGCAAGTTGTGGATTGTACCCCTGTCCTTTCATCCCTAATTGCAGCTTTTAGAGATGATTCAGCATAATGCTTAAATAGTATTTGTACTCTTAAGGGCTTTGCTGAATTTTGATATGGAACACGAACCATAAATGCAAGTGAACAGAGGACAAAATCAGCAATTCCAACCTCTGAAACATAGAAAGATGACATGGAAAACTACTCGTCTGGGGTTGTGTTTTATTTTCCCTGAAAAAGCCTTTTTTGTGAGAGATGTCTGTTGCATGGATTCAGGTACATATGGTAGAGCTGTACTAGATGTGGTCAGTTTTTTCCACTTACCAGCTACTTCTGCTTGTTTTGAAGGTACACTTCTGACACTAAAAACACCTCTTTTTAGACATGTAAGAAGCTTCTTGAGTGCACTCAGTCTCTGTAAAGCCACTTCTTCCATTATAATAATGTTTTGAAAACAATCTAGTCTTCAGCTACTGTTCTAAGTCTAAGTAAACAGGCTTTTCAGTTTCTTCTAAGACAAATTACAGTCTCATCGATATGTGTTTGTATGTTTTCCCTCTCCCAGCTGCGTGAGAGCTGGAGGACTAGCCTCTGCCATTGTCAGTTCTTTGTTAGACATGAATAAGCAGTTCATGTAGTATCTTGGGTGTAAATCCAACACTTCTACGATAACACTTATGCTACTGTCATGTTGGCAATAAAATATATGACTATTACCATTATTTATATATTGGGGAAAGGAGGACAAAAATACCACGTAAAGTATATTAATTCTTTTAAGAATTGTCCCTGTTTTCCATAATCACAGCTGTAGCTGGGTTTTTTCCCCTGTGCATGATGATGCAGATAAAAACAAATCTTGCAGCATATTATAAACTGCTATGAAACATTTTGAGAAAGTCATCTGGATCTCATTTGCTTGTGGAATTGTTATTCTAGTCTGCGGTCCCTACTGTGAACTTCACTGCTGTGAAGATGAATAAGAAGCAAAGTAGTAAAGCGTATCTCATCTAGAAGGAGCACTAAAAACATCAGATTGTGTGCTTTAACTGTCTGCACGTGCTTCTGGTGCAAAAATCCTGTTGAATTTGGTATTAGTTATAGTCGGGAGACGCTGTAGTGATTTGTTGTATTTCTGTGAAGAGGAAAGGTGGTATCTGCATTAGCTGATGTACTTCACGTGTGCTTCATGTCGTGAAACTCGTTAAATTATTTCAATGTTTTCTAGGTAAATAGTAACTTAAGATTTGATTCATGCAGTTTTTTGTGTCTGAATTTGTACTTGATGTAGCTTGGAAATTTTTGAAGATTGAAAGGTTTCAGTAAAAGCACTAGATATTAAAATATGTCAATACTTTAATTGTGTGTTCAGCACATTCAGGTTATGTTTTTAGTCTATAGGAAGTTCTAGCAAGTCTGATGGCACAAACCAAATTGAAGGGTCTAGGTTCAATTGGTTGTAGAAGGAAGAAATGCATTGTTCTATTTTGCATCCATGACTAAGATGACTTGTATAATTAGCATTAATCAATATGAACATTGGATTCAATATGAACATTGGATTTTTCTATCTTACCCTTTGCTAGAGTTGTGTAGGTTTTGTTAAATAGTTTTACTGCTTTAGTTCAGTTTTGGGGAGCTTTAACACTAACAAAAACATGGAATAAATACGGTTTCAAAAGCTACTGCTATAAAGGTGTGGGTTTTTTCTGGTTGTTTCCTATGTGCTGAAGACTTTTGAGCCACCATTTTAATTGCTTATTTTGAGATCTGGCCATGGCAGTTTTAAATATGACAAATCTCCTCTTAGCTGTCTCTTTGAAAGCAGATGATAGCTAAATTTTACAAATCTGAACTCTTGTGAGAGTTCATAGGAAAAAGGATTGTTGAGGTGCTGGTGCCTTGTTCCTGTTAATACTGATGTAAATGTCTTGATGCCACACGTTTTTGTCAGATGAATGGTGATTAAACATTATGATTGGGACTAGTATTTGTTACGTGATAGGTGTTGATGGTCATATGTTGATGTAACTTCTTTGACGTTAAAACAGTTGTTATTGTCTATAGGATGTTGAGCTAGCAGTAGAAGACAGATTTCTGAGTTATTAAAAGAAAGATTTCAGTGGAATTAGGTCCCTTTTTTCATTTCAGCCTTTTGAATTTTGTCACAGAATGCTTTTAATACCTGCCCACACCTTTGCTTGAATTATCTTTAGAATTTCATCAGCAATTTTCAACCTAGCTCTCTGTAGCTCTTCAGCTGTTCAAAGCCTGCTGGAGTTGATGAGAATCGAGACTATTGTTTCCTCTCTAGTAATTTCAACTTCAGTTATTTCAGTCTGAGAAAAAATGATCAGTTCTCCTTAAATAACATCAGAGTCTGCGTTTTGTGATAACATATGTTTCAAAGATCTTTTTAAAAAATTTAAGTTGTTCGTGCCTACCGGTCTACTGTGTTCTGTGCTCTCTGTGTTCCCCTTCACAGTCTTGCTCTGCCCTGGGCTTTTGCTGTTTTCATCTTCTAAGTTGTCCCTTTCTGTTATATCCCCAGAAATCCTTCAAGTTCAGTTCTCATGAAGTATGCAGAATTTACTTTCTTCTCCATCACCCATCCCTTATGAATTCCATTAATGCTTGATATAACACTTCCAGATTTGTCAACTGAATAAGGTGCTTCCAATTTTAGTACAAAATGAACTTGGTAAAATTACAATTGAGAGGTGGAACCTTGGCTTTAAACTTGCTAGTGGCTGCATTGTTGTTCCTAGAGATTTTGTGTGGATGGCTAGCTTCAAGCCAGCTTCTTTGGATACGATGAGCAGCCTAAGTAAAGGCTCATCTAAACTGTTTTCTTGGTTGCCAGCAATAAGTGAACTGGGTGTTTAACTGGGATTATAAGGATTGAACTGTCCTGAGGATCTACCAAAACATTTTCAAATATGAGTCAAAACCTTTCGTTGAAACTGGATTTCATAACTTTAACTGGGCTGCCTTAAACACAAACATGCACACATGTAATTTAAACCACTAATGGGAGAGAGCCGAATTTATTCGTGTTTGAACATCATCAAAATTGTTAAGATGTAATTACCTCTGCCTGTAACGTAGTTTCTGCCCCTGCTTTGAAGACCGTTCTAACTGATTCAACATGCTAAGTCTTCATTTTGGGAGTGTAGATATAAAGGAAGAAAAAGGCCTATATGAGAAAAGGGTATTTCCTGCGAAGCAAAATACAGTAGTAAAAATAATTCTATTGCATTGTTTGAGTTAGTTTTTAAAAATCCCCTTTTAATTAAACTAGTACCCCCGACTTCTGTAAAGGCTTCATATGAATTTTGTTTGCCGCTGTGGGTTACCAGTCTAATTTGAAGCCCAGCAGGGAGGTGATTCTTCCCCTCTATTCTGCTTTGGTGAGACCCCACCTGGAGTACTGCATCCAGCTCTGGACCCCCCAACATAGGAGGGACATTGACCTGTTGGAGCGGGTCCAGAGGAGGGCCACAAAGATGATCAGAGGGATGGAGCACCTCTCCTATGAGGAGACAGGCTCAGAGAGTTGAGGTTGTTCAGCCTGTAGAAGAGAAGGCCCCGGGGAGACCTTATAGTGGCCTTCCAGTAACTAAAGGGGGCCTACAGGAAAGCTGGAGGAGGGACTTTTTACAAGGGCATGTAATGATAGGACGAGGGGTAATGGCTTCAAACTGGAAGAGGGTAGATTTAGGTTAGATATTGGGAAGAAATTTTTCACTTTAAGGGTGGTGAGGCACTGGCACAGGTTGCCCAGAGAAGTTGTGGAACGTCCATCCCTGGAGGTGTTTAAGGCCAGGCTGGATGGGGCTTTGAGCAACGTGGTCTAGAGGGAGGTGTCCCTGGCCATGGCAGGGCGTCGGAACTAGATGATCTTCAAGGTCCCTTCCAACCTAAACCATTCTATGATTACTCTGATTTATTTTTTTTAATTTTTTTAATGTATTGTTGCAGAGGGTGATGCAACCCTGAGCTACACAGGTGCAGTAGGTTAGCTTGCACATGACTGCTATGCTTTCTTCTTGGCTTTTAAAGCAGCACAATGGTTTTCAGTTTTCCCAGTTCCTTTTAGGCTTACCAAGAAAATGTTCTGCATTTTGCTGACTTCTGTTATTTCTTGTACATTCCTAGAGATGAAATGTTGCTTCATTTTCCTATGTTTCTCAGAGCCAGACTGGATGTAGCAAAACTGATGAGCTTGGATCCTTGTGTCCAACCAAGGTGACCTCACTTAGTCATTAGCAGTCACTGATCTCAATGACAGTGTAGCTAGGTATAATACTACTCTGTTTTGGTCATGATGGAGGCTAAAGCTGGGATCATGGTGTATAAAAGGTCCTACTTGTTACCGTAGAAGATTTCTTAGCACAAGAGAGTGTTAAAGGTTGCTACAGTACAGATTTGTAGCAGAGCCTGTACCCTTCTGTCCTGGTTTGAGGTAAAACAAGACCAATTTTGTTCAGTAACTTTGCTTCTTAGCTAGGCCTCTTCTAACTACTGAAATTAACAGCATTTTGTGCAGACAATATTCGCTCTCTCAGAGCGATAAGACCTATGTTTATAGTTGATGCCAAGGCATGGTATGCACAGAGGCTCTGGCTTATGCTTATTGCTATAACATCCAGGGCAGCTAACTTTAGTACTTGCCCCGTTGGAGGGTCAGAAAAGAAAAAGTGTAGAGGTGTCCCGCCTGCGGAGAGGACAGGTGACCCAAAACTGACCAACAGGGTATTCCATCCCATCTGCCTTATGCTCAGTATAAAAGCTGAGGGATCAAAGCGTCAGCCCTCTTTCTTCAACGGCCGATGTCTGAGGAGGGCTCTGTCTGTTCATCTGCCTTTGGTCCGAATCCTGAATCCAGATCTGGAATCCAGTTCCCATCCGTCACTGAGTCCAGCCTGGGACTTCCCCCGTGCCAGCCAGTGATGTGATTGTCATGCTGGGAGCCTGATCTGGTTTTGTATATATTTCATTATTTCCATTCTTTTTATTATTAATATTTCATTAAAGTAGTTTAGTTCCTTCTAAACTCGTCTCTTTTTCTCTCCTCTGCCTCTCTCTTTGAAGAGGGGTAGAGGGGAGCATCTGTCGATCCCATCTGGGGTCCCCCACATCCCCAGTAGCCTATTCGGCCTAAATCACAACACCTTCTCAAGGCTATGGTACGGTTTTTGGAGGAGGCTTATTTTTGTGCGATGTTTCAGTACACCAAAATTTGTCATGGATATGCTTGTATAATATCCTAAATTTTGTTTCCTATACTTGTTAGAACGTGCTCAAATGACCGCAAGTCATCAAATGAATAGTTATGAGAATATGCTCTCATCTCTTCCAGGCTGAAACATGGCATGTGATAGCACTTCTGCCTCTGGTCTGCTGCAATGAGAAGCGGGTCAGTTTATTCTGCAGAACATGCTTGCAGTCATGCAGACAGTTAGCGCTTGTATTTGGCTGGCTTACGGGGCAATAACAGGACCTACCCGTTCCCCATTTACCGTAGGTGGATCCTTTTTCTGGACAAACTGAAAGGTTTTTTTTTTTTTTTCAAATTTCTATATTTTTTACACATCAATAAATGCATGTAGAAATCTGATTTCATATAATTTAATTTGTAGCAAATACTTGCAAAATGAATGGCTTTATATTTACATTTGGTTTGTAAAATGGGGCCTGTGGTCTGTTTTCTGAAGTTAGTTTTCCTTTTCTGAAAAAGAACACCACATTTACAACTTTCAGCCTCCACCTTTCATATTTGCTGTGACACTGGAACAGACATTGCTACTGCTGTGTTTGAGAAGCTCTCTGGTGTTTTAAAGTTTAGAATTAGAAGTTACTCTTACGGTAAATTTCTTTTGTGCATCCCAGACTAATTAAGAATCCATTAATATGAACTGCTTTGCCACTTTTTATTGGTCATGAGCCTAGAGGTGTAGAATAAAATCCTTGAAATTTATTTCACCTTCTAACTAGAGTGTTTAGGGAATAATCACTTCTGAAGTAATATTCCAATAAATGGTACTTCAGCACTCAGACTGAGTACACACACATTTCAATATATTGCAATACATCTAAGCTGTGAATTCCCCATTTATGTGTTTACTTCTACTTTGATCCCACTTTGTTCTTTGTGCGTATGTATACTTAAATGAAGTCTTTTTCATACTGTGTGTGACTGTTTCACTTGTTCTGCTTGCAGTTAAATATCTGGAAGCAAAATTTGCTTAATGTTTTTAGCCCTCACTCAGTGTTTTAAAGGGGAAAAAACTATCAGGTATAGCCCTGCAAGTTCCATGTGGATAATATCCATAAATATCACCTAATTACTATACTCTGCAAGATATTTTAGAATATGCCTGTAACATAACTAATTAAAGAAAATGGAAACATTGTAGAAGGTGTGCTTGCAGCCCTTCCTACTGCATTATTGAAGCAATGTTCAGCATTCCTGTCCTTAGCATAGCTGGTAGAGCTCTGAGCCTTATGAGGCTTTTCTGTCAATACAGATTTGCAGAGCAGTGTAGATAGGGGATTCCTTTAGCATCAGGCTAAAAACCCAGGAATCTTCAAAGAAAACAAATCTACTTCCATTAATTTTTTTCAGTCTTTGGACACTAAGCAATTGAGATAGAGATCAGAAGTGAGATCAATTGCGAAGAACATACTGCCTTGTCGTCCAATCTGGGAATCGGCAAGTAATTCACTTCAGTTAAGCTGAAGTCAGCTGAGTTCTTGAAGTTCTTCATGCTCTCTAGTCAGACTTGAGGACAGGCTTCTTTCTTCCTCTTGGGTACTTCCTGCTCTGGTAAAAGACATTATATTGTTGAATGCTAGAGTACACTTCCAGTAACATATAGCAGCTGTAAAGATTGGATACTTTTCTGTAGCTAAACTAAAAGTAAAAAAACCAAAACACAGCAGAACCCAAACAAAAAAAGAAACTGAAAAAAAAACCCAACAAAGCTGCCAAAACCTGAAGCCATTTATTGCTTTAAGGAAACTGAAGTAACTTCTGCAATACAGTAATCATCCAAGTAATGCTTAGATACTCATCATAAATTTAGTTTGTGGAAATCATCCATTGATTGTAATTGAGCATAATAGACATACTTTCCAACGGCCTTCTCGTTTCCTATTTTTAGACTTACTTTCCATAAAGTGATCTACATCTTTTCTTTGCCTGAGGTGTAAATGTTTAGTGATTTGGTATTGCTCACTTGAGTTACCCACGAACAATACTATTAAATTTAGTAAAAAGATGGATTATGGATTGAAAGGTTTCTGGAGTTGTGGGGTAAAGGCAGGAGGTAATCAGGATGCGTTTGCTCCCCAACCAGTCTGATCACAGTCAGTGGGAAAAAAGAGGATGCTTTGTTGTCCCTGGGGTACCTCAGTTTATACCTGAGGCTACAAAATCGGGTGCTGTGGGGACCTTGTCCTCTAAAGTACACAACCTCCTCAAGTGACACCCCCCTCATCTCTCTCCCAGGACTCAGTGGCGGTTTTGCATTTGCCTAATATTTGACACTCCAAAACATTGCAGATTTTTTTTGTCAATTGAGTCAGACTTCTACGGATGGAGGGAGAAACTTGAAAAGGGGGCTCATAGTAACCACATGGCCTGTGACTGGTCTCTAATATTAATCAGGCCTCTGGGTAGGATATGCTTTGAAAGTCTGCAGTAGATCACAGTATTTCTTCAGAAACTGGTGGATACTGTCAGGAGTACTCAGTGTCCCTTGTTGTTATACTTAGGGGTTCTTGTTTTTCATTAATAAAAACAACACAACAAACACCACCAAAAATTCTTTGACTCCACTGCCCTCATTGTCCCTCCTGTTCCATTTGTTTGCATGTATTCACTAACTCTTCTATTTTGCATGCATTTACTCTCTGGCTCTGCGGATTGTGTCTCATTTTGCTTTCCTAGTAGAGCTTTTAATTTTATAGGATAGGGTCTGGAACCATCCTTGCTGTGGAATCCTCTGTGGACAAAAAGCAATGAGAGCAGGATCATCAACCTCCTGTTTGAAATGGGAGTGAAGGGCTTTTCCCTCCCATTACCTGGCAACTTTCTGGAAGGAGAGGAGGAAAATAAGAAAAGGAGATTGCTGCCGTGACCACAGCTGCTGCCACCGCTGTCATGATCATTTAATTGCTCCAGCCACTCTCACTGGCAGCACATGGGAGTAATTAACACTGATGAGAGAAGATCAAAGATGTGAAGGGTATACCCTGCTTTACATATCTCCATGCAGAATAGATAAATCAAAATGAGAACTCAGCAGAATTACGCAAAAGTAACTTGCTGCTCTTGGCTTAGTTCTTGGAATGGTGAGCTTGGATGCTCTTTGTTTCAAACATAACTTGAAAGCATCACATACTGTAATACGGTAGAAGTAAATTATTAATGTAAATAAAAGACCCTGCTGCTTGTAGAGCATCTCTCATGTAAAACTGTACTGCTGGTTCTCAAGGCCAGCAAAGGCACACTATTCCTATAACAAATTACTCTACTCCTAGAACTGTTGGATTATATCAAAGGTCCAATTGGAAGCCACTGTTGCTCTCTGCTTCAGTGTTAATCTATCAGTTTTTCCGTTAATTGCATGATGGCTGTTAATGTAATCTACAACAGATCAATGGTAGTGAACTATGGAGTATGCTATTTCTATTGAGTCAGAAGTGAATGGGATGTTTGGACTAGCTTAGTGCTCTGTTGTAAAGGACAGCAATTGATTGATGCAGAAAAAAATGAATGGGAGAATAGCACTGCAAAACATGTGCCAGTCTTTTTACCCTTTCTACCCTTTTCTGATACTTCATTAAAGTTATGGTCATGATGTTTGTAGTGTTCATACAGATGTCTTTGAAATCATGCCTGACCATTAGGGGATGGCAAAAATTAAATGCTCTTTGCTGATTTTTAAAAGTATGCTGTCTCCTCTGCCTAACTTTTTCAACCAACTCCTCTCTTTTCCTATGTGGAAAAAAAATCTATCATAACTATCTTCCCATGACTCAAAATCCCAAATGACAAGAAATGAGCTGAAAAATCCATTCAATTGAACTGTAGCTTAGTTGTTTGTGTATCCTGTTGGCAGGTTTAATTTCAGGCCCCTAGAAATCTTAGATTTTTTTTTTTTCTGTGATTATTTTTTTAAATGAATCCTCAGCATTAAGAATGCAAACAGTCAGATATTCAGGCGCAGGATTTAATGACTGCTACCAAGAGAGTTCTAGCTGATCTTTCCAATTCCTCCTTGTATCAAAAGATTACTGTTGTTTTGCATTTGAAAATTCCAATTACTTTCTAACATATTATCAGCTAGGTTATCTGTGGTATTTAATATAATGGAGTTTTGAGCATGACTTCCAACTCTTGCATACGATAATATTTCTTTGATTCTGATAAAATACTACATTCTCTTTGTACTCTGAAACAGAAAGAGAAATTTTGAGATTTCTGATACAGAGTTGATGAACAAAAATTGATTATTAGGAGGGAGTGGGGAGCCTTTTCCGTGAAGTCTTGGTGAGCTGTTGTGAAAGGTTACTGTAAGAATAATACTAACTGTGAGTGGAGTGATTCCTATGTACCTGTCTGGCCACAGACAGCAGATCAGAGTGCCAGCCGCCTTTTGGTATGGATGAAGAAGCAGTAAAGTTTAGGTAGTTCAAGAGATTAAAAACTAGGTCTTTTAAGCTGGGGCATCTTCATATGTAAACCTTACTGTCTTCAGCTGGCAACAGGAATTTGGATAAAGAAAGGTAGGAAAACACGACATTGTTTTAATCAGTGTTGCAAAAGAAGTTTTTTCTTAAATTTTGTGTTTCATTTTGCAGATGACTTAAACATTAAAGGAATTCAAAGAGGTACCAGTTTGAGAAAGCAGAAGGAATATATAGGCCATGACTATAATGTTTTGCTGCTGTATTTTATCAAAGCTGATAATGAATGTATAGAAATGTTTGTAGGAAACCTGATGCTGTTTTAATATTTGTCAAATATGTATGTAAAGGGAGTACAGGAGTCTTACAGTATGCTTATTTTCAGTATGGTAGTAGTCTAACACTGAAAGCATATATGCTTTGTTCTCAGAATTCACGATTGTCAAATCTGATTGCTTTAAATTAGACTCTTTTATCATTAAGAGGTTGATGTAAGACAGGCAACCTTTTTTTACTGTTGGGAAGATCTTCAAGAATTCTGGAAACTACATAAATGTCATTAGCTGTATAGGGACCATAGAATGTCTTAAGTTGAATAAGAATTGCTATCACTCACGTTCCTAGGCAGTGGAGGCTGGTGCTAAAAAGACTATTTCAAAGTGCAGGTGCATCACACTGCAGTAATGGATGCATTTAACAAATGGGTTTGAAGTTAACTTGAATAAAAAACTTATTAATCTCCCAGCAACTTCTGGTTACTTATTCAGATTACTTGCTTTTGTTCTCCTTTGCCTTTCTGCCTGAATGTGGTAAGAGAGAGAAAATACAGCTTTCTGTGAAAAGCTTCTCAAAGCAATAGGTTGGATGCTTAAAGCGTAGTGGGTTTGGGAAAACCTCCATGATATACTGTCCACAGGCAGCAGGAATATTCCCTTGGTATTTCTGGTTTGGCTTTCTGTCCTTTTGAAACACTTAGCAGAGGAGCAAGACTGCTGATCAAGTGTAATTGTAGAAAAGGAGTAGGGAAAGGAGAGAATGTAGGTTATTGGTATCGTCACCAGAACCAGGAGCACTGATTAATGTGCCCAGTAGTGGTCATTCCTTAAAAAGCATTCTTCCAACTTACACTTCAGATATCATGCCTCTTTAGGACAAAAGAAGAGCTCTTGCAAGACTGCCTCACTGCTTTTGCCACAGTGTAGCTGAATGCGTGCTTATTCTGTGGGTTAATTAATCATGTGCTTCATTTGGCTAAGAAATTTTCGTGATAACCGAAGTCGAGACTGGGCGGCTTTTTGTTTGTTTCAAAAGTTTTCTTTATTAAAAGTTGGATTTATTCCCATCTTGTACCTGTGATACCTGTACATTCTACTGTGGTTAGTACTTATGGTTAATAGACCTTATGTCAACAGACAGAGATTGTCTTTGTCGCTAGGTCTCTGACTGGATCAAAAGAATGGTATCCTGAGGAGACACTATACTGGCAATGCTGTAGATTTGACCTGGATTCTTATTAGGCTGTTGTTAAACAAAATTGTGGCCTGCCATTTCCTTTCAATGTGATTCATTCTTCTCATAGCAAAGTCACGCATATTTATCTGTGTTTCTGTCTACTTTTGAATGGGTATATGGTAAAAGGAGCCCGTATGTACAGAAAGGTACAGTTTTTTGAATTCTAGCTGTGCTTTCTTCAAAGATTATAGAATCATAGGAAAGCAGAGGCTGGAAGATGATCACTTCTGGAGATCATGTAGTCCAATCCCTCTGCTCAAAGCAGGGTCAACCATAGCACGTTGCTCAGGGCTATGGCCTGTTGGGTTTTGAGCATTTCCAAGCATGGAGACTACATAACCACTCTGAGCAGCCTGTTCCAGTGTTAGCCATTCTCCTAGTGAATCCATATGTATCTCAGTCTGTGCCTGTTACTGGGAACCACTGAGAAGAGTCTGGCTCTGTCATCTTTATGCACTACGGTAAAACTTGGTATCTGTACACATTGATAAGATCACAGTGATATCAAGATCCCCCTCCGAGCATTCCTTCTCCAGGTTAAACAGTCCCAGCTCTTTCTGCATCTCCTCATACATCAGATGCTCCAAGCCCTTCATGGCCCTCTACTGGATTCAGTCCAGTAGGTCCATATCTCTCTGGAGAAACCCAGCAGCAGTTGGACTAGATGGTCATTGCAGGTCTCTTCCCTCTCTTCTCCCCTGTTACTGGCCCTGGCACTCCAAATGTGTCTCACCTCCCTTGACCTGCTGGCAGTGCTCTTCCTAATGCAGCCCAGTTAGCCCATACTGGTGCAGGTGTACTGTACTACGGTGGGCTCTGAGTTTCCAATCTGGTGCCTGGAGGGAGTGCATCACCATTCATTACAGATTAGGCACTGGGAAATCACAAAAGGAGGTTTTTGTAGGGAGACATCTCTATGAAGGAAGATGATAATTGTACTGATGCGTACCAATGCTTTTGGAAGCATCAGTAGTAATTCACTCAAAACTTACTGTTACAATAAGCATGTACAAACATGAAAAAGTTACTATTTTGACAGTTTCCACAAACATATTTAGTTTGATCTATACATACTTATCTTGTACTGTTTGATGGAGTAGCCATTATAAGTTATAATGGGTACATTTTAAAAAATTTTCAAGACTGATCAGAGAATTTTGAGTGCTGCTTTGAAACTTTTCTAACTACTAATGCCTGATAGATCAGCACTTAGTAGAAATCAGAACTCCCTTTAGATGCCCCATTCTTTGTTGAAAGTCTTGGTGTATAACGTAAGGAAAGATAAGGGCCACAAAGATGATCAGAGGGCTGGAGCACCTCTCCTATGAGGAGGGGCTGAAAGAGTTGGGGCTGTTCAGCCTAGAAAAGAGAAGGCTCCGGGGAGACCTTATTGCGGCCTTCCAGTACCTACAGGGGGCCTACAGGAGAGCTGGGGAATGACTTTTACAAGGGCATGTAGTGAAAGGAGGAGGAATGGCTTTAAACTGGAAGAGGGTAGATTTAGATTAGACATCAGGAAGAAATTTTTCACTCTAAGGTTGGTGAAGCAGTGGAACAGGTTGCCCAGAGAAGTTGTTGAGGCCCCATCCCTGGAGGTATTTAAGGCCACGCTGGATGGGGCTTTGAGCAACCTGGCCTAGTGGCAGGTGTCCCTGGCCATGGCGAGGGGGTTGGATCTCGATGATCTTCAAGGTCCCTTCCAACCTAAACCATTCTATGATAAGGAAATAAGTGCATAAGCAGGTGGAACAGCATGTGGATTAACTGTTATCAAAAGTTTTTTGACTGATCAAATACTATCGACCCGCAAAATTGTGTGAGGTCCCTAAACCTTGCTTATAAACTATTGTCAAATATTTCTGTTGCTTTGTTACTTGAAAATAGACTGCTATGTTAGTGTTACTCTTGATGTATTAAATCCTTTAAATGTGTCATGAATTGTGATATTATGGCCAAGCAAGCTATATTGCTTATGGTAATGTCTTTCACTTTGAAAACACTTTATGAATGCTATATGCTGCTCAAACTCCGGTTAAAACTGTAGTGGTGATGTGGAATAAATAATTGCAAATAGTAAGACTCATGCTATGTGCATCTGATATTAAAAAGTGGTGTAGCAAACAGTTTTAGCTTTCTGCTTGGATCAGATAGTTTGCCAGTCTTATCTTTCTTATGCCATGCATTGTTGAAAAGAAGGTATATGCAATTATTTAGATTATTAAATAGAGAAATGACTGCCTAAAGCCCGTCAAACCTACTGTAGCACGAATTAGTTATTTTTAAGCTTATGTGTTTCTGCATTGAAGAACAGGATTTGAAATGTATGATTATGCTTAACCCAGGTGATTTTTTCCAACTATTCAGGGTGGGAAACAGCAATGTATTGACTAAAATCTTCCATAGGGCTCTACTATGTAGTAGGAAATAGCAGAGATGTGCTGTCTATACTGCAGCTGTTTCCATTTTCCTAGGATTAGTAAACGGATTTCTCTTATTAGGACTCAAATGTTGTGGTACATGAAGTACTTCATGTCTTATTCTTGCCTTTAGAGATTGATATAAACAGATGCAGATTGGTGTGCTTGTGAGCAGAATTCTAAATTGTATTTCAGTCCTGGTGAGATTTGAAGATTGATTGAAGATGGTGCAGTACCGCTGACACAACCTGCAGATAATGCTGTACCTGCTCAGTATGGCCAGTACCTTGTGGTGTGTTAACACTTCAGCAGCATTCCAAGAGTCTACAACTTCCTACTATAGTAAAAGCTTTCTGCTAATACAACTAGATTTATATTAAAACAAATTTCTCTATTTTGTCTAAAATCTATTTGTTTAAATTATGCATTCAATAATAAATTGCGTTTTGTGCAACTCTTTCTCATTGGCATTACATGTTACTACTGTTGGTTAGGAGGATGCTTAAAAATTCTTTTCAAGTATTTCATAAAATGGTAGCACTATCAGCCAATAGTGCTAAAATATTATTTTTATAGAAGCAATTTCTTTAGATTATGGAATTTTGGCTTGGCTGTTGTGTGCTGAAGACAGGTGAGGACCATTTTGTGTGCCAGGCAGTCTCCCTGAAAGGGCCTGGTTGTTTGGCTGACAGCTGAGCTAACCTAATTCAGCTGGAAAGTGGGACAGAGTTCAGTTGTGCAGATCATTTCTCGCACTGAGTTATCGACTGCATTCATTGCCTCTTCCCTGAGAAATTTCACATTCAGCAAAATCAGATGTATGTGCAGTGTCCAAGGCCCATTTATCAAATCACAAAAGTACCTGAGATCAAAGATTTGTTCAATACTTTGAGAAATAAAGCGGTAGCCTTATATTTCAGTACTAGATTTCCCATACTTATTTTGATTTCCATTCTTCAACTGCAGGAAACATTGTAGTGTTTACTAGAAAGAATGTTGTTTGCATTACTTTCAAAATTAGAAGCATAGGCATTCAGCAATATGGGTCACAGTTTTTAAATTGTGTCCTCTGATCCTTCAGTTGAATGCTTCTACTTAATTTTTAACATGAACTAAAGAATTCCATATTTAGATCTTACTAATCAATGCATTTTTTTTAAAATGCTATGCCAATGTATCTGTTTATCGTTTTCCTAGGTATTGTGCAGGTCTCTGTCCATTCCTATTTGCTGGAGATTTAAATAACTGAAAATTTTATTTCTTTATGCACAGGGCAAGTAAATCCTCTCTCTGTAATGCAGGCCTTCGTGCTAGGCTTGTCTGACATGGGAAAGCTCCCTGGGAATGCAAAGAGCTTACTTGATCTGCATATGTTTAATGGATGAAAACACAGAATTTCTTAGTGACACGTACACTCTGCTAAACATTGAAGAAAGCTGTATTACTAAAGTTTTAGTGTCATGGGGATAGAAAGGGACTCTCTGTTCAGAGAAACACTGATTTGTTTTTCTTTGACTTACCACGCTAGGGAATTTTTTTGGTAGACTTTATATTCCTTCTCAGGGAAAACTTTTTCTGTCAGGTGTGTCCACATGAGGAAGTAAAGACAGAAGTAAGAATGCTTTTTCTTTTTAGGTTGGGTCAGGTAGACTAGGTAGTCCAAAAATAATTGTCTCTAATACTAGAAACGTATTTTGCTTGTGGTGGCTGGTCAGAGAGGACGAAGAGGAATAGAAGTGCTTTTATAACTTTCAGTATTGGTGTTATATTAGCAGTTAAAGATGCAGGTTCCACTCAGCTAAATGCTGTAACAGCACACAGAAATATGTAACTGCAATAAGTAGTATCTTTCCTCTCCTACACTCTCTTGCCTTTCCTTTTTTATTTCTTTTCTATGAGATAATGTCTGGGAATGTAAGACTTGCAATATTGTGAAGCAATCGTAATTGAGGCATTGGGGTTTACTGCACTAGAAAAATGAAATAAAAGTGATTTGCTGCATAGATATTAGTGTTAGCTATGGAAACCCTCTCCACAGACGTGTCTCTAAGGCGGGTGGCCATTAATAATGCTGAGCTTTTTGATGATTTGGAGAGGGCCTTCTCTCTGCCTGCCAGGGGAGACAGCACAAGGATTAAAGCATAAGTGCCAAATGTTTCATAGCTTTTCTCCTTCAGATTTTATGCAAATTTCATAATGGATCAATTTGCATATTCCCAGGTAGTTTGCATATTTTGTTTAAACTGCGTGGTTTTGTTCTGAAGGTTAATCTTAGTAAATTAGGTTTATTGTTTCAATGTAAGATAGGGATGGGACAAGTCCCTATTACTCTGCTTACGCCTCACCTTGATCCCAAGGGCATGGGCTCTTTTTGAGCAAGTTGACAATTTGGGTTTTCATTGTCTGGTTTATTTTTTACAGTTCTGCTAAGCACTAGACACTGTAGGGAGTTTGTGCCGTGGCAGTCATCTCTGAAATCCATTTGCTCAGGAGGTGCCACCAAGCACCCAACTGAAGTAAATACTATTGCTCACAATGCACTGATGTGTGTGGGTCTGCAGTGAATGTTCAGTTGAAAGAAGTGATATTATAGCTCTAAAAATGCAAGTTAAAATCGAGGCTCACCTTCCCCGTCAAATGAGTTGAAGGCAGAGTCTGCTGCAGGTCTGGAGCTTGTGGATTGACACATATCTTTGGATTATGGTGAAGAACAGTCTGGTGAAAACCTAGCCCAGCCATGTAAGTTTTGATGGGCGGGTAATGAAAGCCTTGGAGTTGAAGATGTGGAGAATGTTTAATAGGATTTAGCTGAGATGTATTTAGGCAAGCGAGCCTTTTCAGGATTTGTTATGAACTTAGTCTGTAAATCCTATTCTATTTTTTCATCTAGTCTCTTCTTTCTTGCTTCTGAGGTCCTGAGCTATTTGTTATTTCAGTTTCTCATCCTATTTGTCTCCCTGTTAATTGCTAATAACTAGTGTTACCAGCCTCTTCGAGACTCCCGAGTCTCATGAAATGATGGCCTATAGAATTGTCTCTTGCTTTGGATGGTCTGTATCGAATCAATATTGGATAGAGCTGCTGTAGTAGAAAGTGCTGCATGAGCTGTGCAGCTTTTATCAGCCCTCTCTCATGATACATTGCGTGAGAGAAAAAAAAAAAAACCTGAAAGAAAGAATTTCACCTGGGGGATTGTGGAGGCCGCTGGAAGATGGCTGGCAGCATGAAGCAAGAAGAAACCTATAAGGTGTTACAAAGAACAAAACTCTGAGAGTTTTTTCCTACCACTGATGGCTAGAAATTAAATACAGAATATTTGGACTAAACAGCACGGCTCTTTCCAGTGGGATGTGTGTGATCAATCATCCCTGGAAAGTGCTATTGACTGGTATCTTAACTAGACTGAGTAAAACACTGTTGTGTACTGCAGGATGTAATTTTGCATTGGTAGAGGAATTCACTAATGGCTTTTATTTCTAACTATTGTTCACTTAAAATATAGACCTAGAAGTTTTCACGGAGGAGCAATTTGGGTAGAAGAGAAAGCAAGACATGATTACTTTATGTTTTTTTACCCCTGACTTGATTGTGCCTGCTGGGCTGTGTAACAACTCAGGCTTTGTAGAACTGTATCAGTTGGATTTAAAAATGTACAGTTCTTTGTATACTAACAAAAAGGTTCAGCTCCTCAGTGTCCAGCTCTATGGGCAGCATTTTGTTACCATCCTGTGGGGTTTTTTTTGGTCCTACCTTTTCATAGATACAACTTACTGACTGTGTGATGGGGGGGGTGGGGTGGTGGGGGGGTGGTGGTGTTGGGGTTTGGAGTGTTTTTTTTTTTTCCTTTTTTTCATGTTTGTGGGTTGTTTTTTTTTTTTTAAAGGAAGTTAAACTTGAATAAAACTTACTATTTAATGGGCCTGTTTTTTGTTAGTCTCTTAGTGAATGGGTTTGTTACTTTAGTTTCTCAGCTTCCCCAGACTCAGCCCCTTGCCAAAATGGTACAAATATTTACATGTATCTGATAATAGCAAAAGTGAAGGACTTCTACATTCCATTCACTCTGTATGTTTGATATTTTGGTTCTGTTGATGGTTTTTAAGGGATAAGCATTCTTTTCATGCTTTTTCTCCCATCCTTCCCTTAAGGTAATACACACAGTCTCTCCTTTTGTTACTTTTATTTTGATTTTTAGTCTTGCAGGAGAGAAAGTGCACTTTTAACTATAATGCAATGAGGTGAAAGGTGCTTCTGCTTGGTTGTCATGCAAAGCTGAAATGTGGAGTCCAGATGTCTGGCTTTAGCTCTGTTGTATGCTGCTTGTTGGAGTTTGTCATTCAGGCTTCTGCTTTTAATATAGCAGTGATTTTATCCACCTGTCTGGTTTTTAGGGGCCATTTTTTCCACAATAAGACTGTGCTTATGCTTGTTTTGCGCTGATGCAGAGCATACCCACACTTTGTAGAAACTTTTACTTCTACTTATCTTCATCTTTAAATTTATGAAATCATGGAATTTTCAGAGTTGGAAGGGACCTCTAGAGATCATCTAGTCCAACTCCCCTGCTAAAGCAGGATTGCCTAGAGCACGTTACTCAGGACTGCATCCAGGTGGGTCTTGAAAATCTCGAGAACGGGACTCCACAACCTCCCTGGGCAGCCCGTTCCAGTGCTCTGTCACCCTAAATTCAGCTTAAAGATTTTCTGGAGACACTCATTATTTGCTTTTTACTTGTGGCCTATCCTACTGTACTTTAGGTGACAAATGTAGTTGTCATCATTTATTCTTTCATTGTAATTACATAATTTTTAATTATGTCTTCCTACTTTGATATGTGTAATGTATGCCTGGTTTTTGTTGCAGTATATGCAGGAATGTGCACATCCAAATAGCTTGTATTTTATCTTAAATTTTTTTTTCGCCACAGAATACCTTTCTACCATTTATATTTTGATTTTACTTTGGGGGGTATCATATCTTTATGATTTCCTAGGTAGCCTTCAGTAATTGGAATGTTATTACATCCTTGTAATTTTGGATACCAATACTGCCACCAACAGTAGGGTCTACAACCCAGGTAGATGTACTTGAGCAAGACGCAGGAGTGCTGTTAATCCTAGTGGTTCATCAGAAATCCCCCTTTCTCTGAGAGAAGGGCTCAGGCAAAGCACTCTGTTCTGAAGAACAGAAGAGCTTCAGGCTTTATTTAGACAAGCCTGTCTTCATTTAAATAGAAGTTGTATTCACTGCAGTCTCATCTGAGTTGAGTACAAAATGTACAATTACATAGCTTTTAGAGGAAACAGAATTTCATGGGAATACTGAATAATAATTTTTCTTCCTTTTTTTGAAGATCAAAGATTACCCTTAACATTGCTTCTGAACATGACAACAGGCAGGAAGACTGTAAACATAGTAAAAGGGCTCTTCAGCATTTACTTGATAGTCTTGGGGTTTTTTTCATCCTTTTTCATGCATAGTTCAGAACTGTAGTCACAAACTCAGCTTGAGAACTCAGAATAAATCACAGCATATTCAGGGCGGAAGGGACCTTGGAAAGTCTCTAGTCCAACTTTCTTCTTCATTCAGGGTCAGTTGTGATGAGACCAGGTTACTCAGCGCTTTATCCAGTTGGTAGTCTTGAAAATTTAGGGAGGCTGCACAATCTTCCCGAGCAACCTTTTGCACTGCTGGGCTTGCCTCATGGTGACAAAGTTTTTCCTTATATCCACTCAGATGCAAGATATAAAAAGTCTAGGACTTCAAAAGGAGGAGAAGGAGGAAGGAATCTGTCTCACATTTCCTACCTCTATTCTTCTCATTTGTAACATTTTCCCTCTTACTCTTTTCTTTAGCTTCTGTTTTAACTTCAGCTGTACTACCTCTCCTGGTGTCGGTGATTTGATGCATCCATCTCCTTTGAATGTCCCACAAGCACTTCGCTTTAAAAGTTTGCAAAGATGATGACAAAAGTAACCACAAGAGGAAACTAAGGCAAAGAATGTTTTACTGGTAGCATTATATTTAAAAATTTATTGCGTTTGTGATGCTCAAAGCCTGGTACAGATGGTAAGCAAAGGAATATGCTACGGCTATTTTGCAGTTTTCCTTTTCTGTTTAAGAATAGCATAATATGTGTTAAAAGTGCATTTAAAAGATTATGCTACCAGAAGCTATGATGTAATGAATGTTTTTTTCAGAAATGTTAAAATATGTTATTCTACAAACTGCTTCGGTAGGAAAACTGTAACAACATGCAGAGAGTTTTTTCTGATTTTTTTTTTCAGTTTTGGTAGGATAAAGTTTTGTTAAGTTTTGCTTAAAATGTGGGTTTTTTTCTTGTAATATCACAGAGCTAAACCTCAGTTTTACACCTAGAGGATAGTTTATGAAATTAATAGCAATGATACTGGGTTTTGTTAGAATAATAGTTGTAAAATCAGGAATCAGTGTAACAAAAAAATACCACAGTATACAGAAGGAGGTTTCAAAAGATGATAAAGTGGAATTTAGTGAGTTACTTGAATATGAAAAGCTTAAGATTTGCCTTGAAAGACTTCAAAAAAGTGACCATGGATTTTATGTCTAAAGTCTAATGAATTTAAAAACTGATTGTATGGTATAAAGACAGAGTTCCTCTGGACGTAAAGTCAATAGGTTGATATCTCAAGGGAAGAATGCTGCAATCAGTATTACTACATGCTTTCATCCATGATGTAGTGCAAGGCTGTACAAGTAAGGTGATACATCCCAACATGGTGTTAACATTTGAGTCTCAGACTAGTGGAGTCAGGCAGAAAACATAACTTGCACTAGTCAGTTAGATTAAGAGAAAAACAACTTATTTGTATACTTTACTCATTTACAGATTCCTCATTTGCAGGTTGGGAGAATGATACTGGCAGATTTTAGCAGTTCAGTGACAGCATATCCTATTCAGGATTCAGGGATTTAAAGCAAATAGGGTTCTTCAGCTGTTTTGAAAACAGGAAAAATGTGGAAAATATATCCATTGAAATGGTGATTTGCTCTCAGACAGAGTAGCGTTCGATTCTGATGTAGCAGCTAAAACTGAAGCAGGCTAGATTAGTGAATCTAATCTGCTCTGGGTCAGAAATCAAGTTAAAATAGTTATTTGCAGATATATTAGAGGGACAACGTGAAATGACAGACAAGCCAGGAACTAATTTGAAACTGACCAGCAGTTTCATTTCCCAAATGTGTAGATGGTGCTTTAGACAACATGATCTGCAAGCATTTTATCTAACTTGAAAATCTGGAGATTTTCCAGAAATCTAAAAATAAATAAGAATGGGAACAAGTTCATATAATCTCATTCACCTCCAGAAATAACTTGACTTTCTTGTAACAAGTGGTCTGATACATGAAAAAGATTTTAGAAGTATTTTATAACAAATCATCACACAGGTGATGTAATACAGTTTAATACACTGGGGAAGTTGTTGTATCTGGTTTTATAAAAAGCAAATGTAGTAAGTAACCTGTGGTCCTCCTCATGTTGTAGTAAATTATGAATAAACTTGCTATATGAATATAAATTTTTCTTTTCCACTTTTTTCTTTCCTACAAATCTGTCAGCATGAAGAATAACTGCTTTCAACATTTTTATCCTGACTAAAGGTCATTTCTAGGAATGAATGTGCTTTTCTTGATAAGATGTGACCTACAGAAAGTGGATGAGAGCTCCAGGCTTTGTTTGGAGTAATAATATTTAATACAGATGAAAAATCTTTCTTTCTGAGGATGTATAACTTCATTAAAATTGGAGTAACCATACATTTTTCTTGTCATCTAGAATATGCAAATTAAATGCACAGTGGCAGTTAAAATTTAGTTATGTAAGTCATCGAACTTGGAATTGAAACTTAAATTTTCTAGCTGAAGGAAAAAGGAACAAGGAAGTTATGCATCTAGTATGCTGTGCATGTACCCTTTTCAAAAATACAAATCAACCAATAATGGGTTACTGGAAACCAATGGATGGTTGAGGAAAACTTCTTATGAAGAGCAGAATTGAAAATTAAATGTTGCTGATTTTCTGTGTGGCGAGAGGGGTACTTAATCTCATTCAAGGGAACATACCACGCGATTGCCCAAAGGTTTGTAAAAATGCTTGTTATCCTCAATTGGGAACTGTATAAATGCTACCGTTTCTTAATAATATCTACTTTTGGTGCATTTGGATGTCTTGCTTACTAGTTAGAAGCAAAAAAAAAAAAAAAGGAAATAAAACTTTTCCTTGATATGAAGACAACTTTGGAAGTAACTTGGAAAATTTTGAATTTCACCAGTCACCTGAGCTGGGCAGCTTTGCAGTGGAGTATGAGGCAGATATCGTCAGCTTTATTGATGCTTAGCGTATGAAGTACATACATTGTTCCTTTTCTCACAATTTTCATACCAAAAATTATGCTCAAAACATCTCGGGGATAACATTATGGGGTTAGAAGTGCATTCAGAAGGGAACAAGGTTCAACAGACTTAAGTAAAAAGTACTGAACTCCAGAATAGGGAAAATTTGCCATCAGAAAGCCAGAGCAGTAAGTGGAAAACATGCATGCAACCCTGTCCTTATCAACGCAAGACATACTTAATAAAATAATAGATCACAGTGATGTCAAGCTGTTTAAAAAAGAAATCTTTTGTTCTGGGCCGATACTTATATGTTTAAGCTCCAGATAAATATTTGCTGCTATTTATTTCCAGTTTTGTAACAGATTGTTCTGTGTGTGGTGATTTCTGAGGCTCAAGTTAATATGCTTATCCTCATTGCTGTTTCGCAGAAGCCTTTAATAAATTTTAAGAAGTGAAGAAAGTCCCTTTGTACTTCCTTGTACTTTTGGATTTTGAATAGGCAGTGACTGGTTTTGTTCCTTTGTTAATTGTTAATCTTAATTGCACAGACTGGTCTTCCACTTGTTGAACTCTTTGTACCTCCCAGTTTTTCTCTTGACTGTTGCTGAAGGTATGTTTGATAGGTGTTTCTACTAGGTGTTTGTGCAGGTCTTGCTATAATGGAGATGTATAGCATGTATAATGAAGGGTGTGGTTTACAGGACATGTCATAGTTGCCTATTTTTAAGCAACTATGATGCTTCTCAGTGGCTCTTAATGGTGTTCTTTTGCCAGACCTCAAATTTCGCTGTTTTCTTGGGGAAGTTGGAGGATTTTGAGACCTGAGAAGAACGATACAGTGAAATAGTTCAGGTTTCTGTCCATGTGTTGACTGCTTGGTCCTTTGTTATGCAGTGGAGGAACTTTGTGTTTCATGAATAAGGTAGTTATTAAGTGAGGAATTCCCCATCTCTTTTGTCTCAAGAGTATTAAATGGATTGTTACCTCTAGGTACACCTTAATTTACTAGTAACTACAGGATATGTAAGGTGTTTGAAGTAGGAACTTGCCACGAATTACCCTGGTGAATTTAGCAAGGAAGAATTAAAAGAAGCTTTTTAAGTTGCATTTTATGGGGGCTTTGCTTCTGCAACAGGTGGGCACCAGTGGCTGCAATGCCGAATGTGCGTAGAGGCAGTGGATAACGCAATTGGGCCTTTTAGAGGGAATGGCTATTGATGTTCAGGCTCCCATCATCAAGCACAGGGGTGAAGAGATGTACGTCTGCATTCTTATATTTAATGCCTATTGTTTATATACCGTGAAATGCAAAATATGTAATCCACTTGTGTTTCTGTCGAAAGATATAAGCACGTAACTTTCAAACTTCTCTTTATTTGTGCATAGGCTCACTTTCCATCTTTCACTTAGGTCTCCAGACTTGGAAGAAATTAGGAATAAATTGTGTCTGTGATATCCTCATGTTTATGTCTTTTACTTTAAATTAGTGGGCAAACTATCAGAATGTTTGAGATTTGTTCAAAAGTAATACAGCTGGGTGAAAGACTGTAGCCACAGACATGACGTATACGTAAGCCATAGTTGTTCTAGCAAAAAATACTGGTAAACTAATTTAAAAATATTAAGTGCTTTATTCATTTGTTATGTTTAGTAGTTTGATCTCACATAGTCTGTTTTGACTGTGGACATAAATTCCACCAGTAGTAACTATGCCTTTTGTTTGTTCCAGGTATAGTAACTAAGAATGATGCTTTGTTGCAGATCCATCAGACTAATTAAAAAAAATAGTTATTTTAGAGACTGGTGTTTTTCACTAGCTGTTCAAACACTGGATTTCTGAATAAGCAAACGCTTTGAGCTCCATTTAAGTGAATGAACAGCCACTCCTGAGATTAATTAAGATTCCCCTTTCTCCTTCCTGAACTTTTAAAGTTGTTTAGATATATTTTTATAAAAATAAAACCAAACACACTTTCGACTCCTGTGCTATGCATATTTGCTGTTGACTGATGTCTTCTGGGAATCAGAACGATTTCTTTGGGCTTGTCTTAACTGAAGGCTTGTTGCAGTAATAAATACCTTTGTAGATATGAGTTGATGGTTGTCCCTTAAAATGAAGTAGTTAATTATTTTGTAATTGCTAGTTTGGATGTTGCTGGAATGTTTATTCTGGGATACAGATATTTGTAATTTACTCTGGCATGTCTGGCCTGATCCCTAGGGTAAATTGCAATTTTTTTTTAGTTTGGAAAAAAACAGTTTGGGATTGCCTAGCTAACTTTGACGGTTATATTTATGGCAGCATAATTGGTTCAGTCATCTTGAGTTTAAAATATAGTGTAACGTGACAAATGTATTTAACACATGCTTAGAAAAGGGTATGGGGGAGGTAATTGAAGAAACACATTGTCATCCTTTGGGACTGAGATACTAATGCAAATCTTGGGGTGGTGGGTTGTGTTGATTGCTGGGTTTTTTTGTTAGTTTTATATTTATTTTTTTTTCCTCCATGAATCCTAAAACTCTGTAACAGCCAGTTACGCTATAGTTACATTGGCTGTCTTTCTGGAATACTTTTTGTAACTGTCTATTCTGAAGGGAAACGGCAAAGTTCCACCACTAGTGTTAGGGTAGGACAGAGAAGCCTGGTAACAGCCAAAGATGAGAGCAGGAGGTTCATGGTGGTGGGCCCAAGTAATCAAAGTGGAGCTTTGTCCCATCTCTGGGCTGTTGACATTAATGTGCTAAAAAAACTGTACTTCACAGAAGTTAACAAGCGCTTTCCTGCTCGTGGGGAAGAGAATCTCAGCTACAAATTTTCTTCAAGTTGAAGAATAGAAGTCCATGTTTATCACGGTATCTGTGTGATTATGAAAGTTTTCCTCCAAGAATAACACTTGCATTACAGCTGTGGTTGGGAAAATGAGTCTATGGAGGAATGTAATGCCTCGTGGTCAGCTTGAGCAAATCCCAGAACACAGGATGGGTTTTTCTGCCACTGAGGTCAGTGTGCTGAAAGAGCTGGTTTCCTATCTCACTTCCTTTGTGGGATTTGTGCCCATAGCAACACCCATTGGCAGCTGTGGGATTGCAGTGCCACTGCTGCCCAGCCCTCTGCAGCACCACTTCTCTCGGCATACTGACCTAGAATACTGCCCTAGATCTGTTTCAGAGGGTTGCTTTAATTTTCCCCTTCTAGCTTGTCAGAAACCCCCTCAGGATGTTAAATTGGTTGGTAGTTGCAATATGATAAATTGGCTGCTAATTAGTTTTTTTTAGAAACATTAGTTCTTACCTTTTAATTTTTTTCTACCCTGCACTTGTCCTGACACTTTACTTTCTCTGACACATCAGAATGTTAATTAATCTTCTTAATTCATCTATTTGTGTAAATACAGGTCCTGTAGTCTACTGTGTTGTTTCCTATTAATTTTTGGCTTTGTACAACTGTAAACTAGCCAGTTCATCGACTATCAGCAGTTGCAAACATTTGTGGTGTCCCTCTATCACCAATTTTTTGGTTTTGCTTTTGTTGTGATAAATCATAACACCGAGGCTGTCATGCACAGTAATTACTATCAAGTAACTTCACACTGAAGTCCTTATCTGTCAAATACGAAGTGCTGACTGTCTTCTTTTGGCCTGTGCCTAAGTAAGAGACATAAATAATGCTCTAAAATAGGAAAGGTTGCTGATGGCTATTCAGAAAGGGCACTTACTTTTGAAATGGTCCATGTAATCCAGAAATCATAGCAAACTGCTACTTGTTTAATAGCTGACACGGAATGATTCTTCCGGTCTTAGTCCCATTCTCTGAGGACAAATGACCACACCTTAAAAAAATACATTAACACTTGCTGATGTCCTTTGAATAAAGAATTCTGAGAAGCCAATAGCCGAATGCTTCTTTCAGCATCTCCAAATTCAGCACTTCTCCTTTCTTTTAAGATTTAAAGTTCTTGTAGTTTCCTTTATGCCAACACTTAACCTTCTCTCTGGATAAATATCAAAATTGAGCTGGGAGAGAGCTGCTAGGCTTGTGTTAGCATTATTGGGTGTCATGTCAGTGTGACAGTGTGCCTTAGTGTTTTTTAGGTTATGGTAGACTCATCTTGCGTTTCAGCTGCACTTGCCTGGTGAGGGTTACCTGTATGCTATCCTTTCATGAACGCATGGTCCTGGAGCCGCCTCTGATTTGGCAGGACCACTTGTGGTCTCACAACTCTGTCCTGAAAAGGTGCTGTTCTGCCCTTGTTGGGAATGAGTGTTAACAGTTACCTGTCTAGGTAAATGTTATATTAAAAGGATATTAAGAATATTTAAGAATATGTATGTTTCCAAAAGATTTCTCTATCTAATTGTTCCATTCCTTATGGATAAACAGTTTCTACGTTTCCTCCATACCTCAGTTTCCTAACTTCTCTGGTGCTTGCTTTCTTTTGCTTACACTGGAGTCTTTGAAAGGCTCATTCTTTTATTTCCCCCTACCTCACATTGCATCAACTTTGAATTGTTGACACGCTCCCTTCGTCCTTCTTCTAGGAGTTCCCTGGTATGGGAATAAGCTCCTGTCTCTTTCCTGCAGAACCTTTCTGTAACTTCCTCAGATTCCTCAAGTCTTCTGCTTCCTTTTGCTGCTTCTTCCAAATCTCTCCACCTCCACCTACCCGAGACCAAGATTTGCAAGAATCTGCATTAATAATTGACAAAAAAATGATTCTGTCTTGGAGTTTTTGCCCCTTTACAACAAATTTGGTCTGGTTTCCATAAATAGAAGGCATTAAAGTTTAATGATCCTTGATTCCCATTCCCCACCCAAGGGCTGGTTGGCTGACACACATCACCAGCCTCTTAGAAATGGAGAAAGAACTCCTGATGTAACCTGGGCATGGATAGACAGATACTCTTAACTGTTGCACTTGGTTTACTGAATATTTAAAGCTTCATTAAACAGCATTAGAATGTTCTGTTCTGGCACCTTAAGGAAGATTGGGGTTTGGAAGATTGCCTTACATACAGGTACCTTGATTACAAAGCAGACATCTCAAAACATGACTGTATATTGACAATAAAGGTGAGTCTAGTACTGTGGCTTTTAAAATTTAGAGAACAGAACACATTTTTAAGACGCGTGGTTTCACCTAGTCACTGTATTATATCCAGTATAATTTTCCCTACTGTAACCATTTTTGGTTTTCCTTTTTGTATCAGAGCTCTGCAGATGTACAGTACTTAAGTCTCAAACGTTTTTGAAAAAGTTGTAAAGAAATAAGAGAAACGATATCCATTTTAGTTAGAGAAAAAAATAAAAGCTGCTTGACAGGAGTTAGCTAGATTATTTCCTGGGGATAATAATCTAGAATAAGATTAACATGCTATGTTGAGTGCAGTGTTGGTACAGTAGCAACTTACTTTTAACTGATAATATCATGAGTGCAATGCTGTATTACCAGGGTAAATCTGAAACATTGAGCTGAAACAAAATCTGTGGATACAATAACTGTCTATCAGAATGTACCTTTCAGATTTAGGAACGTGGTGTGGGAGCCGCTTACAAGAGTTAAATGAATAATTTTATCCTCAAGTGTTAGCTTTCCCTTGGACAAAACAAAACTGTTTTGAAGTTCTAATATCCTAAATGTCCAAGTTAACTCACTGAATATAGGGAAGAGACAAATCTCAGTTAATTACTTAACTTACTAAGCATTAAGTGGTAAGCATATTAAGTACCGAAAGTCATGATTACAGTTTGTAATGTAAGGAAGCCAGGCACTTTGCAGACTTTTTTTCATTCTTGGGTAATTTTTTCTCTGTTTTACCAATAAATGTAATAATAATAAATAATAAATGCTGAACATTAAGATAAAGGTGATTGCATAAATTTTACTTACAAATCTTGCTCACAAAGACATAACTCTGGTATTTTCCTCCTTACCTTGCACAAGTACCTAATTTAATTGAAATTTGTTCTAAAATACTTCTGTGCAACAGTTAAATTAGATTCTCCATTAAGCCTGAGTTCTGAGAATATAATTTTTTTTAAAAGAACTTTATAAATATATGTATATTTTGAACTAGAATTTCTATATAATGTATTTAATCTCTTTAATACCTTCTAATCATAGCATTTAAGATAGTACTGAGCAGCTGTAAATCGCTACTTCAGAAAAAATAAACACTGAAAGAATTCTAGATCAATTACAAGTGGTCTAAAAGCAAATGGTTTGTCATTAAGACTTATATTTAAAGGTATGTACATAAATATTCCTCTGTTTTCAGAGACCATGGATCCTTTTGTAGTTGAGGCTTGGTCAAAATCATAGTGGGGGTGGGGAAAGAAGTATCAACTTTGCAAGGAAGGTGATTTGCATACTATTACCCCTTAGTCTTTGCTTTCTGTCAAATTTTAAGCTTGCTGTGACCTACTTTAGAGTCTTATGATGAGATTAAGAATTCCAGTGAATTCTATGTTGCAGGCTACAGTAGTTGTAGCACTTAAGTTTACATTACTACTGTCCTTCTGAGAATAACACAGAGTTTCTCGTTATACACCTTTGAGTCCTTGATTCAGTTTCCTCTACTGATTCTTGTTTTTTCTTTGTTTGTTTGTTGGGTTTTTTTTGACTGTGGGTTGTTGTTGGGATTTTTTGTTTGGTTGGTTGGTTTTGACCTATTTGTTTTTATTATTTAAGAGAATACTGTCTTGTTTTAGTGATTTTATGTTTCTAAGTTATATCAGGCAGAATATTGCAGCTGCAGGTTGACACTGTCCATTCTGTCAGTCAGCTTTACATTATGAATTCCAGGGAGAACCCAACTGGAAATATTTGTCCTGTGCCAAAATTTTGTAAGTCATTGCCAGACTATTGTTTTTGTCACCACAGCTATGACAAAGTCTGGTAGTGTCTTTGCTTTTCCCATCTTGGTTATACTAGAATATGAGAAAAGCAAACCCCACATACACAAACCAAAGTAAATCTGACATTTGGGTACTCATGGCTGTACAGCACAATGTAGTGGCTTGAAGAGATACCAAAGTGACTCTGAAAGACCTCTTGGATACCAAAATTAAGATTAGATACCTTTTTATGGGGAGTAGGCATGAGTGAGTGAGTCTGCTGAGAAATGGGTATATTAGCAGCTATTCTGCCACTTGTGCTGCTCGTTCAAGCTACTTCACTAGACATCAGCAAAGGTCATTCTACGTGGGCCCTGTGTTGTAATTTATGAATAATCCGTAGTTTTGAAAAGCATAAATTAACAGCTCCTGTGCATTAATAATTTTTATAGTTGAAAATAATTGGAGTTAAGTATGAAATTCTAAATTGCAGAAGATAAAATTCCAAAGATGGAAAGGTGTTGGTTTTTTTTTTTAATGAGGGGAGTCAAAACTAGAAAGCATCTTTCTCATTCACTACTACCCTAAATACAGGAGGGATGAGATAAAATACATGCATCTGAATTGGCCCAGTTTTTGCTTTACCACATTTTCGTTAGCTTTTGTGTTGCTAAAACCAGAGACCTTTCCTCTTTTCATTAATTTTGGAATAAATTAAATATACTTTAAGATCTATTAAAGGAAAAAAACTCTCCCCTAAAACATAAAAGCCAGAACACCATTGTCCTGTCACCTAATTCTGCTTCCCATTCCCAGCCGTTCAAGTTTTAAATAGGGCTAACATTGATGAAACCAGGTCAACCCTGAATATTTTATGTAAATCTCTGGTCCTGATGGAGTAAATTCATAGCTGAAAAGCCTACCTGGGCAAAGCAAGTTGCAAGGTTGAATCATTAAGATGATATTTTAGTCTTGATTTGGCATATACTTGCCCTACATTACAATAATTCCATTAATCAGTTTAGTATTTTGGTGTAATGGGAGACCCATGTCCACTCTTACAATCAGACCCTTTCTGTGTCCTGAGTACTACTGCACTGCTTTTACAAGGGCACAAACTAAAGATCTTTTGAGTTTAACTTTTAATTCTAATTCATCCACCACTGTTTGATCACTCCTTTCACTGGCTGTTGCTTGCTATGTGCCAATGTTGGTGGCTATTTCAGTCCTTAAACAGAAAAAAGGAGGGGAAAGAATTGAAACTGTAAAATAGAATTGATAAGGCAGATGAAAATAAATACATCTGATTTTATAATCAGTACACTAACTTTTTTTCAGAAAAGGTGAAGTGTTGGTAGGGGTACTTCCAAATAAAATTCATAGTTTGTCTCTTCTCATGTCAAATCCAGTTGAAATATAAAGGCTGCAAATTCCACAAGCGTACTTGAACAAGAATATTCTGTTTTGGTTCACATGGCACCTCAAGTTCTTTTGGAGTACGAAAGCATAAAATCATCTAATTCCCGTACATTTCAGAAAACAAGTATGAAAAGTCGTAACACAGTATTTCACTGATTTTGCTCATATGTAATTTCCTTTCTGTGACACTTGAGGGGTTTGCATGCAAGGATTAGGTAGGATTATGTTGGTCACATAATGGTATCTCTTTCTGGCGCAAGAAGTAACCAAACCACCAATGAGTGTAATTATCATAGCCATTAGCATTGCTGCTGGTTGGAACTAAAGAATTTCAGTGTGAGCCCAGCAGTTGATTGTTGGCTGACCTTTCAGATAATCTTAGTGAAATGGAAAAGGGATTCCTTTTAATTGGGATGGTAATTTTAGAGTTAGTAAACTGCATATTTTTTATAAGTGAGTTGAGTAGACTATATTTAAATTGTTGAAGAAAGTTAGAAGCAATGTTGCAAGCCTTGGTATGCCTCTTACTTTCCTCTTTCTCCCCAGGTTTAACTGGGTATTGGGTTGCAAATACTTTCCTGCTCCATAAAATGTCGTTTTTCTCTGATTTGGTCTCTTCAATTCGTTGTTAGGAAGAATAAACCTGTTACAAGCTAGGTGTGTTATTCATCATTTACACACCTGTAATAATTTTAATTAGTGTATAGTATTATGATGTGGATCAAGACCCGCTGCTGAATCAAGTCCAAACCAGTGTTTATTCGTGTGTGGTGCTCCCAGTGATTCTATACTTGAGTTGATATCTCAACTACTTAAATTCAGAGGTCTCAGGCAAATGATTTTTTGAGAGAGGGAAAGGGAATAATGGAGAAGTCGTAGACTTGTTTTAAAGCCAGATAAGTCTAAGGAAAGTTACTGTTTTTAAAGTATGTCTGTACTTAGCCATCTTTGGATTTAGCATTTGGCGACTCAGCAGCTGATTCTTTTCAGTAGTTTTGAAAATCTTTCCATTAAAAAGAAGAAATCTCCGTATATTAGACATGCCACATGATGTTGATCTCAGTCCTAAGTGCTTGTTTTGTTCAATTTTAAAAACATCTTTGCAGTCTACTGATTGTGTAATTTACTAATTTTGAACACCTGTATATTGCTACTTAAGCTGAAGTTGATATCAGAAACTGCTTTGGGGAGTATAGGAGCCAAACACCTGCAAAGCTGGATCAAGCTACATGTGTCTCTTACCTGTCCATTAATCCTCTATTGGGAAAGCATGTAAGAAATAAGGAAAGTATAGATTTAACCATTGTCTTTAGAGACTTCGAAAGCCAAAGGGTGCATTAGGACTATTGTACTTAAGTCCTTCTATATCTGTAACCCCTTTTTTAAAACTTATCCTATTTTTGACCTTCACAGCCTTCTGTGGCAATGTTATTCTGTAACTCGATTGTGCCTTTGTGAAAATATTATTTGATTCATTTCAAACCTGCTGCCAGACCATTCATTCCTTGAAGTTGTTATGCTTTGAGGAGATGGGGGTAATAATTCCCTATTCATTTTACCATATAGTTTGTGATTTGCATACCTCTGTAATATCTTGTCAGTTAGATCTCTTTTCCAAGCTCAGTTCTTTACTGCAGTGGAAGATGATGCACACCCCTGATAAGCCTTCCCATCTTTCTCTAACCAGACGTGTTTGGGGTCTTGTTCCATTTATTTCAAAAAATGTAGAAGAGAATTTTGTGCAAGCAGGGGCTTCACCATGAAATTTGGTAGTGGCAGAACTTCTGAGTACTGCAGCAATTGGTTTTATATACGCTTTGGAGCTTTGAACATGCTACATGTTGGTTTTCATGTGCCACTTGCCGCAAGTCAACTCTGATTAAGCAGAGTTTTGCTTATTCCTTAGCAGTATTTTTTTTTGTTTGCTTGTTTATTGTTGTGGTGGCAGCTACAGCTGTGTTATCTGAAGCATTGAGCTTTGAGATAGAGCATAGGATAGGCTAGAGGTGGTCCTCTTGATGCAGATAAAGACTCTGACTTAGCTGCTTGGTGTGTCTTCTTCCTGCTTCTATGGGTAACATTACTGTCAGACTCTGAAAGAAATTTTTTCTCAGTCTAGATTGATGAGTACTATGGTTTCTTCTTGCCTAGTGGAATCCCAAGCATGGTGCTTGCTGTCAGACAATACTGCTTTCTTCCAGCAGCATCTACAGTTACGACTTGGTCTTTGAAAGAAGAAAACTGTTATTTAGTTGTGCTAAATGATTTTTATCAACATTTATTTAAGGAATAAATTGCTTTCTGAGATGTTAGGATTCATAGCAGAGGGGAAAACCTCATATAAGGAATCTCGAGGTAATTAGCACCAATTTGTCTTTACTTTCTCTGTGGACAGTGCAATTTTGTGCATTACTGCAGGATACTGACAAGATACTTTATGGTACAGTCACATATGTAATTATTGTTTTGGTTTTTATGATCGACAATGGTAAGGTCGAATGATTTATTCCTGCCAATTAGTTTCTGAATTAATATGCCCTTTCTAAGGATGGTCAAATAAAAAGTAAAAAGCCCAATAAATGTGGAACCAATTTCTGAAGGCAGATGTTAAAAATAAAAACTTTAATGGCTGTGCAATGGAAAAAATCTGTTCACACGCCACTGCCTGACCAAGTAATTTGTGTAACCACATGCATAACAACCAAAGGTATGATCACCATGGTTTATCACTTAATAAATGTTCATTTGCATAAAACTTACTGATTTCTAGAATCTGTTTTTGCAAGGGGTCTTCTGCTCGAGTTTCATATTCTTGTTTCAGAAGGGCTTGTCAAGCATAGGAGGAAAATCCAACTTTGTCCTATCGCTTATCCTGATCGCTGATGCTGGATAAATCCCATGAGGCCTCTGTTATTCTATCTTGATCCCCAGGAGGCTATTAATCGTAGGGGAAAAAAAATTAAGAAAATGAAATATTTCAACTTAGTGTAATAATTATATCAGCGGTGTGTGATGTGACGTCATGGGCCTTTTGATGAATTGTGGCGCTGTGGCCAAGCCTAGCCCTTGGAATTGCTGTTTGTTTGCTGTCCCTCCCTGGGAGTGGTCCCTTCCAGAGCAGCAGCCTCCTGGGAGGAGGCTCTGCTCTGCTTTGCTGCTGGTTTTGCCGTGACTTTCATTTCCCTTCATTCCCTAATTGTCCACGCCCCTTTCAAGTGAAGTTTGGCAGCTTTCTTTCCTTTAAGTCCGTGAGTTTCGTACTTCGGTTCAGTGCAAAACAAGTACATAATGTGACTGAATGACATGGACAGTGGCCAAGTGGGTAGATTGCAAACCTGCTCCATTTCAGTTAGCTTATTTCAGCTTTGTTCCTAACCTGCTGGCAGACACTGGGCTAACACAAGTCGTTTTACCCATCTCTGCTTATTTTTCTTATTTACAATATGGGGTTTTTACAGCTTGTGGGTTTTTTAAGAGTTTCAGGAAAGAGTCCTGTAAGTTCTCTCATCTGGAGAAAGATGGGAAAACTCTTTAATACTAAAAGAAAAGAAGTACCTGTGTCTGGTTTGCCTGGGACTGCCCAGTTGCATGTCAAGACCTTAAGTAGTTTGACTCGGGAAGTATTTCAGGGTGCAGGACGAGAACGTGTGTCTCCCAGTAGTAATTTCTCAGAAATACATCACTGTTTTCCATGCTTTCCTGGACCCATGGTTTCCCAAACATATTCCTAGGCTTCTGTGCCAAATCCAGAGGAAGGGGTAAGGAGAGAACTCTTACAATGGCAGCTATTTTTAGGGACTCTCCCAATGTGTTAAAACCCAAAAGAATCATCTTGTCTCTTGAAGTACTCATACATAAAAAGGTAAATATTCAGATGCAGCAATGAATTGTAATACAAACATTTAAAGAGGACGGTTTGCTCATACACTTCCTTCCCACCATCACATCAAACAAAACAATCTCCCCCTTGTCAGCAATCTTCATTATCTTAATTGGTTGCATATACTTTTTGGATACATATTTCTCATGCTCTTGTGCACTCTTATAAGCAGCTGCCAACTGTACCTAAACTCCCTTCACCATTGATTTTGGAGTAATAGGCACAGTTCCTAAGCAAGCATGAGCAGAATGTGAAGGTTCTGATTTTTCGAGAGGATCCTACTTCTGAAAGTGCACTGTAACACCACAGAGATACCATTAAAAATATACATCCCAGTAGTTTTTTTTTTATTTTTCACAGCTTTGATTAGGAGAAAAAGTGTATGCACTTGTTACATTTCTGTTTTGTCATACATTTTAAGATACTTTTGGGATTATGTTAAATATCCCTGAAGTTTTAACTTTACGGACATTATGGATTAGTGATGAAACTGCAGGGCTAAATACACTGAATTCTGCTGGCTCAACTGTTGAAATCAGGCTGAAAAGTGCAGTGGTTATTTCCAACTATTAAACTTAATAAACCAGCTTAAAGCCAGAGTGGGGTGTGTAAACTTGCGTTCAGCAGTCTCTGAGGATTTTCTCAGGAGAAAGTAGTCTTGCTTTACTAAGTCCTGATAGCTGCATTCCAGTATACTTGAAATGCCTCTCAATTATACCAGATGAAGAAAGTTCTGCCTCATTTAAGAAAAAAAAACCCACCATGTGCCAGGGTACTTGTAAGTGATTTGTAATCATTGGCTTCCTTAGTTTCACTTAATTCCACACCTTGCCTAACTGTCCTGTCTTTCAAGAGGTTTTTTGATACTAACATCATATCTGCCGTGAATTGGCTGACCTGTAGGTCAGGCTACAGAAGCTCACAATTACAGTTTATTTTTGATGTTAGCTAAATTGCACAATTTGCTGATTGCATAAGTTGGTAGGGGTTTTGTTTTGTCACTGAAGAAATGATTACTCATGATTAAAACCGTATTGCAATAATTTTTGACGTGCAGCAAAAAAATTAACTTTTAATAAATATACATTGGAAGTAGCAATGTGGTTAAGGCTCATAGCTTACAAAAGCAGAATAATTTCTTGAGTTACAAAATGCTAGAGAGAACGTTGCACGTAGGTTAAAGTCAAAATAAACAGAACTCTCAGTGGTAAAATGAAAATACTTTAAATAAATTTGTAATGAAGTGGTTGAATGTCAGAGAAATACAGAATACCAGGAGACTAAAACTCATCTGAATGATATGAGACAAGCTGAAAAGTAATGACATTGAAAATTGCAGGATGTGTTGATTTTTTTTTTGTATTTTTGTATGTGTTTTTGAGTTCCACTGGTTTTTCTGTGATGTTTTTTTTATTGTCTTCCACAGATGGCAGGTCGAGGACAGAGTTAAACCCTGCTCTTCCAAAGGAAATGGAAGAAAACTGGACAGTGTTTCATCTATAGATGAAACAGGTCATTTGATGGACCTGTCTGTTAGAAAACTTTTACTGTAGGAGATGGGTGCTCTGTGTCTTGTATTAGTGAAGAAAATTTGTGCTCTGCTTTTCTTGACTTCCTTGAATGCTATTTATTACTTGGATGACAGTAAACAGTGAAATATTAAGGGGAAACCAGTCTCATACCAAACACATGGAGTTTCTCAGTTACTGTACTGTTGTCTGTGTTCCCCTTGGGTGGCTCATGTAGTTGGTGAAGAGTAATGCTGCAGCTTGCACAGTGGTCTTGTTTTCTTTACAGGTCACAAGCTTACAGCTCTTCTGAGCTTGGGTTTGCATACTGCTACTAGCAGTTTGTTGAAGGCTGTGAAATTATACCCTCCAAGTTCAGAGAAGCATGTAGTGTAATAATGCTTTTGGGGAGGAAAGAGGAGAATGGGGAAATGTGTGGCCTTTAGACTTTGGACCATACCCAGTCTTCTCACATTGAGTCAGCATTGAATTGTAAGGACGTACTCATCTATTCAAGGTCTACTTTAAAATAATCACCTTCTTGTTATTCTGAAAACAGTTAAGTGTTTTCTGGGAGATATCTCCTGTGTCTGCAATTCTGTGCGGTATCTACTTTTCCTGTTCAGTTTCTACTGGGATATGACAGGTAGCCACCAAACCTTCTGGCATATGCAAAAGTATCACCATGGAACTGGATTTGAAATCACGTAGAACTTTGTGTCTCTTAAATTTAACTTTTTGGAGGTTTTGGTGAGCACCACCTCATGCTTTAATGAGGTCCAGGATGCACTAAAGAGTTGTCATGATATCTGGCATCTGTGATCACAGGGCTTTGTTGGTGTCGTGATTTAGGCTGAACTGGCCACCATGTGAGTGACAAATGCCCTGTTTTACCTCAAACCAGGACATTTGGCTTCAATGGACCTCAGGTAATGCACTTGTGCACTGAATACATTAACATCCGTTCTTTACCGTACCTGACACAGGAAGTTACAAGAACCCCTGGTGGTTTATTTGATTTTAATCAGAAACTTCAGTTCCCCAAATGCTATGAAAGAAATCTGAAGATTTTTTCAAGTTAAAGTTAAACAGCAATAACTCTTTTCCTTTGTTATGCTATTAAAAATTAAGGCAATTACCTAACAAAGTTTGAAAATGCTTAGAACTTTGGAAATAGTTAGTCTTAATAAAAGTCACAGTGAATAACATAGTTATTTTTAGCTAAAGAAGGTTGTTCTCATAGATAATGTCATCTTAACATAATCTACTTTTTTCACTTACTCCTTTCTACTGGCTGGATTTTTAAGCTGTTGCTGTTTCCAAGTAATGAAGGAAAATGACACTTAATCCACTGCATCTGTAACTCTGCATTAGAGAATTGTGAGACCAGCTGGTTGAACTGCATGTAGACGAGTTCCTTTATTATATTTTGATTGAATGTATGAAATCTATACCTGTTTGGACTGAGTCCACCTCACCTTCTACCATGATGCCTCTGACAGGTTTTACATTGACATTCCTTCTCTGTAGAGAAGGAGACTCCCGAGCAAATTCATAGGGAGGAGCTGTATCATCTATTCATAGACTCTAAGGGGTACTAGATTTTCTAGTCTTGTGAAGACCAGTTTGTTTTATTTTCTTTTTACTTTTAAATCCCTGGTTCCAGAACTAACACAAATCAAGAAACTGCTCTTAGCGGGGACAAGACGTAGACATGACAATGTGCAGCAGGAGTTCAAGAAATAGAAAGGGCTTAGCTAGCTATTTGATAGAAGAAGAAAATCAATTAGTGAAATCTCATACCTGCAAGGACAGGGACCCTGGTGGTACATGCTGAATTATTCCAGTTTTGGTGTTCTAGATTGGCAGCCATTCTCAACAGTAAATAGGTGCCCTAGGAAGCCACCGCTTGTTAATCTAGTGCTCTTTCCTAAGACACAGTGCTTAATAACTCAGCTACCCAAAGGAAAGGGTTAGCAAAAATGTTCACAGGCATTGGGGGAATCAATCAGGCTATTATCAAAGGGATGCTAAGGTTCCTGCTTGTAGCAGAGATGCAGGATGAGGGGAGCTTGACAAATGTTCAGTCACACTAAACTGATTATCTGTGTTAGAGTAGCCCTATGGTTTTTGGCAGCATTGTAATCGGGGATTTGAAAGCGATTACGTTGCTGAATTCAAATGTTGAGACCAGCACAGGAGGGAATACATTCTGCTGCAGCTCTGTGTCCTTTGTGTATTTCAGACTTGGCATTTGCTTTATCTGTAGCTGATTCTATTAGCAATAGGAATTCCAGATGGTTTTGTTTTGTTTTTCAGACAACTGAAGAAGAGTTGTATATAAGTGTTCTACTTTATATAGTATTTTCAAAGCTTGTAAATTGATGCAAACTTTTTGGATGATTTTTGAAGTGCCTTGAGGTATTTTCACTAATAGCTGTTCAATAAATGTTCTTATTAGGTAAATTTGACCGGAGCACTCATCGCTTAAGAACTATTGACTGCTGCACGTGAGCAGCGCTTGAGAGGTTCAGAAGCCACATGTGGCTCAGGAGTCCCAGACTGTCATCAACTGAGCTATGCGTTTGATTCTTTTAATTGTGGTGTATGTATACATACTTATAGAGGCAAGAGAACTCACATTCTTTCATTTTAATATAAATTTGAGAATGTTTATCCTCAGTAATCTGCAAGAGATTGAAGGATCGCTTCTGTTATTAAAACTAATGTTCATATATATTGTGTTTATTGAAAGGAGATTAGATTGATCCCCCCTCCTGTACTTTCCTGTCACTGTCTTCATTAGCTTGTTTTGGTTTGCAGCAAGCCTACTAGGGTATCTGTAGGCAGCACAATGCATTACTGAACAGATGCCCAAATTAACTTGTGTATTAGAAGTACGAGTGTGTAGCTATCCTATCATGCCTCTCCATCCAGATCAATTCATATGTAGGCAAAGCTCAGTGCACGTGATGGCCTTGTACAGTAAGCTTCGGCCGTTCTGCATTAGCAAAGTTGTATGCCTGTGTGTGTTTATGCTTCTAAAAACTCTACCTATTTAGAAATCTGAAAACGTTCTTCAGCTTCTTTTGAGGAGAAAAAGCTTCATCCTGGAAAGGTGCAGCTAAGGTGCAGGGAGGGTGACAAGAGATTGGTTATTCAAACTTTCCCAGAAGAACAAGGGGGTATAAAACGAAATTTTAAGTGGTATTGTAAAACAAAAGGAAGACTTTTTTGTCCACGGAGCATATTTAAACTGGAAAGCTCACTGCAAATTTGTGGACACTGACATTATGGTGCATGTAAAGCCTGGTTAGGCAAATCCATAGAAGAAAAATCCATTAAGGGTTGTTTAACACAGAGATACCATGTCTGGCTCAGGAGATCCCCGTGCCACAAAATACTGAGAGCTGTACCACTGGATACTTGCATTGCTTGCCGGTGGTGAGTAGCTTCAGAAATGAGTTTGCAAACAGTATCCTGGGTGGAGTTGTTGGTCTGATTATGAATATTTTTTTGCAGTGGCTGTCCCAATGTGCTCTCTGTAATGTTGCATTTTCTGCAGCTGCTTACAGTGCCGTATGTCTGTTGTGTTTGCTATCCATAAGTACATATCAAAGGGTAGTTTTTTACGTTTCTGCAATAAAGACCACTGAATCAGAGTCTTCCTCAAAGGTAATATGTATACATGATTACTTGTCGGCTGAAAAACTGCATAAAACCAAGCTCAATTTTCTATCATAAAGAAAATATGCAACAGTAAATTATTATTATTATAACTAAACTCAAAGCTGTCTCTTTAACATTAGAAGCTCCCCAATTTAATTTATTACTGCTTTTCTGATTATTTTTTTCAACTATTGAACAGAAAAGAAACCCCTTGAGATGGTTGTACCTGTAACTCAATCTGGTAAAAGAATGGCATTTCAAGTCCAGAATAAAAACTTTAAAAATTGCTTTTGCCACCAAGAGGACCTGATTTCAATTATAGCAGATATTATCTGGAATCAATAATAGCTTCTGGTCCTCTATTAGGAGGAAAGGAACAACAATGTCTGCCTCATTAGTTCTTATGTGCATATCTCCGTTATTTCAGGCATAAAAATTTTAAGAATTTAACCCTGAGCAAAACTTTGAAGTGGGCTACCCACCCCTGTTACCAGCTAATCAGTTCCTTTTCTATCAGAGTATCTTGCTTCCTGTCAAAATCGGTCCCTCTGACACAGCGTTCCCACCCTCCAAATCTGTTGTTTTCCACTGTGGCTTTACTACATTTCTGGGTGGTTCGTATGCTGCCTCTGATAGTTGGGGCATCATGACTTAGAGCACTGAACTGCAGTCTATTTTTTACTCCAGCATTTAGCATGCACAACATGGCCAAGTAATTACTAAAGTAATTATTAAAATAATTTAATTTTTTCTAACCCCTATCCTTTCTCTCCCCTCTTTCTGCAGTTGAAGGACTGTTTTTTATTACGGGAAACCTGACTCTGCTGTTGTAGCATAAATGCTAATTTTTGAGGTATTAGTGGTTGCTGTAGATGTTGCCCCTACTGCTACTGGTTCCTTTATATGTGGGGGTGTACGTCCTGCTGCTCAGCCAGGAGCTGTGGTTTAGTGCATGTCTCCCTTTGTAATGTTGAGCGTAATTTTAACTTGTGATGGGGGGAGCATGTTGAGCACCATGTCGCATTATGCACTTTGTAGGGAGACATTTTCATCTCATAAACAAAAAGTCAAGCCAACCGTGAAACCCAGCATGTTCTTGGCGAGGCTCAAATGCATCTTTATAACACTAACTCACATGTAAGATTTGAATGCATTAGTTGCAAGTAGAAAAAGAATCTTGTTTTATTTTTTAGAACAGCAGTGCTATCCGTGCTGTAGATGAGCAGAAGGTGAGTTCCTGCACCAAAAAAACTTAACTTTAGGCTTTAATTAAGACCTTGTTCTTGAATTGATCTTTTTATAGGCCAGGCACTTGCATGTGTAAAACTGTCCGACAGTGAGCACAGACAGGCAGTGATTTATATGCGAGTAGAAAGATGAAACTTCTTTTGAGAAGCTGAACGTAAGAGCTCTGTCAGATTATGCCTTCTCTTCTTCTTCCTAATTGCAGTGGTGTTCTGATATGAAGTTTGGGATTGGAAACCTCTTTCCAATTATTCACACAGGTCCTTGTAGTGAAAAACTTTGTGAAACACATAGAAAGGGTATCTTGTAAGGTCTTATGTCACATTCTTGATCGAACTGACTCTGTTCTATTGAAATACAGAACAATAATATTAAGAAAATATTAGCACTTTTGATAAATTTTAGCAGTTAATCACAGACAGGTAACTTGAACCTGTATGAGATAACCAGTTTTCTCTTTCTGATTATCTCTCCATAGTTCTCACAGAAATGGGTTGTTTCATAGCTTGGGATGCACTGCACCTGCTATACCCTAGAGAGATTAAGGTTGGCATTAAACCCAAAGCTGCTTTAATATTGCATGTCACTGTAGTTCTCACCATATGATTTCACCTTTTGTATGGATTACGTTTTTGTGTCCTGTGTTGTTGTTGTCTTGCTTTCGTATCCTCTGAGTACCCTTTGGCGGCAAGAAAATATTTAATAATGCCAGCCAGCTGCAGTATTTGAACTCAGTTTCTAAACCACTTCTGAGAATATATCCTCCTACAAACTTTTATTGTGGAGTTCCACACTTCTCCCAAGGCTGAGGTGATTGAAGAGGGCATCCATCGCCATGCCTGTGCTTGGAACACAAACAGGACATTTATATGACCTTCAGGTACTACAGTGATGAAAAAATGTATCTAGATGTAAGTGCTTTTGATACCTGGCTTCCTGGGGGCTTGCACGTGGACATCACATTTGCACAGACTGCAGATACTGGTAGGTGAGCTATATTCAGAGTGGATTTCTCTTCTCCTGTCTGTCCTTCTTTTCTAAGGTCTCCGCTATCCAGTTGCAATGGAAGTGAGAGGTGATAACCGCACCAGCTACTGTCGTTATAAGAATAGAAATGGTGCATATTTGATGCACGTGCCTCAGTGAATGCTGTATATATAAAAAGTCCAGTTCTGTAGGTATGATAGATGTGCACTGCTCTCAAGTTAGGCTGAGAACACCTTAAGCCACAGTTCACTGCAGAGTGATTAATTATATACTTACTACTACAAGGAGAAAGAATTAAGGACCATCTGCAAAGTGTTGCAGAACGATGCGGTTTGTGTCACAGCTTGGTTAGGAACGCTGTGTCCTAGCTCGCTGAACCCTGGGATCTTCTCTGGTGGAACTGTAACTACCTCCTTCCACAACTTCGTTATTATCCTCCCTGTAGTCTACTTACGTTTATACCCCACAGATAAACTAAAAAGACATGACTAGCCACCTACTGTGTCTCAGTCCCAAATCTGTAATGTGACTTGATTGGTAGAAAATTAGCGCAGTAAACATTTGTGTGATAAGTTCATCTGTGGATTCCTGTGCTTTGCATTATATTCTCTGCTGCTCTGCAGTGCACTTTCTTTTGGTTTGAGTGCCATTGCTAAAGACCACGGGCTGTCTGTTTTGAGCCTGACCTCGCTGCAAGACCTTTGCAAGAACCCAGCCAGAATTTTGCAAGTCGATCCAGTGAATGTGCTGGCTCAGTGGTACAGGTGATGCCCTCGTTTCTTTCTTTCTTTTTCTGGTACTCTGCAGGCCATCCTTCTAGAAGATATTTCAAGGTATATATCTTTTTTTTTTTCCCTGTACATGCTCTAAAACAAATTCTAGCTATTTTCTACACTGTATCAGATTTCAATCTTTTTTTGTCCTAAAAGTTTTTTTTGAAACTTCTCTTAAAAAAGATCTTTAACAGATCTAGTAACTAAGTAATAAAAACTGAATGTCACAGCAAAGTCAAATCATAACAATGTGACAGGATATATTGGCTCTTAAGGAGAAAATTACTGTCATTTGCTTTATTGTATGGAGTTTAAAAATAAGACAGCTCACAAGTGTAATAACATACAAGGGCTTGGTTTGGTTTTGCACGCTAGTTCTGTTAATTCTTGAATTTTTTTTCGGTGGCTGTATGTATGTGCTATTTTGGTAGGCTTCAAAATTTACTTTCATTTCTTGCAAGCTAGAAAAGTGACCAGAATGACATCTGTCATTCCGATGTTACAGAGGAATTTAAATACACGTTGTATTGATATTTGGGGTGGGGTGTGTTTTTATTTTAATCTCTTCATAATCAATAAGCTGTTTTCATTTTTAGATCTTTGTATAAGAATTAATTGAAACATTCTAGTTTTTCAACACTTAGACAAACTTTTTCAATGTAAAAATGCTGTCTTGCAACTAACCGTCTTTAAAAATGGTGTACTTGATCATTGTTGGGAAACCGAAGTAGCTCTTTTTATTTCAGCGTGCTTAATGCAGGGTATTTTATTTCTATATAAATACCTTGGAGAGCAGGAGGAGCATGAAACTGGGTAGGTGTTGATTCAATACGTATACCTTGGGAGGTGTGTGGGGAAAAAAAAGCTCAGTGCTACAAATGCTGGTGACATGTTATATCAAACTCTGAGGGACTGACCAGGCACATGATCTTGCATGCTTTTTTCAAAGGGATAAACAAAGATTGTGGGTTATGCACAGTGATGATTGAGATGATTGAAGTGATGATTGAATTCAGTGAGCTTTGAAGCCTTCAGATTCTGAAGAAAGATTTGGCAGAAATGTACTCTTTGTACATTTTTGTACATTCCATCCTGTAGTATAGACCATATCCTGTTGGTTTACTCGAAAAATCTGGAACTTTCTGGCAAAGATTCACGAATGAATTTTCAGTTTTCATGGTTGCTGACAGCTAATCTCTCCTGCTGCCTTTGATGAACAATGTGACATGCACAGGCGGTGGATGACAGGTTATATTGTGTTTGAGCATATTCTCTGCCTGTGGCGGGGAGACCTTCCCAACAGCAGGCAAGAGCCACTAAAATTGATTTTTGTGGTGCAAAGCCTTGTAGGTCCTTTGGTGGAAGAGTAGTTACTTTATATGCATATCTGCACTCATGGGGTTTCCTTTTGGCTTTTACGTGTGAAGATTTGTTCTCACGCCTCTGAGTTGGTGGTTTTCTTTATTTTGCTGTGGGTTTTCCTTTCTAGATGGATCGATATTTGATAGCAGCAAGACTGCTGTTAGACCACTATGTAATTTTGTGCATCACACCCTGCTGATATTGGTAGAAGGCTGTTTTCCTCTCCAACTTCAAAATTAAGCTTCAAAAGAATATTACAATACAGAGAATCAAAATTACTACTTGGTCTCATGGCCTGAATTAGGCAATATTTTAATTCAGAATTTCAAATACAGTAAGCACAGGGTTGAATAGCTGAATCGTTACCTAGAATATTAATGGATCTTTTACCATTTGTAGGAATGAGCGTTTTCATAGACTCGTGCAATAGATTGAGTTGGAAGGGACCTTTAAAGGTCATCTAGTCCAATCCCCAACCTGCAGTGAGCTGGGACATCTTCAACTAGATCAGGTTGCCGAGAGGGATGTTTCCAGGCATGGGGTATCTACCACCTCTCTGGGCAATCTGTTCCAGTGTTTCACCACCCTTATGTAAAAAATTTCTTCCTTCTATCTAGTCTAAACCTTCCCTTTTTTAGTTTAAAGCCATTACCCTTTGTCCTATCGCAACAGGCCCTGCTAAAAAGTTTGTCCACATCTTTCCTGTAGGCCTCCTGTAAGTGCTGAAAGGCCACAATAAGGTCTCCCCAGAGCCTTCTCTTCTCCAGGCTGAACACCTGCAACTCTCTCAGACTGAGTGCCTTTGAGTATTATATTTTGGTTCTGAGTGAAGAAGATAGCTGGCTATTTTTTTAGCGCTAACAATACAAGACTTAAAATTTCACCATTGTAAGTATTTGGGAACATCACTGCTTTGGTGGGCGTTTTGTTTCTGAGGCAGGGTTTGCCTCCAGCGAGGGAGCCCCATTTCTGTAGCTCTTGTCCCAGCCTGGTCTCATGGCCTGGGCTTCACTGGCTTTGGGGGAGACTGTGCGTGCACTTAATGAATTTTAGTGAACAGCATGGTTTACTGGTCTTCACCTCCTAAACTTTTCCTCACATTTGGGATTATATGGAGTGTTGGGTCTATAGCATGCATTAAATGAATGTGAAATAGGGTTTTCCTTTTGTGGTGTGTGGATGGTATAGAGGGCAATAAAAATATTGGCCCTTCAGCTTGCAAACTTCTGAGGTCTGGTATGTGTTAGCGTGAGCATTTGGAATAGAACAGTTTCTGTCCTGCCAGGGTAGTTACAGTCTAGCTAACAGTGTTTTCAAGTACAAGCTTTCCATTCATGTATAGTAAGTCTGTAAGTGATTTGGGTTTTTCCCAAGTCCTGTATTTTAAATTTTTTGCTTGTAAAAGTGGCTTAATGTCTGATTCTTTCTACAGCTTGTTAAATTCCAGTGAGCCTATTCGTTCTAACACTTAGCTTCCCCTGTTATTATACTATTTTTGTTAATAAGAGCGATACTAATTTATATGTTAATGGTGTAAATAATTGAAACTTACTATCTTTTTCAGTAATAGCTGGTTTTCGAGGGACAGTCCCACATGGCCTATCACTGGAGATTGGAGACACCGTTCAGATATTAGAGAAATGTGACGGTAAGTTCACAGGTTGGAATTCCAGTGATAATGAACTATTGTATACTGTTGATTTGAACACCTTTATTATTCATTTATTTTCTTAAATTAACACATTTTTTAAGTCAATAATATGACACTTTCTGGGCTCTTAATTTTTTTCACAATTCCAATGCACTCTAATCCCTATAATAATTAATTTGCTGTTCATTCTTTTTATTTAATCTCTCAGCTTAATAAGCATTCACAGACAATAACAGTTCTCATTTTGATTCTTCTGCTTTCTTGGTATTTCCAAGGGAAGCCTGGCTGCCATCAAGACTCTTTCAAATGAATTCAAAGTCTGAAGTTTAAAACTTAAAGCAGTGTAAACACTCTCTTCTTCCTCTGTTCTGAGGTAGAGGATACTCATGATTTTAGCAAATGTCCGTTAGTAGTATAAGAAAAATAAAGTTGCATTTTTTTCATAATCTGCCTTCTTAATACATTACCTAAGGCTTATCTGTCAACATGATTTTTTTTTATAATTTAGGATTGTGTAGGTATTTTTTGGTTTCATATCAGGATTATATACTGTTATTCTTGTAAGAAATTTTCTTATGGAAGGAATAGGATCTATTCTTTTGAATCAGGTATATTATGAATTTTGTATAGTAATGCAGTTGATAGATTTAAAACATGATATCCAAAAATGATTTGTAAATATTTACAGTGACTATGAAAACCTTTTGCTTTTATCTGGTGTGGTGTCTAGTGCAAAATATAGCTGGTTTACATTGTTAGAAACATTTGGGGATACAGGGTTAAAGAGTAATTCCTGAAAATGTGTGAATTAAGTCATCTGAATATGAGCTGATTTAAACATAATACCTTCCATTGTATGGAAAATCTTTTAAATGAGTGCAGTCTGACAGCACTGTGTAATTGTCTTATCTGTCCAAAAGGGAAAGATGAAATCTGTTTTACATACAGAAATGATTTGCATACTTTAAAAAGCAAAATGTTCTTTCTTTACAGGATGGTACAGAGGATTTGCCTTAAAAAACCCCAATGTTAAGGTAAAGGTCAATTGCAGTTTTGCATTCTTTGGCAAAAATGTGTATTTACTTTTTAAAAGTTTATAGTCTCCATGTAAGTATATGATATTTACTCTTAAAAGAAAACTACAGCTTAGTGTTAAGTATGTTATTGATATTGCTTTAATTAGATTTGGACATGGATTACACTTCTGAAATGCCCCTATGTATTAGGATGATACACTTTACAAATCCGAGGCTCTGGTGAATTATCTTTTATTTCTGGTTTTTAGATTGTGAACTCAGAGGAAGTTAAGATGAAGGGAAAAGACTACTGAGAATACAAATTGTAAATACTATTGAAAAAGTTGGTTAGACTGCGCCTATATTTCTTGATGTTATGAATTAATTTAGAGCAGCCAGTGGAGACAGTTTATAGGAGCCACGTGCATTGTATCAATTGAATAAAAAGATATGTAAATATGTATATATGGTTCATTTTATTTTTCATTTGTGTGTAGTCATTGATTTCCACAGTAGTATAGCTGATAGTACTCTAAACCAGACTTCACTGATTATTTTTTCTGTGTTCATACATGAAATATTATGAAGTTCATATTTCAGCATTTGTTCATGTTGAATCTGTTTAAGCGTTACCAATCTTATTTGTCTTTCTATTTTCTTCATCTCTCCTATTGACTAGCCTCTGTGACTGTAAAGATTTTGTTTTTTCATATGGGAAACCATTTCAAGATTATTTTTTTTGTCACTACAGTACTAAGGTTTTTAGTCTCATTAAAGCCATTGAAGAAAGATCTTAACTCATCTGTTACTCTTTAACCTGCATTGTAAGCTTCACTCTTTTTTTTTCCTCTCTTCATTTCCAAGCCTTTTCAGCTGCAAAATAGGGCACATATATATTAATTTCAAAAGTTTCCAGGGGCTCATATCATAAGTCATTGGCATTTTGTGCCTAGGGCTGCAGTCTCTGCTCACATAAATTTCCTTTGATTTGTATGTAGGGTCAATGGCAAACAATAAATTTATCCACAGAGTCTAATCTGATGTTTACTGCTTTGACCTCATTGATATATATTGTAATTTGATATATAAGACATGAGCAGTTGAGATTCGTTATTGCATCTTCTGTGTCTTTTGTTGCAATTCTCACCACATGCTTGCTGTCAGTCTTGCTTTGTGGTCTGTCAAATGTGTTGACAGAAGTTATGAATAGGTTTTCTAAACATGACTTGATGTGCGAAGAAATGAGATGTATATTTTCTGCTTTCCTAGTGTGAATGCAAACAGTTTTCTGAATTGGATTTTTTTGCAGGGAGTCTCTCCAAAAGTAAAATAATAAGAGCACCTTGTAACTCTGCTTGTTATTGGTATTGCTCTGTCAAGATTCTTCCCTTGTTATTCTGCCAGGTTTGACACTCAAAGAAATTATTTGTGGCAGCTGATTTGCAGTAAGCGTGCATATGCAGCCATCCTGCTTTCTGGCACAGCGCTACAAGTGCAAGGCTGTACATCTTACTGTCCTTGGGAGATGCTCTCCTGAACTACTTTACATTACTGAGGAGTAAGAACATTCACAAGGGCAGGTCCCCCTACACAGTAGATGCATTTTTGTCAAAGGTCTAATGTCTGTGTTAAAAGGAAAGGGGGCACCATCATCACAAAGGAAAGCTGTAAGCAGCTGTGCTTATAAAGGAGAACATATATGTATTTTCCTTCCCTGCATTATGTAACGAGCTGTAGTGTATTACGATCCCAGCCAGAAGCTTGAAGCTGAGTTGCTTCATTTTGCTCATTGTTCTGATTTATGAAGGCTAGTGCGCTGTAAGAGCAGTACGGCTGTTGCAGCAATGCTGTCCGTTCAAAACAACAGTGGAGAGCTGTTAAATAATTAGAAAAGGACCACTCCTGTCAGGACACTGAGGTTCTTTGGTAGGCGTCTTCCACAGCTTTCCCATGTGCTGCAGGGCATAGTAGCCACCAAATCAAACTTTATTTTGACTTTCTTTATTAACTTAACTTTATTTTTATTGAACTTTGTTAACTTTGTTTATTTTGCTTTATTTTGAAAAACCCTATCTGAAGATACAATTTTTAAGATGCTGTTGGTAAGATGTTACCCCTCACAGTTGGTCCATTTCTTGTCAAGATTGGAATAATTAATAAAAACATCTAGGATAAGTCAGCTCTCAGGAAATCTTCTACATGTTCTATGCATGTTTATCTTCTAATTTTCTGAAGTATTGAAGGATTAAAACTCTACTGAATACGGCATTTTAGTTTTCTTTAGATCTATACTGAGTATATATTGCATTCTTTTTTTGTGCATGTTTCTTGGTAATTATTTGGAGGACTTTTAATTCAGCACAGCTTTGCATATTAAATGGTACTAAATGGTACTCCAAACTCATGTAAGGGTTTTTTTTTTTTCTTGTTTTTACCTAAACTATTTTATTTTTCAGGGCATATTTCCATCCAACTACATTCATTTGAAAAATGCGTGTGTTAAGAACAAAGGGTAGGTGAAATATTCTGAATTCAAATATTTAAACATACGTGGTCACTTAGTTGTACTAAAGACCTTTTGCTTATAAGGTAAATTGGTGATTTCATTATGTTCTATTATCTTAACTTCAGCTTACTGCCAGAGGACTTGAAATGATTGTCCTAAGCTAACCTGATACTTCTGCATGGTCATAAAATTGGAGTGACCTATTCTGAAAAAACATAGAGTACAATTGGTAATATCAGTCTATATTGTCTAGAGGAAAGAAAAAGATTGGATGTTTTCACTTCCTGTTGTTAAATTTGGCTTGAAAAAGGTATTGCCTCAATTAGAAGAAGTTATTCTGTACAGAAGCTGGCTATTAACCTGCTGTTTAAGATTAGTTGTTTTCTTTGAGGACAGCAGCTGCACCATGGCAGACAGCTGGCATTTTATAAAAAAAATGGTAAAAAAATGTATCAGTTCAATGGCAAAAGATTTCACCAAAACTGTAAATGAATAGACATTTTTTCCTTTACTACTTTTCTTCAGGTGGTGAAAAGCCAATACTTGTTTTTTACAACAACTGATGTCTTTTCATTTTTAGAAGAGTTAATAAAAAACAGAATAATGGGTTAAAATTAGTTAAAAAATTTTTGGTTTGAAACTCACATGTTCTGACTAAAAGGAACATTGTTTTTTCTTTTTTTAGACATAATACTTGACACTTTAAAAAGTTTCAGTGATCTTATTTCAACATAGCTTTTTTCCAAAGTTTTACTTAATTTGGGAATGTTCACATTGTATCATTTATTTAGATGTATTAATAGACCTGATACATAACAGTTTGAAACCTGTTTAGGTAAAGATGTTTCTCATCGTAGTAGGTGGAGGCCTAAGCATCAGGTGTAGGTGACCTTTATTTTGGGAACATGAATGAGTGAGTAGAAGGTCCATGTTTCATGATGGGCAGAAATAATCATGAAGACTAATCATATTTAAAAAATAAATAAAATCTCATTCCCACAGGTGAAAATGGCTCCACATTACTATTAAACAGTCTGTTGTTTGCTATGAAGTTTAAGCCACATGTGGTTTGACATGCCCTAGGATCCTTTCTCCTTTAAAAGTGGTTGTAGATAAAACTGAAGGTTCAGTGAAATAAAATTGTTGTAAACCATCACAATAAAACAAAGCTTAAAGAGGGAATAATTTTTGTTGGCAAACACCACGGCAATACTTGCAGGGAGTTCAATCTTTGTTGTCTCTATTTTCTTCATTTGTCTGTGTTTCCCATTCAGGCCATGTGCCCAACAGCACATCACAGCCAGGGGCTGTCACATTGTTATGTTAACTTGATAAGAGAGAAATGATAACATAAGAAAAGTAATCTAGACATGAATGCAAACCTTTGAAATGCACTGCATGTGAGAACGAAGTGGCAGTAATGATGGTGTGTAAAGTGATGGTGTGGTAGAGAGTTTAGTGTTGACCAAGCCAACCCAGCTTTTTCTTGGCCACCATCAAATACGCAAGAACTCACTCACACTGTGCTAGTTTTCTTTGGATTTTTTTGTATCCTCTTTCAATTGAAGGAATGACATTTTCTGTCTTATTTCTATAAACAGACATGTAAAAAAGAGTGGCAACAATCACTGGTTTAGAGTCTAAGCTAAAGCAAGATCCCTTTGAAAACTGGGAATTACCCTGCTATGAAAGCAGTTTTTGACATGCATAGTTAAAAACTCACCTTGACTTCTCTAGAACCAAGTCTTTCCATGGGACTTAAATTATTTTGACCCAAGACTTTTCCATGGGGATTAAATGAAATATACAAATAGAAAGTGTCACGGGCTGAAGGAGCACTCATGTAGGTTGATAGATATCATTGTTGACAGAAGGAAGTCTTTATATCAGTAAATATAATAGGATTTGTAATGCTTGTGTAATATCATGTGTTCTTCTGCATGTTACAGACAATTTGAAATGGTTATTCCAACAGAAGATTCTGTTATTACAGAAATGACATCAACTTTAAGAGACTGGGGAACAATGTGGAAACAACTCTATGTGGCAAGTACCCTGAATAATGTTGCTTTGATTTTTATGCCAACTCAAAAGACACACTGTTGTTTAGATGTTGTAGTTTAGTTTAAGTATGTATTTCAGAAAAAAAGGGTACAGTTTGGTTTTAACTGTTCTAATTATGGACTAAATGCATCTCTTAATTTGTTCCAGTCATTGACTACTACTGCTGCTAAACTTTAGCAACTTATTGAGTCTTACCCAGCTTCATCGTTTAGCCATTGAATCTAAGGATTCCTTTGTCTGCTAAATTGAGGTGTTAGAAATAAGTGTAACAAACTATTGGTATTTTATTGAAATACAGAAATATAGTATTTTTTTTTTAAATCTCTCAGCCAGTTGATTTGATTTATACTCATTTCCCCATAGATTTTTTTATTTCCTTTCACATCCACATACTCACAAGCACTGAGATGCGTAGATGTTATTTGACCAGAATCTCTTGTATATGAGACAGAGACCAAGGGATGCCAGCTGTTGAGTCCTCATTGTTGAGGGGGGCTGGGGGGTGGCTCTTTACAGGCAATAGTGAACTGATTTTGCGTTTACCTACCACACATTAAAGATTTGGATTCTGGTTTTGAACTTCTTTCTTATGTCACACTTCGTAAGTCTTAAGTAAAAGCCCCATGTTTCACTGTTCTCTTGTGTTCCTTAGCTGGATATTTTGTGGCTCCGGTCTTTTTCTCCCTCTCTCTGATATCTTCAGGTCAGGTTGTTTCTCTACTTGTTTCAAAGAAATCGCACTTATGGTGTTCTATGGCTATTAGTGCCTACCTTTTCTTGCTCTGTCATTTCTTCTCATACTTATGTATACATTTTCGTATTTCATTCATACCAGTCCTAGCAATTTGTTGTTTAACCCAGCAGACAGCTAAACACCACACAGCCATTCTCACTCCTCCCGCCCCCAGTGGGATGGGGGAGAGAATCAGAAAAAAAAAAAGTAAAATTTGTGGGTTGAGATAAAGACAGTTTAATAGGACAGAAAAGGAAGGGAAATTAATAATAATAATCATCATCATAATCATAAATACAAAACAAGTGATGCACAATGTAGTTGCTCACCGCTTGCGAACTGATGCCTGGCTAGTTCCTGGGCAGTGGCCCCCAGCCAGCTTTCCCCCTAGTTTATATACTGAGCATGACATCATATGGTATGGTACATATCTTGGCCAGTTTGGGTCAGCTGTGCTGGCTGTGTCCCCTCCCAGCTTCTTGTGGCCTTCCGCCCCGCCACCTCCTCGCTGGCCAGGACAGTATGAGAAGCTGAGAAGTCCTGGACTTAGTGTAGACACTGCTTGGCAAGAACTAAAACATCAGTGTGTTATCAGCACTATTCTCATCCTAAATCCAAAACACAGCACTGTACCAGCTAGTAAGAAGAAAATTAACTCTTCCAGCTGAAACCAGGACATAATTCTATTTCAACTCCCTACAGAATGCTGCTCTGTGAAATTGTTTCACTTTAATAGATACTTACAGTCTTAGCTTTCTGTTTAACTATCTTAGTAGATTCATCTTCTTAAATTTAACTTTAAATCATGTTTTTTAGCCTTAACTATTCCTGTTTTCTGAACTCATGTTGTGTTTTTTGTTGCATTTCTGGACTAAGAACTAGTTGTAGTATTCCAGTAGCACCAAACACAAAGTAGCAATAAGCAACTATTCTTTCTTTCTCAAAGAACACCTGTGGTTTGTATTATTTCTATAATTTCCATTTATCACTCCAGCACTCTGTTGTCCTCGCTCTCTAAATGTGGCCTCTCCAATTCTGTAATTAAATCCCTTAAAAACTTCAGTTGAACAAAGATTATATCAATAAAAATTTTTGTGGGTTTTTTCCTTAATTAGGGTAGGCAAACATTTTTACATAGAGAAAACTCCTCCAAACTCAGCCATCTGATGGTTTCCTATTTATAGTTTTATTTTGAGTCACCAGTCATTTAAGCAGCTCTTACTCCATTACATAAATCATACAGATGTGGGATTATTCTACTTTATCTAAATGTTGTGCAGTACCAATAGGATCTTGGATACAAGCTACTTTTCACTGCCATGTCTCCTATGAACCTGCTGCAGCCTCCCATTCTTTGGAGAGGTTTCAGACCAGTGACTTGCCTCTTCACTGTAAGAAATCCTACCTTTTCCTTCTCTGAACTGGCTACCACCATAGGTAGAAATTGTTCTGTTTCAGTGTGCTTACAACACACGTAAAAAAACCTGTTCAATATCTCTCTTTATTCTGACTGAAGTGCAGCCTTCATTGACTGTTTTGCATCTTTTAATATATTTTTTGCCCATCATAATCTAAGCCATAATAATTGCTATAATTTCCTTCTTTCACACCTACTTCTATTTCCCCTGTTAACTGATAATTTTTTTTTTACTTTCCCTTGGCTGTAGAGTTCTGTCTTTAAAGGTTTAACTAAAATATTTTAGTTTTAAATTGTGATTTGTATCATGATTGTCTTCCATTTTTAACATTTGACCTTCTAATCTACTACATTAAAACCAAATCACGGTTTGGACTTGACAGCATGTGCACATGTCCTGGTTTAGGTCAAAACCGGTTCACTTGCATCTGCATAGTCTCCAGTCCTTCATCTTAACTCATTGCTGAGCTGATAGTTATGAGAAGATTAGCTGCCTTCTGCTGGTACAGGGGCTGCTTCTGCTACATAAGAAACAGCAATGAGTGGAGACCTCCTACAAGTCAGGATGTACAGAAGTAGCCAGTCTGCCTTTTTGAGATGATTGTATGGATTGTGTTCAGAGAGATTGTTCCAAAGCAGGTGACCTTTCTGAAACCTGCAATTGGGGCAGTTGCTAATTTGCTTGGTGAAAGCTTTTTTTACAAGAACTTACAAAATCAAGTCTGTCTTTCTGTTGGATTCTAAGTAATACAGTATCATTTTAAACATGACAATGAAGTAGTAATTAAGTAGTATGAACTGTTTCTGGAGAAACAAGAAACTTTCTTCAAAGCTTGTTTGAAATTTCTCTAGATTATAATGGGAGGTAGTTTTCTCAAATGTCTGAAGCATATCTAAGTGTGATTACTTTGTGTATGTTAGCAAGTACATTAGTACATTGGCTTCTCCTGGAACAAGAGAAGCAAAAATATGGTTCCTTGGTCTACAGACATAAATCTATAAAGCAAGCACAGTTGCTGGCAGATCCACTCAGCACTCTGAGATACAAGCAACTCATAAACAAATTCTAGAGCTTTGGAAAAAAAAAAGATACCTGAAAATGTTAATTTGAGCTTAATAGTGGTGTTAAACATTTGCATGTCTCTTGTTTTTACATGAATAATTTACTTCAGTAGAGCTTATCAGAGACTGAAAACAAAGTTACACCTGAATTAGTGTTTGAATCAAATTCAATTTGGTTTTTTTTTGTAGAAATGAAATCTTTATACACTAGTGTCTGATGGAAAACTGTGAAAACATACTGTCAGCCTAGTTCTCTATAATGTTCCTATAAAGTCTTTTTTGTCTCTTGCTCCTAATTCAAGAGCTATTTGTATGACCTTTTTTTGTTTTCTTTTGCTTATAAAGTTCATATATTCCTATTGTTCTTACTGAAGTTGTTTTTTTGTCAACTTTTTTCTTCAATGCTGTTGTTCCTGCATGTTCAAAATACACTGGCTTTCTTTTTTTCCAGACAGAAAGCCAAGACAAACAATAAGTTAATGCCCGTTTTAGCGAGCTTATGAAGTGAATGAATGTGAAATAGAAAGAGTAGATTTATCAAACTGCAGTTTGTCAGAGCCCTTGGAATATAAAAGTTATTGATGGAGAGTAATGGTGCTTGTAAGTGAATTTTAGCATTTCATAGCAGTTATGCAGCAGAAGTAGCTGAACTTTGTTTTTTATACCATTTCTTCATAGGACGAAGGAAAAGGGAAATGGACTTAGGGTTTTTGGCAAGAATTAGCAGAACAAATCTGAATAGGAATGTTTTTTCAACTGTGTGATGCATTACTAAATGGAGGTTGCAATAATTTCCTCAAGCTAAAGTTTCTCAGAAAAACTGTATCAAGTAAAACCACTTAGAATTGGTGAAGGAAAAGTTAAAAGGACTTCTGTTTGGGAGGAAACTCTTATGGGAAATTGTTTATGTCCTTAACTGGTATATAATTAGAGTAGGAGGATGTGGTTTAAAAAGCGATCATATTCACATCATTTCTCCCACTTCACAGTTAGATGAAGAAGAACTGTCTGGACAAGTTTCTGTCTACGTAATACTATTTATTTATGGTTATGCAGTAGTGTGTACAGTTATATCCATAAAAGAACATTAACACTCTGTGGTTCAGAGTTTGAATGCCAGGAGCTGTTGCCTTTTGATCCACTTATCTGTATGAGTTCAAATAGTCTTGAATTACATGATCACGTATTCAGTTTGGATGGGACAGCAGCACAGAATGAACATGTTCTTGGAATAAAACAGTGCTATGGCATGAAACAACTTCTTGTTAATTTTTGTCATATCTATCACATAAATTAGACTGCGTTAACATGAGGCATAAGGAGTTGGAGTGAAATTTTGGAGTGGGGTGCAAAGACAGTTTCTGTGGTAAGCTCTGAGATATTTTTATATGCCCACACATACACATGCATGCAGGTAAAATGATCACAGTATGATGGGGGGGAAAAAAGATCATGGCTAAGTAGGGGAATAAGGAAGGAGTTTTATTGATTTCCCCCACCATATCTGTATTTATTAGGATTCTCGGCTTATACAGTTGATGTAGAGGCAATTACATTTTTATCTCACAGAGGAATGAGGGGGATCTCTTTCACCGACTGTGGCACATAATGAATGAAATCCTAGACCTGCGAAGGCAGGTCCTTGTCGGCCATCTCACCCATGATCGAATGAAAGATGTCAAGCGACACATCACTGCTCGTCTGGATTGGGGCAATGAGTGAGTAAATATAATAATAAATGAAAATAGTGTAATGTAATTATAATGCCACAGCTTTAGGCTCATTGTAGAATGTTGAAGTAAGGAACAAACTTCTTACATACGTCTTCCTACTATGCTCTGCGTCTTTCTCTTATAGAATAACTAGTAAGTGCTGATGCAAATTGTATTATCATACTACTTTTTAAAAAAAGCAAGAAAAAGGTTAAAATACCTCTTCATGTTTGTGTGCTGTTTCCAAAGTCTCTTCTTTAGCCTATATTTATTCAGTTAAATCCTGATTAACTGCAGCAATATTCAATAGTAGAATTAACTGAATTTCAGGGGTTTCTGCAACCACTGCTATCTGAAAGCCTAAATACCTAACATAGTGGAAGAACTGTACTTAACTGTGTGTGATTAACTGTCTACTTAGAATTCTGTGCTAACCAAACGAAATTGTGATGTTTTTTGAAGTGGTCAGTTCCTACTCCTAAAAAACATATTTTAAAAAAAAATTCTAATTTTTCAGGTTTTTCTAAATTCAGTGTGACTGCCCCATATGTGTTCTTAATCTTTATTGCATGCTGCTGTGCTGAAAATAAGTTCTATTCCTGTTGATTCAAGTTCATTTCACATTTTGTTCAGAGGATGCAGCCAAGCACTTTTGGTGCCATCCAGTCCAAATAAAGAATAAGTTGATGTTTCGGCATTTGATGGATTTTCTTTGTATCATCTTTTGCACGGTTGTCATTCAAATTGACAGTCCTAGTGCAAGTCACATTGTACAATGTCCACAGTAGTACAAAGGACAATATCTATTGCACATTGTCCACAATGTGGAACACATTTAAAAATTGTGGAAAAACATATTCCATTAACGTTACAATGTGAAGAAAGGGGAGGAATCATCTGTGAATGGTGAATACACCCAAAATACATTAAAACAAAACCAAAACCAGCTGTAGAGTACCAATTAACATCTACATTGTTTGTTGGAATGTTTCTGTTAAATTAACTTATTGCTTCTATTTACATTTATTTCCTTTGTGTGTAGAAACTACTTACTCTTATTTCATTTCTCATACAGACAACTGGGACTTGACTTAGTTCCGAGAAAAGAATATGCTATGGTGGATCCTGAAGAGATCAGCATTACAGAGCTCTACAGGCTGGTATGTGAATGTAATACTCAGTACTTTTGCTATCAAACTGCATAGTGACAGTTTGATGGCAGCTTTGTTCTACTTAACCAAAAGTACTTTTTTTGATCAAAGAAATTGGCATTTGATAACATAATGAGTTTTACTATGAAGAAAGAAGTTTTCTTTTGAACAGTTATGTCATCTCTACATCTGCATGAGATGCTTTGATTTGATACCAAATTTGCATGTGCACACATGCTCATTTTACGTTATTTGTAAAAAGTTTTGGTTACTGATATATCATTAAAATTGTGACTGTTAACGTGAACTTAATAATCAATAAAAGCTCATGAAACTCGTTTTCATTAAAGCTTTAACTGGCCCATGAGTCCCATTAGATATACTCATGGTACAAGTACTGTCATAATTAATCATACTGGGCTATTGGTCTTTTCTAATATATTAATGTAAATAGCAGTTCAAGTGCATAGAAAAGCTCTCCTTTTGGTATGAAAGCCCATCTTGATTTACTAAAAACAGCACTGATATTTCTTATTCCAAGTTAATCTCCAGTGAGGTCTAAGAAAACTTGTCAGTTCATTTATGTGAGCTTTGGCTTATATTTAAGTGCTGCAGCTGTTACAGACATACAGTTCTGAGCCTTACTTGCTTAAGAGTAAGCTTTTATTTAACCTAAATTTTATTTATGTTAACTTAGATATTTAAATATAGAATAAAGCAAAAATATAATTGGTACAATTTGCTGTGGAGCTGAAATTGTAATATATTTTTCATAGTTTGTAACTACTTACATTGATAACTTGTAATGTCAAGCCTAATAGTAATTTCTTCATGCTAGAATCAGTATACCTTTGGGCAGTTTCAAAGTCATATGTAATCTTGTGGAATCCTGTTGAAGCACTAGATGAAATACTGTGAGGAACTATTAATCATAAGAGAAACATACCGAGGAAGAATAACCCAGAAAACTAATGATGGAACACCTGGAGTGCACTCTCAAAACTAAAGAGTGGGGGGGAAAAAAAAAGCCAAGATAACCTCAGTTTGAAGGCTAAGTAGCTTAGAAAGATTGCTGTTTTAAACTATTTTTGGTACAATGTAAGAGAAATAGTACACCTTAATATTGTCCTACCCTTAATGGGTGATTAAAATGGTGACGGTATAAACTGTGAAGTCAAATCAAGAGAATTTAGTAGCTTCTGTATAGCAGTCTGCCAAAATTTTAAATTATGGACGTGATTTTTTTCCATTTTAAAATGCTGGTATTTAGTCTTCTGCAAAAGCATTTTTGTGTGTTCACGTACTAGAGTATCAGATCATTAAGTATTTAAACCAGCTATGAAATACTATATTGTTACAGCACAAAGCTTTAAAGCGGCTTAGAATTTTCTGAGTAGAAAAACGTTAACCTTCTAGAGGTTACTGTTTTTCTCCTAGAGATAATGATGATGCAGTGCAACACTGGAAAAGTCACTTCCTTATGTTCTCCTTCTCAGATACAAATATGAAAAAAAAAAAAAGAAAATTTTAAAAAAACCTATTACAAGTCAATACTAAATTAAAAATTTAAAAGTTGTGATTAACAAAGTAGTTCAGTATTACATTTTTTACCTCTTTTTGTTTTGAGGTTTTTACCATTAATTCAAACTGGCTGCTATGTTATTTGTGGTATTTTTAGATGGAGCATCGTCATCGAAAAAAAGACACACCAGTACCAGCCAGCAGCCACCATCTTTTTGTTCAGATGAAGAGTCTAATGTGCTCCAATCTGGGAGAGGAACTGGAAGTAATCTTCTCACTCTTTGATAGTAAAGAAAATCGTCCCATCAGGTACCACATGATTTTTCACTTGAATACTGATTTTAGATAAGTTTTGTTGATAAGTTTTGATCCAGGAAGCAAATTTCACATTTAGAAACAAGTTGAAGATGGTCTTGATTTGATATAATTTTTTTTGCTTCCTTTTGAAATTCAGTTTCTATACTTAATAGTTTCTAGTATCGCTTTAGTTTTAAATAATATATATTTCTCTGTTTTGTTTACCTATCTCAGTTTTCTGTTGGTTTTGTTTGTATAGGAACATATATACATGTATGCATACAGAGGGAATATTAGTTCTGTGACCTAAAAGTCATTTTTCAGTATCCCTATTTTCCTCTCTCCTAATCAGTGCACATTCAAAACTTAGAACTGTTGCTTGCTCTGTAATATTTATGAGATGAATTCTCCTAGGTACATGAGACTGGAGGGCTGCCCTTAGTCAGTGAATTAAGAGTCTTTTTATAAAAGGAGCCTGTATTTCAATGAGGAGGTGCCTCATTAGTGAAACAGTCAAACCCAATCTCACATCCATTTAGGATTTGTTTGGTCTCTTTTTTCAGCTGGGAGCTGATCCCGTAACCATTCTTTTTCTATTTGTCCTAGAGCTTAAATTCTGTGACAGCCCTGATAACCTTTTAATTTTTAAATATTCGGTAGTTATTTCTACTCCCAGCACATTTCTGGCTAAGAAATAGAACGTGGGAATGAACAGTAGCAGAACCATGATGCACTTAATAAATAGAATTAGTGCAAGAGCCTTTTAAGCTCTGTCTGGAGAATATTCCAGGAAGGTTGAACCACTAAATGCTTGTGCAGTGGTGATGGGAGATCACCCTCTGGTCAGAAGGCTCCCATTTGTAATTTGCTGCTGGTTTTTGGGCACTGTATTCTTCTCTGCTCTCCTCACCACAGAAAGAGCCGCTTCTGGAGGCAACAGGCATCATGTGCTTTAAGACTGGCCACCAGAGAAATGAAAAACTAGTCTTCAAAACAATGAACACTTTAGATAAGACAGCTCACAAATACACGAAAAGATATATAAGCAACTGCCCTAAGCCTGTTAATGGGGTAAAAAGTGGTACTCAAAATGTGTACAAAGCCATGTCTGTGTACTAGTTATTGTCTTAAATGTGGCAATAGGAATTTGAGGAACCATGTGGAATTTGAGCTAAATTTGACAAAATTATGTCTGTGCTTTGTAGTTGGCCAAGATAACTAACCAGTGCTTTGAAGGAAGAGTATACTGAGTAAATTGATTTTTATTGGTAATGAAATGATATATAAGCAAATATTGTTACTGTATTAGCTGCTAAATACTGCCACTTAATTCTGGCCTGCGCTTTGGACATTAGTCACCAAAACACAGTTTACTGTCGTTTCTGAGAATTAAACGTGCATCAGGGCACGTCTTTTGTGTTCACTCCAGTGAATGGCACAGCAGGTGATAGATTTAGGAGAGAGCTTCAGACCTTGACAGAAAACAATTTGGGTGTTATGGATTGCTGAAAACAAGGTTATGGCAGTAGTGGTGGTATGAAAGCAAATGGATTGGATTTCATGTTCACATGAAAGCACAAATTCTAGAGCTGTTTGTCACATGCTTGCTGTGATCTGACCTTTAGTTATTGATTGCTGACTCCAGTGTCTGTTTGCAGCTGCTTTATTATGTGTGAACTTCTTCCTCCCGTTACTGGCAAACCTTGAAGAAGCGTGTTGCCATGAATCCAAACTGCCTTCTAGGGCGTGGGGGGAATGACAAGATGAAGGTATTTTGCAAACCACCCCCGCCCCCAAACAAACAAACAAAAACCAAAACAAAAAACCCTCACAAGAAACAAATGGAAACCTCTCAACATGTTGAAAAAGCTGAAACCAAGAGAGTTTTCACAAGAACAATTAAACGCAGGGTATATCTGTATCACAGAATGAACTCTGGAATGCAGAGGTGTCCAAGCTGGAGATTTAGATGGTTTTTCTGAACTAGACCTGGAAGTGACATAACCAGGTTATCACAGAGTTGAACCAAAGCTAGTCGGTCTCGGTGCGCAACAGTATGGTATGATGTATAATTTTTATTCACTACCAATGGGTGGGATATTTCAGAGGTCTTTAGGCCCTGGCTGGTACACACATGAAATGAATAACTTTCCTTAGAAAGATGACATATGAGAGGAGACAATGTCTGTGCTCCTCAGCTGCGGCAGTTCACACCCTGCCATGATGCCGAAGCCTACTGGCAACAAAAGCGTTGTGGAGCCTGGATACACAGACTCTTCTGCTCACTCCTGATGAAAGTGAAGGTCAAAAGCTGTATGTGGCAACCCCTTAAGATCTGTCACAACCTAGCTGTGTCATTTGTCTTTTGGTTTGCTAAGCCATCATCTTGTGGTCCAGTAGAAAAATGCAATGAAAATAATAGATTAATGTTGTCAATAGCACAGATAAACTTAAGGAACTATGCATGATAATTTATTTCCTGAAACAGAAAGATCTTTGATTAAGAATAGAAGTATATGAATATAGATGACAAAATATATTTCTTCAATTCATTGCTTATGGTATTAGATTTCTGGGGTTTTGTTTCTTTGGACTTTCTTGCTTTTTACCACAAGTTTCAGTTTTGCAAGCACTATGTGTGTACCAAGCTTTCTTCAGGTGGGTAATCCTGCTTGTTTTAATGAGACTGAATGCATAATGTTAAATACAAGCTCACAGGTGCAATTGCTCCAAAAATGTGGCTTTATGTGAATTGTAATATAGTGTTCATTGTCCATCTGAAGTAAATTGACATAAAGCAAGTAATCTCTGTAACCTTTCAAACAATGAATTCGTTTGGAGAGTGAAAATAGCAGAATTGAGATTTAATGGTAGAATTGCAGTTCTGATATTTTTCTTAATACTAATTTTGCTTCTTATCAGATGCACCTGCAAATGTAAGATCTATGTATCTATTTCATTTTTTTGTAAGCTCAGGTTTATGCAACTGAAATAGCAGCTTTAAAAGATTGTTGGAGGGCTAGAAGCAACATTATCTGATTAATTTTTTAATTGATTGCATATCTTTTTCCGCCCCCATTTTGTTGTTGTTGTTGTTTTGTGTTACCTGTTTCATACATTCAGCTGTTTGAACAGAAACACTTGTTCAAGGATCATGGTTAAACTGAATTGCGATTGTAGATACTGCAGTGGGGCAAGTATCTACGAAAAGGAATAGTAAGACTTTAGGAAGCCTGAATATAGCAGCTCCCTTCCTAGTCCAGCTCCAGACTAGTGCAAGAAAAAGCAGCCTCAGAGTAGGGTCCTCTGATCCAAAACGGTTGGCAATGTTCAGAAAGAAATATAGCACGTTCCAGCTCCCAGCTCAGCTGGCTTCTTCATGTTACTGGCCTGAAAGGAACCACGGCATATAAATGATACTTTGTGGCATTTTTCTTAGTGAGATTATTTTTAATGTATTAGTATAAATCTATCTGTATATTGCTGCAGAGTTTATACAGAATGTTTTCATTAAATTTTGAGCATTTATACGTTACTGATAAGAGGGTGACATTTTTACTAACGTGCATAAACCAATTTGATTTTGTGATAGTGACTTGGCAAATTTGCAATTACTGATTTTTCTGATCAACTGTAGTGTGAAATACTTTGAAAGGGTTTGATTTTTCTCTTCTTTTATTTTGAAAATGTCTGTGTTATTAATAATGTGGATAGCATGTTACCATGTGGAAAAGTCTGTGCTTTGAAAAACAAGTCAAAAAGAAGGTACTTGATAACATAGGGAAGATATGGTTTAATAGTTGAGCTTTATATTAAAGTGTGAGAATAAGGTTGTCCTTAGGCCACTGTAAAGTTGTAGTTTTCTCAGGTAACATTAATAACTGATCAGGCTTAGAATATAGTCATTGAACAATAAGAGGTAATGAAACTTTTTGTTGTTGTTGCTATAGTTATACTTTTTCTCTAAAAAAAAAAAAGCATCCAATAGCAACTGAGACAAACCAAGTTGCAAGCAGAAAGCATAGTTCTCGTGTTTGACTTAGTGGGACTAGAATTGAGTGTCCGATAAGAAAATATAACATCATTACATTCTAACAACAGATTAAAAGAATATAGGTGTATAAAGTAAAAAGAGATTTAGGTATCAAACTGAAAACTATGATCCTGAATGTCATCGCAGAACTTTCCTCTAATTCTCCTGACCCATGTGTTTTGCCACAGGAACTAAGTTCAGTAAGTATTCTTGTCAGGGCTGGATTCTAACACGAAGTAATGTTAGCCACTGTCTGTCTTTGTAAAGACAAACAGAGGAGGAAAAGAAGAATAGTAATAATTGTAATTCCCTTTACACTTAATACAATATCTTGATGACGACTGCTGTAGTTTAAGAGACTCCCTGGAAGACAGGAAATGTCAGTTTGAATATTCAAAGGCACAGCAAGAAACTGAGCATGGCTCTTTTTCTTAAAGAAAACCCCAACCTATTAATATAAATCTGTTCATCACCTACACTACACTCTTGTTGCTCTTTATTTAAAAAAAAAAAAAAAATCCAAAGCGGTCACTGCATGCTTTATATTTAAATTTAGCATTTGTTCCTCTTCATCACCTTTTCTTTCTTCGGTTAATTGTACTTTGTTAGGAAAGAATTGATTCTGAAAGAGCGTGCAAGTATATCTTCATGGTGGAGGGGACATGCCATAAGGCTCTGGAATCTGAGTAGATGGAGTTATCTTTCTGTAGTCGCGAGTAATATGTCAAGATTAAGAAATGCTTAGCATTTCCTTTTTGTTTAATTTTAGGTTTTCTGATGGACTTTAGCGTTTGAATCTGGCTTCAAAGACATCTAAACTTAAAATCTTTGTGTGAATTGCATCCCTAGGCTCCTATTACAGTCTACAGAGATGTAGTTATTGAAACCTAGAAAGCGATTCAGCTGATGAAATGTCTGCATCTTCTTTAGGGCATGTTGGCTAGCTCCTTAGAATTCATAGACTGTATTGATTAAAGAGCTGCTCAGCATACCTGGAAGTTATTTTGAGCTGAATCCATCCTCTTTCTTTTCTGTTTTCTATTTCACTACTTCAAATCTCAGTAAAGCTTGAGCCTTCGAAGTTTAGAATGCTGAATTCATAAAGGATATAGATACTCAATATTAGTTACCTGACTTCTTGACATTAGCACCTCAGAGTGGAAGCCTTTAGGAAAAGCACCTTGAATTTGCTCTTAAAATACTTGCAAAGGATTTAGAGTATATGTATTAAAAATGAGTCATATATGTATTTACAAATTCAGTACTGTTGCTTCAGTATATATTGAAATTCTTTTTTTTAATAAAGAAAGCATAGTCTGCGTGTCTCTTGTTATTATGTTGTTGTAGGCAATGTACATGTTTAAGGAATATTCTTCTAATTTAACATATAAATTGGTGTTCTCATTGTGTGACCTACCAGTGCATTTCTAGGATGGCACCTTTTAAAATAACCAAAAGATGCAAATTAAAGCCATAAAACCATTAAACCATTGTGGTGGTTTTTTATAATGTGTCCTAGTATTTCTTTAGTGCTTTGAATAAAAGGAAAATTAGGTGAATTTATAACTACATTATTCTCAATTAAATAATTTTTCATTTTAGGAGCATGGATAAATGCTCATAATTCTCACAACATGTACTAAGAATTAGATAATAATACTTTTTTTAGGTGAGATGTGAGAATCCATGATGTAGCAATGAATTAGTGACTTGCCCAGAGAAGAAATCTGATGTCAGATAGTGACACAAAGATCAGGGTGATGCTTGAGGTTCTATTTGATCTTCAGACTTCCTAACTAAAGATTTCTCTAGATTGGCAGCAGCTGTGATGCATCACTCACACCTAACCTAGTGTGATCAGCACCCATTTTGGGCAACAAAGATTTTTTTCTGTCAGCTTTAGTAAGCTAGAGAGAAATGTTCTTTTGTGGTCACTTGCCATTTGTTTGTGGCAGTATGGGACTGTACTTTTTGCCAGGCACTTTTTGTTGCTGGAAATTGCTGTTAAAAATAACTTTTTCCAATTCTGTTGGCATCCACAATAACATCAGTTCTGTTGCATTACTGTAGATGTAATAATAAAATACATATTTATTTATTACTTTATTATTGTTGTTAATAAACAGTAATAATGTATATTACTTTGCAGACTGTTTAGATATTGATATAACTGTCCAATGTGTGTCTTCACACTTTAAAAGGGCTTCTTTTGGACATACATATTCTACTTCCTGTATGGAAGCAAGAAAACTGTAGAAGGTTACTCTTGATAGTCAAGTACTTAAATTTGAGTGATGACATGCTTATGCACTTGATGCATTAAGACTACAGTTGCAAGTCATTCATTTTCTACTTAATTGGTACTTACTAATTTCACTTGACTGTGCATGCATATGTATATATCCATATTTTCTAGCTAAACTAGCTGCTAGGAATAATTTTTGCTGTCTCCTAAATTAACAGTAAACAGCTCAAGTCAGTCCCTGATGATTCCTCGAATTTTCCCTGGTGTGTTCTTGTATCTTGTTCCATTTGCCTTCCCTTCTTTCTGCTTTGCAGTTTTCTCTCTTAGAACAGTAACAGCCCTTTAGTGGGATGGGACAAGTGTGTGAATGGCACTGCTTTAACGTGGGACAGCCATATGGCTTGTCCCAGGAAAATTCTGTTATGTGCACTATTATGTCTTCTAATCTTACATTCCTCTTCCTCTTTTATTTCTCTTAAGGTCACAAGCCCTATTTGTGTATTGTTCAGTTTTTTGTTCTTTAAGAAAGTAAAAAGCTATCTTGATGAGGTTTTAATTTGTAGAACTAATTATGCTATTAGAATCCTAACATGCAGGCAACATTTTTAGCATACACAGTTGTAGAGTAGTGTTGTTACTGTATTTGGAAAATTCAAGAGGTCCATGATCGCATCTTCTCTCAAGGCTTTTTTCATCTTTCAGTTCAGTCCTGATTTTCTGCCCACTGCTGAGCTTTCACTGGCTACTTAGTGTTGTACAACTTCTTAGTCTGTTTCTAAATTATATTATCTTAAACAAGGCCAAGTGCCGGGTCCTGCACTTGGGTCACAACAACCCCATGCAGCGCTACAGGATTGGGGTGGAGTGGCTGGAAAGCTGCCCGGCAGAGAAGGACCTGGGGTTGTTGGTGGACAGCCGGCTGAATATGAGCCAGCAGTGTGCCCAGGTGGCCAAGAAGGCCAACAGCATCCTGGCCTGTATCAGGAATAGTGTGGTGAGCAGGACTAGAGAAGTGATCATCCGCCGTACTCAGCACTGGTGAGACCCCACCTCGAGTACTGTGTTCAGTTTTGGGCCCCTCACTACAAGAAGGACATTGAGGTGCTGGAGCGTGTCCAGAGAAGGGCTACCAGGCTGGTGAGGGGTCTGGCGGACAAGCCTTATGAGGAACGACTGAGGGAAGTGGGGTTGTTTAGCCTGGAGAAGAGGAGGCTGAGGGGAGACATTATCACCCTCTACAACTACCTGAAGGGAGGTTGTAGAGAGGTGGGGGCTGACCTCTTCTCCCCAGTGAAAAGTGATAGAATGAGAGGAAATGTATTCAAGTTATGTCAGGGGAGGTTTAGACTGGATATTAGGAAACATTTTTTCACTGAGAGGGTTATCAAACATTGGAGTAGGCTGCCCAGGGAGGTGGTGGGTTCACCATCTCTGGAGGTGTTTAAAAAAAAGGGTAGATATGGTACTTAGGGACATGGTTTAGAGGTGGTTTTGTGAGGGTGGGTTGGTGGTTGGACTTGATGATCTTAAAGGTCCCTTCCAACCTTAGCAATTCTATGATTCTATGAAACATACTCTATCTAGATCTATTAAGAGTCCAGACGGTAGTTAATTAGTTAAGAATGTTAAGGAATGTTTTATAAAATCTGTTCCTTGAGTCTGGCCTGCTCAACAAATGTTTGAATAAAGGAAAATCAGAAGGACTTACCAATTTACTACTGAGCTTTGATGGTTTGTTTTTATATCATCTAATTTTTTTATAACTAGATGAACAGTTTGAAAGTCTAAGACTGCTGTCTACTTCAGCAAGTAGTGCCAGCCAGTAGGAGTGGATTTGTAGAGCAGCAGTTCACACTGAGAACCCAATGTTAACGTGTGTAAATGTTTTAAGGATTTTACTTTGGACTAACTGTGGTTGTGCGGACTGAGTGGCAAGAGCATATCTTCCAGTTTAGATTTATGCAGAAGAAATCCAGTTTGCTAGCTTAGACTGTTCTGGGTTGTGAATCAAAATGTGATATGTGGAGATGATCAGAAGACTGTCTTCAAAAGTGAACACTCTATTTAAACTAACCTGAACATATAGATCATAAAACAGTGTATATAAAATAATGTATGTAAGAAGGATATTACAGGACCCTAGTTTGAATGGGGGAAAATCCTGTAAAACATGGAGTAACTCAGCTGTACTTAAGTAGTTTTTTACTTTGGGAGTTAGCTGATTTTTTTTTTTTTAGCCTTTACAATCATATTGCAAAAACAATTTCAGAGTTAAAAGGAATTATAGACACCTGAATGCTGTTGATTTAATGGAAGATGTGCTTACGAGAAAATGACTAAGTTTTAATTTTAGGTGTAAGATAGGACACTGTTAGAGCTCCAAAGCTGGAAATGCATGTTTTCAACATTTCAGCAGAGTGCAATGATCCTGTGTTCTGATGCTCTTTATTAGCTGTCTTATAAATCTTTTGTATTACATGGTCATTTATGAGCTCTGTGAAGTTTTTGAGGTTTTTCTATTCCTAAAAAATTATCAGTAGCTTCTGTTCTGTAAGGTTGGAATATGAAGATGCTTAGATTCCCAACATTTAGAGTACTGACGAGTATGGTGATGATTGTTTGCTTTGGGGATATCTTCTCTTACCAGCACAAAAATTAATCAAATGAGCCTCTGTTCCTGCAGTTTGTTGCAACAGTGATGACCTTAGTGTACCCAGAGGGCCGTTTACACTGGAGCTCCAAGAACACCAATTCTTTAATCAAAAATATATTGATTTTTTTTTATCAGATCGTGGCAAGATGTCACTTATCAGCTTTTAATAGAATCAGTTTAACAAGTTGCAAGGGACAAAGTAACAACTTAGCTGTTTGCCAGACAATGTGCATTATTCACGGAGACTCTATTAACTTTATTTCTTGCCACAAAAATATTCTGCTGTTACAAAAAACAACCCCAAAAAACCCAAAATCCCAAAGAAAATATTTACCAGATGACTGTGTTCGAAAAATCAAATATCCCAATGTCCTCTGAAATACCTAACCATTCCAGTGTAGGTGTTTTAAGACTGTATTTGTATTTGTAGCACACTGCTATCCAGAGATCTTGCCTGTTTTTTTAAGAGAATTCTGAAGACACCAGAAACTGTCATCTGGGCAGTGTATTATGAAAACAGGAATGGAAGGTATTAAGCCTGCTGCCCACATTTGTTCAATTCAGACTACGGACCCTGTTCTTGGCATTGATGAGTATGTATAAGAATGCTGCATCATCTCCTGCCCAAAGTCCCAGTTGCTTTGCTGACCTTTACATTTATGTAGTTTGTGCCTTTGCGTTATGCCAACATACTGCTGTAGAAATTATTTTTCTTAAATCTCCAATGTGATACATGGTTCTTGGGTAGCAGTGTCTAAACCATTTCCTTAATGTTTAATTTTTTTCCAAATAGCATTGCTACTAATAGGACAATTTTAAGGCTGCACTTCAGAAGGATGGAGTGCGGTAAGATTTTCTTTCAATGATACGCACTTTGTGTCTGTGTCAATATGATATGAACGTCTTATCACAAATGATTGATGCCTCTGGCCCCATCTGTGTGAGGAGCAGAGATAAGTTGGCATGCTAATCCTCCTTTGCCTATCACCTTGAACAACCTTGTTTGTAACTATCATGTTGCCCTGAAATGAGCACAGATTCTTAAGCAGCACGAAGAGGAATAGACTGTTTGTACAAGGCCAATGAAAGCACACTGCATTTTGTATTTTGTGAGCTTTTGATTATATGTTTAATGATTGTGTAGACTCCAGACCCTATCAAAGAATAAGAATGATTCCCCTTGCTTTTTTGTGCTCTCATCCTCACCTTTTTAGTGACATTCATACACATCATAAATCTTTTTATGCCTTTCTTCTTTCAATTCTGCTATTACCTTAAATCAGTTAAATCACTTGCTGAAAGCTGAAATCCACATTTTGTTGGTCAAAACATTTACTACCGTGTGTTCTAATTTATTTTTTTTCTCAGAAAAAAAGCCATGATGTCAGTTTTTCTCCCTTTAAGAAACAAATATTCCCCTCCCCCCTTATTCTATGAAAATCTTAAAGGACTTTGGTATAGTAAGAAAATGTTTAAAAGGTATTTTTTTGCAACATCCATCAGCATCTTCAAACCCGAGATCTGGTCTGTTCTAGCACAGCTCAAAGAGCCCAACTTTTAACCATCCCTCTGAATAAAGTTTACACAACTGACTATTGTTAAAAGTCAGAACAATTAGTGAGGAAGGGCTTGGATACCTCTTGAATCAAGCTAATAATACATTTCCATTACCCAGAAGGCTTACTATTGAGAACCTGAGATGTCTGTCGTCTTTACAGACTAAGATATCCTTGTGGCCTCTCTTGAGCAAGACCTCAAAGATTCAATATTGGTTAAAGCATATAAGTGGGTTGCACTTAAGTTTCAATATCTAGTTTATTTAGGATCAGTGCTTCAGACGTCAGCACTCTAAATGCAGGAGACTTGAATAGTTAAATTCTTTGCTACTTCTAAACAATGTTGAACACTAGACCACAAAGGAGATGGAGAATACAGTTGTGAGGCTGTAAAGTGTGTACTTAGTGCAAGGCTATGGAAGTTATATAAAAAAGTACAGGAGAAAAATCTATGGATGGCCCTCTGGCTAATGAAGAATATGATGCATATTGTTGTGAGGAACAGTTCTTTAATTACAGTCATTTGGAACTTCAGGGCAAGTAAAGACAAGTGGTCAAGTGTTGTAGCATGGCAGTTATTAACTCATGGAGGTGGAAGGTGGAGAAGAATGTGTAAAGAACCATATTACTGTAAAGACCCAAATGACTCAGCTGTCTATCTGTGCTGCCTTTATGTGGTGCTTACACACAATCACAAAATCACAGCAATGTTGAGGTTGGAAAGGAACTGCAGAAGTCATCGGCTCTAACTCCCCTAGAACTGATTGCCCAGGACCATGTCCAGATGGCTTTTAAATGTCTCCAAGAATGGAGACTCCACAACCTCCTTGGGCAACCTGTGCCAACACCCTCACAATAAAGAAGTTGTTTCCTGATGCTCAGAGGGAACCTCCTGTGCTTCAGTTTGTCTGTTGCCTCTTGTCCTGTCACTGGGCACCACTGAAAAGAGCCTGGCTCTGTCCTCTTTTCACCCTCCCTTCACGTGTTTATATGTATTAATAAGATCGCCTCTGAGCCTTCTCTTCTCCAGGCTAAACAGTCCCACCTCTCTCAGCCTAACCCTCCAGTCCCTTAATGATCCTCATGGCCCTTCTTGGACTCTCTCCAGTATATTCATGTCTGTCTTGTACTGGGGGGCCCAGAACAGAACACAGTACTGTCAGGGAAGACCTTGCTCTCTACAACTACCTGAAAGGAGGTTGTAGAGAGGTGGGGGTTGATCTCTTCTCCCAAGCAACACACAATTGGACAACAGGAAATGACCTCAAGTTACACCAGGGGAGGTTTAAATTGAATATTAGGAAAAATTTCTCAGAAAGGGTTATCAAACATTGGAACAGGCTGCCTAGTGAAGCAGTGGAATCACCATCCCTGGAGGTATTTAAAAAGAGGGGTAGACATAGTGCTTAGGGACATGGTTTAGTGGTGGTTTTGGCAGTGTTAAGTTGATGGTTGGACTTGCTGATCTTAAAGTCCCTTTCAACCTAGACAATTCTATGATTTTAGGTGTGGCATCACCAGCACTGAGTAGAGGGAAGAAGGAACACCTCCCCCAACCTGCTGGCAGTAATTTGTCTAATGCTGCCCAGGATACTGTTGGCTTCCTTTGCCACAATGGCACATTGTTGGTTCATGTTCAACTTGTGTCCACCAGGACCCCAGGTCCTTTTCTGCCAAGCTGCTTTCCAGCTAGGTAGCCCCTAGCATGTACTGGTGCATGGGATTGTTCCTCTCCAGGTGTAGGACTTTGCACTTCCCCTGGGTGAACCTCAGGAGGTGCCTGTCAGTCAATTTCTCCAGCCTGCTGAGATCCCTCCGGATGGCAGCCCAATCCTCTGGTGTATCAGGTGCTCCTCCCAGTTTTGTATCATCAACAAACTTGTTGATAGTATACTGTGCCCCATCACCCAGAACATTAACGGAGGCATTAAACAGGACTGGACCCAGTACTGACCCCTGCGGTGCACCACTAGTTACAGACTTTGTGACAATGATCACCACCTTCTGGGCCCAGCCATTCAGCCAGTTTTCAAGCCACCTTGCTGTCTGATCATCCAGCCCATACGTCAACAGCTTCTCTTTGAGGATCTCACAGGAGACAGTCTCAAAGGACTTACTGAAGTCCAGGTAGACACTATCCACTGCCTCCCCACCATCTATCAGGCCAATCATTTCCTCATAGAAGTTTATCAAGTTGGTTGAGAAGTTTCAGTTCAGAACTACCTGCTAATTTCAACTTCTTTATAGTTCTTTTTGTAGCATGCTTATGCAAGTGTTTCATGCTAGGTGTGTTATTTTGGACTTTTTTTGTTGTGTACAATGTGTATGTCTATTTTTCCTTTCCATGATCTTTCCAGACACTTGATTCTTTACTTTATTCTAACGTCAAAGCACAGAACAAATTCACTTTGGGAAATGGTTGGGAAGGGACTTTAAAACCAGATTTGGAAATCATTTTAGGTGGTGCAATTTATTTCTAATACAAAAGCTGGAGTGAGAGGGAGAAATAATTTTTATATGTGTGCATACATGCACACGAATTAGTTGATATTCACATTTTCTGCTCCTGTATGTACAATATCTGATTGTTTTGTGTTTCTGAATGTCATGGAAATTCAGAGGCTATATTAATAAATAACCCTGCATAAAGAGAGGGGGTAGTTTCTACCATTATCTATGAAAGTTAATATCTTTTGGGGGAAAAAAGTGTCTATTTTTTCCACTGGTTTAAGGATATGTTTTAAATGTCTCTCAAGACTAAGTTACTTGATCCCAATGGCACAGAACTCCTGGGAGGAGTGAACACTGACTTAGAGAGGCAGAGTTGAGACAGGGCTTTGTTGTAGTTCCTCAGCAACAAAGGATTTTTATAGAGAAAAAAAATGTATGTACATGAAAGTGTGCTCAGTACAATGCCTTATCATGAGCTTCACACAATCTAGGTGCTCCTTATAATTTTTAATCTATCATTAGGTGATAGGCTACTCAGCCTTTTCCCCTTGAAATACTATTTTTAAAATGTGTGTAAAGTTCATTCATTAATACCGTTCCTTGGAAATTATTACTTGGATACGTCCACATTATCCGTGGATGCTTTTTGTCTTGAAGTAGTCCTGGATTCTGACTTTCTCCATGCAAATGTGCCTGCTATGCAGAGCAGGGATTTGAGCTAAAGGAGCTAGCAGGATTTCTGGCAGAGGGAGCAACCCGTGGGACCCAGAAGCGATGAACTAGCTCAGGGCTACTTTTCCTTTTTAGTATTTCTACAAAAGCGTAATCTGCACTTTTACTGGACCACGGTGTAGGGTAGCTCACTGTTATTTTCAATTTCCTGTGCAGCGTGCACAAAAATATCTCATCTTACACACTATTAAAACTGTGCTACAGCGAATTACACAAAATCAATGCATACGTATATCTATACTTCATAGATACAGGAGAGATGAAGCATCTTGGCTATTCTGGCTAGTAGAATTTTTTTTAAAAAAAAAAAAAAAAAGTCCTCCATTCTAGTTTAGTCACTTATTACTCTGTTTTGTCCCTCCTCAGAAACCAGATAAAACAAAACCGGCCTGGTTTTATTGACTTCCTGCTCATTCAGGAGGTAGTCCAGATTTTAGCAGGAGGGTTGAAACACCCTGAAGGAAGCGTAAAGGTTACTTTGGCAAGAGAGCAGCCACTGCTCTATTAACAATCCTTTATGCCTTTGAAATAAAAACATCTCTTTAGATGTGTAACTTGGTATGTACATTTGTGAATGTGGTTGCTATTTTTTTTTTTTAATTTTTATGTCATCCTTTATATTGATATATATACATACTCAATATATAAGCAGGCCTGATTATTTCATTATTGGCTTTGTTTAAGACAAAACACCTGGTAATTTGCCCTTGTGGACAAGAATGTATTTGGTGTGACTGTAATTGGAAGTAAATACAGAGTTATTGTCGTGGTTTAGGCTGAATCGGCTATGGGGGACATGGGGGGACCCCAGATGGGACCGACAGATGCTCCCCCCTACCCCTCTTCAGAGAGAGAGGCAGAGGAGGGAAAAAGAGACTTACGAGTTTAGAAGGAACTAAACTACTTTAATGAAATATTAATAATAAAATAAAAGGAAATAATGAAATATATACAAAACCGTATCAAGCTCCCAGGATGACAATTACATCACCGGCTGGCACTGTGGGAGTCCCAGGCTGGACTCAGTGATGGACGGGAACTGGATTCCGGATCTGCATTCAGGATCGTGATCAAAGGCAGACGACAAGAGTCCTCCTCAGACATTGGCCATTGAAGAAAAACAGAACGGACCCTTTGATCCCTCAGCTTTTGTACTAAGCATGAGGCAGATGGGATGGAATACCCCGTTGGTCAGTTTTGGGTCACCTGTCCTGTCCGCTCCTCCCCACAGGTGGGACCCCACTGCGCTTTTCCGCTTCTGACCCTCCAATGGGGCAAATAACAAAGTGAGCTGCCTGGGGTGTTATAGCAGTAAGTATAATAAGCTAGAGCCTCTCTACATACCATGCCTTGGCATCAACTATAAACATCGGTCTTATCACTCTGAGAGTGAACATTGTCTGCACAATATGCGGTTAATTTCAGTAGTTAGAAGAGGCCTAGCTAAGAAGTAAAGTTACTGAACAAAATTGGTCCTGTTTTACCTCAAACCAGGACAGTTATAAAAAGAAGCTTAAAAAAAGAAGCATGTAGTTCCAGAAACTTCAAAAGCTTCCCTTCAGAAAATGTGCCTCATTTTTTCCAGTTATTGATTGTGAGCAGAAAGATTCCTATGTGCTGGAATATAGTCAGGACATATATAGTCAGTCAGCGTTTTCTTGGCAGGAGTAATAAAGTGGTAAAAGTCATAGGGCTTCTCCTCTGCTTGGATCCTAGATGAGGAGAAATTCTGGAGTAGGAGGTATCAGATGAGATTAGCAAAAAAGTTGTTTCTTGGTCCCAGTCAGACTGAAAATGTAAAGGATGTGCTTCAAGTGAATAATATTTTTTGCTTGAGAATACTGACTTGAACTTTGCCTGCTGTGGAGTTCCTCCACGTGAGAGGTAAGAACACTAAAGTGTCGGTCCAGTCAGTCAGTTTGCCCTATTTACATTTTCTTTTGTTGTTTTACAAAGCAAAACAGTTCCAAAAGTAGAGTAAAAGGCACACTCACAGTAACTGGTAGCCTGACCTGTAAAGTACTCAGTATACAATAATCAAACATTGGGACTTGAGCTGCTTGGTTACCCCAAGGTAAGGCTATTTACCTTATGGTGTGAGGATGATTTTTTTTTTTTTTTTTTTTTTTCTTTCCCTGAGTCTGGTTTCGACCTGAAAACTGTTCTGGATTTAGAAACTCTTCACAGGAACATACCATGACCAATGAGAAATTTCAAAATCAGTGGGTTGGCATCTTACAAAGATTTCTACAGGTCTGTCCTCTTTCTCCCTTGTACCTATTAACGTTTAATTTTTTTTTTTTTAGCTTTCATATATCAATAGCAAAAATATAATTTATTTATCCCTCGCAAGTAAGTAATTTTTTTTGGTAGTTCAGTTTTACATACTCATCAACAGCAATGGTATAAGCAGATATGATTTATGTAGCAGGAAGAATGTGTATGAAAGGAATGTTTGGCACAGCTGCGTCCTCCAAATGTTTTGGCCATGTGGTGGTTTCTGTAATAAATGTCTTTTCTACAGATTTATATTGCCCTTCATTGCCAGGTGATCAAAAGGGCTCATCCTACTTTAAGAGGTTCTAGATGTTTTAATAATACTTCGTTTTACAAATCATTCATTTAATCTGACTTTGTGCAATGCTGTGTAATTTGCTGTCATTAACGAGACTTTTTTGATAAATTGCACTTTAAATACTGACCGTTCTTGAATTGCAAGAGAATAACATTTTACTTCAGGGTAGCGTTCCAAGCATTTTTTGAGGAGTTGGCATTTCAGCAAGCCCATTTGCGCTGGCCTGACTGCCCAGACTGTCCTGTTCAGCAGTTGTACGGGAGCTGTTGCGTGTGAATTTGCAGCAAAATAACTACATTTGTGGATAAGCAAAATGAGGTAGATATGGTGGGAATGAGTTTCTAAAAAAACGCATGGCTGTAGTCTATCAAGAAAATGCCTTGGAAGGGGTTTTGGTTTGTATTTTATGGGGAGACAGAGCCTGGTTTTAGCCATACCTTTCATATGCCCTCAAATCAACAAGTACAGATGTGTTGTTCCCAGGTGTGAGAGCGTGTTAGAAATTGGTTGTCTTTAATGATGTAGTTCAGTTTCTGTCATGAATATCCATATTCAGTGAAACAAATGTACCTACCTATCTATTATTTAAAGATTCTTTCTCGAATATTTTCTACTTGCTCTGGTTGCTAGCTTATATAGATCTTTGATCTGATCTTGTGTAGACAGATGTTTTTTAAAGCAGACAAGCCAACCCAATCAAGAGGAACCTGTGGTATCAATTAAGTCTTCCGTATAAATAACCCTCTTACTGTTTGTATTGTAAAAATTGAAAAGTAACAGGAGAAATAATGGCTTTTAATTGCAATGATGAAAGCACTGCAAGTTGTATTCAGAAATGAATGCAGTGTTAGAATAGGGGTATATGCACCAGCCATGACGTATTTGTGGCGGATTTAGGTAACAATGAGATATATTTAACACTAGTGGTATTCTGGTAGGTTTACAGATCATCTTATCGAGAACATGTTGCAGCCGCACTGGCTACCAGCACAAAACAGTACAGGCTCGCCATTTGTAAACCCCCAGATGGTGATGAATATGTAGGAGCCCAGGTGTTGTTGGAGGGAGGGGATTTTCTTAAATGCTTTTGTTTCCCTCCACTTTTACCAATTCCTCCTGCTGTCTTCAAATTTAATTTCCATCTTTGGGAAAAGATACAGCAAATCTCCTTGTATCCGTGCTGTTACCTCAGTCAGTGACTAGGATAATAATCAGGACTGTAATTCAGCTTAAAGGATCTGTAGGTCTGTGCACTGATAATGCTGTGCTGCAAAATGTTTATCCGTGGTGGCAGACTAAGCTCACTATTACTGAGAGCTCCAGCTTCTGGTGTATGTTGTTTCTTTAGTTGTAAATACCTGCTGATAGATTCCAGCGTGCTGTCTTGTAAACTGTATCGTTGTCTTTTCGCTCCTGGTACCTCATGAAAAATAATTCAAAATTACTGTTTCCTAAATAACTTGTTACTCTTTTCAAGAAATGTGTGATGCCACCTCTTGGTTAAAATACAGGTGCAAATATCTAAAATAATGTAGGGTGTGTTCATACTAATTTCTTAAGGCTGCCTTCAGTTAATAAAGAGATAGAAGATGAGAACAAGAGCTTGATTAAACTACATATATCTGTTTTCCTTTCCCATACATCTCCCCTTCCATCTCACTTCATTCTTTCCCTTTTCCTTTTTTCCTCATTAACTGTGCAGCTAACCGAGGGAAGCTGGGCTCCGCAGCATAAAGCTAGCGTTTGAAAATGTTTTTCTTCTTCTTCCCCCATGTTGTCAGCGTGGCTAGGAGACATGAAAATAAGCTTCGATATAACATCACCATATCATTTTGTTTGATTTATTTTTGTTAGTGTTAATGCTTTGATCTTTATCTGAAATTGGCTGAAATCTTATTTTCATAGTACTCATTCTTCTTTTTCTCTCCCCCTTTGCTCATTGCTACTTATTTTACCATTAGAAATTTGGGTATGGTTCTCATAAGTGCCTAACAGAGTTAAAATACAGGGGCTGATTTACTGTGGAACAACTTGTACTGCTAAGTCATGTTTGCACATTTATCATTCAGTTATTCTCTGATTAAGAATATACTTCTAAGGCTTTATTATCTTTACTTCAGTAACATATGACGTGTTGTACCACATTGCTCTGCATTTCACCACTAAGTATGAGGATAACGTTTTGCATCTGATCTTGGCTTTATGAAGTCAATGAGCCTTTAGCTGTAAATGAAATCAATTCAGATTCAAGTTCTCAATGAATGTCCATTAATGGTGTTCTGGAATGTGACAAACTTGAGCTGGTGAATTGTGTGGCAGTATTCTTGTTGTCTCTCATTATTTGCTTTAGACATCACTGTAACCTATATTTAAGTAGAGAGCATTTACAAAAATGTCTGAAAGTGAAGCTATATGGAGAACTATGACTATTTGATGTCATAGCTTTACCACAAGAATATGCCATGTGGTATAAATCTGTCTGGTTCTTTTTTTGATAGTGTGTTTATAAATCATCGAACAAGCAATCTGTCTAGACTGGTAACATGTGACTGGTAACATTTTCATGCTAATACTAAGGAAATAGGGGTCACTTATGAAAATTGAACAGTTTGTGGCCGTGTTTCTTTTAAATGCGTGCATTAAGCCTGCAGATTTGGAACACATTGTTACTTCGCTAATACATGGGAAGTTACAGTACAAAAATCCCTTGTTGACCTTCTTAAATTAATCTCTCCAGCATTAGTTATTTCCTTATTTTCAGTGGGAGGACAGCAGAGTTTAAATGTGTACAGCATGTTTAAGTGGCGGGATTGGTGCTCATAAAAAATTCATTGCAGTGTAAACTAGAATCAAATCGTTTGGGGTATTGCTGTGTCTGTTTGCCCTATATGTGTATGTGGAACTGACTGCTGAGAAAACTGCTGTACATCAAGATACTAGCCCTGGATTTAACCCACTGGAGTTTTTGCTGCTGTTTGAAGCTAAGCATTCAGATCTTGGGGAATTTTGTCTTTATGTCTTTTTAGGAAGGTTGTTTATTTTCCTCAACCATTTTTTAACCTATTTGTCTCTATAGAAATCCTTTGAAAAGGTATATAAGAGCACATGCTCTCTGTACTTAGATATAACGTTGCCATTTTTTTTCTCAAAATTTTACAAGTCTAACTGCTTGCATTTGCTCCCTGGTAATGTTCAAAGATAACTGTTTTAATCTGAGCTGTAGCTGGTGCTGTGGTATGTTTCAAGCAAAAAAAAAATATCAAAGCACTGGACAAGGATTAAGATTATTTATTTTTTTTCAGTTTGCTTTTTTCATCACCGCTGGGTCCTATGCTTCAGTCAAACAAAATTTCAAATTCAAATGAGGAAATTAAATCTGCATAACCATTACATGTCTGTTGCAATCAGTGCATTTCTTTGTGGCATAACAAAAGTCCTTGGCTTTTAACTGTGTTGTGAATCATAATCTCATGGTCTGTGAGTATAAGCAGAGCTTGAAAATTTCATATCGTAGTGGATAGTGAGTAGGAAGCTTTCAAAAGATGTGCCTTTGTTTCTGCAGAATGTAAGCTTTAATAAATAAAGAATACAATCCCAGTTAAACTCGGTATTTGCGAGTTCATAGGTAAACTGTGAAGAGGGCTTATCCACAGTAAGACAATTTCTTGTTGAATGGTATTTTTCTTTGAACCAACATGTCTAGAGGTTGTTTTAAAGACAAAAAATGTAGTGAAATGTGGTATGTATGTATTACTTTTAAATAGTTCTACAGATTGAAGATAAAGCGGTGAAATTCAGAATTACCTTGTATTAGCCAACTTTGTATTAGCACATACCAACGCACTGCAGGCTTCAGTGTACAGAAGCTGTATTGTTACTGCTGGAACAAAGACTTTTTTCTTTTTATTCTGTTTTGCGTGGTGCCCAACATAATGGGGTCCTGCTGCTTTGGTAATATAAATAATAATACTTGCTCAATGTACAGTAACTTTGTGTGAGACCTATAAACAAAGCTCTGCACTTTTTTTATTGTATTTTCCAATTTGCAAATGAGCTAAATCTAAATGAAAGGGCAGAATTATTTTGAAAACCATTTTTAAATCCACAGCAAAATACCAACCTGTTTCTCTGTAAAAATATACTCACATAAACAGTCTTTAAAACTCATTTTTAAAGTTTCCATGGAGACGTAAGCTGCAGAAGTTGACTGTATCATAAAACATGGATGTTTCTGAGAAAATAACATTTTCATGCAGTTTGAGGTTTTTGAGTTCAACTCTACTATTCTTAGGTTCTGCCTTTTATGCTCTCTGATAAAAAAGCTGCATAGCTGAGAATTGCACAAATGTTTTCAAATAATCAAAATGAAAAAGTCTGTCTGTTTCTAGGTTCAGCCTGGATATCTGGTGCATAAAAAAATTAAAGATTCTCCAGACATAGCTCTTAAGAAATGTGCTCTTGACTGTAATAGCAACCTGGGCTGTGTCATCGAGAACATAGCTAGTTGCTTAAGGGAAGCGATCATCCCCTGCTCAGCGTTGGTTAGACCATGCCAGTTTTGGGTTCTCCAGTACAAGACAGATATTAATGAACTGAAGTGAGTTCAGCAGAAGGCTTCACACTGGTTGCCCTGTGGAGCTCCTGCCCTGGGAGGTCAAGCTGAGACAGTGGGGCTTGTTCAGGCTGGAGAAGAAGCAGTTTTGAGGGGAGCTAAGTCACCTGCCTGTACCTACAGGAAGATCAATAACATCAATAAAGCATGGTGGGATAATGAGGGACAAGGGATATAAATGGAAACAAGAGAAGGTCCATCTGGATATAAAGGAAAAATTGAGGACAGTCAGACACTGGAATGGGTTTTCCAGAGTGGCTGTATGTTCTCCGTAACTGAAGGTTTCCAAGACCCAGCTGGCTAAAGCTCTGCGCAAGCTAATCTGGCCTTAGAGCTGACCCTGCTTTGAGCAGGAGGTTGTATGTAGAGGGCTTTTGAGGTCCCTTTCAATGTGAATGACTGATTCTGTGAATGATCGATGCAGATTTTCTACAAGGCAAATGCTGGTGCAATAAAGATTTAATTAGTCTCTATTGAGTTGGATCTTATCCAACATATTTCTAGTGATTTTCTAGCTGCATTTTGAAAAGCTGTGGATGGTATAGAGCAGTGGTAAACCATGTTTAGCCTCCAGGATAAGCAGAAGAGGTGGATAGAGCTGGGAAAAAAACTAGTTGCACTTTGGAATTTTGTTTCTGATTTGAGCATTAGAGGGCATCCAGATTCAAATGTCTCGCCAGCTGGGGCTGAGGGTGAGAGGGTGAAGAGAAACGTATGTAACACTTCTGATTTTGCTTTTCTCATATTCCACATCTCTCACTGCAGAACTATGGTTGTTACATTTCCTGTGAGGCTGTATCTTGGGGAAAGTTATCCAAAGCATGGAAGGTTAGGTTTTTCATAAAATTCCCATGCATGAATTGACAAGTTTGCTCAGAATTTATCCATAATGGACCTAGTATCAAATAGCAATGTTTCAAAAAAGTTATTTCTCTTCTAGTGGGGTCTTATGCCTTCTTCTATTTTGAAATAAGAATTCTCTGCATCTCCCTACTAGAAGCGTTAGTACTTATATCAGCTGCAGCAGAATTCCGAAAAGGAAATTTGCCCTGCTGAAACTTCCAACACTGCTAAAATCAGTGTACCCTAGTGAGAGATTTTGATAGAGTTAAGTAGGAAAAATATCCCCTTGCATCATCTTCCTATCTATGAAAAGAAAATTGGTTGAATACAAGCATGGCAATGTTGACATTTGTTTAGCAAGAATCAATACCAGAATACTGTGCACATCTAATTTCAGTTCTAGGATAAATGGATTTTATTGCGTGTGCTTCTCTGTGTACTAGGATATACAATATCATTCTTCCAAATGACAATCAGTCTTCTATTTTGTATTGAGTTTTTAGTAATTTTGTTAGATGATTAAGTAAATCATCACCCTTCACTAGTCTCTTTTTTTTTTTTTTTTTTATCGATGCAGCTGAGACTTTTAGAAAGAAATTATTTCATTCTTTTATATCTTGAGGAAGGTTGCATCTGGAAATAAGATCAAAATGAGATCTACTTTGCTGTAGTGTTGTTCAACATATCTGTCATATTTGTTTTCTTACAGTGAAAGATTTTTTTTAAGACTGAATAGAAATGGTTTGCCGAAATGTCCAGAAAAGCCTGAAAGACACTGTTCTCTCTTTGTGGTGAGTTCTTCCTATTGTCAGTCTTTGTTGTCCTGGGTATTGAAAATAGAAGTTGGATTAAATTGTTATTCTGTGGTTGAGTCAGAACTGCTCCCTAAGCTTTTACATTGTCATGAACATCAACTCTACATGCTGGTTGAAGTGTATCGCTGAACTCCCAAGTTGAATGTTTTCTGGCAATATGTGGACGCTTACCTAAGCCTCCACATGGGCACGTGTACCAGTCTTTCTCCCTGCAACAAGGACCAGTTCTGCATTTTACACCCAAAAGGTTGTTTGTGCAGCACCCTCTGTACTTTCAGAATGTTAGGAATTGCACAAATGCTTCGCTGCTGTTCAAAGCACACAGCGAGTCTCCTGTGTCCTCCCACTCATTTTGCTGCATTACAGCATATTCTAGCCCGTGATATTTCAGGACAGTTGTTTTGAGTGCATGACAGACAATTTAAAGTGTTAAAGGGATAATTTGTTAATTTGGTATAAATGAACTCACTGCTCATTTATCACTTTCACTGGAAGTGAAAGCACTGTGTAAAGATCTCTTTAAATGTCACATTTTAGTCAGGAGTCAGAAATAACGAGTTTCTGATCTTGCGCAGGATTTGGGTAGCAGTGAACTCAGGAAGGACATCTATATCACTGTGCACATTATCCGAATAGGTAGGTATAATCGTCTGTGAGTAGACAACTTACATTTGTTAGACATATGACAGTAAATAAAAGAAAACTGCTTGGGGTCAGCTTTGGGATTTGTTAGATTACCCAGGCCTTTGAATAAGTTTTTTGAACAGAAAAATGCCTGGGTTTTGATGGAAAATTTGAATTTCTCAGCATTATTTTGTGTTAATTTACAAGGGTACTGCTAATTGAGCTTAGATACAGGATATTTTGTTACTATCACAAAGCAAAATGAAAGTGTCAAATACGAACTGTGTTAAGATGATGGAGTTGTCATTGGGGAGTCCGTTCTTGTTCCAAAGAGAGTAATTTCAAGCATCCTTTGTTCCTAGAAAAACTGTGGAAATTTAATGCACCTAATTACTCTATAATATTTGATGTCTGTCTGAAATTGTTCAGATGAATTTTGTCTTCTCCCTGACCCCTTTAAAAAGGGGGAGAGGGAAAGAAGTGGAGAAAGTCTCCTAATAATTTTAATCCCTGATGTTATAGACAGATATCAAAACCTTTAGAACAAAGCGGAAGAGAAGAAAAGTGTACGTTTGTGTTAGGTATTTATTTTAAGAAGTTATCCTCTGGGCTGTACTGATGTGAAACAATAATCTTTGGGTCTGCTTCTGACCTCTTAGATATATTATTTTCTTTGTAAACGACCTCTGTAGTTGCATCAGTGCAGTACTAAGTATAACTTTTCTTCCTATTTTTGAAAGATATTTTGGTTTGAAATACAGTCACTGTAACTTGTGCTGAGTTCAGAAACGACTTGTTACAAAGTAAACACTATATTACAGCTTTGAGGAATAATTTTTCCTTGCATTTTCATGCTGGTTTAGTGTTTCATTAGAATATCAAAATATTGTGTTTTTTTTTTATTGACAAGGATTTGCAAAAGATATGGTAAGCTCTGATGTAATGTAAGTATATTGGGTAAGAATAAATGCTGTAAAGAAGAATAAAGAGTAGAATTTTTCCTATTGTATAGTTTTCAAATATATTGTCAGTCAAGTTTATAAATGAACCGCTGAAATATTAAAAAGTTAAAATAAGATTTATATGCTGCATGGTGTGAAAATGAACAATTACTCTTCTAGCTGCTGTCATGCATAGGAATATTTGGAGGAGGCATTGCCCTGCAGCAAGTACTACCATAGGCTTTTCTTTTCAGAAATTAAGACTTGGTGGGAAAGATACATAGCTGCCAGTGCACAATTGAATAAAATCGTTAGAAAGAGGGCAGTTTCAAATGCCAGGAACACAGCAAGAAGATTGATCAATTGTATTTAAATCAAATAGAAAAGGCGAGGAAAAATATTTTGTTTCAAATCTGTTTTCCTTGGCTGCCTTCTTTCTTTCCTTATCATAAATTGTTCTTCTGCCCTTTGTCATTTTTCCTCCCTGTGTTTCATCTCTACTTGATTTTTCTGCAGCTGGTTGATTATCCCCTTGCTAGCCAGTGGCCTATTTGGAAGCAGCATTTGATTACTAAATTTTAATGACTCAATCACAACACCTCTCATATAAATCATGAGTAGCAACAACCTCAGTAAAATAATTCTTATTGGACAGCAAATGTTGAACACTGTCATGTCTGAACTCTAAATTTAATTTGGTGGTGTCGTGAGTGTGCTATCACTGGGTATCAGAAAGTGTTGTTTGTTGAGTGGAGGTCATGAAAAGATGAGCACTACCTCTGATCGGAGACCTTTCAAGATCACCACGTTTGTAGTGGAATTCCTGTTATCATAATGTAGCGTAAAGACAGACCAGATTTGCGAAGCGTACACTTAGTGTTGTCTGCTCAGACCTGTCGCTATACTGAGCTGGATTGCTCTCTGCCTCCCTTCTGTGGTTTTGAGAGAGACAGTTCCATGGATTATGCATCAAATATGTATTTTGTTTGGCAGGACGAATGGGAGCTGGAGAAAAGAAAAATGCCTGCAATGTACAATATAGACGGCCCTTTGGCTGTGCAGTCCTCAGTATTGCAGATTTGCTGGCAGGAGATTCAAAGGATGACCTCGTCTTAAAAGTATACATGTAAGGAATGCTTTTTCCTTAATTTTTAGAAATTTCTTAGAGTCAGTTTGCATCAGAAGCAGTGATGTTAATTGCAGTGCAAGTAAATAGCTGTAGCTCCTTTTTGTTCTAAAAAAGTGTAGTAGCTAATTTTTTATTATTTTTTTTTTGGTCACAGTTTGAAAATTTTGGCTAGCCCTATACATGTATTTATAAAGTGGGATAATATTAAAGATAAAGGTTACATCCTTTTAGATCTTTGTGTATGTTAGCATTATTCACATCCTTTTAAGAGCTTCTAGAGCTCTCTTTTTATGGCAACATGAAGTGCTTTTAGGACTTGTTTAAACACCTTGTGCTGCCTAGGCAGCTAGAAGAAGTACTTTATAACTACAGAAAAAAAGCAGGCAGAGTATCCTTTTGTGAAATGAAGCAATTATATAGTAGGAATAACAAAAGTGTAAAAGGCAGTTAGTGCTGGAGAATAAAAAATCAAAAATAGATTCAAAAATGAATCGTTGATTAAATAGTGAATTTGTGCTGATAGTAATTGGAATAAAGTTCAATTTCCTAGTTGTAGCAACACGGTGCATGTAATGTCCTGCTGATCTTGGACATTATAGTAAGAACCATTTTGTGGAGTGGTCTATTCTAAGTACATAAACCTGGGACGCACATTGTCATGCACAGGAGGAAGTTCTGCCCCTCCCAGCGTTGGCTCTCAAATCTTGAAGGCACGGAAGTCTTTCAGGCAGCCTTTCTCCTCTCCTCTGTATCCCTCTGTGCTGAATTAGAGCTGCTGGAATGGGTGCTGCAGAAAAGCAATTTAGTGTGACAGTGGACACATGGGCTGGCTCTTATTTAGACTCCCAGGACGTTAAACTCAAATAAGTGTTCGCTGATGGTTAACAAATTGTTAGATTTGTCTGCTAATTATATTCTTTTTTTTTTTTAATCGTGCCTGTTTGTTTTAAAATAACAAAAACAATGGAAAAAGAAATGTCACTCAAAACTAGATTTGATGATAAGACTAACTCTGGTCTAAACCATGAAAAGTGATCATTAGAACATGATCAGTTTTTCCTTATGGAAAAGTAGCTATTTTCTAAATGTATACTGAAATGTAATTAGCTTTTTCACTGACTGCCTCCAGAAGATTGCATCCTGTTTTAAATAACATTGAAGTGTATGGCACAGATTTTTCTGTTTGCCAAGACCAGGTCTGAGTCCTGTGTCTCCTCTTGAGTGTCACAAGATAGATTTCTGTGTGGTTTAGCGCTGAAGAATAGATCCATACAGATGATGAACTTGGTCACGGCTGAGTTCCTGAGCGTAATTGCTCATATCTTTCTCCCACCCTTTGCCACGCGAAGCAGATATTTTCATGGTGCCTTTCTCAAACGGTAAGAGCACTCCCACCCTTTCCGATGAAACAGGCAGTTTCATGAGGCTTTATTAACTCCTATTGTGTTATTAGTTTCATGAACAAAAGAGGATTTGTTCAGAAATATATGGTGAAGCGGGTCTGAAAAACTTGTCTTCCTATTTCAGAGTTAAGAAAATTATCATTTTTCTAGGTGCAACACAGAGAGTGACTGGTATCAGATCCATGAAAATATCATTAAAAAGCTGAATGCACGTTACAACTTGACAGGCTCCAATGCAGGTGAGTAAGTTGCCACGTTTCTGCTTGCATTCTTAGGGTTTTCTTAGTTTGCAAATGAAGTGGCTCTATTTTAGAAGAACTAATGTCTGTGAAAGAAATATTTTTTCCCATAGAGAAAAATACTCAGATGAAAGTGTATGATATTGCTGTTCACGTGCACATTTAAGAAAAAGTGTCACTGAATTTTCTTCAAGGAACTGTGTGATAGAAACTTCTATTCTGTGCTGACGAGCTACAGTTTGCTGTGGAGTTCTGTTCACACATGGGACTGATCAAATTATTGATCCGTGTTGCTTGACATTTCTGCTTCACATTTTCATCAGGAATATAAAATTCGCCATTGCCATTGTGTATTAAACTTCAGAAAAAAAATTAGCTGGAAGCTACCAGTCCGATCTGCATTCCTACTGAGCAAGAAGCAGAGTTGGTATTTAAGAACTTACCAATAGTCCTCCATAGTCAGCTATATGTTACTGTAACAGTCATCAAAATAAATTCCGGTGTAAGACTTAAGAAATGGGAGACAACTGACCTTTGTTATTGTGAGGTGGTGGTTTGACCCATAGAAGATGTTGAATTTGCATTTTTTTATGGATGTTTTTTTTTTAAATACCAATGTCTTAACTTTTTTTGGATGCTGTCAACCCCGGGACGCAGTCAAACTTGAAATGAAATAACCTGAAATGAGTCTATTGTCCTTGTATTCAAATGTTGTTTTGTCCCTGTGAAACGTTAATTAGTTGAAATGTGACTATAGAAAAATCTCATATGAACTGATTTTCCAGGTTGTACTGTAATTGTAATACCTTTCATGTAGTAGACTTTGCGCTTCTTTAACTTGGTTTCAAGCATAATGATTATCTTGAAAATGCATGTTCGACAATCTTTAGTGGATGAGCAGGAATCACATAAAAGCTCACGTATTTATCAGAACTGAAGTTATATATTTAAACATTTTGAATCCTATTATTTTCTCATATAGAATCTAGCCACATATATACATGTATTTAAGGTTTAGAATATCATCCATCTTCCTGGACAATAAATATAAAAAGCATGTAGTGAAAATACAAAAGCACATTACTAAGTAAGTGTAATGTTGGGCTTTTTAAATATGTTAACCATATTTATGAAGAACAACTTACTCTTGGTCATTCTGACTGTCCATTAATACTTGTTTACTCTGTGATGCATCGCCTATCCTATTTCATTCTCATGAAATAAAAGTTCACAGTTAAATACCCAGTTGTCCTAGGAGACACTGGATAAATTTGAATACTCTTAATTATGTGAATATTCAACATGAAAGACATGTGGGATGTGATTTTTTTTTTTTTTTTCCAGGTTACAGGGGGCTGGAAACTAAAGATAGCAAACTGAAGATTAGTTATGTTTTTAAAAGGGTTGTCAGTGGGAAGGAGGCAGAGAGAAGAGCAGCACAAAATTCCAGCAATGCATGTGAAGGTTGGAGAGGGAGGGAGGAAACGAGCAGTAATGCCCCTTTGAGTACTGACCAACTAAAAGATAAACTATGAAAGGTTATTTACATCGCACACGTGAAATTTGTTCCTCTGTGAATGCTTAACAATCTGAAAAAGCACTTGCAAGGCTTTAGCAATGTGTTCAGATACTTCTGCTGACACCTCATGGAAAATATTGTTGTTACACTACTTTCTACTTTTTCCTCTGCTGTCTCTTTCTGTAATAGTATTGAATGGCTGGTTCTGAAGCCTCATTAGCCTTGTCTGCCACGTTATAGTGGTCCAAAAATGAGAAAATCTTGCATTACAGGAGACATGGGTCTTTTCTCTCTCTTAGGAACCATTGTAGGTATAAGCCAAATGTAGGAAATCTTGAATTTTTGGTTTATATCGCACTTGCCCTTTTCAAATCATGTTAAAAAGACTTAAGGAAGGAAACACAGTAAGCAAACAATAGCAAAGATCCTTCAGACTATTGTCTATCCTCTAGGCTTGCTCCCTCTTCAGATTCTGTCCTGTAGTTTCTTTCAGCTCAGGATATTTTTATGCAAAATCTTTAGTTTCCACAAATTGTTATCTCCCACTGCTGAAATAGTTTATCAGATAATTCGTAATATTCTTCAGAAGAAAAAATATTCTTCCAGTTTTTGGGGGAAAACTAAAAAGGAACTTAAAATGTACTTTCAGAGTCTTGCATGTAAAACACGTTACCATATTATAGCATTTGTATTTAGCATTCAAACCTCCGCTCCCCAAAAAAGTACATTTTCTACTTCAACTGTTCTGTTCTTAAGTACAGAATCCTCTTGCATTTTACTCTTATCTTACTTGTGTCTAAAAAAGATCAAATAAAGGCAAATGACTGTCACTTCTCAATACAGCCCAGAAAGGAGCTGGGGACAGAGGTTCATCCCCTTTCCTCTTCTCAGTGGATGCAGGAACAGAAGGACTCAGTCTCATGGATAATTTAGCATCATTTGCTGGAGTGGGAACTGGAATGCTTTCTGTATTAATTTCCAGCATAACAAAGACTAGAGTAGCAGGTAGTGGTGCAAATTCCCGTTCACCACTAGTCTTTGTAGGTGGTGTATCAGCTTGCTGGAAGAGACCTGGTTGCCTAGTGTAGGAGATCAAACCATTCATGCAAAGGCCAAATTGTACAGGCTTTGCTGCATTTCATTATTATTTCTTACATTGAGTTTGCAGTATTTGTAGAGTAAATACTATTAGATCTAGATGATTTCTTAATTATTAAGCAAATTGAGTTTCAGTAATATCTGGAGTGGAGCTGGATATAAATACTATATTTCCTATAATATTTTTTTCTTAGAATTAGAGGCTAGTTACTTTGTTTTAAAATGCAAAAATCTGTGGAAAAATGAATATTCCTGCAGAGGGATCGCACCTAAATATGTCAGTCTTACAAGGAAAATAATACATTTCTATTCCTGTACCTGTAGGAACAGAAATCAGCGAAATGCATACTACAGATCTAGAAAACAGTTACTGGCTTGTCTCAAACCGTATAAAGTCATCCTTAATCTCCTTATAGTATATTTTAGATAGTGAAGCCTAGCCAAAGTCATCGCTTTCATATCAAAGCTTGGGCCTCTGTCAAACGTCAAAATTTCTTTGTAGGGTTTGCAGTGTGAGTCATAGTCGCAGATCTTGTTCTTTGGGTATAACCGTGAAACTGTACTCTGGACATTTCTTGGGACTACAATAAACACAGTATTGGATGTGGGCTGCTTTTCTCTTTAGTAAAGCGGGCAGTAATGTACAAAGTGCCTTGTAAACTATTATTGATCATATAATAGCTGCTTCGTTTGCCCACAGAATTATTGTGCCATGAGTGAACCTGTTGATTTTTAAAATGGTTTGAAGTGCATTTTAGGACAAGGGGCAAGAGAACAAGGCCAAATCTGGTTGTCGTTAAACACAGTTTTATACAAAAAAAAAAAACAAACCCAAAACAAAACAGAGGATACAACTCCAATTGTACATACTTATGCAAAGTCATGGATTTCTTTTTTTCTTCAGATTTTTAGTATGAATTTATCATGTGCAACTTTATATTTTTGCCTTTTTTTTTTTCTCTCCAGTTTTTTAGACTTTCAGAAGTTGAAATGCAATTGTTTTTATACAGCACATGATGATGGAAGGAATGTCTAGTAATTGGAGCAGTCGTTTTGTGTCTAGTGGTTGGAGCAGTCCTTTGGGCTCGGAAGGTAGAGGGTTCTTGTCCACAAAAATTACCCACTTACAGCTGTGAGCAAGTTACACACTTAAACAGTGATGGTTCTTACTCTAATCCCTACTTAAACACCATCAGCGTCTTCAACATATCTCCTTAGGGACAAGATCTTCCTGTAGGCACCTAAAGCTTAAGTAGCTTTCATTTCCGCCACTGCTTAAAGTTGAGAACAGGTGGGTAGCTGGGTACAACCAGGACAGTTGCACTGTCAGGATATGGGCGGCCTAGCTTCAGCTTCCTGAGCACCAGGCTGAAAAAAAAAATGCTGGAGATAAAAATCCCATGCAGTGCTACAGGTTTGGGGAAGAGTGGCTGGAAAGCTGCCTGGCAGAAAAGGACCTGGGGGTGTTGGTTGACAGCCGGCTCAATATGAGCCAGCAGTGTGCCCAGGTGGCCAAGGAGGCCAATGGCATCCTGGACTGCATCAGGAATAGTGTGGCCAGCAGGACTAGGGAAGAGATTGTCCCCCTGTACTCAGCACTGGTGAGGCCCCACCTCGAATACCATATTCAGGTTTGGGCCCCTCACTACAAGAAAGACATTGAGGTTCTGGAGCGTGTTCAGAGAAGGGCAACGAAGCCGGTGAGGGGTCTAGAGCACAAGTCTTACGAGGGGCGGCTGAGGGAACTGGGGTTGTTTAGCCTGGAGAAGAGGAGGCTGAGGGGAGACCTTATCACTCTCTACAACTACCTGAAAGGAGGTTGCAGAGAGGTGGCTGTTGGTTTCTTCTCACTAGTAACAAGTGATAGGACAAGCAGAAATGGCCTCAAGTTGCACCAGGGGAAGTTTAGATTCGATATTAAGAAAAATTTCTTCACAGAAAGGATTATCAAGCATTGGAAGAGGCTGCCCAGGGAAGTGGTGGAGTTGCCATCCCTGGAGGTATTTAAAAGACATGCAGATGTGGTACTTAGGAACATGGTTTAGAGGTGGTTTTGGCAATGTTAGGATGATGGCTGGACTCGACAATCTTAAAGGTCCCTTTCAACCTAGGCGATTCTATGATTGCTGACTCTCATGCCCATGCTATTGCAGGGAATATATAAATATTCACTGGGTTTACCGTAGAAATTATTTACTCCAGTGTTTGAGACATTCTTCAAAGACAGAAAATGTCTTGGTTCAGGCTCTGATTTGGAAAAAGATTTTCAGTGTGTCTCACATGTCCCAGATGAGCATGCTAATCACTTGGCTTCTCAGACTTCCCTGCAGCAACTATTCAACTTGGTACACAAACAGAAAATATTCATTATACCATGGGGAAAGTGAAAGTGGCTCTGAAGCCTGCCAAGTAGCACATGATTTTCCTAAGTGCGATCTGTATTCATGTCCTCTTAGCAAATCCTATAGAGGAGAGATTTAAACCTTGGTCTCATGTCACATGTAAATATTCTCCCCAGTGAGTTACCTTAAAAAAAAGCGTATTAAAATTGGATGAAAAATGCACTACAACTTCCTCTTTCTTTGCCCTCCTTTGAGAAGAAAGACTGGATAGCTTAGTTTTAGGGGGATGCAAGACATTTTTACTCTGCTTTTTATCTTAGGTTCCTAACATTCTCATGTGTAAGCTCCTGTGTAAATGACAATTTAGATTCCCTTATAGCAAGTCTTGAAAAGCTGCATGGGCCTGATGCAGTAATTCTTGAGAGCTGAGACAAGAATACACATGCTTTTCAGTTATTACAGCAAAGAAGGTGAAAATCCTTTTAAATCCTATAGAGATGAAATTACTGGTGTAAGAAATTATAAACGTATCTAGCTGCTTTTTAGCTTTGGACTCTTCCATGGATTCCACGAAAATAGCAAATGTAGTGGGAAGGTCTTTTCTGTGCCATTATCTTGGAATGCTCTGATGAACTAGACGAGTGATATAACCTAATTGCATGTTTGCTGAATGCAGTGTGGTGTATTATGTGGTAGCAATGCCAAACCTACATTGCAACTCCACTGGAAACACTGTTAATTATACATTAACTTTAATTGATGGGAGGGCCTTAAGCTTTAGAGGAAACACATTCAAAATGGTGCGATTCCTCTTGCCACTCTTGGCTCGAGCATGATTTCTTCTTTTTCTTTTTTTTTTTTTTTTTTTTTATATGATGGCAATGTTAATGTTTTAACTGTTGCATGGGGGGTCAAAATACAGCTCTTGAAAAATCTACATAAATCATATCGTCTTGCACACAGTTTAGGTCATAAAAAGAATAAAATCACAAATTACTATATTGTATTGAGTAGTTGGCAGGAATATGAATTTTTGAATATGATGGAGGGAAGATGTTAATAGGGAGGTTGTTTTTAAGACAAGTCCAAGTTGTAGTTTGATTTCTAAAGATTGTCTTAAGTCTGTCAGTCACAATCTGTTAACTTCTTTCTTTAAAAGAGAAAGATGCACAAGAAGGTTTTTCAAATTAATAGTTTACTGTCTGTAATAAGTTCAGACTCATTTCCATGTACCTGTGCAAAAATCTGCAGGCGGAGGGTTATCCAAAATGATGCTGCCTAACAAAAGGAGACTGGTCAATAAATGGGCAACTGCATAATGCCCTGACTGTAGCATGGAGGACTTGACCCCATATTGTTTACAGATGTTTGCGAAGAATCCCATCATAAGGAAGGACAAACTGTCATCTTAAGAGGAAAGTTATTCATTAAATTAGTTTAATTTAAATTTAGGTAATTTAAATTACCTAAAGTAATTTAGGTTGGAAGGGTTCTCAGGAGGTTATGTGATCCAACAGCAGTTCAAAGAGGAACCAACTTTGAAGTGGGATCTAATTTTTTTGAAGTTCAGTGAGGTTGTTCGGTCAAAGTCAAATTTCATTACACTGTTGTTATGTTTAATTCAACCAGACCAAAGTAAGTTTCATAAAGCAAGCATCCTTGTTTTTAGGGAACTATTGCTACCTCATACGTGTTTGGTTTTTTTCACCTAATGCACATGTCAGTTGGTACTACATCTCAATCTAGCTCAGTGGTTGTATAAGACTCAGTCAGAGAGGGCACGAAGTAGGGCAGCCCAACACCTGAACTCATCTGAAAAAATGCAAGTTCTGAGACAAGTATGGCAATGGCGGCAGTTGAATAGAAACAGTGGTATGTGCTTTGGGACAGTATATGTCTTCCCACGCGTATTTACCCGCATTCAAAAGCCTCTTGGCACTCTAATAATTATCTTTTCCCTGTGGTTATTGTCAAACACCAAGAAATTAAACAAAGAGGTGGAAAACTATGTACTTTGGCTGTTTCATCTTCTCTTTCACAAAAAGTAAGCTTTGGCTGACAAATTCCTTAATATGGAGGGGGAAGCCGGTTAAAATTCTTATTCACCTTGCAGTGGAGAAACTGCAGAGGCCCCATGAAGTGATATAACTGAGGAGCATCATTTTTCCGTACTTTGTATGATGAGTAGCTGCAAGAAGTCAAATACAGCAGGGAATTGATAGCTCATAAGCTTACAGAGTGCAGTATTTCTAGGAGCAGATCTGTGGTAACTTACAGTATTTCCTAGATAGAAGAAGTAGTGTGACTATGTTTGTGTGACACTACCCCAGTAGTTCACAGCGTTACCCCACTCAGAGTTGTTGCAAGGAGAGTTTCTTCCTGTGAGTCAGCATGAGAAATGTCAGATGGGAAACAAAATGTGCATTCCCTGCTGGGAGAAGCTATAACTTGGCCGCGAAACGGAGGTGTAGGCTCACAGCGGAGAGATGAGCGGAGCAATGGCTGGTGGAAAATGAGGAAGAATAAGGGCAGGAGTGGTAACACACTCAACAGAGAAGGCAGAACAAAGTACATAACTTTTAGGTAGCTCCTGGACACATGATTAATCGCATCAAACTACACCCTGCATCTGTGCTCAGCTATGAAGAGAAGATCCGTGTTTGTCTGTTCTCGGCAGGGTTCACAGATGTGTCAGTGATGCACTGAAATGTATTTTGTATCTATACATCACTAACATTTAAACAGCAAGTGCATTTGTTTAATTACTCTAGTTCTATTACAATTTATTAATCTGTCAGTTTTAATCTTTGTTATGTTTTGTGACAAGGAGATTATATGTATTCCATTTTGATGTGTTTAAGAATTAGTTGTCACTGAAGGCTGCTATTTGAAATACATTTAAAATAAGAATAGTCCTCGTGCTTCACTAAGTACACAATGAATTAAAGCACTCCTTTTTGTTCTCAAAAAGGGCTAAAACTGAAAGATTAAATATAGAGAGAATTTTGCACAGAAGTTGTTTCTGAAGATTATTTAGCCCCGAATGAGAACTTTGACGTATAAAAAAGCCAGATTTAGAGCAGGTTTTTAGACAAGGATTTGTCTAAAGTACTTTTTACAGGATGGATGATATTGTTCAGTAATCTAATGTTAAACCCTTTTCCTAAATTCAAGGGTAACCAAATCTTTTAAATTTGTAGCCTAATCTAGCATGTAATATTAATTATGGTAGTTTTGGGAAAAGATATTAATCCTTAAATGTGGCAGACTTACAGACCTGTCAGATGTAATTTTGTAGATTTTTACACCAGTTCAAGCTTGTGGTGTTGTCTGTGAAAGTTCTGGCTTTACCATAAGGACTTAAAAAAACAAGTTCAAGGTAGGTAGATTTCTGCTGTCATTATCTGTAAACGTCCTTCCTATAGGAAGGACTTGTAGACTTGTGGACTGTGCCGGAGATAAGGGCTCTAATAAAGTTGAATTCATACTGTGCTCCTGGGTGTTGCTAAAAGACTTGCTTTTAGAGAAGAATGAAAAATATGCAGTTGTGATACTGTCAGGGACATCTTCTATCCAGTAGAAGCTAATGACTTGCTGTTCATCGCAGTACTGCAATTATGCGTGCGATTGAGATAGCACCCAATTTAAACCCAGCACGTCCTAGCTAAGGCTACATAATGAGAATAGCTGGCTCGTATTTCCACCTTGGAGCTGGATTATGTCTTAGCAGTGAGGTTTTTATAAGCCTGTTCCAAAAATTCGTTCTGCTTGTTACTATTCAGTAGTGTTGACTTTCTTTACTTTATCTACTGAAAGAATAAAAAGTCTTAAGACTACTTCACATGATAAATTGTAGAACATACACGCACAATTTTAGCTTCTTCAGGGATTATATTTACAAATTCATCACAAATGTTATCTGGGCTTTTATGGTGGTGGGGATTTGTTTTTTTAACACTTTCTTTAGGTCCCAATTAAATGTTGACTGTTTCTTTATTTGAAATAGGACACATAAGGGGAATGCAGGTAGCTAAACTTCTAATACAATGGTGTGAAAGCTGTTTGCATGGCAGAGCTGCACTCTGAGAGAAAATAACAGGTGTTTCACTGGAATCTTTTGTCTGTTTTTTGCACTAGAAGCAATATAAACCACTTGTAATTGTAAAAGTGTGTATTTTGTGCGCTGCCTAATATTCTAGTTAGCAAAACAGTATGTAAAAATGTAATTATAAAAATTTCGGAGCAAGAAGATTCACTTTTGCAATATAACAACGTAGTGTGGAAACGGGCATTGATGTGCTGTGTGTATTGTTAATAGAAAAGGGCATCAATGGGCTTACTAGGGTAAGAATTAGGTAAATTATTGCTGAGATCTTTATTGTCTGTATAAGGAGGCTAACTACCGCCTTATAAAAGTCATTTAGCCTTCCAGTCCTTTAACCTTCATCCTATGGTGATTCTAGGAAGAAATACTTGAGGCTCTACCATCTCCTCTGTAAAGAAATTCCAAGCCAGTTTTCTTGTGATGATATGATGGCATTTGCATTTAAGTGTTTATGTTCCATGTGAAGAAGAAAAAAACCCCAACTTTCCACACTTAAGGGCATTTCTGACAAAAGCCTTAGGTACAAGAGCTCATTTAATTCATAATCTCCAAGAAAGTTGTCAAAATTTTGCAAAGGCTGTTTTTCTTGCATTCTTTTTTACTGAGCTAAAAACAGAATTTAAAAGCTGAGGAAAAGAGAAAGCGTTTGGAGTTTCCTTTGATAATTCAAAGTAATCACAATCAAGCCTTTAATAAGGCCAGCAAGGATTGAATTTACCTCTCCTTTTTTTCTCCCTGTTCCCAGACTGTAATTTGTGGGATTTACTATGTAGATTTTGCTGTGGCCAAATTGCACAAGATTTATACTTTTTTTTTTTTTTTTCCCAGATCACATCACATCAATAAATCATTTCTTTCCCAATAACAATGTGGAAATCTACTGGTATAATCTTTGCAGTGGTAATTCAGACAGTTTAAATACTATCAGAAATGGGAACACCTGTACGTTTTCAGAATATTTTTAACACCCTTAGGCAGCTTTATTTGGACAGATGCCTTATTTTATTACCTTTCCTAAAATACAAACAGTGCTGAATATCATTCTGTCCGAGTTTTTTTCGATCAGTTTCCTGAGCAGCTGCTAGGCATTTTCTTCATATGATCTAAGATCCTCTGCCGCCAGTAGACAGAAGCTGAATGTAAATGCTTTCCCCTCCCCCCGGAAGCTGAAATGCAAATAAGCGGTCTGTAGGCATAATGAACAGTTGCCTTTTGTCATAACTAAATGCAGAAATCAATAATGTGGTATAAAAGCTGTTTTAAGGTAAAATGACAGATCTAACAAAAATCTGGAATGCTTATTCAGCAACTTGTTCAGTTTATTCGGCAAATTCTCTGTATTCGCTTTCATCTGAATGATAAAAATAATCTGTGGTGAATTATGGTGCAAGTTAATTGTGAGAAATTTCATATGCTTGCAAAAGAAATAAAAGCAGATCTGTTTGCAGTACCACACAGAGTTTTGCAGTAATATTTTCAAAACTGGAGTAAATAAAGAATAATAGCTAACACAAGAGGTTTTCATTACCACTAGGGAGGTAATTGAAATTTTTTCTGAGGGGACAAAGCTACACTATATACCTAATTAAAGAAAATGTGCCAGTCCTTCAGAGACTGGATAATCATTTGCGTTGTTATGTTTTAGCTCCTAATGTTCTAGAAATGGAAAATTCATAGTTATGAAGTTTTGGATAGACTCTAAGTCTTATAGATGGTGTAATGATCCTATCAACCACAGTCAGATGCAGCATTTGGTGGCATGTTACAGTGTTCTATTTTGCTTTGTCTGTGCACAGCTGTTCCAGCAGGAATGCTCTGTTTTTTTATAAAGCTGATAATTTTATTGTCTAATGCATGAAATGAGATGAGAAAGAACTGATGTTGACATACATCATCAGAGTTGAATAAATTAAAACTAAAGGATATTACCTTTGTTATATGACAGAAAAGGTATTCATGTTTCCAGAGGAGAAATGTCAATGAATTAACTTTCTATCTCCATATACAAAAAGAATATCTCTTCATTCTTTTGATTGCATTCCTTCTCCTTGAGTGTCTTTTCCCAGAATTGTTCTCTCCCAGATTGGCTGCTGACCAAAGTCTTTGGAAACCTGCTCCACCTTGACCCTGTCTAATTACTGTCCGGTGATTAAACCTTCCTTTCTAGCAGCAGTAGCATTTCCTCTCCACCCCTTCCTTTCTTCTCCATTGAGATAGCTTTAATCACTTGTAGATTGAGTTCAGTGGCTTTCTGGCCATTATGGTATGCAAAATTCTGGTTACATTTTGGTGAGGAAGGTGATATCTTTCAACTAGGTTGTTCCTCTTCGTTCCACTTTGTTTTGCAGTGTGTCCGAGGCAGTCCCTCTTCACTTCAATTGAATGTTCAACCTTCTGAAAATCTGAATGGCTCTGTGATGTGTCAGGATGTTTACAATGACATTAGTTAACTCTAATTGGTAGTCACGTAACTTGATTTATAATAAGGATACAAAGTTTAGTCCCTTGTAAAATGTGAATTATTCCATCTTTATAATGTACCTCTTCCCCATGACTTTTATTTCAGATGCATGGTTCCTCAGTCTTGTTGGGTGTCTAGTTTCTTTGGCAGGTGTATTGTATTTTTACAGCCATAAATATGGGATTGATGTGGCTTGTGACTGGCCACAGGCTTTGTTTAGCTGACAACACAGTCCTCATTACCTATCTGGATTTGGCTGTCTGGACTTGTCTTAGCCTGCCTGGAGATTTGTTCTGACTTATAAAAGCATTTATCTAATGACAGAATAATAAATTATATCTGCTTAATTTTGTCTCTTGCTTAGCTTTGTACGATTGTGTGGTGTAACCCGCTTTGGTACGTATATTTAGTATTTAATAGATACTTATAACATGTAGTTACTCTGTGTAGTTAGCTATCTATAATCCTAGACTAAAATGGATCACAGAAGAGTAAAGACATGTGACCATAACTGAGGCCTTGAAAGTGCTGGCATGGGGTGATATTAGAGGCCCCAGACCTATGAGCAGCTCACCAGTGGCCAATTACTGGTCATCTAATAGTGTGACCTTGAGAGCAGAATAAAACCAGTTTTAGGGGAAACAAAGCAAAGAACAGATATGTGGCATATATGAAACACATCATATATGATGAATGAGGATGTAATGCAGACTTGCAGACCAATGAAGAAATAACAAGGTGTAAAGTACATTAACCAACGTAAAGATTACTCCAAGAGGAGCCTGGAGAGAGAGGAGGAAGAAACAGGCAACATCCTACTCCTTATGGCAAATGGCTTGGGATGCTGATAACTCGGTCACTGTACACCACCTTCCCAGGTTGAAACCATTGACCTTCAGACTCCAGAGGCGCAGTGGAAGGGTGAGCAAGGGGTAGATACCAGCAAGATTGTGTGTATATATGTCATTTTAACAGTATTTTGTCTGGAGTGTGTTAGTATCATTGTAAATGGACTAATAATAACTCTTTGATTAGACTATTACAACTTTCATTAGGACTGAAAATAATGTTCTGGCTTTTCATATACAGTGTGTGCCTTTTGCCCATCACAAGATCCTGAATGTAATAAATCTGTGGGAATTCAAGCAACCTATTCTGTAACTCGGGTGTCACACCTCAGTAACAGTATGCATCTTCTGATTTTAGGTCCTTAATGCAGGGGAAGCTAGTTTCCTTGCAAAATTAGTGAAGCTTTGAGAGAGCAATCAGACCACTTAACTGGGGATTGCCTTTTCATTAGTTATATAAAGTCCTTATACTTCTAACTTTAGCATTTTTACCAGATTTATTAGCTCTTCTGCTTTCATTCTTGTCGATTCCATTTTCATTTGGCAGCTGGATCCTCAGTGGCAAGACTTTTAACTTGAAACCTTGGTTTTTGGAGGTTCTTCAGGCTTCCTTCCGTGTGCATCTTTCCTCTGTTTCCATTCTGGTTTATTTTCACTCTTTCCTATTGTACTGGACTGTTTACACCATATAACATTTTCAAGTAACTTTGCTATCTATAATCCAATATTCTTGCTTATCCTGAAGAGTTGGGGGATGCATACCGTTTGTATTCCAAAGATTTATTTAAACGATAGGTAAAATGACTAAACTATGTTTTAAGAGTGTTCACTGAGAGATTTTCTTGATACTTTTGGATATAAAAAGATGACTTCATTTTCTAACAATGAATGCTGTGAAATACAGAGCTCTAATACCTTTCTTGCCTTGCATGAGCAAGTACTTCAAATCCTTGACAGGCAGCTTATTTCTCAAGTTAAAACTATTTTGCCATTGATGAGTTTTTTGACACATCTCATTTTTGAGCTAAATAAAGTTCTTCAATGAAATCTGTAAAATTTGTACACAAAGGAAACTGTAGCACTAATTGGATTTGAGGCCTTCAACTTTGTCTAGAAAACACAATAACTTTACTCAGCACCAGGAGGTGTGCAATTTCTGATTAACGGTGTTATGGTTGATGTAATCTGGAGCAATGGCAAGTATTTTTTTAAGTTTCCAACAAACAGTGCGATAGGGGCATATGGGGGTATGAACATACATGTGTGTGTATAATAATTTCTTAAAATATAAAAGAAACAAGATTGGAGGTGGGCTAAATATCCATATTTGTAAGAGAGCTATACCCAGCCTTGCTCTTCCCATCCAGCAACGAAAAACTTCTCACCTGCTCTAACAGAGTCTGAATTTTGCCTATATGACTTCTTACCAATGTCCTGTACCATCAGTTGGCCACAGTGTGGTTTGTTTTCCTGTGTACAGCAATAATAATTGTCACTACTTCCTAAAAGTTGTTAACTGAACAGAACAAGTTCCCATTACCAAAATAATTAATGTCCATAGCATTAAATACAGTCCATAAAATAGAATAGACTTCACTGAATGTTTTTACTTGTAAGATATGTTTACGTACTCAGTTGGAGATGTGTAGGTGAGCTGTTTTTCATAAGAGAATGGAAGTCTGGTCAGAGTATCGCATTCTCTGGAGTTGCCAAAATAATAAAATGTAGGTGTTGATAAGAGGAAAAAGATAGAAGTTGTCACGCTAATTAGATCTCTGATCTCTTTAGTACAATAGTCTGGACTGGCAGTATTTAGGACAGATTTTTCAATCTCTAAGAACCGTCAAACTTCAACTAAATTTATTTTGGTTAAATAGTAACGTGGTTGCAGGGGAAATTTATTCCAAAGTCCAAAGGACCGATGACCTTGTTCAGTCTGTGTGTACATGCTATTTACTTAAGCTTAATCTAAAATTAATTATGACTCTTCTGAGTTGTCTGTTTATCTCCAGTTGTTCAGTGTATGTGAAGAGTTTGCTCTTATCTTCTCCTTGATCTGTATGTTGACACGTGGTATGCTGTAGTAATGTTGAAGGTCAAGAAAGATTAATCTTTACAAGCTGTATCATCCTGACACTTGCCTTGGTGATTATATTTGAAATAACCAAAGGCATGCATGTTGTTTTTATTAATCTTAGCTGTAATCATAGAATTATGGAATGGGTTGGAAGGGACCCTCCAAGAGCACCTAGTCCAACCCCCAGTAATGAAGTATACTGTTTGCAATTTATTTGTGTATTGCAGATGTAGTAGATGAAGTTATTCTTCCTCAGTTCTAGAGGCATAAATATTGGAAAAAGATTATATGGACACCCTTGCATTTTGCATGTCTTCTAGCAAACATAGGAAAGACCATGGTTGATTACATCTGATGATCGTTGAAAAAAAAGTTGTAATTGCAGTCATTATGAAATTACTGTGCCTAGGTAAAAAATACTGATTATGCCATATTGGTTTATTAGAGTTTATTTCTTCAGATTTTGACTTAATAACTTGTGTAACTTTGTATCAGGTTAAGTGATGCTGTGTAATGAGACTTCCACATTTCTGCCATAGATAGGGACCATTGTGTTTGCACCTTTTCTTGCATACACATGAAGGCAGCATTGTGTTGAAGGAAGTGAAAAATGGAAACGGCAGCAAATATTACTGACTGAAATTTCTCTAAATTGACATTTTTCTAATTCTTTTTTCGGTTAAGGCCTCAGTCTATCCCTGTTGAGATAATTTTGATCCAATGTGTCATCGGTACTACAGTTACACATCAGTAATAATTTGCGAATGCTTTTTCATGTGTAGTTGTTTTCAGGCCTTTATTGGATGTTGGTACCCTCCCCAAACACATAAAAAACCTGAGGTGTGTTGGCTTGGTATTATTGAACTCCCTCTAAATTTTCTGAGTTCTCAGAAATGCATACGTACTTGCAAGTATATAACATTTTTAAGAAGAAGGGATGACCATAATCTGTTTGAATGTCTTATGTCTTATTTTTCCTTGTTTTTCTCTTCATTTGCAGGCCTGGCAGTTTCTCTTCAGTTGCTTCATGGAGACATAGAACAAATTAGGAGAGAGTATACGTCCATGTTTACCCATGGAGTATCCATAACAAGGAAACTAGGTTTTTCCAATATTATCATGCCTGGTAAGTTAAAAAAAAACTCTTAACAAGCAGCAGAAGGAAGAACTAATGAGAAATTACTAAGTTTTCAGCTGCTTATTCCAAATACATACTGTATTCTAAAACTTCTTAAACTTTTCCGGAGACTTTTCTGTTAATTTCTTTCAGATAGTTAGAAGAAAACTGTGTCCCAGTGGCCCCATTGCATTATACCTTGTATAGTTACTATGTCAGTGTCAAAAGGCCATACAGCCATAGCAGCCTTTTTGGAAAGATGGAACCCCACTTTATAGAAGTGAAGATGATTAAATGCAAGACCGCTGAGCTCTATGCAGAGAAAGAGATAACCAGCAGAACATTATGTTCTTAGAAGGTGGTAGCTTTCTAAATAAAGATTCACAGAATTTCACTGACACTGTACAGCTTCTGGTTTCACCAGGTTTGTGTCTCAGATACTGGAAATGGATAATAATAGGGATATAGAGACTTTATTTTGATTATATTGTATGACAACGTATGCAAATACTTAAACAGATGCTAAGGAAGGTAGAAAGAATGTGTCAATATGAATGTGAAGAAGCAAATACAGGAAGAAGATCGCAGTAATGGCTATAGCTCTTTCCCTGAAATGAAATTTTTAAAAAGTTTAATGGGTTGCTGGAAGTTATAAGGCTAATGTCCCTTTAAAGGAAAAGCATATTTGCAAGCAGACTAGTTTGGCATGATTATGATGTTGTGTTGTTGCTGAGAAATATTGCAGGGAGGAGCTCACATCAGTTTCAGCTGAGTACACACACAATGCCTTGATTCTCTCAAATGGAAATCATCCTCATGACTTGCAGATTTTTAATAGAAACTACCTTCTTATAAAGATCTGTCTTTGCATTCCTGTGTACCTAAACCAGAAGTAAACTAAGGTTCTGAGGCAGGAATAAATAATCTTCTATACTTCACTAAGCAAGGAGGTCTTAAATAGGCATTTAAAACTCAGTAATGAGACTCAGCTTTAGCTATGGGCATGTATTTCTCTTGAACTTCTGCCTGACACTTGACAACTGAGAATTGACTCTTGTGTTCTCACTGCCAATTAAACATCTGTCCTTCTACATCCTTGATCAGTACTCCTAATCACTTAAAACATGCACAGAACACAAGTTAATAAAACAGTTTTAGCATGATTATGAAAATACTCTGCTGCTGTCACTGCAATATTTAGAACAATAAAATAAAATGCGTGAGTCGGGTGCCATTTAATTTAAAGATAAATTATATATGTATGTTTAATGGAAGCATTCAATTGACATCTTACAACAAATAAACCCTAGCTAATAAGCCGTATTACTGCTGGATTTGTAATTTGAATCAAATGAGGACTGTGGATAATATAACTGATAATAGTGGAAGCAGTTTTTCTGAGCACACTATAACTCCCATTAAGAAACCTTTCTCCATTTATCTATGATTTTGTGACCTTCTGCTCTGTGTTATCAAATTTACTAGGTTCTATAAATAGCTCTCGTATCCCCTCACTTTCCAGTTGTGAAATAATGTGATATACCAAACTGTGAAAACCATGTTATAGCAGAGTACTGTGTAATCAGCTGCTGGAGGAGTTTCACAACTCGGTTTCAAAGAGTTGCGCAGGCTCAGTTTATCCCTTTTTTAGTTAAAAAAAAAATAAAAATATATGGGTTCTGGTGTGCTGCTTTCTCAGTCCAAATGTACGCATACCCTAGTTTAGAAAATGTACAACTTTTATTATGTTTACTGGCATAAAAGATGTTTCTCCTAAAGAGAAATAATCACCTGACACTTGGAACGAGAAGTTCCAAGGGCTAACCAGAGCAGTATGCCCTAGGCACTGAAATGCCCGCAGGAACCTAGCCTTTGAAATGCTTTTTTCTTTTAAAGCTCCCCTTTCATTTTGTTTCTCTTCTAGTGTCTTTTTTCAGAGATAAATTAGAAAACTTCATCTTTTGCCACTGGAAATGGTCATTAATTAGACCTGATTTTATATTTTTGTTGGAAGTAAGTATATTGCTGTGGCTAATTAGCACTTACGTTAGGGTTCTGAACCAGACTCTCTTGAATTATTCAATAAGAAATACTTCATGCTGCTAAACTACAGTATCTCTTTTATAAATGCTGCATTTTAAGTCTCTCTTCTATTCTGGTGTATTTAAACTCTCTCTGACCTTCATTTATCATCGTATCAGTCCTTTTCTTTGGAGTTTTTGCCATTAAAATTAACTTGCATCAGCATACGTGCTAAACCAGAATTTTGTTGACAATAATAATGCATGTTTTTATAGAGCAATGCTTTTTATGTCACTGGAGCCTGGCAAGGTGAAGCCAGAGAATGCTCTTTCAAGGACCTGTGGAATTTTTTAATGAAGATCTCCAAGTGTTTTAAGAAATAAAGTACATGGGTAGAAAAAAGCATATAGGATTCAAAAAGGCTGTGAAATAAGTAACTCACTCTATTCTAGCTGACAAAAGAAGGACAGGCAGTGAAAGTATCATCTTGTGAGTCTAATCAACATGCATTTTCTAGGTTTAACCAGGATTTAAGGGCAGATTCTATGCAATCACTACTAAAATCCATTCCAGCATCCTAGTGTGGCAGTCTGCAGATGCACAAGCCAGTATTCTCAGAAAGCTTTGTACAGCATTGAAGGACAGCTGTGCTTACACCCTAAATTTCTGTCTGCACCATTTCCTGAAAGGACAGACAACCACATCATTATGTAGTATATAAAATTTGGCATATATTTATGAACATACTATACTTTTTGAGCAGTACTCTAAGTTAGATTAACGTACGTAATAGGTGATGGAATGTGAAAGCCCATTTGTATTTTTCTATACATACTTCTACCAGCTTTTTTGCTGTTTTATGTAGTTCACTTACGGAATCTGTTTCCAAATTTGACTTACAACATCTGCATCAGTGCATAACTTCCATGCTGCATACGCTCATGTGTTGTAGCACATATGCATGTACATATTTTTTTGCACATTTATGGAAGATATCTAATTCCATAGAGAAGCCTGTTCATTAGTATGTGTTGTCTGGGGTTTTTAGAATTGGAATAAACCCTAGCACAGCTGTTTGTCTAAATGAGGACTTACTGGAGGAGCCATAGCTCTATGCTAGGACCGCCAGTTGTAAACAGACTCTAAACTACAGTTTGGTAAGCATCCGTATAGTTACGTCTTCCTTTCCTGTGCTTATCAGACCAGAACTGCATCTGCTTTACTTTATTTAAGCTATACTGTTCTTAATAGTGCTAAGTCTATTACTGGTAGTAGTTGTCTTAACTACTTGCTACATTCAAAGCCAAAATCCATTCAGCGTGTTACACTAGCACATAATCTCACATGTTTCTGTAGAATCCTTTTTTCACTAAGCAGTTCAGTTAGGTCCAACCTTTACTTCCTGGAACGTTGCCTACACACTTACTCTATGCAGCTTTGTCTACAATATCAAAGATAATTCTGATTTAAACCAGCTATAGATGCGATTTTGAAAGGTTCTGTATCTTATAGAGGGCAGCAGCTCACCTCCAAATGTCTTAGTCCATAAAATGTACCACAATGCATAAACAATTGACCTGTTGGCTGACATCTCAACAGATTTTCATAGATGGATATCAATTAGCTATAGGCACCCTTTTTCAGCTTATGATCTGAACTGATGGTATTGCCACTGATGAGATCTGACCACCTCTTGCTCTGAGTTAAGATCAGAGTTATATTTCTTCCTGTCCATCCAAATTATTAAACTCTTATGGCATTAGAATAGGTTAAAGAATTGACAAGTCAGTGCAATGGTATTACATTACCATTGTTTTCCTTGTACATAAGCTTAGAGGATCTATAGTGCTGATTTCTATAGCTGAGCTAGTCAGTCCTGCCTGCAAAGTTCTCGCTCTGAATTTTTTGGTCCTCTTCTAATCCTGTGATATAATTTTGCAAATAACATAGCTAAAGACTACATGAAGTTGCAGTATTAATTTCTGTAATGGAATTTCATACTTTCAGAATTATTTGTCAAACAATAAAAGTCACATTTTGTTTCTCAATGTTATCATAGAATGGTTTAGGTTGGAAGGCACCTTGAAGATCATCAAGTTCCAACCCCCCTGCCATAGGCAGGGACACTCCCACTAGACCAGGCTGCCCAAGGCCCCATCCAGCCTGGCCTTGAACACCTCCAGGGATGGGGCCTCAACAACTTCTCTGGGCAACCTGTTCCAGTGCCTTACCACCCTCAAAGTGAAAAATTTCTTCCTAATATTTATTCTAAACCTGCCTTCTTCCAGTTTAAAAAGTTATGTCTTTCTTTTTTATAATTTCTGCTCATTTAGCAGATAGAATCAGCTGCCCAGAATGTTGCAGTGCTTTTAAGTTTCCCACATTAAACTTTCATATGCTTAATTTAGGAAAAATAACCGGTATTTTACCATCACATCTGCATTGCTTTGCATTTGTCAACTTTTAACTTCGTTAGATGTCCTTTAGCTGTCCAGTTAAATCTCATCAGAATCGTTCTTTGAAAACTACTGAATTACTCCTTCATCTGGATTATTAAAAGGTCTTTTATTCTTTTCATGTGCAAGTACACGCTCTCCAATCTTTCTTACTTTCTATTTTCAGAAGCTTTTAAAATGAAACTAGAACTAGAATCTTTGTCTTTTTATACAAATGATCTCACAAAATGCTATCCTTGTGATAACATGAATTTTTCAATGATGTGATTTTGACTAGAAGCATATTCCTTCTTTCAAAGCTTAGAATAAGAGTCTGGAGAGCAGAAATGTAAAGAAAGCTATGGAATCTGTTCTCTTTATCATGGTAAGTGTCGGTATCTGTCAGTGAGCTTGGACTTAGTAAAGAGCTGTTGATTCTAAGGAAAGAAATATATGTCTGACACACTTAAGCATTTTCTCCCACGAGCAGTGGTATAAAGTTTTCCAATCTTCTTTATCCTGTATGGAGGACAAACAGCTTAAATTTAACACCTGCCATTGTTTGCTGTTCTGATTTCCAAGAATCCAGAAACATGTATTTTTAATTACTGAAAGTAATATTGCCTGGATGTTAGTTACACAAAATATGTTTAAGCAATATTGTGGAGTAAAGACACCCTGAATTTTGACCTTTCACAAAACTGTAGTACTCTATGGGGAATATCCTCTGCTTTCCAAATCCTATTTTAATAATTTTTAAACTTTGATCCTATCTATCAAAGGAATTATCATTTCTAGAAGTCACTGGAGAAAAAGATACTAATACATGACTACATATTGGTTAGACAAGTACAAGGAACTTCTATATTGTTTTCCTTCTCCTTCCCATCTCCTCTGCCTTATTTTCTTGGTTCATTAGAAATTGAAGGAAAAATAGAGCAGAACTATGGAGAGGGAAGAAAAACCGGAATTTAATTAGCCTTCCCTTGATTTAAAGTCTCTGGAAGTGGAAATGAGGGAAAAGGGTCTTCTGCAGTTTATAGCATTTGGAAGAGTAAGCTGGCTTTCTTTTGAACATAGAATAAGTAGCAGTGCTGCATGTGAAGTGTATGCAAGGATAGTTATGGCTTGGAAGTCTTTCTTCAATAAACCAGGTAAGGAGCACTAGCACTAGCAAACTAACAAGTGAATGCTTTAGCTCTGTAAAAATAAAATTCTGTTGGAAATATTTTCTTTATCTTGTAGCTATACAAAATCAACAGGTCAAAAGTTTTCTGTTAAAAAAAGCTTTTAAGTCTTTTATTCCCCACTTGTTGAAAGTAACTTGTTTTACAGCTCATTGTTACAAGGAAGAGCAAAAAAAGAAGTCACAGTGCAATTGGGTCTCACACAGTAGATCTACGATCCTTTTGAAATCTGCCTGAGAATCCCTTGTAAAGGGCATTTTGTTTGTTCAATCAGCGATTTTTCTGATGAGTGTTTTTTAGGGCTTGTTGGGAGTTTCTGTAATAAAGTTGAAAATGCAGATAACGTTCTGTTGAAAAAGGACAGGTTAACTGAGAAAAGGAATCAGTTTATTAATATTTGTCTTTGATTTAAATGCCAAAGTTTACTTAATCCAATAGTAAAAATAAAAAGGCAGTAGTGTTACCAAAGTCACTAATGCTCCTGAAATTCTAACACATGCAGAGTTGTTTTAATGTTTGCCTCATATAAACAAGAATATCAGTGATAATATATAAACTAACTAGCAGTATATAATTAATAGAAATGGTCTTGTTTCTTTCTGTCCATCCCCTGTCATATACTTCGATGCAGACACACACACATCCCCCAAATAAGTTTTTGTCAGGTATCACCCAGAGGGTCCCAATCTCAGACCTTTCCTTTGTATGTATATATTTAAGCACTGAGTGCAACATTTTCTCATTCTTGAGTCATATATACTCATAAATAGTAGTTAGTGTGAGTCTATGCAAAAGCTTATTGCAAATAGCAAAGGGGATTTTTGCCACAATAATGGAGATGTCAAGGTATAGCTATATGGGAAGAAAACACTGAGCAGACAGCTGAGTGGTGGTTATCAGGGTCAGCAGTCCATGCCAGTAAATCTGACATGTTTACTGGCAGCTTCAAGCATGTCAATGAGATTTGCCCGTTTCTTAAAAGTGTTGAATCCATTCACTTATAAGCAGCCAGCCACTCTTTTGGTATCTTCTACAATGCAAAACAAAAAAGAAATTGTTTCAATAATGGGATTTCACTTCCTACAGTGATGAAATTTTTTGTGAAATGCAGTGTGCCTGTATCTTTCTGCGATGATCTCCTGAAAGATGCCCTTCTCTCAGAAAACACCATTCTGTACTATGATTGTAACAAATGATGCCAGATTGCTTAACTTGATTTTTTTCAATTTGTTTTTCCTTTTAAATTAAATACAACTCTGACTCGTGTAAGAAAACAGGAAGGGAAGGCAAGAGACAGGTATGGCTGAGTAGAGATGTGCTGGTCAAACTACAGGGCAAGAAGGAAATGCATAGGCAGTAGAAGCAGGGACAGGTATCCCGGGAAAGAGCATAGGGAAGTTGCCTAGTTGTGTAGGGATGGGGTCAGGAAGGCCAAGGTGCAGCTGGAGCTGAACTTGGCAAGGGACACAAAGAATAATAAGGACTTCCACAGGTATGTCAGCCAGAAAAGGAATGTCAAAGAAAGTGTACCTCCCCTCAATGAGGAAGACTGGCAAACTGGCAACAACAGACGACGAGAAGGCTGAGGTACTCAACATTTTTGCCTCAGTCTTCACTGGCAATCTCTCTTCTCACATCTCTCGAGTGGATGAACAGCAAGGCAGGGACTGGGGCAGAAAAGTCCCTCCCACTGTAAGAGATCAGGTTTGAGACCAGCTGAGGAACCTGAACATACAGAATTCTGTGGGACCCAGCAAGTTGCGTCCCAGAGTCCTGAGGGAATGGGCTGATGTATTTGCCAAGCCACTCTCCATGATATCTGAAAAGTCATGGCAGTCAAGTAAAGTGACGGGAAAAAGGGAAACATTGCACCAATTTTTAAAATGGGCAGAAAGGAGGACCTTGGAAGCTACCGACCTGTCAGCCTCCCCTCTGTGCCTGGGAAGATCATTGAACAGATCCTCCTAGAAGCTATGCTAAGGCATATGGAGGACGGGGGGGGTGATTCAAGACAGCCAGCGTGGCTTCACCAAGGGCAAGTCCTGCCTGACCAACCTCGTGGCCTTCTATGATGGAGTGACTGCACCAGTGAACAAGGGGAGAGCTACGGGTGTCATCTATCTGGATTTCTGTGAGGCCTTTGACATGATTCCCCACAACATCCTTCTCTCTAAATTGGAGAGAGTGGAATTTGATGGGTGGACTGTTCAGTGGATATGGGACTGGTTGGATTGTTTTATCCAGAGAGTCATGGTCAACAGGTCAATGTCAATGGCTGGATAGAGATCAGTGATGAGTGGTGTCCCTTAGGGGTACGTACTGGGACCAGTACTGTTCAATATCTTCATCAATGCCATAGACAGTGGGATCAAGTGCACCCTCAGCAAGTTTGCAGATGACACCAAACTGAGTGGTGCAGTTGACATGCATGAGGGATGGGATGCCGTCCAGAGGGACCTGGACAAGCTCAAGAAATGGGCCCGTATGAACCTCATGAGGTTCAACAAGGCCAAGTGCAGGGTTCTGCATGTGGGTTGGGGCAACCCTGGGCATCAATACAGGCTTGGGGCTGAAGGGATTGATAGTAGCCTTACCGAGAAGGACTTGGGGGTACTGGTGGATGAAAAGCTGGACATGAGCTGGCAATGTGCGCTCACAGCCTAGAAAGCCAACCGTACCCTGGGCCGCATCAAAAGAAGGGTGGGCAGCAGGTCAAGGAAGGTGATTCTGCCCCTCTATTCCACTCTGGTGAGACCCCACCTGGCATACTGCATCCAGCTCTGAGTTCCCCGACATAAGAAGGACATGGACCTGTTGGAGTGGGTCCAAAGGAGGGCCACAAAACTGATCAGAGGGATGGAACACCTCTACAATAAGGAAAGGGCTGAGAAAGTTGGAACTGTTCAGCCTGGAGAAGTGAAGGCTCTGGGGAAACCTTATTGTGGCCTTTCAGTACTTAAAGGGAACTTATAAGAAAAATGGGGACAGACTTTCTAGTAGGGCCTGTTGCAATAGGACAAGGGGAAATGGCTTTAAACTAAAAGAGGGTAGATTCAGAGTAGATATAAGGAAGACTTTTTTTTACAATAAGGTTGGTGAAACACTGGCACAGGTTGCCCAGAGAGGTGGTAGATGCCCCATCCCTGGAAACATTCAAAGTCAGGTTGGTTGGGGCTCTGAGCAATCTGACCTAGCTGTCGCTGCTCATTGCAGGGGGGTGGACTAGATGACCTTTAAAGATCCCTTCCAACCCAAACCATTCTATGATTCTATGAAATCATCAAAGTTCAACTGCCAGAAAGGCATTAGCAAGAAGTTAGTATTGCTATAGTTTTCCAGGACTTAATCTCTTCCTCCTTCCCACCCCCCAATCAAATATATTAATAAACACATATATTTTGATAGTTAAAGTATTTACAACCTCCAGATTGTGACTGCTGCAAGTATGATGAGCTTGTAGTGTAACTTGTAGAAATTAGGCTACATGCTGGTGGTCAGTCCTGCATCACCCAGGCATGGGGCCACCTACTTTCAAACTGAGCTCTTCTGTCTTGTTCCCTGTGTTTCTGTAAACTGCTTGTTCTTATCATAACTTTAGCTGTACCAGTTCCAAGTTTACTGGGCTAAAAAGGGAATGGAAGATTTCCTGCCTTTGCGTTTTATCATCCAGTTTTGCTTGTTATTGTTATATATCAGCATGGATAGTAACAGCATAGAACGTCCTAGCTGCTAAAAAAAAGGCAGAGCATGGATTGACTCAGAGGGCAGGGGACAAGATGGACTAAGGGCCCCTAGCCCTCTCCTCAAGTTAAAATCACCTTGTATGTGTTTTTTTGAGTTACTCCCACTGTGACAGTAGCTACACAGCTTTTGTCTCATTCTACAAAGTATTCTAAGGAGCTTTTCTCAATAACATTTTGCATCCACAAGATTTACATCCTGGACAATACCATTTTGTCTGTGCCACATCCAGAGATTTTCAGCTGAACAATTTCAACTGAAATTGGTTTAAGGGTTGTTCAAGCCATGTTTAGGGTATAAAACAAAGCAACTCATTAGCTTGTATTTTACAGACATGTAAATGAACAGGAAGTTTCTCTAAACAAAATATGTTTTCTGCTCCTTTTCAATTCATGGTTCTAAAGGACCTATAATTCTGAGCAAAGCTTTCAAAAAAGCAGTTTCTAACAAAAGCTCCTAGGGAGTCCTGTGTAATTATTTTTAAATTAGTGGCTGCTGTCAGGACAGTTTAAATTTGCACACTGAAAGCTATAACTATCAGAGATGCTGTCTTATTCAAATACAATCACACTGTATTTTGTTATAGTACTAAATAATCAAACTAGAATTTGTTTCACTAGAAGGCTTATCGAGGATAGCTGGCAAACTAAACTCTTTTGTTGCTGACAGAGAGCTACCTTTGATCCTTGACATCTATCTTCAGCTTGAAAACCTTGTTCAATATTAATATACTATAAGAAATTCTACAGTTCTAAATGTGGTTGAAATATGAGAAAAGTCTTGTTATAATATTTTTGTTGCAGTTGTAACTCATAGCTTCCTCAGTGTAGGTTTAAAAACAGTTTTGTGATGAAGGATCACTACTTTGACACTTAGGTACAAACGTTTCTAGAAAACTAAAAGAACAAACAGTACATTCATACAAATGTTCTCCTGATGCTTGCCCTGATCTGACCCTCTCCTCACTCGTGATTACCTGTGTTGCTCCTGACACCTGAGGTTCAGTGGGGGCATTCAAACCTCTCTGAGCTGTGGGCAGCTTTCACATAGGTCCCATAGCTGGGGGTACACCCTGTGAGCAGCAGCAGACCAGTGCTTGTAGGCAGGTCCTGAATAGTGATGGTGCAGCCTCCTATCTATAAAGGAAAGGGAGCCTGCCGAGCCATCCCATAATGAAACTGTGTGGTGGGGATAATGGGACCCCTGAGCATGCATTGTCATCTCCAACCTGAAAATTACTCCTGTCTCTTTTCTTTTTACTTGTTACTTAAAATCTGTGGTTTATAGTTGGCAGGTTCAGGAAGGCTGACCTCCATTAGCTAAGCGTGTCCTCCGGCAATCTGTCTTGCGTTTGTTTTGCGACTTTAATTGGCCTTTCCTCCTGCTCCTTATAGTTGCCTGTTTCATGTAATTGATGCTGATCAGGTCTGTGTTCTCTGCTCCCATTCAGCCCTTGGACACTTCATTGCTTGTTGGATTGAAGTAATGAAGCTCCTTCTGTTTATTCTTAGGTCAGAAACCTTGAACTGTAATGTGCCTGGTTAGCACCTACATCTGGGGCAAGAACGGTTTGGAGTTTTTCCTCTCAGCCTGTAAATATTGCTTTCAAGATATTTTTGCCAGGTCAAAGCTGAAATGTATTGGCAGGACCATATGAAGAGGCAGGTACTGCCAATGCTGTGCTGTGCACATTTTGATTTAGCAACCCAGACATTTCAATTCAGCACTTTTCACATACAATTAAATTCCCTTACTATAGTAAATGTCCCTGCACAATATGCACTTAACACTTGTGCTGCATGGGAAAGTTAAGGCTGTATAATCATCCACATCACTGCAGCTTTACATTTTTTTGTTAAATTTTATGGAACTTCAATTTCTATATGGCTCTAGCCCTGACTTCATAGTAGAAGCTCTTGTAGGAGTGCTTCAGTCTGTTGCTTTTAATATTTAAAAAATATTTAGTATTTAAAAATCTGGTCAGTGATACAGACAGTGGGATTGAGTGCATCTTCAGCAAGTTTGCCGATGACACCAAGCCATCTGGTGCAGTTGACACGCTGCAGGGAAGGGATGGCATCCAGAGGGACATTGACAGTTTTGAAAGGTGGGCCCATGTGAACCTCATGAAGTTCAACAGGGCCAAGGCCTGCGTGTGGGCTGGGGAAATCCTAAGCATAAATACAGACTGGGCAGAGAATGGATTGTGAACAGCCCTGAGGAGAAGGACTTGGGGGTGTGGGTTGATGAGAAGCTCAACATGAGCTGGCAATGCATGCTTGCAGCCCAGAAATCCAACCATATCCTGGGCTGCATCAAAAGCAGCATGGCCAGCAGGTCAAGGGAGGTGATTTTGCCCCTGTACTCTGAGACCCCACCTGGAGTACTGCATCCAGCTCTGGGACCCCCAACATAAGAAGGACATGGACCTGTTGGAGCGGGTCCAGAGGAGGGTTACAAAGCTGGAGCACCTCTCCTATGAGGAGAGGCTGAGAGAGTTGGGGCTGTTCAGCCTGGAGAAGAGAAGGCTCGGGGGAGTCCTCATAGCAGCCTTCCAGCACCTAAAGGGGGCCTATAGGTAAGATAGGGAGGGGCTCTTTATCACAGAGTACAGTGATAGGATGAATGGTAATGATTTTAAACTGAAAGAGGGTAGCTTTAAATCAGGTATTAGGAAGAAATTCTTTACTCTGAGGGTGGCGAGACACTGGTGCCAGTGTTACCCAGGGAGGTTGTGGAGGCCCCATCCCTGGAAGTGTTCACGCCCAGGCTGGATGGGGCTGCGAGTAATCTAGTATAGTTAGAGGTGTCCCTGCCTATGGCAGAGGGGTTGGAACTAAATGATCTTTAAGGTCCCTTCCAACCCAAACCGTTCTATGATTAGCCAAATAGATTAAATAATAGGGTGCTAAGTAAGTAGTGCCAAAGTATTGGGATTAATGGTCACTTCTGTAGTTAGGACAGAATATATTGATACACTTGTCACACAATGTCACTTGACACAATGTCACTGAGACATTGAAAACAGAGTAGAGCTTCCTGGATGGGTGTAGACCAGACAAAATTCATCTGAACTATACTCTCATGACACTGACACCTCTGCCAAGGTTTTGTAAGAGGAGAACAGGACAGTATTTGTGAAAGTACATCCTACTCCTGTGTCTTTTTTTCCCTGTGATTTGATTTCTTCTGGCAGTTAAAAAGGTGAAACTCTATGGGTTTGGATTTTTTTAAAAAACTTAAAATGCAGACACCGTTTCTGAAAACCCATTTAACTTCTGTGAAGCTCTGATTACTTCTTTTAGAAATGCTTTCTTATTTTTGCATAGAAGCATAGGATGGTTTGGGTTGAAAGATACCTTTAAATATAAACTTTAAAGATCATGATCATCATCCCTGCCCCGCCATGAGCAGGGACATCTATAACTAGATCAGGTTGCTCAAAGCCACATCCAGTCTGGCCTTGAACACTTCCAATGACAGGGCAATCGCAACTTCTCTGGGCAATCTCTTCCACAGTCATTTTCATTTAAATCCTGTACAGTTTACTCTGTTTAAAAAGGAAAAATATGTTTTTTATTGAGTTTCATCTGGGCTAGGTAGTGAAATTTGCGGTGGAAATGGTTGTTTGGTTATGTTTCTGTGAAGACCCCATGGAAAATTGCAGTAATTCCTTGCTGATAAATAAAAACGATGATTGAATGTAGCACAAATGCATGTAAAATTAAAGTTAATCTTTAAAGAGAAAATGCTGCAACTACAAGTTGTGTGCTAAGATCAGTTATATAACAAAACTTCTCATTTTGATTATTGTGTGTTGTCATTTTTTCTGAATACAACTCTTGAAAGTGACCAACTGCCAGCACTAACTAGAACTGATCCTAATATAAGCGTATGCTAAGCAAGGATTCAACACATTGCATGCTCTTTAGTAACCATACTGTACTAGCTTCTAAAATTTCTTCATAAAATATTACTGCAATGTGGAAATAATCAGAATCTAGTAATTTTTAACAGTAATTTTGTGAACTGAATAAACATATGAACAGCTTTACTGATTCAGATCAAGGGCCCATCTCGCCAAATGTTGTAAAAGGACACCTAAGGAAGAGTAAGAACTGAGCAAGCATATATGCATGTATGGTAATTACCTCCCTGATGCTCTCCCAGCCTCCAGCTATTTTCAGCTCAAGGGATTTCCTGAGCTGCTTGTGATCGTCTGTTTCATATCCTTTAGTGGATCTTCCTTCCACGACTTCTCAATTCTTTCCTTGAACCCTTATACGTTTCTCACGTTCACAGCATCCTTTGAAAAAGTTTTTGTTTCTGTTTGGTTTTTGGGTTTTTGTTTTGGGATTGCTTTTGTGGTTTTTGTTTTGGTTTTTTTTTTTTGCAAATCTTGCTGTCCATTACCTGCATAACCACTAGCTTTTACTTATTTTGAACCTGGTTTCCACCAGGAACGGAGATTGATTCAATGATTGCACATGCTTATTCAGCTCTTTCATCCTTGACTTCACATAAAACTCTTAAATGAATACCATCTGGTCCTGGTATTTGTTTCTGTGAATTCTGTATAGCTGCACTCTAGCCTCTGTCCATAGTTGTTGCAGAAGATAATTGATAATAAGGTAATACAATAGCAGATATTCCCCCTTTTTTTGTTTTATGGGCATGGTCCTTGAGGGCTTGATAATATAGCAGTTTCCTCTTTTGCCATGTTTTTTCTATTTGGCAATGGTTTAGATTGTTCTTTGGAGGAATCATTTAATTATTTTTCATACAGTGATGTAATAATGTTATAAAAATATTAGAAGACTGTAGAAAGATCATTGTTTCTGGTATTTAAAAATCACTGGAGCTGCATGCAGTAAAATTAATGCAAGAAATGTGAACTGAGAGTATCCTGGAAAGTTCAAGTGGATCAAATTCTGCTTGCACATTAAAATGAAGTCAGAAATTGAAGATGCACTGATTATTTATCAGTTACATATCTTTTAATTAATTTTACCTGCAGTACAGGTATCCATCTCACGTTTGACTTCCAAGTGGTACACTTATAAATACACAAAACTGTCATACTTGATTTCTTTTAACCTGTGCTCAGTGAAAATCTGCTTCATTAAAAGGGGATATTCCCATTATACTAAACTTGCATTTCACTAGATGAAAGCATATAGTCTCAATTTCTTTTCCTACCTAGAAATTAGATATTTTAGATGTTCCTTATTATGATGCTGTTCATCCTTCACTTTTCTAGTGTTTCACAAGGAAAGTCCAATTGCTTCCAAGTATTTCTAGTAATATTTGTACACAGCTAGATTAATTTACACTTTTTAGAAATAGATTTGGCATCTTCAAACAGAACAGGGGCTTCCCTGCCATGCCATTCCAGTCACCACCAGTACTGCTTCTTCCCCCGCCCCAACTGCCAAACAATCTTTCTTCCTTTCATCAACGGTAAATTTTTGAGTTTGTATCAAATGAAACTAAAATAAAATTATCATTGATCTCATCCAGAAGATCTAGTTACCATCTGACAGAATACTTAACATGTTAATGTACGAACGTGCAAAGAATTTGAATTTAAACATGCTAGCGGTATTTAATACCTCGTACATACTGTGTAACACAGGTAGTGCCTGTATTGGATTCGTAGTTTGAATGTGTTGATGAAGATTTTAATTTCTCAGAAGCCTTTCCAACAAGCAAAAAATAAGCTAACTAAGCTAACTTTTTGCTAGAAAACTTCAGAACACCCTTTCAATGTAAAATATGTTGAGACCTTTTACATCAGAAAGACAGATTTGAATGCTAGCAATCTGGGAAGCCTGCCCTTCTAGTGGATAGAACACCAACCTCTTGGGTTTTGCTTCTTCAAAGTAATACACCTTCTTTTGAGATTAAGTGTAAAAAAGTTGTGATCACTTCCTCAAGGAGACATTAAACAGAGAAATGTAAAGATTACAAATGACAAAAAAAAACCCACGTTAATATTGCCTTAGATTAAACGAGGAATTAAATGAGGTCAAGCTGCACACCAGTTTTGGTCTAGCTGGAGATTCCACTGTAAAGACCAAGAAGAGCTAACAGCTAAGTAAAAGCCCCTAGAATTGGTTCAGTATGGCAGATAATCTCTTGGGATTTTAGAGAGAGGAAGCTTTGTTGGGTTATGAAAACAATTGTTATTATTTAAAATTTAAAACTGCTGATAAATTGTGGGTGTGATACTATCCTTTATTTGGAAGAGAAGGTAAAAGTCTACTAAAGTACTAAAAGCAAAAAGTAAGCAAGTTGAACTGACTTTTGCATACTTTATGTTTGGTTTGGTTTTTTTTATAGGTGAAATGAGGAATGATTTATATATCACTGTAGAAAGAGGAGAATTTGAGAAAGGAGGGAAAAGTGTGGCACGAAATGTGGAAGTGACAATGCATGTCGTTGACAGCAGTGGTCAAATTTTAAAGGTATCTTTGTATGTTTTTCCTTGCTGTAGTGTATTTTGATACACTTTTTCAGATAAATCATCTGTTGCATTATTTGAAGGGTAGAAAATTGCTTTGGAAAGGTTTATCTTTTGCTGTCTTTAGATATTCAGAGTATTTCCACTTGGCTTAAAACCTTTATAAAATGAATGTTTGTTTTATTTCTGTGATCAATTATATGATTCAGATAAAGACCCCTAAGTGCTAACTAAATAACTAATAATTCCATTAAGATGCTAGAAAATGTTGAAGCAAAATCAAGTTTTGGAGATTTCTTATTTCATAATATTTCTTCTTAGTTGGTATGCATTTCCTAATGTTACACAGAATATCTTTCAATCATTTTCAATATTTTGTCTGATTTTAATAAATCAGAGATCCTTGATGCAAAAATCACCACGGTGTATCAATAAAAGAATAAATTAATGTTCCTTCTTTTCTTCAGATTTGATTACATGCTACTGGTGATAGCTTACAAACAGACACTGTTTTATATTTTAATTATTAATAGATGACTATTTCTCAGATTTTTTTGTGTACCAAAAAAATCTGTTCACCTTCAAACTTTTCCATACATATTTAGCATATTTTTTTTTCCTTTTCTTTGAAAGTGCTTTTTTCACATATTCTCCATGATGTTAAGGGCTGTGGGGTGAGAAAATGAAGAAAGGCTGACACAAATAGTCTGGTGCAAATTGTGTGTGTGTGTGTGTGTATGTGAAGTGAGATTGTGTGTATAAACCTGTGGCATGTAATGTATGTATGTTTATATATATAAAAATATATATACATATGTGTGTGTATATCTCTTTATATATATATTTATCTCATAAAAAAATATAGGATATTGAGATGCAAAGGTGATCCCTCATAACTGCTGAGGAGAAAAGCTGTAGCTTACCTTTCCCCCAGAGAATTAATAGGTGTCCCCAAGTCAGGACTTAGACAAATCCATTTGCCTACTTTGCTATGGAGAGACTGTCATGGGTGTTGCAAAGGCAACCAATGCTTTACTTATTCCTACCCAGCAAATCCAGATTTCTTTCTTTTTTCATGCTGGGACATATCACTGATAACGTCAGGGTTACAGGCTTATTTCAGAGGATAAAAGCCTGGGCTGTTCTTGTCTCAGTTAAATTCTTGTTTGTTGCTTGGGTATAACACCGCATGGATCATGCTGTGTCGTGGGACTCCACATCACATTTATTACTTAAGCCTTCCTAATCACCTCGTTCCTCCTATATAATACTTTGATTTTCATCTGTGTGGATGATTCCTGCCTTGTTTTCTAATCAGCAAATATTAACAATATTAACCCCACTATTTTTGTGGGGTTTAAGGTATTGAGTATTATACCACATGTGACATTCGTGATATGAATATGAATATCAAATAGTCTTCCTTGCAAGAACAGTCCTTGATGACACCTTACCAGTGAACTAATCTGCCTTTAATCTCTAATCAATACTTTTTCTTCAATAGGATTTTATCTCATTCGGCTCTGGAGAGCCACCAGCCAGCGAATACCATTCCTTTGTGCTTTATCATAACAATGGTCCCAGATGGGCTGAGCTGCTGAAACTTCCTATTCCTGTGGATAAATTCAGAGGAGCGCACATCCGCTGTGAATTCCGGCACTGTTCCAGTAAGCGCTGTTCACGACTTCTGCTAGTCCTCTCCGTTACAGCTGCAGTCAGCACATGAGTTTCCATAACACCTCAGGAAAAAGACAGCTGCATGAACTTTCTCTGTACTGCTTTCATGACACAGCTCCTCAGGTTTGCAGCTCTGCTTGGTGGAACTCGGTGCTTTGGTAAAGCCTAAATACCAGGAGAAACCAGTCTAGTTTTACCAAATTGAAATAGACAATATTGCAGCTGCAAATATGAAGAGAATTTTGGGGAAACTCAAAATGCAAATTTAGAATCTACCTGGTGAATTATCCAAAATTATACACGTTCCTTAGCACATGTTTAGCGATCCAGCCAATGGGAAATGTACAGAGATACATCATGGTCAATTAACATCACGTTTGTATTGCCTTTTTTTTTTTTCCTTATAAAATTCCAAAATTCTCTAAACATTCTGAAGAATTTTAGGGATGATTCTGAGGTAGAAGTTGAGGTCTGGGTCCACGTTCTGCTTACCAAGTTATGTGAGACAGGTTTCATAGCTATGGTGCTGACTGCTGTCAAGCTTCTAGAGAAAAGTGGCTAAAATTTTACATCTTTTAAACTGTTGCTGTTGTTTGGCTCTTTTTTGGTGATGTAGATATGGCAAGATTTGATTATTTAGATTGCCTTTGTGGAAAGTGGCACACACATTAAGTGATAGTATAATTAGATTTCAGGTACATAAACTTCAAAATGTAAGGAACGGATAATATGGGAAGAAATTTGCATTGATTTCTTTTTAAGATATCTTTTATAAGCTATGAAGTAATAAAGGAAAAACATCAGTGCTGTGTTTCAAACAGGTGATACATTTTGTCACAATCTTTCCTGTGCAGTACAAGTTGGATATTTTTGTTATGATTGCCTACACCACCCCAACTGTGCTAAACCCGGACTGAAAGGTCACATATACACAGACCTGATGAAAAATTGGTTGATTTTTCAATAGTGTTCAGCGTCTGTATTCATTGGCTTCAGTCAAATCTGTGCCATCTCAGAATTTTCTAGTCTGTTTTATATTTAGGGGATAGATGAGTTTTGGAATTTGAGCTTAGGCATCCGTGTTTGAAAATGTTACCTGTTCATGTAAGGAACAGTGACATCTTCAGTCATACCTGTAGAGGCAGATGCCTTATTTGAAAATAGAAGTGCAATGTAGCCTGAGGCTGACCTAAAATAGAGACCAGTAGGTAGAAGCTACTATAGGTGATAATTGTAACAAAAGAACTCCTTTCTCTTCGTGTTGGACTGGCTAGGTCACACTCATTTGGGTTTCCTAGCATTCTATGTATTGCTAAGACTGCATATTTGGTGGCTTCCATTATTTGTTGTTAAAAAGTATCAAATAATTCCAGAATACTGTTTTCTGATTTACGGTGAGATGAAAGAAACCATTACAGGAGATAATGTGCAAATCTGAACAGAAATTTAAGATAATCTTAGTCTGACTAGCTGCAAATAGCTTCCAGTATACCTTCTTATGTTGTATTATATCAATTTATTTTGTCTATAATATTAACTTTAAGTGCTGCTATTTGGATATGTATTTCAGCGAAAGAAAAGGGTGAGAAGAAGTTGTTCGGCTTTTCTTTCGTGCCCCTGATGCAGGAAAATGGGAGGACTCTGCCAGATGGCACCCATGAACTCATTGTACACAAGGTAATTTGAATTAGTAATCATTAGCTGTAATGAGTCCTCTGGAACATATTTTAAATGCCCAGAAACATTTGGTTGAGAAAGTCTATATCCATTAACAAATGAGTGATAATCTTGTCACCATTAAAATATCCATTGCTGATTGTTTAATATTAAGCTTCCTATTACAAACTGCAATTGAATCTAGGTATGCGTTTCAGTGCACTGGTTTTACTAAATCTTACCATTATATTACATTGTATTTATAATGGATTTCACAAAGGTAAGTTCAGTTGAAACACCCAAAGTGAACCCCATGATACCCTCTTACTGAATTTCAGTATTTGGAAAATCAAGCAAGCTCATTTATGCAGATCCACTCAATTTTATCATTTTTGGAGATATTTCAGTTTTGTGGAATATTTGTTTCCACGTTTAACAGTTATCTCTTTGTTCAGATGATTTGATATGCTCCCAGATAACTTTTACATTTTAACACCAAAACTTTACCTGTTCATTTGACATAACCTCTGCAAATTTGTTATACTTCAATGTCAGATATCCAAACCCAAAGTTGCAACAGGCATAGTGAAAATTCTTCAATTTCTGGTGGAGAAACAACAATAATTCCTATAATTTAGGGATTTGGTCCTTTGTTTTTATGCAGTACAGTTATTTTAACGGGTTTGTTTTCACAGTGTGAAGAAAACACAAACCTTCAGGATTCTGGTCGCTACCTCAAACTCCCCTTTTCAAAGGGAATTTTCTTAGGAAACAACAGCCAAGCAGTAAAAACCACTAAAGAGTCCTTCTGGATTACATCCTTTCTCTGCTCCACTAAACTCACACAAAATGGTAGGATATGTTGATTATTTAAAACATAATGAATTCAAATGAGTGTGATAGCTAGCCTTTTCTGTGCCAAGCCAGCATGGATGTACTCAAAAATAGCTTATGTTCTATCCATTTTGCAAACTGGTTTTCTTCATAATTTTTTATATCCAGATTGAAACCAATGCAGCATGATAAACCACTGATTTTAAGTAGTTCAAGAATGCTTTTTAGATTAACATGATATTGGAATCAAAGGCAGCACTCTTGGAATCAACTATCAAAACCCAGCTGCTTTACAAAACCTCTTATTCTGTTTGTTGTAGAGTTTTTATTAAATACTTATTGTAGGCTTTAGGCTGTGGCAGTTTGGTTTTAATTAGGCACATTATTGCTTTTTTGTTGTATCATTTCTCTTCCTTTAAGCCAACAAACATTTAGTACTACTTAAAACAATCTTATACACTGGATATAAGGAGCAGCAGATAGAAATATGTTTGAAAATGTGTTTGCACTCTTTACCATTGCTCTGTATAAAATTCTTAAGATTCTTGTTTATTTGCCATATTAACCTACCATTTGTAACTAAAACAGCTTTTCAGAAATTTCTAAATAGTGTGTATTTGCTTGGTAATGTGTTTCTGACCATTCTTTGATATCCCCACAGTTTTATATTATTTTTTCTAAGCTGTTTATCACGGTTTTAAGATCTTCCTTAGCTCTCTTGTATGTGAATGACTGTCTTTACCCGTCTTATATGTATGATGGTAAAATTGTTAATTGCTTGCAAATTGATTATAGGTGTTTAACAACAACTAGAGCAGCTTTTAAAATTGAAATAATTGTCTTAATTTTCACCATTTAGTAGCAAGTGTCCAAAATAGAACTATGTGCAAATAGTAAGTGGTCTGTTTTACTGTGCACATCCATTCTGTATTCTCATAGCAATTAGCTTCAAAGTAATAAAAGTTAGCCAATAAAAGATTTTCCCAAAGGTTGCTAATAGGCAATCAGAGCCTAAATTTGCTTCAGTTAAAGGCCTTGATTTAGGAAATCACATGAATCTACTAGTACTTACATATGCATGGAAGTGCTGCCCAGAATTTAAGTATCTCACTGATAAATAGTTGCACTATTGTCTGGGGTTATAATATTAATTTATGTTCACAGTACAGGAGTTTTGTACTTAATCTAAATAGATGTGTGACATAGGGCATAAAATTTCCTTCTTTTTTTTTTTAACCATATTCTGAGTAAGAGGGTGTAGAATATCTGAATAATATTGATCCCCTTTTCAGCTCTGAAAGAGTTAACAATTATTTCAGCAGTACTTCAGAGGGTGGAAATATTTTCAATAGACAGGCTCATATTTTCTCCAAGGATCTTCTTTGGGAAGTTCATCTTGGTGAGTTTCCAAATCCCCATTCTTTTAAACAAAAAATTGCCAAAACCTATTGCATGCTCAGAAAATGAACATAGAGCAAAGCATGTGGATATTTGGTCATGTGAGCATTACTTCAGTTATCCCTGAGAGAATGTAGCATATTTATTAAAAAATACAGGATTAAAAAGATCTGTGTATTTCCTCTTTTTAGTAAACGTTTGTATTCGTATTTTTGAAAATTGCTGATCATTTTTTAATCTGTTTTTAAGTTTGGACATTTTTCTGAAGTTCTCAGAGATCTGCCTGTATCTGCAAACAACAATGTCGAGCCTGGAAATTAATTGAAAATTATGCTGTTGGTCTGGCCATGGGGTAGGGGAGGACCCCGAACCCAGACTTGTAACGGGTGTGAGTGCAGTAGGCCACAGCTTTACGAGCTTGCTGGGAAATTTTACTCAGCTGTCATTCTCTCATTGATTGTTCCCACATGCCATCAGCTCTCATGCATTTTAAAATTATGGGGACTGGGGGAAGGAGGCTGACTCCCAGTTGTTGGGATCCATAACTTCCTTACCCTGGGTACTTTGGAGGGGGTTTTAGGGTTATTTCCAAGCAATTTTCAGAGGCCTTCTAACCAGAGGAGTCTGTGCGTTCATCAACATATCTCATAAGAACGTGTGCTTATCTAATCTGTCTGCCAGTTAGCTTTTTCCTTAGCTTGACTTTTGATCCTGGATAGTTAATCAGTTTGTTAGCAAAAAAAGTATACCAGCTTTTATATATCACATTCATAGCTGGATAGTTATATTTCAGTATTCTAAAAAAACCCCAAAAGAGCAAGAGAGAACATAATATTTTTCTACCGAGTAGTTATCAATACAGTCTTACTTAGTTTTTGATATATAGGAGGGATCTCTGCCTGCCAGAGACTCAGGATCCATCCAGCAAGTCAGAATATTTTAGCAAGCTGGCATCCACTCATTTCTCAGCACTGATCGGCATATCCCCAGTAAGCAGCTGTTCATCAGCAGAGCAACATGCCATACAGCACGTCTATTGCAAGGCAGAGGTGTAACCCATCTATCTGCGTTTAAAAATAAGCCAAACTGGTGATTAATAAAACAAAAATAACAGGGGGCAGCTTTCCAGAATGACCCCAGTTTGGAGGGAGTATTGGAAACCACAGAAGCAGCCTGTTGGAAAAAGAATGCAGATTGCCAGTTCTGGAATTCGGCTTTTTTTGTTTTGAAGTGCAGTAGTGCTACACCAGGCCAATTTCTGATGTCTCAGGACTTATAGGCGAGATGGAAAGATCATCCCAAACCACTTCCTTATACACACAATCCTAAACCTTTTATTAAATCTAGCACTTTGGATTTAAATTACGGACTTTGAGAAGGGGAATGTTTTGATTGGTAGGAATGGTAGATGGGGTGTAGCCTATTTTAAATGTACAAATCTGATCATGATTAAGAGAAGGCATTGGAGATGTTTTTCTTCTTCAGTAAAATTTGTCAGCAGCGTTGACTTTTTCTCTTTTCCAAAACTCTGCTTTCCTAGTGGGCCTATTTTTGGGGACAATTTTATATTCTCATTTCTCTTAATACATGACACATTGCTATCCCTTCCCCTTGTGATTCACATGTCAGATTTTGTATTCGTGTCATTTATGCTTGGGCTATTCGCTAATGTTATCTCAGCAGTGTCTTTCCTCCTTAGCATTTCCCTTGAAATAAGTGCTTTGAAGTGAGTGTCTTACATTTGCTTTCTCTTTCTTTTTAAATCCCCTAACAAATCCCTAATTTTGAGTGTCAACTATCTTCCACCAAGTTCCCCCGGCAAACCCATAAAGCAGTGTTTTTCCGGCTATGAACTGACAGCTTCAGCTAGTCTCGCTACTCCTCAACTTAAGTTGAGGTTTAAACAGAATAAAGTATAGAAGTCCATTTAATTAATCAAAAGACAAATGCGGTTCACTGGATTTGCAATGCTTGTTTCTTGAAAATTCCTGACAGAAGGAATAATAAGACCTATCATTGGTCCTTGATCTTTGGAATGTGCCTCTGGTGCACGTGTGGGACCTCTTCGTGCAACTCAAGGATCTTTTTTAGTCCAAAACATTCCATACTAGCACAGCATGAAGCAAAACAAAAAAATAAATGTATAAATGCATAAAAACAATTCGTGCCCACCAAAATCAATTAAGGCAGCAAAATATTAGCGGAATAGCATGTAGAGTGTTTGCCATTAACACCGCTGGCAAAGTTTGAATATAGGTGGAGATTTATTTAATGTTCTGAAAGGCGGAAATTTTATTTCATTTTTTGTTGTGGGAGAGAGGAGCTTTACTGGAGCAAACTGGGAAAGAATGACACAAAGATGGATGTGGCTTAAATGTTACTTGAGTGTGAAAAAAGCCTGTGGTGGAAAGCACCCAAATAGTTGCTGAACCAAGAAGAAAACTTGCTATTAGCTTCTTAGTTTGATAAGTAGTGAGAACATTTCAGAAGAACTGGATCCGTCTAAGACAATGCTGGACAGTGATCAACTAGACAGTAGTTCAACTTAAACTGATAGAATGCTTGGACGGTGCTTACAGTTTTCTGCTTCAAACGGCCAGGCTTTGAGAAATTCTGAAAAGCTGGTTAGTGAAACGTGGAAGTAGTAAACTTGAATGTAAAGGAGCTTTGGGATGTATTCAATTCAACGGTTCAAAAATATGTGGAACTTTTACTGAATAGAACTCGAGAGGAGTGCTGCGGACCTGAACGAGTGAGTCACAGGCAGAAAATGTGAGGAGTAAGCAGAGAACCTGCAATAGAAGGGAGAAAAATAACAGCAATGTGTCAGAGTTCAGCAAGGGTCAGGATCAAGTGAAAACTGCTGAAAAGCCAGGCAAACTTTGCAAAGCTCTATTTTAGGATATTGAATGGTATGGGACATGAAATTCCCAACCTCATAGCAAGGTGGTTTTTTTAGTACATCTCTGAAGCTGAAACCAATAACGTATGACTGAAGAGTAATAAGTATAGTACTTACATTTGAGACAGGTGGAAAAGCAGATATGTTAACTGGACCATCACCTTCTGGTGAATTTTATGCACGTATTTACAAGAAATCGTGGATGAAAAAATGGACATGTAGCTAAATGAAATGTGCTGTAAGATGACTTTACCAAAGCATATCATGCCAGAATAAACTTCTTAATCTTTCTTTTCAAAGTTTTTTTTTATTATTATTATTATTCAGAGGAAACATAGCAGATCTAAACCATCTGGACTTCAATAACACACCACATGGGAAATTAGAAAAGATAGGGATTAGAATAAGAATTTTAAAACTGGTAAATAAAAGCTAAAAGGGAACTAGCAGGTTGCACTGTAGCGGAAGGAATTTCCTTCCTGACTGGAAGGAAAGTACTACTAGACCTGAAGAATTAGGCCTGGGATTGATGTCTTTTTTAAATGGGTGGAATGGGGTGGGGACGAGAGTTACTTTACTAAAACCTGAGACACTTAACATGTGTTAATGAAATTTGCTGCTAATACGTAGTTGAAAGGGCTCATCAGTTGAGAGGGACAAAATCAAAATATGATACAGGCAAAGCCAAGGTAATTTTGATTTAAATAATTAGTAAGAAAGAGTAGAAATTAGATCAAATCTAGTGGTACAAAAGGCAGGATCATACCCTAATGGAGGCTCTGGGGGATTCTGCTGTAGCCAGGGAGCTGAACAGTATTAAACAGGAGAAAGACCTATTTGTGTCACCAATATGATGTATCTAGGAAAACCCTCAAATTCTAGAACATATGTGTCAAGTGTTTACAGCAGACATATGAGCTTGCTAATGACATAGAAAACAGTGATATAATCTTGCCTCTAATGTAGTTACCATTTTGGTCAAGAAAGCAGAAGGAGAATGAATTAAAGCTGGAGAAAGTGTAAAGACACTCAGGGATGTTTCAGGTTAGAAGAGTTTATTTTTCAGAAAAGATTGTGTTGCTTATTAATAAAGCAGGGTCTTAGAGGCATTGTCTTTGTTCTCTAAAAAGACACGGGAAGATGAGTATTTTAAATATATTCAAACTAGTAATTAGGAGACTATTTCTAGCTGTCAGAGGATGGCTCTGGAAGGCATCCTTCAATGGGACGAGAGACAGCAAAATAATTACTTTTCTTAAGATGGTAGTTGACAAATATCTGACAAGATTGCATGATACAGTTGCCACAGGAGACTGATTTTAGTGGCCCAGTACTGTGTTCCTGTGTTTGGCTCCACTCTATTGGTGAAGCAACAATGGGACGGAACGAAAATTTGTTGTTGGGCAGATCATATTATAGCAAATCTTGAGATGTTTTCTTTTTTTTTTTTAACTATACCAACTTTTTCTGAGTGCACTGTAATAGTAGAATTTAAAATCTGAAATGCTGCTTTGCTTCCAACATTAATCTTGCATTTTGTTTTTGCAGGAGATATGCTTGACCTTCTGAAATGGAGAACCCACCCAGACAAAATTGCAGGTTGCCTCTCAAAATTAAAAGAGATTGATGGTTCAGAAATAGTGAAGGTATATACCTTTCTATCCTTTTAGATAACCTGAGGAAAATAACGTATTTGCATGTGACAAAAATACCTATTTAATAACAAACTCTCTCTTATTCTCTCCAATCAGTTTCTTCAAGATACACTAGACACTTTATTTGGGATTTTAGATGAAAACTCTCAAAAATATGGATCAAAAGTATTTGATTGTTTGGTAAGTTTCATTTTGTGATGATGCTTAACACTATTTAAGAACAAAGTGGGAAAAAAAAAAAGCTTTTTTTTTTTCTCTTTCCCCACACATTTAGGTTCACATAATAAATTTGCTGCAGGACAGCAAGTTTCACCACTTTAAGCCAGTAATGGACACTTATATTGAAAGTCATTTTGCAGGAGCACTTGCATACAGGTGAAGTCTGTACTTTTTCTATCTGATTTGAATACTGACAGTTATTGGTAAACTAAGCAGAATCAATCATTAGGCTAAATTAAACAGTATCACTAGAAATAAAATGCAATGCTTGTATGAATGCCCAGATTTAGGCCATTAAAACAGAGCAAAATGCCTTTAAATTACCAGAAAGCTTACTTGCTAATGCTCTAACATTGACTTCATTTTTAAATCTTTTTCTTCAGTGGATTTCTTTATTTGAATTACTTTGAAAAACATAGGAGCCTTAACATCATCCAGCTGCAGCTGTGTTCACTGCCTGTGTAGAGCAGTGCACTAATAAGTATCACTTCCTCTGCTGTACTCTCTGTATTTATTTGCTACCTAGACTTCCACTAAAACCAGTGCAGTTTAATGAGGCTGCAAACCAATGTATGGAACAGCAGGGGTAGTCTATGCTGGCAGGGACTCTTCTGGCCTAACTGAGCTTGTGTATTCCTGTCAAAATCATTCTACTGCATACGTAATGCTGGTATCATTTCCTGGTCGTCAGAGATCTACTAGGTGGCTTTCAGCAGACTGAAAACTAAGTGTAATATTGGGCCTGTAGTGATTAGTGAAATCTGGTCATATCTTTTTTATTTTGTCAGTGTTTCTCATATGACAGCTATTTGGTTTGCATTTTAAATACAAAGTTAACCCTTCTCCCACTTCTGTGTCATAATACGTTCTGATGTGGTGTTCCAGAGATCTTATAAAAGTACTAAAGTGGCATATTGATCGAGTCACTGAAGTGGAGCTGCACGAACACATACAGGAAGTACTAAAGGTAATAAAAACCATCAAAGGCAATTATCTATTTGAATGATGTATTCATACAGTACCAACATGTTTAACTTACGAAATGAAAAAGACTATGTATAAATGATGGAATGGCAATACTAATTCTAGGGAGCTGTGGACTTTTTCCATGCAGTCATTTTATTCATTGCTCTCTTTGTCACTAAGTTGATCAATGGAGCTTACTACCACTAGACTCTGGAGCTCTATGTTCCTTACTGAATGAGGATATACATGAGTAGGAGTTAGATCTAAGAAATCAAATACAGATTGCATTGGTGGTATTAACATCGGTCACGTAACTGAACCTAAATGGTGGACATACATGCTGAGTTAATGGTTTGATCCTGACCCCGGGGAATTCTACTGAAAATGGTGGTTGGGGTTGCTCTTGGTGTCTCATTTTGTACCATCAACAGAGCATAGCGTGGAGTCAGGCTGAGTTGTACAACATGATAATACCATTTGGGACAGGTGCTACAATCTGGAAATAAAATATCAACGTGGTGCCCTTCTGTGCTTTTCTATGCCGCTGTTAATTAGGCATCTTGCTAATAAGAAAGGGCTGTATTTTTAATTTACATTCCAATGGTTTTGCAACGTAATTTAAGCTTTTTTTTTTTTTGGGGGTATTAACTCGTTAACAGTTGACAGGAAAACAACTTTTAACAGGCAGAGAAATTCTAAGAACAGCTTAAAAGTTTGAGCCTATTTCTTACATTGTATATTTATGCAACAGGTGTTTCTGTAGCAAGGGATGGGGGAATGGGGCAGTGTTGAGATTTTGCAGTTTTCCATTTGTGTTCCCTGGTTTGTAGAGATTATGAAAGGCAAGGGAAGAGCATTTCTGTATATGTGCTTTTGGAATATTAGTGTTTCAATAGAAAGATTTGCCAGAATTAAATAACATGGTGTCCTCTTTCAGACCATTGTCATTATTTGAATGATATAATCATTGCATGTGTTCTGTTTAAAGATGAGCTGGCTCATTTTTATAAGTTATCTCTGATTTTGACATTTGTAGGCACAGGAATATATCTTTAAATATATAGTTCAGTCTCGAAGGTTATTCTCCATTGCCACTGGTGGACAAAATGAGGAGGAGTTTCGCTGCTGTATTCAAGAGCTTCTTATGTCAGTACGCTTCTTCCTTTCCCAAGAGAGCAAAGGAGCTAGTGCTTTATCCCAACTACAAGTAAGTTTTCAAGTGTGCCTTGTTTATTGCCACTTTCCACCACCAATATAGAAAATGTACGCGTGTCCTTACCTTTGTGCCCAGGAAAGAAAATGTGGTTTTGCTAGAGCAAAATGACATTTTCAGCTGATCCTCATACCTTTTATCCTACAGCATGAAATTTTCATACCAGCAGCTTCTAAATACGTTTGGTGTAGATAATCCTAAATCTGATATTTAATTTTGAATTATAATTATGTTGTAATTATAATAATTATATTGCTGGATCCAAATTAAGTAATTTCTCTGTTTTGGGCATTTTACGGCTTAGTTTAACCATACGTCATGGTTTAGGCACTGAATAATTTGAGCCATACAAAAGACTATCAGAGTTTTCATGCTTTACAGAAAACTTTTAAGTCTTGGTGAACTGTGTGTTTTAATGTTCAGCTGGTATCTTTATTTCAATTGAGACTACTAAAATTGACTAGTGCTAAAGCGCAGAGGCAAAAGACACAGGAGGCAGCTGTCTACATTAAGTGCCATAGATTTACCAACTTCTACAGCTCATAGAAATGCCACCCTCTTTTCCTGTTTCTGTAAGCAAAGGTGTTTAAGACCTGTTAAGAATTATTAATTTCTTAAGCTCTGTAGAAAATTGTTCTTCCAAGAAAATGGCAAATTGGAGAGAACGGAGTAGAGAGGTCGTTCTTCCATCTTATATCATGTAAGCAGGTGGACTGAAAAGATAATAGCAAAATTATATAAACAACCACATTTGGAATTCTTCTTCAGTATTGTTAACCTTGTATGTCATCTATTCTAACACCAGTGTGAAGAAAGTCTAAGGAATGAGTAGCTTTCCTCAGTCAGCCGGATTTGGAGCGGAAGAAGGGAATGTCAGTTCTAGCTTCCTTTCTCTGGCGTTGCTCTCCTTTCTTTTCCAGTGTTTTGTTTCCATGTTCGTTATACTCACCAATGAATTTCTAACCCTATTTTAGGATTGTTGAAGTGAACCAAGACTGCCAGTGCTATCTCACTCCAAAATAAAAATGTTCATTATTTGAAAAATGGAAGATGTGGAGGCCGTTATATTACTTATCGAAAGCAAAGCAAACCAAAACAACTCCACTCAAATATTTTTGTTCTGATATCTGCTGGCTTCTGTTATCCTTTTAAAAATTTCCTCTCACATAGATAGTGAAGAATCTGTAAAGTGTAAATATTTTTGTTCTAAGTTGAACTTTTCACTTTCACTTTGTCCTGGGAGAAATGAACAGTCATTAGTTAATGCTTAAAGGAAACTAGTCACAAGTATAAGCCTGTTAATGAACGTGAGGCTATTTCTTCTGAAAATATGACCATTTTTAAAGCTACTAACTAGCCTTGAAATGTAAAGCCAGGCATTTTTCTGCGGTTACTTAAATTTCTATAGTTATTTAAATTCTATAAATGTCAAAACTGTACTGCAATATCTGACTGCCCATTGTTGCCCTTTTCCTCTAGGCTGTGTTTCTCAGCTCATTCCCATCGGTGTACTCTGAACTTTTGAAGCTCTTTGATGTAAGAGAAGTGGCAAATTTGGTTCACGATGCTCTGGGCAGCTTGCCAACCATCATGCATGGGGATGAGTCCCTTCAAGCTGTTAAACTGCAGAGTATCGGGAAAACTGTAGAGAGTCACCTGTACACTAACCCAGGTAAGGTTACCCTGGGCTGCCTGCAGATAAGGATCTCAAATTGCGTGCTTGGTACATGGGCCAGCAGGTGCTAAAGGGAATAGTGTTGCTCAGAGTAGTGCTTCCTAAGGAACAATTCTTGAAGCACTGCTCTGTATGAGTTGCTCATTTACATCAATACGGTTGGTTAAATTTAGTGATTTGTTTTTAAGAGACAAAGACTCTTAAAATACAGTTTTGTTTTGATCTACTTCTGGCAGTATGTCTGTGAAGGAAGTTTGCCTTTTAGTTTTTAAGTAACTATAAAGGAAAAAGCTTTATTAAATTGATTTTTTTTTTTTCTCCTTTGGGGGCAGTTCAGCAAGCAGACTGTCATTTATCTGTTAAGTCTTATTTGTGTTACTCTTGCTAGTTCAGCATTTTCAGTCCTCCACTTCTTAAAGTAACATGAAAAGTCTGCACAAACACAAGTGATAGTTGCTGCATAAAATACATAACAGCATAGTTAGTTGCTATGAAGAAGAAAACAATGCTGTGTGGTGGTAAGCCTGACATTTTTTTATTCTAAGTGAAACCCATAGAAGTGACCAAATATTAAATTTGAGATGAACTAATTTTGAAATAAAAGGTTTAAAAGAGAAGAGATTTACAGAATTCTAATAAGTGTTAATTTTCTCACCAAAAGCCCTCTAGAGAGCTGTTTGGGTATCGGCTGATGGAGTTCAGTATAACAGTAACTTTTACTATCTCAGGCATTCAAGATAAACACATCACAATGATGGAGGCTCTGCAAAAAAACACCAGGATACGCACAAATATTTTGAGATGCTGCAAAATAAAGGAAGAGATCTTAGAACATTTTTTATTTTAAATGCTTTCAGTGATTGTACTTTAAAAGTATGAGCTCAAAGAAATGGGTGAGAAGTATTGGATCCTGGCTACTTCACTTCATTCTGGTTGTGAAACCCTTTCCCTTGTGAGCCTCCACGGTGGTCCTTTCCAGAACAGTTAGCTCTTCCTACAGCTGATTGATCAGACCTTTGGTACTCTGGGTGAATGATGACATATTCATGGAGCAATCTTAAGTACGCTCTAAACTGTTTTTCATTTTCCAAACTACTTGGGGACCAGGTAGCATCATTTCCATTTTCCTCCCATTATCTTGGTTAGGTCAGCCTAACCAGAAGATCCAAACGAATTAATGTAATTAAAGAGAGTTATTTAATGCCATGTAAGGGACTCTTGAGAACTTTCTTGGAACTGTAAATCTGCTTTCAGCCTTATGACGATTTTTTTTGTTTGCTTGCTTTTGTAAAACTGTTAGTTTTTTATTCAAATCCAGTCTCATTATTAAGAAGTCATATGAGTTGATTTGGCTATAAAAGCAATGAAAATTACATGTTAAATTTTACGTGGAGTGCGGGTTATACACAATTAGAATATAAATTTCTTAGACCACAAGGAAGCTGATGGGAAAGACATCAGGCAGTAGTATAAGCTCTCAATGTCCATGATAGGAAGCTCAGGCAAACATCTGTACAGTATAATTTCAGTTGTCTTTAAGCTGAAGGGTCTTGTGGAGATAAGCATCTTGGTCTCTTTGCCCTTAATGTTTTATCTCTTTAAAATACAAAAATACAAGTAGACTTTCCCTCAGTCAATACCGAGAAGGAATAAATATTGCACTAGACTACATTAATGTGCAGAGGAAACTGTACATCCTAATGTGAAGTTGAGGCTTGCTGCTGTGAAAATAATTTATTTCTGTCTCCCAGATGAAAATGATGAAAGCTGCAAGCTGCAGTGCTAGCTAACACAGTAGAACTAGATGAAACGCAGGAAATAAATAGTTATTCAAATGTCTAGAAATGAGGAGAGCACTTCTTAGACAACATTTTCTGTTATCTGAAGCTTGCTTGGAAACAAGTGAGAGTAGTTTAGCATGGGAGCTTTACGCATTTTGTGCTGCAAGGGCCTGAACAACTAACATATTAGCTCCCACTGCTGCAGAAATCAACTGACACTAAAGCTATGCTTTCACTAAAATTGGGAGATATATTTAGTATATCATTGAAAATAGAAACATCAGACAAGGAGGGGTTGACTTAAGCTGCCCAAGCACAGATGTTTAGTACAATTTCAGATGTATTTGATGCATCTGGTCTCTACCTGCCTCTTTAGAGAATGCATTTGACTTGATCATATTGACTGATAGTGTGTGGATGGAATGTCTGAAATGGCTCTGTATTGAGGCTTTGGTATAGCTTGCTTAGAACCTTTTTCTATTTCAGTGATTTTAAACTTCAGTTCTTCCCATAGGTAACAACTACAGAGATGTTAAAAGGGGTCAACAGCAGTTACCTTCCTAGCTCCTGTGAAAAGTTAGTGGGTGTTAAGGCCTTACTTCTCTTTTTCCATATTTGCTTCTGCATCTTTGTAGTACACTACATTGAATGTTTAAAAAGAAACAGATGACAGTTTTCCTGCTGATAAAGACTAGCAGTACCTTTTTTTCCTCTCGGCCTTTCTTCCAGTCTCCTGGTATTTTGGGTGTAACTCTTTGGCCTCATGCCTGTTGATACTTGTAGAATGGCCAAATTGATGACCTATATGTGCCTGTATCCAGACAATTTTCTACCTTTGTCATTTCTGATTCGTCAGTAGTCTAGCACTCATTTGTTGTCTTTTTTGCATTAAATATTAATATCCTTGCTTTGGTGAAGAGTTAAATCTATTTTGCTGGGAAGAGTTAAGGCAAATAACAGAGAAACTCATCTTGAACCATGTCCTTCTTGGCATGGTTAAACAGGAATTAGCAGAACACCAATAATTTTTTTACTCTAAGGGCACTATTTTGAGATTGCAACTTCAATAGTTACGAAAACATGAGGTGTGTAAGTGGAACGTCAATGTTTCTTCCTCCAAAGAGGATGGGTTTTCTTGGAATCACCATTGATCAAACACATCAGTTACCAGAAGAGAGATTGCATTAGTAGGTAAAGTTCTAAAAAAAGAAAATCACATATTGATAAAGCCTGTATCTTAACCCAGTTATAATCTGTGGTGCAGCTCTTTACTACATGAAGAATGTTCTTACAAGGCAAGAAACTTTGTGTCTTCCCAAAATATGAGAATTTGGACCTCTGTGCGAGGGTAGCTGGGTAGGACTTTTCCTTTTAGACAGGCAAACTGTTCAAAACAAATATAGGAGATGTTTAATTCTCTGACCATTTACACTTTAGATATCATATGGTATACAATATCTTTATATGATATATATATATTATGAAGCTAGGAAAAATCCTGAGTTGATGTTTTAGAGACATCTTCATGTGTTCTTTTTATTTAGTTTATTTCATTATGTAAAGTTTTTTGTTTTTATTTTATATATAACTTATCCCTGATCTGTTTTTTATTGTTTTCCTTATTTTACACTGAAACCCCCTATTAATAGATTAGAAAAGTGATCATTATTTATTTGTTATCTTTCTCAGATTGACTGCTTCCCTCAGTCTGTCTTTGTGAATGAGTTCATCTAAGAATTACATCCTGTATATCACAGAAGAATGTACATGTAGGAAACTATATGTTTCAATAGTCACTTAGAGAGGAATATGTGACACAATCAGTGAGAATAATTTAATATCTTTGAAATGCCTTGCGGAAATGATGTTGTTACATGTTAGACTTTGTATGGAAATGAAAAAAAAAGTTGTTAGCAAGTTCAGGAAAAGATACTACTAACTGATAAGGATGTTTAGTTCTAGAAGCTAGGTATTATGATTTCCCTCTTATTCCATTATTTTTTCAAAAGACTCAAAAATTCTCTGTAATGAGACTTGTAAGATATCTCAGTAATCACTGCAAGCTAATCGATTCCTATAAAAATGCAAAAAGCCTATTATTATTGAAATTGTTCATACAAATCCTGAATTAAATTAGTTAAAATGCATTAAACTTTACATATTAACACAGATTTGAAAAAAAAAAATTGATTTTTTCAAAACGTAAAACACATTGATCCATAGTTCTGCTTTCAAGTACTCCAGTATCTTTTTCAGATTAATTAGTATTTCTTAATTTCTCTTCTACAGCAATGTACTATTCTTTGGAGTTGTTTGTGTACGTGTGCTTCTGTACATGCCTGTGTGGGGGTGTATTGCATACAGCAATTCAACCTTAGTACCTCTATAGTGGAGAGCATAAAATATTTTGCAAAAGCTTTGCAAATGATGCTTTGCATCTGTGGCTGTTTTTTAGGCCAAGGGAGGGCTTTCTCAGCCATACCTGTGTTTTCCTTCTGCACTACGTGCAATCTTTTCCTTTCAACCAAAAACAGTTCCTCATAAAAGTTTTGAAAGTTCTTCCAAACAAGGAGGCATAACTTGAATAAGTCCAAGTAAAACTATCAAAAGCAAGAGCTACTTCCTTGCTTCTCACTGTTCAAGGAGACTGCTGCTCATTTGTTTAAAATGTTCAATTACACTAATTCTTTTTCCAAGCAGGCTGAAGTTTTGCCCATCTGTTCAGATATAGTCATTGAAATGAGTATCATCTTTCTGAAATTCATCTTTACAATACACTAGAATAAAGAAAGGTTTTTTATGTCTGTACAGGTGCTTTGCCACCAACTGAAAAGCAAGTGGGAAAGTTGTGCTGTAGGTTAAATATTAAACGCTAATGTAGCTTGCATAGGAAAGTCATAAGGATTACCCCAAGTAGTCGCTCTTTCTAATTATGCCGAGCATGTACTTGAAAAGCTCTATGTCATGATTTTTTTCCTCTCTTTCTGTATAATATTTGTAAAGGGCAAGTATTAGCATTTTAAACAGTCAGCTAATTTGGCTTCCTGAACAGAAGAAAAATTAGGACAGTGAGTGATGGCTAAGAGTTCTGATTATTGCACCATTCTTTGCTCTCTTTAATTTTTATATATACAGTGGCTGACATTGCAGCTGACAAGTTTTAAGAAAAAGAGTAACCTGAGACAAATGTTGTACACTACATTCTCCAAACTTTCTCACATAGCCCTTGGTTTGGCTCAGAGGTGAATATGCCAGCTCTCCTCTTCTGTCATACCACTATATCTCTCCACCTAAACGGGTCAAGACAGAGAGGTATTCAGATGATGAGCTTACAAGAAATATAACTAAAGTTGTTATAGGTGGTGGTTAATTCAGTAACTGGCACTGTTCCCTCCCACATATAGTTGCATGTCATTATAAGATGCTTTTTGCTAATCCGTTTGGTTTTGGTAAAACAAAGCTCCTGATCATTTTATGGAGCTTTTGCAAAATGGGATACTGAAACAGTTGAATGAGGATGCTCAGTTTTGTCTGAGGTGCTTCAGGCCATATATTGTATATAAGAGTTGACTCTTTGCAAGTCAAGCGTAGCTGCACGTAGATTCTCTGGTCTTCGAAACGGAGTTCATAATGCTGCGCTTTTGTGTAAACAGTGCACAGAGTAGTGTGCACCTCAAAAAAGCTACCAAATCCTCTGTGTACTCATCAGGAAGCTGCCTAGAGTTTAACCAAGAAGAAACACCTTGGCACAGGGCTGCTGCTGTTTTCTCCTCACCTTCTGGGCTGAGGGATTCGAGTTGTAGCTGCAAGAGAAGACCTGCTGTCCTCAGAGGACCTATGGCCCGAAGGAGAAGGCTCACACCAGTAATGTGTGAAAGAGCTACTATAACTGCTGTGTGACAGTTGTGGAGTTGAGTAGTGACTTGAGCATTTGCCTGGGAATGGAAGAGCAGGTTCAGTGCTCTGTCAGCCTGGATTCAGCTTCCTGAAGAGGAAGAGATTACCCCAACCACAGAGCCACAGGCTGTTTTACGCAGTGAACCCTTCATCTCTTCTCTTGAAGTTGGGTTACCAGATTCAAGGATTCAATATGTGTAAGGCCTAACGGAAAGCAGGGGAATGGAGCCGTCCCCTGTAACCTAAAGTTTATAGGAATGGAGAGTCCTGCTTTTTCGCTTCAGCTGAAGACATTACCTGTTTTTCAATCTATCACTAATCAATAAGCAAATGTGGGCGTGAGGATCAGAAGGTGGCACTTTCCTAACCAGAGGTCTGCACATTAGCCATCTTCCTGTCTGCTTTCCTTTTGAGCCTATAGGTCTTGCAGCAGGTGGGTCAGCGGCAGCTGTGCACACTTGACATCTCAGACTACCCGGGGCAACAGTTTGCTGAGCTTCTGTTATTTAGGTAAACAAAAGGAAAATGCCTTGTTGGTTTGGTTGGGACACTTCTGCCCAGCTGCATGCTACAGGCGAATATGAACTCCCAGGCCAGTCCTGTTGAAAACCTACTGAAGTACTGGCAGAAGTAAGCAGTCACTGGATAGAGGCTATGTGTTTCCTAATTTTGGGTCTCAGTACCACTGATTTGGGATTCATTGATGGCCTTTTGCCTATTGCTATACAGTCTTTGTTTATATTTTTCTTCAACATGAAGATTATAGTGGAACACCTGAATGAATAAGCATGAAACAAGCATTTTAAAAGAGCAGCCAAGCTTTTTTTCAAAAACAAGAATATACTGAAATAGTGTGTACAAATCAGCTTGTCCATATGATTTGTCTTGTGTTATACAGATAATTAGACAATAAAACCAAGGGAATAATAGAGAAAAACAAGATTAGTGCTGTATTTCAGTAAGTGAAAGAAGCATTCAAAAAATAAAATCTTTTTCTCCCTCCTGGAAAAAATAGAGGGAATGTTTGAGGGGAGAAAAGTGTTTCTAGAAAGACTAATCTGCTAACAGTACCTGCTTGGCAAATGATTTTAAAGGAGTAATTTTCCAGCTAGATAAACTTAATTTTTAGGAAATAATTGCATTAATGAACAAAGGAACTGAGTAGATGAATATATTTAGATAATGTAGTATATAATCATCATTAAAATTTTAGTAGAGGAAATGATTCAAGTACATTTCTATCAGAACATAATTTCTCAGTTATGGGAAAGATCTAAAAACAACTACAAAATGAAAACAGATAACACCCCTTCCATTTATCAAATTTTAAATAAGCGTTTAATGTGTTATCACAAGTGTAAGTATTAGGGCTCTTCCCATTTAACATCGTTTTTAATTACAAGAAAAAGAAGCAAGAAAAAGTAGCATGTTAATGAAGTTCTTGCATAATTCTGAGAGAATTCAGGACTGAAAATAGAACCAAAGAGCTGTGTTTAGAAAATGAAGTAGAGGAAAGGCAAATCATTTTATGTAGACACCAGTAATCTAAATTGCTTGTACTCAGTAGAGTGAGGAATCTGGAAAAGTGAAAGTCCTGAAAGAAATCTGAAAGTACTGCTTGTTTGTAAAGTAGAACTCTTTTTAAAGTAACATAAATTCAAGATGAAGTCTGTTGTGATGTTGGCTTGCAAAGGGATCCTGTCACATGACAGGAAACTCTAGAGCATAATTTCACATTATTATGAATAGAAGTATTGCTGTGCTAAGGTTTTTTACATGATGGTTCAATAATTACTCAGAATTTTCTGCTATATTTAGTATATTCCACACAGTGGTGTTTTTCTCCATCCATGATATGACATACTGACTTTCAGCATATTGTTTACTCTTCAGATATTTGCTTTAGGATATTGTGATTATGGAGTAAAGCTTCTGCTTATCAAAAATGTTGGCTAAAGTAAGCAAAAGCTTCTGCTTATCAGAAATACTGCTTTGGACTGACGACACATTTTATGTCTGTATTAAAATTAAACAATTCTGAGAAGCTCCTACTCACAAAATTTTTCATTTTTTCTAGATTCTAGATATATTCTTCTTCCAGTAGTTTTACATCATCTCCACATGCATTTACAAGAGCAGAAGGACCTTATAATGTGTGCACGTATCCTTAGCAACATATTTTGCCTCATCAAGAAGAACAGCTCAGTAAGTAAGCACCGTGTGACATCCACAAGGTGTTGAACTTCTTTATATGACTCAATGACATTTAATGACACAAACTGGACCTTGACCAAGACCATTTTAAAGAGTTCTCTGTGTAACAATTCTGCATAAACATGTCATTTTGATTTCTCATGAGCTGTTTCTCCCCATGCAAGAATATTTTAATTGTAGCACAAAGGGTTCTGCCAAGCTTTGACTCTTTTTGAGTGTTGTGTTGGACAGAAAGAAATGTCCACTTTCTTTTAGAAGCGTTTTGTGTTGTGGGCTGTTTAGTCATAGGGGACACAGGGGTGACGTAGGTAAATAGATTGATATGACTATTGCAAGGGGGATTGCCCTTGGTAGTTGGTTGATAAACTTTGTGGCCAATTTCTGATATTTGTGTTTGCAAACTAATGTGTGAAAGCTGCATATGAGAGCTAGCTTACATAGGTGTATTGCAAATGTGAAGATGATGATAAGTTCTGACAGGCAAAGAGATAGAAGACAATTGAAACCAAACATTGCCTGTAGTTAGTGCAGTACGTACATATCAAGACCAGTATACATTACATTGTAATGCATTAGTGAGAACTGGTTTATGTGTTTCTTCATTTCATACCACTGTCAGCAATTAAAGTTGCTCCATCAGTGATTTGATATGGACGCAGCTTGGAACTTTGGCACGGTAACAACATTTTCATCGCAGCTGTTGCTGGATGAGTATAATACTTCATCACAAGATAAAGTTATAGATGATAAAGCATAGTTGTGGTTTTGGACCGGGGGAAAGGCTTATATGTCTGGTCTTAATTTCAGGAGATCTTTTATTTGGAGTCACCAAGCCAGAGATGTACACATCACAGAGTGGATGTCTGCATAAAACTCTCTCCAATGCGCACCAAAGATATGGAGCTACTATTTTTAGTTGTCTCTGAGTCATTGAGGGTATTGGTGGCTTTGATATGATTTTTGTGGATCAGTTCAAAACTTCATTCGTTCCGTGGTAATCAAGATAATTTAGAGGTTGAGGGAACAAGTGAATTTACAGTCAGGCAGCTTTGAAAATTAACGTTGTTGACAATTCTAATAGTAGTTTGTACATGAGTCCTCAGAGTTGATACAGTTCCTAAATACACTGTATACTGTATACTATCTGCCTTCTGAAGTAGCAAAGTTAGCAGTTGTTTGATACTAGATGAAGTGACAGAGAAGATGGCCATGACACTAGACTCATCTTGAGTCCAAACAGGAATTTTGAGTTTTGTTACAAATCATATGCTTTGGGTGTGTAGGAAGCAAAAGAAAAAAAAACCCTCCTACACCTCGATGTCAGCAAAGTTGAATGATCTGTTTGTCAGCTGAGTTTTAGTTTGGGTGTTTGCGTTTGATTATAAAGTGTTTCTTTCTGCGCAGAAGTGTCATCTTAAATTGTGGATAAAATCACTCAGATTAAGATGGTGGTATCTCCTGCAGTGGAGACAGAAAACATAGTTGAAGCAGGGAAAACATATTTCCATCTGAATTAAAAAGGAAAAGTAACTACAACTTGACTTCATCAAGTGTTTTCATGCATGTAATTAAGGTATCATGGTCTCTCTTGGCGGTGAAGGCTTTGGTTCCTTTGTATTGATGTTGTGTACAGGCAGTTGTAGGATTACATAAATGACTAATTTGTTTGTGCTACTCAGTTGATGGGAAGCAATGTAGCTGGTCCTTACTGCTGAAGCAGGTCTTGAGGGTTGAGCACCATCTGCTTGTTTCTGGTGATAGTTTCAAAGTGTGAAAACAGAATTCTACTCTTTGGAATTTAAACCTCTCTTGGCAATTTCCCCAGAAAATATATGGGCGTTACCTATAAAAATCTTGCCCCAAGACTTCTCATATATTATTTACTGCTTTCTTCTAAACATTAATTGAAAATAGAGCTATGCTAATTTGATGAATGCTTACATATTCAAAACCATCCCCATAACTGTTCTCTATATTTCAGTACAATTTAATTAATTGAAAACTGTTAGGAAAAAATCAATAGAATTAAACAATATCTTAATTACGGAATAGTTCTTGTTTCTCGAATATGACATTGAAAGTAAAACTATCATTTGTTTCTAAAACGACATCAAAGGAAATATGCCTGTGGTCATCTTTCTATTTTAAAATCTTAAATGTTTTATTTACTACTTAAGGAAAAATCTGTCCTGGAAGAAATCGATGTGATTGTAAACAGCCTGCTAGATATTCTGTTAAGGACCATACTAGAGATCACCAGCCGACCACAACCATCAGGCTCTGCTATGCGCCTCCAGTTTCAAGATGTGACTGTAAGTTTCTTATAATGAAATAGCTCACAATTGTCACTGGTTGGACTACTAGATTTGTGACAATATTGTCTTTATATTGCCATTCATAGTGTTAAGATTTTGTGTATAAAACAGAGAATGAGGAGAACAGAGAAAACTTTTCTTACATTTTATTCATTTTTAGTGCAAACAGTAAATTTTTTCATCAAATTTATTTATAATTGTGACCAAAAAAAACCCCTCAAAAGTAACATTTCTTTTGAGACAGTTTCAGGTCAATAATTCTTTCATTATATTTCTTTTGTTGACAAATTTAATAGCTTTCTGAAACTCTTGTTTGAATTCCTGAAAACAGAAGACCATCAATCAATAACGTTTTATTTCCTAAAATGCATAGATTTTTACATGACGGAACAGCTCTAAAAATGGCTGCAGAATCTGTGATGCTAACTAGTACAAATCTGAATTTATTAATTGAAAGGCATTTTGTTGTTCTCTGGGCTGGGAGTTTGAGCTTAATTTCTATCACAGGCAGTAGAGCACAGAGGATGGATTTAGGAGATTGACAAATGATATTTTGGTCAACCTGCTATAACAACTCACACAAATTAGAAGGTTGAAATGCAGGCATTTACAGAAAAGCCTGTAATGAGCATTGATGAAACAAAATGAAGTTTTGGTTTGCTTTGTTTTCAGCAAGGTTCCCAGTTTGCTTTTGAAGGGCAAATCAGTTCTAATATAACAAGGGATATGACCCCAATATGACGTGAGGAGGTAACATTTTGTGCAGAGAACATACGATGGTGTGTGATTTTCCATCTTACTGTACACTTAATTAATTTATTAATTTCCCAATTTTTACACTGTAACAGTTTTCATTAGTGAATAGATGGTTGCTTTTCAAACCAGAATTTCCTCTGAGACCAAACATTTCAAAAGCATTTAATAGCTGTGGAAGAAATGTGGTGTTGGGTTTTTTGTTTGTTTGTTTTACTTGATCCCACAGAGAACAAACATTATATGAAGAGTTTTATGGAGCTGACCAAGCTCTGTAATAAGATAATACCATGCTTTAATCACTGTGATTCAGCAGGACTATACATGTAAGAGTTTGGGGTTTTTTTTTCTTTAAATTACAAAATTACAAATGTACCCTGTGTGGCATATTAGGCCATCACGAGAAAATCCAAGCTGAACTAAGGGTTGTAGTATTAGACTATTAGCGTAGCAAAGCTCTGAGCTTATTGGTTTCTTCCGAGATACCCACTTGCTTGCAGATTAAGTTTTCATAAAACACCATGACAGCCTAATTCTTTCACACCATCAAAAATTAGACTCTGAAAGTGCTTTCAAGTTGCAAAATTTTCGTTTTATGCATCAGAAAAGCCATGTCATTGTCACCACAGGCTCTCAAAGAATACTTAATGTGGAAGTGACTCAGAGCACAGCATAAGGCAATTATATACATTTATGTAGAAACATCATGCAGTACGGGCTTATGGCAACACGTGGAGCCAGATTCTTGGAACTATTTGTAGAGCAAGTATGATAAAGTACTCAATGTGAGTACAGCAGTAGAGTCTGTTCCAGTATGTTACCATTATTTCAAGCTGCATGTATCATAAAATATTCGTTGTGAGATGTTTCATGGTAGCACACTGGATAAAATTCTGTCATAATTTTGCATCAGATAGTCTTCCCTGTGGAAGTAGTCTCAAACTCAGCTCAGTGTGATCTTCTAGGCCCACGTGTCACTGTTTTTCTGCACAAAGCAGCAGCATAAAGCAGGCAGCATCAGGCACTGTGCTGCCATGACCGCACCATTTCTTTCATCTCAAGTAGTTTTGGTACCTTGGTACCATTTCAATTTGCAGTGAGGAATCTTGTTAGATGGCAACCTGCAAGATGTATGTGATGCTTTAAACTGAGCACAAAGAAGTTATGGCTTCGGGGTGTCAGTGTTACAGATGTTGCATTAGCAAGCATTGAATTTAATGTAATGGTGAAGGTGAAACTTCTGGTTTAGGATGTCAGTGATTTAGACCTTTGGATTTCCTTAAGAAAAATGTGTTTGCATATAAAGAGTTAGCAGAAAGCAATCCAATTAAAGAGAACCTTTAATGATTTCAGATCTTGGAAGTTCAGTACCTCAGAACCTAAATGAATTGCAATCTAATTATAAGCTCCATGTATTTTAATAATTGTGCTCCTTAAATACGACACAAAAAATTACTTCAGGATTCTACCTAAGTGAATTGGATATACTGCTTGGCTTGACTTAGGACACTAGAAATGGATCCTAAATGGTTTTTATCAAGGTTGTTATGTGTGTGGAGTTTGCTTTTGTGCACAATTCACATGTATCCTGATCATTTAGTCTGTGTCTGATACTGGCAGAAATCTTACAACGTGCATTTTTGTGTTGAGTTCAACAAATGCAACTGAATATTCATTGTTATTTTAAAAACCAGCTGCCTTTATAGCTACCTACATTTGAATTAAAAGCTCAAATTTAGAAGTCAGTTAACAATTAGCTAAAGCTGGTACCCTTTTATAGCTAATCTGTCTGTCAACTATAATAGTACAGCTTTCTATAATAGACTGTGATTTTTAATATACTACTATAAGTCAAAGTAAATGTGGGAACAAAAGAGGGAAGGTGACTAGAAAGGACTGCTTAAAATGCTTAAGGAAGAAGGGAGTATTCAAAAGGTTCATACTCAAATTTTGTCACTCAAGCTAGCAATCAGGTAAACTTACACCCTTATTTATTTACTCTGTTTATTTTGGCTAATTAGCCAAATCTGAGTGGTCTCAGATTTTATAAGTGGAATAAAAGTCTCCAAAAATTATGCCTATTTAGATGAACCTACATTATACTATATGGCATGATAAAATCATATTGAGGCTAGAAATAATGAAATTGAAAAGATAAAAAAATGATAGAAGACAGAAGGTTTTCTGAAGAGAACCTGATGGGGTTGGAAATAAATTTTCAGATATTTCCAAGATAGCAGGTGTAACCTTGATGGTTATGCCCAGAGCATGAAGGTTAAGAGACTTTGTAGCCTTAGGATATTGTTTTGAGAATGCTATGTTCACTGTAAAAAACATGGCTTTATAGGAAGGTAATTAATTTGGGATCGTTCCTTCAGTGTAGAATCTTATTATGGTCAAGACAACTATCATTTTACCACCATGTTGCCAGTGAAAGCCATCACCTCACACACCACCAAGTACACAAGGTATAATCACAAATCCAGAACAGCCATTCCTATGAAAACATACTCCTTTTTTTAATCTTATTTCTGTTTTTTAATGAAGACAGGGAAAAATCTTCCCAAAATTTGACTTGACAATCTAATGAAAGACACCATTTTGAGGTACTGTTCTCGCTCCTGTCTGTTCTCCCAGTAGATACAGGCCAGAAGTGTATTTCCCATTTTTTAACAAGCTTGTGTGATTTCAGAATTGTCTTTTTTAAGCACTGTGATGAAATTTAGACCTTTCACTCTTTCCTGTCCTCATCCATTCTGCAGTTGGACCATTCAGTGTTTCTTCCCAGTTCAAAAGTGAACAAGCGGATAGGAAAGGGAGAGGGGGAGAACCTTTTCCTTCCCATAATGTCTTGTTCATTTGATCGCTCACTGGAGATACCCAGTGCAGTTCTCTGCTCTTCTGTTCCTGAATCCCATGCTGTTTGAAGGACAGCCTGGTGAATGTGCATCAGTAGAGGCAGGGAGGAATCCACACAGCAGTCCAGAAAGTCCTTCAGCTGCTGACTGGAGCATTCCTTTTCTGCAGTGTGAAGTGGAGTGTGAATCCAGGAATTGGCACCATGGGAGAGTGTGGTCTTGCCCTACAATTAAGTTCAAATTCTAGATTTATGTTTTAATGAGAAATTCCTCTGTAGGTCCAAGGAAGCTTCTGATCAAAACATTTTCAGTTTGTTCAATCTTATAAATGATTTTTCTTTGTGACAAATATGGGGTTTTGTGATGAAAAAATGTTTGGAAAAAATTCCCAGCTAACTCCGTTAATTCCTTCCCTAAAGGAAAACAATAGCATTCTTCCCAGAATTGTTGCAAAATCTTTTTGTTTATATTTATTTCAAAACTGAGTTGACTAAGAGGTTGTAATTTTAGCAATCTAAATAATCTGTTTAAAAACAGATACAAGGGAAACAAACCACAAATCAAAATTTTACTGGTTTAGCCCTTCTGGAACTATTTCAAATTGATTTTGCTAGGCAAGCAAAGTGCTTTGGGGAAAAGTAATTCTTTAAATGGGAAGGAATTTCATAGCTAAATTAATATATTTTCACAAAATAGGGAGTCTAAGCCTAATTGTGGATTAATTTCCCTTGCATTTGTTAATTATTTTTAAGTGCTTATAATATGTCAGTTTAAGCTCAAGTACAGAAGACAGTACAATCTATAATATTTCTATTCTTGGCTTATCTGAACAGGGGGAATTTGTCTCCTGTTTGTTGTCACTCTTGCGACAAATGACTGATAGACATTATCAACAGCTTCTTGATAGCTTCAACACAAAGGAGGATCTTAGGGTAAGTAACAGAATTGTCTTTCCACTTGTTCAGGTCTCTTTTTATTTCCCTTTGTGATTTATCTCCCTTTAAGATATTGCTGTGCTTTGATGAAACACTTCAGTATTTAAATGCAATCTGTTTTTCAGATTAGCTAACTTTTGCACAGGCTTTCATGTGTACTCAGGTCCACTCTTGCGGTGGGGCTAGGATTCTGTTGCTTCTACAATGGCAGCAGATAGAATAGAGATGAGAGGGACTATATAATAGCTTTAAAGTCATAAATTTAGCCTCCAAGCCTGTTTTAAAGATGGTGTCAGTCTAACGTTACACAGTTCTGCTTGATTCTTCCTGTCAGGCGGTAGGTTTTTTGTTTGGTTTTTAATATTTTTTTATTTATTCATTGATTAAATTATATATGGCAATGACAAACACTCGGCTTGAGAAATGCATATTCAACTAATTCTCCATTTTTCTTAACTGCGCAGCAAGTCCATTGGCAGGAGGACTTGTCAGGCTTGTAATGTCTATTTGCCCGGTTTGATCATGGAAGAGAGTAGCTGCACAGCTCTTTCAGGGCAGCTTCTACCAATTTCATTGAGGGAGTTACCAGGTTCATGGAGATACAGCAAAGTTATGGTTTCCTGCATAAAGATATACATTAAGACTTCCATTCCTCTAGCCCTTGACAAACTTACATAATGCCAAATTTGATCAACACAAAAAATCTTGAGTAATCATTTACGCCCATTATTCAGCCACTGATCCCATATAGGAGAGTATTCATGTCCTAGTCTGATAGTATGTTTTAGATGTTACTCATAAATTACCATTTGATAAACTTAAGTACTACCCTGAAAAGGGGAGTCTAGTCATGGTGCCATTTCAGATTTCCCTAAAATTCTGATATATGTTTAAAGCTGTTCTGAAGAGACCATACCATTCATGACTGCCTTTTCTTTGTAATGAGATGGTCATATTGAGCTTGAAAGACAGACCATGCTAAGAAGTTATGTCTATCATGAATCAAGAGTGCTACCTAGGAGTTATATAGGGTGGACAATTTTTATACTAGTATTACAACATGTGTTTTCACATAGCATAGTTGCTATCCTTTGGCAATTTTTAGTATATGTTGTGTAACATTGGCATTTTTTACTGAAAATATTTTCCCTTTTGTTTGAGTTCTGAGCAGGTCTCTATTCCTAGGTTTAGATTTTTATATTTCCTAGAGGTTTCAAGTTTGATTTCTGTTTGATGTATCTACGAAATACTGTTGAGTTTATTCAGACTTTCTTGCTTCTAGAAGATGAAAAATCTCTAGAATTAATGCTTGAATGGTGTTTGATTTGACACATTTATATTCCCCCCACGCACATACCCTACTATTATACAGAGACATATGGAAAGCAGCTGTAGCCAGTGCCATCAGCTATCAAAATAGAGGTCTTAAGAACTCAAGTCCAGAGTTTGTTATTTCCATTCAGATCTCATCAAATCAGCATAAGCTCCATCAGTGATTCAGTGACAGTAGGTTGATCATAATTAATGCAGCATCCCTTCTCTTCTGAATCTTAAATAATATAAGATATTGGGTTTTTTCCCTCACTTGGAAATACCAAATGTCACTGAAATACGTATAACTGAGAGCAAGAGGGGAAGATGAGAGCCAGTGTGTGAGGCTGACACTGCTGTTAATCATGAGGTGATTGCGTATGACTTAGTCTATCTAAACCATCTTGCCACTTACCTCTCTGTTTTTCTGCTTTGTTTGCCAAGCGTGGAACTTCCTTGATATTTTATACTGCTTTAAGATATGCTTCTTAGGAAATGACATCAGTATGAGTAAATGAAGATTCAGAAGGTGTAAATACATGTGATAAGACTTTTTTTGTGTGAGGTCTTTTTTTTTTTTGAGAGGTTGAACTCTTATCCATTGTTAATCTTGTGGCTAGGATGTACTTTGGGATTTAAGCTTCAGTGGTAACTACCATCAGCTTGCTGTATTTTCTTAATCCCCTTTTTGCCCCCTGGTTAGTGATGTCAAAGTGGATTTGGTCTTCTTTAAACCACATTACAAGTTACAAATCTGATACAGGGTTTCCAGGGACTTATCTGAGTGTAACCCAGGCCTTTGAATTGCTATCTGCTGTGATTTTGCTTTGCCTACCTCTGTTTATAATTAACCATCTATACTGAATAATTAGGCACTGGTATCACAAGGTATTTCTTCTTTATTCTGGACTAATTCTCAAGGCGACTATGTCATGTGATTGCATGACTGCAAGTTTGCACAGCATTTTTGATACTATTAAAGAAATACCTCCACCAAACCACCTCTCCAAACAAAAATTCACTCATGCAAATACTTGTAAAAAGGGAGCAAAGGTTGTCATTCATTCTGTTGAAATATACTTGCAGTTCTTATTCTTTTTTTTGCCTTTTAAACAGTTTATACCAAGATTATTAAAGGCTGTTTCCAGCTTGTTAATTACGGTATAGCAAAATGGAGACTTTGAAGGAATGATATCTACACGTTTTTATATGACATGCATCTGAGTGATGCTTTAAAGAAATGGTTGTTTATGGAAATATTCCCTCTATTTTGTAAATATATTTAGTTTAAGTAATTGACATGGTGACTATTTTTATTATAGTCAGTTCCTTAACACAGTCAGATTTTTTCCACACAAAGCAGAAGATAGAAAAAGCATTTTATATTTGAAAACATGCAAATAAAGTAAGAAAGAAATGGCAGGGGATTCATGGCTGAGTGATAGCATCAGGGACTATACTTCACTCACTTTTTGAAACGTTGAATTTAATGAGGCAATAATTTTAAATGCTTCCTTTTATCTTTCAATATTATTTTAAAGATATGCTCCTTTTGCTCACCACAAAATGCCATCTTCTTCTAGTAAATATATTTTATAGCAATTTGTAGAACAGAGGCGCCCTTGTAGGCGGATATTTGCTGCCACAAAAAAGCTCAGATATAATTTATGACACAAGGTAAGAGTGGAAGTTATAAATAGGAGAAGTGGGGAAGTGAATGAGAGAAACGGTATATGTTAGCACAATGCAGCTTTGACCACAGAAAGGTGGTTTTAGTTAATATGTGTGGGGTTTTTAATCAATAGATTAAAATAAGACAAAACAAACAGATAAGCAGCTGCCAGAAGGCCTGGTTTTTATCCATTGGCAGTGTACCCTACAGAATGGGGCAGAATATACAGATGTACAGGAGAGATCTGATGGAGAAAAAGATAATATTTCATCGTGACGGATCTAAACCTTACTAGTTCTCTGGTCCCTCTCTTCCAGCTACAGGACCCTGAGCAGGGTAAGGTGGGTGCCAAACCCTACCACCAAGTACAATTTATTCCACTGTTGTCTTCTCTAATGACCCCTGGGACACAGACTGTGTCTGTGACACAGACTCTGCAGGCAAGAGGAATGTCTTTGGTGAAGCAGCTCGGTTCTAGCCACCATGCTTCCCCTGCTATGCCGGGACATGCGCTCATGTATGGGACTTCTGAAAGGATGAGTGCTGGGGCAGAGGGATTGATCTAAACCAAATATTTGGGTGGCTTCTGATGTAGACTGAGGAGGCGGCGAAGGAAGGAAACAAGATCTGGGAAAGGAGTTGGCCGCAGGATGGATGAGTTGTCTGGGCAGGGACAACTCACTGTCAAACCATCCTCTGTCTTGTGGGTACCTTTGCGTGCTGCAAAAAAGCTCCTCTACAAAGACTTATAACAAGTAGCTTGATAACTCTGCAGTGTGAACCAAAGCAATGGGTGATCAAGCAATTAGTTTCAAAGTGGACTGTTGACCCAAACTAAAATGTTCATATAGATGCACCCTGAGAGATCCAGTGAAGAGTCTGACCTGCTTTACAGAGGATTTTACGTGCATACAGGGAAATGTGAAAGAAATTCCAAGGCAGATTTTTATTAAATGAATAGATGGTTTTCAGTCTTGCAGAAGGCCATGCTTCTCACTTAATCATAGTTTGATAATTTCATGAAGTAAATATTGCTGCTAGAGGAAACTGAACTGTGATATTGTGATATTATTTAAGTGGTGTAAGAGTACTAGAGCTTATGTACAGTAGATAGGAATATTAAGAGATGGTATTTAGAGTATGTAAAGGGACAAAATTACTCCCTTGCTGTATCTTAAGATAGAAGACATATGAGACATTAATTATATCTGTACTCAACCAACCAAATGTTGGTTCACTTTTACTGCTGGCAAAAATGTTTTTTAAATGTTAAAATCTGTTACTAAATCATTATGATGTGTTCAGCAGAGCAGATACAACTATGAAAGATAATAGTTTAGTGCAAAGGAAACAATTCAAAATAGAGTTACAAAATTGATCTTCCATGAACAGTACTTTGTAGTAATGCCTTGTGATGTTTGGACCATGAAACAAAAATGAGCAATTGCATCGTGCAAAATGCCAGGCATTGTAATGCTGATCAAAACGTTTTACGGAATTGCTACATGGAGGTGGGTCCCTTGGGAGTGAGCACCGGCACTGAATATCGATGAGCAGTACTGACACATGAAGGAACCCAGCACATCGATGGCAAAGTCAACTGGCATTTTACCCTTTGGTAATTTTCATGGTTATACTGGATTCCTAGGAAAATGTATTACCAAATATAGGAAAACTGAATCATGAAAAATAAAACTGCGCTACAGATTAATACTGTTAATAGAAGCTTAATAAGCGCGCCTTGAAAATCTTACAACTGAGTAGTTTTTCTAAAGTTTTTTGAGTTATCTGTTTTATCTGAGTCGTCGTATTGTTGGGATTACAGCACAGGGAAGGGAGGTAACCCCTAAAGAAAAAAAGGAGAAGGCAGAAGTGTTCAAATTTAACTACAAGGTGAAAAACTACAGAAAAGCAGTCTGGAATAAATGTATTGCTTGTAGAGTTACTTGTTTATCTGTAAAGCTGGTCACCTGCCTTCAAACACTATGTTATCTGCAATGAGTACCGTTTATACTCTTTAATACAGAGACTTTTTTGGCATCTTGCTCAGAAAACAGGTTGTCTCTTTTATGTAATCTTCTCTGGTGGGTGGGTGCAGGGATCTCAGCTGCCTTTCCCAGCGCCTGCATTCGTCCCCCTTTACAGTGATTCTCTAATGAAAGACATCTGTTGTGCAATGCCCGTCATCTACACTTTGGTAAATGCACTTGAGAATATATTTTGGTGCTCAAAATTATTTGGTATCCTTTGGTTGTATCTTCATCTCATCTGTGTTTCAGGCTAACTCTCTACCAGTGGTGTGGGCAGAATCAATACAAAACATTTCAAGGTCAGGTACCACACTGATTCTGTTAGGTGTGTTATATCACTTGCCTCATGCTCTTCATGATGTCAAAAGCTCCATTTTGCTTACTAAAAAAATACCAGCAGTACTATACATAATCAACATGGACCATTAGAAGTATTACCCTTGTTGGTGGTTTTATTTGTGAAAAGAAAATCTGAAAACCCGTGTGCTGAGAGGAAGTTTACTTTAGTTATTTATTAGTAAGTTAAATGACATAGGAGATGATAATGCTTAAAGCTCTTAAGCAGTGCTTTCTACAGTCAAAGTAGTTCACGTGTTCACTATTTCTATAGATTCAGCAAATGAGGCAGAGTGGTTAAGTGACCTGCATACAGCCAGCTACGATAGCAGTGCAGGGGCCTGGGCATCGCTATTGAATTCACTGGTCTTTGCAAACCCAATGATAAAATTGTCCTTACGCTCTCTCTCTTTCCCACCAAATAATGCCACTTTTAGACTAAATCTTGAAAGTGATGAAAACCTGGCATGATTAAGGAGATATTCAGAACTCTGTAGTGTTTGTAAAGTGCTTTTTTGATTTGCAAATTGTTCTCAGGATCGCATTTGTGGAAGTGTATGGGTGGAAACCAAATGCATCTTTGACATTTCTCTTATGCACTGCTGTCAATCAAATGACACATTAAATTATTGTCTTCCTTTTAAGAAAAATGAATTAAATCACTATCTGAAGCTTTCTTGGGGAATCAAAAAAATGAAAAAAAAAATTCAGAGGTGTATCTATGTTGAAAATAAATGCAATTCTGCTATTTCTATAGTGATTTTTTTGTCTCTGATTAAAATATTTTTAAAGCTCACCACTCTCTTTAAAGCAACAAAGACATATGACTGCTTCTTTTCTTTCCAAAGGATTTCCTGCTGCAGATTTTCACTGTATTTCGGATACTAATACGACCAGAGATGTTCCCGAAAGACTGGACAGTGATGCGTTTGGTTGCAAACAAGTAAGGCGGTTTTAATGTTGTTAAAAAGTATGGGTAGTATGCGAAGATCATGGTATAAATAGAGTTGTATGTAATAAAAACGCAAAATATCTGTTATAATGCTGGCTGCAGTTTTTCATTTTTGAATTTAAGATTTAAAATCTCAATTTATTTTACACAACAAATTCATAGTATAATCTGTACCTCTTTCTCTTCTGAATTACAGTAAGCACATATAACTGGATACTCAGAAACACTTACAGAATGAAGATGCTAAGCATCAGCAGCTTTGTTTTCCAAGTATCAAATGACAAGTCTCAATAGAACTTCATTTAAAATCTGTTTGTCGAAATGCTGAGTTGGTAAAGATCTGTTTGCTCTCGAGAAGAAATTATCTGCTATAATATCATTAACGATGTTTTTGCATGTTTGTTAATTTAGTGCTTGCCAGAAAAATCACAAATTAAAAATCACAAATCAGGAAATGAGATACAGCACAGGCAACAATAACGTACGGCTCTAAGCATTACTTTGAGATGTAACCTGCCTTTGAGCTATTCTTTCACTGCTCAGGCCTTATTTCTAGAGAAACAGGTTCCCAGTGTTTCTGAGAAGTCTTTGCAACAGATCTAAAAGTATTGAACTTTATTTCACCTATATCACCAGTATACTTTTTTGTAGGCTTAGCTTTTGATCACATAAGCCAGCTGAACAGTCGACACAATTGTACAAACACCAATGTCAGCAGAGGAGGGGGGGTTGTGTTGTGCGGACCTAGGAATCCAGAATTTAGGATTGACTTAAACTTTCATGGTATATATTGCAATGCCTGATGGAAATTGGTTTTTAGTCTGCATTGTGCCTGCCAGCTCCCAGAATTTAAATTCATGGTGCTATACAGACTACCAGTAACAATATTATTGTTACAATTAAATTTGTCACAACTTGTGTTCGTGATATATATTTGTTGTGTGTGTATGTGTATATGCAAGCATCATAGTATTTGTTCAAACTTTGTCGTGACTTGAACAAAATAACATTTTTTTTTTGCTCATTTTTATTACCTCATTTAGTGTTAGTAGTCTTGCCAAGTTTGAATTACAGCAAAAAAAAATTATTAATAAGCAAAGTATGGGTATTATCATTTGTTTCTCTGTATGATATTAAAGAAAATACGGCTGATACCAGCCTGAATCTGGTAATCATCCTTAAGAAATAAATTGAGAAACACAGGAAAGATGGAAAAAAACATAGGAACTTTTAGACTACATATATAATCTAAGAAATTGTTATATATTCCAGAAACAGCTGGCTTAGCAGATGGCTTTGCAACAGCTGACATGTACAAAACTAAGATTTAGGAACGACCTTGGCACGTGTTTCTCAGGCTGGTGGTTTTCAGATATGCTAAAGATGATGATACTAAACTCTGCAAAAGGAATATTAACTTGCACCAGTATTTTAGTTAGTATCACACATCTCCTTTTATTTAATCCATGTCATGTTGTTTCTGACCTTCTAGGAGGTGATTCTATGTCCAGTTCTGTCAGGCAAAGAAGATAGGCAGAAGTTGACAATAACTGCTGGTGGGAATTGGCCATGAGAAGCCAATCAGATCGGCAAACTGAACCCGATCACACAATTGTATAAGCATTACTGCCAGCAAATGGGATGTAAACTCATCTTTACCAACTTTGCATTCAATAATTGCTTTGCTAGGCGTTCATTCCTTTGTGGAGGAAATGCTGATTTGCTATGAAACAGGGGATTGGCCAGGTGTACTTAAAAGTGTGGTGTGAACTGAAGACTCATCATTCCTGTGTTATATATCTATGGCTTAGTTTCTCTTCCTTTTTGAGGCAACAGAAAGGAAAATTCACTTCTGTTTTCTCCTCAGCTGCAGAGCGTTAGTTTTTCCGGAGCTGTTTCTGAACAGGAGCTCCTTCCTTTGTCTTGTGTCTCCCCTGCCATTGCAGTAGCTGCCAACCTTCAGCTTCCCTGGGGTGTTCAAAAGCACAGAGCCACAGAGTTGTAGCTTTGCCAGAATCATCCCAACCCAAAATCTTTAAGTGCAAAGGGAAGAGCCTAGAGGCAGGTTGAGAAATTAGGGCACTGCCTGCACCACAGACAGAAGCGGCTGTGAGCCATTCGCCCCGAGCTTCACTTGATGAGCCAGAGCGCTTCCGATGGTCTGAGACTCTTCAGGATTGAAGGCGAAACTTCTTGAACTCCTTGCTTCTCCGGTCACGTCTAAAAGGAAAGCCTAGAAAGTCTAGCCCATCTTTTTAAGAGCATAATCAAGTAATGCATTAACAGTCTGGATTTTTTCTAACTCCTGCTTCCCAGGAATAAAATGACTGTCACGTTTGCAGTGTCAGATGGCCGCCTTCTCGGCTGTCTGGGCTTCAGCCCGAGAAACGGTAGCTAATCTGAAGGCAGTGTGTGTCTTGGGAGATTCACCCATCACTGCAGGCACATCACCAGCAGCACTGTCTTTTCTCTCCTGTGTCCCTAGAGTGATATAAAAATTCAAACTGACTAGTATTTACAGGAAGAGAGATTTAGCCTGTCTGAGCCTAGGAAGAAATGAGTCCTAGCAAGGATGTTATCAGGTAATAAGCTTTCCCTGAGGGGGGAAAAAAAAAAAAATCATTTTTTCTCTTATTTATATATGCAGAACTTCAATTACCTGAAACACTTGTAGGTCTTAAAATGCCATAATTATTTCAGTATCTAGTGTTTATATAAAAAAAATTGCTGCCCCTGGCTTCTAGATTTTTTTCTTTCTTGTTGCAGTGTTTTCAGTAATTATGTAGTATCTGATACTTGGATGCTGTCTGGGATCAAAAAAAAAGAACAGAAGACACTGTGACCTCAAGAAGACAAATCTGTAACTATCCAGAAATAAAGATAGTTCATGATGATGCATGCACAATCTCTAATTCTGAATGTCTGGATGCCCGACATGAAAAAATATTAATGGCCGGCATTACAAAACTACCAAGTGACTTCCAAAATTTGAGAAATAAAGTAACATTAAAAAAGGCAGACTTAGCACTAAAGCAGAGAAATAGACCTTTTTTGAATTGAATTCCTCAATGTTTATTAGCTTCTAGCAGTTGAGCGATGAGACAGAAATTAACTCTGTTTAAAACTGCATAACCGTGTAATATCTGTAGTGAGCTAATCAGCATACGTTCAGCAAAGCAAAATAATTACTTATGGTTATCTAATATTTCTAGCATGGATGTTACTACAGAGTGACAAAATATGTTTTTATATTTACTATGGAAAATACAGTTTTAATTTCTTTCATTATAGGGATAGACTTACTTTCTACATCAACTAGGTAGTAAGCTAGTTTGCTGGCCCTCTAAATAAAGCTTCTATTTGTAACTGCAAACGAACACCACACAATATAGGAAGATGTCTGAATCAGTTGCCTAGCGCCAGAGAGGAGTCCAAAATTCTATAATAAAATATGCCAGACTAAAATTGAAACTTCTGGATAGCATCTTCATAATGTCTCTCTCAACTGGAAATCACAGTGTAATGGTCACTTGCTTAAGCTACCCTAAGGTTAGGAAAAAAATCACTTATCTAATGCTTTAATTGACTGGTTATCTTTTGAGAGCATTTGACAGGCTCAGCTGAACTCCAGGTATGTCATGTTTCATTAACAATTGAGGAGGATGTTGGAGAGCAAAGTGAGTTTCTATTACTTGCTGAGCAAAGGTTTGATATTTATAACATTCTGTGCCTATTTATTATTGAACAACGAACTAATTTTCCACCACTCTTGGTGTGCAAGAACCTTTAATATTAAAGATCTCTGTATGATTAACTATGTATATCCTTTCAGCATTTTGTTGAATGGTACAGATGCTAGATAATACAATTCCCAATTTGAATTTCATAAGCATAAAAAAATGGATGTATTAATATTATTATAGTAAAATAATTGATCAGTAAAGTAAGTTTTACTATAGCATGTTGCTTATACTAAAATTCCAAATTTATCTACTGAGACTTGGGCATAAGGACTTTAAACAGAGAATCCTTTTGGTTATCTAATTGAGTAATGACTGAAAGACATTATTTTTTTTAAAAGTAACTCAAATGGAATACACGGTAAAGGAAGACATCAAATTAGCATTAGTTTCATCATTATGACTGCTTTAAAGAATCCTATTAGCTCCCATAGTGTGGGAGTCTGAGACTCCTACAATGAACAAAAATTCTTGCTTTTATGTAATACACAGTGTTGGTAACAAAGTTCTTGCTTTTATGTAATACAAAATGTTGCTGACAACTGAGCCTGACATTGTCTGTCACAAAAAGCATACATATACATTGGTATGCACGTATGAGTAAGTTTATATACATATAAACACATATATGTGACTCTAGGTTTATTTCATTTATTTATGAAATATGAAAGAAACTTTTTTTTCTGCTCCAACACCTCTGTGCTGGGGAAGATTTCACTCTGAAATATCGCAGGATGAAATGAGAAGCTGATGTTATGTATTTGTCTCATATCAGAATGAATAAAGAAAGGTTTCATTTTCTACCATTGGCTGCCTGGGCAAAAGCCAGGTTGCCAGAGCGCAGTCCAGGCAGCAAACCAGTTGTTGAACTTCTGGGGGCTGCTTTGGACTTTTCAAACATATTGCAGAAGGGTTTGCCGTGAAAATCTGATGGAAAAGCCACTCTGTCAAAAATGCCCTGCCTGAACCTTGAGTTAGCTTTCTGGGTGTGAACCCAGAATAATTTAGTAGCTAAAAGCAGAGTTTTTTCTCCTGCAAAACAGTGGTTCTGAACAAATTTGTGGCAGGTGGTAAGAGGAAGGAAAGCAAGTCTTGTCACAAACTCGGTATTTTCTAGTGTGATACACAAATGGATTTTAAATAAACGTTGTTGTTGTTTTGAAATCGTTGGCTGGGAAGCAACTTGGAATGTGAATATTGTATGGGATCAGGCAGCTGTCCATCTGTCCTCTGGTTGCTGTCTCTGCTTTCTGCATTTTTGCTTTTTTTATAGAACCTACATTATGAAGACAACCCCCAATATTTTCTGTCCTACCTGATTTTAGTTTCTCTTGTGGATTCAGAATAACAGTGTGTGGGTCAAAGACAATGGCGTCGTCTTTCTAAGTTCAGTTTTGGAGTTTTTTATCTACAACACGTACACACTCTCACTCTACAGACCCACATTTTATGAACTAATCCATATCATATCTTTGGCTTACCAAATAAATCAAAACTGAGTTATGTTGCTTGTAGCAAGAAATACTTGCATTGCAGTTATTGTATTACCTCCAGAAAATTCTGAAAAAAAATCTTCTAAAAATTGCATTTAAGATTTCTAGTCTAATTTTCTTTTCATAAGAATTGAAGCAGATCTTTCTCTTCAGTTTCACCTGCCGTGGAAGGAATGTGGCAAGAAAGGAATTGTCTCAGACATAAATAGAATCATGTAATGTAAACTTGGCAATATGGTTGCAGTTCTTGAGACCTTCTGGAATTTTCTCTGGCATACAATTTTTCAGGGTTTTATTACTTTCGACTTAGGTTGAAATTTTACATTACAATAGTTCTGATGAACTGACCTTTTCTGTCTGAACATCTTCCTGAAATATGCAAACTATTTACATTGTGTGGAACATATGGGCTGTAAATTAAATCATGCACAATAACAAGAATGACAGGACTCTCTTTTTTCACCCATGCCTTGATTCTTAGCTTTGCTTATATTACACTTTGTTAACGCTTCACTTCGTCTTCCATGCTGCAACAGGGAGTGCTGTACACACATTGTAACTCCCTGTTGGTGGAAAAGTGGGGTAAACTGTACAGAAAAGTGTTAAACATGGAACACTACTTGGATAGAAAAGCCACAATATAATTGTTGAGACAATAATATGTATGAAAATGACATTTGAGCAATGGAACTAGGAACAAATGAATCTCAATACTCAAGCAGTGTTCTCAAAACAGTCTCAGACTTGGCTGTTACAGGTGTTCAGACACATCAAACCAGAAGGTAAAGTTTGGCAGGGACGGTCATTTTAAAAGCAGAGAAATGGAAGCAAACATTTGAACTAGTAATAAGCTAAGCGATACATAGCCATTTTATATTTATAAACTTGAAATCTGTCAAAAGTGCCAGAAGAAAAATACAATTTATCTCCTAGGTGGGTTGGTTAACGTATAATTTTTCAGTGTCATGAAGATGAAAAATATTATACCATTAAAATATATATATTGCTATTATTATATTTAATAAAACCTATTTTGTCTTGAATGCATTGCAAAAATAGTAAAAAATTAAGTTCAAAGAATGGAAAGGGAAACAAATTTTAGCACTGTAACAGCATAAAGGTCAAGAACCATGTTCAAAGAAGTACTAGATGTATGAATAGTAGCTAGATGCTAATTATGTGAAATGTGTAGATAAAACCTTTTTCTCAGAAGGTCTTTAAGCAGTTGATTGTTGTAAAATACATGAGTGCAACAGTGAAAAGAACATTCTATGTTTATCTTTTCTTCCTCCCCCGTAAGCATCCACTACTGACTACTTTCAAAAATAATTTAATGGTTTCTGTGGATTTTTGGTTTGACTAAATATGTTGATAGACACCAGTGCTGCAGAGGTTAGCTGAAGGGTTGAATCATTGAAATGAATAATATTTAAATAATCTTTTAGGATGTGCTGTTTTTTTAGATTACCAAACTGGGTTGCTACAATGAACAAAGCTGTCATTGACCTCTGGTGACAAGTACTGTGAAAGGATTTTGGTCGTATATATTTATCTAAAACAGATTAATATACTTCAGGCAAGTGTCAATGTAGGGCAATGCTTGCCACATACAGAATTGAGATCTTTGTTGTTCTCACAGAGCTCATGCAGTTTTGCATTTCTCTGTTGTCATTAGAAAGACTCTTTGTCCATAGGGCTGCCAGTATTGTATATTGGTAATTACCAGATATTTTATATTTATTATCTATGCACACATATTTTCAGTACCAAGAAAGCTGAAAGCAAATTGCCCAACTGTATATATTAGTGCTAGTAAGACAAAGCGTGTATAAAATCTGATATCAGCATTATTTGCAGAACAAAATGTATGGTTTGTCTTTTTGATCAATTATATTCTTCTATACAGAACGTCTGTTTTCAGCACACATTCTTACATCACACCTATTTTTATTTTTTTTCTTTATGTATATGTTTTCTGCCAATAGGTGCTGTTAGTCGTCAGATATTTGTATATGTTTGAAATGTATTTAATGCCACTGTACATGCTACATCTATTTCTTGATTGGAAGATTGGCTCTGAGTATTAAATATGAATTTCGACTTAATGAAATCTACTGTATTTTTCATTCTTTTCTTCCCAGTGTCATCATTACTACAGTCTTGTACCTTTCGGATGCCCTTCGTAAAAACTTCTTAAATGAAAACTTTGATTACAAGGTAGAGTAAACATGTCTAACATACGATAGATGCAATATCTCTACATCATCCTGTGGCTTGCTTGTTTGTTATTAAACTTAGCTCCAGCATCTAAACAGCTAGAACATATGATAAATCAGCAATTTCAAGTGCTCAGAGATTAAGTTTTTTCTTAAATACAGGACTATCTTAAAAATAAGGAGTGTTGTGCATTTTTTTTAATTTCATTTTATTTTTCATATTATTATTTCAGTCTCTATGTTAGACTACTTATTCGGGATTTTTGCATAGCAACTTCTTGGATGATAGAAACTAATTTTATTCTTTGTCTTTTATTTTGGAGTTATCACAGAAAGGAAAATTATTCCATTTTTTAATTTATGCAAATTTATCAAAAACGTGGGTTTGCATTTCTGTAATTTCTCTCAAGACCAATTAACATGCTGCATAATTAAAATTAGAAAATTATGACACTGCATGGTGAATGTAGTTAAAGATGTTAGTGAGTACCTCATATGGTGAGATATAGCACCTATGATAAACCATGAATTACAGAATGATGCTTTCAGGATTCCAATGAGAAGACCTAGGAATCTGTCTGAAAAGACCCATTCCCATGGAAACCTGAATGAATATTCTGCCCAACCAAGAGACATTAGTCCAACTGCTTCATCTTAAAAAGTGCAGAATTTCCTTCCTAGAGAAGACCGTGAGCTCCTGTTGACTTCCAGCAGAGTTGTGGGTGCTTCTCTGAAAATCCAGACTCCTGTTCGAGAGGCTGGCAGGAATGCAGCTTTATCTACTTGACATAACAGGACATCAGGAGGCCTATCATTTATGAAGTTCCACAAGTTCAGAGGCTAAAGTTGATAAAAGAATTGCCCATAGACTAGGCATCTACGTTCCTTGAACTTGCTTAGCAATGTTACTGCTATCCACAGAGGGCCACAAAGATGATCAGAGGGTTAGAGCACCTCTCCTATGAAGACAGGCTGAGAGTGTTGGGGTTGTTCAGTCTGGAGAAGAGAAGACTCCAGGGAGACCTTATAGCAGCTTTCCAGGAGAGGGACATTTTAGAAGGTCATGTAGTGATAGGACGAGGGGTAATGGCTTCAAACTGGAAGAGGGGAGATTTAGAATAGATAATAGGAAGAAATTTTTTACTATGAGGGTGGTGAGGCACTGGAACAAATTGCCCAGGGAAGTTGTGGAAGCCCCATCCCTGGAAGTGTTCAAGGCCAGGCTGGATGGGGCTTTGAGCAACCTCGTCTAGTGGTGTCCTTGCCCATGACAGGGGGATTGGAACTAGATGATCTTTAAGGTCCCTTCCAACCTAAACCATTCTATGATTCTATGATCCTGCAGAACTGCAGTGTCTGGAATAGGGCTCCTCCTACACTTCTTTCTTTCTTTCTCCTGCCATGAAGCATCTATAATTGGGTTATAACAATTAATATTTTAATGTATTTTAAATTTATCTTTAAATCTTCTAAGTAGAGGATTCAATGTCTGATTCATACAGCATGTGCACAAAACATCTGTATATTTGTAATATGTTAACAAAACCTGGCTTTGATTTTGACCAGTGAAGCCTGCAGCAAGTGAGATTTGCAAATATTATAAAGTAGGATGGGCCAGAGAATGACAATTCTGTTACGTGATAGTTTTTGAGGTGTCAGAATTTTTTGGTTTTTTGACTTAAAGGCATAACTTTTTGTAGTCTTCTATTTAAACATACCAAAAAAAAATGTTTCCAAATTTAGAAGGTAAGGTTTTCTTGTTTGGAGGGATGAAAAAAAAAACTATCTGCAACTCTGAAAATTTTACATTCAAGAGATATAGAATATGTAAAATAGATGTATTTCTGCTGAATATTTTGGGGTTGGTGAAAAGTATATTTGGATGCGAAGAAATTTAGTCAAAAACAGTGTGAGTAATTTATTAGTTGAGACTGAAACAAGAAATGTGATTTGCAAATTTGCATCTTGAATGGTCATAAAATGGTGGTACTGAGAAAATGAAATAACCCAATGCCATATGCTTATTGTAGATATGGGATTCCTACTTTTTTCTTGCTGTCATTTTTATAAATCAGTTATGTCTGCAACTGGAGATGTTCACACCTTCTAAGAAGAAAAAGGTTTTAGAAAAGTAAGTACTACACTCAGCTTCTAGAAAACTGTAATAGATCAAACACTTCCCAAAATATGAGGAGGTTGCAAAAAGGCCTACCAAAAAGGTAACAGTAACAGTATTTCCACTGACTGGGGTGAGAGTTTGTATAGGTCTTTAGAGCTGATAGCAACCTTCATAGAAGTGCCCAAATTGGTTCAGATGTTGGGGGCAAAATAGCCATGTTGTAGCAGTGCCAACACTAATTTCCAGTTTATGCTAAGTTGATTCACACTGGTTCAGGTGTTTCTGCCAGGCACTGCACTGTTGTCTGTATGAATTAATTGTATTTCTTTAAGCTAGAGCAAAACTATTTGTTCTCATTTACTGCAAAAAATAGCTTTTGCTTTGCAGCTGTGTTACTGATGTACAGCATTTAGAAAAAAACTGGTACATATGACAATATTGCAAATAAACCTGGGTTTAGGAATCCAGTTTTAGCTGGGTACAATGGAAGGAGCAAAAAACTTGGAAGAAATCATTACTTTTAAAAAGTAGTTACTTATGGACTACACATGAGACATTTCATTTAACAGTGTCACAGAATGGCATATGAACTTGATTTTCTTAAATGATCTTTCATTGGTTTACTTTATTTTTTTAATACATTGCAGATATGGTGACATGCGGGTAACAATGGGATGTGAAATCTTCAGCATGTGGCAAAATTTAGGTAAGTAATTAAACACATCATCAGTAGCTCATAAAATGGAAAAAAAAAAAATTATTTCTTCACTTATTAAATACACTTGCCAGTCATAGAGGAGCTGTTGATAATTAAGTTCACATGAAGTCTTGATTCAAGCTTAGGAAAACCATAGTCATCTGTAGTTCCCTTGTTTGTAGCTAAATTCAGCTTTCTAAGCCTTGATACTGTATCTGACCTATCCCTGTTTCTTCAAAGAGAACTGAGAGAATACCATCACAGAAAATTAGAAAAGAAAGTACTGCTCTTTTTGGGCAGAATTATTATGCCTGGAAATATACTTATGTTCACAATTTTAGTTCTGTTGCCAAACAGTTTAAGGAACAGACATATATCTTAATTCTAAAGCTCTCTTGGGATGCTGGATTTGCATCAAATCTTCCCCTAAGTCCTAGTTGCACTAAAATACAAAGGCATAAACAAATCAGTGACTGACGTATAAATGACACATAGGACAACATGAGAAAAATATATGCCTGGATATAAACTTGGGAGCATTTTTATATCTATAAGCAATAACTATGCAAACTGTTTGAAAGTATAAGCCTCAGAGAAATGCAATTACATGTTGTTTGGGAAGAAAATCAAAACTGAGTAGAAGATTTGGACACTACATTTGTCATCTTTATATTTCAATTATTCAATAGTTCACGTCATTAAAGGGCTTACTAAGAAAATGAAGACTATCAGTGGTTACTGAGGTACTGTCATCTCAATTTTATAAAGCTTTTCCCCAGCAAGATATGTAGTTGTAAAAAATTGGTCTTTCTGATCATCCTGTATGAGAAAGAGAAATGTACAAAATAAGAAATATTTGCTTATTAATATCTTGTTAACATTTGTTGTGTAGCACATTTTACTTATTTACAGTATTTAGTATTGCTTACTCACTCTAAGGCATCCCTTTAAATTATTTGGATAAATGATGCATATTTCTAAACTGGTATACCAAGGATCCACTCCTGGGTCCCATCTCCTTCCTGCATACTGGGATAAGACCTTAGTGTGCATCATCTCTCCGCTCACATTGTTTTCTGCTGAACAGAAACCCAGTATACAGACAAGAAGGGAATCGTGATGCCTGTCAATAGGGGTGAGTTCTGTGGGGTACAATACAGAATTCATCTGGTAATGTGTCCAATTAAATACTGTAGTCAGGATATTTCATATAACTGGTGTTGTGCTAGTCAGCATTTTACAGTTCTCTTAACAGTAAGAGTCATCATAAGCCTTGATCCTTGTACAGTCACCTTGCTTTCACATGGATATGCATCGCAGGATGTTTCCAGCAGAGGGAATTCTGGATTTCCTTTGCACAAACACAACCACCAAACAGAGCAGCAGGCAGGATTTACTGCCCACTGGAGTATCCAGAGGTAGGCTGGGATGGAAATGAATTCCCAGCTTGGGAAGTCAGTGCATCGTGATTCATAATCCCCCTATTCTGAAGATATCAGAAGTCTTATGCCTGGAGAACTGAAACTAAATGGTCAATATTTACTGTATGCCATTTCTAGCTTTCCTGACAAGAACTTAGTTTTGTAGTTTCTGCTAAGTAGAATATGGTGAGTTAATGGAAGATGTTTTAGTGCTGATTTTAAAGCGAGTTGTTTTGAGAACAGCTGAGTCACATCTTCCCTTTCCTGCAGTCAAAACATGTACTTCCATTTCTGTACTTACAAAACTAAAGATAGGTAAAAATCAAAGTACTCACCTCTTTTTGATGAGCATGTAATATCAGACAGCTAACCATTTTGTAAATACAAGAGTGTAGAACTTAGAAACCAAATCATTCCTGCAAAAAAGAAATTAAATGCTCAGAGAGGGCTTTGTCTCTCTTTGTTCTCTTTCTGGAAGACTAACTTGGGATACAGATAACGCACTGTCACTTCTGACCTCAGTATTGCATAAAAAATCTGATAAATTATGTTGGCCTTATATTCTTCTATTGTCTACAGCTTTTCTCTGCACTTTCGGGGCTTAAGAAATAGCCCATGCTGTGACGGACATGAGATAAAAAAATCTATAGGCATTTAGAGTGCTATTTTTTAATACTGCAGATCGTATTTGGATTGCTTGATAGCTCACAGGACACCCAATTCACATTCAAGTTCATGTTCATTTTCATTTTAGGGGAACACAAGCTTCACTTTATTCCAGCATTGATTGGCCCCTTCCTGGAAGTGACCTTGATTCCTCAGCCAGACCTGAGGAATGTAATGATTCCCATTTTCCATGACATGATGGACTGGGAGCAAAGGCGAAGTGGCAACTTTAAACAGGTACTGTATGTGAAGCTGTTTATAAAACAGGACTGAAATTCAAGCACTTAAGAGAGTGCTGGTCCCAACCATCGATGGTTCAGGGTGGAGAAAGTAGCCACAACATTCTGCCTGTTGGAGAGGGATTACCAGTGTTTTCCCTTTTTACTCTCTGCAGGGATAGTACAATTCTCCAATTAAGGTGATCATGTTAGTAATGTAAGACGAGAGATAAAATCCGTGGCCTGCTGAAGAGAAGAAAAAACCTTGAACTGTCTTCAACAAGGTGGATTTTGTTGTGGTGGTTTTTCAGCTCTGCTTTACAGCAGTAGAGACTACTGGTTAGATAGGATTCCACCAGCTTCCCTTCCGGTTAGTATGAAAAAAGATCAGATGGTCCTTCTAAAGAATGTTCTTCTGTAGGAATCCAAGTATTCTTGCTGCTCAAACACCTTCTTAACGGGCTAGGAAGGAACGACTAAGTGTGCCATCTGCTCCCACAGCTCCCACTCAGTTCTTTCAGACTGCCGCAAACCATTTCTCAGTGCCCTCCTTCCTGCTGCTTCAAATGAAGGAAAGCAGAAGTATTTAAATTACTCCCAGGCAATCATAATGCTTATGGTGGGAGCTGTATCTGAAACACAAAACAAACTATTAAGAACAGAGGAGCGCATGTGATGTAAGTAGGTAGCTTTTCACTATCAATATATAAGCTTATTGTTAAAAATCACCATAGAAATGTTAACAAAGAGTGAGAAGGAAAAAATCCACTTGTTCTGCTTCTCTGTGTTTTCAGCTTGGGTTCAAATGTAAATTGTAATAGATTTATTCTCTAATAAAATATCTTGATGTCAGCCTGGTTCTTTCTCCCTTAGATTTGTGGTTGCTAATATACTGAAATCTTAATGCACAGTGGAGCCTCACCTCTCTGTTTTTTATAATCAATACTTTTAAAAATATGCATTGAAGGAGTCATTAGCCACCAGATAGGTTCTGTAAGTTTCTTGGATAGCTAATACCTAAATCCAGCAAATCGGATTTCTAACCAAATACACTGGGAGGTAAGGAAGGTTGGGAAGGTAAGTCTGAGCCCCCAAGTGTTCTGAACAGTATAGACATTTATAAAAAATAATTTATAAAGAATGAGATGCAGGTCAGAAAAGATGATATTTTTATTGAAGTCTAAGAAAATGACTTGTGCTTACAGCCCTGCAATGAGAATTCAGGCAATTTATTTGGGCTGTGTGCTTTTTGTCTGACTCCATAAATAGATAGCTGCCTTAGCAGCAGCAAATGCTACTCAGCCTGTAGTTTTAAAGTCACGTTGCTCAATTTAAATTAGCTCCCTCCCTAAAAAAAAAAAAAAAAAAACACACCACCGAAAAAAGAAAACCCCACAAACCTTAGGAATGATAACAGCTTCAAAGAGATGAAATGACTTATCATCAGATTTACATGAATAACCAATAATTCTAAGATATGCATTTAGCAAAGTCCCTTGCATAAAACCAAATCTTCCCTCAATTTTCCCTAATCTTATTAAAGGAAAAAGAAGCTGTTTACATCACACTTATATGTTGCAGGTGGAAGCAAAACTGATTGACAAACTGGACAGCCTAATGTCGGAAGGTAAAGGTGACGAAACATACCGAGAGCTCTTCAACAGTATGTGAGTAATATGTTTATCTTAAGCTAATTCCTTGAGTTCGGTTGGTTGTATCAGATGCTAATGTCATTGTAGAGAAGTAATGCTTAAAACAGTTGTAAATCCCTTTTTTTTCCTCCCTTTTTTTTCCTGAAAATCTGAGGAATAAAGCATTTTATGGTGTTGTATGGCATCTGTAAAGTCTGGCTGTACTTCTTGCATACAGCTATAATTGGGAAAGGCTAAATCTGTTATATCACAGAACATTCTCTTTCTCTACCTACTAATTTTAAAATCAGAAAAGCAAGAAATGCTTCGTAATTGCATAGGGTGCAGGTAGAGCTCAAATGGAGCGTTTTGAAAACAAGGCATAAGAATTCAACAAAAAGCTGTTTAATAAGCAATTTGCTATTGCCAGAAACTTGTACTCATCTGTGTAATGTCACTTGTTGATTTCTTGATCGATTTAACCAATGTTATTTACTCTGATAAGTTTATTTCTAATTATTTTCTTTTATAAATTACTTGTTAAGCTCTTAGGATATTTTAATAAATGACATATCACTGAAATCTAGTAGGAAAAGCTAATAATAATGCTGCAGTCCCTAAGGTTGCCCATAAATTGTCCTATTGACTGAAATAAATGATTGTCACAGACTACAGGTACAAAATAACTAACTGAACTCTGACTCTGTCGTTTCTCGGAACTCAGTTCCACCTAAGTGGAAGATTTCACTTATTTCTGGTGTGCTTAGTAGGAGATGTGTTGTTCCTCTTCAGGATTCCAAGCAGTGTATTCTTCAGTAGTATTAAACACATGATCTTTTCCTGTTTATATGGCTTCTTAACCATTCCTCCTTCTTCAAGTATTAGTTCTAGCTCTGTTGGTTTTCCTTAAATAACAACATTCAGACCTCAGTGTCTGTGAACAGCAAACATATAATAATCTCTAACTGTAGTGAGTTGAAAAGGATAGAGTTTCTAAATATTTATCATTTACAGAGCAAAAGTGGGCAGAGAGATTAGGCAGAATATTATAGAAATGGATGAATAATTGTAAACAACAGTACAGTATGCTAAAGCAGAACTTTTGTAATTATTCATGAAATTTTTAATAATCTGAGTAAAGATAATAAAAGGTAAGGTGATTTCAGTATTTTAGTGACACAGTAGTCTAACTTCAAAATTAAGTCATTAAGGGAAACTCGAATTATAAAATGAAGTCTAAATGCATTCTCATGTGCAAAATACATCAGGATTTCTGTCACTGAAATAACTAAAAATCCTATAAGAAAGCAGCATTTTTTTTACAGTTTTGAGTTAGATTTAAACTGGGGGATGTTAAAGAAGATACAGTGAAAAATGGTGAGAGCCTTTTATAAATCTAAATGCTGAAGACATAGTCATAGTCATTTAAATTGCAAAATGTCTCACAGCATCAGTGTACTTGTTTCTGTTCTGGTATAACAGAAGTTAAAACTAAACTCTGGGAAATTTCAGAATAACTACTCAAGTTCACTTCCAGCTTAAGAAAAAAATAGTATTTATCATTATTTTTTTATCTGAGTTTGATTTGACCCCATACATTAACACCTCTAAAGAGGTGAGCTTGCAGAAGATACTAATCTAAAATGGAGGATGACATAGTGTTCTAGGGTATGTGAAGGAAAATTATTAAATTCGGATGGACAGTTTAGGGAGCAGAATGCAAGGGACGGGGTCAGTTAGCCTGAGAGTTCTTTTTTTATTATTTTTTCCATGGCTAATTTAAATTAAGTAACATTAGAGTGTCTTTAGACAGTGCAAGAAAGCAGACTTCTTTAGGCTGAAGTGACAGAGATGCGGTATGTACTCAAGAAGTGTGAAACAGTAATATAGTTTTGCAGCAAGCAGTGGTTTCATAGTCTCTAATGAAAGCAAATGCTGCAATATTACCTGATCTTTCTGAAGATTCAGCATGGTTGGTTTTGATAGGTACAGTTGGGAGCCAAGGGGATGCACACACCTACTTTGGGTACAGTCTAGTAACTGCAGTGGGTGTGACGCTTTCAGGTTTTGTCATGGTTTTTGTTTATTTTGTCTGAATCAGAAAATGAATTTAAATCTCTCAACTCCCACATTAACTGCTTTTTTTTTCCAGAGACAGTCACTGCAACTTTTCTTTGAACATCTTCTATTTTCAAGGATAAATTATAAGCATCTCTGGACATATCTAAAATATTATGTGCTTAGAATTCACTGCTAATAATGGAATTATCTTTGTCAAATGAAAAGATATAGTGAAAGTAGGGGGAAGATGACTGCTGTTTTGAATCAGTGTCTTTCTAGGGACTTGAATGTGACCACTCAGTGATTAGCTCCTGATGGCATTTGAAGAGATGCAAAGCATGGAGTAGTGAACATTTTGCTATCATGAGAAACTAGATGTTGTAATTGCTACCCAGTGTAATCGTGGTATGAAAGGTGTCCTGATTTACATTTACGCTGTAACACTGCAATTTAATTCCTGAGTTAATTAGCACAGGGAAAAGAATGATTTCACTTTATTAAACATTTGGTGGTTAGAACAAAATCCTTGGAAGCCAAGGGATATACTCAAGTAGCTCTTTTGTTCTGAATCCAGTGGATGCTGCTGGTTCATTTCTGCCATAGTTGTATTCCAGTTTGGCCTGACACAAGCCATTTCAGGTTTGGAGGTTAGATGGACACATTATCGAACAAACCCTGGGCTAGTGAGCTCCACAGTGGGTCTGACGACAAGGCTTCTCTTTGAAGAAATTGGAGCTGCCATTCAAGCTGAGCAGGCATTTAATACTGAGCCATGCCAGTTTGTGGGCATTTTCTCTAGCCGTGAAGCTGTTATATAAAAATTGATGACTGCTACCACTCCCGTGCTGTCTTCAGTTGTCTTAATTTCTTCACCCAATTGCATGACTGAATTCAGCACTGACCAGTCTGTTAGACTCTGTCCGAACTGAGTCTTTCAGAGCCCTCCTGAATATTTTTGTGGGGTTTGGGTAGCTCCTTACTGATCTCTGAACTTTTGCAGCAAATTTTGACTTTGAGCCATCGGACTAGATGAGGGAACCTCTGGCTATAGTGGGGTACCTGGAGGACTTTGTGCTCCAAAATAGACATGCAAATGTTTTAAGGGACCTCTATGATTAGGTGCCTGTGTGTTAGTGGTTTGAATAACTCTGTGGCTTAGGCATATTAAACCCACTTGATGAGCTCATGATTGAGCTAGCCTGAACATGGTTCTAAGCCTGGCATTCATCCCTGGAGAGCTCTGAACCTCTGGTTCCCCACTTCACTCCTCCACTCTTTTGCTCTTGGGAACACAAGATTAAACAAACCAAAACCAACAACAAACCAACACAAACCAATAAATCACAGAAAAGAACCCCAAACCACAATTGTTCAGGTGAGGCCAGCTGTAGCATGGATAGGCAGAAGTGTTTTCATTGTTTCTGTGTTGTTTATTCCCCTTAGTGCTTTGTAGAACGTAGCATCTTGGCTATGCTTTGGGACCTGTAAGCAACAGGAATTTAATTCTGTCTAGATGTAGCCACAAGGAAGCCAAGGAGTATATTTGAGTAGCTCTTTCATTCTCTGTGTTTGTTCTGTGCGTTGTGGTGAAAGATGTATGGTGGTGAGGGGGAGGCATGCATCAGAAGGCAAGTCATAAAATTGTTCAGCTGACGACATTGATGTCAGTTTGAATAAGTACTTTGAATGTATCTACACAGCCCATTTGTAGAAATTGTATATTTATAATGAATATGCCAATACATTTATAAAGAACATGCATAAGTCAAATACAGATGAAAACAGTCTGTTTTAAAAGAGAAGTCAGACTTCTGCTGTTTTTCTGCAGGAACTGTAGGTAATTATTTTGATGAATTTAGGTTGAAATGTTCCTGTTTAATGCAGAGTTGAAAGGCAATAGAATGGAAAAATCAGTGCAGTAATCAGTGCTTAATAATGTAACAGGCTCCACTCTTATTTCTTGTTAGACACAAAAACTTGTATTGAAAGGAATATAAGGGGTTTAAAGGCGAATTAAGTTAGCCTGTGTATTCTGTATGGAAAGCAGAGGTGCTGGATTGGTGCTTCAGCCTCCTCTGGTTGAGGATGGCCTTGTCATCTTTCTCACTAGCAATGACAGGTAGCCAGTCTCTGAATGTGAGGGAAAGACATCTGGTTGCCTCCTAAAGAGAAGTGAGACTAAGATTGATATAAGGGTGCAGAATGAAGATCAATGTTTCCTCCTTGCTTCCAGCAGAGCACAGCTTCATTTAGGTCGAATTAGTTTGGAGAATTGCATCTGTGACATCCCGCTGTATGTAAGATGCTGAAGAGAGCTGGAGTGTGTAGCTAGTGCAGTTGGCATGTAGGAGTTATTGGGCGCTGTTATGTGTTTGGTGAAATTTGGACGTAGGAGTTTTATGGCACTGAACATGCTCAGTATAGATGAAGGTCAGTGGAGCTGACAGCTTGCCCACTGCAGACAGAAGGTTTGGAGATGCTATTAACAACTCTCTAAAAAGCTCTGAGTATATGGATGTGGCAATTTTCAGAGACTTTTAAGTAAACCATACCTGAGTGCTTTTTCAGGGAGGCTGCTAAAATATTTCTATGGATATGTCATCCATCTGAGGTCCTGCACCAAGGAATAAAACACAACTCTGTAGATAAATATTTCCATGTTCATTCTCAGAGAGGAAATGGTAGAAATTCATGCCCAAATGACTAATAATTGATCACCTTAAGCAATGAAATTCAGAGGCCTCTAACAGGAAGAAATATTAAGTATAATTTTACTGACAGCTCCACTTACAACACCATTTTGAAATCTTTGCACTTCAATGTGTAATCTGCATTTACATTAGTGTAAGAACTCAACGCAATGGTTTTTAATAAAGAATCTTATGATAATTTAAGCTAATGGAATTTTACATATGCATGATAGTATGTTCTCGGAGGGAAATATTAAGTGAATCATCTTATTCAAATCCCGTCCCCATTCTTAAATTTCATGCGTACTGAAATATTAGAGAGGAGAAGGAAAAATTTTTGTTACAAAAATTGAGGTCTGATTGAGAAAGTATATTGAGTTCATAAATATTCTTTTCTAGGTACATTTTTAAACTCCCCATTTTGTGACATATCAGCATGAAATTAATATAAATTTTATGTGAGAGTTCTGTTAAGTCTTTGGGATATTAATATATTCTGAAAATTAGGTATTTGATATATTTTAACCTGATGCGGCTAATGTAAAAATCATTTGTTTTGTCAATGCTTCCTGGACTAGAATTCCACTTTTTGGTCCTTATCCTAGGTAAGACATTGTTTGCAAATTGTGCTTCTTGGGAGGGTGTTTGTAAAAGAAAACCTAACTATCAAAGATGTTGCTAAGGTATTAAGGTACTGGTAAAAGCAGAGTGGTTGTCATAGTGACAGTTAAAAATAAACGGTGAAATTGTTCTGGCTTTTTTTTTTTCAGTCTACTGAAGAAAATTGAGCGGGAAACATGGAGGGAAAGTGGCGTTTCGTTAATCGCCACTGTGACTCGCCTCATGGAGAGGTTACTGGACTACAGGTGAGTGATTACAGCAATTGGTAAGTAGGGTTGTCATCTTCAAAATATTAGGAGGCAAATATGGTAATCTTGCACAAACGGACTGCACATGGACGCATCAGTTGTACGTGTTCAGGATCTCTGACAGCAGCTGCTTAGCCCACAGGAAAATGAGACAAGCTGACTGAAAACCAACCAAGCAGCCTCCCCGTGGTATGAAAATCCACTGGCTTGCACGAGTTCCCTATCAAGGAATATAGGAACTTTTGGTAGTAGGTTAGTGACTCAAGTCTGTCTGAAGACACAGAGCTCAGTACTAATCACCTGACAGTTGTTTTACAGAATATGTAAAATTCTTATCACTATGTCAATCATGCTTAGTTGTAGTGTCAGCCAGCACAGTAAGTATGTATACAAAGATATGATCTCTGGGTGAGAAGCTCACATCTGACTGTACCACATGAACAAAGAAGAGGGAAATAAGAGACATATACTCCCTTTTAGGAGTGGGAGACTAAGGGGGATTTTCTCAGTCACTTGTGAAGTCTGTGTAGAAACTTCAGATTTCCGCTTAGTCCTCCTTATTGCCATCAGCTGTAGCACTTTGTGGACCTTAAGTATTAGGTTTTTTCCCCAGTTGCGTGGGGGACACATGGTAAGACCTGGTACTCCACTTGCTATCCTCACTGATAGTTTGAAAGGAAAGCTATTTTGTAAACAAAGAGACTGAACTTTTAATTTCTAGAAGCCTGGCAGTGCTATTCCTCTTTTGGGATTGGTTAGATTACAACCTCCAGGGCTCTCGATGCAACATCTTTCAAAACAACTGTGCATGCTCATGGTTATGAGAGCATTTGGGATGATTGTTTAGCTCATGTATGCAAAAATGTTTTAAAATTACGTTAAATTTCCTTTAGTGACTGCATGGTGATGTCTGCCTATTATTTTTTTACTCTAGTGTGGTTATACTGACACTATTTTTCCCTTTGTGATAACAAAACTCTGTGGGGTTTCATTTTAACTTGTGACTTGGGGGTCAGATCTGTTGCCTCCCCAAACAATAAATTGTACTAATTATAAAGCAGTACTGAGGAAAATTTGGTGGATCTTGGAGCATTTTGCAGAGGTCAGTGTCATTCTGGTTTTTTTTCACAGAGGAGGAACTAATGCTGTAATTCCACGAGCAACTTAGATGTACACTGTCTCTGATGAAAGCAGACTCATCCCTGCTCACTCCCTCATTCACATCACCCTCTTCCTTGTGCCAGAACAAGTGTTTGTGCTGCACTTTGGTGATCTGACTGACGTGGGCTAAAACTAACCCAGCACAAGAGGTTTGTGCAGGCAGCAGTGCAGGACTGGGAATGTGCCTGACAGCAGAAGGGGCGCAGGACTGCCTCTTCTGGCAGCCACACTGGCTTCTGCTGGCATGATTTGAGCACAAGGTACGAAGAAATCAAATGATCTCCAGCAGTCACCCAGCAAATCAATGACAGAGCTAGAAAAAAAATGTTGACTTTCTTGACAATTGAGGTATTCCATGTCCTAGAAAAGGAGGCATGAAGTCCATTACACACCTGGGTCAGCTGTTCACCCAAATGCCTTTGGGTTGCATCGTTTCAGGCAGCTTGCTGAGCCAAATATGTGACTTTTCTGAGGTGTGCTTCAGTATAAGAGGATAAGCGTCATTCCTTTTGACTTTCATTACTTTCTGTTTCAGGGACTGCATGAAAATGGGAGAAGTGGATGGCAAAAAGATTGGCTGCACTGTTAGCCTTTTGGTTTGTATAGTACTTTTTCTTTCTCTTTCTGATTTCAGTTGAGCATTTTCTAATATACAGCCACACATTTGAATAGGAGGTACCTTGGTTCTTAGTGGAGTTTGAGTGAAAGTTGACAAAATAATACTGCACTTAGGATCACTGATTCTTTTTTTTCAGGGTGAAATTGATACAGTGGGAAGTTAGTTCCTTGGCATCTTATAGTTGGGCTCTGAGAGATCTCCAATACTGCTTTATTCAGTTTTCAGTCTCTTCCTGCTGGATAAACTTCACCTAAGTATTTCCCAAATTCCATTGGTCTCTGAGTCAATAGAAACAAACAAGCCTTTCCTCCTTCCCCAAAACCAACAAAACTTAGATGATTTCTCCACTTCTTATGACCTGATTCTTATGACCTATAATATGGGATATCTTCTGAAGACTGCAGGCTATCTATTCTCTTCCCAATAGAAGAGTCAGAGACGCTGCTCAAGGCCTCCTCTTGTCATGTTATCATAATTACAACAAACCAACAGCACAAATTCATAGTATGAAAAAGATTTCATTTTTGTTTACAAGATGCATTTTGGTACTAGGCCAGTTTCCACTGACAAGTTTGTTGACTTCCGTTAACCTTGGAAAGTTTCCATTTTCATGGTGAGTGTTTTGGAAAGCTGTATTTTTAGCCAGGGAAAAAAAAAAACATAATAAGCTGACTTGTAATTCTGCATTTTTGACGTCAGTGAAACAATTTGGTATCACTTCTAAGTAGCAGTTACACATAAGAGAATAAAGGATTCCTTCAGTAGGAAAATAGTGCTCTGTAAATAGAGATGGTGTTTACTATGTAGCCATAGAGCAGCTGGCTTTCTGTCAGAATATCTGGCATGATCTGAATTCTGTAAAGCACCTGTATTATTTTCATCCTATCACTAAGGAGTTTTTAAACTATTATTAGCAAATCATCCAAGATTTGCACAAAAAGAAAATGAAAATATTTAAAAAAACCCAAACACCATACTACTTTTTAATGGGATTTTCAATGACTTATACAGGCTAAGGTGGATTTCATATCCTAATAATTTTCAGACAAATTTTAGTACTATTTGCATATCACAGAAACAACAAATGCTAAATTTTGAAAAGGAAGTTTAATTACAGAAGTCACACAAAAATTTTAAGACATTTTCTTGCCCATATGATGGATGAACTAGTTGTCATCTCAAAACATGTTTCATGCAATGAGTAATTAGAGGATTGTATAATGTTAAAAGTATTTGAAGTGCAGTAGAGGAAGCAATATTTCATTTTTCACCGCTACTTTGAAGGTTTTCTGACTTCTAAAAATAAGAGGACTGGTTGGCCTGAAAAGGGAATTTTTACGTTGTTTTGCCATAGAGTTATATGCTGTTCTTCAAGAGAACAGAATTGTCCAAGTTAACCAAGTTCTCAAATTAGCTGGAATTATGCCACATGATGAAATATGCAGAAGGGGTATGTACCAGCAGTAATAACGCAGATGAAAGGAAAAGCTAGGAACTTTTTTCCTACTGTCCCCGCTCTCTGGATCATCTGGAGTGGGTTTCACATTAGTAATGCTTGTTTGGAAAAGCTGGTCTAACAGGTGTCTAATGGAGTTAGTTTCTTATGCATACGAATCACCTAACTCCAATTTGAAAGTTGAATTTCTAATGAAAGAATTCTGTCATCACAAAATTGTACAAAAACATTGAAAGACATGTCAGCCTCCCCTCTGTGCCTGGGAAGATCATTGAACAGATCCTCCTAGAAGCTATGCTAAGGCACATGGAGGACAGGGAGGTGATTTGAGACAGCCAGCATGACTTCACCAAGGGCAAGTCCTGCCTGACCAACCTCGTGGCCTTCTATGATGGAGTGACTACATCAGTGGACAAGGGAAGAGCTACAGATGACGTCTATCTGGATTTCTGTGAGGCCTTTGGCACAATCCCCCACAACATCCTGCACTCTAAATTGGAGAAGTATGAATTTGATGGGTGGACTGTTTGGTGGATGAGAAATGGTTGCATCCAGAGGGTAGTGGTCAACAGCTCAATGTCCAGATGGAGATTGGTGACAAGGGTGTCCCTCAGGGGTCTGTACTGGGACCAGTACTGTTCGATATCTTCATCAATGCCATAGACAGTGGGATCGAGTGCACCCTCAGCAAGTTTGCAGATGACACCGAGCTGAGTGGTGCAGTTGACATGTCTGAGGGATGGGATGCCGTCCAGAGGGACCTGGACAAGCTCAAGAAATGGGGCCCGTGTGAACCCCATGAGGTTCAATGAGGCCAAGTGCAGGGTCCTGCACCTGGGTCAGGACAACCCCTGGTATCAATACAGGCTGGGGGCTGAAGGGATTGATAGCAGCCCTACTGAGAAGGACTTGGGGGTACTGCTGGATGAAAAGCTGGAGATGAGCCAACAATGTGCACTCGCAGCCTAGAAAGCCAACCATACCCTGGGCCAAATCAAAAGAAGGGTGGCCAGCAGGTCAAGGAAGGTGATTCTGCCCCTCTACTCCACTCTGGTGAGACCCCACCTGGAGTACTGTAGCCCTCAGCACAGGAAAGACATGGACCTGTTGGAGTGGGTCCAGAGGAGGGCCACAAAAATGATCAGAGAGCTGGAGCACCTCTCCTATGAGGAAAGGGCTGAGAGAGTTGGGGTTATTCAGCCTGGTGAAAAGAAGGCTCCGGGGAGACCTTATTGCGGCCTTTCAGTACTTAAAGGGGACTGATAAAAAAAGGTGGGGACAAACTTTTTAGCAGGGCCGGTTGCAATAGGACAAGGGGTAATGGCTTTAAACTAAAAGAGGGTAGATTCAAATTAGATATAAGGAAAACACACTTTTTACAATGAAGGTGGTGAAACACTGGCACAGGTTGACCAGGGACTTGGTAGATGCCCCATCCCTGGAAACATTCAAGGTCAGGTTGGTTGGGGCTCTGAGCAACCTGATCTAGTTGAAGGTGTCCCTGCTCATTGCAGAGGGCATTGGACTAGATGACCTTTAAAGGTTCCTTCCAACCCAAACCATTCTATGATTCTGTGAAAGTATATTGAATAGCTTTTGGTAACTCACCGAGAAGTTTTTCTCAGGCATCTCTGGTTCTCATTGTGGTTTGTTAGAATCATAGAATGGTTAGAGTGGGAAGGGACCTTAAAAATCACCTAGTTCCAACCCCCTTGCCATAGGCAAGGACTAGATCAAGTTGCTCAAAGAGATGCAAAAGAGAGTTTTTATTTTGATATTTTCATAATGTTCCTCCCACCTTTCTCTTTGATAATAACACACTTTAGGAAACAGTGGCACAGAATAATACTGTGGAACAGGGGAAAAATTTTGGCCACTTGCTTAGAGTTCGAAATAACAAGTGATTTGAATAATAGAACATAAATTGTTAATTGCTAATGAGGACCAGTGCTACATCCTTCTATCCTACAAATTTTTATTAACCAAAGCAGATTATCCTGAACTTTAAGTATGGCTAGCAGGGGGACTGTAGCTGCATGTTCATAGTGAGTTTGGCAATACTTGTGAACGGTGCTATAGGGTTATGCTGCTCTCCCTATAACTTTTTCACACTGTTTTAGGATTTGCAAGTACATAACGAATGTTTTGAACTAAGAGTTTTGATGTTGCATTCCATATTTTGTCTATGTAATAAGAAATAGCAGTTATAAATCCCCAAATCTTTAGCCTCTTCTAGAAATTTTGTCCTGGATATCGTTTTAGAGTGCAACTTTGTGTATTTCAGTCAATCACACAATGCAATATTTATGCATCAGTAACCAGTTGCTAGCATCAATTAAGGCTGAAGAAGTCATGTTTTTCATTCACGATTATGCTGTTTACAATACTGAATAGTTCTTTGTGAAACTACCGAAGTCCTTTTGGCGTTTTGCTGCGACAGAAGGAAGAATAGGTATACCGGGTGCTAAATATTTTGTTAAAATATGAACACAAAATTCAGAGCGCTGTCAATATTTTAAAATCAACATACAGCTTTCAGCAGGATGTTAAATGGCCTAAGTAAGGATATGGGTGCACTTTTTGGATGGATTAGTATTTATAAACAAAGAACCATCAGATTTCAGTTCCTTCAGGTTCTTCCTCTTATGTTCTATGAAAATTTAAATAAAAAACCATTCAGGTAGACTTGAACAAGTAGACTTGTCTACTGAAAATTTACTATTCTATTTACTATTTCTCACTGTATTACTGCAGTTCTGTGTAATGAATTTGTACATGTGAAACTTCCAAATGTATGCGTTTATTTCTAGAGCATTGTTTGAAGTCTTTTGTTTGTAACCACTATCATATATTTATTAAGTACTACATTTCATTACAAAATTCAATTTTATTGCAGAATTTTTACAAGACTGAACTGAACAAGGAAGAGATGTATATTCGCTATATTCATAAGCTCTATGACCTACATCTGAAAGCACAAAACTTCACAGGTAATTGAGTACAAACTAGAAAAAGATATTGAGGACTGCTCCATGATTTGCAGTCTTTTGCAAACCTGTAAGCTGTATCCTCAGCGCAGAACATACCGACCCAGGCAACAGCTGAGTTTCCTTGCCCAATTAATCTCTCTCGAAATATGGCTTTTTTCAGCCCCACAACTCTACTTGCAGTGCTACGTTGAATGTAAATGATTACTATTGATACGCACTAGCAATAAATCTGTGATACGGTCATTCTTCACTCAAGAGGAGTAAAGTTTAGAGGAAGTTTTTATGAGTCCATTTGGTAGTATCTGAGCCTATATACTTTTTTGTAATACTGCTGGTTAGCTGTTTGGTGTGGTGTTTCTACACAGCTGTGTTTCAGAACTAACTTTTAGGTTAAAAAAGGAAAAGATAGGAAGACCTATATTGCTTACTAACGATGAGACAGACACCCTAAAACCGGTAACAAGTATAGCATTTTGCTGGTGTCTTTCTGAATCTTCACATACTACGTTTGCAGTACTATTATCCAGGATTTCTCAACATGAATTTGGTGCCAGGGCTGGCCATTATTTTTTAAATGAAGAAATAAGAAGATTATGTGCTTGGTTGTTTTTCATACAGCATAAAGTGCACTTCTTTTAGGTAACTACATGCCATCAGTGATAGCTGGAGAAGATAAAATCAGTATCTCTTTAAATTAAACAATATTTGGTTGCCAAAATATTTAACTGACCTTATAATACCTCCGTCTTTTCCCCAGTGTTTGCAATTGCTACTGCATGTGTTCAGAATCTCTCCAAATTTTTTTCCTTCTTAAAAGCAGATTAGTTGGCTGGGGGTCACTGGTAAACAGGCTACAGGTGCCTACTGCCACAGCAAGTTTCCTTATGCTTTTCCGCTATCCGTAGCAAAGATCCTTCTCTTGGAATTTCCACAATCCCTTTGCAGTTCATGGGTTTAAAGTAACTAGGTAGCAAGATATATTAAGGAGAGATTTTAATTTCCTCATGTGACCTGGCAGTAGTGAGTCACAACAGAGTTTTGATTATCAAGCAGTATCTTTGCCACAGCTGGCTTTTGTGCCAAACTATTCATTTCCTGATTTTACATAACAGATCTCAGTAACCCTTTAAGCAATGTTGAGTTCCCTTTACCCATTTGCTGCTAATATGTGTCCAGTTTACATTCAACAGTGATATGAACCGAATTTTTTTTTAATTGTTTTGCCATCCATTCTTATTTTAAACAGTATTTTGCTCAAAATTTATTTCCAGGACTTTGTTGTATTTCCTGTGTATTTGTTATTAACATGCTTGATTTTTGCATTCTTTGCCATGGTAGATTCCATGAGACTGATTTTTTTTTTTTGCCTTGAGAGCCTTAAGGAAGGATTGTCTCACACCCATGGCATTGGGATAGAGACAGTCTTTCCACTAGAAAACAGACTTATGTAGAAGGATTGCCTTCCCTTATCAATCAGTGACAACACACAGACCTTTTGGAAATCAGCTGATCTAAAGTACATGGGAGTAGGAAAAGAAGTTTGCTACTTCAGCAGCATTCCTACATGTTGCACCATTATTTTGCAAACTGCATAGTTTCATTCCAGGGATGAAGCCAGCTTGCCCTTAAAATAATTATTTTCTCCTTTCATAGTATAATTTACAGAACTGTCTTTAATAATCTTCTGTAAAAAAAAAAAAAGTCCTTTTTAATACAAAATGTAGCTTCAAATCTTTCTTTAACCAGCTCTCAGTTACAGGTATAAATATAACTCTTTTCAGGCTGAAGGACATAAATGCACTGATTCCTCTTGTATCCCCTCAGTCACCTGAGATGTGTAATGAGATTGTCTTTGTATCTATCCATCTTAGAAATGTTTAGGTTTTTGAATCTTTCCTGTATAAATTGAATTTCCCACATTGTGAGTCAACCCTGTTTATCTCTTCTTGCAGTTTTGGTGCACAGCCTATAGTTACAAAACTCTGCCAAAGGTACCAATATGTTATTCGTTATGGTGGATACTGCCAGGAGGCTGGGCAGAGGGACTCTTTGGACCTTTCGTCCAGTATGATCATTCTTATTTTAGAAACCTTCTACATACATTTATGATAATTTAGAGGAAGGTATTGGTGTGGCAGACAAAAATCTGTTAAAATGAAGGACTTGCATGCCAAGTTAGAAAGGAAGGGTCATAGTGAGCTATCCTGATACATATTTATGCTCTGCTATTTTTTGCTTCCTTATGATTTTGAATGATTTGTTGTTATCAACTTCATGGACTTTTTTAAATTGGTATATAAATATGCTGCATATTTTGAGTACCAAACTGTAGCTTGAAACTATGACAAAGGATGTTACCAGTCAAGCAGCCTGAAAGCTGTGTGATGCCAGAATTAAGATTGTCTGTGCCACTTCAGCCGTCTCCTATGCACATATGTATTGCAGTGCAGCATCATTTTGCACCATGTGTAGCGTTTTACAACACTGGGATTCAAAGCACACTCTCCCACAAACATCTGCTGCAGTGATGGGTTTTCATCCACAGGTTCTTAAGCTGGATGCGTAAAAGGAACACTACTCAGACAAAACTCTGTAGAGTTTGGTTTAAGTCACCTGTCTTATGGGAACTCATATGGCAGAGGCAGAAGTAGAATATGGTTGTCTGGGGCAAACTTACCTTAGCATAAAAAGTACTTTAGTACTTTATAGTTATTTTTTGCCTTATGTACAACCTATATAATAAGTCCGGTAGGCAACTTCTTTCTCCAGTGCCATAACCATCTCCATCTCCATAACGTGGCCCAAATTTGTACTGACTGATGCAAAGTGGTCTTGTGAGTGGAAAAATAGACTGTGAACATTAACTATTAACATAACATTAAATAGTGTGTGAAAACTGTAAGCTGAATTTATTATAGCTGTAGACAGTAACTCTGTCCAAAACCAGCACCACCATCTGTCTTACACTTGAAATAAATCACTTACCCATTAAAAAGGTGCATCTCATCAGGAGCGTTCACATTTCTGTGTACTTGGTTTGGCTGTTTTATTTGTTTGGTGTTCCTAAGTACCATGCTATAATTTGTGTTGCAGAGGCTGCCTACACACTCCTGCTGTACGATGAGCTGTTGGAGTGGTCTGATCGGCCCCTGAGAGAATTTCTCAACTACCCCATGCAAACAGAGTGGCAACGTAAAGAGTGTCTCCATCTGACCATCATTCAAAACTTTGATAGGGGAAAGGTAAAGTAGTCCTGTTTTAGTGAGTGGGTCTCAAAAGGATAGCTTATTCATTTTAGGATGTTACCTCCAGGGCTGCAGTCTTTTCTTATATAGAGGGGAAGTGTTTGTCATTGCCTGATTAAGCAGTTACTTAGCGACACAGGAGGTTTCTTCTAATCCTGTGTTTATATCCTAGAAATCCCACACTTACATGTGATGATAATTTGCACTTGTGTAGCAATTTGCTTTGTAACTTGCACTGTATAAAAGATAACATCATTTCCCCCCATTTTAAAGGTGGTAAAAATGAGCCATATAAAGCTGATGGAAATTCACATAGTGACCAAGTGAGGGAAAAAAATTCAGGGGTCTGAATTATAAGTGCTATGTTTACACCTTCTAAATCATGCTGCGTCTTTTAGAACAGTGATTGCAGAATCTCTAAAACGGAATGGGGTTTGGGATCACAGTTCATTGTCATTATTGAGAATGCTTATTCTGAATTAAGCAAGAGTAATTATCCTGTAGACTAAAATTTTATATACACTTTGTGTGATGATTTGCCTTGCTGATAAACAAGCAATTCATTGCAATTTTGTGTAGCTAGTGTAATATTCATGTAAGCTGAGTAAATGCAATCAAAGTGTTGTTGATCATCAGTTTTTTTCAAAAAATTCTGTAATCAGCTTATAGAGTTTAACTTATGTGGTGCAATAAAATATTTTCCAATCTACAAAAATTAAGGAGGGTATGTTAAGAATACAATTTTAAAATCTAAAAATCATACTGTGTTGAATCAGTCTCATATGTAATATCAAAAGAGATGTCTATCACTGTTGCAATGACTTGTACCTTCTGCAGTGATATTCCTGTAAGAATCATTTATTAAATACGTCTCTAAATATATTTTCAGTCCTTCAAAGAATTCATCAGTATTACTCAGCAGCTATCAGTATTTCTAGTGGACAATATGTTCAAGTATTTTCAGTTACTGGAAGAATGACTTAGTATAGAAAGAACAAATCACTAATAAATCATGAGTTGTCAAACAGTTGCTTTGAAATTACTGAACGTCTTTTACTTGCTTGTAGTGTTGGGAAAATGGCATTATCTTATGCAGGAAAATTGCAGAACAGTATGAGAGCTACTATGACTACAGAAACCTCAGCAAGATGAGGGTAATGTATCTGAGTACTTTTCATCAATCAGAGATCCAAAAGCTTTTTATTTTGAATTATAAAATATTACTTAGAAAATTAAATTTGCTGCAGAATGGTCCTTAGGTCTTTGTTTGCAAACTTTATTTTTTAGCTTTTAGCTTGTGTTTTCTTTCTATGATAAAGATTAAAGAAAGGAGTGTGAGCTTTTGAAGAAAAATGGGAAAATAAATGATCTTGCAATGTTTGTATCTGTACAGCACCCCTTTTGTGTGCATGCTTGTGCAGAAAAATTATGTTACAAATTCACTTTCTTGAATTTCTTATGGTTTAGCTGGGGAATGTGCTCTATGCAGTCCTTTGCTAGGAGCAGCAACGCATCTTTGCAGTTGTAATTGCGAGCGAAGAGGTTGCAACAAGCAATGTACACCTTTACAATTTTTTTTTTATTTACTGCTTAAAAATATGGTCTGTTTAATATCATATAGCCAAAATGAATCTTTCCTGGCACAATCTTCCTGTTTGTCTCTTATTTTTCTTAGAACTCTAAGCATTGTTTGTCTTCATTCTTTCTGGTACAGTATTTTAAAGATTACTCAGTCTTCCCTTTTCTTGTCTGCTTCTGATGGATTCAATTTTATATTGCAGCTTCCTTTTTAAATTTTCTTTACGTGCAGGATGCTTGCTGCTGGGAGTGACTGAAGTATACTTAATCCAGAGCTGCTTAACAGCGTCATGCAAAATTCTCAACACAGAGCTATGTGGCAGTACTCCCTGTGGTCTGCTTATTCCATATATCTTTATATATACCAATGGCAGAATCCTATAAGCAAAAGCAAACTGACTATCCTCATGTGAATAAAATAATTACTTTATGTATGTTTATTTAATTGTATTTAATGTGTTTTGTGTTTGAATCAGGAAATATCCTCCTACTATATCTGCTAATCCAAAAATGGAGGTGCAGGGATTTCTCACAGCAATATAACTAGGCAGCTATTAATATCATTAAATACACATTAAACAGCTGTCTGCATTACCTAAAACAGGGCTAATGCTGATGGCTTTTTCACAGTATTAAAAACCTATGAACAGAATGCTTTGCTGAAATATCATCAGAAAAAGGGGGCTTGGACATTAAGATCACTTTGTGTCAGTGTTTTGAGTGAAATAAAAGCAGGGTGTATATATCAAAAGTGATGTTAATTGCGGTTGTGAGATTTTTCAAAGGAACTCACATTAGACGCTTAAATTGTTGGAATCTGGTATGATTTGGACACAACTCTTCTGAATATGGAAACTGGACTTTGCTTACTGAACTGACCACATTACTGCCATGTGTTTGGATGCTTAGCAGATTACTGGGTCATATGTTTCAAACTGCGTTTCTACTACTTCCATTTTTCATTAAAGAACTTTGCACGTTGTCATTAATCAAATATTTTACCCCTTTGATATAGGCAGTTCATATTTAAAAGCTTTTTTTTTAATTCGTAGAAATTTTCAGGTCATTAAGAGGTATAATTATTTAATCTGATGCATTCAGAGACTTCTAGTTTTCCTTATTGTTGCTCAGAGTTGCACTGCAATTCCAGTAATCCAGAACAGTGTGCTGAAAGAACCTCCCTTTTGTGATAGCTTAAGGTAAAAATATGTTTTCAAAAAAGGCTAATGGCGTTTCTTATCAATCTCACCCAGATGATGGAAGCATCTTTGTATGATAAAATTATGGATCAACAGCGGCTGGAGCCAGAATTTTTCAGAGTTGGATTTTATGGGAAAAAGTTCCCATTCTTCTTGAGAGTAAGTGAATTGAAAATAAACAGAATGGAGTAATTCTGGAATTCATGCTGTCATTCATAATCACTTTATGTGAGAATTTGATCATACCATATACAAGTTCTTATCCTATGAGAACCAGGGAATTTTTTTCGCTAATTAATGAAATATCCTCATGTTTTCAGGGTTAAGAAAAGCTGTCGAATAGAAAGCGAAATGCTAGGCTTCCAGAACCTCATATAAACTTAATATTCATGTTTATGTTGGAAAACATGCACCTACATTATTCCACAAACCAACATCATCTTTTCATGGTAGTTTGTTCCATTTATGCTGTTCCACTTCTGGTGCTCCCTCAGAACGCTGTCAGAAGAGGTATCCCTTGGCAGTGAGACATCAGTAATTTAGCATTTAAGTAGTTCCCAAGTTTCATTTTTTTTGAATGACTTAGAAACTCAATATGCTGAGTTCATTGGTTATCAGTGTACTAAAGCTGACAAGATACAGAAAGTTACCCTTGAACATTAATCTTGGATTCTGAAGTTACTGAAGTGCCTTTGAAAATGTTAGTCGTGTTTACCCTGTTCCCCTCTTCCACAGTCTGCAGTGGTTCAGCTGCATTGACTGTCCCCTTGGGAAGAGAACAGAATCCATCTTATTCATGGAGCTGCTGCAATTGTAACCCAAGCTCCTCTTCCTATTCAAATAAGCGATGAAGGAATTTCTTCTGGTGGAGGCCTAAAAAGCCTAATTTTTTTGCCTTTGTGGTAGGGAAGATGACAAATTCCAAATGGTAAATATAGCATGAAACTCTCCCCTTTAAAAGAAATGCACAAAAAGAGTGTGATGGGCACACAGTTTTTGATATTACCTTGTAGTCATTTGAATATAACATCTGTCTAAACAGATTAACATTGAAAATGTCAATTAGAAAAAAATTAACGTTTAGATTACTAAAAATACATCAAATGATGAAGTAAATGTACTGGGAAAAGTTGTGCAATAGTGCAGTACTTTCAGAGCTGTAGGTCTTTCACTGCTTACACATCTGCCTAGGAAGTATTTATGCATTTTCCAAGTTAAATGTACATAGCACAGATTTATGCTTGCAGCACTAACAAGGAACACCTCAAAACTTACTAGACTTGATTTATTTATTTATTTTTTTTATGGCAAAGCAGTTTGTAACTCGTTTAAACAGCCTGGCCGTGTTTGCTATAGAAGGGATAAAGAATAAAGCTTCAGAATAAAGCTTTCACATTTTAACTTGTAGTTGCAGACTAACACTATTGCAGTTGATTTCTTGTAGCAATTCCCATGAAAGTCCAGGCGCTTAGAATTCAACACTTCTGGTCTCTCTTGTCAAGATATTATAAAGACAACAACTGTTTCTGTCTAAACCTGCTTCAAAAGGAACACATTAGTAATGACTTTTTAGAATTTTCTAATATAGTTTTTAAAAGGCAATTCATTTAACAGTGTTTTTAGAAAAATGTTTAAGATATTTCTGTATTTCTGCTTGAGTGCAAGCAGAATCAACCCAAAAAGTGCTGTCTGCAGCTACAGGAAGCCCTCAGCACCACCACAGTCAGTGACTCGTTCCAACAGTTACTTCAAATCCTGCATCTCATGTTTAATGTAGGTTGTGTGTTGTATCTGTACTGATGTTGTACAATCTCAGGAAAATAATGGTGTAACTTCATAGTGAGGATCCAGGTAAAAGAAATTGTATTGGAGTTTACTTCATATTGCAAAAAACGGGATAATTTTAATTTACCAGACTGATAATTCAGTCATTTAGAGGACAAGGCAAATTGAATGCATTCCACCATTTTCTTATGCATTGTTTTTCTTCAGAATTGTATAACTTCAAAGCAAAGTTTCCTAGTTCCTCATGGAAAGGACTTTCAACCCATTTCATTGTCTTGTCTGTCTGTTGAATTGTATTTTTGTTACATATTTTATACAATCGGATATGTTAGTTACATACTTTAATCCAATAAGAACAATTTCTCCCTTCAGATGTTTGTTAAAGCTTTAAGTATAATTTAGTTTTTCCAGATTTTTGAAAAAAACATACTTTATATGGTAAAATTTCCCTTTTCTAAGTAACCTGTTCTTTCTAGATTTCTTATTTTCATTCTTGCCTTTTGTTTCTTATTTTTTCCTTCTTAAAATGATATAAAAATTGTCCGGAATGTCTATATTTAAGAGCATATGTTTGGATCTATCTAATGGTACCCAATTATTTTCACATAACTTGCTCTTGTGTTGTTTTTTTGTTTTTTTCTTTTCCTGCTCAGAATAAGGAATTTGTTTGCCGAGGACATGACTATGAAAGGCTGGAGGCCTTCCAGCAGCGAATGTTGAATGAGTTCCCACATGCCATTGCTATGCAACATGCTAATCAGCCAGATGAGACCATCTTTCAGGCAGAAGCACAGTGTATCCACATAATCACAAACCCATACACTGCAGTTACGTCTTTCATGGTTTTAAAAAATGTAGGTACACCTATAGCCGATTTCAATCATAATGTGCCTCCACTGAAATAAATGGTAGGTTAGAATTCCCCTGCAATTTGTCCCAGTCACTCCATTATGTTTGGAATTTTTTTTGGTAATTGTTGATTTTATTTTAAAATTCCTTGACAGGTTATTAAGATTCTTACTTTAGCCAAAAATACTTGTAGAACTATCACCGCTGTGATAATTGTGTATCAGTTCAAGTTACAGTAATTCAAGTTCTTACAATACAATATAATGTTAGCATGGTATGACATATTGTGTGTAAGAATATATTTAATTAAATCCCTTTACTCCATGTACTATTCCGTGTAAGTAGCTCTATTTCAAAAATAAATATGAACTTTTAAAAAAAACAGTACAAAGAAATCCCAAACCATTAAAAAAATCTCCGATTCCTTTCCCAAGCCATTAATAGTTTAGAAGCATTCATGATACCCACTTTTTAAAGAGTTTTTCTTCTGTCATGCTTCAGAAGTCAATATGCTTTGCTAATTTGAATGAAGCGGGATAGCCTTAACCCTTTATATATAGATTTGCAGATTTATGCAGTGACACCAATTCCAGAAAACCAGGAAGTCCTGCAGAGAGATGGCATTCCTGATAACATCAAGAGCTTTTACAAAGTAAATCACATCTGGCGATTCCGATATGACAGGCCATTTCACAAAGGGACTAAGGACAAGGAAAATGAATTCAAGGTAAATTACCATGCACTTTCTCAGGGTACTAGATCTATGGATTTATTTGTAACATTAAGGATAGCTGTGTTAGTGAAACATCGTCTACAGTTGTGTTAGTGAAACATCGTCTACAGTTGTGTTATTGAAACATCGTCTACAGTTGTGTTATTCAACTGAGTGTGGTATAACAAATTCTCTAGAGGAGACAGTAGCTCAGGTTTGACTATTTCACTTCTCATTTTAATTAAAATAATATGAAAAATGTATGGGAGATGGGAAAGTCTTGTTGTATATGGGAATACCCATTTGTTTTTTGCATCAGTGATATATAGAAGACAGAACTGGAGACAGCAGAGCAGCCTCCAGAGAAGTTTATAAAGCAGATGGGAAAACATTGTTAAGTAGGTAATCTGGGGTATGGATATGATTGCCAAAAGTTATGTCTCCCTAGAGCAAGGGAGAGACAGTTTTGACTAAACTGCAGCATAATGTTCTGTTCCTGTGATATCAGGACTAAAAACTACCTCTGAACTTAGAGATTGTCTCTGCGAAGAGCAATAGTTCCTTCCCTAATATGTAAATGACTTCTGTTCCTCCTAATAAAAATGTCACACTGAAAATTCATCTTACATTCTTTTGGTGCAATTTTAATTCTGACCCACTAGAAACATTTGAATTCTGACCCACTAGAAACACTTACATCCTGACACAGGATATATTCTGGTATTCAGACACACAAAGAGAATTATCCCATAATAATTTTGTTATAAAGTTAGAGGAAAGAATTGTACGGGTAATATATCAGCTAAATTAAGTCCCTGTTGTCCTCTAATTAAAGCTTAGGGGTTTATTTTAATTGTACATCTTATACACATTTTGAGTAAGCGCTTTCCTGTGTGTTGATTTGTCATTTTACAAACCTCTTGCGCAAAGTGTTTAACAGTAGTACATTTGAGTATCCCATCAGCCATGCGTTGTGGAATCTCAAATAGGACTTCACAGAGGAAAGTTATAAGTTGTTCTGCTTCAGAACTCTCCCTCTTCTCACATTATCTCTGAAAGGAAATATTAAAATGCTAATTTAGTTGTGAGTGACTTTGGAGATTAGGGGACAACATATCATATAGAATAATACCATGTTTAAGAGTAAAGAATCAGCAGAAATTACTGCTTAGTAGTAGGTCCTAGAAAGTAAGGAGAAAAGTGAATGTCGTAGGCTTCTGGGATAGACATTTCAGTAGAAATGTGGATGTTAATACTTCTTTTTTCAATGTATACTGTTACTTAAATGAAGGTATTCTTAAAGAAAACTGGAAACAATTAAGAAAACTATAGAGGCAAATTAGGGAAATAAATTTGTTTTGTGTATTGTAGAGTCTATGGGTGGAGAGAACCACGCTGATCTTGGTGCAGAGTTTGCCTGGAATATCTCGTTGGTTTGAAGTGGAAAAACGTGAAGTGGTGAGTATGAGACTGATTGCAACACATACTGTGGATTGGTTTACTTCCTTATCCATATGTTATTTGATGATTTACTTTAAGATTTATTACCATATCTAATTTCTTTGATCAGGTTTTCAAGCTGGCTACAACAAAATTATTTATAAAGTATTTTGAGTTGTCTGGTTTCTCTTATCTTGAAAAGTATTAAGAACCACTCATTATGAGTCATAAAAGAAAAGTTGAGAACAATAATGGGCAGCCAAAGGCAACACTTAATGTCGGCAAATTACTTTCTTAAAACTCAGCATGATGTAATGTTTAATACTCAGAACATCTATAGCTTAACATATCTTTCAGTATTCTTGAAAAGTAAACATTCTCCAAGTTCCTGTACTATAATAAACGCCGTGTGGGTATATCTCTGCGTCTCCCTAGAGTTCTGTTGAAGTTCCCAGTTCTCAGCATGGGCAGGGAAGCATGCCTACGCGGAACCTGTAGGAATAGGGTCTAATGTAGCAATCTGGTACTGACACATTGTAATTTCTTCTCCTTCCTTGTTGTTATATTTCTTAGAATATCCTTAAATACGTTTCAAATGTATTTGGACCAGTACTCCTCATGTAAAGATCTCTAAATAATTGGTCAATTGTTGAGCCCAGGAGTATAGCATCTGTACTATTTTCCTTCCTGTCAAAGCCAGTGTTACAATAGTCCCATTAAATATAGGGATACCATTGTGCAACTGATTTTCTCTAAAACTCTATTGTGTTTTTCTTCTATAATAGCAACAAAATGTCATTCGCTCACCATCCTCGCATTCTCCTGTAGAAAACCACAAATGGAATTTAGTAAAAATCAAAGAATCGTGTGTGACATGAGAAATTTTGTTAGTTGACTCCTACTGAGTCCTTACTAGGTTAATATAACCCTTAATATGAAGTTTCTCAGATTAATATTGTGTTACCATCCTAGTCACCATTTCCAAAAGTTAACTGTAATAGTATTTTCTGGGCATGTACTAGATCATGACCCAGATTTGTGCTTGTATATTTTGGTAAATTATGGCAACTGCAGGCCGATACTTTTCCCATCACTTAGCTTTTCCCTCTTCCTGCAGTTCATGCTACCTATGAGAAAAGTTTCCTCACTCTCTAGGGAGGACAGGCACATCCCGCTCAAGGGCTGCCCTTGACTATAACTTGATTATCATCTTAGCTCAAAGCTTACATTCAAACTCCTCATCCATAATGTCTAGTTGTTGACTTCCCTTCGGGTGGGGGAACTAGCTCACCCGTACTGAAGCTCTGCTCTGTGCCCTTAAGCTCTCCCTGACCTCAAGCCCAATTTAGGTAAAGTTACCAAGGACAGTTTAGCCCTGAATTCCAAGAGTTCCACCACAGGATGAAGTGAGTGTTCTGCAGCAAGGGCTGAGTATCTCTCCAGGTCAGACAATGAATCTACAAGAGAGGGACAGTTGTTTATTTTGATCCTTGATTACGTGATAAAATTAATTCTCTCTGTGCTCGGGGTGTACATTCAGAGACTGTAGCCCAGGTGAGAACAACTTTTTCTGCCCCAATGCTCTAGAACATCGAGTAATGTTGTTTTCTTTTAAGAAATCAAAAATTACCTTTAATATATTTCATCTTTCAACTGAAGATTAAGTATGTTTGCAATGTTCCTCACTTCCCTTCTAGGTGGAAATGAGTCCCCTTGAAAACGCTATTGAAGTCTTAGAAAATAAGAACCAGCAGCTGAGAACACTGATTAGTCAGTGTCAAACTCGACAGATGCAAAATATTAACCCTCTCACAATGTGTCTAAATGGGGTTATTGATGCAGCAGTTAATGGTGGAGTTGCTAGATACCAAGAGGTAAGCAATCTATTTTCTGATTATTAAAAATCTGTCAGTTTCTTACTGATTTTTTTCCCTGTACAGATAGAGCTCCTCTGTGTGAATTGGGGACAGAAAGAACTATACCAATATTAATTCTAATTATACCTATATTGCAGTTTTGGGTGAGGTGATGTTAAATATGTATAGCTTTATTGAAACAACCATTTTGCTGCAGGTAGTCCCATAAACTTACTCCAGTGATTAGTTGATTCACAATTACCTTGCATTCTTTAGTGTTTTGTTTGGGGGTTTTTAACGAAATAATTAATTGTAACTATATTATTATAATGTATTCCTTCCCCACTGCCTTTCTACGTCAGGAACTACTTCTGGCCTACCAGCAAATTTACTTTTGTGTGCTGACATTCTAATTTTAAGATACATATATACACAAAATTCTTAACAAGAAATTTATTATCTTGAAGAATCGTATTTTTCTAGATCCTTCTTTCTCTTCTCCAAGTTTTTAAGGAAAGCTATTTTTTCTGGGAAAATACAGTAAGAAATAATACATATAATTAAGAAATATCTAAGACTAGATTAGTTCCCAAAAGTTGTTCCTCATTATTATCACTTCTGAATCACCTTACGAGAACCTTAAATGTTTGGGATGCTGTATTTCCACAAAAGTCCTGTGGAATTTTGAAACTGCAGTAAAAAGAAAGGAAGGAAACTTTTTTTCAGCCCAGCTTGATCTTCCTCTTTCTCCTAATAGTCTTATGAAATACTTCAATCTGATGGTGGTTCCTTTTCCATTGAAAATGTCAAGTTGAATAACATTCTGTCCCCTTGTCTTGAAGGCTGCAAGATTCGGTGTTCACTCGACAGTCTTAACTTTGATAAAACTGCATCTAAATTAAACTACAAGAAATTGAGTCTGCTGTAGTGTTAGAATCTGTCATCAAAACTGCAAGTTATGAAAATTGTTGGACTAAACCAAAGCAGTACCATGTTTGATGTTTCCCAGCTGCCTTTGAACAACAACAACAAAACTGTTTAGCATAGTAAAGCCCCATGAAGGGGAGTCCCTTGAGAAATACAGTCATGTCAGAGCTATGTCTGGTTTGAATTAGCAGTGTCGGAGCTAGCTTGGTGTCTCTGCATAGTTTTCTGTTCTTCACGAGCATATTAAGCGTTCTAGCTTGCTCATTTCTTACTGTTGTTCTTAGCTGCAATTCTTGATCTCCTAGACAGTCTTCATGTTTCTATTCCCTTCTGTCCTCTCCCTCTCTTGCTCTATATTTAAAATAGGACTTTTCACCAATTTGTGTTGTAAAGACCAAAACTGATAGCAATAGTTGTGAGATCTGGTGGTTTGGTTTTTTTCTATATCATCCTCCTTCTCTTTGCATGTCCCTTTTTCAGCCTTTATATGTCTTCCTACTTTTTTGCCAATTAACTTCTACCTTCCTTCTTTTCCTCTCTTCTGTAAATGCGTTTCTCTGCCTGTCTGTTTCACTTGCTTTTGCCTTCTGCCCTATACAAAGCTCAAAACTTAGTCAGTCCTGGAGCACGTGGTCTTGAGGTAAGCATGACCATGTCTTCACGGATATCCTCCTTCCCTTCAGGCAACTTCCAAGCTTTAAGAAGTGCTAAGACCCAGCAAACAACAACCTCTGGGCAGCTGTTGACTTCTTAAATCTGCCTCCCTTTTCCCTTTTCCCCGATGGGATAAAAAGCAGTTATCTCTAATCATTCAGCACTTCAGCCAGTATTGGATGGGTTAAAGCTGTGCTTTTCACTGGTTTCAATACAAGAACAGATTCCAGGAAAATCTACAGAAGCAATAGTTATTATGTAGCACCTTACTGTGTGCTAAAAATTGGCGGTAGACTGAACCACTGATTTTTTCAAAAAATTTTCTGTACACGGCTGGATGAGCATGTTTTGTGCCCACTAACACCTTTCATGCTGCAGTTTGTACTATAACTTAGATTTCTTTTAGCTCTTTTATATGTGCTAGAAGAGTAGAGGCACTTTCACGATTAATTATTGGAAACCACCAGTTCCAAGAACGCTCCTGGATTTAGTCAAATTCTGATGTTTGGGGTTTTTTTATAAAGTAATGGTGATTTTGTTTGAGGTTAGATTATTACATCTCTGACTCATATTACAGATCTGTATAAATCTCAGCCCAAAACCACTGGGACACCACCTGCTTGATACTGAAAGTACATTAAGCTTGTAGCTGAGGGAAAAAAAACATCAGCTGGCAGAAGTTTGGGATTTGGGATTTTAGCAAGTATCAGAGGGTTCCTTTTAACAATTTAAACATGAATTCTTATAATTCTACTTATCTGCAGTGAAAGGACCATGTGAAATAAATGTTCTTCATTACAGTATCAGCATTTTCTAGACAGGTCTCATGCTTCCTTGTTACGGGTTGTCATAGCATGAAATTTTGGAACTGAATCAGAGGAAGGGATATATTTATCTCCAGCTCCACTGCTCCCCATATTTACTACTGATTCTGCATAGCAAAGATTTTAAGAGCTAAAGTTGGATGGAAAACCTTGTAAGAAGTATGTGATGGAAATGCTAAGACAGGTGCAAAAGGAAAACACAGCACAGAGCAGCCATTGTTATCCTCTCAACTCCATGGATAGAAAACCACGTATATGTATAGGTATACGTACAGAGACTTTTTGTGACAAATGCATTTTTGAGAAGGTCTAGAAGTCTCTCAACTGAGCAGCTGGGCATTTTCTTTACAGAATAGTGTCAAGAATTGTAAATTCAATATAATCCCCTTGCAGAGTAGGATAGGTGCTACGTTAAGAAAGTTGCAATGGTGAGCAAACAGGGGACTGCTATTTCCAGACCATTGCTGGTGGGTAAAATGACTTTGGGGTACTATGACTGGTACAATTCGAGCATTGGAAATGGGGTGGAAAGACATACAAGGTCATGAACACACCCAGATGTTGGTCAGATGCTCCTGAAGTTAAAAGTGTGGCTTTTTGACATCAGTGTCACTGAGTTCTTTAAAGCATTGTTTGTATTAAGAGTGAATAAGAAGATAATGTCACAGCTCCAATACATAAAATAGCATGCAATTCTACACTATTCTTAAGATATCTTTGTATTTAACAGATAATGAAGCTCCTAGTATGAAAAAAACCCAGGAAAATCTAACTCTTTGTAATTATTTGAAACTCCAATGTTAATTAACGTTAATTAATGGGGAAGATCTACTTAGTTCAGGTGACCTGTGTTTGGTTTCAACTCTGATTTGCAGGTTTCCAGATTTGATTTGGGATCTGTCCTGGATATTGAACAACTGGTAAATCCACTCAAGAGTGGCTGCATTTTATTTGCCCATAGTCTCCACCAATGCATATGTGAATAATTAATTATTTAGCATTTATTATCCTCTGTTGCAGTAGAAAGGAGCCTTTTTTTCGAAAATATTATCTAGAAACTTGTTTAAAAAGAGAAGTGATATATTTTTACTCACTTTATGTTACTTTGTGATTTTATTCTGCTCAGGCATTTTTTGTCAAAGAATACATCTTGAACCATCCAGAGGATGGAGAGAAGATCACACGCTTGAGAGAGCTGATGCTCGAACAGGTAAAGTGGGAAAAAGACTGACTAGGTGGCCTGCTCAGCTGTTCTAGTTAAAACTGTCCCAAAATAAAATATAAAAATTCAGAGGTTAGTAATTGCCCAGTGGTCTTTTCTGAACTAGATTCCAAATAAACAGCAACTTCCTATACAAGCAGGTTTCTGGGTCATATTAATATTTTTTCCCTAGTCCTTTTCATCATCATGTTAAACACTTCAAACTGCTCTAAATTAAAGATTGAATGAGAGGCAAGGTTTTGTCTTGTGATGATCATATGCAAATATTTGCACAATGTATTTACCACTACTACAGAATAAACACTGTCTCATTTGAAACATTTAATGGCTTCAGCAAACATTTGTGTGACATATTTTACCACTACTACAGAACAAACATTTTTACTACGAGGTCTAGCATAAGAGGCAAAAAAAAACCCAGAAAAACCTTATTAATGGAACATATCTAATAATAATTGCCAAAGTAGGCAGGCAGTAAAATAAACACCAAGTTATTAAATTAAACAGGTGAGTATTCTATGCATTATATTATTTTTGTATTATTTCTTCATTTATTTATAAGACAATGACCTACGAGCCTCAAATATGAAGTGTCTCCATTTGGAAATGCTGAAAAAAATTATTTTGATCAAATGATCTTACTAAGTATTTCAGCTTTTTAACTGACGTTTACCTATCGTTGTTCTATGCAACATGTTGAAATTGCAAACTTTATTGCCAGCTTGGGATAAAGAGGTCAGAGTATTGGAATTTGGCAAGATGGAAATGCCATTTGTCATCAGCATTGTGGTATCTTTTGGTCAGATCAGCCGAAGAAGAGATCCTCAGACAGTGTAAATCAGAATAGGTTCACTGAGCTCACTTTAATTTCATTTAGATAACGTATAGTAAATTACATTGCGTTTTCAGTTTTTCAAGCTTAACCCTTACAATTTAAAACCGGAGTTAACAGCTTCCTATTACAAAAACATGAATTCCGAGCGACAGCAGTTAAATCTTGTCTGGCACCCGCAGATGATTTAACAGACAACGCGGGGTATTCAGGAGGGCCGGGGTGGCCGTGTGTGCGGAGGGATGTGCTGCGGTCCTGACCTCGGGTCAGTGATGCTGCACAGCTGCGTGCCCACTCGCAGGCTGCCTGCAAACGTCAGCTAGGAGCTCCCATCCAAAGCTATTACAGCATACTGTAGCTATTTTGTTTTTGAGTTTATCTGATTCCTCATGTCACCAATTCAGGATTTTAAATGCCTGTGACCAGATTTGAGCAAGATTAGAGTTTTAGCAATGTTATTCTGAAGCCTGTCATGCCTTGCGTCAAGAATATACATAAAGCCACCACTTACTGGGATCTCTGGGGAGTTGGAATAGGATAAGGAACTATGGATTTCATCGAAAATATATTACAGCGTCTCTGGTGGATGTGACCACTGCTGTTGTTTTACGCTTTTTATAACTGTTCTTGTAGAAAACAGCTTTTATTTAGGGTTTAGAACTGCTCCTTTGTAAAGCTGCCATTTAGCCAGATTTTTCATTATGTTATCCATAGTGGGTTTTATATTAGAATTAAATTCACTTAGGCCAAATCTTTGGAAAACTTGAACAGCAAAATGGGAAGAGGCATAAATCCTCTTCTGTATTACTGGTATTGGTCTTAAGTCTTGTTTGATTACAGGTCTGTCAGGGATTTAGATAGATGCTTTTAATACAGTGTGCATTTGGTTGGCTGTTTTTTTTTATTATTATCCTAATTAATGATGAAAGCTTAAAGAAAATGGATCAAAAAGGTATTTTTCCCTGCTTTCCTCCTGTCACTTCTGCAGGCCCAGATTCTAGAATTTGGCTTGGCAGTGCACGAGAAGGTGGTGCCGCAGGACATGAGGCCGTTGCACAAAAAGCTGGTGGATCAGTTCTTTGTGATGAAGTCGAGCTTGGGAATACAGGTACACGAGCAGGTGCATGGATAAACCAGGAGACCATTTAGGTGCAGTAAGGGGTGTTTAATTTTCCTCAGCAACAAATAGTGACCTCTCCTGGTTGTTTGTCCACATTACATCTTGTAGGATTCTTAACGGTATCACATAGCGCAGAGAAAGTTAATAAACTTTCCATGCAGTGCAGAGAAAAACAGTCACAATTTACTAAAGAGAAAGTATCGTCAGCGAAAAGTTAAAATATTTTTCTTACTAATGATGAAGCTGATCCAAAATGCAGATGTTACTATTCAAATGAGTATCTGTATCTTACAAAATGCTTAATGATATTACGTCCATTTTAATTAATCTTCTTCTAACAACTCACCAGGAATTTTCCGCCTGTGTACAAGCTAGCCCTGTTCATTTCCCAAATGGAAGTCCTCGTGTATGCCGAAATTCCATACCTGTTTCTATGAGCCCTGATGGTGCCAGGGTAATACCACGACGCAGGCAAGTTAAAATACTAGAAATTGATAGATTTCTTTAGTCACAGAAGATGACCCATAAAATACTTTTATTGTGTGTGTTCTTCCTCGTATGGTCCACCTGAGTATCTTCAGTCATGAATAGCCGAGATATATATTCTCTCTCTCTTCTCCCCCCCCCCCCAATAAATCCAAATTAACTGTGGAGATTAATAAACATGGGCTGTTTTCACATAAAAAAATATGATTGGCAACCAGAGTTAACCATTTTGTCTTTCATTATTCTTATAATAGTCCCTTGAGTTACCCAGCTGTCAATCGGTATTCATCCTCATCACTGTCATCCCAAGCTTCTGCTGAAGTCAGCAATATCACTGGGCAATCAGAAAGCTCTGATGAAGTTTTTAACATGCAGGTACAAATTACTCTCATTCAAACTAAACAAAATCTTTCTTATAAGGTTATTTACTGTAATAAGTAATTTAGCAAAAGAATTTTGCTTCAGCTAAAATGGATGTGTTTTTCCTACAGCTTCAGCTAAGATGGGTGTGTGCGTGCTATACAGTTAATAGATATGTGCTTGCTATGGCTTTAGCTAAGCTAGGTATGTGCTTGCTATGCGTTTGGGGGAAGGGATAGTGTTAGATGGGATATCAAAAGAAAACAACAGTTGAAAGTACTGGATCGGATCGTTGTTAAAAACAAAAGGTGGTGTCTTTAGCCAAGATAACCACAGGAGTGTGAAGAGTAAAGAAGCCACCAGAAGGACATGGTGATAAAGACTTCAACGACCACCAAGAAGCACAGCGCCTGCGCTGCTAGAGGGGAGGGGGCATGTTCGGGGGTGGGTTGCATTCCAAGAAATCATTGACTATGTAATTGGGGGTAGGTTGTGTTCCGAAAACTCATTGATTATGCAAATTGTTTTTGAAGAAAAAACATGAATAGGCATAAGGAATATGAAATAAAAACCTGCGTTTGTAACAGGGAAACTGAGGCACAGGAGGAGAAATCCCCTGTGTAGCTCCCAGCGCTGTAATAAATATCCTTTGCTCCACCGAATTTGCCCCTGACTAAAATTCAATACAGTAAGCGTGTTTCTCACATTTACTGAATTAATGCTCCTATTATTTCATTCAGAAATCTCAAAGTTATTGCTGATACTACTTTTAAAAAACAAATCTTTAAATGGGCTGTTAACCTCCTTAACTTAGAAAGAATTTTTTTTTGTATGTGACTGTTCCTTCTTCTTTGACTTAGAGTATGATTTTTTTTTTTACAAAAGTAGTAAGCAGCAATGCACTATGATGCAGTCAGCTGACCTTACATAGACTTTTCTGTCCAGTTGTTACAGCTGTGATGTAATTGTTTTAATATATTAATTATATTTCTATTCAATTGATGTTTTACTAAATCTTTGTGTAGTTACATTAATGCTCTTTATACTGGTTTGCTATTTTGAAATACTGAGAAACTACTCTAGCTAGTCTACAAGTTCTTTGTTTCAGTGAAAAATATGTTATAAATTTTTATTTTCTAAACCAGTAAGTGTGATGTGGTAACAACAGCATCTCTTCTATACGTAGCCTAGTCCGTCTACCTCAAGCCTGAGTTCTACTCATTCTGCTTCACCTAATGTGACCAGTTCTGCTCCATCCAGTGCCAGAGGTCAGTGCTCGTCTACTGTGGTAAACCATACTAAATGATTCTTGATCTATTACACAGCTGAATTTCTGCATGATATCACTGGTCAGACATCAAATTTAGCCAATTGTTTGAGGAATATGAATTATTGGGGACACAGAATTTCTTGGTCATAAGCATAGAATTGAAATATCTGAGTTTCACTGCATGAATTTAATCACTTGACACATTTATATTCTAGCCTCTCCTCTGTTGTCTGACAAACATAAGCATTCCCGAGAAAACTCTTGCCTGTCCCCAAGAGAGAGGCCCTGCAGTGCCATCTACCCTACTCCTTCGGAAACCTCGCAGGTAGGAAGCTTGTTTGGAGTCCTCTGAACACAAGTAGCTAAGAAGATGATAAAGGTGCATGTTGAACTTTGAGCAGATTCAGCGTCTGCTCACTGCTGTTAATTTTCAAGGATTTTTGTTTTGTTTTGTTTTTACAAGCACAATACTCCAAAATGTTTTACATGAAAGAGATGCGAATAGAATACACAGTGCATGGTCACATTTCCGCTTCCTTTGTCTAGGTTTAGAGCTGGTTTTCAATGTTTACTCACTACAGTGACAGATAGACGCAAAGACTTACCAGAAGATACAGCCTGCTTGTGGGAAACAGCAGCGTTTGTTCAATCTAGGGAAGAAGAAAGAAAGAAAAACTATTATCACGGCAGTTGTCCATGTTGACCTCCCCTTTATTTCTTCTGAAATAGCCACTGTGAGATAATAACCAACTCCATGTGGCAATTCCTATTTTTTTTTCAATGTGGTTTCAGGAAAGAAATATAGACATTTTGTTACTCCAGAGAAGAGAATTACTTGAGTTTTTACCTTAAAATTACTGTTACATAGGTCTGTATGAAATTCGTATCTTTTGAGTTATCTGAAATGCAAAATCAGCTTGGTAAGCTGGCCAATTTTGAATCCTTATTTCATCTTTTCTTCTTAACGGACCTACTGGCCTAAAGTGCTTTCCTTTAACACAGTTGCTGTTTTAATCTGTGCTGTCACACAATGCACCTCTTGCTGAAGCTGAGAAAGACAAGAACATAAGCGCAGCGTGAAAAGCCCTCCTCTCAACACTCTCATTTGCACCAGAAATTTTGCCTATGATAAAAAAACAACTTGGTAGTCCAGGATCCTTTATTTTAGAAATGATTTGTTGGTTTCTTGTTAGTTATATTCTTGTCCCTTGCTTCTTCAGTTATTGAATTGGCTCTTGATTTAATTTTTTCCTCTTTTCTGTTTAAGCCCTCATGCAGTTACCCGAGGGCTTAAGAAGTAATACTGAAGCTTAGCCAGACTTAAGGGCAGTTCTTGGGAACTACTTACTGATATATCTACTAGGCATTTTTGCAGTGGTAGTGGGGCCAAACCAACACACAGGAAAGACCAGGAGATGTTCTTTAAATAAAGCGGTTTTACAGTTTGCCGCAAAGAAAAAATTATCCCATTTTTGCTCCCAGACTACAAACTCTTGCTTTGCCAAGTGGAATGCGACTTCTATCCCCCACTCTACCCGAGATTCGATAAGGGAGGCTGAGGAGCTCGTAGGCCCAGTCTCCACTCTCTCTGAGACTCGCCCGGCAGGAAAATCTCCCAATCTGTCTCTACCCTCAGTGTCCCAAGAGAGGGTAAGTAGAAAATGAACTTGCTCATACCGTGAAGTATGTTTCAAAGGTGAGAAGGTCTGACAGTTTCTTTCTGCCCTCATAACCATAAATGAGGATATATCTTTCTGGGGAAAGGTGCAATTTCTTGCTCTTGCTCTATTCCGCGAGCAGTAAAAATGGACTGTAATCAGAAACAAAATTCTGATTCTCTGCCTTCTGATTAAGAAGGGAAAAAGAAATCCTCACGACAACTGTAAGGAAATATCTTAGAGATACCTGCAACTTTCATTAGAATTTAGGTGCTCAAAGTGTTCCTTGTCCTTTCCATTTTTATTCTAACACCAGTTAACTTCAACAGTCTTGGCTGGAGCTTCACATTAACTTAATGAGGGAAGGCCCACCCATTTATTAATGTCTTTCCTATGTCTTAATAAATGCAATTTTCACAACAATTTTTTTCAAATGGGAAAGATGAGATGCATAGGCAAATTCCTGCACTTCAAGTCCAAATCAAGTCCTTTCAGGCCATAGCTACCTCATTTAAGGAAGTTTGATGGACTTCATACAACAAGACCACAGCAGTACTGCATCTGCTTCCCTCATTGAAATTGATGTTCAAGGTTATCTATGTACAGCTGTTTTCAGTCAACATCCATTTGTGCTTGGTTTTTGATCTCTGGCTGAGTGATTGTACAGTGTCTCTCCAGCTCTTCCCATGCTCTGAAGAGGAATGCCTGCTGTCATTGACAGGTCAACAAGCCTCCTTAGTTTTTGCACTATTGTTCTTCCTAATGGAGCTTTTCGGGTTTCACATTTTTGGGGGTTTTTTTGCATCTCATTAAACATCTTGTGATTGCTCTTGTTCTTCCGTATGGTTTTATATTTCATTATTTTAGTATGTCCTCGTTTCTCTGTATTTCATTCAGCTTTTGTCTCTTTATCTCCTCCAATTTCAGTTGCTTTTTCAGCCTTTGCTCTTTACCTTCACAACAGAAAACAGACTTCAACACTTGCCCACCAGATCCTAGTGTACTGCAGACTCACTGAGCAGTGAACGTTCGATCCAGATCAGGCAGGAACATAGGATTACACTTTCTGTCACACTAGAGCACATGCGTAGTTACACCACCTCAGTTTAATGGTAACTCCAGGAAAACAGATATTACCTGACCCAGTATGACTCTAGTGCAGCATAGACAGGGAAACCTAGCGTAGCTCAAAGTCTGCCAAAGCATTCTCTCCATGAGATGTTTTAAGTCAAGTTGAATTGGCCAAGTATTTGCTCCTCACTTTGTAACACGGAGCTGCAATGTTTGATCAGTGATGATCACTTTGTAGCTGGGTTTGCCATCTTGTGGAAGCACAGCATAGCGCCTCGCTGACTCAACGTGGTCCTCTGTGAACACAGGAAGGAGATACAAGAATGAGATTTGATTTGTTTTGGATTTCACTGATTGTCTGATCTTGCTTTTAAAAAAAAAAAAAAAAAGAAGAAAAAAAAAGTAAAGTTTATCTGTTCTCATTTCCTTTGGAAAGTACATCTGAATTACTCGTAGCATTACCTGTATGCTGTTTACGTCTGTTATCAAGACAAACTAGTGACCCATGAATTATTTGTCTGCTGCCAAAAGAAATAACTAGTGGAATTTTTAAATTATTTCATAAATTTACTGTGGGTTGTGGTTTTGTTTTTTTTATTTTTTTTTTTCTTTAAACAACTATTCAGAAAATGAAAGACAAACACACTCTATGGGTCAGTTCTTATCCACATGAGAAGTAAGAACACTGCTACCAAAAAAAGTCAGGATTGGAAATAATACACAATGATCTTCTAAGATAACAGCCATAACTTGAATATTGTCAAACATTACACCTTGTTCAAATCTTGATTCTGCAATGAAATTATTGCAGATCTATCCCTGCACGCGTTTAGTAATCTATCAAGATACCACTTGAGGAATGAGCCTTATTTTGTTTTTTAGGGAGCTGGAAACTGTCAGAACTCAGTACATCATAATCCTCCCGCTGATTCCGGTGTGTACAGTTTTCAGAAAACTAGTCTACTCCCTATTTGTGTACACGTATTTTTATTAAACTATTTATGTTCTTAGGTGATGTTTATCACTCTACCTCCAAAGTAGATCTGTGTGGTGGGGGATAATAACAAAAAGAGATTTGTTTTCTTAAAGGCTACTGAGATACAACAGCAGCTATGTCTAAACCATGCCGTTCTCAATTTACAGAGAATGCTGTTTAATCATATTGGAGATGGTGCTTTGCCACGAAGTGATTCCAATCTGCCAGGCCCTGACAAAGGTGAGTGGAAATGCTGCACCATACCAATCTTGGAAGCAATGAAAATATAATTAATCTGTCATATTCCTGTACAATGCTAATTCTTTTGAGCTTATATTGTCATCTCAGATTTTCAAAACATTCTAACTATCTAAACTATGCTAACACTCTTAAATTTCAAAACACTTTGCCAGAAAGTGGGGAACACGGTGTTTGCTTGAACTGAGTGTTGCACTCAGAAGGGCCCAGAAGTTTGCAGGAAGGGGTGATGGAGCAGCAGGTTGCAGCCGGCTGCCTGACAGAGCTGTCCTTTCTGCTTCGCAAGAGAGACATATGGGGTGATGAACCCTGGAGATAAACTTCTGGAGACTGGGGCAGAGAGAAGCTAAAGAGATGGGTAGAGTCCGAAAGTTTGGTACTTGCAACTCCTCTTCACCAAATATAAGTCACTGTGCTTTTGGTTACACTTTGATGGAAGAGAAAAGATCAATTTGTGTTTTGGGTTTTTTTGGTGTTTTGGTTTTTGGTTTTTTTTTTTAATTAAAGTAAATGAGAAATCAATGAATTTCCATAGATAAAATATTGCCTTTTATAATTTTGCGCATGGGGAAATTCAATATCATTGGCACAGTTATTTTGTCAAGTTTTCATTATGTGCTCCACATCCATAATATGCTCCATCATTTCTGATGTGCTGCCCTTTGTGGTACCCTGAATAGAGGATACGATAAAACAGGTGTATTGAAAATAATTTTTTTAAGAATATACTGTAACAAGAACTGACCAGGAATCAGATTCGCATCAATAAGAGCTGATTTTTGTAAGTATTTTTGTGTCCGAGTTCTTAGGAAAGCTCAAGTGTGGAATTTTTCACAGGGCTGAAAAACATATGAAATAATTTAACATGGAAATGGCAAAACTTTTCCACTGGCCTGTGCAGCCAAGTACACTACAGAGTTGTGAAAATTAAATATGCTCTCCTGGAGACTTTAGCAGTCCAAAGAACTGACTGCTTGGATGACTTATAAGAAAAAATGGCTTGTCAAGAGATTCAGGCATTTCAAATACCCAGGTCTGGTGCCAAGCCATTTTCAGGATGAGAGCAAAACCATGCTGCTAGGTGACCGCCTGCAATAAAAAGCAAACCATGTGTTGCGTATTTTGGCAATAAAAAAGCAAAATGATCCTCTAGAAAATAGATCATTTTGTGCACCGTTCTTGGGGGTCAACTAATGTGCAATTATACTATAACAATATTGTTACAGTTATGAAACAAATATTATTTGTACTGTACTTTTTGTATTAAGTGTGGTATATATTGGTATAGTGGGATTCCCATCCTGAGAGCTCTTGGTGTTGCTATAATAGCAATAATTTATACCATCAGTTTAGCAACAATACTTTGCTTTTTGCTTCATCTTTTGTAAATGAGCACAGAGTCCTTGTATGTGGTTCTCTACTCACAACTATGAAATAAGCACACATTGTCATGGCAAGGCAAGAGGTTTGAGGCTTGGAAAGTGAGGGTGGTGGGGGCTGGTGGGTTTTTGGGGTGGGAGGGGGAAGGTTTGCAGCAGGTTTTTTTTCCATTTTTTTTTACAGGACATGTAAGAAAAATTGTGGGGTTTAAGTTAGCTTTTGTCCTGTCCATGTTAAATGCCTTGCCTGACTTCTTTCCAATACTGGTGGTTACTTGATAACGTGAGATAATCCAGTTCTATTAAGGAAGCTGTTCCAGGCCTTACGGGATTGTTCAATTATTAAGTCACAGAATTTGGTGCAAGACGCACAGACAAATACAACAGCCAATTTTATACATGTCAAGGTGATTGTCAGTTTACATGATCAAGTAGAGATCCTCGACCATGACTACAGTGTATATAAATTTTTTTAGTCCACGATAATTTTTTTTTTTCCCAGCCACCTTCATTTCTTTAAATTCTTACTCTCTCCATTTTGTGCCCTTCTTTCCACTTTCTTTCAATTCTGAATTTGTAGCCTGTGCAGGCAACAAAAGACTGTTAGCACTGAAAGCTTTCTGAGGGAGGTTGATTGGAATTTGGCAAGTTCCTTTCTCTAGTCCCTTCTGTATATAAAATGAGTTAATGGAAATGGTTTATGAATAGTCTGTTCCTCTCTGCCTAGAAACCTTTAAATAGGGGTCTGGTGCAAAGATAAACTGATTATATTAACAGGCTTCAAGCTTATCTCCCTTTGTGGCTGGGTTTGCAGCCACCAGAGTGCTGTCTCAGCTCCTGCTGTTGTTGATGGTCCCAACTGCTATACAATTCCAGACTGACCTGAGGGCCACATGCATACATCAGGCAACCAGAAGATCGACAGCCATTATTTAAGAGCTTTTCAAATGCTGATGTAATCACGAGAGCTTTTCAGGCATGCTTGTAAAGTTGTTTAACGTTTTCACTCTGTGTTATTTTTACCCTCGTGGGTAAAGGCAAGTCGGAGAGCTAGAAGTGTTGACGCCTATATCAGCTTTTTCATTCTCTTCCAGCTGTAAACACCACCCCCAGCAGCTGGAGCCTGGACAGTGGGAAGGAAGCCAGAAACACATCAGAAAGTGGAAAGCTTATATCTCCTCCTGTACCACCAAGACCTGCACAGACTGGTGAGTTAATGGACATTTCAGGCTAAGCTCCAGTAAAAAAATGGTTTACTTGAGGGCTTAGATTCTTTCCGTTCTGATTAATGTTTAACTTCTTGGTCAGGTTAATTTATTATTTGATTACGTACATGGAAGGCCGTAGAACTGCCTCTGCAGGTATTTTCATCTCCTTATATGTTCTCTCTAGCATTCTGTTTTCAATACTCTGCCCCTTCGCTTAATAACTGAGTAGTTTCAGACAGTTCATGCTGGTACTAGGGAGGATAATCAAATTTAATCTTTTGAGCTTACAATAATTGGATGTTAGCAATCAGAAATGATTGTTATCCACAAAGAATCTTACTGGCCAGAAAATACACAGAAATCATGGAAGTACGTGAATTCTGTTGCTATAACCAATTTGCCTTTGAAAAGATTAATTTCCATTTAAAGGAAAGGCTGCTTAAGTGATACAATAAATATAATTGTTCTCAAGGGAGTGGAGATGCTTTTTGTGTTTTAGACTTATGCCTCAAAGTATGTCCAGGCATGTTTGCAGTATATTTACAGGTAAATGTTTGATATAAGTACACTACGTATTGTCTTTTTTTCTCATTTGACATACGAATACGTAATATATTTCTTAAGAGAAGAAGAAAAAGAGGAGGGGAAAAGTTATTATACTGATTTTTTTTTGAATCCTGTTATTGTTTGGTAGGATATAAAACAAGTTACAGTGATATAAAATTTATCAGAGAAGATGGATGCAGAAATTCCTTATACTGCATTGGTTATAATGCAAGGTAATCCTGAGAACAAAGTAAAATAAACAAAATCTCTAAAACTATTTGTAGCCATTGGCCAAGTACCTAGAGGGAACCAGAGATAATGCTTGTGTATAGAATGGTCTCCTATTCACTTAAAAAGATTTCTTAGTGAGAATTGCAATGCCAAGAGTGCACTGAAATCTTTCTAACTTTACAGCATCACCAGCAAGACACATAGCCTCCGTTTCCCCTTCTCCTGCTGGCAGATCACCAATGAAGGTACTGTCTTATTGCAGTGAATCGCCTTTGTGGGACAGGTCATATGTGTTGTCGGGTAGATAGTATGTATTTAATATATGTTATTTGGAGTTATATTATGTTTCTCTTTTATTATCATATGCCTATACAAAAACCATTCACAAGAGTAAGTAGCCGTAACAATTACAGAAGCTCTGAGGATAGTCAAAACTGCAGGCAAGAAACCTAATCTTCAGACTCTTTAGCCTCTCAACATTAGGCTTCTCACCTACATGGATAAACCAAGCTCACCTGAGTCAGTGGACAGAAGGGAATGTAAGAAAGAAATATAAGAACTGCCCAATGGTCCACCTAGTCCAGAATTCTGGCTCCAACAGTGGCAAAAGGGGATATGCCAGCTAAGGAGAACCTGTTGTGAAAACCACCGCTCTTACTCCTCTAGCACCCAGAGCTGTTGGATTAGAGGGTGTGTTAGAAAGTAACCTCTGCTTCAGGCATTTTAGTATCCATTTCCTCTGCAGCACAATCCAGCGAGATTGTGTAAGAAGTTGGAAGTAGTTGGAAGCCTAACAGTAGGAAGCATTAAGCACAGGTTGTGAATAAGCATTGGTTCATCTCTGGCAGTTAAACACCCATAGCAATTGAGGATCCAAGCTAAACTGAGCAGGTTTCATTTCTATTTCAAGATACTTGAATGTGTGGGTACCTGCTTGTTGCACAACAGCTTATTGGTTAGAAAACTTGACCAGGAAATCTGCGTCTTCCACAGCACTGGAGGACAGGCACACACAGCCTGCATATTCCAGGCAGACCCCCGTACTGACAGACCGCACAACGTTAGTTGTGGGGAGAGCCTCTACCACCCCATCGAAGCTGAGATAATTCTGCAGTTAGAAATATGAGGGTCAACAACCTGGAAGGAGAGCAAAGAGAAAGGAGTGTGACTGGGGCTTCAGGCACTCGGGTGCAAGGGCAGAGCGAGGCAGCCCTGCTGAAGTAGTCCCTCAGCTACCCATTGCCTAACTGACACTGCAGAGGTACACATCTCTTGAGGAGGAGAAAAGCAGCACCCCAAAATGCTTCCTTTCCCCTTGAGGTCCTTAATCACAAGCCCATAGTCATTCTCCTGTGATCCCATGAGCCTGTAACATTTCCACTTGTGGCTGCACAGTGGTCCAGGTTCAACACAGAGCAATTGTACTGGCCCTGAGAGTGCCCCATAGTCCTATTACCATAGTATACCTTCTGCTGAAGTGAGCACTGGTCCCCAGGTTTTGCACTAGCTTCTTATTAGGAAGCTCTTCAGAGTATTAGGATGTTGTACAAAAGGTGAGAGACTCTTCGTTTTTTCCTGAACGGACTTGGTACTGATGATTCTCAGGGGTGTTTCAAGCTCATCCTAACATTTTCTTCTAAAGGCCTGGACAGAATTTAAGCATTTTACAGCCAAAGTCTGGATTGCCACTTGGGAGAGGAATGCTGGCCCAGAATACTTCTGAGAGTTGCTGGATCTCACTTTGAGCATCCATGAATTTCCAGACTGTTTTGGTGTCTAGACTGTTACTGACTACTGGTCCAAGCACTCTGCACTGCTGTCTGGAACCAAATGCTTACCCCTGCTCAGCTCCTAAATTGAAGCAGGCAGGGTTTGCACATATTTGCTCTTGTTCTGAATGACAAAAACAAAGGTCCTAAATCTTATCTATGGGCACTTAATCCATGTGTCGAGTGTTCTTGGAACTGGAACCAATTACATCATTTATTTGAAAACCTTGACCCTGGATGCTTGTGGGGGTAGCAGCGCAGCTTGCAGCCTCCTCACGTGCAGAGGAATGGAACCTGAACAAGTAGTTAAACAGGCTCCTCGCAATGTCTGAAATGTCTCCAACATGTATTGAGCTTTAAATAACACTTGGTCTGCTTTTCTCTAGCCGTATATGGAGCTCAGTTTTTAGCCTTTGTTCCAACTGTTGGGTGCTGCCAGGGAAGGCCATCTTAGTACAAAACCCACTGATGCAAATGAAGATTTTTTTTTTCCGTTGCTTTCAGTGCACTGTGGATCCAGTCCTAGACGGATAACTAAGATTATCTCAACAACACAAAGTCAGTGCAGCCAGCTCTATGCACCCATGCCCCTCTCCTTTCCCCCCCTGCCCGCCCTTTGCTGCATGGCTCACACTCTCACCTCACGCTGAGCAGCTGAGCGCCAACCAGTGTAACAGGAATCAGGGTGAGAAATTTGTCTTCAACATGATTTCTCCATCCCTCTTCTAGCCTGTGCTGGGAGCCATTAAGTCTAGATCATCTCAGATGGCTCTAGTCAAAATTAGGTATGTCGCAAAAACTTTTCAACTTGCAAAGTGTGGTCTAACCTTTTACAGTTTTCAGTTGAAGCCACTTCACTGGAGTAGGACTGCTCAAAGTTTTTAGGTAGGGCTTTACTGTCCCTGCCTTCTATTCGTTGTCAGCACTGTTGTTGCTGCTTGGGCCCTCAGCTCCCCATCCCTCACCTTCCCCCACAGACCTGCAAAGCTGCTGGTGCAGCCATTTGCAACCTTAGTCTTCCGTTGGACCCTCATCCCCAGGGTCCCCAGTGGTGTTTTGTGTTTCGTCCAAGTGGCACGGTCTGTCCAAGCGATGCCTGGGAGATGGGGGAGAGGAAGGGTGGAGCAACTGCGGTTCAAAATGCCATCAGCAGCAGTCGGCTTAGCATCCGCTCTGCGCTCCACCTCCGACGTTGGCATTATGGCACACTCGGAAATGATGCCCACCACGTGAACGCACTTTTTGTTGCATGACGGTGCACTAAAACTGCGAGGAAAAGCTTTGGGAAATGAAATTGGAACATGAGAGACTGAGGTAGCAGCGGTGATGGGGATGCAGGTCCTGTGCTTTGGCGTTAGGGGGCAGGACACCACTAGGTATGTGCTGTGCAGGGTTACGCGTTTCGCTTAAAGCTAGGAAAATTGAGGGTTCATTTTAAAGGCTTCCAGACTTTTCCAGAGTATTATGAT